>CM077152.1:160646536-161902129 GCA_039583875.1 Platanthera guangdongensis | reverse complement strand
GCATAAAAAGAAAGCAAGAAGGTTGGTGCCGATGAAGAGCTTAGCTCGATGGCACCGAAAAAAAAACAATTGAACTAAAATAGACTTTAAATAAAAAGAGCTCCTAAATTTCTAATTAATTAAGGCGGAGACTTGGCCGTGGAGGTTCCACTAAAATGAGCTCACCCTAGCTATAGGGCTATCGCTCACCTGAACGCTAAGACTATTCGACCGAACGTTAGTCCGACGAAGGATTCCTCTTAACGCCCGCATTACGCTAAGAACCCCGCTATTGGGTGGGGAACCCAATCCGGTAGAGTTGGCGCGCCTCCTCTCTCGAGGGTTAGTGCGGAACTCTCTTTGCCAAGGGGTGATCGGTCCATATGCACGGCCTCTCGGCTAGCTAGCATATGGACTACGGAAATAGGGCCCACACATCGATATGTGGTCCTACGCGTCGTTAACCCCGGGCAAACCTTAAGTACTTTTAATTAATTAGAAAGATTAGACCTTTAGTTATTTTAAGCTATTTTATCTGTCCCAATGCTCTTCGATGCCGAGGGCTAAGAACGATTAGCCACTCATCGGAATGGGGACGGCTTGCGAGAAAAGCAGAAAATAAAGCAGAAAATGGAAAGCAGGAAATGAAAGCAGTAAAATAAAGCAGGAAAATAAAGCAGAAAATTGCAAGTCCTGCTCAAACGAGTAGGACTGAAGAAAGCAGTAAATTGCGAGTCCCGGCGCAAATGCGTGGGCGGGAGAAATGAAAGCAGTAAAACGCACACACGCAAGTCCTACTCAAATGAGTAGGAGAAAATAAATACTGGTCCTACTCAACCGAGTAGGACAAAATAAATGCAACGCACACACACTCTCTCTCGACATAAATGAAAAACACACGCACTCTACCGAAATAAAATCCAGCCATTAAACTCAAGTGAGTAGGCGGAAAAAAGGAAAACTACAAACTCACGCACTCTACAGAAAGTAAATAAGCAGGCGCCATTTAACTCTTAACGAGTAGGCGGAAATAGATGCACAAGTACAAAAAAATTGCAAAGAAAAGCTAAGTTACCGAAAAATTGAAAACAACTGCATTTCTACCGCTAGAATGCGGTAGAAATGCATAAAAAGAGAAAATAAAAATTATGACCGGAAAAAGTTTTGCAAATAAAAAATGAAAATGCAAGTGATCGAAAAATTAAAAACGAATACATTTCTACCGCTAGAATGCGGTAGAAATGCATAAAAAGAGAGCGAAAAAATTAAATAAGGAAAAAGTTTAAATGAAAACTAAGTGCAAAAACGAAAATGCTAGAAAAATTAAAACGATTAAGTTTTCATTCTTATAATTTTATAGAAACGCCTAGAAAAGTGGAAATAAAGTTAAAAGAGAACGAAAAGTTTTACGGATCCTAAAAAGAGCCTAATTTAAAAGGAGAAAAAACCACTTTTAAAACGTTTTTATAGTCTTATAAGGATGAAAATAGAGAGTACCAAAAAGGAATCCTAAAACTAAACTAACCTAAGTAAACAGAACTTATGAAATCATAAAAGTAAAAGTCTAACCTCATACACACACACACACCTTATAAAAGAAGAACGAAAAAAACTAAGTTAAAACAAAATGAAAAATAAGATTGCATAGGGGAGATTTGCATAGATACATTCCAAAGGCGATATAAGAGAAGAAAACACATATTTCATTAAATGAAAAGACGAGTTACAAAGACACGAAAATAAAACTAAGGCGGGGGGGGGGGAGAAATTATCCCTTACATAAGCCTTGGAAGCATTTCGGCAGCACAACCCTATACAAAATGGTGCCCAAAAGGGGAACAGGAATTCCAGAGCAGAAGGACCCTCTGAATTTATAGAAAAAATTTACAAGGGTCACGCCCTTGGTCACGGGCGTGACAGGGGGCGTGACAGTACTATTTGGAAGGCGGCCGGCGATTTGACGGGAAAGTTGACTTCGGGCTGGACACGTGGCGGTCTCGCAGTGGTCACGCCCTTGGTCACGGGCGTGACAGGGGGCGTGACAGGCAGGTGGATCTGGGCGCGGTGCGCCAAAAAGTCGCCGCGCGGGTCTTGTCGGGCTAGCTGGAAAGGTCACGCCCCAGGTCACGGGCGTGACTCTGGGCGTGTCGGCTGGTGTCGACACTCGACGAATGTCGAGCTGAAATCGTCGAGTGGAGTGTCACGGGCTTGGGTCACGCCCCGTGTCGGGTGACACGGGCGTGACCCCGGGCGTGTTAGGCTTTGGTCTTCAAAATTCGCAGATTTCACGGCTTTTGACGTGTCACGCCCTGGTCACGGGCGTGACCAATATGTCACGGGCGTGACATGTCAATTTTTTGGCAGATTTTCAATTTTTTTTTTCCTGAAAAATAAAATAAAATAAGTTAGTATAATATTTACAAAAATAGGAGCAATTTATTGAAAAAAATAAGTAAAAACGACAAAAATAAATGAAAACAACTAAATTAATGTACATAAAAATAGGTATATTTACAACTTATCAAATACCCCCATACTTAAGCTTTTGCTATTCCAGAGCAAAAGTTGGAGATGAACTTATAAGGAATAAAGAGATCCTAAGTTTAGCTACCGCTTGACTTAATTAAAAAGAAGATCAAAATAAACATCTGGGGTTAAAGAATTAAATCCTAATTTATGAAATGTTATGAATAGAGGAACAGTTTCAAAAAGACTTCTAGAAAAAATAAAATAGAAAGCAAAAATTTATTTTTGTTAGTTTAACAAAGATGGATTGGATTTATATAAAAAACTTTAGCTTAAAAGAAGTTAAAGGAAATAATGCAATTTAAAAGTTATGCTCTCAAAAAAATTTAAATTAATTCTAGAATCATTGAAATGAGATAAGTGGTTTGGTGGTTTATGAAGAAGGCTTGGATATTGAGGCGAGGTTAATTTTTTCTCGAACCTCAATTTTTT
The DNA here is from genome assembly GCA_039583875.1 of Platanthera guangdongensis. Taxonomy (NCBI): domain Eukaryota; kingdom Viridiplantae; phylum Streptophyta; class Magnoliopsida; order Asparagales; family Orchidaceae; genus Platanthera; species Platanthera guangdongensis. The sequence continues at coordinate 161,899,192 of CM077152.1, read as the reverse complement.
TTTCTTTTGGATAGTTAGGAAAAACGAAATCTTATTTTCCTAACACATAAATTTTTTTTCTTTCTTCATAAGGATAAAATTAACCCAATGTATATTTGTAGGAGTAATGAATTTTATCCTCTTACTCCATATATAATCTTTTTAAATTATTGGGTGCCTATGTTTACGGAACGAAATCTTATTCCCATTGACATAGGATCTTTTAAGGGATAGGGGGGAATCATGTCAATTAAGACACGAAAAAAAAATGGAAGTGGGTTTATTTTTTCAAAAATAAAACTAGCTTTTAATCAAAAAGTTTTTGAGAGCAACCTTTTTAAATGAACGTTCCAATGTTTCTAAAAGCATGAAGTTGAAATAATTGAAATCCATAGATGTTATTTTCTAACATAAAAAACGAGCTTCTATTTATAAAATTAGAAGTGGTGGTGAAAAACAAGTTCCCTATTATAAGGATAAGACATAAAAAATTCTTTAAATCTTAACCCCAGACACTTAAATCTATCGAACCTTAATTAATAAACGAATAGTAAGTAAAGAATAACTAAAATTCGCATATAAATTAACTCGAAACTAGATTTTTGGAAAGCAAAAAGAGTTAAGATATGATATATTCGAATTATTTTGTTACATAATTTTAACAAAACATTTTTTTTTTGGAATTTTTTTTTTTAGAGTTTTTATATCATTTTTTTTGTGTTTTAATTATTATCTTTTTAGGATTTTTTAGATGTTTTTATCTTTTTAGGGGTTTTGGGTTTTCTAATTTTTTTATGTTTTAGTTTTTAAGGATAAATTATTTACAAGAATGAGGAGAGAAAGAAAAGTTATTTACAAAGAAGATAGGGGGAAAGAGAGATTTTTATATATAAAAAAGGCAAAGTAAAAACTCGATTGCGGCTCCGCGAACAGACTCTTATTTGAATGGTTGGTTCGATGAGTCGACCGTCGCGGGCAGGCAAGACGCAAGTTTTTACAAAAAAGAAGATGAGGGGGGAAGAGAGAATTTTTTTTTTGAAAAAATATTTGTTTTTTTGTTGTTTTGAGTTTTTATTTTTTTTTTTTTTGTTTTATGATTTTTTTTGAGAGTTTTTTTCTTTTAATTAAAAATTTTTTTTTTTTTTTTGATTTTTGCAAATTTTTTTTTTTGTATTATTTTTTGTTAAGTACTGAATATAAAAAGTGCAGAATAGGAAAACACCCCCATACTTAAACCCAACATTGTCCCCAATGTTGCAATCTAAGTATGCAGAACAGATAATATACAAATAAGTACAAAAAGAAAAAAGGGAGGGTAGGAGTTTCCCTTAGACGAGTCCGGGAGGCCCAATTGGAAACCCTGCATTATTTAGAAAAGAAAAAGCAAAAAGATAACAGCAAAGAAAACAAAAAAGATAAACTCGGCCTAAAGATTGCGGGCGGTAGGGGGGTGTGCGTGGGGGAGTCGGAGGTAGCTAAGACCTTAGCAACCACTGCGTGATAAAATGTGATCCCCTAGCGCGCACAAGAGTGAAAAGCGCGCCGAATCAAAATAAAATATAATAAGTTAAATTAAATGAAAATATTTTTTTTAAGTTTTTCAGTTTTTAGGTTTTTTGTTTTAATTTTTTTTTTTTTTTTTTTTGTTTTTTTTTCAAAAACAAGAATGAAAATAAAAATATTTTTTTTTTGTTCAGTTTTTTTTTTTTTTTTCATTTTTTGGATTTTTAGTTTTGTTTATTTTTTAGTTTAGTTTTTTTTTTAGTTTTATAGTTTTTTCAAATTTTTAATTTTTAAGGTTTTTTTTTTTTTTTTTTTAAATTTTTTTTTTGTTTTGAGTTTTGCAATTTTTTTTTGGTTTTATAAATTTGTAAATATATATATATTAGTTATTATTATTATTATTATATTGGCCATATTTATATATATATATATATAGGTAAAATTAATAGATTTCCAGGGTTTAAAATAACGAACCTAAAATTCCCCGGCAACGGCGCCAAAAACTTGATGGTTAAAACTCCAAAATTATTTGCGGTCACGCGGCGACCCGGCGGTTTTATTTTAGAAAAAGGCGAAGTGATTTATTTAGGAAAACGGGTCGCGCGTATTTTATTTATTTATTTTGGATATAAAAAAGGTTTAGAAATCGAGTTTTAACGAAAGGAGGCAAGTGCACCTATCGTGAGTAGTACAGGATATTCCGGGTGGAATATCGAGGTCGTATTGTTCTCGGGGTCCGGTTCGATTATTTCTACTCTTCCCTGGAGGGGACTATTATTTTACCGATAATTAACTTGTCGGGTTATATTTTATATATAATAAAAAAGGCAGAAAAATGACAGAAAGAAAATGAAAGCATAAAAAGAAAGCTTGAAGGTGGTGCCGATGAAGAGCTTAGCTCGATGGCACCGAAAAAAAAACAATTGAACTAAAATAGACTTTAAATAAAAAGAGCTCCTAAATTTCTAATTAATTAAGGCGGAGACTTGGCCGTGGAGGTTCCACTAAAATGAGCTCACCTATCTCTAGGACTATCGCTCACCTGAACGCTAAGACTATTCGACCGAACGCTAGTCCGACGAAGGATTCCTCTTAACGCCCGCATTACGCTAAGAACCCCGCTATTGGGTGGGGAACCCAATCCGGTAGAGTTGGCGTGCCTCCTCTCTCGAGGGTTAGTGCGGAACTCTCTTTGCCAAGGGGTGATCTGTCCATACGCACGGCCTCTCGGCGAGCGTATGGAAAACGGAAATAGGGCCCACACATCGATATGTGGTCCTACGCGTCGTTAACCCCGGGCAAACCTTAAGTGCTATTAATTAATTAGAAAGATTAGACCTTTAGTTATTTTAAGCTATTTTATCTGTCCCAATGCTCTTCGATGCCGAGGGCTAAGAACGATTAGCCACTCATCGGAATGGGGACGGCTTGCGAGGAAAGCAGTAAATAAAGCAGAAAATGGAAAGCAGGAAATGAAAGCAGTAAAATAAAGCAGTAAATGAAAGCTGAAAATTGCAAGTCCTACCCAAACGAGTAGGACTGAAGAAAGCAGTAAATTGCGAGTCCCGGCGCAACTGCGTGGGCGGGAGAAATGAAAGCAGTAAAACGCACACACGCAAGTCCTACTCAAATGAGTAGGAGAAAATAAATACGGGTCCTACTCAAACGAGTAGGACAAAATAAATGCAACGCACGCACACTCTCTCTCGACATAAAGTGAAAACACACACACTCTACCGAAATAAAATCCAGCCATTAAACACACGCTACAAACACACGACAGAATTGAAATAAAGCAAAGCGCCATTTAACTCTTAACGAGTAGGCGGAAATAGATGCACAAGTAAAAAAAATTAATGCAAAAAAAGCTAAGTTAACGAAAAATTAAAACAACTGCATTTCTACCGCTAAAATGCGGTAGAAATGCATAAAAAGCAAAAATAAAAATAAACGGAGCGAAAAAGTTTGCAAATAAACGCAAAATGAAAGTGATCGAAAAATAAAAACGAATACATTTCTACCGCTAGAATGCGGTAGAAATGCGTAAAAAGAGAACGGAAAAATTAAACGGACAAAAGCTTAAAATGAAAAACTAAGTGCTCGAAAAATTATAACGACTATATTTTCATTCCTATAACTTGATAAAAAACGCTGAAAACGTGTAAATAAAGTAAAAAGAAAGAAAAAGTTTACAACCTAAAATGAAAAAAAAAAAAAAACTAGCGAGTTAAAGAGAAAAAAAGACACTTTTAAAGCGTTTTTAAACGGGTTATAGGAACGAAAATAAAAGCTATAAAAATCTAAGTTAACCAAAATAAAGATCATAAAATTAAAAAGTTAATACTCATACACACACACACACCGTATTAAAAAGACGAAAAAAAAAACTAAGTTAAAACAAAAATAAATAAGATTGCAAAGAAGTAGGCACATCGTTGAAGTCCAAATCCATGAAAAGAGAGAAAATCTACAATTTTATTAAGCTAAAAACAAAGATTACAAAGCTAAGGAAAATAAAGGAGAGGGGGAGAAATTTCCCTTACATAGCATTTGGACTCATCCGAGCAGCATAACTCCTATACAAAATGGTGCCCAAAAGGGGAACAGGAATTCAAAGGAGACCCTCTGAATTTATAGAAAAAATTTACAAGGGTCACGCCCTTGGTCACGGGCGTGACAGGGGGCGTGACAGTACTATTTGGAAGGCGGCCGGCGATTTGACGGGAAAGTTGACTTCGGGCTGGACACGTGGCGGTCTCGCAGTGGTCACGCCCTTGGTCACGGGCGTGACAGGGGCGTGACAGGCAGGTGGATCTGGGCGCGGTGCGCCAAAAAGTCGCCGCGCGGGTCTTGTCGGGCTAGCTGGAAAGGTCACGCCCCAGGTCACGGGCGTGACTCTGGGCGTGTCGGCTGGTGTCGACACTCGACGAATGTCGAGCTGAAATCGTCGAGTGGAGTGTCACGGGCTTGGGTCACGCCCCGTGTCGGGTGACACGGGCGTGACCCCGGGCGTGTTAGGCTTTGGTCTTCAAAATTCGCAGATTTCACGGCTTTTGACGTGTCACGCCCTGGTCACGGGCGTGACCAATATGTCACGGGCGTGACATGTCAATTTTTTGGCAGATTTTCAATTTTTCCTGAAAAATAAAATAAAATAAGTTAGTATAATATTTACAAAAATAGGAGCAATTTATTGAATAAAAATAAGTAAAAACGACAAAAATAAATGAAAACAACTAAATTAATGTACATAAAAATAGGTATATTTACAACTTATCACCCTTCCATTGCAAACACCTGTTGGCACCGTTTTAGAAGCTCCGAGCAACAACACAGTTTGAGCACCACTCAGTCACTGAGTAACAACGCTGGTTGACTTCCGCTCACGCAACTAAACCTGCCTCTGATACCATGTTAAATTTTCTCAACGTGGTCAGCAAGATAGCCTAAACGCCAAATTAATATCTTCGGAACTACCCAGTTCTCACGTTGAACCAGCGGAAAACCAACCAAGGAACTAGGGTTATACCCAACAAACAATGGAAGCACAAGCAGGTCTTTTATTCATTCACTTCTTTACATCACGAGGCATACATAGCGAGACATGATTTCGATAGTATAACAGCTGTAAACAGAAAGCACCAAAAAATTCAAGCCGGGCGGACAGAACACAAAGGGGAGAAGTCTGCAGGCGGTGTCGGATTAACCCGAACGACATGACCGCGGGGATATTCCGCCACACAAGGGGGCCCACCGGGGTCAACACCCAGACCTGGAACGGGATGGAGAAAGCCCAAACATGCGGTCCCACACACACATGTCATGGTGGGTAATATAATCTCAACACCGCGCAACCTGCACACAGCAAATGTCAGCACTGAAACAATCCGCGCAGACTGACAACAGAGACCGCAGCTCCTTGCACCACCCAACTTACTGTTTACTCAAGTTACTTAGGTTACTGTAGACCTGCCAGGGGGGTCCTATTTATAGGCGAGGTGAGGAGTGTGGTCACCGCCCAAGAGATAGCGACACACCGCCCCAGCCCGTGTGATCGCAAAACACCGTCCGCCGAGTCTGCAAGAACTTAGCCGGTTACCAAGGAAGAACTGCCAGGAGAAAGGCAACCATTCGCGAACCCTCTCCAGTCCGCCCAAGCTATGCGGACAAGGCATCAGCCCGCAAAGCTCCAACCACTACAGGACAGCAATCCCCCTTCAATGGCTATCCGCACCAACCCGAGGCAGTCCGCAAGACTCACACCTCAATCCGCCACAAGTCCACGACCAAAGGCAACTAGCAACAGTCCGCCCGGTCACAGCGGACTTGGCGGATACGGCAGACACAATGAACTTGGCACAAAGTGTGACCAAGTCCAAAACCATCAAAGGCCAAAGCGAGCATGGCGGACACAATCACCCGTCCGCCAAACACCCTAGCACAGACCGCCAGCAGTCCGCGAGCTCCTCGCACTCCTGACCCATCGCAGCGGTCATCTTCCGGACTCCAAAACCAAGCTGCCAAAACGATCTCCACAGCAAACACCTGCTGTAACACCAGAGCTCGAGAAGGCATGAGGCAAGCTCTAAGCTCAGTCCGCAACAGCCAAAACCGCGGACACATCAGTCCGCAAGCTTCCCGCGGACACAAGCCAACCCGCTTATCAGCACAAACTTGCACCACGGCCACTAAGCAAAGCACCAGTCCGCAATGCTCTCTATCCGCAGATACCAGGCCGCACAAACCGCGGAGTCCATGCAACAACCCGCTCAGAAAATAGTCGGCTTCCACCAGACTTCCCACCAGGTCGCACATCGCAGTCCGCCCAGTCAGCCCAGTCCGCCAATGCTGTCCGCCCAGGCCGCCCGGCCTGTCCCGTCACCCACTTCCACTTCACAAATTTCAACACTATCCCGATGGTTGCATTTTTGCGGAAAAAACAGGGAAATTTCCCTTTGGATCGGGCTCAATTGAGCCCGATCCTTGGCCCTAAAGATTCCTAATATCTACCTATGAAATAAGGAATAGAGGAGGACCTTGATGGCGGCCTGAAGTTGAGAAGATCGCTGGAAATCCATCTTTGAAGGCGGCGCCGCTCGGTTTCTGCAACTACACAGTAGGGAGGCTCGGTTTCTTCAGGTAAGGACTGAGAAATCCTCCTCTCGGCCCACTGAAGGTGTTTAAAGACTCTATTGGGGAGGGGAGAGGCTGGATAATCAATGACCATTAAGTCCATTAATGGGTACATTCGGCCATGGTGGAGGGGGCTGAATCAGGCCCTTGGTGGCTAGGGAAGTGACTGGAAACTTCTCCCCTTCCCTAGGGGAGTTGAATTCAGCCATTAAAGGTGGCCTTTGTACTACCCTTGGCTGAGCCCCTTCCTTCCCCCTTATTCAATTTTTCTCTCTACTCCATAACCATGGAAATGAAGCTCACACTCTCTCATAGTCACAAAGTTGAGTTGGTCAATCTGGAGGTCTATTGATAGACAATCCATACACATTATCTCCTAAAGAAGCCTCATGAGGAGTTTGAACTCGGGCTACCCTATTTGGGCTTGGTTGACCCAAGGTAGGCTTGGGTTGATCTTGGTCTTTTTGATCTTTTTAGTTGCCCCTAAAGAGCCCCTGGTGACCCATTGATCTCCCCTAAGGACTAGGTAGGGTTGGATCAGGCTGACTTGGCATCTTGGAGGTCACTTGTCCCTTGGTACGGGCATTTTGACCAGATTAGGGACTTGAGTTGACTTGGGTCAACTTGGCCTCTAGCGCTGACCCCAATGTGTCCTTAGTGGCCCATTGACCTCACTTTAGGTCTAGGAAGACATGCGCAAGGTTGGTTAGGCACATTAGAGGTCAACTACCCTTTGTTAGGGCACCTTGCTCAATTTAGGCCTATGGTGGTCCTAGGTCAAATTGGCTACTTTGGGTTGACTTCAATGGACCCTTAAGGCTCTTGTGGACCCTCTAGTAGGTTAGTGATGTTTTTGTGTGGTCATGGAGTCATGGTGAAGCCCTAAGGTCAAAACCTAGGTTTTGTGATGAGGTTGTGCCATCGGCAGACCAAGGTGATTCTCACCTTGGCCTTCTATCACTTGGACCTTTTTAGCTTACTAGGATTTTGTCATGACCTAGTCTTGGACAAAACCACTCTTAGGGGTCTAGTTGGAAATGGGATGTTACACCATATGCCTCTGTACATTACCTCGGTGCACTCTAGAGTCTATGCGTACTATTTGTTGGCTACACACCAGTCTTTTTGGTCGAGTGTGCATTTTCGGGGATCGTCCTCCAGACCGTAGCGTAAAATAACCCACTGGCCCCTCAAAACCATCACACCTCACCATAGCCACGGTACTGCGATCGGTGTGATGATTGGCCCAATACCGCGTGACCCGCCATAAGTTTATTCACATGCAAGATATTCCAACCCTAGCCGCCAGCTCGCAGGACAAACCCGTCCTGAATCCCTCCAACCCATCGCAGGTGAGATTGCACATAGTGCTTTTATTCAAAATCCCTCAAACCTATCACGGTGAGAATGCACAATAGTGCCTTTATTTAGAATCCCTCAAACCCATCATGGGTGAGAATGAACCACAATGTCTTACTTTTAAACTACTCTTGTCTAGTGTTAGTTACACCTAGCAGTTTAGGGTTGATCACATGACTGCCTAGGGCATGCCCGGTGAACGGCTCTCGAGGGCACTAGGAACTACGATGGGCTGATTCCCAAAGCTCCATTCGTCAAGGATATTTAATCTTATTAGTGTCTACCCTTGTCCATATTCTGCTCTCATTATTACTCTGGAGTGATCCTAGTGACTTAAGATGTAAATAGAAGTGTGGCGGTCTTCCGCCGTCCTTTTTTATAATTACTATCCTAGGACTTGCGCTTTATTGCTCGTAACCAAGAAATGACCTATAGTAGACCAACCAGGGTTTATTCTCCCAAAATAATTACCATCTCAATGTTTATTCTTATCCCCCTGAGGTCCTAGTTATATATACTATCTGAGCTAGACGAAACCCATGACCTACTACAACCCATAAAGTACGACCTCCAATTTCTTGGCCAAAGTGACCCTAACCATTTATCATGGGATGGTATGATATATGATATTGATTATGTGGAGTTTTCACTATTTTTCTAAATCATATGACCCTAAATTAAATCCTTTAATTAAGTGGCCTATGTCACTTTACACAAGAAGTACTATATCAAATGATTCCCCTTGTCTAATAAATTTTCTTGATGATCATCTAGGCTAATTATGACTGGTTTGCAAGATTTGTAATTTTCCCATTTATATTTCCATTTAATTTTCATTTTAAGTTAAATCCATGAATTGGCCACTTTACAAATGAAGTACATTAAATATGTTTCTAAAAATTCTAGGAAACTTATTGCAGATGTAAATTGCTGAAATAATACTGAATACAAAAATTCATTGTCCTAAACAGTAATTTGGTTTACCAACACTCATATGGCAAATATTACAAAAATGTCATTATTTGGATTTTAAACCAATAGATGCATCCAAAAATATCAAGAAAATTACACAAGGTCACTAACACATAATTAAATCACCAGGAAGTTTTCCATAATATTTCTATGGTAATTTTCATCATTTTTAAATAATTTCAATAAAGTGGCAAAATTGTAAATTCTACATAATTCCAAAATATAATCATCTAACAGACCCATAAAATTTTTCAGGGGTTAAATATGACTCACTTGAGTTCTTAACAAAATTTGAGAATTTTAACTCATCAATAACCCTATTTTCAAAATTTCTATCTTTAAATGGCCTAATACTCAAAAATTCCAAGTAATGCGATTTTTGATCCCAAAAATCTCATTACTTCTGTTGAAGATATATATCACCCTACTAATCCTCTGACCAAGATTTCATAGACTTTTAATGTCCCAAATGAGCTAAATCCCCATTATATAGATTTTCGCTAAAGGCACCCAAGCCTATATTCATCATACTCATGCAAGTGGGTTTACCAAACATGCATAGGCCCAAAAAGGTTGAAATTTTTATCATGGTCTGATATTGACCTAATGGACATGCCGTTAAAATTTGGGAGCATTTGCAGTTGTATTTCTCCATATATTCAACATATTTAAATAAGCGAATTTTACCAAAAACTATAGGAAATATTTTCCAAAAATTCCAAATTGTTGTCAGTAACTAAGTATGACATTGTCTCATACATGCCCAAAATCTCAGGTCATGAGGACTCATAATTTGGCCTGGGCACACATTTGAAATCCTGCACCAGCCTAAGAACAATCTGTGTAGAATGGCCCTACAGGGAGCCCTACAACTTCAAATCTCAAGTTTAGGGTGGCCAAATGAAGGTAATACCTAGGGCTACAATTTTCATGTTGATGTCAGGTTCTGAAATTGCATTTAAGAGCCTATTTTTAACATGCAAGAACTATGTAAAAGTGTGACACAAAATGTACTATTCATTATCAATTTAATTCATCAATCATATAAAATGAAACAGACGACATCCATTTATCTCCTACCTCCAGCCAATGGCTGGGATGAGCCCATCCTGGATCATCTTGATTTCCCATTTCCGGCCACTTGGGCCGTTTCCACCGCCAGCGATTATCGCCACCACCTTCGTTGAGGTGGTGGCTGGCATTTACCGGCGGTAAGGCTGCCGGAGGCGGCTCCTCCGGCAATCCCGAGCACGAACAAAAAGCTCAGAATTTTTCTCTCTGCTCACATGTTATCGAGCTCAATTGAGCCCGATGTCTCTCCTAGTCGATCTATAATTCTAGTACGGTGAGAGGTGAAGTGAAACGAACCAGAATTGAGGCTTGACGACGAGTTTGGCGGCGGTGAGCCATGGCCGAGCTTGCTCCGACGAGTCCTTCCCGTTTCCTGGTTTCTCCGGCAATTTCCTTGTTCCTGATGTCGATTTCCACTCGCCTAAGCTCACTGAAGGTGATGGTGGGCTTGCGTTTAGCTGGGAGTGGCTGTATATGGAGTTAACTCCAAGGTGAGGATCGGCCAAGCTTAGGAAGCTTCACCTATGGTCCCAAGTGGCCATCCAGCAGCATATTCCCTCTGGAATGAGCTGGGGAAGCTTTCTAGGTGCCTTGGACAGAATGAAGGACGGCCACATGGCCCTCATTTTCTTTTCTCCACCTTCTCCCCTAAAATTCCCATTTTATCCCCATTGTTGGAACACCCTATTACTGATTTGGGTCAGGATCACTATGTCTCTAGGAACCTTTGTTTGACCTTCTGTATAGCTTAACAGGTCAATTAGAATTGAGTCTAAGGGTTAGAAGTCTAGGATTGGAAGCTGCCCTGAAGACCAAGTTTTTCTGCCTGGAGACCAAGTCTGATCGTCGAGCTCAGCACGACGATTCGTCGAACTCAGATCGACGATCGTCTAGCTCAACTTCGACAGATCATCGAGCTCCACTCGACGATCGCTGAGCTCAACTTCACAATATTGTCAAACTCCATTCGACGATCGGTGAGCTCAGGTCGACGATCTTGACTCTGCATTGGATCTTTATCTCTGAGCTCAGTTCGACGATCTTTGAGCTCAGATCGACGATTATTTTGCTGCTTGAATTTTCCAGTTCGCTGAGCTCAGCTCGACGATAGCAGAGCTCAGTTCGACGATTTCAGTTAACTTCCAGAATTCAAATTCAAATCAGACAGGAGTTATTATGCAATTAATTCAGAGATTTGCTAGCCGTTTTCATTTATTTCTGGACCAAGTTTCAAGGGATCTTTCAAGGAATGATTCTGTGGACTTTCCACCAGAAGAGTTTTTGCAATTAAGGATGCAATCAATGCAGACCAACGACTATCTTTGACAGAGAATAATATTCTATTCTGAAACAGAGAATAAAGAGATAGAATGATTTTTTTTGAAATAACAGAGATTAACAAGAAGAGGACACACAAACAGATTACAGAGACTCTTTCAAAATCTTCTGTCAAAAAGAATTCAGAAGAACACTTATCAAAGAGATCAAGCTTTCAAAATTTTCAGATCTCTTCAGCTCTCAAAGTGTTCAAGGCCAACATCATTTCAAGACTCCAGACACCCAACATTTCAGCTTGCTGAAATCATCTATTGCTGGAGTTCTATCTTTGAAGGCCTATCACCCTCAGCAAAGCTCTTCTTCCTGAAGATTCCAAGGATTCAGGGGGAGCTTTGACATCAATCCACTTAGTCTTCTCAGTTGATTGAGAAAGAGAAGACTGCCATCACTCTCTCACCCCCACTCTGTAAAGGGTTTTTCAAACTCCCTTCAAAAGTTTGAATCTGGTTTTTGAGCACCTTGTCAAAAGCTCATTGGTGGCAAGACACCTGATCAAAAAATCTGCTTTGGTTTTTGAGCACCTTATCAAAAGCTCATTGGTGCCCAGGACCTGATCAACTCATCCTGCAGTGGATTCCTACCTAGGGTGGTAGAAGAGTGGATGTACCCAAGTTTGGGGAACCACTATATTTCCTTGTGTCATCTGGTTCTGCTTGTTTTCTTTTTATTTCTGGCCTAGATTTTCTTGTGCTTAGCTTTTGCATAGCTTAGTTCTGTGATTAGTTTTATTTCTGCTTCCCTGCTCACACACATTACAACAATTGTTGTAAAGGTTTGCAAAAGTTTTTAAAAGCACCATATACTCTATTCACCCCCCCTCTAGAGTATATCAGATCTAGTTGCCTTTTCAATTGGTATCAGAGCCAGGTTGGTTAAACATACCATATCTGTTTGGTTGTACAGGCTAACACCTGAACCCCAAGATCCCAAACTAGATCTGTCTTTTATATTTTATTATTAGATTCTATTTGCACAAATCATGGCCCAAAACAAAGATTATGCTAGCACCAGAACTCTAGTGTGCAATCTGTCAAAGTTTGCACTTTGGAAGGCAAGGATTAGACTTTACATGAATTCTATTGATGAAGATATATTTAATTCTGTTTTGACAGTGTGTCTAAGACCCCCAGAAAGTACAAGTACAAATGCTGTTCCACCTCCATCAGGAACAGATGCTGACATCAAAAAATGGAAAGTAGCTGATGCCAAGGCTATTAACATTCTAGCCCAGACAATGTCAGATGACATTTTTCAAAAGGTAGCTGAATGTAATTCAGCCAAGGAAATTTGGGATAGTCTCTCAGAAATAGTCTCAGGCTCAGCTGATGAGAGAAAGGACAGAAGATCCCATCTCATCTCTCAATATAAAAACTTCAAGAAGGGAGAGACTGAGTCAGTGGGAGACATGTACAACAGACTGAGTCTAATTGCCAGTGAACTAAGGACATTGGACAAAGAGATCTCTCTGACAGAACTCAATGACAAGATCCTAATGTGCTTCCCCAGCACTTGGGATTCAAGAATCTGGCCAATTAAAGATGCCAGAATTCTAAATGAGATCACCACTGAAGCCTTGTTGGGTAAGCTCAAGTCTTATGAGCTGCTCATCAAGAATAGAGAGGAAGAACAGAAGGCTGCTTCACCAGCCACAAGAAAGGAGAAGACCATAACATTCAAGGCAACTGAGGATCTGCCTGAAGATAAAGCTACAGGTAATGATGAACTTCTCAGCCTGTTGGCCAAAAGATTCTACAAGATGGCCAGAAAGGACTTCAGAAGAAGATCATATAAGGAGCAGGATAAGCCAAGGTATGACAAGTCCTTTGGCAATAACAAAGACATTATTTGCTTTGGTTGCAGGAAACCAGGGCACATAGTTCCTGACTGTCCAAAGAACAAGAACAAGGACAGAAGGGACAGAAAAGAAAGAAGAAAGGAGAAAGACTCCAAAAGGAGTGGCAATAGCAAACCTTCTTCCAGCAAAAATAAGCATACAAGGAAAGGATTTGTTGCTGAATCCTAGAGTGAGACTGAAGAGGAGTCAGAAGCCTCTTCCAGCTCCAGTGATGATGAGGATGATGCAGAAGAAAAGGAGTTCTGCATGATGGCAATTAATGCCTCACAGTACAATTCAGAGGAAGAAGAGTCAGAGTCAGACTCAGAGACTCAACCTGAAGAAGATCAGGTAATTAGTTCTTTTGACTTTACTTCAGAAGATTTTAAATCTGAATTTAAGGCACTGTGTTTAGACCTACTAAAGTCTGAGAAAGAGATTATCTCTCTCAGAAATCAACTATCTGAACATAATGTTTTAAAGTCAGAAAACCTCAAACTCTCTCAGGAGTTGGAGAACTGTAGGGAACAGATAGCTACACTGAAAAGTGAGCTCTCTGAGGCCAAGAAGCTTGAAGAATCCCTTAATGGGAGAAGCATCAAGCTGATGGACATCACAAGCACAGTGAACTCTAGATTCAACAGTACACTGGGCTTGGGTGCCTCATCCAGCCAACCTATTGTTCTAACAACTCCCATCAAGTTTATTTCTGACAAGGGAAAGGGAGTTGTAGAGATTGCTAGGAAAAATTCTGATCTGCCTCAGAAAAACAAGTCCCAGCAGAAATCGTCGAACAGAGATCGATGATCGCCGAATGAAGATCGACGATCGCCGAACGCAGCTCGACGATCTCAGGAAAAATCGTCGAACTCTAATCGACGATCTCAGCCAGAGTCGTCGAACGCAGGTCAACGATCACATATACCTGACCTCACCCATAGTCGACCATCGAACGGAGCTCGACGATCTGACCCAAGATCGTCGAACTCAGATCCAAGATCGTCGAACAGAGGTCAAAACCCTGGAAACTTTTTCAAAGGTAATTCAAAATTGAATCCTAAGGGTTCTTCATCCCAAACCTTTAACCTTTATACTGAATGGATTATACCTCCAAGGAGATATCATCCTGAAGGATATAAGAGTCAACCTGGGATGTCCTTCATTTCAGAATTTAGAGGTTATCAACCTAGGCCCAAGGTAAACTGGGTCAAAAACAAATGAATTGTTTTATGTGCAGGTGAAGACCTATCCAACATCTTACCAACAATGGTATTTGGATAGTGGGTGCTCTAAGCACATGACAGGGAACAAGGACAACCTCACTTCCTTTAGAGCCAAGCTTGGACCCAAAGTTATCTTTGGTGATTCCAACTTTGGACAAACTAAAGGATATGGTGCAGTCCAGATTGGTTCAGTAACCTTCAAGAAGGTAGCCTATGTGGAAGGACTGAAGCACAACCTAATCAGCATCAGTCAGCTATGTGATGAAGGCTACCAGGTGACCTTCAGCAAAACCTCATGCAGAATCAAGTCAGAGGACAACACAATTGTGTTGACAGGTAAAAGGAAAGGTAACATCTATTTAGTAGATTTTCTTTCAACTTATATAGACATTTGTCTGTTTAACTCTATCTGTAGACCAAATGTTTTATGGCATAAGAGACTAGGACACCTAAACCTTAGAACTATTGCTAGACTCTCCAAGGACAACCTTGTTAGAGGACTACCTTCTGGCCCCTACAAGAAGGAAGGACTCTGCAAGGCTTGTCAATTAGGCAAGCAAACTAAAAACAGTTTTAAGTCACTTAATAAGAGTGATTCACCTAGGATATTATATCTGTTACACATGGATCTATTAGGACCCATCACAGTACAAAGCCTAGGAGGGAAATCCTACACTTTAGTAATTGTAGATGACTTCTCTAGATTCACTTGGGTGTTCTTTCTAAGGAAGAAGTCTGATAACTTTAAGTGTCTGACAGAGTTTCTCAAATGTATACAGATTGAGTTCAACACTCACATTGCCCTGATTAGAAGTGATCATGGGACATAGTTTGATTCTCTTCTTATGCAAGAGTTCTGTCAGAGTGAAGGGATCAGGCACACTTTCTCAGCTCCTAGAACTCCTCAACAAAATGGGGTAGCTGAAAGGAAAAATAGAACTCTTATTGAATCTGCCACTACATTATTGTCAGATGCTCGCCTACCTCTATCCTTTTGGGCAGAGGCAGTGAACACCTCCAACTATGTGCTGAACAGAAGTCTGATACATAAACTAAAGGGAAAGACTCCCTATGAATTACTCAAAGGGAAGAAACCTAAAGTTGACTATTTCAGAATTTTTGGTTGCATCTGCTATATTCACAATAATGACAAGAAATATCTAGCAAAATTTCAAGCCAAAGCTGATGAAGGAGTGTTTCTGGGATACTCCATGATCAGCAAGGCCTATAGGGTCTATAATAAATCATCTTTGAAAATTGAGGAATCTGTTCATATCTCTTTTGATGAAGCTAACATGTCTTTCAAGGATAAGATTTCTTCTACCATAGAACCTTTGCAGGAACTCTCTCTAGTTGAAGATATGAACAAGTTACAGGTTGGTCAAGAAGAAGAAAGCAGTGAAGATGAAGGGAATGCTTCACATATTGAAGCACAATCTGAAGTGCCAGTTGTTGTACCACCAGAGGAAACAACAACACAGGTTGGTGAACAATCAACACCCCCTGTTGATTTAGTAACATCAAGAGACCATCCAATTTCCCAAATAATTGGAGAAATCTCAGCTGGTGTGCAAACCAGAAATCAGGTCAACCAAAACCTGTTGCACACCTGCTTCCTATCTCAAATTGAACCTCAGTCCATTCAAGATGCAGAGCAAGATCCACATTGGATCATTGCAATGCAAGAGGAATTGCATCAATTTGAGAGGAACAAAGTATGGGAACTAGTGCCAAAGCCTAAGGATCATTCCATTGTTGGAACAAAATGGGTATTCAGAAACAAACTGGATGATCAAGGAGTAATTATAAGGAACAAGGCAAGGTTAGTTGCCCAGGGATATTCTCAAGAAGAAGGAATTGACTACGACCAGACCTTTGCACCTGTTGCAAGATTAGAAGCCATCAGGATATTTTTAGCTTATGCAGCTCACAAAGGCTTCAAGGTCTATCAGATGGATGTCAAGAGTGCTTTCTTAAATGGAGACATCAAAGAGGAAGTTTATGTCAGACAACCTCTAGGTTTTATCTCTCCAACTCTTCCTGATTATGTTTTTAGACTGAATAAAGCATTATATGGTCTCAAGCAAGCTCCTAGAGCATGGTATGAGACCCTAGTATGCTTTCTCTTGGAAAATGGTTTTATAAGGGGTAGAGTAGACCAAACTCTGTTTATTAGAACCCATAAGTCACATACCCTACTAGTACAAATTTATGTAGACGATATCATTTTTGGTTCTAGTGACTCAAAATTATGCAGAAGGTTTTCTAACTTGATGCATTCTAAATTTGAGATGAGTAACATGGGTGAGCTATCTTTCTTCCTAGGATTGCAAGTCAAGCAACATGCTGAAGGCATCTTCATTTCTCAAACCAAATATGCAAATGAGTTGGTTAAGAAATTTGGTATGTCTGAGGCATCTTGTATGAAAACACCCATGCCTACCAATGCTGTATTGGATGCTGATGAACATGGGAAACCTGTTGATCAGACAACATATAGAGCAATGATTGGCTCTTTACTGTATCTTACAGCTAGTAGACCAGCTATAATATTTTCTACATGCATATGTGCTAGGTTCCAAGTAAGCCCTAGAGAGTCACACCTAACATTAGTAAAGAGGATTCTCAGGTATGTTAAAAGTTGTCCAAATCTAGGTCTCTGGTATCCAAAAGATTCAGCATTTGATTTAACTGGATTCTCAGATGCTGATTATGCTGGATGCAGAATTGACAGGAAAAGCACAAGTGGAACTTGTCAGTTCCTTGGTGATAGACTTGTCTCTTGGTTTTGTAAGAAACAAACATCTGTGTCAACTTCAACTGCTGAAGCTGAATATATGGCTGCAGGCAGTTGTTGTTCACAAATTTTGTGGATCCAAAACCAGCTCCTAGACTATGGATACAACTTAGAGAAGTCAAAAATCTTTTGTGATAATACAAGTGCTATTTCCATAGCTCAAAATCCAGTCCTCCATAGTAGGACAAAACACATAGAGATTAGGCATCACTTCTTAAGGGACAATGTTGAAAAGAATAAAATTGAACTGCAATATATCCCAACTGATTTACAAAGGGGAGATATTTTCACCAAGCCTTTGGATGAAAAGAAACACACCTTCTTCCTAAATCAGTTAGGAATGTTAGATGGAGGAAGCCTTAAATAATATCCAAGATTTTGAAAGCTAAAAATTGACCAAGACTAGGCAAAAATTTTGATTTTTCTTAGTGTCTAGAATTTTCTGATCTCTGAATTGCGCTCGATGATTTCCCCAAAGATCGTCGAACGGAGTTCGACGATTTCCAGAATCGTCGAACGGAGTTCGACGATTTCCAGAATCGTCGAACTGAGTTCAGCGCCTCTCAGATAGTATGAACTATCTCTTCCGGTCAACGGTCGTCGAACGGCGCTCGATGATTTCGTTCACTGAACGATCGTCGAACGGAGATCGACGCCTTTCAAGATCGTCGAACGGAGATCGACGATGTTGGAGTCTCTTCAGATTTCTTTAGAAGCCTCGATCGTCGAACTGAGTTCAACGATCTTTCCAACTCTGCGTCGAACCCTAATATAAAACTCATTTTTCGTCGTCGTTCTCTCTTGCGCTTTCAATTTCTCTGCAAGAATCTTCTTCCCTCCAAATAGCTCTACACTTGGTCGTTTTGTTTGTTGGATTTTTGCAGGTACAATGGCTGTGTCAGTTGCAGTTCTAGCCGCCATGAAGTTCGATGCTGGATTCGACATTGATCTGGAATCGTTCAACACTACTGATCAAATATTCCAAGACATTCTGAGTTTATTCAAGGATCAGAACTTGCCTGCCCTCATGACCACCAGTATAAAGCTTGCCTCAGATGAAATCAAGGAATGGGTTTACACTGCTCATAATCTGGACAACTCTACTATAGTTGGCTCCATTGCTGGAAACCAGGTACCTTTGACCCCCACAGTTTTATCAGAGGTTTTTGGATTTAGAAATGGAGAAGAAACTGCTGAATTATCTGGAGAGGAGTTTTCTGACATACTTGCCAGGATGGGTCATCCAGAGGGAAACCCTAGCAAGTTATTCAAGAGGAACCTGTCTGTTGAATACAGGTTCCTAGCAGATGTTGTAGGAAAAGTGCTGCTGGCAAAGCACTCAGCTCATGATACTATCTCCAGACATCAGCTCTGTCTCATGGGAGCTCTGGTAGATAAGAAAAGTTTGAACTGGGGAGAGGTCTTCTTTGACCTGATAAAGAAGAAAATCAACAAAAGCTTTGTTAATTTTGGAAGGATTATTGGAGTCTTCCTGCAGAACAAGTGCCCTGCTTTGCTGGTCTCCTCTGGAGTGCACATTAATGCCTCCAAGAGACTCACCTGTGCCCTCTTTGGCAAGTGAGACAGGCAAATAAGCAAGCCCAGCAGGCCGTCCTCTAATGCTCCTTCAGGCACCAGGACTTATAGAGTCACTCCCCCACAGGTCTCTGCTACTGCAGAAGACCTGGCTGCTGCTGTTGCTGCTTCCTCTCCTCCTCCAAGTCCAACCCTACCTCTACCATCCACCATTCCAGCTCCATCCACCATTACCATATCCAGCCCATCTCCAACCTCAACTCCATCTCCAGCACCAATTTTACCTCCACCAGAAGACCACTTCCACCCATTGTTTTCATACCCTCCACCAAATATCACATCATCACCATCCATACCATCTTTCACCCTTCTGGATGACTCCTACATGGATGATTCCCCCTCATCTCCTCCAGAATTACCCTCCTCCTCAACATCTTTCCAAGATCTCCTCCTCCACATCATTGACCAACCAACATTCACCCCATCCACCTCCATCCCCTTGTCCTCCATTTCCACCATCCCAACACCTGAGCCATCCATTCCACTCTCCAGCCCTCCACTTCCAGCATCCTCAGCCATCCCTATTCCATCTACCTCTGTTCCTTCTATTGAGCATGTAGATCTCTCAGCCTTAGCTGACAAGTTGTATGAGCTACTTGCCCCCAGGCTCTCTCTTCTCATGGAGGCCTCCTTAGCTCCTCTACAACAGTCAGTGGCAGCTCTCTCTGCCAGGCTTTCCTCTCTCCTTCCTCAGGAAGCACCTCCAGCAGTGTGCCTTGATACAGATGTCTCTGCATCTAGGCAGGGGGAGATGCCATATGAAGCAAGCTTTCATGCTGCTGCTGCTGCTGTTTCTGCTCCTGCTTCTGATGCTGCTGCTGCTGATGTTTCTGTGCCTGCTGCCTCTTCTGCTCCTGCTTATGTGCCTCCTACTCCAGTTCTGGCACTAGACCTAAGGTCTTTGCTTTCTGCCATTGATACTGCCTACTTCAGCTATCTCCCAGAGCCTAATGCTGTCCAGCCCCCAGAAGATTTGTCCAAGGCACTAGTGCCTTTCTCTGGCTGTGACCCCAGCATTATATCCTCCTTTGTACTCTCAGTAATTGCTGTTGCTGCTGCTGTTGAAGAAAGGACTGTTTTTGCTGCTGCTGAAATCCCAACTGCCTCTGATGAGCAGATATCCAAGGATTTTCTGATGACAGAGGCCACTATTTTTGAGCCTGCTGTAGATTTTGTTGATGTTACTGAAGTTGCTGCTGCCATCACTCCTGAAGTTGCTGTTGTTGTTTCTGCTTCTCCTCCTGTATCTGCTGTTGTATCTGCTGCTGTCCATGCTGCTGCTGTTTCAGCTTCTGCCTCTTCTACCTCTGCTCAGCTAAAGAATGATCTTATGAAAAGAATAGATGCTTTATATGATGATCAGAGCTCTGAATCTGATGAATATAAAACAGACTCTGATGATTCATCTGCTACTATTGCCAGAAAAAGGAAAGCTAGGAGCAAGGCTATGAAAAGGATCCCTCCTGCAAAAGTAAAGGATAATGATGATATTCCTTATTATATTCTGCATAACTGCCAAATTACTGAACATTGGATGCAGTATTCCAAAAATCAGCTGAAAGCAATGAAAAAGAAGAGAAAGTATGAGAAGGGCTCCTCCCAGTTCCAGCACCCTCATCCTCCTCCACCATCTCCTCCTGATGCAGGTGCAGGTGGCAGCTCTGCAAGTCAAGCCCCAGCTAGAAGCCAGGCTCCCTATCAACCCCATGCCAGATCCTATCAAAGGAAAAGCCAATCTAGGGGTTCTTATTCTAGGAGAGGAGGATACAGGGGAAATCAAAGAGATATTCAGGTTTATTCTAAAGGGTATTCCAGGAAGCACCCATACTCCAGGGGAGGACATGCTTCATCTGATACTACTTCTGGTCCATTCCCCTATAAGCTAAAAGAGACAGTGTCTGCTAGGCCTCCTCAAGACAATTCTTCCAACAGGTATGAGCCACCTGTACCATTTGAGGACCCTGAAAAGAATCCATCTGCTTGGACTGCTAGGATGAAAGAACTGGCTGCACTAGATCAGATCAAGAAAGCCAGAGATCAAGGCTTAGACCCTTCAAATATTTCTACAATGTCAGAGCAAAGACAGAAGGAACTAGAGAAATATGCCTCCAGAAAATTCTTTGATGCAGATAGATATATGGAGTTGCATCCTGCTGCTGTGGTCCCCAGGACTTCAAAGCAAACTTATTTGGGTGCAGCAGATGACACCAGATCCAACAAAGATGCCCTGAACCCTAACAGAGAAATCAAAATGGTTAAAGGCAAAGAAAAGAAATGACTTTGTAAGGTGACAATCTTTGGATTTTCTGACTGCTATCTGGATGCCATATATATATATATATATATATATATATATATATATATATATATATATATATATATATATATATATATATATATATATATATATCTGTGATGTTTCTGCAATGTCTAGCTGCTGTTGTTTTTATGCTTTTCTGATTGTATGTTGTTTGAATTTTCCAAAGTCTGTAAATAGTAATCCTAACCCAAATAGGGGGAGATTGTTGGAACACCCTATTACAGATTTGGGTCAGGATCACTATGTCTCTAGGAACCTTTGTTTGACCTTCTGTATAGCTTAACAGGTCAATTAGAATTGAGTCTAAGGGTTAGAAGTCTAGGATTGGAAGCTGCCCTGAAGACCAAGTTTTTCTGCCTGGAGACCAAGTCTGATCGTCGAGCTCAGCACGACGATTCGTCGAACTCAGATCGACGATCGTCTAGCTCAACTTCGACAGATCGTCGAGCTCCACTCGACGATCGCTGAGCTCAACTTCACAATATCGTCGAACTCCATTCAACGATCGGTGAGCTCAGGTCAACGATCTTGACTCTGTATTGGATCTTTATCTCTGAGCTCAGTTCGACGATATTTGAGCTCAGATCGACGATTATTTTGCTGCTTGAATTTTCCAGTTCGCTGAGCTCAGCTCGACGATAGCAGAGCTCAGTTCGACGATTTCAGTTAACTTCCAGAATTCAAATTCAAATCAGACAGGAGTTATTATGCAATTAATTCAGAGATTTGCTAGCCGTTTTCATTTATTTTTGGACCAAGTTTCAAGGGATCTTTCAAGGAATGATTCTGTGGACTTTCCTCCAGAAGAGTTTTTGCAATTAAGGATGCAATCAATGCAGACCAACGGCTATCTTTGACAGAGAATAATATTCTATTCTGAAACAGAGAATAAAGAGATAGAATGATTTTTTTTGAAATAACAGAGATTAACAAGAAGAGGACACACAAAACAGATTACAGAGACTCTTTCAAAATCTTCTGTCAAAAAGAATTCAGAAGAACACTCATCAAAGAGATCAAGCTTTCAAAAATTTTCAGATCTCTTCAGCTCTCAAAGTGTTCAAGGCCAACATCATTTCAAGACTCCAGACACTCAACATTTCAGCTCGCTGAAATCATCTATTGCTGGAGTGCTATCTTTGAAGGCCTATCACCCTCAGCAAAGCTCTTCTTCCCGAAGATTCCAAGGATTCAGGGGGAGCTTTGACATCAATCCACTTAGTCTTCTCAGTTGATTGAGAAAGAGAAGACTGCCATCACTCTCTCACCCCCACTCTGTAAAGGGTTTTTCAAACTCTCTTCAAAAGTTTGAATCTGGTTTTTGAGCACCTTGTCAAAAGCTCATTGGTGGCAAGACACCTGATCAAAAAATCTGCTTTGGTTTTTGAGCACCTTATCAAAAGCTCATTGGTGCCCAGGACACCTGATCAACTCATCCTGCAGTGGATTCCTACCTAGGGTGGTAGAAGAGTGGATGTACCCAAGTTTGGGGAACCACTATATTTCCTTGTGTCATCTGGTTCTGCTTGTTTTCTTTTTGTTTCTGGCCTAGATTTTCTTGTGCTTAGATTTTGCATAGCTTAGTTCTGTGATTAGTTTTATTTCTGCTTCCCTGCTCACACACATTACAACAATTGTTGTAAAGGTTTGCAAAAGTTTTTAAAAGCACCATATACTCTATTCACCCCCCCCCCCTCTAGAGTATATCAGATCTAGTTGCCCTTTCACCCATGAATGCATTCTCTCTCCTAATTCATAGGGGTAGGAGTTGTCTTTGACAACTTGCGTTGGTCATGGGCTATTGTTAGTGGGCTTTGCCCATTGGGATTGGGCTTCATTCACTCATTCTCCCTTTGGGCTTCATGTTGACTGTTGACTTTTAGGGTTGACTTGGTCAACTTGATGAGTGGGCTGACCCCACCTGAAGGTCATGGACTCTATGACACCACCCAACTAGGTTTGCGCCATGGTGGTGTCCCACTTGGACTATTTGGGCCTTTTGTTGTAAGTTTGACCAAATGAAGATTAGGGTTGACTTCGGTCAACTCTAGTCAATTGGTGACCTTGTGATATGGCTTATGGTTCCCTTAGGTTAGTGTTAGGGTTAGGGATGCAGTGGTCGAATCAATGTGTGGCTAGGACCCCAATTTGGGGCTGGTTTGACTTATACTACCTTGGGCCCTGTTGTGGGCCCCATGTGACTAAACCCTAACTCCATGGTTCAAACCTAGCATAAACCCATGTCCCACAACAAGTCCTAACCCAACCTAAGTAGGGGGTCTAATAGAAAGTGGGATGTTACAAACCGCAATAAACGAAAGAATAATTTTGTCCCTGAAATTCAAGTTCGGGTCTACAGGGTTTCCAAGCATAAAAATTTAAGTACTTTAGCCAATAATTATAGTGTTAACTGGTGTAAAAAGCTTTGTGTGTCGTTCTAGCATCAGATCCCTCGGCTCCCAGGTGTTATCCACCCGTCCATGGTTGGACCACAACACCTTCACCAGGGGAACCCTCTTCTTCCGCAGCACTCAGACCGCGGTATCATCGATCTGGAGCTGCTCCAAACGAACTGATCTATCTGACGCTAGTGGGCCTACTGTAGTGGTAATATACTGCTCTGGCTGAAGGAGAGCTCTCCATAGCAAGGAGACGTGGAAGACGTCGTGCAAGGTCCCCATCTCTGGCGGCAGCTCTAACCTGTAGGCCAAGGGGTCGATCCGCTCCAGAATCAAATATGCTCCCATATATCAAGGGCTGAGCTTCTTATGCCTCCGCACCCGAGAAATACCATGCACCAGATGTATCTTCAAGAACACTCTGTCCCCCACCTGGAACTCTACCTTCTGATGTCGTGCATTGTAGTACTTCTCCTGCCTACTCCAGGCCTCTAGCATCCGGTCCCTGATCAATTGTTTCTGAGCATTTGTATCCTCAATGTAGTCTGATCCAAGTGCCCTGGGGTCCTCATCCTGAGCCCAAGATAGCGGAGTCTGGCACTTCCTCCCATAAAGAGACTCATAAGGTGCCATCCCAATGCTCCTCTCATGACTTTTGTTGTAGGAGAACTCGACCTGACGCAACAGTCTCTCCCAGAGCCTCCCCGTATCTAGTATACATAATCGTAGCAGATCCTCCATGACCGTGAGGGTCCGCTCTGTCTGACCATCAGTCTGTGTATGGAAAGCAGTGCTTAAAGTAAGCTGAGAACCCAAGTATGCTTGCACCGCTATACACTCCCTAGAAGTGAATCGACCATCACGATCCGATACAATCGTCCTGGGGACCCCGTGGTATCTGACGAACTATTCCAGAAACAACCTCACCAAAACAGTAACTAGGTTGTCCTTCCTGATAGGTATAAACCGGTCCACCTTGGTCAATCTGTCGGCAATGACCAAAACAGAATCGTACCCAGAGTGGGAGTGAGGCAATCCGTGCACAAAATTCATAGCACTGTCCTCAAACTTACACTCACGGACCGACAGTGACTGTAGCAACCCTCCAGGGCTCTTGCATTCTGCCTTTACTTGCTGGCAGGTCTCGCAGTGTGTCACATAGAAGATGATATCCCACATCATCCCCGACCAATACATGCTCCTCCGCAGATCCGCTGTCATCTTGGTGATACCGGGGTGCACTGAGTACCGAGTACAGTGAGCCTCCCGGAGTATATCTTCCTGGATACCACCTCCTGCGGGTATTATAACACGACCACAGAAATGAACGAGGCCATCTAGCAAAGAATAATCACCTGGCCTACCCCCTTCCAGGGCCTTGAACACTAGCACCAAAGCTTCATCGAACCTCTGTTGTAACCTGATGCGCTCTCGTATATCACATTCCACTAACAGGGAGTTCAAATACTCCCGGTATATTTCTGGCTGGGACTCAGAAACGACCGAAATGTGCATATCCTCTAACATCTGCAATAGCTCCATAGACATCACTCGAGCCTCCGGTACTGAGGTGCTGGCTCTCCTACTCAGGGCATCTGCCACGGTGTTCGCCTTCCCCGGATGGTAATGCATGGTGTAATCATAATCACATAGGAATTCAATCCACCTCCTCTTATACAGGTTCAGGTCTTTTTGCGTGTCAACATACTTGAGGTTCTTGTGATCCGAGAAGATATCACAATGAACCCCATATAAGTAATGCCTGCAGATCTTCAATGCAAATACTACAGCCCTGATTTCCAAATCATGTATGGTGTAATTCTGTTCATGCTTCTTCAACTGCCTCGAAGCATAAGCGATGACATGCCCGTGCTGAATCAAGACTGCACCCATCCCCTGATATGAGGCGTCAGTATATATGTGAAATCCTTCATTCCCAGATGGAAGTGCGAGGATGGGGGAAGAGGTGAGCTTTTCCTTCAGCTCCTGAAATGCCACCTCGCACTTCTCCGTCCATATAAAAGATGCTTCCTTCTTCGTCAAGGACGTGAGGTACGAGAACCCCTCCACGAACTTGCGATAATATCTTGCAAGCCCCAGTAAGTTGTGTATGTCTTACGCTGACTTTGGCTACGGCCAATCTCTAACTGCCTGCAACTTGGCTGGGTCCACAGCCAACCCTGCCCCACTGATAGTGTGCCCTTGGAATGCCACTTCCTACAGCCAGAACTGGAACTTGGAGAACTTTGCATACAATTGGTGCACTCTCTGCTTCCCCAAAACTAAGGCCAAATGATGAGTATGGTCATCCTGTGTCTGGGAGTAGATCAGTATATCATCGATGAAAACTATAACGAATCTGTCCAAATATGGCTCGAAAATGCGGTTCATCAAAGTCATGAATGCAGAAGGCGCATTCGTGAGCCCGAATGGCAGCACCGTAAACTCATACAATTCGTAGCGGGGACTAAAAGCCGTCTTTGGAATGTCCTCCTCCTGGATTCGCAGATGATAGTACCCCGATCTTAAATCTAACTTGGACAACCAGAAGCCTCCCTGAAGCTGATCAAAAAGCTCGTCGATCCAGGGTAGCGGGTATGTATTCTGGACCGACAACCGATTCAGCTCCCGATAGTCGATGCATATACCCAGTGAGTCATCCTTCTTGACAAACAACACCGGTGATCCCCACGGTGATGAGCTCGGTCGGACAAATCCTGACTCTACCAGCTCTTGTATCTGCATTCTGAACTCTCCTAGATCCTTCGGGGCCATTGATGATATAGATCACGGCAGTGAACCGGTCGCACAAGTAATATAAAATTGGGGTTTTCCCATGTATCGATCTCACAAGGAACACAGTAAGGTGGAGTTAATCTCGAGGAGGACTTGAGATTGAAGTCCTCAGGTCGGAGCTATCTAAGTGGAGGTTTTGATGTTGCGGAAACAGAAAACAAAAGGCTAACAACTACTCCTATGCAACGCCGCTATGTGATGCTTCGCCAGGCGGGATGGAAGACTAGTCGCGCCGCTTTGCACCGAATCACTAGGCGGATGGACGAGAAGGCTAGCAGATGAGGTGGTTAGAACGACGGAATGAGGGTCGTGAGCACCTCTTCGCAACGCATGCCACTAGCAATTGCTAGTGCGGCAAGGGCGGATGGATGGTGAATGGACTAATAGGCGCACCTCAAGTAAATAACAAAAACATACAATCACATAGACATAATTGTATAAAAATGTTTTACAAATAAGCATACATCATCTATAAATAAGGTTTACAACAACACATAAACAATAATAAAGGAAGAACAAGTCAAGGGATCGACCGAATCCGAATTGTTGCTGAGGATTCACGGTTGGAATCGTCGGGTTGTCAATCCGCGTCCAAGCTCGGTCCTCAACTACGTCCGGGGTAGAGAAGGGTTGTCACCACCTTCCAATGGCCCGTCTTCTTCGTCTCACGATAGCGGACGAACGTTGCAAGCTTCCCTTTGCTTGATGGCTATGGCATTGAAGCTTGAAATGAACCCAAGAGATGATGGAGGAGGCCAAGAGGGAGCTCCGGCTTGGATTTGGCAGCGAAAGCTTGCCCGGAGCACCTCCCTAGGGTGGAAGATGAAGGGGAACGGCGGAGCAGGCAGAAAACGGCGAAGAAATCTCGAGCTCCGGATCATCCCGAATTAGGGCGAGACCTGCACTATATATACAAAGCAGAAATGAACAATGCGCACGATCACAGGCGCACGACCAGTGGTCATGCGCACTATGTTCGGTGCTCGTGCGCACTGGCATGGAATATCAGGAAGAAGAACTCGAATAATGCGCACGAGTAGTGGCGCAAGACCAGTGTTCGTGCGCACTAAGTCCAATGATCGTGCGATTACCCAGACAGGACTCCAGAAAAGAGGAATCAATGCACATGATCAGTGGCACACGACCGGTGGTCGTGCGCAGTATGTCCAGTGGTCGTCCGCTTACCCCAGGCTGATTCTGGAAAATGTAGAGTAGTGCGCATGATCAGGGGCGCACGACCAGTGGTCGTGCGCCTTATATCCCATGATCGTGCGCAGTATTCCTGTTTCACAACCATCCCGGAACACGCACACGACCCATGTACCAAAAGGAAAAGCAAATCAGTAATCTGTGAAGACATTCCAGACAATCACAAAAGGGAGTACAAACTATAAAAATAACAAAATACACAACCACAGGCATAAATGTGCACTTCCTATAGAAATAAAGATTAGATGAAATAGGAACGATAAAGAACTAAAAGTGAAGTGCAACCGTGTGAAAACTAGCCCAGATGAGTATGAAAATAGGTATATAAAGTGGGCTCATCACACCCCCAGACTTAACTGTTTGCGCGTCTCGAGCAAACAAAATCTAAGCAGATAGGGAAAAATACTAGTTAACAAAGAAATTGTGATACGAAGTACCATGCGAAGTCGCATGCTCGCGCGCTTAAAAATATAATAGAAGAAATTTCTAAGTATGCAGAATAGTTTATATTTTTCACAATGCGTATCAAAATTTTATTATTACTCAAAAATGGAATCACGGTGAATCATCCGGTCACGCGTAGGGAGAAAGTAGAATAATTGCTAGGCGAGCATTGTCAAAGATCGGGGCTCGGGATAACCTCCAAAGGAATCCACCATTGTCGGTGACCATATGCTTGCTCTTTCGCATTCTCTCCACGGCACGGGTTTGGTTCACACACGAATCAGTAGGACTTTAGGTGAAGAGATGGGTCTTGGGTTTCGGTGAGGTAAACAAAGATATACAGGAAGGCTATGCACCTAACCCAAATGAGCTAGTAAAAAAAATGAATCCCTCTACTAAGCAAAATACACGCGGGTACACCACACCCCCAGACTTAATTTTTCAAAAATGGGTGTGTGTACTGCCTACTCTAAATACATTTTCATTTCCAAAATGATTTTCAATTAAAACTTTTTCTTTTCACTTTTTTTTCTTTACAAATATGTTTCTCTTTTTTTTTATTTATTCAAATCATCTTTTTATTTTTCCAATTTCAGCAAATATAAACTTGGGAGCAATTCCACATTTTCACAAATAAAATCACAACATCACATCCCAACATGAAAATATAACACACTAACTCGACTTAGGTGTGTGACTAGGATTGGCTATGAGGCTTTGGTGAAATCATGGTGGAGCTGAATCAAAAGGATGGGTAGGCACAACAGAGCTAGCGAGGATAAGACGTTATGAATGGTACAAAGCTCAACCGGGCCAAAATGATGGCCTACATCACGCTCATGCATGACTAACCTATACCCATGCTTCAAGAATAGCTTGAGGCAAGTTATTAGCCAACGTGAAAGACTATCCATCCTCCCGACTCGAGCAATACGAACATAACGGTCGTCTACACAAATCACTAAGCTACCGTCGGATTCACACCGGATTTACCAACTTTTGAGTAGAATAAAAAGTCTTTACGCAAATAGAAAGATATAAAACTATATGCATATAGAAAAATTAAATATACTCAGATTTCTACACGAGACGAGAGCAGTTGACTAGGAGCACAACAAGGTCAACATTTTACTCCGTCTCACAATCCTATGTCAGCACCATAATTTTCGAAAATCTAACGAAGAAATGAGTTTAACTCGCAGCACGCAAAAAGCTTTGCACGCGCTCATGTGGGTGCAGTGGTGTGTGATGCAATGAACTAAGCAAAATAAAACTATGAAAGCTTCTAGTATGCACATGAAATGTGCACGTACAAAAGGTAACAACACTGGCTCTCCCCGAGACTTAAACTAAACTACACAGCATATGATAGAGAAATTAAGATCATAAAGAGCTAAGGAAAGAGGTTACCCAATGCTCAGCTAGTGAGCATACCAGAAGACGCGTGGAAACCTAAAGCAGGCCCGCCATACGAAGAATCACAACCCCGCCAATGCGATGTTGTCAAGAATACCTGCAGGCGTGAGCTCCGCAAAAACAAAACAAAATATACAAAAAGAAATGCTAAAATTAAAATAGACAAGAAAAATAAAATGTAGAAAATAAAAGATAAGTATTGGGGTTATTGTCATCCCAGCACGACTTATTAAATTCTAAACAGTTCTAGCTTATAGGCCTATGAAATAAAAAATGCACAGGTAATTGTTCCAATATCCGTTTCGGTAACAGGTACCAATATGGTGATAAAGCAGTTACCCCTCTACCTAAATAATCATACTTGCCCAACACAGGTAGAGGAAATAGGAAGTACGATGAGGAGGAGGCCTGGTCCTCACTCATCTCACCACAAAACAAATCCTTGCCTAGCAAGGTATCGTCTATCACAGGCCCGTAGGAGGCAATGGCAGCGACATGAGCACAAAGCTCATCGTCATTCCAACGTACCTGTAGAGACTCATCCTGCACAGGCTCAGATAAGGAAGGGGGATCAAGTAATAATAGAGAAGAAGAACTAAAATAATCAGAAAATGGGAGAGTGATCCCGGTTTCAGTCTCAGCAGGATCCAAGCAGAGATCATCGTCGGTGTCATACGAGTCGTACTGAGGGGAATCCGAGAACTCAAGGTCCGCGGTGGTAAGAGAAACGGCCTCGTCTAATAAAGAGGTGCAAGCCTCCACATCAGAAAGAGGGTATTCCTCATCCCACCGGGGTGCGTAAAAGTGTTCCGAAGATCCACCTTCTCTGTCGGAGATAGAGGAATCATCATCCCACTTCGGTGCAACCTCGGGCACCGAATCATCCACAATCACGACATCATCAACCGACTCACAAGAAAGAGGAATAGCACAATCCGGCAAAAATTGCGGAGGGGCAAGGCTGCTCTCAAAATCAAGCACTGAATGAGCAAGCCCCATCGCAAAATCATTCGCTGACGCCACCCCGTCGACGACCGGAACAATCTCATCGTCCCATACAGGAGCGTCCATGAGTTCCTGCTCCTCTTTTTGTTGGCTAACACCAGAGTGATCATCATCACTCGAGGAAAGCTCGTAAAAAGGGATCGAGGGACCCATGAAAGAGTTGTATGCGGCCAGAGATTCTTCAGTAATCTCAACCGGTAAAGAATGAGCAAAGTGCGTTATATCAGTGTATGGGCCAGGCAATACCCTGGTAGGCCTGTCCACAACAGTCTTCCGCGAACGGGAGGTTGTTGTGCACACGCCCTTAGAGGGAGAAGGCTTGCACAAACGAGGGCAATCCTTCAACATGTGGCCCACACCTTGACATAACAAACACCGAATGCAATGCTCGACATTCATAACAGCAATGACATCAATGGATCGGCGCAAAGTGTCAAGGATACAGCACTCAGCATCTGGATCCATCACGAACAAAAATAATTGCTGAAAAAGTGCTACACATCTAATATAAAAATAGCAGGGATCTGCTATCTAAATCAAAAATCAAAAAAAGGGCAAAAAGAAATAAACAAAATAAAAATTCTAATAACCAAAACAAATAAATAAAAAAAATTATATGCACAAATGGAAAAGGGCTTCAATCTATTATCTCCCTCTCCACAAACTCACACGACTGTGTTCCCCAGCAACGGCGCCAAAAACTTGATGCTATAGATCATGGCAGTGAACCGGTCGCACAAGTAATATAAAATGGGGGTTTTCCCAAGTATCGATCTCACAAGGAACACAGTAAGGTGGAGTTAATTTCGAGGACTTGAGATTGAAGTCCTCAGGTCGGAGCTATCTAAGGGGAGGTTTTGATGTTGCGGAAATAAAAAAAACAAAAGGCTAACAACTACTCCTATGAAACGCCGCTATGACATGCTTCGCCAGGCAGGATGGAAGACTAGTCGGGCCGCTATGCACCGAATCACTAGGCGGATGGACGAGAAGGCTAGCGGATGAGGTGTTTAGAATGGCGGAATGAGGGTCATGAGCACCTCTTCGCAACACACTCCACTAGCAATTTCTAGTGCGGCAAGGGCGGATGGATGGTGGATGGACTAATAGGCGCACCTCAAGTAAATAACAAAAACATACAATCACATAGACATAATTGTATAAAAACATTTTACAAATAAGCATACATCATCTATAAATAAGGTTTACAACAACACATAAACAACAATAAAGGAAGAACAAGTCAAGAGATCGACCGAATCCGATGTCTTGCTGATGATTCACGGTTGGAATCGTCGGGTTGTCAATCCGCGTCCAAGCTCGGTCCTCAACTGCGTCCGGGGTAGAGAAGGGCTGTCACCACCTTCCTATGGCACGTCTTCTTCGTCTCACGATAGCGGACGAAAGTTGCAAGCTTCCCTTTGCTTGATGGCTATGGCGTTGAAGCTTGAAATGATCCCAAGAGAAGATGGAGGAGGCCAAGAGGAAGCTCCGATCCGGCTTGGATTTGGCGGCGAAGGCTTGCCCGGAGCACCTCCCTAAGGTGGAATAAGAAGGGGAACGGCGGAGAAGGTGGAAAACGGCGGAGAAATCCCGAGCTCCGGATCCTCCCGAATTAGGGCGAGACCTGCACTATATATACAAAGCAGAAATGAACAATGTGCACGATCACAGGCGCACGACCAGTGGTCGTTCGCACTATGTCCGGTGCTCGTGCGCACTGGAATGGAATATCAGGAAGAAGAACTGGGATAATGCGCACGAGTAGTGGCGCACGACCAGTGGTCGTGCGCACTAAGTCCAATGATCGTGCGATTACCCAGACAGGACTGCAGAAAAGAGGAATCAATGCACACGATCAGTGGCGCACGACTGATGGTCGAGCACAGTTTGTACAGTGGTCGTGCGCTTACCCAGGCTGATTTTGGAAAATGTAGAGTAGTGCGCACGATCAGGGGTGCACGAACATTGGTCGTGCGCCTTATATCTCATGATCGTGCGCAGTATTCCTGTTTCACAACCATCCCGGAACACGGACACGACCCCTGTACCGAAAGGAAAAGAAAATCACTAATCTGTGCAGACATTCTAGACAATCACAAAATGGAGTACAAACTATACAAATAACAAAATACACAACCACGAACATAAATGTGCACTTCCTATGGAAATAAAGATTAGATGAAATAGGAACGATAAAGAACTAAAAGTGAAGTGCAACTGTGTGAAAACTAGCCCAGATGAGTCCGAAAATAGGTATATAAAGTGGACTCATCAGCCATCCTGTATGGTGCCCTAGATACGAGCCTCGCTCCTGGCACCAACTGGATGCGAAAGTCCGTGTCTCTGGCTGCTGGCAATCCAGGCAATTTCTCCAGAAACACATTGGAGAAATCCCGAACCACGGGAATATCCACAATAGAATTCTCTGCTCCCGCCATCTCGAAGCAAATAATATATACTTCTTCTCCTTGCCAGTGGGCTTTGACAGCCTGTACAGATGATAATAAGAGATGGGAGACAAGTCTAATACCTTCGACGATGACATGGGAGTCTCCGTGCCTCAGGGTGATCCTCCTCGATGGGCAGTCGATCTGGGCATGATTCTAATGTAACCAAGTCATGCCCAAGATTTAGTCGAAATCTAGCATCTTTAGAATCGTTGCGGGCACTTCAATTGTCTTTCTGCCGATTTCCGCCTCCATACTGCACCTAGCAGATGATAGTAGTACTGATCAATCAGGTAGTCTCACTCTCATCGTCGCGGCCGTGAATCGTTTGACGCCGTCCAACCCTTCAATAAAGGCTTCTGATACGAATGACTGCGAAGCACCCATATCGAATAGTATATGAGCAGGCTTGCCGCTGATGAAGACTATGCCTGAGGTTGAAGGAGTTTCAAATGGGTAGTCATTCTTCATGGTTAAGTACTATACATAAAATGGAAATGTCTTAATTTAATAGCATTATTGTGTACCTTTGATGACTTCTTCAGGGTTCCTTGGCTCGGCAAGATCCAATGCATACATCTGCTCATGATCTCTGCGTCGGCCCCAAGGTCCTTGGCCTCGGCCTCGGCCTCGGCCTTGTCCTCGATCTCGTCCCTGCTGTACTGGAGGGACAACTGAGGTGGAGGAGGTGGAGGTAGAAGTGGACAAAACTGAAGCGGGCACTCTGATCCAATATGACCCAGCTGATTCGACGCAAAACAAACTATCAGTCGCTGGCCACGATCATCCTACCTCATCTGGCCATGCATCTATTGTGGTGGAGGAGCTGGTGCTGCATGGGGCCCCTGCTCCTGCCTGTAGTTGGGGCGATAACATCCCCCACCTCTCTTGTGCCTAATGACTCTGCCCATCGTGAGCCCCAACTATTCTCCCCAAAGAATGACCCATCCTGTGGTCTCTTTCCTCTATTCTACATCATCAGCCTGTCTTTCTCCAGCTTCTTGGCCATCTCAATGATCTGAGCTGATGTGTCGTGAGAGATGAACAGTAGGGCCTGCCTCAAGTCGTCTCTAAGGCCCTGGTAGAATCTCTTGGCATACCTCATGTCGTCTGTATCATGTACCCCGGCGAACATGGCAAGGTGGGAAAATTCCCTCTGGTACTCAATCACCGATCTAGTCCTTTGCATGAGATTCAAGAACCTCTCTTCTAACTCGTCCCTAACCGTGGTGGACACAAATTGGTCCAAGAATACCTAGCCGAACTCCTCCCAATATATATCTATCAGATCCCTATCTGTATAGGTGGAGTCCATCATGGACTTCCACCACCTCTTCGCACGGGCATCCAGTGAAGTAGTCGCCAAATGAACTGCCTCGCTAACAGGGCAGTTTATGCCTCCCAGCATCTCATGTATAGCCTCGAGCCATTCCTCCGTTTTTACTGCATTCTCCATCCCATGGTACATGGGCGGGGATAAACTCTTGAACGCACTAAGCCAGTTTGATAACGGATTCGACAGTGGTGCCGGAACCTGTTGGGCCCTGAAGGCCTCACGGATGGTCGTCAAGGTCTGGCCCATCTCTGTCTGTTTAAAAGGAGTGGGATCCGAAGGGGAAGGAGTCGCACTCTACGGTACGGCGACCCTGGGAGGCTGCATAAAGTTAAGGTTTATATTAGAATTGGCCTAACTCATTACCTATGTGGACTGTTTTATGTGACCTTTTACACGTGGGCACACCATTGCTTCTGCTGCATAGTTTGTCTACAAACTAATGCTTGAGCAGGGTTGCCCAGTGTTGTGTACGTCTTCTCTTATGATCGTTTATTCAAGTGATGTAAGTTTGTAAGACCCCTCCCCTTACCAAGGAGTTAACCCGGTCTTATGCACAGAACCGCCGTCTTACGGTGACACAAATACCCGGGTTAATCGACACCGCAACACGCCGATTTTGCCATCTAGTACGATCATATAACCTGTTGGCCAAAAGAGAGTAAGAAGTAAAAGTAGTATGAAGTAACCACTAGTCCACAAGTCACAACACTATCTCATAATAAATAGAGTACATCGGTCCAGCATGAGTTATATAACATAGAGAAAAGGGGCTTATGCCCAGTACATAATAACAAATATCTCTCTCATAAATGACAACAAACGGAAGCTACACAATCCTCATAAGATTCGCCCCACCTGACATAGGGCTGTAGTAGTAGTAGGTGGTGGTGGTGGTATCAGCTCCTCACGTCCTGCCACCTCATCCTGCTGGTGCTCCATCTCCTCGAGCTCCTAAAATGATTGGTCACACCAACTGTTAGTCAAAAAGACGAAGTCATTTCCTTCGCACCTCGTCCCGCAACTCCTAGGCACCGGGCGGGAGGACGAAGCGGAGGACAACAAGAGGTAAAATAAAAGGGAAGCAGGTGACAGTGGAGTTATACTAAGAGTACATATATAATAAACATTTATACTCTAGCAATTCTATATATATAGTTCAAGAAGAATAAGAAGAGCTGAACAGAAATAAGTAAAGTGTAGTAAATAAACAAGTAGTGTAGGAAAGCTAAGTAAAGACAGCAAATGTAATAAGCTACTACTACCATCACAGAAGTACCTTAACTTATATGAATGCCTATACAAACTTATAAATTAAGGTTTCTATAAATATAACTTATCATATAAAATAGCCCACACTAATTGATATGATAAGGATCCATGGTGCGTATGACCTGGTTATGAATGTATGATATGTATGCGTATTATGGTTCATGCAAGTGCAACTCACACACACGACTCTGTGATCACAGACCTGTAGTTCCCACTTTTTGGAGCTAGCATCACTCTCTGGTACCACCATTGTGGCTACGGCAGCAGTGGAGCGGGCATCTCCACTCCTAGGCGGGTATCACACTACCAGGCCTAGAGCTCCCATACGCCTCTTTACACGTCCTAAGTGCACTCTAGAGTCTCTGCGTACTATTTGTTGACTACCCACCCGTCTTTTTGGTCGAGTGTGTGTTTTCGGGGATCATGCTCCAGACCGCAGCGTAAAACAACCCACTGGCCCCTCAAACCATCACACCTAGCCAGAGCCACTGTACTGCCATCATTGTGATAATTGGCCCAGTACCGCATGACCCCCAAAAGTTTATGCACATGCAAGATATTCCAACCCGAGCCTCCAGCTCGCAGGACCAACCCGTCCCGAATCCCTACAACCCATCGCGGGTGAGATTGCACATAGTGCTTTTATTCAAAATCCCTCAAACCCATCACGGGTGAGAATGCACAATAGTGCCTTTATTCATAATCCCTCAAACCCATCACTGGTGAGAATGAACCACAATGTCTTAACCTATTGGACTACTCTTATCTACTGTTAGTTACACCTAGCAGTTTAGGGTTGATCCACGGACTGCCCATCGCATGCTCGGTGAAGGGCTCTCGAAGGCACTAGGTACTACGATGGGCCGAATCCCAAAGCTCCCTTTCTCACAGATATTTACTCTTATTAGTGTCTACCCCTTGTCCATATTCTGCTCTTATTATTACTCTGGAGTGATCCTAGTGGCTTAAGATGTTAATAGAAGGACGACGGTCTTCCGCCAGCCTTTGTTATATTTAATATCCTAGGACTTGCGCTCTATCACTCGTAACCAAGAAATGACCTATAGTAGACCAACCAGGATTTATTCTCCCAAAATTATTACCATCTCAATGTTTATTCTTATCCCCCTGCGTTCCTAGTAATATATACTATCTGAGCTAGATGCAACCCATGACCTACTACCACACATAAAGTATGGCGTCCAATTTCTAGGCCAAAGTGACCCTATCCATTTATCATGCGATGGTATGATATATGATATTGATTATGTGGAGTTTTTACTATTTTTCTAAATCATATGACCATAAATTAAATCCTATAATTAAGTGGCCTATGTCACTTTACACAAGAAGTACTATATCGAATGATCCCTATGGTATAATAAATTTTCTTTATGATCACCTAGGCTAATTATGACTGGTTTCAAAGATTTGTAATTTTCCCATCTATATTTCCATTTATTTTTCATTTTAAGTTAAATCCATGAATTGACCACTTTACAAATGATGTACATTAAATATGTTTCTAAAAATTCTAGGAAAATTATTGCAAATGTAAATTGCTGAAATAATACGAAATACAAAAATTAATGGTCCTAAACAGTAATTTGGTTTACCAACACTCATATGACAAATATTACAAAAATGCCATTATTTGGATTTTAAACCTATAGAAGCATCCACAAATATCAAGAAAATTACACAAGGTCACAAACACATAACTAAATCATGAGGAATTTTTCCATAATATTCCTACTGAAATTTTCATCATTTTTAAATAATTTCCATAAAGTGGTAAAATTGTAAATTCTACATAAGTCCAAAATATAGTCATCTAACAGACCCACAAATTTTTCCAGGTGTTAAATATGACTCCCTTGAGTTCTTAACAAAATTGTATAATTTTAACTCATTAATAACCCTATTTTCAAAATTTCTATCTTTAAATGGCCTAATACTCAAAAATTCCAAATAATGGGATTTTTGATCCCAAAAATCCCATTACTTCTGTTGAAGATATATTTCACTATAAAAATCCTCTGACCAAGATTTGATAGACTTTTAATGTTCTAAATTGGCTAAATTCCTGTTATATAGATTTTTGCTAAAGGCACCCCAAGCCTATATTCATCATACTCATGCAAGTGAGTTTCCCCAACATGCAGAGGCCCAAAAAGGCTGAAATTTTTATCATGGTCTGACATTGACCTAATGGACATGCCCTTAAAATTTGGGACCATTTGGAGTTGATTTCTCCATATATTCAACTTATTTAAATAAGAGAATTTTACCAAAAACTATAGGAAATATTTTTCCAAAATTCTAAAATTTTCTCAGTAACTAAGTATGACATATTCTCATAAATGTCCAAAATCTCAGGTCATGAGGACTTATAATTTGGCCTGGGCACACATTTGAAATCCTGCTCCAGCCTAGGACCAATCTGGGTAGAATGGCCCTACAGGGAGCCCTACAACTTCAAATCTCATGTTTAGGGTGGCAAACTGAAGGGAAGACCTAGTGTTACAATTTTCATGTTGATGTTATGTTCTAAAATTACACTTAAGAGGCCTATATTTAACATGCCAGAACTATGTAAAAGTATGATGTTAACCCCGAAATCGACGATCCTTCCCAAGGGAGCCAGTTCGCTCGTCGCGACCTGCCACAGGTTCCTCCTGGAGGCCGTGATGTCCTAGGTTGGGCGGACAGAATTCTCTGTCCGCTCAGGTCGCGCGACCTGTGTGGTCTCAGTAGTCTGACCCCCCAGGCCGCACGCCTTCCCTTGGTCGGCAGAGACCACAGACTTCTTCCACAGTCCGCCTCTGCAGGCCGCCCCCCTTTTCAGCTTAACCACAAGGTTGTATCTGCATGTCTCTCACATCTGTACTCAACCTCATGTCCGCTCAAGCCGACGACAGGTCGCTCAGTCCTTGCCCCCAGCAACATGGGCAGCCGACTCCTCCAGTCCGCCTGCAAGGCGCGGACTACAATTCCGGCTACCCGACAAGACCAGCACCGTCGAAGTTCCTCACTAGCTAGGCGGACTCGAAGTGTGATCTAAAATTTCCAGTCCGCCTTCAATGGTTAACCCAAGCAGCAGCAACAGCCAGGCTCCCTCTCCAACGCAAGTGGACTCAACCTTGTAGCAGCAGCGGACTCGGCGGACTCCCATTGCAGTCCGCCCCTTTCCTTAGCCAACGCCAGCTTCTTGACAGCAGTGGGGTCAACTCCTCAGTCCGCAGGCCTATCGCAGGCTCAGCCAGTAGTAGCAGCTTACTTCTCAGTCCGCAACCTTCATGCGGACTCGGTCGGTAGGGGCGGACTCTTTCCAGCCCTCCATGCCTCAAACCATCCAGAAGGCAGTGCCAGTCCGCATAACCTCGTGTGGACTCGCCGGACTCCACGGGAACTCTCAAGCTCGCATTCCTTCGTAGCGTGATTAGTTCAGCAGTGGCGGACTCTGCGGATTCTCCTCGCAGTCCGCCACATAGCTTCCAGGATCCACCACCCCAGTAGTAGGCGGATAGTCCCAGCTCAGCAGTGACGGACTCTACAAACCCGCATCGCAGTCCGCCACTGAGTCTCTCATTCTGCCGTCAGCAACAGCTCCAGTACAAGTCCTAGTCCACGCGGCCTATTGCGGACTCGGCAGACTCCGTTTCCTTCTCGCCAAGTTACTGTTTCACCGGGGGTAACGTCACCGCAAGCCGTTACCTCCTCGGGCCTATAAATAGCCCCCATGCCTCTCTCAGAAGGGGGGATAGCGTCGGAGGATCGCCAAAGTGCTCACGCTTGAAGTCAGCCAGCCAACCCAACTCCTGCGGACTCCAATTCTCAGTCTGCACCTGTCTCTGCAGCTTAGTCGTGCGGTCTGCTAGCCTGTGGTCTTTAGTCCACGCGGTCTGCTTCCTTTGCTAGGCAGTGTGGTCTGCTAGCCTCCCAAGCTCAGTCCGCGCGACCTCCTCTGGTATTCTCCTTCCTTAGCCGCCAGCTTCCCTTTGTACCCCTGTATTGCTTTCTTGAAAAGGTGTACTACCGAGTTATAACTCTCACTATTAGTCAAAGTAAAGCCCATCGCAAGAGTGGCATTTAAGCCGCGGCGGGCGAAGTCTGCTGTTGCCGCTGCTAGCGGCCCTTTCTCTCTCTCTTTTTGCCTAACTCAGCTCAGCTCTCTCGGTAACCGACTTGCAAGCACAACCGTCATATTAACCGTCTGCTCGACAGCTCCTGATCAACCTCCTCCTCTCTTGATCAACCTTCTCTGTTGATCAAGCCTCTCCTCTGCTCTCAGCAGCCTCTCCTCTATCCCCGCAACTCCTCTAACAAGCTGCTTTCTCCACTCTCGAGCACTCTGAAGCTTCCCTCTTCTCCACTATCCCCGCGACCTCATCCTCTTCCTCTCCTAGCTTATGAGACTGAACACTCCCTCCGTGTTAGCTGCCCCAGTGCCATTTTCGCGCATCAACAGTTAACACGTGGCCTTCAGATCCGTTCAGATGGTGAACTGCGACAGTTAAACATGTCAGACCACCAATCAGCCGAGAA
Organism: Platanthera guangdongensis; assembly: GCA_039583875.1. NCBI lineage: Eukaryota > Viridiplantae > Streptophyta > Magnoliopsida > Asparagales > Orchidaceae > Platanthera > Platanthera guangdongensis. Next base: position 161,859,195 of record CM077152.1, on the reverse strand, counting down.
CTTTGCTCCAAGTCCCAGTGAAGATCCTCTCTGGGAATCCTTCGAGCAGTCGCACCGTGAGAACACTCACCAGTTCCAAGCAATCAACAAAATTCTTGCTGCAATCACGCAGCGATTAGACTCTCAACCAGCAACAGCTCCAGTTGCTTTCGCTACTCCAATCAATCCGGCATCAACTTTAGAGCACCAGCAAGCTTATCCTCCAGCTTGCCCGCCAGTCTATCGTCCTCCTTATACAACAACCTTCCCGCAAGGTCCTGCAGCTCCTCTGCGACCTCAAGATGAATATTTTGCTGCTCGCCAAAACTTCTTCCAGGAAGCAGCCCTGGGAAGTCCTGCTAGATTTCTCAATTTTTAGGGAAGTCATCCCTACCCTGCAGCTCCTGCATTTGCTCCTCCTGCAACTTTTCCTTTCTATCCTCATGCTTCTTTTGCAGCTGCTGCTTATGCCCCTTTCTTTCCTTATGCTGTAGTAGGTCAAGAAGAACCTTCACCATTCACAGAGAATGTTCGCCATGAGCCTACTCCAGCTAACTCCAGAGAGCCCCGGTTACCCATCTACACCGGGGAGACTGATCCAGTAAAGCACCTTCAAGCTTTTGAATCGGTTGCTGCTCTCAAGACTCTGTCAGATGCAACTAAGTGCAAGCTCCTTGTCACTACTTTTGATGGACAAGTGAGGGACTGGTTCTATGGCCTCCGTCCTCACTCCATCACTTCCTTCGTTGATCTACGAAGGGATTTTCTTCTCAGATTCTCTACCTCCACCAAGAGAAAGGGTGGTCCTGAAGCCCTCTTTGAGATCAAGCAGCGCAGTGATAAAACTTGGTCTCAGTTTGTTGATCGATTACAAAGAGAGATTTTGGACATCAAAATTGCTGATCAAGAAATGTACAGAGTAGCTCTTATTCATGGTCTTCGTGAAGGGCCACTCAAGTTTGAATCCAATGTCCGTGCTCCGAGGACATACCAAGAGTTGATTGCTTTAACCAACTCTTACATCCGAGGTGAGAAGAGCAACCCAGGCTTCGTCTCCAAGCTCTTATCAGAGAAAGATCCTTCTCATAAGCAGCCTCCGAGGTCTCCTCACCATCATTTCCCATCTCACTCAAGAAAGGAGAGAAGGTTTCAACGCCATCGATAATTCTTCCCGAGCCATGATCGTGCTCAAGGCCCATTGCCGCAACTAGCTCCTTCTCAAGCAGCAGCAGTTCATCAGCAGCAAGACAATGACTTGCATGAGTCCGATCTCGATGTGGCCAAGCAAGAAGTAGTCCAAATCATGAAAGATAGGGCAAGATACAAGAAGCCATATCGATCAGCCGATCAAAGGTCTAGAGACTCCGAGCCATACTGCGAGTTCCACAAAGAGTCAGGCCACCTAACAGAAACCTGCTGAGCACTCCTCCAGTTTGTGCAAAGGATGCTCCGGTAGGGCAAGATGAGTGACATGCTTTCCAAAGAAGATCGCCCTGATCCGTCAACTGCAAAGGACAAGGAAGTTGTCGATGTTCCTTGCTCCTCCAAAGGTGTGAACATAATCGAAGAGCATCCTCTCATCATTGTTAATAACACTATTGAATGCTTCGATGCCGACGACGAGGGTGTGCTTGGAAGGCTATTCTAAGTAAGCAAAGGACTTCATAGTCCCCCAAAGTTCCTCACAACTCTGATGGGTTATCTCTACTCATCCCCCTTTCAAACTTTTCTCTCTTTTCAATCATTTTCATTTCAAATCACTTCTCAGTGTTCCTTACTTGCTTTTCAACAAAGCTTTTTATCTGGGATCTTATACTGACACAGTTCACCTCTTGTGATGCTCTTTCCTCTATTTTTCTCTTTGTCAAAGAGATCACTACACCAATGAGATATCGCCGAGTCTGGAATGCTCCCTCCGTAGTTTGTTCTCTGGCACGACTACTTCGACCACATATGGCGGGAGTATACCCATATGTGTAGTGGGATCCGTTCAATCTACGATGTTGGGCTTCAGAATTAGGATCCTAGCCTACATCTAACACAGAGTGTGTGCTAGGGGAGCCCCATGTGTTAGCTCTGCTGTTCTTCGCAAAAGATACATTACAATTACGATGATCTTTGCTTGACAAGCAATGACGATCAAGCGTAGCCTTGTCTCTTTGATCATCTCAGGACTGTGATGGCCGAATACTCTCTGGTACTCTCGATCCGTACCTTCGCGGGTTCCCACAATTCCACTAATCAATCCACAGACAAGAAATAGTCCACTTGGCGCAACTAGTCACATTGATCAGTGATAATTGTACCTGAGGCAAGAGAGCAATGCATCTAGCGATACTTCTCAGGATTTTCCCCTTGCTTTTCTCTTTTGTGCCCTCCTAGAGGATGCGCGGCCAACCCGCTTTGAGTAGGACTATACTTGGGATGATTTTCGCAGGTAAGTGATGCATAAGGCCCACGGGGAACACCTGTGGCAGCATTCAACCTTCTTTAGTCATTCCGAGTATAGACCTCTTTTTGTCAGTCGCCTTCTTTCACTGGTGAACAGGTTAATCTGACCTTCCAAAATGATTTCCAGCATTCACTTTACTTATGCTCATCTTATATGCATCGATTGCTCAAGCGCTATCAGATGAAGACTCACAAAGCTATTCATTATTCTTATCAAAATCTAGTGGTATCAAGCATTGATCAAAGAATCTTATTCTCCTCGATCATCAAGCCATGCTATTACAATCTAGTTAAGATTGGCAGAATTCGTCAAGTTACTTCTCTGCTAACCTGATCATGTCCATCCAGCCATATCAATAGTTAACGCAAGATTTTGTTGATCTGGGTTTCATGGTAAAGAGTTCATCAGGCATTTTCCTCGCTATATGGTCATATCAGCCTTATCCCATCAACAATAAACACTTGCAAGCCTTCTTCCAGGTACTTGCAAGTTATTTTCATATATGTTTGCTCCTAACTCTTTTCTTACATAGAGCAGCAAACACTTGCAAGCCTTCTCTCAGGTACTTGCAAGCTTATTTTTATAAATGTCTGCTTCTAACTCTTTCCTTGCAGAGATTAGCAAACACTTGCAAGCCTTCTCCCAGGTACTTGCAAGCCTCTTTCATATATTATCTACGTCAAACTCTTCTCTTTGTAGAGATCAACAGACACCTGCAAGTCTCATCCAGGTACTTGTAGTTTCATTCATTGTTCTATGTCTGCCGCTCACTCTTTTCTTAGCAGTGGTTAGCAGACACTTGAAAGCCTCATTCAGGTACTTGCAAGCTATTTTCATGGTTTACCTGCTTCTAACTCTCACTTTGCAGAAAGCAACATATCCTAGCAAGTTTCTTCACAGGTACTTGCAAGCTACTCACATATACCTTGTTTGTTCCTAACTCTCATTTTGCAGAAATCATCCAGTACTTGCAAGTTTCTTCACAGGTACTTGCAAGTTATCTTCCATATACTGTGCATACCTTTAACTCTTCTTTTGCAAAAACCAACAAAGACTTGCAAGTCCCTTCCAGGTACTTGCAACTCATTTTTCCTTCTTGTATACTCTTCATCCTTCATTTTTTGTAGAGGATAACAGGTTCTTGCAAGCCTCCATCAGGTACTTGCAAGTTATTATACTTTTTTCCTCTCACTTTCATTTTGCAGAACTTAGTGAAAGACACACCTTCTTCTTTTTGCAAAAAAAAAACTTAGGTACACACTCAATGTACCACCCATAAATGCCTACCCTAACTTTCCTCTTGCAGGAAAATAGACAGGCAGCACCAAACTCCTAAGGAGAGGCTTCAGGTTCTATCTCTCCTTTCCCACCTTCTCTTTCCGTTGGGGTGGATCACGATTTTCGTGGGTCTCCAACGTTTTTGAAGTTCTATTCGGAACTTAAAAAAGTGCGGGGATTATGTTAACCCCAAAATCGGCGATCCTTCCCAAGGGAGCCAGTTCGCTCGTTGCGGCCTGCCCCAAGTTCCTCCTGGAGGCCGTGATGTCCTAGGTTGGGCGGACAGAATTCTCTGTCCACTCCGGCCGCGCGGCCTGCATGGTCTCAGCGTTCTGACCCCCTAGGCCACGAGCCTTCCCTTGGTCGGCAGGGTCTGCGGAATGCTTCTGCAGTCCGCCTCTGCAGGCCTCCCCCCTTTTCAGCTTAACCGTAAGGTTGTATCCGCAGGTCTCTCACTACCGGACTCAACCTCCTGTCCGCTAGGCCGGCGACAGGTCGCTCAGTCCTTACCCGCAGCAACATGGGAAGCCGACTCCTCCAGTCTGCCTGCAAGGCGCGGACTCTAATTCTGGCTACCCGACAAGACCAGCAGCATCCAAGTTCCTCGTGAGCTGGGAGGACTCGAAGTGTGATCTAAAACTTCCAGTCTGCCTTCATTACTAAACCCCAGCAGCAGCAACAGCTAGGCTCCCTCTCCAACACAAGTGGACTCAACCTTGCAGCAGCTGCCGACTCGGCGGACTCCATTTGTAGTCTGCCCCTTTCCTTAGCCAACACTAGCTTCTCGACAGTAGTGTTGTCAACTCCTCAGTCCGCAGGCCTGTCGCAGGCTCAGCCAGTAGTAGCAGCTTTCTCCTCAGTCCGCAGCCTTCATGCAGACTCGGTCAGTAGTGGCGGACTCTTTCTAGCCCGCCATGCATCAAACCCTCCAGAAGGCAGTGTCAGTCCGCATAACCTCGTGCGGACTCGACGGACTCCGCGGGCACTATCCAGCTCACATTACTTTGCAGCTCGATCAGTTCAGCAGTGGAGGACTTCGTGGATTCTCCTCGCAGTCCGCCACATAGCTTCCAGCATCCGCCACCCCAGCAGTAGGCGAACAGTCCCAGCTCAGCAGTGGCAGACTCCGCGAACCCGCATCACACTCCGCCACTGAGTCTCTCATTCTGCCGTCAGCACTGGCTACAGTACAATACCCAGTCCACGCGACCTGTTGCGGACTCAACGGACTCCGTTTCCTTCTCACCAAGATACCGTCTCACCGGTGGTAACGTCACCGCAAGCCGTTACCTCCTAGGTCCTATAAATAGGCCCCATGCCTCTATCAGAAGGGGGGCTAGAGCCGGAGGATCGCCAAAGTGCCCACACTCGAAGACAGCTAGCTAACCAAACTCATGCAGACTCCAATTCTCAGTCTGCACCTGTCTCTACGGCTTAGTCGCGCGGTCTGCCAGCCTGTGGTATTTAATCCGCGCGGTCTGCTTCCTTTGCTAGGCAGTGCGGCCTGCTAGCCTCCCTAGCTCAGTCAGTGCGTCCTCCTATAGCATTATCCTTCCTTAGCCGCCAGCTTCCATTTGTACCCATTTATTGCTTTCTTGAAAAGGTGTACTACCGATTTGTAACTCTCGCTATTAGTCAAAGGAAAGCCCGTCGCAAGAGTGGAATTTAAGCTGCGGCGGGCGAAGTCTGTTATTGCCGCTGCTAGCGGCCCCTTCTCTCTCCCTTTCTGCCTAGCTCAGCTCAGCTCTCTCGGCAACCGACCTGCAAGCATAACCATGATATTAACCATCTGCTAGACAGCTCCTGATCAACCTCCTCCTCTCTTGATCAACCTTCTCTGTTGATCAAGCCTCTCCTCTGCTGTAAGCAGCTTCTCCTCTATCCCCGTAACTCCTCTAACAAGCTTCTTGCTCCACTCTCGAGCACTCTGAATCTTCCATCTTCTCCTCTATCCCCGCGACCTCATCCTCTTCCTCTCCTAGCTTGTGAGACCGAACACTCCCTCCGTGCTAGCTGCCCCGGTGCCATTTTCGCGCATCAACATATGACACATAATGTACTGTTCATTATCAATTTAATTCATCAATCATATAAAATGAAACGGACGGCATCTGTTTATCTCCTACCTACACCAATGGCTGTGATAAGCCCATCCTGGATCATCTTGATTTCCCATTTCCGGCCACTTGGGCTGGCACCACCGCCTACGATTATCGCCACCACCTTCGTTGAGGTGGTGGCTGGGGTTTCTCGGCGTTGAGGCTGCCGGAGGAGGCTCCTCCGGTGATCCCGAGCAAGAAGAAAAGCCCAGAATTTTTCTCTCTGCTCACATGGTATCGGGCTCAATTGAGCCTGATGTCTCTCCTAGTCCATCTAGAATTCTAGTACGGTGAGAGGTGAAGTGAAATAGACCAGAATTGAGGCTTGGCGGCGAGTTTGGCGGCGGTGAGCCATGGCCGAGCTTGCTCCGATGAGTCCTTCCCGTTTCCTGCTTTCTCCAGGAATTTCCTTGTTCCAGATGTCGATTTACACTCGCATGAGCTCACTGAAGGTGATGGTGGGCTTGCTTTTAGCTGGGAGTGGCTGTATATGGAGTTAACTCCAAGGTGAGGCTCTGCCAAGCTTAGGAAGCTTCACCCATGGTACCAAGTGGCCATCCAGCAGCATATTCCCTCTGGAATGAGCTGGGTAAGCTTTCTATGTGCCTTGGATAGAAGGAAGGAGGGCCACATGCCCCTCATTTTCTTTTCTCCACCTTTTCTCTCCTAAAATTCCCATTTTACCCACATGCATGCATTCTCTCTCCTAATTCAGAGGGGTAGGAGTTATTTTTGACCACTTGGGCTGGTCATGGGCTATGGTTAGTGGGCTTTGCCCATTGGGATTGGGCTTGTTTCACTCTTTCGTCCTTTAGGCTTCATGTTGACTTTGTTGACTTTTATTGTTGACTTGGTCAACTTGATGAGTGGGCTGACCCCACCTGAAGGTCATGGACTCTAAGACACCAACCAACTTGGTTTGGTCCATGGTGTTGTCCCACTTGGACTATTTGGGCCTTTAGGTGTGAGTTTGACCAAATTAAGATTAGGGTTGACTTGGGTCAACTCTAGTCAATTGTTGACATTGTGATATGGCTTATGGTTCGCTTAGGTTGGTGTTAGGGTTAGGGATGCAGTGGTGGAATCAATGTGTGGCTAGGACCCCAATTTCGGGCTGGTTTGACTTAGACTACCTTGGACGATATTGTGGGCCCCATGTGACTAAATTCTAACCCCATGGTTCAAACCTAACCTAAACCCATGTCCCCCACCACAAGTCCTAACCCAACCTAAGTAGGGGGTCTAATAGAAAGTGGGTTGTTACATTTCAAGTGGGTGACAAAGTATGTTAGAACACCCTATTACTGATTTGGGTAAGGATCACTATGTCTCATAGGAAACCTGTCTTGACCTCATTGTATAGATCTAAAGGTCAATTAGAATTGAGTCTAAGGGTTAGTAGTTAGGTTTGGAAGCTGCCCTCAAGAAAAGAGTTTTTCAGTTTTGGAGATCAAGTAATTTCATCGAGCTCAGTACGACGAATCGTCGAACTCCATTCAACGATCGCTGAGCTCCCTTCGACGAATCGTCGAACTCCATTCGATGATCTCTGAGCTTAACTTCAACAAGTCGTCGAACTCCATTCGATGATTTTTGATCTCAGATCGACATCTTTGACTTCAGTTTGATTCTCTATCTCTGAGCTCAGTTCGACGATAGTTGAGCTCAGATCGACGATCTCTATTTCTGTCTAAATCCAGGCTCTGAGCTCAATTCAACGATAGTGGAGCTCAGTTCGACGTTTTTCTGAAGAGTTAGACATTTTTCAAGATTCAAATCCAGACAGTTGTGGAATTATTGTCAGCATTTAATTTAGAGATCTTATAGCTGTTTTTCAATTAATCTGGAGCAAGTTTCAAGGAATTTTCAAGGAATGTTTTATTGGACTTTCCTCCAGAAGACAAATGCAATTAAGGAAGTCATTTATTGATAGGCTAACGACTATCTTGGACAGTGGATCAATTCTATTCAGATGCAAGGAATAAAAGATATATTCATTCTCTGCAACAACAAGACAATTACAATTTCTACAACAACTCTTACAACAACAATTACACAAGAGAAAGAAAGAGAGTTGCAGCCATTCTCAGTCTCAAAAATTCATACAAGAACACACATTGTAACGCCCACACCTGTCACATGACATATAACAGTGGGTCCGGCCGGGACCCCACGCCATATAGCACAGACAAGCAAAGGAATCACGTGTGGAAATCAAACACTATGCGTATCCTTAACTCATTCCATTCTAGCGCAGCATATTTTATGTTAGCATGAACTCAAACCAGAATGTCCACCCATAGATAAATACCATATTTATATAGAACAACACCAGGAATGTATACAACTCACACACACCGGCCTTATGGCCTTACAGGTTCCTCTTTACACAACAACAATTTCGTACATCGGCACGCAGGCCGACCACACATGAAATCCAAACACAGCTCTTCGCATGGGCCAACAGAAGCAAGCTAGCCATTCCACTTAGTCATTTCAATTCAAGCCGCGGCACCTGCAATGACACATCCACCAAAAAGCGGCAAAACAAAGTAACGGTCAGCCTTTAGCTGACCCATTATAACGACCCTACACCCTACCCGGGGTAGTGGTTCCTTCCCTGTATACAATGCTCATCAAGTATCATCAAACAACATATGTATATCTCATTCTCTTTAGCCCACTAGCAAACACATTCCATCACAAACGCTGGAATCCACCAGACGCTCCGGGCACTCAGGGCACCTTCTTGGCATACCGGAATCCACCAGTCATACACCGCTGATCCGAGGTTTTTACTTGTTGATTGACTGGCCCTAGTCCACCAATCTCGCAAGCTGGCGACATCCCGCCCAAACCACCCAGAGGTACACCCTCACAGCATCCAACAACCAGAGTAGGTCGACCCACAACATGTGGTGTAGCACGCTGGGTTTATCTAAGCTCCCCAGGCAATGTCTACCCATCGACCCCCCTCCTAATCCGATCGACCCACACTATGTGGTGCAGCAACCCGGGTTTAACTCGGCTCCCCTAGCATTGCCACCCATCGATCCCTTCCTAACTAGATCAACCCTAGTGGTATAACAGTCGGGTTTATCACGAGCTCCCGAGGCATGTTACCAATTGATCATATCACAACCAGGAGCTTTGCCAAAGCCTCCTCACATTCAGCATCACATCCATACATTCATCACAAGAGAAAACCATTTGCATCTCATCAAATCCACGGAGTCTTCTCCGGTTTACCCATGAACATCACCAATCCAGACTACCGGTCCGGCTAGGCTTCACACAACATGCCTATGCCGTACTCCATATTTCCGGCTCTAAATGCAGACTCAACAAAGGAATCTCTTCCGCAAATCCACCTCTTGGTGGAGGATTCCAAGCACATGCATAAAGGAAGGACTTCGATGTCCAAGAAGGAGATCGTTACCCTTGAAGATCGCTTCGGCGCCATGAAGTAGCCGGATGGAAATCACCGCCTCGGCTCTGCCTTCACGAATTCGCTCTCGGATCTTCGCTCCGCACTCCGCAGCTCCTACAGCAGCTGGAAGACTCCTCCCCTCTCTCTCCCTTAGGCCTTTCTTCTTTCTCTCTCTTGGCATAAAGATGAAGAAGAAGAAGAAGAGAAAAGAGGGTTTAAATCCCCTTTTTCTCGGCCTTCACAACACCTGGACAAAGCCCAACCACTGGATCCAGGAAGAGGGAAACAAACGGCTCAGATTTGGCCAGAAAAGCTAAAACACGGCCTGACACGCCCTGTGACACGCCCGTGTCACAGGCTGTGTCCCTCTAAGCGGCAGACAACCGACTCAATCCAACCAGTACATGGCCGTGTGACACGCCCGTGTCACGGCCGTGTCCTCGACACGCCCTCAGACACGCCCGTGTCTGAGGCCGTGTACCTCAACAGAAATAATCCCAAAACAACCCGAGACTTCACACGGCCTGGCACACGGCCTGGCACACGCCCGTGTTCATGGCCGTGTGCATCAGGACACACCCGTGTCCCGCAAACACTCGCTAGCCCGAGACGTCGAGTTGAGTTCGACGGCTACTGACACGCCCTGTGATAGGCCCGTATCACAGGCCGTGTCCTCACTCGACACTCGACTCTCGACGATCGTCGAGATAAATTCGTCGACATCACGGCCGATCGTCGACACGGCCCCGACACGCCCTGCGACACGCCCGTGTCGCAGGCCGTGTTCGCTGTGTCGACTCCGAATTTCGTCGACTGCATGACTCGACACTGCCCAGGCCGGACACGCCCTGGGACACGCCCGTGTCCCAGGCCGTGTCACCCATGCCTGAACCCGATTTTGCTCAAAATGATCCTCTTGACTTCGGGGTGTTACAATCCTCCCCCCCCTTCAAATAATTTCGTCCTCGAAATTGGCTCCAAGCAGCCACAACATCATCAAAGCTTACACCTCAAGTCTCCGCACAAACTAACAAACATACAACACAACAAACATCCCTATCTTCCACTTGTGCACATGCAACCACAGAAGACCTCAAAACAAAACAACATGATTTCATATCGCCTTACCATCACACGTGCACCACATTTTAATCAAGATTGTCAACGTCACGATTTTATTCATCATCTAGCAATATAGTTAACATACACCTATATATAAACATCATGTATATAGTGATGATCCATCAAGTTTCGATTCAGTCATAGCATCCAAAGGAGCTACCTCATGATTCATCTCCGCTCAGCCTCCCGATTTTGAAATTCATGATTAAGAGACAACTTAAACGCCCGAGGCTGAATTTCACCAACTGAGCTTTGCGGCTCTTGCACTTCCATCGCATGAAATCGAGATTGCATCCGAGGTGCAGATGACTCAGCCACTGCTTTTCCCTTTTCGTCATAGGACGCACCCATCGTTTTCTCACTCCCTGGAGGGGCATTCCGACAAAATCTTGCTATATGTCCTTGCTGCCCACATTTATAGCAGATACGTGTATCCACATGTCCTGACCCATCAGTCGCCCCTGAAGAAACAGTCGACGGAGTTGCTTCCGCAGGTCTATATCTTTTCTTCTCTTGTCGTCGAAACTCCGATTGATCCAATTGCGACACGTTAAACTGTGGCTTTTCCACTGCCCGTCGCTTATTCGCTTGTACTCGCTTCATATCCTTCTCTAAGGCACGAGCTGTATCGACTAATGCTTGGAAGCCTTGGCTCACCGAACTCGAAAGTGCCAACCTCAATTCATCCCGCAATCCTTCATAAAACCGATTTGTCTTTCGCGCTTCCTCCGCAAAGGTCGATCCCGCATATCTCCCCAATCTTGTAAACTCATGCAGGTAGGTATCAATATCTTGCTCACCCTGCACCAGACGGAGAAACTCATTTTCCATCGCAATCCTCTGCGACACTGGCACATACTTGGCTAAAAATATATGGGAGAATTCCTCCATTGAAACCTCTGTTAAACCTCGACCTGCCAAGTGATGCACTTCAATTTCATCCCACCATAATCTTGCATCTCCTTCCAACAGAAAAGTGGCCAACATCACTTTCTGCTCCTCTACTGTCCTGATTACAGTTAGGATCCTTTTTACTCTTGCCAACCAATCTTCTGCCTGCGTTGGTGAGAGCGCTCCACCAAACGTCGGTGGATGAAAGTTCATAAAACGTGTCACTGAGTCGTCACTTGCTTGCGCCTCCACCACCACTACAGCATGCTCTTGCCTTGCACCAGGCCTTGCCTGTCCAGTCGGTTGTGCTTGTAACACTGCAAGCACTGTCTCCGTCACCACCCGGATGGCTTCTGCAGAGGGAGGCATAGGCGCTTCCACGGGTGCTGCACTCTCATCCGACCGCTGGGGCTCAAACGGCCCAGCTCCATCCCTCGCCACCTATCAATGTACAGAACACCATTAATCCGTCAAATCATAACGGTACTGCTACATTGACTACACAGGCACGCACAACATGTGCATGACATACATTCCTAGTGGACATTCATGAGTTCATTTATGTTCTCTCCTCCCAAACAATCTAAACCTGGCTCTGATACCACTTTGTAATGCCCCCACCTGTCACATGACATATTGTTGGGTATTGTATCCACGATTAACTAGATTTGAGGAAGCCACCTGTCAAGCTAAGATGAATTCACAATGTATTTGATGAAACATCTTAAGTTGTACTTGCAGCTCCTCCACGCTAAGTGCACACCAATGTCAGGGTGCAGTAGGTCAATATACGCGGGTCTGCACGACGTAATCCCTCATTGAGCAGATCAGTGTGTTGGCCTACGTGTACTCTCTCTATTGGAGTGCACTTACTTTCAAGTACAGGGCCGTTCATATGCAAGAGAAGACAACGAGCATGGATGGATCAAGGAGCAGCTCCTGGTGGAAGACGAAAATTCATCCAAGGAAAATTCGACGAGAATCACCAAGTGATTCTCGCCGATTCGGCGAGAATCACTAGTGATTCTCGCCGAATCGACGAGAATCACTAGTGATTCTCGCCGAATCGACGAGAATCACTAGTGATTCTCGCCGACTCCTTCTGGCTACCTCAAAATGGTGCCAAGTAAGATTCGGCGAGAATCACTAGTGATTCTCGCCGAACCTATGGCCAAGCAGCTCATGTATACAAAGTGAAATTCGTTGAGAATCAATAAGTGATTCGGCGAGAATCACTAACGATTCTCGACGAATCGTCGAGAATCACTTGATGATTCTCGCCGATTCGTCGAGAATCGCCTGCGATTCTCGCCGATTTTCACTTAGCGTTTTCTCAGGATGCTGCTCGACCGGATTCTGTCTCTGGACTAGTTTGAACCGGACTTAGGGATTTCTAGTGTGGGTCCCACAAACGGTCATATTGGAGTTATCTACAGTATATATATTCCAGTATTTTGAACAGTAAAATCACGGAGAAAGAGAAAGAAACCGAGCCGCGACGTAACCCTAATATCGCGAACTCTCTCCGCTGCCGCCGTCGCGCTCGGGCAAGGAGGTCGCCGTCAACAATCGGGAATCCTTCGTGATCTCCGGCGACAGAAGCTTAGCAAAGCTTGAGTCTCACATGTCTATCCAGAGATCTCTTGTCTCTCGATTTGGTGACCGGGAAAAACTCCCCCGTCCGAATCGATCGAGATGACTGATCCTAGAGTGACCGTTGGTAGACGTAGTTTGCTTCGCTATGAAGTTTGGATCTCCAAGTTCAGCAGCCGCTTATCATCATAGCCGCCGATCCCGAAGCTAGCCGCCGCTCGTGTTGCCGCCGCCGGTTCCGGGGAGATCCTCTCCAAGAGAGACCAAGGTTGTAGACTCTTCATCGACTTCAAGAACACGTCGTCGAACAAAGAGGAACACCGTAGTCTCCAAAAGAAGTTTGTATCACGTGTACATTCTATATTTACTTTTGTTGTAAAGGAACGTTTGTTCCGTGTTGTAAGGGTTGGGTGCAACCCGTTTTGTGGGAGTGTTGACTCTCACGTGTGGAAGGGCTCCTTCCGTTAGTGCAGGGATTGGATTTCAATCCCGTTGGAGAAGTGACCGAGTCGTCCCTTGTTGGGAGATCGGTCGAAGGGGGAAAGTGGATGTACCCAAGTCGGGGAACCACTATAAATTGCCTGTGTATTCTATGTGCTGTGCCTTTTATTTTTATTGTGCAGGTACCGTCGTAAATTCCGCAAAAGCGCTACTCATCACCTATTCCCCCCCCCATAGGTGCACATAGCTGACACTAGGTGGACTTTCAAGTGGTATCAGAGCCAGGTTACTCATCAAAAAGGTTAACACCTTGAGTAGAATCCTGCCACCAGTGTCAGAAACATGGAGCTAGATTATGAGATACCGCCACTCACACTCCCCGCCTGCACAAAGGATTATTATCCCATCTGGCGAATGAGAGTGTCATGTCACCTTGATGCTATCGATCCTCGAGCATCCTTCATCCTGTAAGAGGGTCCATTTATTCCCATGAAGACCTCCGACTCTGGGATCCAAGTGCCCATGTGCATTGCTGAGATGTCAGAGATGGAACTTTCATTTTTTCAATTGGACCAGAGGATTCGTCAAACTATCTTGGATATCTGGTCTGGTGCCTCTCGCTCTAGATTGGAAAAATGCAGAACGGCTAAATCTCTGTGGATGATGATCTCAGAGCTGATGGGGGGGTCAGAGAAAGCTGGAATATGCTGCCAATCAGAGGATGAAGCGTATGTGGGGGTGCTCACTTCTGAAGATGAAGGCAAGGATCCCTCGGATTGCATCAGAGCTCCAGTATCCTTGTTAAAGACTGAAGAGGATAGTGAGGAAAGCAGCTCTGATGTGGATGAAACAATGGTCACTGGATCTAATGACCATAACACAGAAGAGCAGGTAACTTCTTCCTCCTGCCCCGTATCTCTTGAAATATTTGAAGATAGGAACTGCCCTCCTTCAGAAAATTCTGACTCCCTGAAGAGAGCCCTTCAGGAAAGAAACCTACTTGCTGAGGAGCAAGCTCGAGAGATTGCTCGACTGAAGATCTTGTTGGTTCTCCAATTGGCGTCCAACAAGGCCAAGGACTCTAAGATCTCAGCTCTAGAGAGTAGTCTAGAGAATGAGAAAAGAATAGTATCAAACTTCTCCAAGGTTGATGCTATTAAGAGAAAGCAAGAAAACGGGTGGATCTCCCGGATTATCAATTCGTGGAGAAATGGGGAAACAGTTTTCCGACCCCCCACTCCAAGCAGGAAGGCAACTCATCATGCCTTCAGGTAAGACCTCAGGAATAGTCGTGGTCACTGCAAGGGTGATCTGTCCCCATGTGGAGACACCCGGAGTGCAAGGTCCGGCATGGCCACCCACGAGAGAATACCTAAGGCTCATTCTGAGCCCTTTGTGTTCACTGCCACTGCCTCAACACAGTGTGGATTTGCATGTCCCAGCTCACAGAAAACTTCTCACCACTCGAGGACACGGGATAGAGAGGATAGAAGTCATGATGTCAGGCTCCATGGGGCCTCAGTAAGGGAGATGCCTGAAAGAATGGCACCACCTTCCCGGCCTCATAACGCTCACAACATGTATTCTTTCCACCGTTCCACGTGTCATGATGGAAGAGGAATTTGTGTGACAAGAACATGCCCTATACCGTTTAGACCTAGGACCGTGACTACATCAGTCACTAGATCAGGTCGAAAACTGCGATACAACATTCACCCTTGTTGGTGCTGCGGCAAAGTGGGGCACTTTGCCATCGACTGTTGGCACAACCCCTCTATGCCCACGGCAAGGGCTTATCCACATTCTCGGGACAGAGGTAGTCTTCCAGACAGGTTTTCTGAAGGAAGGCAGTTGCGTGCTTATGCTAACAGGAACCTAGGACCCAATATGATTTGGGTTCCTAAGGTAAAGTAATTCTTTCTTGCAGGGTAGTCTAGGTCCCCGTGAATATGATGGGAACTAGACAGTAGGTGGCTCAAGACTAAGTTGGAACAAGCGTCTGCAATAACAGATGTGATGTCTGTTTGAGCATACTCACTTTGAGCCTCTAATGTGTTCTACCTGTGGGACTAAGACGATGACTTTCAAAATCCCAGGTAATTTTGATCAGTTCAAAGACTTGCGTCATATTGCATCCTCATTTCAAATATATATATATATATTTCTATCCATGTGTATATTTATACTTATGCTTATACATGTATGTGTGCACCTCTAAGGATAGGTTAACTCGATGCATGCAAACCATTACACATCAATAAAGGGTTAACGAAGTTATGTCATCATGAATCTCGACAACTCACAATTGACATCAAGAAGTCTTTGGAAAAGCCTCGTTCAAATCCAAATAGATTAACTTTAAAATATACATGTATTTATCATTTTTATATTGACTTGACATCAGAAAATTTCAAAAATGTTGCAAGCTTCTCAACGTGAAAATTTCTAGTCAAGAGACCTCTCAATTTCGAATTAGACAAATGGTATCAGAAACTGAATTAACCAAATCTCCTGACAGACAAATCCCGCCGACCCTTCGCATTCACCCCGAATCCCGACGAATTAGACAAATCCCGCCGAAAGAGTTTTTCCGCCGATTCGCCTTCTTCACGAATCCAGCCTCACGTCGCAGCAGATTTCCCGAAAGAGTTCTTCCGCCGATTCGCCGAAACCCGCAGGAGCTCTCCCTCCGACTCGCCGAATCGCTATACATCCTGCTCTAAGGACAACTGCTGGGTGTCCATCTTCTTCCCGTAAGCTCTCGTCTAATCGCGAAGTGTCCCTGTGACCGCAAGGTTCTCGCAAGGTCCATCGTCAAATCGAGAAGGTTCTCGCAACGTTCTAGTAAGGCCGAACCCCACAGGAAACCCTTCCATCCACCGAAGGTCTTCCCGACGCTCCTCAACTCACTTCCATATAAGTCCTTAGGTAACCTCTTCCTCACCCGTTCTTGGATGCTCTCACTAGTGGCGCCTTCTTTTTGAAAGTTCATTAACGCTTTGAGTAGGGCTTCTCTCTAGATCTACAATGGCTCCAAGGACAACTGCAGGGTTGGTCTCTGGTTGCGAGCTGGTTCGAACTGGGTTTTCTCACGCCTCGGACGAATTCCGCAACATCATTCTAATACTGGAAGAGGCTGGGCTAACCTTCGTCTTGGAGCACCCTTGCAAAATCCTGGACAAAGAGGTGCTGGAGTTCTTCGCTACCGCAAGACTCCGAGATGGAGACTCCATAATCAAGAGCAAGGTGGCTGGGGCAAAAGTAAAGATGTCTGCCAGCAAGCTGACTCGCTACTTGCAGCTTTCTAGTTCGGAGCAGGAGGACTATCTGGAGGATGAGGACAAAACCAGAACTCTCTTGTTCTGCGGTCTTCCACGAGGAACTCGATCAATAAAGAGAAAGGAGATGAATGAAGAAGGGAAGCTCCTATCTGACATTATTGGAAAAGTGCTCATCTGCAAGCCGGGCTCGCATGACCATATCTCAGGAGATATGTTCAAGATCCTCATAGCTGTTGTCTGCCGCAAGAGGTTCAACTGGGGGGAGTTGCTGTTCGAGAATATCAAGGACACCCTGGGCACTCCTAGTTTCGGCCGCATCATAAGTCTATATCTAAACCAGCTAAACGGAGACAAGTTCGACATGAGCAAAGGCGTCCCTCTCCACTACTTAAAGAAGATGGATGCAAGTGTGTTTGATCGATGGGAGCGGCGTATCGGGCAGCCTGCTGTGGAAGAGCAACAGGAAGTATCTCCAGCAGTCACCCCCGGTGAAATTCCTGATACCGTGACTGCAGGAATCGAGGGGGAGACTCTACCCCCTCATACGGATGTAGTATCTGAAATCGCCCAGGTGGCCAGGGATGCTGTGGCCGACACTCAAGAAGAAAGTGACACTGTGCTGGAGACTGGTGACCAAGAATTGGAAGAAGCTGCTGATATAGATGATTTCTTGGATGAGGACGGAGAGGAAGATGAGAATGAGGGCCATGAAGTATTTGAGACTCCGGATCCTGTTGAACCTCCATCTGACAAGTCTGCACCTGTGGAGGGGGAGTTAGATAAATCTACAGAGGCCGCCAACATTCCTCCTTTAGAGACTGTGATTGTATCCAGCTCAACAGATGCGTCTGCTGAAATGCAAGGCCCACAAGTGCCTCCGGCTATTCCGTTACGTGATGAGCTCGCCTCTCACACTGTCAACATCATTCAGGGCATTGTGAATGAGCTTAAAGCCTCTTTCGATGAAGCTCATAACAAACTGCTGCACAGGATTAAGACATCTGAGAAGCTCATGCTCAAAAATATGGTAGAAATCAACCATAAACTGGACGTCATGGAGAAGAAATTTGAAGAAAAGTACACCGAGGCCGGCCAAGCTGTCACACTTCTCATGGCCGGCTTGAAAAAGAATACTGATACTCTGGCTGTCGTAAATCAAAATGCACATGTTGTAGCCAACAACATTCAGAAGTTTGATGGTAATATGGTCACTCTAAACGCAAATTAGCAGGCCCTGATCACTGAATTCTCCAAGACCACGAAGCATATTGATGACTCCCTACACTCATATGCCAACTGCATCTCTATCGAAGCCAAAAAGGGGGAGAAAGTGTATATTGCTATGTTGGCCGAGCTTCAAGAAAGCATGAGCACACACTTCGCACAATCAAGCAAATATGTCTATGAGAGCTGCTGGTGGATGCTCCAACAGGCGCTAGGTACGTTAGGCATCGTTCTGCCTGACAATCCTGCTGGTATTCATGTCCCTGAGACATCTAAGGCCGCTGAGGAAGTAAGTGTTGCTGAGGATGTAAGTGCAAGTGCTGCAGATATTCCCACAAATGACGCTGATGCTAGGGCTCTCTCCAAAGCTAAACTGAGGAGCATGTTTGACCAAGAGGCCTTAGCAAAAGCCAGGGGAAAGAGAAAAGTTCAAGAAGGGACCTCCAAGGAGACACAGGCTGCAAAGAGAACTCGAATGAGTGAGGAGGATGTACGAAACGAAAGGTGGAGTCCAGTTTCAAGGAACATTATCTTAGACACCTTCTGGCTGCAAGAAAGAGGAGAGATCAATCGGAACGAAGTATATAGCCAGTATGAGTGGGAATTGCACAAAACGTTTGAAGTGAAACGCAACATCTTTTTCAGGAACAACTCAGATGCAGATAAGGTTCCTCCTCCTAGGTATTACCCGAAGCCCAAAGAATACATGGAGAGGCAAAGCAAGAAGTACTTGGCTCAAAATCTTAAGGGTGACTTAGCTAAGGACAAATAGTCAATAATTTATAGCTTGTCACTGTGTCTTAAGAACATTTAATGATTATTATTGTCATATAAACAATTCTGGATTATATGTGTATATATTTATATTGGTATATATATTTGAATTTGTGAATGACTCAAGTCCTGATCTGATTGCATATATTCTCTTGTGCTGCATGTTTAATTTCTGAATGCTATGTTTATTATTTGATAGGTGTTATTCATCTTAGCTAGTAGGGTTTTGGCTTCGTCAAATAGGGGGAGATTGTTGGGTATTGTATCCACGATTACCTAGATTTGAGGAAGCCACCTGTCAAGCTAAGATGAATTCACAATGTATTTGATGAAACATCTTAAGTTGTACTTGCAGCTCCTCCACGCTAAGTGCACACCAATGTCAAGGTGCAGTAGGTCATTATACGCGGGTCTGCACGACGTAATCCCTCGTTGAGCAGATCAGTGTGTTGGCCTACGTGTACTCTCTCTATTGGAGTGCACTTACTTTCAAGTACAGGGCCGTTCATATGCAAGAGAAGACAAGGAGCATGGATGGATCAAGGAGCAGCTCCTGGGTGGAAGACGAAAATTCGTCCAAGGAAAATTCGACGAGAATCACCAAGTGATTCTCGCCGATTCGGCGAGAATCACTAGTGTTTCTCGCCGAATCGACGAGAATCATTAGTGATTCTCGCCGACTCCTTCTGGCTACCTCAAAATGGTGCCAAGTAAGATTCGGCGAGAATCACTAGTGATTCTCGCCGAACCTGTGGCCAAGCAGCTCATGTATACAAAGTGAAATTCGTTGAGAATCAATAAGTGATTCGGCGAGAATCACTAACGATTCTCGACGAATCGTCGAGAATCACTTGATGATTCTCGCCGATTCGTCGAGAATCGCCTGCGATTCTCGCCGATTTTCACTTAGCGTTTTCTCAGGATGCTGCTGGACCGGATTCTGTCTCTGGACTAGTTTGAACCGGACTTAGGGATTTCTAGTGTGGGTCCCACAAACGGTCATATTGGAGTTATCTACAGTATATATATTCCAGTATTTTGAACAGTAAAATCACGGAGAAAGAGAAAGAAACCGAGCCGCGACGTAACCCTAATATCGCGAACTCTCTCCGTCGCCGCCGTCGCGCTCGGGCAAGGAGGTCGTCGTCAACAATCGGGAATCCTTCGTGATCTCCGACGACAGAAGCTTAGCAAAGCTTGAGTCTCACGTGTCTATCCAGAGATCTCTTGTCTCTCGATTTGGTGACCGGGAAAAACTCCCCCGTCCGAATCGATCGAGACGACTGATCCTAGAGTGACCGTTGGTAGACCTAGTTTGCTTCGCTACGAAGTTTGGATCTCCAAGTTCAGCAGCCGCTTATCATCGTAGCCGCCGATCCCGAAGCTAGCCGCCGCTCGTGTTGCCGTCGCCGGTTCCGGGGAGATCCTCTCCAAGAGAGACCAAGGTTGTAGACTCTTCATCGACTTCAAGAACATGTCGTCGAACAAAGAGGAACACCGTAGTCTCCAAAAGAAGTTTGTATCACGTGTACATTCTATATTTACTTTTGTTATAAAGGAACGTTTGTTCCGTGTTGTAAGTGTTGGGTGCAACCCGTTTTGTGGGAGTGTTGACTCTCACGTGTGGAAGGGCTCCTTCCGTTAGTGCAGGGATTGGATTTCAATCCCGTTGGAGAAGTGACCGAGTCGTCCCTTGTTGGGAGATCGGTCGAAGGGGGAAAGTGGATGTACCCAAGTCGGGGAACCACTATAAATTGCCTGTGTATTCTGTGTGCTGTGCCTTTTATTTTTATTGTGCAGGTACCGTCGTAAATTCCGCAAAAGCGCTACTCGTCACCTATTCCCCCCCCCCCCCCCCCATAGGTGCACATAGCTGACACTAGGTGGACTTTAACATATAACAGTGGGTCCGGCCGGGACCCCACGCCATATAGCACAGACAAGCAAAGGAATCATGTGTGGAAATCAAACACTATGCGTATCCTTAACTCATTCCATTCTAGCGCAGCATATTTTATGTTAGCATGAACTCAAACCAGAATGTCCACCCATAGATAAATAACATATTTATATAGAACAACACCAGGAATGTATACAACTCACACACACCGGCCTTATGGCCTTACAGGTTCCTCTTTACACAACAACAATTTCGTACATCGGCACGCAGGCCGGCCACACATGAAATCCAAACACAGCTCTTCGCATAGGCCAACAGCAGCAAGCTAGCCATTCTGCTTAGTCATTTCAATTCAAGCCGCGGCACCTGCAATGAGACATCCACCAAAAAGCGGCAAAACAAAGTAACGGTCAGCCTTTAGCTGACCCATTATAACGACCCTACCCCCTACCCGGCGTAGTGGTTCCTTCCCTGTATACAGTGCTCATCAAGTATCATCAAACAACATATGTATATCTCATTCTCTTTAGCCCACTAGCAAACACATTCCATCACAAACGCTGGAATCCACCAGACGCTCCGTGCACTCAGGGCACCTTCTTGGTGTACCGGAATCCACCAGTCATACACCGCTGATCCGAGGTTTTTACTTGTTGGTTGACCGGCCCTAGTCCACCAATCTCGCAAGCTGGCGACATCCCGCCCAAACCACACAGAGGTACACCCTCACAGCATCCAACAACCAGAGTAGGTCGACCCACAACATGTGGTGTAGCACGCCGGGTTTATCTAAGCTCCCCAGGCAATGTCTACCCATCGACCCCCCTCCTAATCCGATCGACCCACACTATGTGGTGCAGCAACCCGGGTTTAACTCGGCTCCCCTAGCATTGCCACCCATCGATCCCTTCCTAACTAGATCAACCCACCCTAGTTGTGTAACAGTAGGGTTTATCACGAGCTCCCCAGGCATGTTACCAATTGATCATATCACAACCAGGAGCTTTGCCAAAGCCTCCTCACATTCAGCATCACATCCATACATTCATCACAAGAGAAAACCATTTGCATCTCATCAAATCCACGGAGTCTTCTCTGGTTTACCCATGAACATCACCAATCCAGACTACCGGTCCAGATAGACTTCACACAACATGCCTATGCCGTACTCCATATTTCCGGCTCTAAATGCAGACTCAACAAAGGAATCTCTTCCGCAAATCCACCTCTTGGTGGAGGATTCCAAGCACATGCATAATGGAAGGACTTCGATGTCCAAGAAGGAGATCGTTACCCTTGAAGATCGCTTCGGCGCCATGAAGTAGCCGGATTGAAATCACCGCCTCGGCTCTGCCTTCACGAATCCGCTCTCGGATCTTCGCTCCGCACTCCACAGCTCCTACAGCAGCTGGAAGACTCCTCCCCTCTCTCTCCCTTAGGCCTTTCTTCTTTCTCTCTCTTGGCATAAAGATGAAGAAGAAGAAGAAGAAGAGAAAAGAGGGTTTAAATCCCCTTTTTCTCGGCCTTCACAACACCTGGACAAAGCCCAGCCACTGGATCCAGGAAGAGGGAAACAAACGGCTCAGATTTGGCCAGAAAAGCTAAAACACGGCCTGACACGCCCTGTGACACGCCCGTGTCACAGGCCGTGTCCCTCTAAGCGGCAGACAACCGACTCAATCCAACCAGTACATGGCCGTGTGACACGCCCGTGTCACGGCCATGTCCTCGACACGCCCTCAGACACGCCCGTGTCTGAGGCCGTGTACCTCAACAGAAATAATCCCAAAACAACCCGAGACTTCACACGGCCTGGCACACGGCCTGGCACACGCCCGTGTTCATGGCCATGTGCATCAGGACACACCCGTGTCCCGCAAACACGCCCTAGCCCGAGACGTCGAGTTGAGTTCGACGGCTACTGACACGCCCTGTGACACGCCCGTGTCACAGGCCGTGTCCTCACTCGACACTCGACTCTCGACGATCGTCGAGATAAATTCGTCGACATCACGGCCGATCGTCGACACGGCCCCGACACGCCCTGCGACACGCCCGTATCGCAGGCCGTGTCCGCTGTATCGACTCCGAATTTCGTCGATTGCACGACTCGACACTACCCAGGCCGGACACGCCCTGGGACACGCCCGTGTCCCAGGCCGTGTCACCCATGCCTGAACCCGATTTTGCTCAAAATGATCCTCTTGACTTCGGGGTGTTACACACATCACAAAAGGAGATCAACTAACTGAGATATCCAGATCTCTCTTGATTCAAGTGTTCAAAGGCCATTATCATTCAAGACTCCAGACACCTCAGATTTCAGCTGTTGCTGAAATCATCTTTTGCTGGAGATCAAAACATTTGAAGTCCTATCACCCTACTGCAAAGCTTCACTTCCTGAACAACTCAAGATCTTAGGGGGAGCTTTGATAATATCCATTATCTTCTCTTTGACTGTTGACAGAGAAGATCATCTCATCCCTTTCTCTCTCTCTCTCTCTCTCTCTCTCTGCTGTAAAGGGTTTTTCAAACTCCCTTCAAAAGTTTGTGTTTGGTTTCTGAGACCTTATCAACACTCAGTGGTTGCAAGACACCTGATCAAAAAATCTGGTTTGGTTTTTGAGCACCTTATCAAAAGCTCATTGGTTCCCAGGACACCTGATCAACTCATCCTACTATAGATTCCTACCTAGGGTGGTAGAAGAGTGGATGTACCCAGGTTGATTGGGGAACCACTATAGCTCCTTGTGTCATCTGGTTGCTTGTCTTTATTTTATTTCTGGTTGTGGTTTGGGATCTTTGGTTTAGATCTAATAAGATCTGAGAAGGAAATCATTTCTCTCAGAAATCAATTATCTGAACACAGTACCTTAAAATCAGAAAACCTCAAACTCTCTGAGGAGTTGGAGTTCTATAGGGAGAAGATAGTGATGAGTCCACATTTTACACTGATTTTTGGACTCATCTGGGCTAGTTTTATCGTCTTAGCACTACACTTGAGAGCCTTTATTGCTTATATGTGCTTATGTACCTATTTCACGATTAAGTGCACTGTATGCCCGTTTCTGTGTGCTTTCTGTGTTTTTATATTGTAGTTATTCTTTAGCCTTATCTCAGGGACGTGGTGTAACGCCCCGGATTTCTATTACGTACGCATGATGGGCGTTACGTTGGCTTTGCTTGTACTTTGAGCATGGTTTTTCCCGCGGGCTTGCGAGTGGCTGTTTTGGTTGCCGAGTTGCACGATTCCCCAGCAAACCGTAGTCCAAATAAGGGACTCGGTGAGGCCTCTTAGGGAATGCCTGCACATTTTCGCGCCCGGGGAATTTTGCTCAAAATAAGTTGCTGGTTCAGGAAACAAAAAAAAAGGGTAAAAAGTGCTTAAGGCAAAAATGGTCTAGGACGTCCCAGGAACATTTTTCACAAAAGGGGAAAATGGTCGTTTTTGTGCTAGACACGCCCCCTGTCACGGGCGTGACCCAGGCCGTGACCTAGGCGTGACCTCCTTGACTCAACGAAGTTTTCGTGCGTCGAGTTGAGCTCGACGAATGGGGTACACGCCCCCTGACACGGGCGTGTCACGGGTCGTGTCCCGCTTCGTCGAGTGTCGAGTGTCGATCGTTGAGTATCGAGCGTCGAGTATCGAGTGTCGAGTCGTCTAGAGAGGGGACACGGCCTGTGACACGGGCGTGTCACAGGGCGTGTCAAGCTGGGTCGAGTGTCGACATTTTTTTGTCGACGAGGTGTCGAGACACGGGTTACATACCCTAGGTCACGGGCGTGACCGACCCGTCACGGGCGTGTACCCCGGCCGTGTACCGTCTGGATAAACATGGAATTGCCGCCTTTCGGCGCCGCTTATGGTACACGCCCTGTGTCACGGGCGTGACACAGGGCGTGACCGGCCCGAAAATCGACTTTTTCCAATTTTTTTGTGCCGTTCAGTTCCTTGATCCTGCATCGAACGGTTCAGCTCGGTTCTGGAGGAAATAAGTCCGAAACAGAACTCTTCATTTTCATCTTCCTCCTCTTCATCTTCATCTTCATCTTCTTCTTCCTTCTCCTCAAAGAGAAAGCAAAAGAGCAAGGGAGAAAGCAAGGCAAGGGAAGAAAAAGCAGCCGTCGCGGCATCGCCTCGGTTCAGGCAAGCGGTGTCCTCCACCCTTGCCAATCTTCGTACTTGATTCAATTCTCTATTTTTCTAGCTTGAGATCTTGTGTTGAAGTCTTCCTTATTAGCCTTAGGGTTGCTCTTTCAATTCCCCTATACTTAATTTGTTCTTCTTGAATTGCTCTTTCATTTTCTTAGCCTTAGTTTCTTGTGTTCTGAAATTTCCCTATGCTGCAATTACCTAGTGTGTTCTTCTTGATTCAAATGATGCTGAATTAGTGTAATTGTGATCAACCTCTTGTTGGTTAATTTGACACATATAGCAAGTTCCTTATGCTAAATGACCTTGCTCATGTCCTATGCTAAGTTACCTATGTTAATTCCATATGACATTAGTTCAGTCCCTATGTTAAATTCCCTATACTAAATTTAAATTAGCTCATTCCCTATGCTAATTCCCTATGCTAAATTCCCTATGCTAGATCAATTCATGTAGCTAAAATGTCATATGCATGTATTTAGCACTTTTCCCTATGCTATTGTCACATTCATGTAACCTATCAAGAGAGGTGATTTTAAATCCTATCATGTAGTTCTACTTTGATACAAAGCATGTGAATTATGTATTTCTCACACTCTACGTTGGCAATTGAGAGTCATGTGTGAGGACGATGAAAGGCAACGTGTTACCTTGGGTTATGGGGTGTTTTGCGAGGCGAATTCGTGAAGCATGGCGGGAGCGTTTGTGTGAGGATTTTGCAAGGGGTGGTGTGGTTTCAGCCTGTGGCCACCGGGTTTTGTTTTTGTGGTTAGAGAGACCACTTTGGCCCCGATTTGTGCTGGTTTTGTTTGGGTGCGTTCCACTTTAGGGCCGCCACCGATAAGACCCTTGTGAAATTGAACTTAACCGCTGCTTATGCTTCACTTGTCTAGTAGGTTCTTGTTCTATGAATGATGGAATAGGCATGTGTTTTGCCCTCTTGTTTCTGCGGTTTGAGCAGGACTTGAAGAACTAGCACGCACTTGGTGCGGTTGATCCTTTGGCATGACATTGTTTTTCTACATGTACGCACTTGTTTTGTGCACTCTTTTGACTTAAGCATTGCTATGGGGTCGGTAAGCCCCTTCTTGATCCATTATGAAATTTGTACTCTCTTTTGTATAGTTTGGTTGATTGCTGAGGTATTCTTTCTTGAATGCCTCATGTGCAGGTTGTAGCCGGTTGAGCGGCTAGGTTGGTTGGAGGCGTTTCTTGGAAGCTAACCGAGCATTCAAAGCGAGGTAGTTCTTCTTTTGTTGTACAGACATATATATGCCCCAATGGGTTCGTGTCAGCTTGTTGGCGCCCATTTGGTGGATTTTCTTTTATGTAAATATGAACTACTGCTAATGTAACTCCTTTGGATGGAATGTACTTGCTTTTGGGATGGTTTTCTGGTAGGTTGCATTAGGTATTTTGAAGCTAAACCAAAACTATTATTGTATCTCATGCATACATGACTTGATAAATTCAGACTTAGTTTCAAATAACGTAAACAAAGAGGATTTCTTATACTGATATCACTATAGGTTGTATATAGGAACTCATTATAACTAAACAAAGTATTTCCGCCGCGCACAACTACAGTTTTACTATGCAAGGCCGAGGGATACGGCCATTGAATCCAAACATTTTCCTGCATATAACTGTTGAATTTCAACTTGTAAAGTAAGAGTCAAGGGTTGCCTGAACGTGTGCAGTTATCCCCTGCACGACGTGGCATCATAACCCGTAGTTCCTCTTGCTCTGATACGAGGTACTCGTTGAGGAAATGCGGGTTGTGACAGTTGGTATCAGAGGGAGGTTTGCTTGAAATTTGGTCGGGCAAACTTTCCTTTTTGTTTTGTACGTGTAAGCATCATTTCATACACACACCGAGGTGCCATCAGTATGTCTTGGCCGAAGCACGTACACTACACTCATGGCATGAACAGAAGTATACGAGGCATATTATGTAGTATGGGATGCATAATATGTGGTTGTATATGGATCCACCATAGGGGCAACATGTGAGGGTTATGTAGTATGGGATGCATAACCTCACCACATGGATGCGACTAGCACGTTTTCTTTTCTTCGTTGCATGCAATGTTATGTAGTATGGGATGCATAGCATTGTGATGCGTACGACCGCTCATGGCATGCATTAAGGCCTTTTCTAGAATGCATAGCACAGCACGCATAACATAACATTGCATGAGCACAACGTGCCAAGCTAAGACTTACATGATGACACCTGTACACTCATGGTTTTGGGTCAAATCAAGTCATGCATCCAACGGTTAGGCACAAATTAGTGGGATGACGGTGAGTCATCGTTAGGTTAGGCATACCATCATTCTCAAACTCCCAAAGCAAGTTAGCAGTTGATGTTCATATTTTTATATGTATGGTCTGTACATAGCCGTTGTGTGTTTTGTTGGGTTTGAGATTGACAAGAGTGAACGTGTTTCTAGGATGTCGAAGCGTCCAGTGACAAGACAAACTCCCCAATCCGAGGGTGAATCTTCGGGAGCGCAGAAGAATGCGCTGATAGATAGTCTTCGCCAAAGTAATGAGGCTTTGACGAGGCAGGTGCAGGAGGTGCAGTCCCAGCTTCAAGCTATGTCATCCGCTATGTCTGGGCTTGCACCAAGAGGACAAGAGATGGTTAGAGGCCCCACTAGTTCGACTCCTTCAGTGGCAGTGACACCCCCAGTTGTGGTTCCTCCTGCGATGACGTTTATCTCGCAGTTTCAACGACTTGGACCACCGACGTATGACGGCAAAGCAGACTTCGTAATCTTGGATGACTGGGTGATCACGTTAGAAGAAATGTTTGTGTATGCTGGTGTGACTGAGGACCAAAAGGTGATGCTTGCTGCCTATCAACTTAAGGGATTGGCAAAGGTTGGTGGTTACGAGAAAAGGAAGGCCTAGGGGCGGGCTGCTCGTGGGAAGTGTTCAAAGAAATGGTACGACGCAAGTTCCTACCGGCAGTGGAAAGGGACCGCCTGATGAATGACTTTTTATCCTTGAAGCAGAGGAAACTCACAGTGAGTGAGTATGAAATTGAGTTTAGCAAGCTCAGTCAGTTTGCCCCGAGCTTGGTGATGACGGAAGCTGATCGAGTCAAGCGGTTTTTGGGCGGACTCCGCAGCGACGTACAGCAGTTCACAAGTGCTTATGGAGCGACGAGTTACACTGCTGTGGTTGAGGCTGCGTTGAAGGTGGAAGCGATCGAAACTGCAAAACAAAGAGGACAACTGATGAGGAAGGATAAGAGGAAGCTGGTGGGAGGGAAAAGCTCCCAAGACGCAGATGTAAGGAAGAGAAACAAGGAGACATGTAGCTTCTGTGGCCGAGCTGGTCACCCCTTTGAGACATGTTTCAAGCGGTTGGGGATGCAAAAGAAGGAGCAGGTGCACGCCATTCAGGGTGCGCCAACCAGAGACTTGGAGTGTGCATTTTGTGGGAGAAGAGGTCATGATGTGAGCCGCTGCTGGGCCAAAGACAAGGTATGCTTCCAGTGTGGCAGACCAGGACATCTTCGCGCAAGGTGCCCACAGGTTCAAGCTGTGTTGCAACCCGCACCACTCCAGGCTTTGCCTCCGCCTCCGCGCTTGGACAAAGGCAAAGGGAAGTTGAATGTGGTCTCTGCAGAGGAAGCGCATACATCACCGCAGGTTATCTCAGGTTCGATTCTGTCCTCTGGTTCTCGTTTTGTGTATGCCTAGTATGTGTAGTTCTTAGCGTAGCATATATACCTTATAGGAAAATTTAAGGTCAAGAACTGTTGGGCGCGTGTTCTCTTTGATTCTGGCGCGACCCATTCATTTGTAGCGCGAACCTTTCTGGATCGATATCATTTGACACCAGAGCGAGTGGGGAATGCGTTTTTGGTGAAATTTCCTTCTGGCGCTTCTGTGGTGGCAGACTGGGGTCTTCTTGATTGTCCCATTTTGTTAGGAGATTTTATAGCAAGGGTTGATTGCAAGGTAATCGATTTGGAAGATTTCGACGTCATTCTGGGTATGGACTGGTTATCCCGCTATGACGCCGTCATCCAGTGCAGAGGGAAGCGCTTGGATTTTGTCAAGGACGATGGTCAGCCAGGAAGTGTGTATGGTGATTCTTGCCAGGATTCTCCAGGGCTTTCGGCGGTATGTGTTCGGACGTTATTTGTTTCCGACTGTTTTGCTTGTCTTGTCTCAGCTGTGGGGACGAGTGCTGTTTTGCCGCGTTTGGAGGAAATTCCTGTTGTGCGTGACTTCCCAGATGTTTTTCCTACTGACCTTCCTGGTCTTCCCCCTGATCGTGACGTCGAGTTTGTTATTGATTTGGAGCCGGGTACGCGACCGGTCGCGAAAGCGCCGTACAGGATGGCCCCGCGTGAGCTAGCAGAGTTGCGTACACAGTTGGATGACTTATTGGCAAAAGGGTTTATTCGGCCGAGTTCATCACCTTGGGGTGCACCGGTGTTATTTGTGAAGAAGAAAGATGGATCGATGCGCCTTTGCATCGATTACCGGGAATTGAACAAGGTGACGATTAAAAACAAGTACCCACTGCCAAGAATCGATGATTTATTTGATCAACTGCGTGGCAGTTCTGTATTTTCGAAGATTGATCTCCGCTCGGGCTATCATCAGCTCAAGGTCCGAGAATCTGATATTCCGCGAACTGCGTTTCGATCAAGGCATGGCCACTTTGAATTCCTTGTGATGTCGTTTGGATTGACTAATGCACCATCAGCTTTCATGGATCTGATGAACAGAGTGTTCAAGGACTATTTGGATAAATTTGTGGTGGTGTTTATTGATGATGTTCTTATCTTCTCCCGCAGTGCTGAGGAACATGAACACCATCTGCGATTAGTATTGGCCACTTTACGAGATCAGCGGTTATTCGCCAAGCTAAGCAAATGCCAGTTTTGGTTGCCGCAAGTTGCTTTTCTGGGTCATGTTATTAATCACCATGGTATTTCAGTGGATCCCGAAAAGATTTCTGCGGTCATGGAATGGAGAAGACCGGAAACACCCAAGGAGATTCGAAGCTTCTTGGGCTTAGCCGGCTATTATCGCAGATTTGTCGAAGGTTTTGCGACGTTGGCCGCACCTTTGACTCGATTAACCCAGAATAACGTGGCATTTGAATGGAATGACAAGTGTGAGACCTCCTTCCTGGAACTCAAACGTCGATTATGTACCGCTCCTGTGTTGGTCTTGCCGACGGAAGGAAAAGAGTATGAAGTGTTTGTGGATGCGTCGCACGTTGGACTTGGCTGTGTGTTAATGCAAGACAAGAAGGTGATTGCGTATGGGTCTCGGCAGTTGAAAAGTCATGAAAAGAATTACCCAACGCATGATTTGGAGTTCGCAGCGGTGATCTTTGCCTTAAAGTTGTGGAGACACTTGCTATATGATGCACAGTGTAAAATCTTTACAGATCATAAGAGTTTGAAGTATGTCTTCACGCAAAAAGAACTTAATTTGCGCCAACGACGATGGCTTGAATATGTCGCGGATTATGATGTGGACATTCAATATCATCCGGGGAAAGCGAATGTTGTCGCCGATGCTTTGAGTCGGAAGACTGGGAAATTATTTCATCTTTCTGTTGATCGTCTCGTAGAGGAATTTTTATTGATGGAGATTTCCATGGGAAAATATGATCCGCAAAGTCATTCGGCAATAGAAGAACCGTCATGGCTGATGCTTACAAGACAACATCAAAAAAATGATCCGGATCTTTTACATTTATTCCTTCGGACTGAAAAGGGTGAATTACCGGATTTTGCGATTGATGGTACAGGCACGTTAAAGTATCGTGGGTGCTTTTGTATTCCTGCAGTTGGGGAGATTCGTGAGATGGTGTGTAAGGAAGCACACGGCGCAAGTATGGCCTACCATCCAGGCTCAAAAAAAATGTACCGTGATTTGAAACAAAGTGTCTGGTGGTATGGAATGAAAAGAGATATAGCGCAGTTTGTATCGGAATGTCATACCTGCAAGCGGGTGAAAGCTGATCATGGGAGACCTGGTGGCAAGTTGATACAATTGGAGATTCCAACCTGGAAGTGGGAAAGCATCTCAATGGATTTTATTACAGGTTTACCAAGATCTCCCCGAGGACATGACTCCGTGTGGGTGATCGTGGATAGATTGACCAAGTGTGCTCATTTCATACCCTTTAAGGTCAACTACCCGATGAACATAATAGCGGAGCTCTATGTGAACGAAATCATCCGACTGCATGGTGTGCCTGTGAATATCATTTCAGACCGAGATTCCCGCTTTACCTCTCGTTTTTGGCGCAGTTTACAAGAGGGTTTGGGGACAGATTTGCGATACTCCACAGCTTATCATCCTCAGACGAATGGCCAAACCGAGAGAGTAAATCAAATTGTAGAAGACATGATTCGATGTTACATTCTGGAGTATGGCGGAGCATGGGATGAACGTTTGCGGCTTATGGAGTTCGCGTATAATAATAGCTATCAAGAAAGCTTGCAAATGGCTCCGTTCGAAGCGTTATATGGGCGACGATGTCGAACCCCACTCTTTTGGACTGAGGTTGGCGAGCGGCCTTTGTTGGGGCCAGAGGCGCTCGAGGATATGGAAGTTGCAGTACGAGGTATTCGGGAGAAGCTCCGAGTCGCCCAAGAGCGATATGAAAAGTATGCCAACCGGCGAAGGTCGGAATTAGAGTTTGTGGTGGGGGATTTTGTTTTCTTGAAAGTCTCCCCAATGGTTGGGATTAAAAGATTTGGAAAAGAGCGCAAGTTAGACCCAAGATTTGTGGGTCCCTTCAAGATTCTTGCGCGAGTTGGTGCATCTGCCTACAAACTGGAATTACCTGTGAACTTTCCTGGTGTTCACAATGTGTTTCATGTGAGCCAACTGCGCAAGTGTCTGCGGAATGACACACAAGTGTTGGACGTGGTGCCGCCATTAGCGCCAAACCTTTCTTATGTGGAGATGCCCATCCGGATATTGGACTCCCAAGATCGTGTGTTGCGGAAAAAGAAGATTCCTATGGTAAAGGTGTTATGGAAAAATCAGGATGTGGAAAGCGCGACGTGGGAGCTCGAGTCAACGATGAGGGCGGCTCACCCTCATTTGTTCCCGTAAGCTGGTATGTGATTTAGTGTTTGATTGGATTCATGTTTTGGTTTGCTTGTGTGTTGGGTTTTGTGAAAAGTTTCGAGGCGAAACTTTTTGTTAGGGGGAGTGATTGTAACGCCCCGGATTTCTATTACGTACGCATGATGGGCGTTACGTTGGCTTTGCTTGTACTTTGAGTATGGTTTTTCCCGCGGGCTTGCGAGTGGCTGTTTTGGTTGCCGAGTTGCACGATTCCCCAGCAAACCGTAGTCCAAATAAGGGACTCGGTGAGGCCTCTTAGGGAATGCCTGCACGTTTTCGCGCCCGGGGAATGTTGCTCAAAATAAGTTGCTGGTTCAGGAAACAAAAAAAAGGGTAAAAAGTGCTTAAGGCAAAAATGGTCTAGGACGTCCCAGGAACATTTTTCACAAAAGGGGAAAATGGTCGTTTTTGTGCTAGACACGCCCCCTGTCACGGGCGTGACCCAGGCCGTGACCTAGGCGTGACCTCCTTGACTCGACGAAGTTTTCGTGCGTCGAGTTGAGCTCGACGAATGGGGTACACGCCCCCTGACACGGGCGTGTCACGGGCCGTGTCCCGCTTCGTCGAGTGTCGAGTGTCGATCGTCGAGTATCGAGCGTCGAGTATCGAGTGTCGAGTCGTCGAGAGAGGGGACACGGCCTGTGACACGGGCGTGTCACAGGGCGTGTCAAGCTGGGTCGAGTGTCGACATTTTTTTGTCGACGAGGTGTCGAGACACGGGTTACACGCCCTAGGTCACGGGCGTGACCGACCCATCACGGGCGTGTACCCCGGCCGTGTACCGTCTGGATAAACATGGAATTTCCGCCTTTCGGCGCCGCTTATGGTACACGCCCTGTGTCACGGGCGTGACACAGGGCGTGACCGGCCCGAAAATCGACTTTTTCCAATTTTTTTTGTGTCGTTCATTTCCTTGATCCTGCATCGAACGGTTCAGCTCGGTTCTGGAGGAAATAAGTCCGAAACAGAACTCTTCATTTTCATCTTCCTCCTCTTCATCTTCATCTTCATCTTATTCTTCCTTCTCCTCAAAGAGAAAGCAAAAGAGCAAGGGAGCAAGCAAGGTAAGGGAAGAAAAAGCAGCCGTCGCGGCATCGCCTCGGTTCAGGCAAGCGGTGTCCTCCACCCTTGCCAATCTTCGTACTTGATTCAATTCTCTATTTTTCTAGCTTGAGATCTTGTGTTGAAGTCTTCCTTATTAGCCTTAGGGTTGCTCTTTCAATTCCCCTATACTTAATTTGTTCTTCTTGAATTGCTCTTTCATTTTCTTAGCCTTAGTTTCTTGTGTTCTGAAATTTCCCTATGCTGCAATTACCTAGTGTGTTCTTCTTGATTCAAATGATGCTGAATTAGTGTAATTGTGATCAACCTCTTGTTGGTTAATTTGACACATATAGCAAGTTCCTTATGCTAAATGACCTTGCTCATGTCCTATGCTAAGTTACCTATGTTTAGTTTCAAATAACGTAAACAAAGAGGATTTCTTATACTGATATCACTATAGGCTGCATATAGGAACTCATTATAACTAAACAAAGTATTTCCGCCGCGCACAACTACAGTTTTACTATGTAAGGCCGAGGGATACGGCCATTGAATCCAAACGTTTTCCTGCATATAACTGTTGAATTTCAACTTGTAAAGTAAGAGTCAAGGGTTGCCTGAACGTGTGCAGTTATCCCCTGCACGACGTGGCATCATAACCCGTAGTTCCTCTTGCTCTGATACGAGGTACTCGTTGAGGAAATGCGGGTTGTGACATGTGGTGTGCACATTCTGGTGGCCTTTCTGCCCCTTCTGCTGGTACAGTGGTCGTGTGTGTGCTCCGGAATCGCTCGGGAGACACCGACGTTGCAGGAATACTGCGCACGGCCACTGGACTTATTGCGCACGACCACTGGTCGTGCGCCACTGATCGTGCGCATTACATTCCCTTTTTCCGAATCCTGTCTCGGTAATCACACGAGCACTGGACATAGTGCGCACGACCACTGGTCATGTGCCACTGCTCATGCGCATATTTGCTGATGCTTCTTGTCCAGGTTGCAGGTCTATTTGGAAAAGTCGCACGATCATCGACCTACAGTGCGCACGACCACTGGTCGTGTGCCACTGATCGTGCGCACTGCTTCTGCTGCCTCTGTATTTAAGGCCCTGCTCTGCGATTTAGGTCAACGCCTGTCATTTGCTGCGATCGGAGAGTGCGCGAGAATCGCCATTTCACTTCTCCAGCTGCTCCATCACCTCCACCTTCGTCGGGAGGCCATTGTCAACTACTCCGAAGCTTTTCAACTCTCCGGCGAAGCCCTCGGCCATTGATGACTTCAACTCCAAGATTTCCTGCGGAGTTGGTGAAGTAGATAACCTAGAGAATGGACTTAAAGGCCTTCGAGGTGACAGCTCATTGGTACCGGAAGCCTCCTTCGACTGAGCCCGGAAGCGGGTTGACAACTCGCTACTCCGGCCACGACCCGCGGTGGATCTTCACTCTCTTTTGGTTTACTCCTCTTCCCCTTCCTCTGTAGTATGGAATGTTTTGAGCAGTGTAATGAATACTTCCATCCATGAACATCAAGTTTATTTTATAACTAATGGTATGTTAGTATCCTCTTATGCTTGTGAGTATTGTCTGTGAATGTGCCTCGCTCACCCCACATCCACTTCATTCTCGTGTCTTGTCCGATTGCACTCCACACAAGAACACTGCAATCCATTAGCTTCCCTTCCACTCACCCAATTGAAGTTCGGCATCACGACCGACAAACCCACTCCACCTTGCGAAGCGGTGCCTTCGACCCGCATAGCTTTTACTAGTTCAGTAGATCAAACATCCACAATCTCCCAAGTCCTCTATTTCCTCTTTTTTTATTTATAACTCTCATAACGATATTCTCTGTACTGTTGTCGTTCTACGCTAATTGCATTCCTCAAGAGACCGACACTCGGGGATTTATTCCCAGAACTTTATTACTTGTGCGACCGGTGCGCTAGCCGATTTACACGCATCAAGTTTTTGGCTCCGTTGTCGGGGAATGCAACTGTAGAGCGACTTCGGATTACTTCAAATATGGTTATCAGAGTTAGTATTGTTTCTTTTTGACTGTTGTTTCCTTCTAGTGTGTAGTGTTTGCCACAGTGAATGCAAGACCGAGCTACAAGAGTTTTTGTTGCATACGACCCAGAGATCGAACGTACTCTCCTAGCACGAAGACGCGCCGCAACCATAATTTTTGCCCCAATGGGAGACCAGCTGAATATTGATGCAGGCAACCGAGTTGGAGGGATACCCCATGTCGACAGAAATGATGACGAAAATGAAGTGAACCCTCCCCAGGTCCGCACCATGAGGGATTATACTACACCTACTGTCGGGAGCATATACCCCGGTTTCGGACCTGCAATCACCAATCCACAGTTCGAGATTAACAACGCTCAGTTCTACGGAATGTCCACTGAAGACTCCCATCTTCACCTTACAGAATTCTCCGAAATCTGCGCCACGTTCCGCTACGATGGAATCCCAGACGAAACAGTCAAGCTCCGCCTCTTCCCTTTTTCATTAAGGGACAAAGCCAAGACATGGCTTCACTCCCTCCCACATGGAACAGCCCCCACCTGGGAGTCTTTGACCACAAAATTCCTAGCTAAGTTCCATACAGTGGATCGGATCGTGAGCATGAGGCACGCAATAGCCAACTTTCGACAAGCCGATTAAGAAAGTTTAGCCAAAGTTTGGGAGCGTTTTAACGAGCTGCTGAGGAAGTGCCCTAATCATGGATTCCAAACGTGGAATCTCGTCGAAAGTTTATACTTTGGTATTGATCCCCTCCACCGAGCCATGATCGATGCTGCCTCCGGAGGAACCATCATGAATCTTACTCCAGATGATGCTCTGAAAGTCTTACAAGACACCGCCACCCACAGTGCTTACTGGACCGCTAGAAGAAACATCCCACGAAGCACCAGTGGATTATTTGCCTTGGATATCCCCAAGCCTGCTCCTGCCGCCCCAGTGATGGCAATCTCATGTCAAGGGTACGGAAGCACCGATCATCACAGCTTCGAATGCTTAGGAGTTGAGGTACCAGATGAATCTTTGTTTCTGAATGAGTCCGTTAATTTTGTTGCCAATCAAAACAGGGGAGTGCCTTACGGGAATACTTACAACCCGGGGGTGAGAAATCACCGCAATTTTTCTTGGAATCCTAACGCATCTGGCCAAAGATGGAAACCGGGGCAGCATCAAAACGATGCATGTGCTTCCGGCAGCCAACCGCGGCCGCCTCAACCGAATTATTCCCAAGGGCCCCCCGTCGTTAAGAAAAATTCTTTGGAAGAGATGTTCGAGAAGTTCGTTGAGATTTCCCAAACCAACATGACAAATCAGGCCGCCTCGATGCTCAAACTGGAGGCACAATTGGCTCAAGTGGTTTCGGCCCAAGTGGTTTCCGAGCGCACCCAAGGCACCTTACCGAGCAACACCGAAAAGAACCCCCATGAACAGGGAAAGCGCCTTGGGGAGGATACTTCGGGAAACCGCAACGAACTTGCAATTAATTGTAAAATCAATAACATCGAAACTCCAGCATTATGCGATTCTGGGGCGTCCACCAACATACTCACTTTGCAAGATGTTGCGAAGATGCAGTTACAAGTTGACATTGAAAATCAGAAATCGCTTATCTTAGCTAATGGCAATTTGGTTGACACTGAGTGCGGTGTTCAGGACGTTGAAATTGAGGTTAACGGCACAAGTATCACCACTGACTTCCAGGTTTTGGGACCACAGGACAATAACTCCACTCATATATTAGAAGTCCCATTCCTAACAGCCAGTGGCGCATCCCTCGACTTTTCAAAACGCCGTGTCACTTGGCCAAACGAAGAGTCCACCCTCGATAACACATCCATACATTCTTCTCCCATCCAAAATAACAATTCTCTGAGTGTCACAAATATCAAGCTGGATTCAGGTCTCCCCGCATTGGAAGCACATCTGGAGGAGATGCCAAAGAAAGGACTCCCTCAGGAAGTCGATGAGAAGCAAGAGCTACTGATCCTGTTAAAATTCAACAAACCCGCAGAGGCCTCCTCGGATACCCTGTTGAAACTCAACAAACCGGAGGAGAACACCCTACTTATAATGTTGAAAGTTTTCCCGGATCTTGGAGTTAGCAGGGGTTATCTCAAAAAAGCAGTAACAACCAGCAACACATGCAGCAAAAGCTTCTTTATTGATCAAGAGCAAACTTCTCTACAAGGCGAGACATACATGGCCAAACATGCTTCACCAAACAACCTAACCAGGAGAACAGAGACAGTTACAAAGACAAGAAACAAAATAAGCCATGCAGACTCAATCAACAAGCCGTCGGTTTGCAGCTGTGGAGTCTGCTCAGTCCGCCAGGTCGCCAGACCGCAACCCAAGTCACGCGGACTACCCATTATACCAATTCTTAGCTCTTCACCGCCGATCTGCAGGCCGCCTGAACGCGAGGTCGCCTAGCCGCCAGACCGCACAAGCTGCGCCACTGAATGGAACAGTCTGCCTGAAGCAGACGACATCCTGAACCCCGAACCAAGTTGCCAAAGAGAAGACCGCCTAGTCGCAATCCACAAACTGCTGTTTACCGCCTGTTGCTTAACCGCAGAGTCCGCACTGTCCCTGATCGCAATCAGAGCCAAGTCCTGGCTTTCAAGTGCTATCCGCACAACCTGCACAGCACAACCCAGTCAACTCTTAATCTGTGCGGACACCAAGGTCCAGTCTGGAGCAACTTACGCGAGATCAAATATTGTTCACTTACTTCAGTTTT
The DNA here is from genome assembly GCA_039583875.1 of Platanthera guangdongensis. Classification (NCBI taxonomy): domain Eukaryota; kingdom Viridiplantae; phylum Streptophyta; class Magnoliopsida; order Asparagales; family Orchidaceae; genus Platanthera; species Platanthera guangdongensis. The sequence continues at coordinate 161,821,635 of CM077152.1, read as the reverse complement.
GGTTCGTTATCCCTGATGTGACAAGGTTACTATTTATAGGCACGATAATGAGTATGGTCACAGCCCTAGCCGATAGGATCACCGCCACATCCCGCAGCAAGAACAAGTGTGTCCGCTAGACCGCGGACACACACTCCAGTTCGCTGCCCCTGTATAGATAGCAAGTCCGCCACAGCTTCTCCAAGGCAGGACTCCAATATCCAGTCCGCCTTGTCACTAAAGGCCAAGCCAGGACCACCACAGCCGGACTCCACAACAGCTTTGTCCGCCAATCCACGGACACAGCACCAGTCTGCATAACCCGAGCCCGCAGCCTCGCCATCAAGGCACCTGCCGGACTCAGCGGACACTCAGCTTCCGTCCACACACCCCGATCCATTGCCTCATCCAAGGCACTGCCGGACTCAGCGGACACGCCGATCCAATCTGCTTACTCAGCAAACTCCAGTCCGCATTCCTGTATTCATAACCTCATCACGAGGCTAAACCGAACTCAGCGGACTCTAGCTTCAGTCTGCACGCTCTTGCACAGGCAATCCTCCAGTCTGCATATCCCCAAGCTAGCAATCAAGGCAACAACACTTCTACTAGGCTTGACGGACTGAGAAAGTAGCCCACGCTCCACTGTGCGATCTCCCCGAACTGAGCCAACCTGGACTTGGTTCAGAACCCACCAAGTCCAGCCCACTGGCCACAAGGGTCAGTCCGCACTTACAGGCGGACACTGGATCTAGCTCGCCATACCGGGCGACCTCCAGCTTCTGTCCGCACTGACCGGCAGTCTCCGCGGCTTCCACTTGCCGCTCCACTAGAGCATGACCAAGGCAACTGCCAAACCGGTCTGCTGAGCTCCAGTTCATCAGTCTGCTTCATACCGGACTCCACGGATACGATTTCTATCCGCCCGGTTACTTCCTGGGATCCACCTGCCTGCTGAGTATTCATCGGCCTGACAGACCGCCGCTGCTGTCTGCGTAGTCCGTGCGAACAGACCGCCCAGGCCGCCACAGAGCAAACCACCGGCAACATCCCTGCCGACTTAGCAGTCCGCCAACCCTGTCCGCGTAGTCCGCGCGGATAGGTAGCCCAAGCCTTCCATTCACCCCCTTTTACTTCACAATTTTCAACACTCCCCCTTGAAGTGAGAAGTGGTGAATAACTCCAGCAGCTCCCGTAACCGTGCACCTGGTCCCTCCGATAGCATCTACGAAGATATGTCCAAGACATAGTCCTCGCCCCACATATCATGGACCATGAGGGAGCCCTCCAGCATCTCCAAAAAAGAGAAATGGTTCCCTCTACCTTCTTTAGCTTCAACCTCCACTCATTCATCACAGGAGTATCACTAACTACCTTGGGCATAGAATCCCAAGCCTTGTTATCTCTGAGAGAAGTCACCTCTTCAGCCTTGGTGTCAACCACCTCCTTGATTGTAGTGGGGTCATCACAGCCAGAAGTTCCTTGCTCGACCTGAGGGCTATCAAAGAAACACGGGACCAAGTACGTCGTGTTCCCTTCACTATGTCGAGCTAGTGGCTTACTGATCCTCTTCGATCTCCGAAGAACCTAATCATGGCTAACCACATCTGTTGCTTTTGAACTAACTCCGTTCCCGGGCAAACCCGGAACAATGCTCCCCGTGCTTCCTGAACAAGACGCCTCCTCACTGGAACCAAGAGCACCTAGAGCAATGCTCCCCCTGCTACAAAAACCAGAAGACTCCCCTCTTGAATAATAACTGCCTGGAACATCGCTCCCCCTACTTCCTGAACCGGAAGCCTCCGCCTTCGAGCCAGAATATCCTGGAGCTTCGCTCCCTCTTCTTCCCGACTCTGACGCCTTTGCCTCAGAGCTAGAACAACCTGGAGTACCTGGTGACTCAGGCAACTCCACTTCCTTAGCAGCAGCCTCCTTCAGCCCACCATCTGACCTGCTTATCTCTAGCTGCATATGAGAGCTACCCCAATACGGCGTCAACTCATCGAAGACAATTTCTCTCAACACTATGAGTTTCTTCGTTGTACGATCCATACACGTCCATCTTCTCCTCTGCTCATCATACCCAAAAAAGACTAGCTTTGTCTTAAGAGCACCCGGAGAGTGTATGTAGCAGGTAGATCCAAACACCCGAAGATGTTTCACGCTCGGCTTTACTCCGAACATCAGCTCATAAGGTGTCTTCACTAAGATCGGACTAAGAGGCATCCGGTTGATGACATGAGCAGCACAGGCCATCCCTTCCGCCCAAAGAGCCTTCAGAACGCCTTTACTCAGAAGCCAACACTTACAAGTCGCTGTTAACCAACGGATCATCCGAGCTGCAATACTACCTTGTTGTGAAGTATGTCCACAAGAAAGCTCCTTCCGGATCCCTTTTTTCCTGCAAAAGTGTGAGAACTCGGTTGAGCCAAACTCACCACCGATACTTATCCTCAACACCTTGATCCTCCGGCCAAGCTGGCCTTCCACAAGATTCTTGAACTCCACAAACAAGCGTACCATGTTGGACTTCTTCTTCATGAAGTATACCAATGTATACCTTGAATAGTCATCAACCAATATCAGCATGAACCTGCTGCCTCCAAGAATGGCTGTGACGGTCGGTCCCACCAGAGCACAATGGACAACCGCCAATGGTGCTTTACATCTAGATTGTGCTTTATCAACCATGAAGCGATAGACTCCACTTTCCTGACATCCCGCACACCCCCGACCATCGCCATAGGATGATAATATAGGCAAGCCACTTACGAGTCTTCTTTCCGCCATTGCTTTTAGCTTGTCCATCCCTACATGCCCCAGTATTTCATGCCAGATAGCTGCACTATCACTGCATTCATCCGATCAGCTCCAGAACTAGTTGATGTCCCAACTACGTTCTTCTCCTTACCTCCGACATGAGCTATGTTCGCCGAGAGCAAGACAACCTTGCACTCCTTCCGAAGATGACCTTGCTGCTTGCATTTATAGCACCTTGGTCCTTCCTTCCTCTTCCTATCACGCCTAGGAGAAACACTCCTTTATTCCTGATACAAAGTAGAGAGACCATCTTCAGCAGCAACCTTCACCTCCTTCCTGAACAACCCATCAAGGGAAGTCCAAACCTCCACAGCTGACCGACATCCACTGATGTGGTCCAAGAGCTCCGATGAGATCACCTGCTTTAGAATAGACTCCGCTTTTGTATTTGTCTCCTTCTAAGCTCTCATCTCTTCAGCATTGCCAGTAGTATCCTCTTGTCTTCCTGCTCCGCATACAACCTCCCAAAGGTCCTCGCCAAGAAGAAAGCTCTTCATACAGGACTTCCACCTTTCAAAGTTCGTCACTGTAAGGAGATCAATTCCAAGACAACTTGCATCCTCCACTGCCATGGTTCTACCACTGGTTTCCTCTACAGAAGAGCAACTACTTCCATTGAGCACTGCTTGACCACTCCAACCTCTCTCTGATACCATGTTAAATTTCAACAAACCCACAGAGGCCTCCTCGGATACCCTGTTGAAACTTAACAAACCGGAGGAGAACACCCTACTTATAATGTTGAAAGTTTTCCCGGATCTTGGAGTTAGCAGGGGTTATCTCAACAAAGCAGTAACAACCAGCAACACATGCAACATAAGCTTCTTTATTGATCAAGAGCAAACTTCTCTACAAGGCGAGATATACATGGCGAGACTTGCTTCACCAAACAACCCAACCAGGAGAACAGAGACAGTTACAAAGACAAGAAAAAAAACAAGTAGCACAGACTCAATCAATAAGCCATCGGTCTACTGCTGTAAAGTCCGCTCAGTCCGCCAGGTCGCCAGACCGCAACCCAAGTCACGCGGACTACCCCTTATACCAATGCTTAGCTCTTCACCGCCGATCTGCAGGCCGCCTGACCGCGAGGTTGCCTAGCCTCCAGACCGCACAAGCTGCGCCACTGAATGGAACAGTCCGACTGAAGCAGGCAACTTCCTGAACCCCGAACCAAGTTGCCAAGGAGAAGACCGCATAGTCGCAATCTGCGAGCTGTTGTTTACCGCCTGTTGCTTAACCGCAGAGTCCGCACTGTCCCTTACCGCAATCAGAGCCAAGTCCAGGCTTTCAAGTGCTATCCGCACAACCTGCACAGCACAACCCAGTCAACTCTTAATCTGCGCGGACACTAAGGTCCAGTCCGCAGCAACTTACGCGAGCTCAAATAATGTTCACTTACTTCGGTTTTGGTTCGTTATCCCTGATGTGACAAGGGTCCTATTTATAGGCACGATGATGAGTATGGTCACCGCCCTAGCCGATAGGATCACCGCCACATCCCGCAGCAAGAACAAGTGTGTCCGCCAGACCGCGGACACACACTCCAGTTCGCCGCCCCTGTGCAGATAGCCAGTCCGCCACAGCTTATCCAAGGCCGGACTCCAATCTCCAATCCGCCTTGTCGCCGAAGGCCAACCCAGGACCACCACAGTCGGACTCCACAACAGCTATGTCTGCCAATCCGCGGACACAGCACCAGTCCGCATAACCCGAGCCCGCAGCATCGCCATCAAGGCACCTGCCAGACTCAGGGGAAACTGGGCTTCCGTCAGCACACCCCGAGTCCATTACCTCGTCCAAGGCACTGCCGTACTCAGCGGACACGTCGATCCAGTCTGCTTACTCAGCAAACTCCACTCTGCATTCCTGAATTCATAACCTCATCACAAGGCTAAACCGAACTCAGCGGACTGTAGCTTCAGTCTGCACGCTCTTGTGCAGGCAATCGTCCAATCCGCATATCCCCAAGCTAGTAATCAAGGCAGCAATACTTCTACTAGGCTTGGCTGACTGAGAAAGTAGCCCGCGCTCCACTGCGCGATCTGCCCGAACTGAGCCAACCTGGACTTGGTTCAGAACCCACCAAGTCCAGCCCACTCTCCACAAGGGCCAGTCCGCACTTACAAGCGGACACTGGATCTAGCTCGCCATACCGGTCGACCTCCAGCTTCTGTCCGCACTGACCGGCAGTCTCCGCGGCTTCCACTTGCCGCTCCACTAGAGCATGACCAAGGCAACTGCCAAACCGGTCTGCTGAGCTCGAGTTCATCAGTCTGCTTCATGTCGGACTCTGTGGATAGGATTTCTATCCGCTCGGTTAATTCCTGGGATCCAACTGTCTGCTGAGTATTCGTCGGCCTGACAGACCGCCGCTGCTGTCCGCGTAGTCCGCGCGAGCAGACCACCCAGGCCGCCACAGAGCAAACCGCCTGCAACATCCCTGCCGACTTAGCAGTCTGCCAACCCTGTCCGCGTAGTCTGCCCGGATAGGTAGCCCAAGCCTTGCATTCACCCACTTTTACTTCACAATTTTCAACAGATCAACGAGGGGATCAATTGTACCAAATCCATGGCTACCGTTCTACTGCCAGCCAACTCTGTTGTTGAGCATGGCGAACCAAGTTTTATTCGGGAGAAATCCCTGGAAACTAATTTGTATAATTCTGTTAAGCGATCTGTAGCTTGGGAAGATCCGGTTGCCGTCACGGTGCCGGATAGGCCGCCACAAACCACGACACCAGGAAACCCCACAGCCTACCTCCATTGGAAGTCTCCCACAGTGGAGAAACTGAAAGAGGCCAAGCATTTACGTGGAGAGCACTACGCTGCCTTCCGGCGCGAGAAAGAGTGCACTCGAAGTAATGGGACAATGCCTACCCCGAATGCAAAAAGACACTATGTTGTTCTCTCGCATCCCACCGGGGAGACTTACCATAAATCTGCTTATAGCTGATTGTGCCACCCTCATTCCTCTTTCCATCCTCTTTCTCGCTACTTGTTGAATGCTGGTTGCCCTACTTTTAATTTTGTTTCCTTTTGCTACTGCCAAGAACTCTCGTTTTGAACTGCTAATACAAGTATTTGGTCCACCTTAAGGACGGTAAACAAAAGGGCTTTCGTGAGACAACCCAAGTTGGATCGTTTGGTCCTATGCTGTGTTTTGATTTCTTTTTATATATTCATATATTCCTGTTTCCATATTTTGTTTGGCTGCCATCCTTCAATCACAGGTGCAGGAATATTTGAGGTGCGGCAACTTGGTCGCACTTGGACATCTCATTGCACGACTGGTATGCTCAATTTTGAGCATAGGTACTTCCTACCCTAGTTGTTTATCAAATATGACTTGTTGATTTTTACTAGTTGTTGACTTTAAGTCTGGGGGGAGCATGCTTGTGGTCACTTCACCACACTTTCTGTTGCATACCAGTTTTTTGTTTACTTATTTCTTGCTTTATGTTGCACACACTGAATCACCCAGACGAGTGTTCTCTTACCAACGCGCACAACCCGAGTCAATTTTATTACTTTTGTGTAAACTTTAGAATAGTGGTACTGGCATAGGATTTCTGGATTGAGTAGTTCGAAACTCATGCAGTGCTCCTAATCGAATACTCATGGTTTGTTTAGAGTTAGGATAGAATTAATTTTTCTTTATGCTCGTAGATTTATTTTTTCTGCAAACATAAATATTGTTTGTACTGCTCAAAATCTGAATCTAGGATAATCGAACGATAGTGTAGGAATGTGTGTAGCCGCCACTAGACTCATATTTCTCGAGTCGGGAGGAAGGATCATCTTTCTCGGTGGCTAATAACTTGCCCTAAGTTACTCTCGAAGCATTGGTGCACGGTTAGTCAAGCGTGAGCATGACGTAGGCCTTCATTTTGGCTAGTTTGAGCCTTGTTTAGCCGTTCCTACCTGTTAACCGTTGCATGCCAAATTTGTGTCTACCCTTCCTTTGATCCAGCTCAACTCACTTTCACCAAGGCTTGAAGCTAAACCCACCATCGCAATCAAATGCTTGAGCTGATTTGTATTTACTGTTTGCCGAGGTTGTGATAAGTGGACATTGTTTTTGGCGGTGCTGAATTTATTCACGTTTTGATTGCTCCGTTTGGGGATTGCTAGCGCAGAAAAGAAAACAAAATTTACAAAAATAAAAATCCGATTCGCGCAAAAGAGAGAAAAATATGAAAGAATTGCTTTGAGATTTCGATCCCCGTCCTCTTTATTGATTTTGGTCGGGTTCAGCCGTGTTCACACCCGGATTTCAAGCTAAGTCTGGTGGCGTGTGCCCCATTCATTTCTAAGTGACTGTTTTGGTTCGGGTTGTTTTTGCTCGCTTTGGTTGCATAGAGCGTTCATGTTTATCTTTGACTACCAAGCCGTCGCCTAAGCCCCATTTCCTCCTACAAGTCCTACTGATTCATGCTTGAGTCTAACCCGCGCCGTGGAGAGAGTGTGAACGTGGAAGCGTATGGTCCCCGACATTGGTGGATTCCTTTGGAGGTGATCCTGAGTCCCGAACTTTGGCAATGCTCCCCTTAGTGGCCTGCCTACTTTCTTCCTCCACATGATCGCAAGATTCTCCATAATTCTAGTTTTGAGCAATTACAATATTTATTTACGTCTGTCGAATAGTTTAAACTACGTTGTATAATTAAAAAGTTTTTCTATTATATCTTTTATACCCATGATATATTTGATTTCTCGTCTTACTTCTTTTTGAAATTTCTGAGCCAGTTAGCTATCTTCTAGTACACGGAGTAAGGATTTCCTCGGGACGTGCAAATGGTGAAGTCTGGGGGTGTGATGAGTCCACATTTTACATTGATTTTTGGACTCATCTGGGCTAGTTTTATCATCTTAGCACTACACTTGAGAGCCTTTATTGCTTATATGTGCTTATGTACCTATTTCATGATTAAGTGCACTGTAGGCCCGTTTCTGTGTGCTTTCTGTGTTTCTATATTGTTGTTATTCTTTAGCCCTATCTTGGGGATGTGGTGTGCATGTTCTGGTGGCCTATCTGCCCCTTCTGCTGGTACAGTGGTCGTGTGCGTGCTCCAGAACCGCTCGGGAGACACCGACGTTGCAGGAATACTTCCCACGACCACTGGACTTATTGCACACGACCACTGGTCGTGCGCCACTGATCATGCGCATTACATTCCATTTTTACTAATCCTATCTCGGTAATCGCACGAGCACTGGCCGTAGTGCGCACGACCACTAGTCGTGCGCCACTGCTCATGCGCATATTTGCTGATGCTTCTTATCCAGGTTGCAGGTCTATTTGGAAAAGTCTCACGATCATCGACCTATAGTGTGCATGACCACTGGTCGTACGCCACTGATCGTGCGCACTGCTTCTGCTGCCTCTGTATTTAAGGCCCTACTCCGTGATTTAGGTCAACGCCTGTCATTTGCTGCGATCGGAGAGTGCGCGGGAATCGCCATTTCACTTCTCCAGCTGCTCCATCACCTCCACCTTCGTCGGGAGTCCATTGCAAACTACTCCGAAGCTTTTCAACTCTCCGGCGAAGCCCTCGCCCATTGATGACTTCAACTCCAAGCTTTCCTGCGGAGTTGGTGAAGTACATAACCTAGAGAACGGACTTAAAGGCCTTCGAGGTGACAGCTCGTTGGTACCGGAAGCCTCCTTGGACTGAGCCCGGAAGCGGATTGACAACTCGCTACTCCGGCCACGACCCGTGGTGGATCTTCACTCTCTTTTGGTTTACTCCTCTTCCCCTTCCTCTGTACTATGGAATGTTTTGAGCGGTGTAATCAATACTTCCATCCATGAACATCAAGTTTATTTTATAACTAATGGTATGTTAGTATCTTCTTATGCTTGTGAGTATTGTCTGTGAATGTGCCTCGCTTACCCCACATCCACTTCATTCCCGTGTCTTGTCCGATTGCACTCCACACAAGAACACTGCAATCCATTAGCTTCCCATCCACTCGCCCAACTGAAGTTCGGCATCACGACCGACAAACCCACTCCACCTTGCGAAGCGGTGCCTTCGACCTGCATAGCTTTTACTAGTTCAGTAGATCAAACATCCACAATCTCCTAAGTCCTCTATTTCCTCTTTTTTATTTATAACTCTCATAATGATATTCTCTGTACTGTTGCCATTCTACGTTAATTGCATTCCTCAAGAGACCGACAATCGGGAATTTATTCCCAAAACTTTATTACTTGTGCGACCGGTGCGCTTGCCGATTTACACGCATCAGATAGCTTCACTGAAAGGTGAACTATCAAATGCCAAAACGTTTGAAGAATCCCTCAATGGGAGAAGCATCAAGCTAATGGACATCACAAGCACAGTGAACTCTAGATTCAATAGTACACTGGGCTTGGGTGCTTCATTCAGCCAACCTATAGTACTAACAACCCCAATTAAGTTTATCTCTGATAAAGGGAACGGAGTTGTAGAGGTAGCTAGGAAAAATTCTGACTTACCTAAGAAAACAAGATTTCAATAGAAATCGTCGAACGGAGCTAGATGATCGCAGAACCGAGATCAACGATCTCAAGAAAAATCATCGAACTCAGGTCGACGATCTCTAAACCCTGAACTCTGCCACAGTCGATCTTCGAATGGAGCTCGACGATCTGACCCAAGATCGTCGAACTCAGCTCCGCGATCGTCGAGCAGAGATCAGAGCTTTGAAAACTTATTCAAAGGTAAATCAAAATCCAAACCTAGGGGTCTTTCATCCCAAAGATTTAACACTTATACTGAATGGATAATACCTCCAAGGAGATATCATCCTGAAGGTTATAATAGTCAACCAGGGATGTCATTTATTTCTGAATTTAAAGGTTATCAACCTAGGCCCAAGGTAAACTGGGTAAAAAATAAGTAAATTGCTTTATGTGCAGGTGAAAACCTATCCAACATCAAACCAACAATGGTATTTGGATAGTGGGTGTTCCAAGCACATGACAGGAAGCAAGGACAATTTCACATCCTTCAAAGCCAAGCTTAGACCCAAAGTCATATTTGGTGATTCAAAATTTGGACTAACAAAAGGATATGGTGCAGTTAAAATTGGCACAGTCACATTCAAGAAAGTAGCCTATGTGGAAGGACTGAAGCACAACTTGATCAGTATCAGTCAACTATGTGATGAAGGCTACCAAGTGACTTTCAGCAAATCCTTATGCAAGATCAAATCAGAGGACAACACAACTGTGTTGACAGGTAAAAGGAAAGGTAACATCTATTTAGTAGACTTTCTTTCAACAGAAGTAGATATTTGCCTGTTTAATTCTATTTGTAGACCTAATGATTTATGGTATAAGAGACTAGGGCATATAAACCTTAGAACCATTGGTAGGCTATCCAAGGACAACCTTCTTAAAGGACTACCTTCTGGCCCCTACAAGAAGAAAGGACTCTACAGGGCTTGTTAATTAGGCAAGCAAACCAAAAATAGTTTCAAGTCACTTAATAAGAGTGATTCACCTAGGATTTTGTATCTGTTACACATGGATCTCTTTGGACACATTACAGTACAAAGCTTAGGAGGGAAATCTTATACTTTAGTGGTTGTAGATGACTTCTGTAGATTCACATGGGTATTCTTTCTGAGGAAGAAGTCTGATAACTTTAAGTGTTTGACAGAGTTTCTCAAATGCATACAGACTGAGTTCAATACTAACATTTCCCTGATCAGAAGTGATCATGGGACAGAGTGAAAGTGCGAGTTAGATCAGATATACTCTAGAGGGGGGGGGGGGGTGAATAGAGTATGGTGCTTGCTAAAAAATTTTACAACAGTTGTTGTATTCTAATGTGAACAGGGAAGCAAATAGTAAATCTAAGCACAGAATAATCACAAACTACAAATGAAACTAAACACAAGCCACAGCCAGAAACAAAAGAAAAAAACAAGCAACCAGAAGACACAAGGAGCTATAGTGGTTCCCCAATCAACCTGGGTAAATCCACTCTTCTACCACCCTAGGTAGGAATCCACTGCAGGATGAGTTGATCAGGTGTCATGGGCACCAATGAGCTTTTGATAATGTGCTCAAAAACAAACCAGATTTTTTGATCAGGTGTCTTGCCACCAATGATTTTTTGATAAGGTGCTCAAAAACCACAGACAAACTTTTGAAGGGAGTTTGAAAAACCCTTTACAGAGGTGGGGATGAGAGAGTGATGGAAGTCTTCTCTTTCTCAAAGCAGCTGAGAAGACTATGTGGATATTGATGTTGTCAAAGCTCCCCCTGAGATCTGTAGTTGTTCAGGAATTGAAGCTTTGTAGTAGGGTGATAGGCCTTCAGAAAATTGATCTCCAGCAAATGATGATTTCAACAATAGCTGAAATGTGAGGTGTCTGGAGTCTTGAATGATGATGGCCTTGAACACTTGAATCAATAGAGATCTGAAGATTTCAGATGATTGATCTCTTTTAGTGATGGTGTTCTTGTATGAATTCTTTGAGACAGAGAATGTATGCAACTCTTTTTCTTTCTCTTGGGTGATTGTGGTTGTGAGAGTTGTTGCAGAAGAAGAAGATTTGCAGAGAATGAATATTGCAGAATATGTGTCTCTTCTTGTTCTTCTTCCTGTGCCTGGAATTCAAAAATCTTGTCTTTTATTCCTTTTTCTCTGAATAGAAATGATCCAATGACAAGATAGTCGTTGGCCTGTCATTAAATGACTTCCTTAACTGTAATTGTCTTCTGGAGGAAAGTCCAATAAAAACATTACTTGATAATTTCTTGAAACTTGCTCCAGAATAAATGAAAACAGCTACAAGATCTTCTGAATTAAATGCTGATAATAACTTCTTAACTGTTCTGAATTTGAATCTTGAAAGTCATTGAACTCTTCAAAAAAACATCGAACTGAGCTCTACTATCGTCGAACTGAGCTCAGCGATTTGGACTTATACAGAAATAGGGTTCGTCGATCTGAGCTCAACTATCGTCGAACTGAGCTCAAAGATAACGGAACAAACTGGAGTCAAGATCGTCGAACTGAGCTCGAAGATCGTCGAATGAAGTTTGACGATTTGTTGAAGTTGAGCTCAGCGATCGTCAAATGAAGTTCGACGAGCCGTCGAAGTTGAGCTAAACGATCGTCGAATGGAGTTTGACGATTCGTCGTACTGAGCTCGACGAAATGACTTTGTTTCCAAACTGAAGATCCTTGGTCTTGAGGGCAGCTTCCAAACCTAACTACTAACCCTTAGACTCAATTCTAATTTACCTTTAGATCTATACAATGAGGTCAAAAACAAGTTTCCTAAAGACATAGTGATCCTGACCCAAATTAGTAATAGGGTGTTCCAACAATCTCCCCCTATTTTGGTTAGGATTACTATTTACAGAAATTGAAAGATTAAGAATACTCACAGCAACAATATAACAAACAACAACATTGCAGAATCACAGATATAATATCTCAGACAGATCAGAAATGAGAATAATTGTCACCATACAGAATTACTCTTTCTCCTTGCTCTTTATAAGTTTAATTTCTCTATTTGGATTAAGAGCTTCCTTCTTTGATCTTATATCATCAGCTGCACCTAGAGATGTTTGATGTTTAGGCCTTGGTACTACAGCTTCAGGGTGCAGCTCCATGTATCTTTCAGAATCAAAGAACTTGCTGGAGGAGTATCTTTCTAGTTTTTTTTTCCTTTGTTTAGATAGGGTAGTAATGCTGGAGGTGTGCTTGTCTTGCTCTTTGGCTTTCTTAATCTGATCCAAGGCAGCTAATTCCTTCATTCTAGCTGTCCAGGCAGTTGGATTGTTCTCTGGATCCTCAAAGGGCACTGGAGGCTCATATCTGTTGGAGGGATTATCTGGAGGAGCTCTGGAGGAGACTAATTCTTTCAACTTATAAGGAAATGGACCTGAAGTAGTATCAGATGAACCTGGTCCTTCCCTTGAGTATGGGTGATGCCTGGAGTAACCTTTTGAATAAACTTGAAGTTCTCTTTGGTTTCCTCTGTAGTTTCCTCTCCTTGATTGATAGACTCTGGATTGGATTCCCCTATGTTGAGATCTTCCATGAGGCTGATAGGGGGTTTGACTTCTGGCAGAAGGATAAATAGCAGAGCTACCACCTGCACCTGCATCAGGAGGAGGAGGTGGAGGAGGATGATGGAGCTGAGAGGAACCTTTCTCATATTTTCTCTTTTTTTTCATAGCCTTTAATTGATTCTTGGAATATTTCATCCAGTGTTCTGTTATAGGGCAGTCATGCATAATGTAATAAGGTATGTCATTTGTATATTTGACTTTAGCTGGAGGAACTCTTTTCATTGCCTTGCTTCTTGCTTTTCAATTCCTTGCTATAGTGGCTGAGGAATTATCAGAATCAGTTCTGAATTGATCACTTTCAGAGCATTGTTCATCATATAAAGCATCAATCCTTTTCAGATAATCTTTCTGTTGTTGGGTTGAAGCAGATGTAACAGTAGTGACAGTAATTGGAGCAGATGTAGCACTAGTAGAAGAAGTTGTAGCAGCAATAGTAGACACAACAGATACAAAATATTCAGGAGCAACACTCTTAGAAGATACAACAGCAGATTTAGAGATAACATTTTCAGATACAAAAACATTAGCAGGGGCAACATCAGCAGTGACAGCAGGATCAAAGATATATGCCTCTGTCATATGTATATCCTTAGAAGCTACATCATCAACAGTATCATCAATAACAGCAGTAGGGGCAGCAGCAACAGAAATAATAGCATAAACAGAATTTACAAAGGAATGTATAACACTGGTGTCATAACTAGAAAAGGGCACAATGGCCTTGGAGAGATCCTCAGATGGCTGGACTGCATTCTGCTCTGGAAGACAGCTGAAGTATATATAATCAAACTCTAATAAAAGTGACCTGAGGTCCACTGAGAAAACTGCAACCTGTGGAGGTGTTGAAGCTTGAGCTGAAGCTTGAGCTTGAGTTGAAGAGACAGCAACTTAAGCTGAGGAAATAGCAGTAGCAGGGACTGAAGAAATGGCAGTAGCAGGCAATCTAACATCTTCATGAGGCATCTCCCCCTGCCTAGATTCAGAGACAGATGGATCAAGGCACCCAAAGGAAGGGATTGCCTGAGGAATGATAGAAGATAGCCTGGCAGAAAGGGCTGCAACTAACTGGAGAAGTGAAGCCAAGGAGGTCTCCAACAAGAGTGAGAGCCTGGGAGCATCAGCTCATACAGTCTGTCTGCTAAGGCTGGAATATCTACATGCTCAGTAGGGACTTTAGAAGAGGTAGAGAAAGATGGTGGAGTAGCTGGAGATGTTGGAGGAGAGCTGGTGTATGGGGGAAAGGAAGGTTGAGGTGTGGGGAGTGTGGAAATGGAAGATAGTGGTATGGAGATAGAAGGTGTGAAGGAGGGTTGAGCAATGATGTCTTGCAGTAGCTGTTGATATGATGTGGATGAAGAGGGTAGATCAGGAGGGGATGAAGGTGAATCATCCATGAAGGAATCATCTATCAGATTGAATGATGGAATGTGAGATGATGTGTCAAGATCTGGTTGAGGGTAGTGATGTAAAGGGTGGAAGATTTCTTCTGTGAGAGCAGGGATTGGAGAGGGAATTGAATTAGGAGATGGGCTGGAAATAATGATGGTGGATGAAATTTGAATGGTGGAGGTGACTGGTGGAGATGAAATAAGAGGTGGAGGAGGAGGAGAAGTAGCAGGCAAGTCTTCTGCAAGGGCAGAGACTTGAGGGGAAGAGACTGTAACAGTCCTTGTGCCTGAAGGTGCAGCTGCAGAGGGCCTGCTGGGATTCACAATTTGTCTGTCCCACTTGCCAAAGAGGGCACAGGAGAGCCTCTTAGAGGCATTGATGTGCATCCCATTTGATAAAAGCAGGGCAGGGCATCTGTTTTGAAGAAACAGCCCTAGAATCCTTCCATAATTCACAAAATTCTTATAGATCTTCTTCTTAATCAGATTAAAGAAGATCTCTCCCCAGATTATTGTTTCTTATCCACTAGGGCACCCATCAAACACAGCTGATACCTGGAGATGGTATCATGGGCTGAATGTTTGGCCAACAGAACTATCCCTACAACATCAGCTAAAAATCTGTATTCAACAGCTAAATTCTTTTTTAGCAGCTTGCTAGGGTTTGCATCTGAATGACCCATTCTATCAAGCATGGTAGAAAATTCTTCTCCATATATTTCAATAGAATCTCTTACAGAATTTAATCCAAAAATCTCTGTCAGAATAGCAGGTGTAAGAGGTACCTGGGTTCCTGAAATTGATCCAACAACTGTATTTTGGTTTTGGTTATGGGCATTATACACCCACTCCTTGATTTCATCTGCAGGCAGCTTGATTCTGGTGTACATGATAGTGATTAATTTTTGCTCCTTGAACAGTTCCAGAATATCTTGGAAAATTTGATCACTGGTGCTGAAGGAATCCATGTCAATATCGAAGCCTGCATCAAATTTCATGGCGGCCAGAACGGCGACAGAGACGACCATGGTTTCCTGCAAAAAATAAACAACCAAACGACCAAGTGTAGAGAGGTTTGGAGGGAAAGAGAATGTTTACAGAGAGATTGAAAGCGCAAAAGGAGAACGACGACCAAAAAATGAATTTTATATTAGGGTTCGACGCAGAGAAGGAAAGATCATTGAACTCAGTTCGACGATCGGGGCTTCTAAAGGAATCTGAAAGGCCTTCAATATCGTCGATCTCCGTTCGATGATATTGGAGAGCATCGATCTCCGTTTGACGATAGTTCAGAAAACAAAATCGTCGAGCGCCGTTCGACGATCGTTGACCTGGAGAGATAGTTGAGCACTATCTGAGAAGCGCTGAACTCTGGTCGATGATTTCGGAAAGTGTCGATCTCCGTTCGACGATCGGAGGGAAAATCATCGAGCGTAGTTCAGAGACCAGAAACGCTCTAGACACTAGAAAAATTAAGATGTTTGCCTAGTCTTGGTCAATTTTTAGAGTTTCAAAGTCTTGGAACTTATTTTAGACTTCCTCCATCTAACATTCCTAACTGATTTAGGAAGAAGGTATGTTTCTTTCATCCAAGGGTTTGGTGAAAATATCTCCCCTTTTCAAATCAGTTGGGATATATTGAAGTTAAATGTTGTCTTTCTCAACATTATCCCTTAAAAAGTGATGCCTAATTTCTATGTGTTTTGTCCTACTATGAAGGACTGGATTTTGAGCTAGAGAAATAACACTGGTATTATCACAAAAGATTTTAGACTTCTCTAAGTTGTAGCCATAGTCTAGGAGTTGGTTTTGAATCCACAATATTTGTGAACAACAACTACCTGTAGCCATATATTCAGCTTCAGCAGTTGAAGTTGACATAGATGTTTGTTTCTTGCAAAACCAAGAGACAAGTCTGTCACCAAGAAACTGACAAGTTCCACTGGTGCTTTTCCTGTCAATTCTGCATCCTGCATAATCAGCATCAGAAAATCCAGTTATGTCAAATGCTGAATCTTTTGGATACCAGAGACCTAGATTTGGACAACTTTTAACATACCTGAGAATCCTTTTTACTAATGTTAGGTGTGACTCGCTAGGGCTAACTTGGAACCTAGCGCATATGCATGTAGCAAACATTATGTCAGGTCTACTAGCTATAAGTTACAGTAAAGAGCCAATCATTACTCTATATGTTGTCTGATCAACAGGTTTCCCATGTTCATCAACATCCAATACAACATTGGTAGGCATAGGTGTTTTCATACAAGATGCTTCAGACATACCAAATTTCTTGACGAATTCTTTTGCATACTTGGTTTGATAAATAAAGATGCCTTTAGAATGTTGTTTGACTTGAAATACTAGAAAGAAGGATAGCTCACCCATGCTACTCATTTCAAATTTAGAATGCATTAGGTTGGAGAACCATCTGCATAAATTTGAATCAGTAGAGCCAAAAATAATATCATCTACATAAATCTGTACTAGTAGGGTATGGGACTTATGGGTTCTAATAAAAAGAGTTTGGTCTACTCTACCCCTTATAAATTCATTTTCCAGAAGGAAGTATGCTAGGGTCTCATACCATGCTCTAGGATCTTGCTTGAGACCATATAATGCTTTATTCAATTTAAAAACATAATCAGGATGGGTTGGAGAGATAAAACCTGGAGGTTGTCTGACATAGACTTCTTCTTTGATGTCTCCATTGAGAAATGCACTCTTCACATCCATCTGGTATACCTTGAAACCTTTGTGTGCTGCATATGCTAAGAAGATTCTAATAGCCTCCAACCTTGCAATTGGTGCAAAAGTCTGGTCATAATCTATGCCTTCTTCTTGAGAGTATCCTTGAGCAACTAGCCTTGCCTTGTTTCTTACAATTACTCCTTGATCATCCAATTTGTTTCTGAACACCCACTTTGTTCCAACAATGGAGTGATCCTTAGACTTTGGTACTAGTTCCCAAACTTTGTTCCTCTCAAATTGATGCAACTCTTCTTGCATTGCAATGATCCAGTATGGATCTTGCTCTGCATCTTGAATGGATTGAGGTTCAATTTGATATGGGAAGCAATTGTGCAACAGGTTTTGGTTGACCTGATTTCTGGTTTGCACACCAGCTGAGATGTCTCCAATTACTTGGGAAATTGGATGGTCTCTTGATGTTACTAAATCAACAGGGGGTGTTGATTGTTCACCAACCTGTTTTGTTGTTTCCTCTTGTGGTACAACAACTACCTCTTCAAGAAGTTTCTCTTCATGATGTTGAATGTCTTCTTCATTTTCACTGCTTTCCTCTTTTTGAATAATTTGTAATCTGTCCATGTCTTCAGCAAGAGAATGTACTTGCAAAGGTTCTATGGTATAAGTATTCTTCTCCTTGAAAGACATGTTAGTTTCATCAAAAATATGTGAACAGATTTTTCAATTTTAAGAGATGATTTATTATATACCCTATAAGCCTTACTAATCATGGAGTATCCCAGAAACACTCCTTCATCAGCTTTAGCTTGAAATTTTGCTAGATACTTCTTGTCATTATTATGTATATAGCAAATACAACCAAAAATTCTAAAATAATCTACTTTAGGTTTCTTCCCTTTGAGTAATTCATAGGGCGTTTTGCCCTTTAGTTTATGTATTAAACTTGTGTTCAGCACATAGTTGGAGGGGTTCACTGCCTCTGCCCAAAAAGATAGATGAATGTGAGTATCTGACAACAATGTAGTGGCAGATTCAATAAGGGTTCTATTTTTCCTTTCAGCTACCCTATTTTGTTGAGGAGTTCTAGGAGCTGAGAAAGTGTGTCTGATCCCTTCACTCTGACAAAACTCTTGAATAAGAAGAGAATCAAACTCTGTCTCATGATCACTTCTGATCAGGGCAATGTCAGTATTGAACTGAATCTGTATGCATTTGAGAAACTCTGTCAAACACTTAAAGTTATCAGACTTCTTCCTCAGAAAGAACACCCATGTGAATCTAGAGAAGTCATCTACAACTACTAAAGTGTAAGATTTCCCTCCTAAGCTTTATACTGTTATGGGTCCAAATAGATCCATGTGTAATAGATACAAAATTCTAGGTGAATCACTCTTATTAAGTGACTTGAAACTATTTTTAGTTTGCTTGCCTAATTGACAAGCCCTGCAGAGTCCTTCCTTCTTGTAGGGGCCAGAAGGTAGTCCTCTAACAAGGTTGTCCTTGGATAGCCTAGCAATGGTTCTAAAGTTTATATGCCCTAGTCTCTTATGCCATAAACATTAGGTCTACTAATAGAATTAAACAGGCAAATGTCTACATCTGTTGAAAGAAAATCTACTAAGTAGATGTTACCTTTCCTTTTACCTGTCAACACAGTTGGGTGGTCCTCTGACTTGATCTTGCATAAGGCTTTGCTGAAAGTCACCTGGTAGCCTTCATCACATAGCTAACTGATACTGATCAAATTGTGCTTCAATCCTTCCACAAATGCTACCTTCTTGAATGTGACTGTGCCAATTTGAACTGCACCATATCCTTTTGTCAGTACAAAGTTTGAATCACCAAATATGACTTTGGGTCCAAGCTCGGCTTTAAACGATGTGAGGTTGTCCTTGTTTCCTATCATGTGCTTTGAGCACCCACTATCCAAACACCATTGCTGGTTTGATGTTGGATAGGTCTTCACCTGCACATAAAATAATTCACTTATTTTTGACCCAATTTACCTTGGGCCTAGGTTGATAACCTTTAAACTCAGAAATAAATGACATCCCTGGTTGACTCTTATAACCTTCAGGATGATATGTCCTTGGATGTATTATCCATTTAGTATAAGGGTTAAATCTTTGGGATGAGGGACCACTAGGATTGGATTTTGATTTGCCCTTGAAGGAATTTCCAAAGCTCTGATCTTTGTTCGACGATCGTTGAGCTGCGTTCGACGATCTTGGGTCAGATCGTCGAGCTCCGTTCGACGGTCGACTGTTGTAGAGTTCAGGAATTAGAGATCGTCGACCTGAGTTCGACGATTTTTGTTGTAACTTGGTTGGCTGGATGAAGCACCCAAGCCCAGTGTGTTATTAAATATAGAGTTCATTGTGCTTGTGATGTCCATTAGCTTGATGCTTCTCCAATTAATGGATTCTTCAAGCTTTTTGGCCACTGACAGCTCACTTTTCAGTGAGGCTATCTGCTCCCTACAACACTCCAACTCCTCAGAGAGTTTGAGGTTTTTTGATTTTAAGGAACTGTGTTCAGACAATTGATTTATGAGAGTGATAATTTCCTTCTCAGATTTTAATAAGTCTAAGCACAGTGCTTTAAATTCATACTTAAAGTCCTCAGAATTGTAATCAAAAGAACTAATTACCTGGTCCTCTTCAAGTTGAGTCTTTGAGTCTGACTCTGACTCTTCTACATCTGAATTGTGTTGAGAGGCAATGATTGCCATCATGCAGAACGCCTTCTCTTCAGCATCATCTTCATCATCACTGGAGCTGGATGAAGCTTCTGATTCCTCTTCAGTCTCACTCCAAGATTCAGCAACAAATCCCTTCCTTATGTGTTTGTTCTTGCTTGAGGAGGGTTTGCCATTGCTACTCTTCTTGAAGTCCTTATCTTTTCTTCTTTCTCACTTATCCTTTATGTCCTTGTTTTTGTTCTCTGGATAGTCAG
The DNA here is from genome assembly GCA_039583875.1 of Platanthera guangdongensis. NCBI lineage: Eukaryota > Viridiplantae > Streptophyta > Magnoliopsida > Asparagales > Orchidaceae > Platanthera > Platanthera guangdongensis. Next base: position 161,801,697 of record CM077152.1, on the reverse strand, counting down.
ACACAATGTGCCCTGATTTCCTGCAACCAAAGCAAACAATTTCTTTATTATTTGATCTATCATACCTTGGCTTGTCATGCTCTTTGTATGATCTCTTCCTGAAGTCCTTCCTGGCCATCTTGTAAAATCTTTTAGCCAGTAGACTAAGCAGTTCATCATTGCCTGTGACTTTGTCTTCAGACTAATCTTCAGTGGCTTTGAAAGCTATTGTCTTTTCCTTTCTTGTGGCTGGTGAGGCAGCCTTCTGTTCTTCTTCTCTGTTCTTAATGAGCAGCTCATAAGACTTGAGCTTTCCTAAGAGAGCTTCTGTTGTAATCTCATTCAGACTTCTGGCATCCTTGATTGGACAGATTCTTGAGTCCCAAGTACTTGGGAAGCACATTAGGATTTTGTCATTTAGCTCAGTCAATGAGATCTCCTTGTCCAAGGTTTTCAGCTCATTGACTATGAAACTGAGTCTGTTATACATTTCAGCTACTGACTCAGCTTCTCCTTTCTTGAAATTCTCAAATTGGGATATGAGGTGGGATCTCCTGTCCTTTCTTTCATCAGCTGATCCTGAGACTATCTCAGAGAGCTTATCCCAGATTTCCTTTGCTGAATTACATTCAGCCACCTTTTGGAAAATATCATCAGACATAGTCTGGGCTAAGATATTCATAGCCTTTGCATCTGCTACTTTCCACTTCTTGATATCAACATCTGTTCCTGATAGAGGTGGAACATCATTTGTTCTGGTGTTCTCTGGAGGTCTTGGACAAACTGTCAAAACAGAATTAAAAATGTCCTCATCAATAGAATTCATGTATAGTCTAATCATTGCTTTCCAAAGTGCAAACGTAGACAGATTGCACACTGGAGGTCTAGTGCTAGCATAATCTTTATTTTGGGCCATGATTTGTGAGGAAATAATTCTAATAACAAAATCTACAACAAGCAGATCTAACTATAGGAATCTTTGGGTTCAGGTGTTAGCCTGTGCAACCACCAAGGTATGGTATGTTTAACCAACCTATCTTTGATACCAATTGAAAGTGCGAGTTAGATCTGATATACTCTAGAGGGAGGGGGGTGAATAGAGTATGGTTCTTGCTAAAATCAGTTACAACAGTTGTTGTATTCTAATGTGAACAGGGAAGCAAATAGTAAATCTAAGCACAGAATAATCACAAACTACAAAAGAAACTAAACATAAGCCACAGCCAGAAACAAAAGAAAAATTAAGCAACCAGAAGACACAAGGAGCTATAGTGGTTCCCTAATCAACCTGGGTACATCCACTCTTCTACCACCCTAGGTAGGAATCCACTGCAGGATGAGTTGATCAGGTGTCATGGGCACCAATGAGCTTTTATTAAGGTGCTCAAAAAACAAACCAGATTTTTTGATCAGGTGTCTTGCCACCAATGAGCTTTTGATAAGGTCCTCAAAAACCACACACAAACGTTTGAAGGGAGTTTGAAAAACCCTTTACAGAGGTGGGGATGAGAGAGTGATGGAAGTCTTCTCTTTCTCAAAGCAGCTGAGAAGACTATGTGGATATTGATGTTGTCAAAGCTCCCCCTGAGATCTGTAGTTATTCAGGAATTGAAGCTTTGCAGTAGGGTGATAGGCCTTCAAAAAATTGATCTCTAGCAAATGATGATTTCAGCAACAGCTGAAATATGATGTGTCTGGAGTCTTGAATGATGATGGCCTTGAACACTTGAATCAAAAGAGATCTGAAGATTTCAGATGGTTGATCTCTTTTAGTGATGGTGTTCTTGTATGAATTCTTTGAGATAGAGAATGTCTGCAACTCTTTTTCTTTCTCTTGGGTGATTGTGGTTGTGAGAGTTGTTGTAGAAGAAGAAGATTTGCAGAGAATGAATATTGCAGAATATATGTCTCTTCTTGTCCTTCTTCCTATGCCTGGAATTCAAAAATCTTGTCTTTTATTCCTTTTTCTCTGAATAGAAATGATCCACTGACAAGATAGCTGTTGGCCTGTCATTAAATGACTTCCTTAACTGTAATTGTATTCTGGTGGAAAGTCCAATAAAAACATTCCTTGATAATTCCTTGAAACTTGCTCCAGAATAAATGAAAACGGTAACAAGATCTTCTGAATTAAATGCTGATAATAACTCCTTAACTGTTCTGAATTTGAATCTTGAAAGTCATTGAACTCTTCAAAAAAACGTCGAACTGAGCTCTACTATCGTCCAACTGAGCTCAGCGATTTGGACATATACAGAAATAGAGTTCGTCGATCTGAGCTCAACTATCGTCGAACTGAGCTCAGAGATAGCGGAACAAACTGGAGTCAAGATCGTCGAACTGAGCTCGAAGATCGTCGAATGGAGTTCGACGATTTGTTGAAGTTGAGCTCAGCGATCGTTGAATGGAGTTCGACGATCCGTCGAAGTTGAGCTAAACGATCGTCGAATGGAGTTTGACGATTCGTCGTACTGAGCTCGACGAAATGACTTAGTTTTCAAACTGAAAAACCTTGGTCTTGAGGGCAGCTTCCAAACCTAACTACTAACCCTTAGACTCAATTCTAATTGACCTTTAGATCTATACAATGAGGTCAAAAACAGGTTTCCTAAAGACATAGTGATCCTGACCCAAATTAGTAATAAGGTGTTCCAATACAGAGTTTGATTCTCTTCTTATGCAAGAGTTCTATCAGAGTGAAGGGATCAGGCACACTTTCTCAGCACCTAGAACTCCTCAACAAAATGGGGTAGCTGAAATGAAAATAGAACCCTAATTAAATCTGCCACTACATTATTGTCAGATGCTCACCTTCCTCTATCCTTTTGGGCAGAGGCAGTGAACACCTCCAACTATGTGCTGAATAGAAGTTTAATACATAAAATGAAGGGCAAGACTCCTTATGAATTACTTAAAGGGAAGAAACATAAAGTAGATTATTTTAGAATTTTTGGTTGTATCTGTTACATTCACAATAATGACAAGAAATACTTAGCAAAATTTCATGCTAAAGCTGATGAAGGAGTGTTTCTGGGATATTCCATGATCAGTAAAGCTTATAGGGTATATAATAAATCAACTCTCAAAATTGAAGAATCTATTCATATATCTTTTGACGAATCTAACATGTCTTTCAAGGAGAAGAATACTTCTACCATAGAACCCTTGCAGGTACACTCTCTTGCTGAAGACTTGAACAGGTTACAAATCATTCAAAAAGAGGAAAGCAGTGAAGATGAAGAGGACATTCAACATCTTGAAGAGAAACTTCTTGAAGAGCCAGTTGTTGTACCACAAGAGGAAACAACAACACAGGTTGGTGAACAATCAACACCCCCTGTTGATTTAGTAACATCAAGAGACCATCCAGTTTCCCAACTAATTGGAGACATCTCAGCTGGTGTGCAAACCAGAAATCAGGTCAACCAAAACCTGATGCACACTTGCTTTCTTTCTCAAATTGAACCTCAATCCATTCAAGATGCAGAACAAGATCCACACTGGATCATTGCAATGCCAGAAGAGTTGCATCAAATTGAAAGGAACAAAGTTTGGGAACTAGTACCAAGGCCTAAGGATAACTCTATTGTTGGAACAAAGTGGGTATTCAGAACCAAATTGGATGATCAAGGAGTCATTGTAAGGAACAAGGCAAGGCTAGTTGGTCAAGGGTACTCTCAAGAAGAAGGGATAGATTATGACCAGACTTTTGCACCAGTTGCAAGGTTAGAGGCTATTAGAATCTTCTTAGCATATGCAGCACACAAAGGTTTCAAAGTATACCAGATGGATGTAAAGAGTGCTTTTCTCAATGGAGATATCAAAGAAGAAGTCTATGTCAGACAACCTCCATGTTTTATCTCTCCAACTCATCCTGATTATGTTTTCAAGTTGCATAAAGCATTATATGGTATAAAGCAAGCTCCTAGAGTATGGTATGAGACCCTAGCATGCTTTCTTCTGAAAAATGATTTTATAAGGGGTAGAGTAGACCAAACTCTTTTTATTAGAACTCATAAGTCTCATACCCTACTAGTACAAATCTATGTAGATGATATTATATTTGGTTCTACTGATCCAAATTTGTGCATAATGTTTTCCAACCTAATGCATTCTAAATTTGAAATAAGTAGCATGGGTGAGCTATCCTTCTTTCTAGGATTGCAAATCAAACAACATGTTGAAGGCATATTTATTCTCAAACCAAGTATGCAAAAGAATTGGTTAAGAAATTTGGTATGTCTGATGCATCATGTATGAAAACACCTATGCCTACTAATGTTGTATTGGATGCTGATGAACATGGGAAACCTGTTGATCAGACAACATATAGAACAATGATTGGCTCCTTATTGTATCTTACAACTAGTAGACCTGACATAATGTTTGCTACATGCATATGTGCTAGATTCCAAGTGAGCCCTAGAGAGTCACACCTAACCTTAGTAAAAAGAATTCTCAAGTATGTAAAACGTTGTCCAAATCTAGGTCTCTGGTATCCAAAAGATTCAACATTTGACTTAACTGGATTTTCTGATGCTGATTATGCTGGATGCAGAATAGACAGGAAAAGCACCAGTGGAACTTGTCATTTTCTTGGTGACAGACTTGTCTCCTGGTTTTGCAAGAAACAAACATTTGTGTCAACTTCAACTGCTGAAGCTGAATATATGGCTGCAGGTCGTTGTTGTTCACAAATCTTCTGGATTCAAAACCAACTCCTAGACTGTCACAACCCGCATTTTCACCGCAAATCAAGTTTATCAAAGTAAGGGAAAATGCACGTCATGATGCCACGTCAGCAGGGGATAACTGCGGGCGCTCAGGCAGACACCAACTGACAATGAAGAAAGGTTCCTTTTTAAGTTGTTTTAAGAAAAATCAGTCACGAGTAGAAGTTAGCCGTATCCCTCGACTTAGTTGCTCATCTAGTCCACGAATCAAAATATAAGATACGCTGCGGAAAAATACTTGATTAGATTAACTCAAACATCCTACATGAGAATAAACGTCCCCAAAGGATAACTCATGCCATGCAGAACTCTAAATTTATTATAGTAGGAAAGATAGCTTTTACGGTCGCTAAAAGTAACGGGTTAGATTTTCAAATCATGTAATGTATAAAGTAATAGTAGTAGATTTTATAGTTGAAAATACCTAACATGCATTCCTAGCATAAATCCTCCCAGAGAGCAAGCAAAACACATCCACTTTTAAATAAATGAGCAGCTAGCAAGTATCAACAACTAACAATCAGTGGGCGCCAACAAGCTGACACAAACCCACGTACAAAAGTATGTCTGAACTAGTAAAAACAAAACCAACAATGAACTACCTCGCTATAATGAGGCAACAACCATGACCAACAACTGCCGCCAGAAATCCAACACCGGCACTGCTAACTGCTACAGCTCTGAACCTGAGGAATTCAAAAAAAACATAATACCTCAGCAAGAAGGTACAAGTAGTGGCAGGAAAAGCAATATGCCAAAATAAACAAAGGTCAACAGGGGTACCAACCCAAGACCAATAGCACTGAAGTAAAGTACAAAAGAAAACAGGGAATCAATAGGAAAAGAACTCCTTCGTGATTTTTCACGTCCACAAGGGTACACCAGATGCACAAGGCTATAAGATGGCTACATGATTATTTCACCAGAAAGAAAAATACAAAAAAAAAACTTATTAGGCACCTGTGGTCGACTCTACCCGAACACACAGGCGAAGTGGTCACTCTTGGACGCACCACCCAAAAACACAAGCGAAGTGGTCGCTCTTGGACACACCCCCCAATGCAAAAGGCACGGGAGAAGTGGTCACTCTTGGACGCACCACCCAAAAGGCACGGGCGAAGTCGTCACTCTTGGACACACCCCCCAAAAATAAACAAAACGGATATATAATCCGTCTAACTGCGAGGGAGTCTCATACTCTCCACCATACAATGTAGACATCCAAAAACGAGGTAGACTTCCACAGGGCACTAATGAAGGTGATAAACACTGCAGAGGTGGAATCGCCCACCAACTCTCGCATTTAATAACCCAAAGAAACCACAACACAAAATATCTCGGGATTTGGCTCGACAGATTCTACTAGACATTACCGAACTCAAGACGCGGTTGATCAACCCTTAGGAATGATTTACAACCCTAATTAAACTCTAAAATGTTTGATAACGAGAGCTAAGGTACTTAAACCATCGCTAAAACACTTCAAGAACGATTAAACATAAATAGACAAGATCGAGTTTAGCACGACAAAACATCATAACGACAAGTGATCAACAAAGCGGCTAATCATAGCAATAGTTTGGAAGAATAATTGTAGAAAATTTTAGGGGACGTGAAAACATAGCCGTTACCATCGATTCGGACAACGAGAAATGAGGAGAAACAACCACTTGCCTTGGTTTTGCCGGAAAAGTCCACCGAATCACTCCACGTCGTAGATCGGGGCAAAAGGATGCGGGAGAGGTTGAGATCTAGACAAAAATGGTGGAAAAGGGGTTAGGGCTGAAAAACCCTAACGAAAAAAACTCAAGGAATGGGTAAGAAATTACCACGATAGCGTAGCTCTCGGCGAGAGCTTTCCGGATCTAAGTTTGGTTGAAGATTTCGAGCAAGGGAGAACCGTCGGCGGCCACCGAAAGATTCACGAAAAAGAAACTCTCTCTCTCGCTCGTTGCTCTGGTTCAGGAGAAATAATAACGGAGAAGATGAATTTTTGGTTCTAAAACCTAAGTCCAAGAATATATATATATATATGTTTATAAAAAAGTTTTGTCAAAACGGTTTATTTCGAGCAGTTTTGCGGGAACATAAAATAGAGGTCAAGGCTGACTGCAAATCAAAACGTTGTCAACATTAACATTGTAGATCTCATCGAGGCGAACAAATTTCATGTTGACCCTTTTTTTGATACGATGCCGTTTTGACCCTCAAAACGGCCTATGAACTCAGACAGAAAACAGCCTACTCGAGTGGCAGCATACCTACTCGAGTAGCAGCATACCTACTCGAGTAACAGCATACCTACTCGAGTAGTAGCATACCTACTCGAGTAATAACATACCTACTCGAGTAGCAACACAATATACTCGAGTAGGTGCCCATTACTCGAGTAAAAACATGACTTACTCGAGTAGAACTAGCACATACTCGAGTAACAGCTCAACACACGAGTTATAGCGGAAAAAACGGAATTAGGGGTTTAAAACGACCTCAAATTGAAAAGTGGTCAACATGAAAGTTGTAGATCTCGTCGAGAGAACAAATTTCATGGTGACCATTTTTTGATACGACGCCGTTTTGACCCTCACAACGGCCTCTGAACGCAGACAGAAAACAGCCTACTCGAGTAGCAGCATACCTACTCGAGTAGCAGCATACCTACTCGAGTAACAGCATACCTACTCGAGTAGTAACATAACTACTCGAGTAATAACATACCTACTCGAGTAGTAACACAATATACTCGAGTAGGGGCCCATTACTCGAGTAAAAACATGACTTACTCGAGTAGAACTAGCATATACTCGAGTAGCAGCCCACCACCCGAGTTATTGCAGAAAAAACCGAATTAGGGGTTTAAAACGACCTCTTATCGAAAAGGGGTCAACATGAAAGTTGTAGATATCGTCGATACGAACACATTGCATGTTGACCATATTTTGATACAACGCTGTTTTGACCCCCAAAAAGGCGCCCGAGTAAAAATCTAAAACGGGCTAATCGAGTAGAACCATAGCTTCTCGAGACGACTCAACACGGAAGCCCGAACGAGCGCCGAAGTAAACGAAACTCACGCCGTAGGCAAACAATGACGCTACGAACTCAACGGCGAAGTCAAAAACAGAATTCGACGAGCTATTCCCGAGATATTAATCTTCGAAGTATACGGCGAACATAAACAACCCAAAACTTCAATCGCGCGCCGAGACTCCAAAAATGCTCGGATTGCGATGAAACTTGACGAGCATGTCCAAAATTACTTAACATAAATTACAAATGCAAAATCTTCCCATTACAACAAGAATTCAGCCTAGTCGACCGCACGGACGCGAAATTGCCTTATCGACATTGCGTCGTCAAATCGACGTTAAAAGTAACGCCACGACGTCATAAATCTGACGTTCCAAAAAAAATAATTAAAAAAATCGGGGGCGTTATAGTCACTCCCCCTAAAAATAAGTTTCGTCTCGAAACTTAACACAACTCCAAAACCAATGAAAACGATAAAATCAAACATAACTAAAAACATAACGACATACCTGAAACTAAGAGAAGAGGTGCGGGTGAGATCCCCTCATCACCGATTCCAATTCCCACGTCGCGCTCTCGACGTCTTGATTTCTCGAAAGAATCTTGACCATAGTGATGGTCTTTCTCCGCAACACCCGCTCTTGAAAATCCAGAACACGAATAGGTTCTTCCACATAAGTAAGGTTGGGCTGAATCTGGGGTATCGAGCCGAGTACTTGACGACCATTACGAACACATTTCCGCAACTGGCTCACATGGAATACATCATGGACACCGGGGAAGGTCGCAGGCAATTCCAACATATAAGCCGACACTCTGATGCGCTCAAGAATCTGGAAAGGTCCCACATACCGGGGGTCAAACTTGTGGTTCCTATCAAATCTTTTAACACCGGACATTGGAGAAACCTTCAGAAACACCAAGTCTCCAACCGCAAACTCCAGATCGACCCTTCGAAGATTAGCATATTTCTCATGGCATTCTTGAGCCACACGAAGCTTTTCTCAAATATGAGTCACAACACAATTCATCTTTTCAAGGGCTTCCGGACCTAACAATGGCCTCTCACCAACTTCAGCCCAAAATAGTGGGGTTCTACAACGCCTCCCATACAAGACCTCAAACGGAGTCATCTGCAGACTCTCTTGATAACTGTTATTATAAGCAAACTCCATGAGTCTGAGACGCTCATCCCAAGCACCACCATGATCCAAAATATAACACCTGATCATATCTTCTACGATTTGATTTACTCTTTCCGTCTGACCATTAGTCTGAGGATGATAGGCGGTGGAATACCTTAAATCGGTACCCAACCCCTCTTGTAAACTCTTCCAAAAGCGAGACGTAAATCTAGAGTCCCGATCTGAAACAATGCTAACAGGCACACCATGTAACCTGATTACCTCCTCAAGATAAAACTCAGCTATCTTCTTCATCGAGTACCCAATCTTAAATGGAACAAAGTGAGCACACCTTGTCAATCTATCGACTATCACCCAAACGGAGTCATGCCCACGGGGATACTTTGGCAGACCGGTGATAAAATCCATTGAAACACTTTCCCACTTCCAACTTGGAATATCAAGCGGTGTCAACTTACCACCAGGCTTTCTATGATCAGCCTTAACACGCTGACATGTAAAACATTCTGATACAAACTTTGCGATGTCGTTCTTCATCCCTGACCACCAAACAATTTGCTTCAGATCTTTATACATCTTTGTGGAGCAAGGGTGGTAGGCTACACTGGAACCATGAGCTTAAGCACAGATCTTAGCTCAAATATCATCAAAGGCGGGGATGCAAAATCTACCCCGATACTTCACGGTGTCCAACTCGTCCACAGAGAAATCGGGTAGCTCTCCCTTCACCGTTCTATTCCGGAGATGTAACAAGTCTGGATCATCCTTCTGATGTGCTCAAGTAAGGGATATCCAAGAGGGTTCTTCTGCTTCTAGACTAGCAGGCACAGTACTACTCCCAACCTCAATATCCATCAACAAAAATTCTTCTATCAAGGACTGCACCGATAGATTAAAAATCTTAGCGGTCTTTCTACTCAAGGAATCAGCTACTACATTAGCCTTTCCTGGATGATAAAGAATTTCCACTTCATAATCTGCTACATATTCTAACCACCGACGCTGGCGCAGATTTAGCTCCTTCTGAGTGAAGACGTACTTCAAACTCTTATGGTCAGTATAGATCTTGCACATCGCGCCATATAATAAGTGTCTCCAAAGCTTCAGTGCATAAATTACAGCAGCAAACTCCAAATCGTGCGTCGGATAGTTTCTCTCATGGATCTTTAGTTGTCTCGATCCATACACAATCACCTTAACATCTTGCATTAAAATGCAACCATGTCCGATATGTGACGCATCGACATGCACAGTATACTCAACTCCCTCAGTAGGTAAGGTTAAAATCGGAGCAGTACATAATCTCCTCTTCAGTTCTTGGAAAGCCTCTTCACATTTATCACTCCAAATGAAAGCAGTATTCTTCTGAGTAAGTCTAGTTAGAGGAGCAGACAACACCGAAAATCCTTCCATGAATCTTCTGTAATAGAAAGCTACGCCTAAGAAACTCCTAATCTCCTTCGGCGTAGAAGGTCTCTCCCATTCCATTACCGCAGAAATCTTAGTCGGTTCCACAGAAATACCATCCTTGCTTACCACATGACCCAGAAAGGACACCTGAGGTAACCAAAACTCACACTTGCTCAACTTCGCATATAACTTATGCTCCCTCAGGGTCGACAAAACCAGACGTAAATGCTGAGTATGCTCCTCAACATTGCGAGAGTACACCAAGACATCATCTATGAACACAATAACAAATCGGTCTAAGAAATCCATAAACACCTGATTCATCAAATCCATGAAGGTAGAAGGTTCATTGGTTAAACCAAAAGACATCACCAGAAACTCATAATGTCCATGTCGTAAACGAAAAGCGGTTAGAGGAATATCTGCCTCTCGAATCCTCAACTGGTGGTAGCCTGAGCGAAGATCGATCTTTGAAAATACTGAGCTACCACACAATTGGTCAAACAAATCATCAATCCTTGGCAGGGGATATCTATTCTTAATTGTTACCTTGTTCAATTCCCTATAATCGATGCAAAGTCTCATCGATCCATCTTTCTTCTTGACGAACAAAACAGGAGCACCCCATGGAGAAGTACTTGGCCAAATAAAACCGCACCTCAGCAACTCATCGAGCTGAGTACGCAACTCGTCCAACTCACGCGGAGCCATATGGTACGGTGCTTTAGCAATGGGACGAGTGCCTGGTTCGAGGTCTATCACAAACTCTATCTCCATTTCAGGAGGAAGTCCTGGAAGACTATCAGGAAAGATATCTGGAAACTCTCGCACCATCGAGACATCCTCAAGATGTGGCGTAACAAAAGCTGTTTCTAGCGCAGAAATAGAAACCAAAAATGCCTCGCAACCAGACCCTATAGCACGATAAGCACGTACCGCAGAAATGACAGGAGAAACTCTGTCCTGAAATCCATAGACGCTCATAGGTTGTCCGTCGTCCATTCTGAAATCCAATCGCTTATCCTTGCACTGGATGACCGCATCATACTTGGACAGCCAGTCCATGCCCAGAATTACGTCAAAATCAGATAGATCCAAAATCATCAAATCCTTATATGCCAGAAAATTGCCAAGACGAATTGGGCATCTCAGAACTCCTTGGTTAGATATCACCGAATCACCGGAAGGGAGCTTGACATTGAAAGAGCCTCCTAATTGGTCAACACTCAGATGGTGCTTATCGACAAATCTCCGGGCCACAAAGGAATGGGTGGCCCACGAATCGAATAGAACGCGCGCCCACCTATTTCGCACCTTAAACTCCCCTAAAACTGTAACATACGTAACTAAACGAACAATAACAAGGGCAACAAGGATAATTAATAAGGATAGATTAAACTGAGGCTAACCTGATATCAGTTGCGTAGAGGTTTGGGATTCCTCGCTGGTCATCACGTTCAGCTTTCCCTTTCCTTTATCCAGGCTTGGAGGCGGCGGCAGAGCTCGAAGTGGGGCAGGCTGTAGTGGGGGCTGAGACTGGGGGCACGAAGACTTCTGGTGTCCCTTCTGCCCACACTGGAAGCAAACCCTTTCTTTCATCCAGCAATGAGTCACATCATGACCCTTCCTTGCACAGAACGAGCACACAAGCTCTCCCTTGGGTGCACCTTGGATGGCATGCACCTGCTGCTTCAGGGTTGCAGTCCTCTTGAAGCACCTTTCATAGGGGTGGCCAGGTCGACCAAAGAAGCTACACACATCCTTACTTTTCTTCTTTCGAAGAAGGGCCAAATGCCCTGGATCTACCATCCTCAACACCTTTTCTTTTCTCCTTCCTTGCCGCAGCACCGCGATTCTTGGCGTTTTCAATCACCACCACTTTTAAAGCGGCTTCCACTGCTTCAGCATAACTTTCCGCTTGGTAAGCGCATGCCAACTGCTGGACATCGCTTCGTAGTCCTCCCAAGAAACGTTTCACTCCACCCTCTTCAGAAACTACCAAATCCGGAGCAAACCTGCTCAGTTTGCTAAACTCAATCTCGTACTCGCTCACGGTGAGCTGTCTCTGCTTTAAATGCAGGAAGTTATTCATCAGGCGGTCTTGCTCGACCGAGGGCAGAAACCTTTTCAACAACATCTTCTTAAAAGATTCCCAAGTACAGCCTTCCTTCAGGCTCTCTCTTTCCCGAATCCACCAACTCTTCGCCAGACCCTTTAACTGATAGGCTGCCATCATCACTCGCTGGGCTTCTAGAATTCTGGAATATGAAAACATATCCTCGATGGAGATGATCCAATCATCTAAAATCATAAAGTCAGCACTCCTGTCGTATGTGGGAGGTCCCAATCGCTGGAAGTGCGATATGAAATTCATTTCTGGGGGTATCACCATCGGGGATACTAGAGGAGTAGGGGAATCGGGCACAGCTTGGCCCAAGGCAGGCTCTTGCAATAAGGGTTGCTGCGCGGGAGCGGCAGACAACAAGGACTCAATTTGCGATTGCATCGCAACTACTTGCCTTGACAGAGCCTCATTGCTCTGACGCAGACTCTCGATAAGCGCATCGCTTTGCGCACCTGATGACTCACCCTCTGACTGGGGAGTCGACCTCGTCGCAGGACGCTTTGGCGGCATTTCTAAAAAAAATCAAACGAACAACTCATCAAAATCCTAGCTTAGAACAAAGCCACGCAACTAGTTCAGACCATACTTAAAAGACACTTGCTTACGCTGCAACTTGCTCTGGGATTTTATAATGATGCTATGTCCTACTTAGGATGATATCCTCTCATCCTATTGACTCTTGTGCCTATGACATGAATGCATGTATTCATATTCATTTTTTTTTTACTTAAAACCATGTGTGTACATATGTCATCCCACAAATCTTTAGCTTGACACGTTGTGCTTATGCAATGTTATGTTATGCATGATAGTGCTATGCATTCTAAAAAGGCCCTAATGCATGTTATGAGCGGCGTACGCATGAAAATGTTATGCATCCCATACTACATGACATTCTCATGCAACGAAAAAGAAACATGCTAGTCGCATTCATGTGGTGAGGTTATGGATCTCATACTACATAACCCTCACATGTTGCCCCTATGGTGGATCCATATACAAACACATATTATGCATCCCATACTACATAATATGCCCTGTATACTTCATGTTATGCTATGAGTGTAGTGTTCGTGCTTCGGCCAAGACGTGCTGATGACATATCGGTGTGTGTATGATATGATGCTAAACACCTATTACCAACAAGGAAAGGTTGCCCGACAAATTGTCAAGCAACCTCCCTCTGATACCAACTGTCACAACCCGCATTTTCACCGCAAATCAAGTTTATCAGAGTAAGGGAAAATGTGCGTCATGATGCCACGTCAGCAGGGGATAACTGCGGGCACTCAGGCAGACACCAACTGACAATGAAGAAAGGTTCCTTTTTAAGTTGTTTTAAGGAAAAATCAGTCACGAGTAGAAGTTAGCCGTATCCCTCGGCTTAGTGGCTCATCTAGTCCACGAATCAAAATATAAGATACGCTGCGGAAAAATACTTGATTAGATTAACTCAAACATCCTACATGTAAATAAACGTCCCCAAAGGACAACTCATGTCATGCAGAACTCTAAATTTATTATAGTAGGAAAGATAGCTTTTGCGGTCGCTAAAAGTAACGGGTTAGAGTTTCAACTCATGTAATGTATGAAGTAATAGTAGTAGATTTTATAGTTGAAAATACCTAACATGCATTTCTAGCATAAATCCTCCTAGAGAGCAAGCAAAACACATCCACTTTTAAATAAATGAGCAGCTAGCAAGTATCAACCACTAACAATCAGTGGACGCCAACAAGATGACACGAACCCACGTACAAAAGTATATCTGAACTAGTAAAAACAAAACCAACAATGAACTACCTCACTATAACGAGGCAACAACCACGACCAACAACTGCCGCCAGAAATCCAACACCGCCACTGCTAACTGCTACAGCTCTGAACCTGAGGCATTCCAAAAAAACAGAATACCTCATCAAGAAGGTACAAGTAGTGGCAGGAAATATAATAGGCCAAAATAAACAAAGGTCAACAGGGGTACCAACCCAAGACCAAAAGCACTGAAGTAAAGTACAAAAGAAAACAGGACATCAATGGGAAAAGAACTCCTTCGTGATTTTTCACGTACACAAGGGTACACCAGATGCACAAGGCTATAAGGTGGCTACATGATTATTTCACCAGAAAGAAAAATACAAAAAAAAAACTTATTAGGCACCTGTGGTCGACTCTACCAGAACACACGGGCGAAGTGGTCACTCTTGGACGCACCACCCAAAAACACAGGCAAAGTGGTCGCTCTTGGACACACCCCCCAATGCAAAAGGCACGGGAGAAGTGGTCACTGTTGGACGCACCACCCAAAAGGCACGAGCGAAGTGGTCACTCTTGGACACACCCCCCAAAAAGAAACAAAACGGATATATAATCTGTCTAACTGCGAGGGAGTCTCATACTCTCCACCATACACTGTAGACATCCAAAAACCAGGTAGACTTCCACAGGGCATTAATGAAGGTGACAAACACTGCAGAGGTGGAATCGCCCACCAACTCTCGCATTTAATAACCCAAAGAAACCACAATACAGAATATCTCGTGATTTGGTTCGACAGATTCTACTACACATTACCGAACTCAAGACGCGGTTGATCAACCCTTAGGAATGATTTACAACCCTAATTAAACTCTAAAACGTTTGATAACGAGAGCTAAGGTACTTAAACCATCGCTAAAACACTTCAAGAACGATTAAACATAAATAGACAAGATCGAGTTTAGCACGACAAAACATCATAACGACATGTGATCAACAAAGCGGCTAATCATAGCAATAATTTGGAAGAATAATTGTAGAAAATTTTAGGGGACGTGAAAACATAGCCGTTACCATCGATTCGGACAAGGAGAAATAAGGAGAAACCACCACTTGCCTTGGTTTTACCGGAAAAGTCCACCGAATCACTCCACATCGTAGATCAGGGCAAAAGGATGCGGGAGAGGTTGAGATCTAGACAAAAATGGTGGAGAAGGGGTTAGGGCCGAAAAACCCTAACGAAAAAAACTCAAGGAATGGGGAAGAAATTACCACGATAGCATAGCTCTCGGCGAGAGCTTTCCGGATCTAAGTTCGGTTGAAGATTTCGAGCAAGGGAGAACCGTCGGCGGCCACCGGAAGATTCACGAAAAAGAAACTCTCTCTCGCTCGCTGCTCTGGTTCGGGAGAAATAATAACGGAGAAGATGAATTTTTGGTTCTAAAACCTAAGTCCAAGAATATATATATATATATATATATATATATATATATATATATATATATATATATATATATATATATATATATATATATATATATATATATATATGTTTATAAAAAAGTTTTGTCAAAAACGGTTTATTTCGAGCAGGTTTGCGGAAACCCAAAATAGAGGTATAGGCTGACTTCAAATCAAAACATTGTAAACATGAAAGTTGTAGATCTCATCGAGCCGAACAAATTTTATGTTGACCATTTTTTGATACGATGCCGTTTTGACCCTCAAAATGGCCTCTGAACTCAGACAGAAAACTGACTACTCGAGTGGCAGCATACCTACTCGAGTAGCAGCATACCTACTCGAGTAACAGCATACCTACTCAAGTAGTAACATACCTACTCGAGTAATAACATAACTACTCGAGTAGTAACACAATATACTCGAGTAGGGGCCCATTACTCGAGTAAAAACATGACTTACTCGAGTAGAACTAGCACATACTCGAGTAACAGCTCAACACACGAGTTATAGCGGCAAAAACGGAATTATGGGTTTAAAACGACCTCAAAGTGAAACGTAGTCAACATGAACATTGTAGATCTCGTCAAGACGAACAAATTTCATGTTGACCATATTTTGATACGACGCTGTTTTGACCCTCAAAACGGCCTCTGAACGCAGACAGAAAACAACCTACTCGAGTAGCAGCATACATACTCGAGTAGCAGCATACCTACTTGAGTAACAGCATACCTACTCGAGTAGTAACATACCTACTCGAGTAATAACATACCTACTCGAGTAGTAACACAATATACTCGAGTAAGGGCTCATTACTCGAGTAAAAAACATGACTTACTCGAGTAGAACTAGCATATACTCGAGTAGCATCCCACCACCCGAGGTATTGCAGAAAAAATGGAATTAGGGGTTTAAAACCACCTCAACTCGAAACATGGTCAACATGAACGTTGTAGATATCGTCGAGACGAACAACTTTCATGTTGACCATATTCCGGTTTGACCCCCAAAAAGTCGTCCGGGTAAAAATCTAAAACGGGCGAATCGAGTAGAACCATAGCTTCTCGAGACGACTCAGCCCGGAAGCCTGAACGAGCGCCGAAGTAAACAAAACTCACGCCGTAGGAAAACACCGACGCTACGAACTCAACGGCGAAGTCAAAACCAGAATTCGACAAGCCATTCCCGAGATATTAATCTTCGAAGTATACGGCGAACATAAACAACCCAAAACTTCAATCGCGCGCCGAGACTCCAAAAATGCTCGGATTGCGATGAAACTTGACGAGCAAGTCCAAAATTACTTAACTTAAATTCCAAATGCAATATCTTCCCATTACAACAAGAATTCAGCCTAGTCGACCGCACGGACGCGAAATTGTCTTATCGACATTGCGCCGTCAAATCAACGTTAAAAGTAAAGCCACTACGTCATAAATCTGACGTTCCCAAACAAATAAATCATCGAAAAAATCGGGGACGTTACATAGACTATGGCTACAACTTAGAGAAGTCAAAAATATTTTGTGACAATACTAGTGCTATTTCCATAGCACAAAATCCAGTCCTTCATAGTAGGACAAAACACATAGAAATTTGGCATCACTTTTTAAGGGATAAAGTTGAGATAAATAAAATTGAACTTCAATATATCCCAACTGATTTGCAAAGGGGAGATATTTTCACCAAACCCTTGGATGAATAGAAACACACTTTATTCCTGAATCAGTTAGGAATGTTAGATGGAGGAAGTCTAAAATAATATCCAAGTTTTTAAAACTCTAAAAAATGACCAAGACTAGGCAAACATCTTAATTTTTCTAGTGTCTAGAATGTTTCTGATCTTTGAACTGCGCTCGACGATTTTACCCCCGATCGTCGACCGGAGATTGACGAATTCCGAAATCATCGACCAGAGTTCAGCGCTTCTCAGATAGTGCTAAACTATCTTTCTCAGGTCAGCGATCGTCGTGCAGAGCTCGACGATTTTGTTCTCTGAACTATCGTTGAACGGAGCTCGACGCTCTCCAATATCGTCGAACGAAGATCGACGCTATTGATGACCTTTCAGTTTCCTTTATAAGCCCCGATCGTCGAACTGAGTTCAACGATATTTCCTTTTCTGCGTCGAACCCTAATATAAAATTCATTTTTTGGTCATCGTTATCCCTTTGCGCTTTCATACTCTCTACAAATTTTCTCTTTCCCTCCAAACTTCTCTACACTTGGTCGTTTGTTTGTTGGTTTTTGCAGGAATCAATGGCCGTCTCAGTTGTAAACCTGCCCGCAATGAAATTTGATGCAGGTTTTGACATCGACATGGATTCGTTCAACAATAGTGATCAAATCTTCAAAGATGTACTGGAACTTTTCAAGGAACAAAAACTAGTTACCATAATGACTATCAGGATTAAATTGGCTGCAGATGAGATAAGGGAATGGGTATATACTGCCACAATCAGGATCAGAATACAGTGATTAGAACAATCTCAGGAACCCAGGTATCCCTAACACCTGCTGCCCTGACAGAGGTTTTTGAATTGAATTCTGGAGAGGATTCTGCTGAGATATATGTAGAGGAGTTCTCTGATTTGCTTGAAAGAATGGGACATTCAGATGCAAACCCTAGCAAACTGCTGAAGAAAAATCTGTCTGTTGAGTACATATTTCTGGCTGATGTTGTTGGAAAGGTGTTGTTGGACAAACACTCAGCTCATGATACCATCTCCAGGTATCAGATCTTCTTGATGGGTACTCTTGTGGACAAGAAACAATTGAACTGGGGACAAGTCTTCTTTGAATTGATCAAGAAGAAAATCAACAAAAATTTTGTTAATTTTGGAAGGATATTATGGCTGTTTCTTCAGAACAGATGCCCTGCCCTGCTAGTTTCCAGTGGGATGCACATCAATGCCTCCAAGAGGCTCACCTGTGCCCTGTTTGGAAAATGGGACTGGCAAATTGTCAAGCCCAACAGGACTTCTAGCATTTCTACTTCAGGCACAAGGACTGTCTCAGTCACTTCCCCTCAAGTTTCTGCCCCTGCAGAAGACTCGCCTGCTTCATCCTCTCCTCCTCCACCTCTTATTTCATCTACACCAGTCACATCCACCATTACAATTTCTTCCACAATCACCATCTCCACCCCATCTCAAACTTCAATCCCTTCTCCAACTCCTCCACTCACTGAAGAAATATTCCATCCTCTACATCAATACCCCCACCTAGAAATTGATTCATCCTCTCATATACCATCTTTCAATCTTATAGATGATTCCTTCATGGATGACTCTCCTTCATCCCCTTCTGAGCTACCATCTTCATCCACCTCATATCAATAACTACTTCAGGATATCATTGCTCAACCATCCTTCACACCATCTATTTCCATTCCATTATCTTCCATTTCCACTATTCCCATCTCTCAACCTTCATTTCCACCATCCACAAATTCTCCACCAACATCTCCTGCTGCTCCACCTTCAATCACTACCTCTGCTCAAGTCCTTCTTGAGCATGTAGATCTTCCAGCTCTTGCAGACATGCTCTATGAGCTGATAGCTCCAAGGATATCACTCTTGATGGAGGCCTCTTTGGCTCCACTGATAAAAACAGTCCACGAACTGTCTGTCAGGCTCTCCTCTCTCCTTCCTCCTGATGAGTTCGATTTATATAGGGTTTTTCGGACTCATCTGGGCTAGTTTTCACGCGTTTGCACTTCACTTTTAGTTATATATCTTTCATATTACATCTTGTCTCTATTTTCATAGGAAGTGCACACTTAGACCCAGGGTTGTGTATTTTTGTAGTTTTATTTTTTGTACTCCTTATTATGCTCGTCTGAAATGTCTACACATATCAGTGCTTGGTACAGGGTTCGTGTGCCTGTTCCGGGGATGTTTGGAAGCAGGAATACTGCGCACGCTCATTGGATATAGTGCACACGACCACTGGTCGTGCGCCAATGCTCGTGCGCAATGTTCCCTGATTTCCAGAATCTGCCTGGGGTATGCGCACTATCACTGGACACAGTGCGCACGACCACTGGTTATGCGCCACTGATCGTGTGCATTGATTCCATATTTTCCAAAATCTGCCTAGGGCAAACGCACTACTACTAGACATAGTGTGCACGACCATGTGTCGTGCGTCACTGGTCATGTGCACTATAATTTCTGCAATCTATGAATTCGCAGGTTCTGCCATAATTCAGGATCGCTCATTTTTCCTCCGTCGTTTTCATCTCCGAGGAGGGACTCCGCCGTTCCCCTTCATCTTCCACCCTAGGGAGGTGCTCCGGGCAAGCTTTCACCGCCAAATCCAAGCCGGAGCTTCCTCTCGGCCTTCTCCTTCATCCGTGAGCTTCAAGTAGGGTTTGACGTCATAGCCATCAAGCAAAGGAAAGCTAGCAAACTTCATCCGCTATCGTGAGATGAAGAATACGGGCCATTGGAAGGTGGTGACAGCCCTTCTCTACCCCAGACGCAGTTTTAGACCGAGCTTGGATGCGGAATGACAACCCGACGATTCCAACCGTGAATCCTCAGCAAGACTTCGGATTCGGTCGATCTCTTGACTTGTTCTTGATTTATTGTTGAATATTGGTGTTTAACTTTGTTTATATTGATGAAGTATGCTTAGTTTGTAAAACGTTTTTATACAATCATGTATATGTGATTTTGTATGTTTTTGTTATTTTCTTGAGTTATGCCATACTCCATCCACCACCATCCACCCTTGCCGCACTAGCAATTGCTAGTGGCGTGTATTGCGAAGAGGTTATCACGACCCTCATTCGGCCATTCTAACCACCTCATACGCTAGCCTTCTCGTCCATCCTCCTAGTGATTCGGTGCATAGCGGCCCGACTAGTCTTCCATCCCGCCTGACGAAGCATCGCATAGCAGCATTGCATAGGAGTAGTTGTTAGATTTTTACTTTATTTTTATCGCAACAATCCAAACCCCCCTTAGTTAGCTCCGACCTGAGGACTTCAATCTTAAGTCCTCCTCAAAATTATCTCCACCTTACAGTGTTCCTTGTGAGATCGATACTTGGGAAAACCCCCATTTTATATTACTTGTGCGACCGGCTCACTGCCGTGATCTTAAGCATCAAATTTTTGGCGTCGTTGCCGGGGAACACAGTCGTGTGAGTTTTTGTAGAGGAAGATAAGAGATAGAAGCCCTTTTTCATTTGTTCATATCACTATCTTCATTATTTTAGTTTCTAGCATTTGTGTTTGTTTTTAATTGTTCCTATTCTACTTTTAATTTTGCTATAGCAGGTTTTCCAATTCTTTTATTTGTGTTGTGTAGTTAATTGTTGCTTAGAAACTTTCTGTTGGTGAATTATTCTTGTTGCACCATGTATTCTTATATGAATATCCGTTGCCGATGGTGCGGGGATTATAGGCATGGTAGTGATGAGTGCCCCACTGAAGAATGGGAGCATAATTCTCGTGGTTCTGTGTATGGAGAACCGTCTTCTTATGGTACTTCATACACCCAACCCAGGTCTTATGGTCACTCCTCTTCTACGCCTTCATCTTTTTCTTATTCCTCTCCGATCCCACCTGTACTGATGAGTAATGGAAAATGTTGTTTGTGTTGTCGTAGCACCGACCACGTGTTGAAAGATTGCGCATATTTTCAGCGTCAGTTAGAGGAGGATGATGAACCAGGTATCTGATTCATTCCATCCACCTCTCAATCGGCTGCCCCTTCTGATTCTGAAGATATGTTCACAGCTCCACCTTATCTATGGGGGACTGCTGCGGATATACCCATCAGACTTTTTGCTGATCGGTGTGACGACATTGTGGCACCGTCTCTCCCCATGCCATCTTCCCCTCTTGTTGATTCACCCGGGAGGAACTCGCATATATTTTCTCTGATGTTGTTGTTCCTTCGCCTTCTTTGCAAGAATTATCTATCCCTACTTTTAGTGAGTCGGCTGATGATACCGTGAACGTGGATGATTCGGTGCCCGAGGTTGCACTGAAGTGGGATGATGACTCCACTATCTCCAACGGAGAAGGTGGATCTTCGGAACACTATGGAGTACCCCGATGGGATAAGGAATACCCACTTTCTTATGTGGAGGTTTGTACCTCCTTATTGGATGAGGTCGTGCCTCTAACCACCACGGACCTCAAGTTCTCGGATTCCCCTCGGTACGACTCATACGACATCGATAGTGATCTCTGCTTGGATCCTGCTGGGAGTGAGACCGGGACCACTCCCTCTATTTCTGATTATTTTAGTTCTTCTTCTCCTTTATTTCTTGATCCCTCTTCTTTATCTGAGCCTGGGCGGGTTGAGTCCCCGCAGGACCTTCAGGAGGACTTGGAGCTTTTGAGCTCGAGTCATCTATGATAGCATCCTCTATCGCAAGATGGTTGATTCCTCCTCTATTGAGGAAGCTCCATTGATTTCTTTCTCCTCCTGCCTTCTCCCTGTAGTAGACGATACCTTGTTGGGCAAGGATTCATTTTGTGGTGAGATGAGTGAGTACTAGGCCTCCTCCTCATCCTACTTCCTATTTCCTCTGCCTGCGAGGAGCAGGTATGATTATTTAGGTAGAGGGATAACTGCTCTATCTCCGTATCGGTACTTGCTACCGCAACGGATATTAGGCCAGTTACCTGTCCACTTTTTATTTCATAGGCCCATTAGCTAGAATCTTTTTGTAGCCGAATAAGTCGTGCTGGGATGACAATAACCCCAGTACTTATCTTTCATTTTCTGCATTTTCTTTTTTATGTCTATTTAGTTTTAGTATTTCTTTGTAGTTTGTATATTTTTTCTTTTGTTTTTGTGAAGCTCACCCCTGCAGGTATTCATAGCAAATTGCATTGGCGGGGTTGTGATTCTTCATATGGCGGGCCTGCTTCTAGTTTCCACGCACCTTCTGGTATGCTCACTATGTTAGCATTGGGTAACCTCTTCCCTTAGCTCTTTATGATTTTAATTTCTCTATCATATGCTGTGTAGTTTAGTTTAAGTCTGGGGGAGAGCCAGTTTTTTTACCTTTTGCACGTGCACATTTCATGTGCATACTAGAAGCTTTTATTGATTTATTATGATTAGTTCATTGCACTGCACACCACTGCACCCACTTGAGCGCATGCTTAGCTGTTTGTGTGCCGCGAGTTAAACTCATTTCTTCGTTATATTTGGGAAAATTATGGTTCTGGCTTAGGATTGTGAGATAGAGTAAAATGTTGAGCTTGTTGTGTTTCGAGTCAATTGCTCTCATCTCGTGTAGAAATTCGAGTAGATTTAATTTTTCTATATGCTTATAGTTTTATATTTTTCTATTTGCGTAAAGACTTTTTATTCTACTCAAAAGTTGGTGAATCCGGTATGAATCAAACGGTAGTGTAGGGATGTGTGTAGCCGCCACTAGCCTCATTTTGCTCGAGTCGGGAGGAAGGATTATCTTTCTCGGTGGCTAAAAACTTGCCCCAAGCTACTCTCGAAGCATAGGTGCATGGCTAGTCAAGCGTAAGCTTGATGTAGGCCATCATTTTGGGCCCGGTTGAGCTTTGTACCGTTCCTAACGTCATATCCTCGCTAACCCCGTTGTGCCTACCCTTCTTTTGATTCAGCTTTACCTTCATTCACCAAAGCCCCATAGCCTATCCTAGTCGCACACCCAAGTCGAGTTTAGTGTTTTATATTTTCATGTTGGGATGTGATGTGGTGTTATTATTTGTGAAAATGTGGAAGTGCTCCCAAGTCTATTTCTGCTGAATTGTGAAATTAAAATGAAGAAAAAGAAAAAAAAAGAAAGAAAAATATTTGTAAAGGATAAAAAAAGAAGTGAAAAGAAAAAGTTTAAATTGAAAATCTTTTTGGAAATGTGATTATATTTGAAGTAGGCGGTGCACACACCCATTTGTTAAAAGTTAAAGTCTGGATGTGTGGTGTACCTGCATATATTATGGTTAGCGGTTGGATTCTTTTTAGGCTAGCTCATTTGGGTTAGGTGCATAGCCTTTCTTTTTATCATTGTTTGCCTCACCGTAACCCAAGCCCTGTGATTATCCTAAAGTCCTATGGATTTGCGCTTGAGTATAACTAGTGCCGTGGAGAGAGTGTGAACGGGCAAGCGTATGGTCCCCGACATTGGTGGATTCCTTTGGAGGTGATCCTGAGCCCCGATCTTTGGCAAAGCTCACCTTAGTGGCCTGCCTACTTTCTTCCTATGCGTGACCAGTTGATTCACCATGATTCTATTTTTGAGTAGTAATAAAATTTTGATACGCATTGTGAAAAATATAAACTATTCTACATACTTAGAAATTTTCTCTATTGTATTTTTATGCACGCGAGCATGCGACTTCGCATGGTACTTTGTTTTTCAATTTCTTTGTTAGCTAGTAATTTTCCCTACCTGCTTAGATTTTGTTTGCTCAGGACGCGCAAACAGTTAAGTCTGGGGTTGTGATGAGTCCGATTTATATAGGGTTTTTCGGACTCATCTGGGCTAGTTTTCACGTGTTTGCACTTCACTTTTAGTTATATATCTTTCATATTTCATCTTGTCTCTATCTTCATAGGAAGTGCACACTTAGTCCCAGGGTTGTGTATTTTTGTACTTTTATTATTTATACTCCTTATTGTGCTCGTCTGGAATGTCTACACATATCAGTGCTTGGTACAGGGTTCCTGTGCGTGTTCCGGGGATGTTTGGAAGCAGGAATACAGAGCACGCTCATTGGATATAGTGCGCAAGACCACTGGTCGTGCGCCACTGCTCGTGCGCAATGTTCCCTGATTTCCAGAATCTGCCTGGGGTATGCGCACTATCACTGGATACAGTACGCACGACCACTGGTCATGCGCCACTGATCGTGTGCATTGATTCCATATTTTTTCAAAATCTTCCTGGGGCAAACGCACTACCACTGGACATAGTGCACACGACCACTGGTCGTGCGCCACTGGTTGTGTGCACTATAATTTCTGCAATATATAAATTCGCAGGTTCCGCCCTAATTCAGGATCGCTCATTTTTCCTCCACTGATTTCGTCTCCGAGGAGGGACTCCGTCGTTCCCGTTCATCATCCACCCTAGGGAGGTTCTCCAGGCAAGATTTCACCACCAAATCCAAGTCGGAGCTTCCTCTCGACCTTCTCCTTCATCTATGAGCTTCAAGTAGGGTTTGACGTCATAGCCATCAAGCAAAGGAAAGCTAGCAAACTTCGTCCGCTATCGTGAGACGAAGAAGACGGGCCATTGGAAGGTGGTGACAACCCTTCTCTACCTCGGACGTAGTTGAGGACCGAGCTTGGACGCAGAATGACAACCCGACGATTCCAACCGTGAATCCTCAGCAAGACTTCGGATTCGGTCGATCTCTTGACTTGTTCGTGCTTTATTGTTGAATATTGGTGTTTAACTTTGTTTATATTGATGAAGTATGCTTAGTTTGTAAAACGTTTTTATATAATCATGTCTATGTGATTTTGTATGTTTTTGTTATTTACTTGAGTTGTGCCATACTCCATCCACCACCATCCACCCTTACCGCACTAGCAATTGCTAGTGGCGTGTGTTGCAAAGAGGTGCTCATGACCCTCATTCTGCCGTTCTAACCACCACATCCAATAGCCTTCTCGTCCATCCGCATAGTGATTCGGTGCATAGCGGCCCGACTAGTCTTCCATCCCGCCTGGCGAAGCATCGCATAGCGGCATTGCATAGGTGTAGTTGTTAGATTTTTACTTTCTTTTCATCGCAACAATCCAAACCCCCCTTAGTTAGCTCCGACCTGAGGACTTCAATCTCAAGTCCTCCTCAAAAGTAACTCCACCTTACTGTGTTCCTTGTGAGATCGATACTTGGGAAAACCCCCCATTTTATATTACTTGTGCGACCGGTTCACTACCGTGATCTTAAGCATCACCTCCTCAGGCAATCCCTTCCTCTGGGTGCCTTGATCCAGTTGCCACTGAATCTAGGCAGGGGGAGATGCCTCATGAAGTGGAAAGATTGCCTGCTGCTGCTGTATCTTCAGTCCAAGCCTCAACAGATCTAGTTACAGTTATCACACTGGACCTCAGGTCACTGTTATCAGATTTTGATTCTATTTATTTCAGCTGTCTTCCAGAGCACACTGTAGTCCAGCAATCTGAGGATCTCTCTAAGGCCATTGTTCCTATTTCAAGCAGTGACATCAGTTTAATAAATTCTTTTGTAAATTCACTCTATGCTGCTGCTCCTTCTATTTCTGTTGAAAGTACTGCTGCTCCTAGTGCTAATGTTGCTATTGTTGATAGTTTTGATGTTTTTGATGTTTTAGTATCTGAGGATATGCATATGACAGAGGCATTTATTCTTGAGCCTGTTGTTACTGTTGTTACTCCTTATGAAGTTGAATTTCCAGCTTCATCTGATACTACTGCTGCAGTACTCTCTATTAGATCTGAAAGTGTTGTATCTAAATCATCTGCGGCTATAACTTCTTCTGCCAGTATTGCTTCTACTCCTCTTACTGCTGTTGCTGCTGCTACTGCTGCTGTCTCTGCTGTTACATCTGCTCAATCTCAACAACAGTTAGATTATCTCAAAAGGATTGATGCACTATATGATAATCAAAGCTGAGAAAGTGATCAGTATAGGACTGACTCAGATGACTCCTCTGCTACAATTGTAAGAAAAAGAAAAGCCAGAAGAAAAGAAATGAAGAGGGTCCCCCCAGCAAAAGTGAAAGACACAAATGACATTCCATACTACATTCTACATGATTGCTCTATCACAGAACATTGGATGCAATACTCCAAAAATCAACTAAAAGCTATGAAGAAGAAGAGAAAGTATGATAAAGGATCATCCCAGTTCAATCATCCTCCTCCTCCTCCTCCTTCACCAGGTGCAGGTGCAAATGGAAGTTCTGCGTCTCAACCTTCTGCTAGAAGCCAAAGCTCATATCAACCTCAAGGTAGATCCCAATACAGAGGAAGTCAATCTAGAGGCTATCAGTCAAGAAGAGGAAATTACAGAGGAAATCAAAGAGAATTCCAAGTATATTCAAAAGGACATTCCAGGCAACACCCTTACCAAAGGGAAGGACAAGGTCCATCTGACACTACTTCTGGTCCCTTTCCTTATAAGCTGAAAGAACTAGTCTCCTCCAGAGCTCCTCCAAACAATCCTTCAAACAGATATGAACCTCCAGTTCCGTTTGAGGATCTAGAAAATAATCCTACTTCATGGATAGCTAGGACGAAAGAATTGGCTGCTTTAGATCAGATCAAGAAAGCTAGAGAATAAGGAAAATATACTTCCAATATAACTACTTTATCAGATCAAAGGAAGAAGGAACTTGAATGATACTCCTCCAGTAAATTCTTTGATTCAGAAAGCTACATGAAGCTGCAACCTGAAGCTGTAGTGCCCAGGCCAAAGCAACAAACCTCTCTAGGTGCAGCTGATGACAGGAGATCTAAGAAAGAAGCTCTCAATCCAAACAGAGAAATAGTCCTTATAAAGAGCAAAGAGAAAGAGTAATTCTGTAAGGTGACAATATATTTTATTTTCTGAACTATCTGAGATAATATCTGTGATTCTGCAATATTTTGTTTGTTGCATTTCTGTTTTGTATGCTTTATTTTTTCCAATATCTGTAAATAGTAATCCTAACATAAATAGTGGGAGATTGTTGGAACACCCTATTACTGATTTGGGTAAGGATAACTATGTCTCTTAGGACACCTGTCTTGACCTCATTGTATAGATCTAAAGGTCAATTAGAATTGAGTCTAAGGGTTAGTAGTTAGGTTTGGAAGCTGCACTCAAGACCAGAGTTTTTTAGTTTTGGAGACCAAGTCATTTGGTCGAGCTTAGTACGACGAATCGTCGAACTCCATTCGATGATCGCTGAGCTCCCTTCGATGAATCTTCGAACTCCATTCGACAATCTCTGAGCTTAACTTCAACAAGTCGTCTAACTCCATTCGACGATCTTCGAGCTCAGATGGACGTCTTTGACTTAAGTTTGATTCTCTATCTCTGAGCTCAGTTCGACGATAGTAGAGCTCAGATCGACGATCTCTGTTTTTGTCTAAGTCTAGGCTCTGAGCCTAGTTCAACGATAGTGGAGCTCAGTTCGACGTTTTTCTGAAGAGTTAGACATTTTTCAAGATTCAAATCCAGACAGTTGTGGAATTATTGTCAGCATTTAATTCAGAGATCTTGTAGCCATTTTTCAATTAATCTGGCGCAAGTTTCAAGGAATTTTCAAGGAATGTTTTATTGGACTTTCCTTCAGAAGACAAATGTAATTAAGGAAGTCATTCATTGATAGGATAACGGCTATCATGAAAATTGGATCAATTCTATTCAGATGAAAGGAATAAAAGATATATTCATTCTCTGCAACAACAAGGCAATTAAAATTTCTGGAACAACTCTTATAACAACAATTACACAAGAGAAAGAAAGAGAGTTGCAAAAATTCTCAGTCTCAAAAATTCATACAAGAACACACATCACAAAAGGAGATCAACTAACTGAGATTTCCAGATCACTCTTGATTCAAGTGTTCAAAGGCCATCATCATTCAAGACTCCAGACACCTCACATTTCAGTTGTTGCTGAAATTATCTTTTGCTGGAGATCAAAACATTTGAAGGCCTATCACCCTACTGCAAAGCTTCACTTCCTGAACAACTCAAGATCTCAGGGGGAGCATTGACAACATCCATTATCTTCTCTTTGATAGTTGATAGAGAAGATCATCTCATCCCTTTCTCTCTCTCTCTGCTGTAAAGGGTTTTTCAAACTCCCTTCAAAAGTTTGTGTTTGGTTTCTGAGACCTTATCAACAATCAGTGGTGGCAAGACACCTGATCAAAAAATCAGGTTTGGTTTTTGAGCACCTTATCAAAAGCTCATTGGTGCCCAGGACACTTGATCAACTCATCCTGCATAGGATTCCAACCTAGGGTGGTAGAAGAGTGGATGTACCCAGGTTGATTGGGGAACCAATATATCTCCTTGTGTCATCTGGTTGGTTATCTTTCTTTTGTTTCTGGCTATGGTTTGGGATTGGTTTGTGTTTGCTTTGTGATTGATCTGTGATTATTCGGTGTTTAGATTTACTCTATATTATTTGCTTCCCTGTTCACTTCGGAATATAACAAGTGTTGTAATAAGTTTTTAGCAAGCACCATACTCTATTCACCCCCCCCCCCTCTAGAGTATATCAGATCTAACTTGCACTTTCAAAGTATTCTTCAAGATCATGCATAGGCATTTAGTGTCATGAATGCTCGGTATGAAGCAGCTCAGCCCAAGATAGGTGGGGACCTATTCAATATTGGAAGGAATGGGTCAAATGGCCTATCGATTGGAACTACCACAAGAACTGGAAAATTTGAAGGACATCTTCCATGTGCCGGGGGGGCGGGCGAAGCACGCCAGGGGGGCGGGCAAAGCACGCGGGGGGGGGGGGGGGGGGGGGGGGGGGGGGGGGGGGGGGGGGGCGGGCGAAGCCCACCGGGGGGGGTGGCGGGCGAAGCCCCCCGGGGGGCAGGCGAAGCCCGCCGGGGGGTCAAGCAGGCGAAGCCCGCAGCAAAGCATCGTGAACATGCGAAGCCCGTTCGAAGATGCTAGTGTGTGTGTGTGTGTCTATATATATATATCTTTATACTATAAGGAAGTAGCTTTGTTACACCATTGTTTAACATTTTAATGCAAATATGCCATTATAAAATTAGGTTTTGTGAGTTAATTAGGGGTTATTTGGGACATTTTGCGGAATCAACACTAATATAAGTTTTAATTCTTCTTGTCGCCCACTGTTCTGCCTCTCAAAATTGCGATAGATCAAATCCTCGATACATTTTCAGCACTCTCTTCCTCTCCCCTGTTTCGTGCCCTACCATCTTCTTACATGCAATCATTCTGCCGCCGATATACCTTCCTTTGTTATTTCTCCTCCTTGGACAGCAGAGACGGGCAACGCAGAAACACGAGTCGCTACTATTCTCCCGCCTTCGTTGAATCCCTCATCCATTTCGTACCAATGCCAGTCGTGTCATAACCGATGCCAGGTACCAAGTTGTGGTGTTTACATATTGCGCAGCAGTATCGATTCCATAAACCCGTGGCCATATGTCGACTTGTGATTAGAGATCCTGGGATACTGCACACAAAACAAGGTGTTGAATAACGACAACGTGTGACAGTAGTTAGTTACCGCACGGTGGTAGCTCGGATTAAATCACTGGTTCGGCCGTTTCACTTCATTTCCTTTGAAGTTGAGAACTTAGCATGATCGTTTGGAGGAGGAGCAGCAATGTCGAAAAGGATATTTTGCCATCGTGTGGGATTCAGAGCTTGGATTCACAAGGTGAGTTCGAATATACATAGGCAATGCAGGAGCAGCCGATTTCAACCGTCTAGATTTTCTCCCATGGCGCGCAAGCGGATTCCTAAGGTAACGATCCTCTTCCTTGGACATGTGAAGTCCTTCATTTTGGCATTTTAGGGTAGATGCTCCACGAGCACGTGGAAGTGGTTTTCCCGACGGGTAGATCCGGGTATCCCCATATAATTGCATTTAGATCCGAAATTGAAGTAAAAATAGACATGTTGTGAGTCCCATCCGAATAAGTTGGTCTCCATTGTTGATGGTTTTATACTTTCTATGACAGAGAAAACTCTATGGTAATAATGTAGATTTTGGTGTTGCCGGGTATGCAGATGGCTGCAATAAGAGCACTGGAGGTAGCCTCCAGGAAAACACCCCAAAAATGGGAAGAAACGATAGTCTGTCTCCTATAGCGCGGTGTTAGTTCTACTGCCGACGATAACACCCAGTGAGCTATGTATTTGTGAGGCATGTCTAGGGGAGACCTGGAGGCCATTTATTGTGAAGCCTATCTCTTGGAGACATGTTGGCTATAATTTGGCTAAGCATGAGCTTAATTTGCTTAGCTTGTGAGGCATATCTTGTGAGACCCGGGGGCCATGTTTTAAGCCTGTCTCTCAAAGACATATGGTTATTGTAGTGGGTGTGAGCTTAATTTACTGAGCCAAGATAGCCATGAGAGCTAACCTAGGATCATAACTGGGTTATGAATCATTCGAAAATGGGAAAGGGGAAGCCGACCCACATCATTGATGACGTGCCTGATGAATTGAGCATGGGAAATTGTTGAACTATACTTACCCTAGTCGGTCGTCTTGGAGTGAGTCATACTATGGATCTGAAGATCATCACGACTTTGCCGGAGCCTAGGGAGTTGTCTTCGGCTTGGGTTTCAAAAGACTAAAATCTCAAATGTTATTGATCTTCAAAGGACGGTGGTATGACCCTTGAAGTCCTGTGTACTAGGAATGTGCCCTGAGAGCAAAGGGTATTGGGCGTTGGTGCCAACATCAGTGATGAATGGTGCTTATGTTGCACGTTCCGATTGCCATGTTATGTATATGCTAATGCATGCTGGAATGGAGCACCGCCACCCCATGTGAGGGATGAGGTCGTTATAATTTGCTCAGCTAATGCTGATTGTTGCTATTGTTTGCCACCATTACAGAGGATTGTTGTGTGAAGGTGTAGCCAATCCATGCAGGAAATAGCGTGCTGGAGCCCAGAATTCCTATGCCAACCCATGAAGGACAAAGAAAATTGCCAGTGTTTATCTTACCATTCATGTGTGATCGGCCGATGAGTCCGATTTATATAGGGTTTTTCGGACTTATCTGGGCTAGTTTTCACGCGTTTGTACTTCACTTTTAGTTTGTTATCGTATATATTTCATCTTATCTTTATTTCCATAGGAAGTGCACACTTTGGCATGTGGTTGTGTATTTTTGTACTTTAATATTTTGTACTCCTTTTT
Source organism: Platanthera guangdongensis (assembly GCA_039583875.1). Taxonomy (NCBI): domain Eukaryota; kingdom Viridiplantae; phylum Streptophyta; class Magnoliopsida; order Asparagales; family Orchidaceae; genus Platanthera; species Platanthera guangdongensis. The sequence goes on along the minus strand of CM077152.1, from coordinate 161,770,194 downwards.
ATGATCGTCTGGAATGTCTGCACATATAAGTGCTGGGTTTAGGGGTCGTGTGCGTGTTCCGGGGATGTTTTAAAGCAGGAATACTGCGCACGATCATCGGATATAGTGCGCATGACCACCGGTCGTGCGTCGATAATCCTGCGCAATGTTCCTTGATTTCCAAAATCTACCTGGGGTAATTGCACGACCACTGGACATAGTGCGCACGACCACCGGTCATGCGCCATTGATCGTGTGTATTGATTCCTCTTTTCCTGGAGTCCTGTCTGGTATAATAGCACGACCATTGAGCTTAATGCGCACGACCACTGGCCGTGCGCCACTGCTCGTGCGCGTTATCCCAGTTCTTCTTCCTAATCTGCCATGCCAGTGCGCACGATCATTGGACATAGTGCGCATGACCACTGGTCGTGCGCCCGTGATCGTGCGCATTGTTCAAATTCTGCTTTGTATAAATATCGCATGTCTCGCCCTAATTCGGAATTGCTGGGATCGATCGACATTTCTCTGCCATTTTCTGCCTTCTTCGTCATTCCCCTACATCTTCCATCGTAGGGAGGTGCTCCGGTCAAGCTTTCACCGCCAAATCCAAGCCAGAGCTTCCTCTCGGCCTCCTTCATCATCTCTTGGGCTCATTTCAAACTTCAACTCCATAGCCATCAAGCAAAGGGAAGCTTGCAACTTTCGTCTGTTATCGTGACATGAAGAAGACAGGCCATTGGAAGGTGGTGACAGCCCTTCTCTACCCCGGACACAGTTGAGGACCGAGCTTGGACTCGGATTGACAACCCGACCATTCCAAGCGTGAATCCTCAGCAAGACTTCGGATTCGATCGATCTCTTGACTTATTCTTCCTTTATTGTTGTATATGTGTGTTAAAACTTCATTTATATTGATGTTGTTGCAATTTAGGTGTAAATATTATTAGATTCATGTCTATGTGATTCTGTATTGTTTTACGCTTTAGTTGCTTGAGGTGCGCCATATTTCATCCACCATCCATCCGCCCTTGCCGCACTAGCAATTGCTAGTGGCGTGCGTAATGAAGAGGTGCTCACGACCCTCATTCCGCCATTCTCATCACCTCATCCACAAGCCTACTCGCCCATCTGCCTAGTTATTCGGTGTATAGCGACCCGACTAGTCTTCCATCCTGCCTGGCGAGGCATCGCATAGCAGCGTTGCATAGGAGTAGTTGATTGTTTTTTATTTTCTTTTTCCTCAAATATCAAAACCCCCCTAAGTTAGCTCCGACCTAAGGACTTCAATCTCAAGTCCTCCTCGAAATTAACTCCACCTTACTGTGTTCCTTGACATATCGATACTTGGGAAAAGTCGCCCATTTTATATTACTTGTGCGAACGGTTCACTGCCGTGATCTTTAGCATCAAGTTTTTAGCGCCGTTGCCGGGGAACACAGTCGTGTGAGTTTCTGGAGAGGGAGACGTGAGATTTCTTTCCTTTTCCTTTGTAAATCACTTTTGTTTTGTTTTATTTCCGTTTTGCCTGCGTTTTTCTTGTTAGTTTAGGCAATTGTAATAATATATTGTTGGATTTAGTAATTTGCACAATTTATTTTGAATCTGCTGTTTCGACACTATGTGGGGATATTCGTATGCCCATTGTCGTTGGTGTGGAAAGCCTTCCCATGCTAGTCATGAATGCCCTGCGAGAGATATTGAGCATAAGCCTCAACGCACAATGTATGAGATGATGTATTCCTACAGCCCTTCAAACAATGTTCCCCGAGCTTATGGTCAATCGTCCTCGCCACATACATCGTTCTCTTATTCCTCTCTGGACCCACAAGGACCGCAGAGTAATGGGAGAAAGTGTTTGTGTTGTCGTAGAACAGATCATGTCCTGAAGGATTGTGCCGAGTACCTCCATGTTATGGAAGAGGATGATGAGCCAGACATCTGGATCATCCTGACTCCTATCCTTGGTGTCACACCTTCATCATCTGGTTATGTATCCCTGTCACCTTCATTTGTTGAAGGGAATGATGTGGACACAACCGCCAGATGTGTGGCTGATCTAGGCTTCAACGTGACTGAGCCCATCTCTCCAATGCAAACATCTCGAAGCATGGAGCTGATTCTTTGTGAGGAACCTACGCTTGACTTTAATCCAAGCAAAGTTCTTCCACCTTTTGTGCATTCTACTTTAGTCGTCTCTGACGACATTTTCGACGATGCAACACAAGTTGAGGCTTGTGATACATGGATTGTTTCCACTCCCATGGAGGAGGACAACCTTGCTGGTGTCGATGTTTCGCCGTCGATACCAAAGGAGGAAGTCCAAGTCTTGGTGGAGGCCTCTATGGATCCGGCTGAGCCTTGTAGCATTGTCGACATTGCTGATGATATTTTTCTACCTCAGCCTTTGGGGAGTGAAACCGGGATCACTCCCCCGATTATTTCTTTATGTTCTTCTTCTCTTTTATTTCTTGACCCCCCTTCCTTATCTGAGCCTGTACAGGTTGAATCTCCACGGGTAAGTTTGGTTGACATTGAGCCTTGCGCTCAGGCTGTCGACGAGTGCATCCTCTTATGTGAGGAGGTTCCTACCTCCTTCACAGTGGAATACCTTGTCGTCACCTTCGCCCACATCGAACTTGTGGTGGACAAAACCTTGCTAGACAAGGATTTGTTTTGTGGTGAGAAGAGTGAGTACCAGCGCTCCTTATCTTCTTACTTCCTATTTCCTCTACCAGTGTTGTGCAGGTATTACTATTTAAGTAGAGGGGTAATTGTTCTATCGTCATATCAGTACCCATTACCGCAACGGATAATGGAATTGTTGCATGTGCATTTTTCTTTTCATAGACTCATTAGCTAGAACTGCATAGAATTGAATAAGTCGTGCTGGGATGACAATAACCCCAGTAGTTATCTTATATTTCCTGCATTTTTATTTTTCATGTTTACTTTAGTTTTAGCATTTCTTTTTGTATATTTTTCTTTTGTTTTTGTGGAGCTCACCCCTGCAGGTATTCTTGACAACTTCGTGTTGTCGGGGTTGTGATTCTTCATATGGCGGACTTGCTTCAGGTTTCCACGCATCTTCTGGTATGCTCACTGGCTGAGCATTGGGTAACCTCTTCCCTTAGCTCTTTATGATTCTAATTTCTCTATCATATGCTGTGTAGTTTAGTTTAAGTCTGGGGGAGAGATAGTTTTGTTACCTTTTGCACGTGTACATCTCATGTGCATACTAGAAGCTTTTATAGTTTTATTTTGATTAGTTCATTACACTGCACACCACTGCACCCACATGAGCGCATGCTTAGCTTTTTGCGTGCTGCGAGTTAACTCATTTCTTCATTAGATTTGAGAAAATTATGGTGTTGGCTTAGGATTGTGAGACAGAGTTAAATGTTGACCTTGTTGTGTTTCTAGTCAGCTGTCCTCGTCTCGTGTAGAAATTCGAGAATATTTAATTTTTCTGTATGCTTATGGTTTTATACTATTCTATTTGCGTAAATATCTTTTTATTCTACTCAAAAGTTGGTGAATCCGGTGTGAATCAAACGGTAGTATAGGAATGTGTGTAGCCGTCACTAGACTCATTTTGCTTGAGTCGGGAGGAAGGATCATCTTTCTCGGTGGCTAAGAACTTGCCCCAAGCTACTCTTGAAGCATGGGTACTTGGTTAGTCAAGCATAAGCATGATGTAGGCCATCATTTTGGCCCGGTTGAGCTTTGTACCGTTCCTAACGTCATATCCTCACTGGCTTCGTTGTGCCTACCCTTCTTTTGATTCAACTCCACCTTCATTCACCAAATCCCCATAGCCTATCCTAGTCGCACACCCAAGTTGAGTTTAGTGTTTTATATTTTCATGTTGGGATGTGATGTGGTGTTATTATTTGTGAAAATGTGGAAGTGCTCCCCAGTTTATATCTGCTGAATTGTGAAAATAAAATGAAGAAAAAAACAGAAAAATATTTGTAAAGAAAAAAAAAGTGAAAAAAAAAGTTTAAATTGAAAATCTTTTTGGAAATGTGATTATATTTGGAGTAGGTGGTGCACACAACCATATGTTAAAAGTTAAGTCTGGAGGTGTGGTGTACCTGCATATATTGTGATTAGCGGTTGGATTCTTTTTAGGCTAGCTCATTTGGGTTAGGTGCATAGCCTTTCTTTTTATCATTGTTTACCTCACCGTAACCCAAGCCCCGTGATTATGCTAAAGTCCTATGGATTTGCGCCATAGTCTAACTAGTGCCGTGGAGAGAGTGTGAACAGGCAAGCGTATGGTCCCATACAGATGATTAAAACTCCAAAAGTTTATAATGAAGCGCGGCGCCCCGGCGGTTTTATTTAATTTGAGCGGAAGTGATTTTTTATTTAGAAAATGGGGCGCATGTTGTTATTTATTTGGATATAAAACGGGTGTGATCGCGTTTTAACGAAAGGAGGCAAGTGCACCTATCGTGAGTAGTACATGATATTCCGGGTAGAATATCGAGGTCGTATTGTTCTCGGGGCCAGTTCGATTATTTCTACTCTTCCCTAGAGGGGACTATTATTTTACCGATAATTAACTTGTCGGGTTATATATTATATATAATAAAAATACAGAAAATGGCAGAAAGAAAATGAAAGCAAAAAAGAAAGCAATAAGGTGGTGCCGATGAAGAGCTTAGCTCGATGGCACCGAAAAAACAATTGAACTAAAATAAACTTTAAATAAAAAGAGCTCCTAAATTTCTAATTAATTAAGGCGGAGACTTGGCCGTGGAGGTTCCACTAGAATGAGCTCACCTAGCTATAGGGCTATCGCTCACCTGAACGCTAAGACTATTCGACCGGGCTCTCGTCCGACGAAGGATTCCTCTTAACGCCCGCATTACGCTAAGGACCCCGCTATTGGGTGGGGAACCCAATCCGGTAAAGTTGGCGGGCCTCCTCTCTCGAGGGTTAGTGCGGAACTCTCTTTGCAAAGGGGTGATCGGTCCATATGCACGGCCTCTCGGCTATCTAGCATATGGACTACGGAAATAGGGCCCACACATCGATATGTGGTCCTACGCGTCGTTAACCCCGGGCAAACCTTAAGTACTTTTAATTAATTAGAAAAATTAGACCTTTAGTTATTTTAAGCTATTTTATCTGTCCCAATGCTCTTCGATACCGAGGGCTAAGAACGGTTAGCCACTCATCGGAATGGGGACGGCTTGCGGGAAAAGAAGAAAAGAAAGCAGAAAATGGAAAGCGGGAAATGAAAGCAGTAAAATAAAGCAATAAAGGAAAGCTGAAAATTGCAAGTCCTACTCAAACGAGTAGGACTGAAGAAAGCTGTAAATTGCGAGTCCCGGCGCAAATGCGTGGGCGGGAGAAAGAAAGCGGGTCCCACTCAAACAGGTAGGACTTAAATAAATGCAACACACGCACACACTCTACATAAAGTAAAACTCACACACACACTCTCTCGACATAAATGAAAACACACACACACAAATCCTACTCAAATGAGTAGGGAAAATAAAGACCTGCCATTTAACTCGAATGAGTAGGCGGAAATAAAGAAAATTACAAACTCACGCACTCTACAGAAAGTAAAATAAGCAAGCGTCATTTAACTCTTAACGAGTAGGAGGAAATAAATGCGCATACATAAAAAATTGCCAAAAAACTAAGTTACCGAAAAATTAAAACAACTGCATTTCTACCGCTAGAATGCGGTAGAAATGCATAAAAAGCTAAAATAAAAATAAAACAAGCGAAAAGTTTTTGCAAATAAACGCAAAATGAAAATGCTCTAAAAATTAAAACGAATACATTTCTACCGCTAGAATGCGGTAGAAATGCGTAAAAAGAGAACGAAAAATTTAAAAGAGCAAAAAGATTTTGAAATAAAAGCAAAAATGAAAATGCTTGAAAAATTAAAACGATTATGTTTCCATTCTTATAATTTTATAGAAACGCTAGAAAAGTGATAATAAAGTTAAAAGGAGTAAAAAGGTTTACGGATAAAAACGAACAAAACTAGCGAAAAAGATAAAAAAAATCACTTTTAAAACATTTTTATAAACTCATAAGGATGGACATTATATGAACGGAAAAGCTAAACTATGAAAATTATGAAAATTATGAAAGCAATAAAACTAAGTTAAACTCATACACACACACACCCTTAGAAAAGAACGAAAAACAAAGTTAAAAACAAGAAAATAAAGATAAGATTACATGGAGGTAGTTGTTTAGATTCATTCCAAAGCTATAATAAGAGAAGAAAAACCAATTTTATTAACTAAAAGCACTGGTTATAAAGACACGAAAATAAAATCTAAGGAGAGGGGGAGAAAATATCTCTTACATAACATTTGGAACTCATCCGAGCAGCATAACTCCTATACAAAATGGTTCAAAAAGGGGAACAGGAACTCAAGCAGAACACTGGATTTTATAGAAAAAATTTACATGGGACACGCCCTTGGTCACGACGTGACATGGGGCGTGTCAGTACTATTTGAGAAGGCGGCCGGCGATTTGACGGGAAAGTTGACTTCGGGCTGGACACGTGTCGGTCTCGCAGTGGTCACGCCCCAGGTCACGGGCGTGATGCTTGGCGTGTCATGCAGGTGGATCTGGGCGCGGTGCGTCAAAAAGTCGCCGTGCGGGTCTTGTCGGCTAGATGTAGTGGTCACGCCCCAGGTCACGGGCGTGACTCTGGGCGTGTCGGCTGGTGTCGACACTCGACAAACGTCGAGTGGAAAATGTCGAGTTGAAAATTGTCGAGCGGGAAGAGGTGTCACCCCCTAGGTCACGGGCGTGACTGTAGGCGTGTCGAGGAGGTCGACAATCGTTGAGCTGAAAACGTTGAGCGGGTGGACACGGTCTTGGGTCACGCCCCGTGTTAGGTGACACGGGCGTGACCCCGGGCGTGTCAAGCTTTGCTTCTCAAAAATTTGCTGATTTCACCGTTTTTGACGTGTCACGCCATGGTCACGGGCGTGACCAATATGTTACGGGCGTGACATGACTTTTTGGCAGATTTTTGATATTTTCTGAAATATAAAAATAAAGCAAGTCAGCAAAATTATTTACAGAAAAGGAGCAATTTATTAAGCAAAAATAAGTGAAAACGACAAAAATAAATGAAAACAACTAAATTAATGTACACAAAAATACGTATATTTACAATTCATCAAATACCCCTATACTTAAGCTTTTGCTATTTCAGAGCAAAAGTTGGAGATGAACTTATAAGGAATAAAAGAAATCCTAAGTTTAGCTACCGCTGGAATTAATTAAAAGTAAGATCAAAATAAACATCCGGGGTTAAAGAATTAAATCCTAATTTATGAAATGGTATGAATAGAGGAACAGTTTCAAAAAAGACTTCTAAATAAAATAAAATAGAAAGCAAAAATTTATTTTTGTTAGTTTAACAAAGATGGATTGGATTTATATACAAAACTTTAGCTTTACAAGAGGTTAAAGAAAATAATGCAATTTAAAAGTTATGCTCTCAAAAAATTTTAAATTAATTATAAAATCATTGAAATAGGCTAAGTGGTTTGGTGGTTTATGAAGAAGGCTTGAATATTGAGGTGAGGTAATTTTTTCTCGAACCTCCAATTTTTTTCTTTTTGGATAGTTAGGAAAACGAAATCTTATTTTCCTAACACAAAATAATTTTTTCTTCTTTCTTCATAAATAATACATAACCCAATGTATATGTGTAGGAGTAATGAATTTTATCCTCTTACTCCATAACATATAATATTTTTAAATATTGGATGTCTATGTTTACGGAATGAAATCTTATTCCCATTGACATAAGATCTTTTAAGGGATATGGAAAACATGTCAAGTAAGACATGAAAAAAGGAAGTGGGTTTATTTTTTTTTTCAAAAATAAAACTAGATTTTAATAAAAAAGTTTTGAGAGCAGCCTTTTTAAAATGAACGTTCCAATGTTTCTAAAAGCAAAGAGTAGAAATAATTGAAATCCATGGATGTTATTTTCGAACATAAAAAACGAGCTTCTATTTGTAAAATTAGAAGTGGTGGTGAAAAACAAGTTCTCTATTATAAGGAAAAGACATAAAAAATTCTTTAAGTCTTAACCCCAAACACTTAAATCTATCGAACTTTAATTAATAAACAAATAGTAAGCAAAGAATAACTAAAATTCGCATATAAATTAACTCGAAACTAGATTTTTGGAAAGCAAAAAAGGCTTAAGATATGGTATATTCGAATTATTTTGTTACATAATTTAATAAAACATTTTTTTGGAATTTTTTAGAGTTTTTATCATTTTTTTGTGTTTTAATTATTATCTTTTTAAGATTTTTAGAGTTATTTTTTTTTTTAGGATTTTTAGAGTTATTTTATTTTTTAGGATTTTTGGTTTTTCTAATTTTTTTTGATGATGTTTTAGTGTTTTATGATAAGTAATTTACAAGAATAAGGAGAGAAAGAAATGTTATTTACAAAGAAAATAGTGGAGAAGATAGTGGGGAAAGAGAGATTTTTACAAAAAAAAGAGAACAAAGTAAAAACTCGAATGCAGCCCGCGAACAGACTCTATTTGGGTGGTTGGTTCGAGGAGTCGACCGTCGCGGGCAAGCAAAAAGCGAGCTTTTACAAAAACGAAAAGAAGAGGGGGGGAAGAGAGATTTAGTTTTTTGAAAAATATTTACAAAGTAAAATGAAAAATTTTTTGTTGAATTTTTTTGATGTTTTATAAGATTTTTGAGATTTTTGTTTGTGGTTTATGATTTTTTTTTGAGTTTTTTGATTATATCAAACAGGGAAAAAATTTTTTTTTATGTTTTAAGTTTTGCAATTTTTTTCTATTTTTGATGAGTACAGAATAAAAAAAACAGTATAGGAAAACACCCCCATACTTAAACCCAACATTGTCCCCAATGTTGCAGTCTAAGTATGCAGAACGATAATATACAAAATATAATAGACAAAAATAAAAAGGGAGGGTAGACGCTTCCCTGAGATATTGCGGGGGAGGCCCAGGTTGAAACCCTGCACAATTTAGACGAAAAAGCAAAAAGATAACAGAAAAAACAAAAAAGATAAACTCGGCCTAAATGTGTGGGTGGTAGGGGGGCAAGAGCGTGGGCGACTCGAAGGTAGCTAAGGCCTTAGCGACATGAGTCCAATAGAAATGCGCTCCCCTATCGCGCACAAGAGTGGAAGCGCGCCGAAGCGAAACAAAACAAAATAAAAGAAGTTAAAAGAAAATAAATAGACAAAATATATACACATGTATTTTTTTTTGTTTTTTTGTTTTTTGTTTTTTTTATATTTATTATTATTATTATTATTATTTTTTAAGGACGTTATATTTTTTTTTTGTTAAGTTTTTTCATTTTTTCAATTTTTTTTTAGTTTTGTTTGTTTTATAGTTTTTTTTTCATGAAAATAAATATTTTTTTTGTTAAGTTTTTTTTTCATGTTTTTTTTGGGTTTTAGTTGTTTTTTATGTAGTTTTTTTTTTAGTTTATAGTTTTTTTTCAAAAAAAAATTTTAGTTTTATAATTTTTTCAAAATTTGTTTGTTTTATAATTTTGTAAATTTAAATTTTTTTTATAGTTTTTATTATTATTAGGATTATTATTAGTAATTTTTTGTTGGTTAACCATATATTTTTATAAATATAGATATAGGTAAAATTAATAGAACCCCAAGGTTCAAAATAATGAAACGAAAATTTCTCCGGAAACGGCGCCAAAAACTTGATGGTTAAAACTCCAAGAATTTATTTAGGAAGCGCGGCGCCCCGGCTGTTTTATTTAAGTAAAGCGGAAGTGATCTTTTATTTAGAAAATGGGGCGCGCGTATTTATTTATTTGGATATAAAACGGGTGTGATCGAGTTTTAACGAAAGGAGGCAAGTGCACCTATCGTGAGTAGTACAGGATATTCCGGGTGGAATATCGAGGTCGTATTGTTCTCGGGGCCGGTTCGATTATTTCTACACTTCCCTAGAGGGGACTATTATTTTACTGATAATTAACTTGTCGGGTTATATATTATATATAATAAAAATACAGAAAATGGTAGAAAGAAAAAATGGTAGAAAGAAAATGAAAGCAAAAAAGAAAGCAATAAGGTGGTGCCGATGAAGAGCTTAGCTCGATAGCACCGAAAAAACAATTGAACTAAAATAAACTTTAAATAAAAAAAGCTCCTAAATTTCTAATTAATTAAGGCGGAGACTTGGCCATGGAGGTTCCACTAGAATGAGCTCACCTAGCTGTAGGGCTATCGCTCACCTGAACGCTAAGACTATTCGACCAGGCTCTCGTCCGACGAAGGATTCCTCTTAACGTCCGCATTACGCTAAGAACCCCGCTATTGGGTGGGGAACCCGATCCGGTAGAGTTGGCGCGCCTCCTCTCTCGAGGGTTAGTGTGGAACTCTCTTTGCCAAGGGGTGATCGGTCCATATGCACGGCCTCTCGGCTAGCTAGCATATGGACTACGGAAATAGGGCCCACACATCGATATGTGGTCCTACGCGTCGTTTACCCCGGGCAAACCTTAAGTACTTTTAATTATTTAGAAAAATTAGACCTTTAGTTATTTTAAGTTATTTTATCTGTCCCAATGCTCTTCGATACCGAAGGCTAAGAACGGTTAGCCACTAATCGGAATGGGGACGGCTTGCGGGAAAAGCAGAAAAGAAAGCAGAAAATGGAAAGCGGGAAATGAAAGTAGTAAAATAAAGCAATAAAGGAAAGCTGAAAATTGCAAGTCCTACTCAAATGAGTAGGACTGAATAAAGCTGTAAATTGCGAGTCCCGGCGCAAATGCGTGGGCGGGAGAAAGAAAGCGGGTCCCACTCAAACGAGTAGGACTTAAATAAATGCAACACACGCACGCACTCTACATAAAGTAAAACTCACGCACACACTCTCTCGACTAAATGAAAACACACACACATAAATCCTACTCAAATGAGTAGGGAAAATAAAGACCTGTCATTTAACTCGAATGAGTAGGCGGAAATAAAGAAAATTACAAACTCACGCACTCTACAGAAAGTAAAATAAGCAAGCGCCATTTAACTCTTAACGAGTAGGCAGAAATAAATGCGCATACATAAAAAATTGCCAAAAAAGCTAAGTTACCGAAAAATTAAAACAACTGCATTTCTACCGCTAGAATGCGGTAGAAATGCATAAAAAGCTAAAATAAAAATAAAACAAGCGAAAAGTTTTTGCAAATAAACGCAAAATGAAAATGCTCTAAAAATTAAAACGAATACATTTCTACCGCTAGAATGCGGTAGAAATGCGTAAAAAGAGAACGAAAAATTTAAAAGAGCAAAAAGATTTTGAAATAAAAGCAAAAATGAAAATGCTTGAAAAATTAAAACGATTATGTTTCCATTCTTATAATTTTATAGAAACGCTAGAAAAGTGATAATAAAGTTAAAAGGAGTAAAATGTTTTACGGATAAAAACGAACAAAACTAGCGAAAAAGATAAAAAAAACACTTTTAAAACGTTTTTATAAACTCATAAGGATGGACATTATATGAACGGAAAAGCTAAACTATGAAAATTATGAAGATTATGAAAGCAATAAAACTAAGTTAAACTCATACACACACACACACTTAGAAAAGAACGAAAAACAAAGTTAAAAACAAGAAAAAAAAGATAAGATTGCATGGAGGTAGTTGTTTAGATTCATTCCAAAGCTATAATAAGAGAAGAAAAACAGATTTTATTAACTAAAAGCACTGGTTACAAAGACACCAAAATAAAATCTAAGGATAGGGGGAGAAAATATCCCTTACATAGCATTTGGAACTCATCCGAGCAGCATAACTCCTATACAAAATGGTTCAAAAAGGGGAACAGGAACTCAAGCAGAACACTAGATTTTATAGAAAAAATTTACATGGGACACGCCCTTGGTCGCGGGCGTGACATGGGTTGTGTCAGTACTATTTGAGAAGGCGGCCGGCGATTTGACGGGATAGTTGACTTTGGGCTGGACACGTATCGGTCTCGCAGTGGTCACGCCCCAGGTCACGTGCGTGACGCTGGGCGTGTCATGCAGGTGGATCTAGGCGCGGTGCGTCAAAACGTCGCCGCGCGGGTCTTGTCGGCCAGGCGCAGTGGTCACGCCCCAGGTCACGGGCGTGACTCTGGGCGTGTCGGCTGGTGTCGACACTCGACAAACGTCGAGTGGAAAATGTCGAGTTGAAAATCGTCGAGCGGTAAGAGGTGTCACGCCCTAGGTCACGGGCGTGACTCTAGGCGTGTCGAGGAGGTCGACGATCGTTGAGCTGAAAACGTTGAGCGGGTGGACACGGTCTTGGGTCACGCCCCGTGTCAGGTGACCCGGGCGTGACCCCGGGCGTGTCAAGCTTTGCTTCTCAAAAATTTGCTGATTTCACGGTTTTTGACGTGTCACGCCATGGTCACGGGCGTGACCAATATGTCACGGGCGTGACATGACCTTTTGGCAGATTTTTGATATTTTCTGAAACATAAAAATAAAGCAAGTCAGCAAAATTATTTACAAAAAAGGAGCAATTTATTAAGCAAAAATAAGTAAAAACGACAAAAATAAATGAAAATAACTAAATTAATGTACACAAAAATACATATATTTACAATTCATCACATACATTGGTTGATTCCTTTGGAGGTGATCCTGAGACCCGATCTTTGGCAAAGCTCACCTTAGTGTCCTGCCTACTTTCTTCCTATGAGTGACCGGTTGATTCACCGTTGTTGGGTACATTGGAAAATGTGTACCATATTTGAAGAAGCCTCACCCTACTCAATGATATACATCAAGGTGTATTTGATGTGTTTTGAGATTATATGTGCAGGTTAAGTAATTGCAGGAAATGTAGAAAATTTCTAAGTCCATATGTCGACACCTAGAGAAGCAGTGTCGACACTTATGAAGACTTGTGTCGACACTGGAGAAAAGCTGTGTCAACACTTGGAGTAGATTGTGTCGACACCGGGAAAGGCAGAGTCGAAACCAGAAGAAAAGTGTCGAAACATACAGGCAGTGTCGACACACTGTAAAGAATTAACAACATAATCGGTGTCGACACTTAGAGGCAGTGTCGACACCCAGAGAAGCTTAGTCGACATCAAATGTGTCGACACCAAGAGGCAGTGTCGACATACAGAAGTATTTGACAACATCAACTGTGTCGACACACAGGACTTGTGTCGACACACAGCAAAGCTTCATCAAAGTTAAAGTAAAGAAGTATTTGTGTCGACACAAAGGAGATGTGTCGACACTCAGCAAGTATCAACAACAAAAGAAGTTATGTCGACACAAAGGAGATGCGTCGACACACAGCAAAATTCAACTAAGTTTTAAAGAAGTACTTGTGTCGACACACAGAATCAATGTCGACACATTCAACAGAAGGCTTGTGTCGACAAACAGAATCAGTGTCGACACATTCTGAAGAAGCAGTGTCGAGAAGCTGTTACAACAACACAAGGAGTTGTGTCGACACCATCAAGGCTAGAGTCGACACTTAGTTCACTTGTGTCGACACTTAGTCTATTTGTGTCGACACATAATTAAGATCAGTCTCGACACTTTCAGACAGAGGCAGTATTTTCAAGAAGTGACTGGATGACTTAACAGCTGCCATTTCAACCGGTCTACTGCAACTATCAGAGCTATCATAAGTTCGTTAGAAACCGGATCAGCCGGTTACCTTGAAAGAAGACTATATAAAGGCCTTTCTCCTTCAATAGAAAGGCATCGAACAATTAACAATAATTGAGAGATCAGAAGATTAATCATTGCAGAATACAGATCCAGAGAAAACTGTAAATCAGTATTTTGAAGAAATTTCAGATTTACTTGGAGAGAGAGAACTCCAGTAATTGAAATCAAGAAAGAGATTTGTTTAATCAGATCACTTAAGGAGCAGGTTTTGAACCAGACTGCAAAGAAAGATCCAGATTTAATTCTTCATCTTAAGAAGAAATTTGCCAGCCGGTCTACTTCAAGAAGATCAACTTTTACGAAGTTCAGACTCAAGAAGCCTTGAAAAAAGCAAAGACAAAGTTGATCTCAGGAATCAGTACTATCAAGAACTAATCAAGAAGGTTGCCCACTTCATTCTATCAAACAGAGTGGTGATCTAAAACTTTTTATTATCTTTTTGTAGGATCCTAAGGGATCTGAATTGTAAGCCTAAATTTATAAAGGCTGAGGTAGGGTTTTTGAGCCTGAGTGTAGGAGAATCTATTCTCTGAGTGTAGGCCTTGTTGAAGGCTGAGGTAGGGCTATTTAGCCTGAGTGTAGGTCTTGTTGAAGACTGAGTGGTAGTACTTTGTGCATGAGTTGTAGGAGTGGGGACACTCTGAGTTGTAGGAACATGGTTTTGGGGTTCTGATCTGTAGGATCTGAGGATCTGAGGAGAAGTGCAGAAGTTAGGCCGAATCTAGTACACTACTAGATAGGTGAAGGGGGAAAGTGGATGTACCCAGACCTTGGGGAACCACTATAAAATCTGTGTGCTCTCTGTGTTTGATTATTTCTGTGATTGCTGAGCTAGCTGTGCTGAATAGTTGTAGAATATTGCAAATATAGGTTTAGTTATACAGAGTTTCTGCATTAAAATTAAAAATAAAAAGTACACCTATTCACCCCCCCCCCCCTCTAGGTGATTAGGCACTAATTCTTTCATGTGGTATCAAAGCAGGTTACTCAAGAAAGGACTTAACAGTCAGAGTAAGATCCTTACGACAGATTAAAGAATCAAGAAAGAATCAAGAAAATGGGTTCTAGTGAGAATCACAAATAGCTGGGGTCAATGAAATTGCCAATATGTAGAAAAGAGATATTTGGTATATGGAAAGAGAGGGTCAAACTCTTTATGGAATCTTATGACCCGAGGATATATATATTACAGTCAAAGAAGGCCCATATGTGTTAATGAAGATATCCATTCTGGATGGAAATCAGAAAACTCCCAAGGACTTTTTTGAAATGACAAAGATGAAATCATCCTGGCCACTATAGACAAGAGAGCCCAAAATATCATTGTTAGTGCCATTGATGATTCAACATTTCAAAACTTAATTCATTGTAAAACCTCTAAAGAAATGTGGGACACATTAATTGTCTATATGGAGGGATCAGAGGAAGTAAGACAAGATAGGAAGTCAATGTTAAATCAGGAATATGAAAGCTTCAAAAAAGGAAAGTCTGATAGCATTATAGAATGTTACAAGTTCTATAGGATAGTTAATGAGTTGATGTCCTATGAAATAGTCTTCAGCAACTATGAGCTGAACGATAAGTTCTTAAGATCCCTGACTAAGGACTGGGACACCAAGGTTTTTTCCATTAGGGTAGTGGCCAAACTTGCTGATATACCTCCTCTAACTTTGTTTGGAAAACTACTATCTTATGAGATACAGTTAATGGCCAGAAAGGAGGAAGAGAAGAATACTAGAGTGGAGTACAAGGAAAAGTCTGTGGCCTTCAAGACTGAAGCCATTAAGAAGTATAGAAGCAAGTCTCCATCTTCACCTAAAATAATTGCTGAGGCTGTCACAGATAATTCAGATAGCAAGGGTTCTGATAACATTGAAAGTGATGAAGATTTTGCTGCTTTTACTAGACATTTTCAAAGATTTCTAAAGAAAAGGCAGTGGAGGTCTAAGCCTTCCACTTATCAGCCAAAAGATGACTAATATCAGAAGAGAAAGTCATCCATTAATGAAATAAGCAGGTCCAAGCCAAGCAAAGCTACATCTTCAAAGATTGTGTGTTATTGCTGCAATAGACAGGGACATGTAGTGGCTGACAATCCTGAAAAGGGGAAGCAGACAGTTGACAAAAAGAAGACTCAGGTTAAGAGCAAAAGGGAAAAGTCCTTTGTTGCTAGAAAGACAAGAGTCTGACAGACCAGTCATCTTCAGAAACAGAATCAGAAGTTGAAGCCTACATTGGATTATTTGCTGAAGAGGAAGAAGATGAGTTCATGCAGCTAATGAACTCAATTTATGAGCATGAAGACCATCAGTGCAAGGGACTGATGGCCATATCTGATGGAGACAAGATCCAGGATCTGCCTGGACCAAGTAAGGTACAAAGTTATTCTTCTAGTTCAATTTATAGTATTGTGTCAGAGTCAGATACATCTGCATCAAGTGATGTGGGTGGGTCTGAATCTGAAAGAGATATTCATCAGTTAATGGATGAATATAGGGAATTGTTGCAGGCCTTGAAGAAAAGCAAAACCTTGGCCAAAACTCAGGCAAAGGAGATTGCTAGTCTTAAGTTGGCTGCAGTAGATTCAGAGAAGTTGTTAGATCAAAAACTGAATGAGATTGCCAGATTTAAAAACATAACTGTTATTCAAATGGGCACAATCAATTTCAAGAATGATCATATTAGAAATCTGGAGGTTAGACTTCAGAAGGAGAAAGAGATTGTGGCTAGCTTTTCTAAACCTAAATCTGTTTTACCCTTGATAGATGAGTTTGTACCTCAAAAGGGTTAGGCTGGATTAGGGTTTAAAAAACCTGCCTGGACTGCTAGGTCTAAATCTAAAGGCAAAGCCCAAGCACAGGACAAGAAGCCTGCTGTAGATAATTCAGCTAGGGTTGTACCTAAACAAAGGTACAACAAGTTTGAGTGCTGGTGTTGTGGCAAGGTAGGCCACTTTGCCATAGATTGTTGGCACAATTCTAGTGTCAAGGAGAATAACAGTCAGCCTGTGAGAAGACCTACAGGCAAATTTGTTAGATTTCAGGCTAACCTGAACCAAGGACCCAAAACGCATTTGGGTTCTAAGTAACTAGTCTTTATTGCAGGTAAGTCCAAGCTGTCATGCCCCAATATGGTACTTGGACAGTGGATGTTCCTTGAAGGGTGGCATGGGGCTATATATATAATATAATAATAGGAAAGTCTACAAGTAGATGACATCATGCCTAAAAATAGAATAAAAAAACATTGGTAAGAGGAATCCCTCTTACCCAGTCAAATTCAAGATGGCAAGCAGTATTTGAGAAGTGGTCAGCGGCAGAATTTGCCTTTCGATCAACTTACGAGAGCACCAATCTTAGAATATCCTTCATGCGGCGAGCCACCAGCCTTGTCATGTTGTTTTCCATGATTGAGCCTTCAAATTTTATTTTGTGCCATCCATCGAGCAGGGGAGACCATGTTGAGTGTTGGTTACAAGGGTACGCCCAGTTCCCGTACGATGAGTCCAAAATAGCGTTCACAATTATTGATGCCGGAAGAAAGAAAGCCTGACCGTGCACTTTATCGTTCCTTGCTCCTGATTTCTCGAGAGAGGGGCTTATTTCAAAGCTCCATGGTTGCCCAAAACGTTTATCAGCTTCGAGGTGAGGGAAGGATTGTTTGCGGGCTACAAGTAGAAAAACAGCTATAGGATAAAACATACGGACAAGCTCCTTAAGATATGCACGCGAGGCGAGCTTGCTCGCCCCCCGGCAGTTCCAGCAAATTATCCCAGTCATTTCAGCGAAGGGGCTTCCCCCGCTGCATTCTCTAAGTATAAGGATGGTTGTTTTGACTTTTTCCTAGTTCGTACAGGGCTTGAGGTGCCCTTACGTCCAGGCCTTGATCAGGATCGCCCTCGGTTGGATGTGTCAGCATCCATCAGATAATCATCAGATGTTTTGCTCTTACGGGAGGCATCTCTTGTCGGTGAGACCACATCATTAGTGGTGGGATATTTTGGGGCATCATCTCGGATTGTCTTCTTCTTCTTGGGGCGGTTTTCTTGATTTCGTTCCTCATCAGTGGCATTTTCTTGTTCATATTCAGAATCTTCCTTATTAGAGAGTGCGACGAGAGTGTCAAAATTGGTTGCTTACATTATTGGAATTATTTCATTTGGTTGTTCCTCCACAGGAGCAGCTTTCTTTGAGCCAGGTTCAGCATCTTGCTGGATACCAACGTTGAGCTGGGAATTTTTGTTCTTCGGTTTTTGGGGATGGACAATTGTCCGATCATCAAATCCGGCAGCCGGGTTGATAGGAACGGTGTTGGGTACATTGGTCAAATGTACCTGATTTGAAGAAGCCTCACCTAACTCAATGATATACATCAGAATGTATTTGATGTTTGTTTGAGTTAATTGTGCAGGTTAGACATACACTGGACTGAAGCTGAAAATTTCTAAGTCCATGTGTCGACACCCAGAGGCAAAGTGTCGACACTTGAGAAAGCTTGTGTCGACACCCAGACATGCAGTGTCGACACTTGGAGTCATTGTGTCGACACCAGGGAAGAAGAGTCGACACCAGTCAGAAAGTGTCGACACTTGGAGCTGTGTCGACACTCAGTGTAGAAGGATGCAGAAAAGCTGTGTCGACACTTAGCAGAAGTGTCGACATCTTGAAGAGCTGAGTCAACACCAGACAGTGTCGACACTTGGAGTTGTGTCGACACTCAGCATAATTCTGCAGAGACTAAGTACAAGTGTCGACACTCAACACAATATGTCGACACTCAATCTAAAGAGTCAACATATGAAGAATGTGTCGACACTCAGCACAATGTGTCGACACACACTCAAAAGAGTCAACATATGAAGAATGTGTCGACACTCAGCATAATGTGTCGACACACACTCAAAGAAGTCAACACTTAAAGAATGTGTCGACACTCAGCACAATGTGTCGACACATAACCAGAAGACTCAACACTTGAAGATAGTGTCGACACAAGGAGCTGTGTCGACACTTAGCAAAGAACAGAAAACTTGTAAAATATTCTAAGTATAAGTGTCGACACTCAGCTGAAGAATCAAGAATGAAGACTTGTGTCGACACCAAGAAGCAGTGTCGACACTTGACAGTTTCTACACATGAAGATGTGTCGACACAAAGGAGATGTGTCGACACTTGGAAGAATACAGAAAGAATGAAGTACAAGTGCTTGTGTCGACACTCAATTTCAGTGTCGACACATGCAGAAGAAACTGTGTCGAGACATACAAGGGAATGAGTCGACACCTTGTAGACTTGTGTCGACACTTACACAACATGTGTCGACACTTGGTCTATAAGTGTCGACACTTAAGAACAGAAAGTCTCGACACTAACTGACAGTTAGAGAATTTCAAGAAGTGACTGGTTGACATGACAGCTGCCAATCCAGCCGGTCTACAGCAACTGTCAGTGAAGTCAAAAGACTGTTATAAACCGGATCAGCCGGTTACCATGAAGGAAGCCTTTAAATAGGCACCAACAGTCTAGAGAAAAGAGCGGATGGTTATGGTAAAGTAGTTCACAATCATTACATGGTGTGATTGAAGTAGTTGATCAGACTAAATCAAGAAGTGATACACAGAAGATCAACACAAGAAGATCCGGCAGTCCAACTGCAGATCTAAGTAATTGGAGAGAGAGAGCTCCAACCAAGGATTCAGTCTTTGGAACTAAGGCTGAGAAGAAGAATTCAGAGTCATCTGGATTTCAAGAAGCAGAGATCAAGGATCAACTGCAGAAGATTCAGACTAATTCAGTTCTACTCAAGAAGCTTTGAAGAAAGCTAAGTCAGTTTGAATCAAGCTGAGATCTTCCAAGAACTCTCCAAGAAGCTCTCAACTCCTCTCATTCCTTCTGAGTTGTAGAGTTAGAATTTGTAATTTCTATTATAACTTGTAAGATCCATTGAATCTGAGTGATTGTAAGCCTATTTTATAAAGGCTGAGGGTAGGGCTTGGTGCCTGAGTGTAGGAGTTGAAGAACTCTGAGTGTAGGCCTTTGATTGGCTGAGTGTAGGCCTGGGTGGCTGAGTGTAGGCCTTTTGGCTGAGTGTAAGGCTTTGGGCCTCAGGTAGGAACCTTGTTGGGTTCTGAGCTAGTGGAGAAGTTTGGCCGAATCTAGTACACTGCTAGATAGGCGAAGAGGGAAAGTGGATGTACCCAAAGATTGGGGAACCACTATAAAATTAGTGTGTCTGCTGTGCTGTGCTGTGTTGTGGCTTTTCTGTGTGATTTCTGAAATTGCTGTTAACTGTAATAATCTGTGATAAACTGTTGTGCTGTCAAATAAAAGTTAAAAAGGTTTAGGTCACCTATTCACCCCCCCCTCTAGGTGTTTAGGTACCATATCTTTCAAGTGGTATCAGAGCCAGGTTCCTCAAAATCAGGACTAACTGTCTGAGGAGATCCAGTTTGGCAGATTCAGTTAAGTCAGGAAACAGGAAACAGTTTCAAGAAAATCAAGAACATGGGTTCTTCAGAGAATCATAAGGAGTTGGGTTCAATGAAACTACCTATATGCAGAAAAGAGATCTTTGGGATCTGGAAAGAGAGGGTTAGGCTGTTTATGGAAGCCTCTGACCCTAGAATATACATCACAGTCAAAGAAGGGCCATATGTGCCTATGAAGATTTCAGTTTTGGATGCAAATCAGAGGACTCCAAAGGATTTCTCTGAAATGACCAAGGATGAGATTGTCCTAGCAACTATGGACAAAAGGGCACAGAACATCATAGTCAGTGCAATTGATGATGCCACCTTCCAGAACCTTATTCACTGTAAAACTGCAAAAGAAATGTGGGATACCCTCATTGTCTACATGGAAGGTTCTGAAGAAGTAAGGCAAGATAGGAAGTCCTTGCTTAATCAAGAATATGAGAGTTTTAGGCAAGGAAGAGGAGATAGCATCACTGAATGCTATAAGAAATTTTATAGAATTGTAAATGAACTCATGTCATATGGAAGAGAGTTCACAAACTATGAGTTGAATGACAAATTCTTAAGGTCCCTAACCAAAGACTGGGACACCAAGATTTGTGCCATCAGAGAAATGGCAAAGTTGGGAGAAATTCCTCCTCCCACACTTTTTGGCAAGTTGTTATCCTATGAGATGCAATTGTCAGTAAGAAAAGAAGAAGAAAAGTCAACAAGGACTGAATACAGAGAAAAGACTGTTGCCTTTAAGTCAGATGTACCTAGAAAGAGCAGGACCAAGTCATCAACTCCTCCTCCTGAGGTAGTTGAATCAGAATCTGAAGAATCTGAAAGTACAAAATCTACAAGCAGTAAAAGTGATGAAGACTTTGCTGCATTCACCAGACATTTTCAGAAGTTCCTTAAGAAGAAACAGTGGAGGTCTAGACCTTCATCTTCCAAAGGGAAAGAGGTTCAGTATCTGGAAAAGAAGCCTTCAAAGAAGGACAAGAAAAGGACCAAGACAAGTAAGGCAACTGGATCCAAGATAATTTGTTACTGCTGCAATAGACAGGGCCATGTTATTGCAGACTGTCCTGAAAGAAGGAAGGAATCCAGTGACAAGAAGAAAACACACTTCAAAGGAAAGAAGGAGAAGTCCTTTGTTGCAAAGAATGAGAAGACTCTTTCAGATATGTCTTCTTCAGACACAGAGACAGATGCTGAAGCCTATATTGGGCTATTTGCTGAAGAAGAAGAAGAGTTCATGTAGATCATGGAATCTATCTATGAGCAAGAAGACTGTCAAAGCCAAGGACTGATGGCTTTGACTGAAAGTACCAAAAACCTGGAGCAGCCAGGACCCAGTCAGGTACAAGGCTTAACTCAAAGTTCTGATTCCAGTTCAAGTTCAGAGTCAGAGTATTCTTCATCAAGTGATGAGAATATGTCTGAGTCTGAGGGAGATATTCATCAACTCCTAGATGAATATCAAGTACTATTGCTAGCCTATAAGAAAAGCAAGACCCTAGCCAAAAATTTGGCCAAGGAAATTGCTGATCTCAAGACAGCTGCAATAGATTATGAGAAGAATTATGATCAAAAACTAAATGAAGTGGCCAGGCTGAAACACATTACTGTGATTCAGATGGGTACCATTACATTTAAGAATGATCAAATTAAGAAACTGGAGATTAATCTTCAGAAGGAGAAAGAGCTAGTAGCTAGGTTTTCAAAACCTAAATCAGTGCTACCCTTGATTGATGATTTTGTTCATCATAAAGGAAAGACTGGACTGGGATTTGTTAATCCAGCAAGGACTGTTCAGAATCAGTCCAAGTCCAAGGGCAAAGCCCCAACATTCACTAAGACTGCTGTAGTTAAGACAGCCAAGTCTGTACCTAAGCAAAGGTACAACAAATTTGAATGTTGGTGCTGTGGCAAAGTTGGCCACTTTGCTTTGGACTGTTGGCACAATGTTAGTGCCAAAGGTAGTAACAAGATACCTGGTGGAAAGCCAGTAGGTAGCCTTGTTAAGTTGCAAGCTAACAGTTACCAAGGACCCAAGAAACCATTGGGTTCTAAGGTTCAGTAATTTGTTTTGCAGGAGAATCCAAGTGGCCATACCCCAACATGGTACTTGGATAGTGGATGTTCCAGACACATGACTGGAACTAGGGGACTACTGAAGGATTTCATTCCAATCAAGAATGGTCCAAAGGTGACCTTTGGTGGTTCAGAAAAAGGAATCATCAAAGGGTTTGGTAACATATCTTCTAACTTAGTTACCATTACTCAAGTGGCTTATGTTAAAGGTTTGAAACATAACCTCATTAGTATAAGTCAATTAAGTGATGTAGGGTATGACATCTCATTTGTTAAAAATGGTTGTCATATCAAGAGGTCTAGTGATCAAAAGATCATTTTGACAGGTTATAGGAAGAGAAATGTCTATTGTTTAGACATTATGGTTGAGAACAATAGTTCTCCAGTTTGTCTTGTAGCAGATGAGACAGTCTCTCAATGTGTCAAATGGCACAAGAGGCTTGCTCATCTTAATTACAAGACTATTGGCAAACTCTTTAGTGAAGAGTTAGTGAGGAATGGTCCTCAAGTTAAGTGTGTCAAAGATGGCATTTGCTCAGCTTGTCAAAAGGGCAAGCAGACTAAATCCACCTTTAGAAGCATTGACAACAAGGATGCTGTGAGGTGTTTATACCTCTTGCATATGGATCTATTTGGTCCAATGCCAGTTCACAGCTTAGGTAGGAAGGTCTACACCTTTGTAGTTGTTGATGACTACTCAAGGTTTTCCTGGGTGTTCTTCTTAAAGCAGAAATCTGAAACACCTAGTGTCTTCCACAGTTTTGTTAAGCAAATTCAGAATGAATTGAACTGTACAGTGGTCAAAATTAGAAGTGACCATGGTACAGAGTTTCAATCTGAAAGCATGACAAAACTATGTGAAGACTATGGGATATTTCAAGAATTCTCTTCACCTAGAACACCTCAGCAAAATGGCATTGCTGAAAGGAAAAATAGAACCTTGATAGAAGCTGGTAGGACTCTATTAAGTGATTCTTCACTACCAGAATATTTCTGGGCTGAAGCAGTTAACACTGCATGCCATGTGATAAATAGAGCTACCATAACTAAAAGGTTAAACAAGACACCCTATGAAGTAGTGAAAGGCAGGAAACCAAACCTATCCTATTTCAGGATTTTTGGTTGTAAATGCTTCATACTTAACAATGGGAAGACTTACTTAACTAAGTTTGCTGCCAAATCCCAAGAGGGAGTGTTTGTTGGGTACAGCAGTAATAGTAAGTCTTATAGAGTCTACAACTTGACTACACAAGTTGTAGAGGAGTCTGTGCATGTAGTTTTTGATGAGACACTTCTTATTAACAATGAGTTGTCTAGTAGTGTGTGCAGCCCCACAGGTCTTTCTAAGAAGATGGACAAGCTAACCATAGAAGATGTACCTGCTGCAAGACAGCAAGTAGAAGAAGATGGCTTATGTCCAGGGGGAGAACTACATGTACCAGGAGCTGAAGAAGTTCAAGGAACTCAGCATGATGAAGATGATGAAGAAGTACAACCAGAAGTAAGGATGCCTCCAGCCAACAGGCATCTAAGAGATCATCCAGTGGAGCTGATCATTGGAGATCCAAGACAAGGTGTTCAGACAAGGAGCAGAAATCAGAATGCTGCAATATATTCAAGTTTTCTGTCTCAAATAGAACCAAAGAAATTTGAAGAAGCTATACAAGATCCACAGTGGACTGAAGCTATGCAGGAAGAGCTAAACCAGTTCAAGAGGTGCAAGGTTTGGGACTTAGTTCCTAAGCCTAAAGATCACAATGTGATAGGAACAAAGTGGATCTACAGAAACAAGTTAGATGAACAAGGAGTCATCATTAAGAATAAGGCAAGACTGGTTGCAAAAGGATATAGGCAAGAAGAAGGTATTGATTTTGATCAAACCTTTGCTCCAGTAGCCAGACTGGAAGCCATCAGGATGTTCTTGGCCTATGCAACCTACCAAGGATTCAAAGTATACCAAATGGATGTGAAGTCAGCATTCCTTAATGGTAATTTAAAAGAAGAAGTATATGTGGAGCAGCCTTCAGGTTTTGTTGATCCTACTTTTCCACATTATGTCTATAGACTTAGGAAAGCATTGTATGGGTTAAAGCAAGCTCCTAGAGCTTGGTATGAAACCCTATCTAGTTTCCTCATTGAGAACAAGTTCACAAGGGGGAAAATAGATAAGACTCTATTCCTTAGGGAATCTAGAGGCAAAGTAATACTTGTCCAAATATATGTAGATGACATTATATTTGGGTCTACTGAAAGTAGCCTTTGCAAAAAGTTTGCAAAGCTTATGCAGAGTCAATTTGAAATGAGTAGTATGGGAGAACTGAAGTTTTTCTTGGGTCTCCAAGTTAAACAGACTGAAAGTGGTCTTTCCATATGTCAGTCTAAGTTCACCCTAGAACTCATAAGGAAATATGGTATGGATTCATCCAGTACCATGAAGACTCCTATGGGGTCAAGTATGTCTCTAAGCAAGGATGATGCAGGGAAACCTGTAGATGAAACCTTGTATAGAGGGATAGTTGGCTCCCTACTTTACTTGACTGCAAGTAGGCCTGACATTATGTATGCTACATGTGTTTGTGCCAGGTATCAAGCCTGCCCCAAAGAATCTCACTTGACTGCAGTCAAGAGAATCTTGAGATATCTAAAGGGCACACCTTATCTAGGCCTCTGGTACCCTAGGAATGGAGATTTTGATCTAACAGGCTATTCAGATGCAGACTTTGCAGGATGCAAAGAAGATAGAAAGAGCACAACTGGATCCTGTCAATTCCTAGGTGGAAGACTCATCTCATGGAGTAGTAAGAAGCAAACCAGTGTGGCCATCTCCACAGCTGAGTCAGAGTATATAGCTGCAGGAAGTTGCTGTGCTCAACTTCTATGGATTCAACATCAGCTAGAAGACTATGGATGTCAGGTAAGTAGAACTCCACTTTATTGTGATTCTACAAGTGCTATTTCCATAGCTAATAACCCTGTATCTCATAGTAGAACTAAACATATTGAGATAAAATATCACTTTCTTAGGGAGCATGTAGAAAGAAATGATATTGCACTTGAATATGTTAAAACAGATAATCAGATAGCTGATATGTTCACTAAGCCCTTAGATGAAGCTAAGTTTAATAAGTTCAAAATTGAACTAGGTATGATAAACTTAGACTAAGTATACAGAACAAAAATTGGCTAAGTAAAAAGGTGTCGACACATAGACAAGTCTATGTCGACACAGAATAGTAAGTGTCGACACTTCAGAAAAATGGTGTCGACACATCTAGGAAGTTAGTGTCGACACTTCAGAATGTTAGTGTCGACACATGTCGAGTAGGTGTCGACACATCCACTAAGGTGTCGACACTTAAGTTTTACTCAGAATTTTTCTAAGTCTCGACACATGTCGAGTATAGTGGTGTCGACACTTAACCAAGTGTCGACACATAGAATCTGTTGACTAAATTTGTGTCGACACATGAGTGTCGAGACATTATAAGTCAGTGTCGACACTTATTGACAGTGTCGACACATCATTAGAAATTCATCCCGCCTGTTCGTCTTCAAACAGGAAAGGTATAAATAGGGTTCTGTCTTTGATTGTCGACACGCTTTCAAAGTTTCGAGACCTAAACTCTTGTGTCGACATTTCTCTCTTCTCAAGACTAAATCTTCAAACCCTAATGGCTCCCAAGCTGGAAGAGAACGTCAACGAGGGCTATGAGCTCGTGCGAGGCGCATTTGACGACAGCGATCAGGAATTCAAATCGGTGATTACCCTAGTCAGCGATTCAGGACTGGAATTCTTGGTTTCAGAACCAACGAAAATCTGGAAGAAAGAAGTAATTGAATTTCTTACTCAAGCAACTGTGGACGACTCTGGATTCAGAATCAAGTCCAGGGTGCATGGCACCAAAGTCAAACTATCCCCCAAGTCTTTGAGAAAGGTACTTCAGCTACCTAAGATTCAAGAAGAAGAGGAGGTAACTGCTTCTAAGACCAGGGAAGCTCTTACTTGGTGTGGACTGGATTCACAGATGAAGGTGGGATCAGTCTTCAATAGGAAGGGGATGAACAATCAAGGCAAGTTCTTGTCAGAAGTAGTGGGCAAGGTAATTCTGTGCAAACCAGGAGGGCATGACAGGGTGTCTGCCTCCATGTTTGAAGTAATGACCAGAATCATCTTCACTCTGAAGACAGATTGGTCAATGGTGGTTTTTGAGAAAGTGAAGGAAAGCCTGAAGAAGCCCAATCTGGGCAGGATTATAAGTCTCTACCTGGCTGGATCCATTCCAGAGGTAATGAGCACTGCTGCAGGAACAAAGATAAATCATATGAGGAGAATGGACTCCAGAATATTCTCAAGATGGGAAAGGGTGCTGGTGTCAAAGGACTTGGCCACCCCTGAGAAACAAACTTCTAAGACAGACTCTCCTCCCAGGAAGAAAAGGAAGACAGCTGCTGTGCCTCAAGAGTCCTCAAGCAGCTCAGGCAGTGAAGAACAGGTGGTCTTCACTCCTGAAAGTCCAGTAGATGTGACTGCAGCAAAGTCACCTGCTCCTCAGGAGCCAGCTGATATCCAGGGGGAGCCTCCAGCTGTAGAACATCCATCTACACTGGATAGTGAGCAGGCTACTCTCATCATTCAAGAGGTACTTGTTGATCTTAACACTTTGAATTTTTGTATAACAAATTCTGATTTGTCTGATGATCATCAGCAAAATCAGCCAGCAAACCCAGAACCAGATGTTGTTCTTCCAGACACATCTGTTGTGATACCTGATACAGTGGTTGAAGAACCAAGTACATCTCCTGCACAGTCTCCAGCAGAGTATACCATGGAAGATCTGTTTTTGAACTTAGATCAAGATGATTTTGATATGGAAAAGACTGCTGCTGATGCAGTGAAGGATGCTGTTGCTGAGGGGGAGACTTTGGATAGTCAAGAAGAGCCTATAAGGCTAGATTCTGAGAAGGCACAAGATGTGCATACTGAAAGACCATCCAGCCCTAAGGATAGGGTGGATATAGCAAGTACATCTGAATCTGAAGATGATGAAGCTGAGCAAGCTCAGAAAAAGAAGTTCTTTGTTTTCAAGAGGAGGAGCCAGAGCTATAAGAAGGCTCTCCAAACTGTTGCTCAACATTCATTAGTTCAACAAGCTCCATCCACTGATTATAGTGCTCTACTGCTTGCAATGCAAATCAAGATGGATGAACAAAGGAAAGCCTTAGAAACTTATGTTGATGAAGGGCACAAGGCACTGCAAACTGATCTAGGCCAGGAAATCAAGTCTATAAGGTTTGAAATGAACCTTAATAAAACAGCAATGACTGATTGTTTTACCAAGGGTGCTAATGCTGTGGTCTATCTAGCTAAACATCAAGAAGCAATTAAAGAGAAAGTGGATGATATAGCAGTCAAGCAAGGCTATGTGCTGGAGAATCAGTTGAGAATGAATGATAATCTGACTGCATCTCACAATGCCATAGTCACTGAAATCAAGAATAAGTCAGATGAACCTTCAACTTCATCTGCTGCTGCCAAAGCTGATTTTGATAAGATATTTCAAGCAGAGATTGCTGCTGTTAAAAATGCCATAAAAGATTCCCAGAAGGTCATATCAGAACAGCTTACAAAGCTTAGACCTTTCTTTAAAGAGGGCATAAGATATTTGGATAGCCAAATCCGATTTCAGAAAGATGATGTAAGGGATCATATGGCTCAAGAAGTCATAAAGGGGGAGAGAGTGTTAGTCAAGGCCAGTTCTGAGCATGCAAAATGGATTTCAAATTCTATAAGGGCTACACTTGGATATCCTCCCCTGTGTGATGACAATGAAGTAGGTGAATCTGGTATTCAAGGAACATTTCTTGGAGGTGAGCAACAAGCAGTGGCTGATGTAATCTATCCACCTCCAGACTTTGAAATGATTCATGCTGATGTAAGCACTATGTATAGTCCAACTGCTGGCAAGCCAAATGTTATTCTGGAAAAGGTTGTTCAACCTATCACAGCTGCTATGCAAGAGGCTTTGGACAAGGAAGAAGAAACTAGGCTGTCAAAGAAGAAGTTTAGGGAAATTGCTGAGCAAAAGCCAGATTTTGAACAATGGAGCCCTACTTCTAGAAACATAATTCTTACAGCCTGGAAAGCAGCCAAGGATAATGCCCATGAGAGGAACAAGTGGTTCTCAGAGGCTGAATGGAGAAAGCATGAGATTAGACAAGAAGCCATTGTCCAACACAGAAGGAAGGCCAAGTTAGGAAAGCTACCTCCAACAGCTGTGGAGCCTAGCAAGTACTTTCCCAAGCCCTATCATTATTTTGAAAGGCAAAAGATCAAGGCAGATAAGCAAGATCTAAAAGGGAAGAAGACTGCTGAAGCTGAGCCTGCTGCTGCTGCTGCTGCTGCTGCTGTGAAAGCTCAAGTTAAAGCTGGAAAAGGGATTGTCATCAAAGAACCTGATCAGCACTAGATTAGGGATTAACTTGATGCTTATTGTAATCTGTTAAGAGAAAAACATTGTAATACTTCATTGAAAATGTATAAGAAACATTATTGGAACAGTATATGATAAATATAGTTTGAATGTTCTGAAATATGTATGTTTCTTAATTGTTCTGCAATGTTTAATAAGTATACATGTGTGGTTTATTACATGTTCAAGTTTACTCTGTTGTCATTTATATGTTTTACATCATTTTGTAATTTTTAATTATGAGTGGTGTATATCATTGACTAAGGGTTATGACTTCTCCAAATAGGGGGAGATTGTTGGGTACATTGGTCAAATGTACCTGATTTGAAGAAGCCTCACCTAACTCAATGATATACATCAGAATGTATTTGATGTTTGTTTGAGTTAATTGTGCAGGTTAGACATACACTGGACTGAAGCTGAAAATTTCTAAGTCCATGTGTCGACACCCAGAGGCAAAGTGTCGACACTTGAGAAAGCTTGTGTCGACACCCAGACATGCAGTGTCGACACTTGGAGTCATTGTGTCGACACCAGGGAAGAAGAGTCGACACCAGTCAGAAAGTGTCGACACTTGGAGCTGTGTCGACACTCAGTGTAGAAGGATGCAGAAAAGCTGTGTCGACACTTAGCAGAAGTGTCGACATCTTGAAGAGCTGAGTCAACACCAGACAGTGTCGACACTTGGAGTTGTGTCGACACTCAGCATAATTCTGCAGAGACTAAGTACAAGTGTCGACACTCAACACAATGTGTCGACACTCAATCTAAAGAGTCAACATATGAAGAATGTGTCGACACTCAGCACAATGTGTCGACACACACTCAAAAGAGTCAACATATGAAGAATGTGTCGACACTCAGCATAATGTGTCGACACACACTCAAAGAAGTCAACACTTAAAGAATGTGTCGACACTCAGCACAATGTGTCGACACATAACCAGAAGACTCAACACTTGAAGATAGTGTCGACACAAGGAGCTGTGTCGACACTTAGCAAAGAACAGAAAACTTGTAAAATATTCTAAGTATAAGTGTCGACACTAATGGGATGTGTCGACACTCAGCTGAAGAATCAAGAATGAAGACTTGTGTCGACACCAAGAAGCAGTGTCGACACTTGACAGTTTCTACACATGAAGATGTGTCGACACAAAGGAGATGTGTCGACACTTGGAAGAATACAGAAAGAATGAAGTACAAGTGCTTGTGTCGACACTCAATTTCAGTGTCGACACATGCAGAAGAAACTGTGTCGAGACATACAAGGGAATGAGTCGACACCTTGTAGACTTGTGTCGACACTTACACAACATGTGTCGACACTTGGTCTATAAGTGTCGACACTTAAGAACAGAAAGTCTCGACACTAACTGACAGTTAGAGAATTTCAAGAAGTGACTGGTTGACATGACAGCTGCCAATCCAGCCGGTCTACAGCAACTGTCAGTGAAGTCAAAAGACTGTTATAAACCGGATCAGCCGGTTACCATGAAGGAAGCCTTTAAATAGGCACCAACAGTCTACAGAAAAGAGGGGATGGTTATGGTAAAGTAGTTCACAATCATTACATGGTGTGATTGAAGTAGTTGATCAGACTAAATCAAGAAGTGATACACAGAAGATCAACACAAGAAGATCAGGCAGTCCAACTGCAGATCTAAGTAATTGGAGAGAGAGAGCTCCAACCAAGGATTCAGTCTTTGGAACTAAGGCTGAGAAGAAGAATTCAGAGTCATCTGGATTTCAAGAAGCAGAGATCAAGGATCAACTGCAGAAGATTCAGACTAATTCAGTTCTACTCAAGAAGCTTTGAAGAAAGCTAAGTCAGTTTGAATCAAGCTGAGATCTTCCAAGAACTCTCCAAGAAGCTCTCAACTCCTCTCATTCCTTCTGAGTTGTAGAGTTAGAATTTGTAATTTCTATTATAACTTGTAAGATCCATTGAATCTGAGTGATTGTAAGCCTATTTTATAAAGGCTGAGGGTAGGGCTTGGTGCCTGAGTGTAGGAGTTGAAGAACTCTGAGTGTAGGCCTTTGATTGGCTGAGTGTAGGCCTGGGTGGCTGAGTGTAGGCCTTTTGGCTGAGTGTAAGGCTTTGGGCCTCAGGTAGGAACCTTGTTGGGTTCTGAGCTAGTGGAGAAGTTTGGCCGAATCTAGTACACTGCTAGATAGGCGAAGAGGGAAAGTGGATGTACCCAAAGATTGGGGAACCACTATAAAATTAGTGTGTCTGCTGTGCTGTGCTGTGTTGTGGCTTTTCTGTGTGATTTCTGAAATTGCTGTTAACTGTAATAATCTGTGATAAACTGTTGTGCTGTCAAACAAAAGTTAAAAAGGTTTAGGTCACCTATTCACCCCCCCCTCTAGGTGTTTAGGTACCATATCTTTCAAACGGCACCATATTTTTCAGCAGGTTTGGGCCTGGTCGTACATGGCTCATCACCGTGCCCCGCAAAGCCGCATATCTTACAAAGGGAGGGAATATCTTCGTAGATAAACTTTTGAAAGAAATTACCCGTGGCTTTGCTGGTGAGCCAAAAACCGCCCAAAAGCGGCTTTGCCAGATTCCTTCTTATACAAATTCGGGCAAAAATTATCCTGGATATAGCTGTGGTGGAAGCATCAATTTGTAGAGGGTCGCCAATTGCAATGGCGATTCTTCGCAAATTCTTCTTCCCCCAAAAGTGGAGTGGCAGTCCCAGCAGACGCATCCGTGTTGGTACGCACATATCCGGATTTTTAGAGGGAATGAAACTCTCAGACCAACGGTCAAGACCAACTGCGCATCCAGCCACATGCCATGGTCCGCCAATCCAGACCTGGTCCCTACTCTCTTTGTCCGCAAAAAAATACGATAAAGCACTAGTTTCCAAGGTCTTTAAGAAGGAAACCAGGGTAGGCACCCCATTTTTCTTGTAGCTGCGACGATAGGAAATCGAACTTCAAATTCTTCCCCAAGACACGGCCAACAAGTGCATTGTCGAAGTTAGATTTAATTTTATCGGATTCATCCTCGTCAAGAGTAATAATGCCATACTTCAGGAAGTTTTCTTGTGGCTCAAGAGGCGCTTCATGAACAGTGAGGATATTCCGAGGCCTGGCTTGGGAAGGCTTTTTCGGAGCAGCAGTAGTGGCCGGCAATGGAGCCTTGTTCGCAGTTGTTGGATGAATGGAATGTCGAGCGGGTTGGGATGAAAATAATGGCGGTGAGGGAGCGCCAGAGCCGCCATAAATAGTTAACAAAGCGTCTAATATTGCAGGAGTGAAAGGCTTTGCATTTGTATTTAGTTGGCTTGTAGTATTGGGATGAGAACCTGGTGCAGGCAGATTTTCTGTAGAAGCATTTTGTCGAACAGTTGGCAGGCAGCTGTCTACGGCATTCTGTGGAGCATCTGGCGGGCAGTTACCGGACATCAACAACTTTGCATCAGATACAACATCAGCCGTGGTCAAGATGAGATTAGAGGAAGAATCAGAGATGGTAACAGAGAGTTCATCATCGGACTCATCATTAGAGGAATCAGACATATGACTGTCTGAGCTGGAATTATCTTCCTGTAGCTTCGAAGATTTGGCAACCTGCCGCAAATCTTTGCCTTTTTTCATGCTGGAAACAACTTATGCATTCACAGCGGCCTCTTCTTCTGGATTGGGAACAAAAAAGTTCTGCTGCTCGGGAGAAAAAACCTTCTTACCTTTAGATTTCTGGCCCATAGTTGCCGAAAACAGTAAGCCAGAAGCACCCGCACCGCGCCGCCACTACCTCGCACCACCCACACTCACACGTCGCCACTGCAGCATGCCCCGCCAGCGGCACAACGCCACCACCGTGCAACACTCCCCCACTCTCTCACTAGGGGATCTCTCCACTCTCTAGAACACTCCCTTGAAAGTTTTTGGGTTCCGGGGGGACAGTGGATATTCCAGGCACATGACTGGAATAAGGGGGTTGCTGAAGGACTATACACCTATCAAGTATGGCCCTAAAGTTAGCTTTGGTTGTTCAGAAAAAGGAATCATCAAATGCTTTGGTAACATTTCTAGTAACCAAATTACTATCACTCAAGTGGCCTATGTGAAGGGTTTGAAACATAACCTCATTAGCATAAGTCAGCTAAGTGATTTAGGATATGACATCTCATTTGTCAAGAATGGTTGTCATATCAAAAGGTCAAGTGATCAAAAGATCATTCTGACAGGATATAGGAAGAGGAATGTTTATTGTCTTGACTTTGTATGTGAGAACAATGTTTCTCCTATTTATCTTGTAGCTGATGAGAGAGTCTCACATTGTGTTAAATGGCACAAGAGGCTGGCTCATCTTAACTATAAGAATATTGACCAACTCTTTAGCAAAGAGTTAGTGAGGAATGGTCCTCAAGTTAAGTGTATAAAGGATGGGATATGCTCAGCTTGTCAAAAAGGAAATCAGACCAAATCCATCTTTCATAGTCTTGAAAACAAGGATTCAGTGAGGTGTCTATACCTCTTGCATATGGATCTATTTGGTCCTATGCCAGTTCACAGTCTAGGTAGGAAAGTCTACACATTTGTGGTAGTAGATGACTATTCTAGATATTCCTGGGTGTTCTTCCTAAGACAAAAATCTGAAACCCCAAGTATCTTATATAGTTTTGTTAAACAAATTCAGAATGAGTTGGACAGTACATTGGTCAAAATCAGAAGTGACCATGGCACTGAATTTCAGTCTGAAAGTATGACAAAACTGTGTGAAGAATTTGGGATTTTTCAGGAATTTTCCTCACCAAGAACACCTCAGCAAAATGGTATTGCTGAAAGGAA
Source organism: Platanthera guangdongensis (assembly GCA_039583875.1). Taxonomy (NCBI): domain Eukaryota; kingdom Viridiplantae; phylum Streptophyta; class Magnoliopsida; order Asparagales; family Orchidaceae; genus Platanthera; species Platanthera guangdongensis. Next base: position 161,736,655 of record CM077152.1, on the reverse strand, counting down.
GAATAAAACATTGATAGAGGCTGGTAGAACCCTATTGAGTGACACTTCTCTCCCAGAATATTTCTGGGCTGAGGCAGTAAATACTGCATGTCATGTGATCAATAGGGCTACTATCACCAAGTGACACAAGAAGACTCCCTATTAGATTGAGAAGGGCAGAAAACCAAATTTATCCTATTTCAGGATCTTTGGTTGCAAGTGCAATATACTTAACAATGACAAGTCTTATCTAACCAAGTTTGCTGCCAAATCCCAAGAGGGTATCTTTGTTGGGTACAGTAACAATAGTAAGTCTTGTAGGGTCTACAACTTGATTACTCAAGTTGTAGAAGAGTCTATACATGTAGTCTTTGATGAAACAAGACTGATTAACAGTGAGTTGTCAAGTAGTGTATGCAGCTCTACACGTATAACTGAGAAGATGGACAAGCTTACCATTATAGAATGTTCTACTACAACTCAGCAAGTGGAAGATGGTGGCTGCTGTCCAGGGGGAGTACAAGACTCTCTAGATGCAGAAGAAGACCAAGAGGTGCAGCTAAATGAAGAGGCTAGAGGTGTACAATTTGAAGACAAACTACCTCCAGCAAATAAACACTTAAAGGATCATCCAGCCAATCAAATAATTGGTGATCCCAGACAAGAAGTGCAAACAAGAAGCAGGAATCTAAGTACAGTTCTTTACTCTAGTTTCCTATAATAGGTAGAACCAAAGAAATTTGAAGAAGCAGTTCTAGACCCTTATTCGATTGATGTCATGCAAGAGGAGCTGAATCAGTTCAAAAGATGTAAGGTCTGGGAGCTAGTTCCTAAACCAAAATACCACAACATCATTGGAACTAAGTGGATCTTTAGGAACAAGTTGGATGAGAATGGAATCATTATAAAGAATAAAGCTAGACTTGTTGCAAAAGCATATAGGCAAGAAGAAGGTATTGATTTTGATCAAACCTTTGCTCTAGTGGATAGAATGGAGGAAATCAGGACGTTCCTTGCCTATGCAAAATATCAAGGGTTTAAGGTATTCCAAATGGATGTTAAGTCAGCTTTCCTAAATGGAGATCTAATGGAAGAAGTATATGTAGAGCAGCCCTCAGGTTTTGTTGATTCTCTCCAACATGAATATGTTTATAGACTTAGGAAAGCATTGTATGGGTTGAAACAAGCCCCAAGGGCTTGGTATGAAACCATATCTAGTTTCCTTATTGAGAAAAAATTCTCAAGTGGAAAATAGATAAGACTCTATTGATTAGGGAATCTAAAGGCAAGATTATCTTAGTCCAAATATATGTAGATCACATAATATTTGGGTCTACTGAAAGTAATCTTTGCAGAAAGTTTGCAAAACTTATGCAAGGAAAATTTGAAATAAGCAGTATAGGGGAACTTAAGTTCTTCTCGGGTCTCCAAGTAAGATAGACTGAAGATGACCTGTCCATATGCCAGTCTAAGTTCACCCTAGAGTTGATAAAAAAAGTATGGTATGAATTCATCCACTACCATGAAAACTCCTATGAGGTCAAGCATGTCTCTAAGCAAAGATGATGCAGGGAAACCTGTAGATGAATCTTTGTATAGAGGGATAGTTGGCTCCCTACTGTATTTGACTACTAGTAGACGAGATATCATATATGCTACATGTGTCTATGCTAGGTACCAAGCATGCCCTAAAGAATCTCATCTGAGTGCAGTTAAAAGGATTTTGAGATATCTAAAGGGCACACCTTATCTAGGCCTTTGGTACCCTAGGAATGGAGATTTTCTACTAACAGGTTATTCAGATGCAGATTTTGCAGGTTGTAAAGAAGATAGAAAGAGTACTACAGGAACCTGTCAATTTCTAGGTGGAAGACTGATGTCTTGGAGCAGTAAGAAGCAGACTAGTGTGTCCATCTCCACAACTGAGTCAGAATATGTTGCTGCAGGAAGTTGCTGTGCACAACTTTTGTGGATTCAATATCAGCTAGTAGACTATGGTATTCAAATAAGTAGAACACCTTTACTTTGTGATTCTACAAGTGCAATTTCTATAGCTAATAATCCTGTCTCACATAGTATGACTAAGAACATATAAATTAGATACCATTTTCTTAGAGAACATGTAGAAAAAGAGGACATTTCCCTAGAATATGTTAAAACAGATAATCAGATAGCTGATATGTTTACTAAGCCCCTAGATGAAACCAAATTCAATAAGTTTAAAATTGAATTAGGACTGTTAAAGTTAGAATAGCTTCATAAAATTGGCTAAGTAAAATGGTGTCGACACAAGGAGTTACATGTGTCGACATATAGAAGTGATGTCGACATTTCAGAGAAATGGTGTCGACACATCTAGATAGTCAGTGTCGACACTTCAGAGAAGTAGTGTCGACACATCCAGAGTAAGTGTCGACACATCCAGAAGTGTTGTCGACACTTAGGATTAACACAGAATTCATCGGGTGAAGTATCGACTAATCATTGAGCACAGATGTTTATGTGTCGACACATATAATCTGTCGACTATATTAGTGTCGACACATAGAAGACCACACTTATGTCGAGACATTAGAAGTAAGTGTCAACACATTTAGAGTATTTTGACGCGTCTTTTCACCTTCGATTTTCGAAAGGTATAAATAGGTCTTCACCATTGTTTGTCGACACGCTCTCCATAGTTTCGAGACCAAAATTGTGTGTCGACATCTCTCTTCTCTAAATTTAAGATTTCTCAAAACCCTAATGGCGCATAAGCTTGAGGAGAACGTCAATGAAGGTTATGAGCTAGTACGACATGCCTTTGACGATGTAGAATCTGAAATTAAGGAGACAGTAACCCTAATTACAGAGAATGGATTGGAGTATCTAGTGTCTGAGCCAACCAAGATCTGGAAGAAGGAGGTACTTGAATACTTTAGTACAGTAACCCGTGATGCAAATGGACTCAAGATTAAGTCCACAGTCTCTGGGGCAAAATTAAAAATCACCCAGAAAAATCTAAGAAAAGTTCTACATCTACCAAGAACTAAAGACGAAGAAGATGTACCTACATCTAAGACAAGGGAGGCACTGCAATGGTGTGGACTTGCTTCAAACATGAAGATTGGATCAGCTTTTAATAGGAAAGGCATGAACATTGAAGGCAAGTTTTTGTCTGAAATGGTAGGAAAGGTAATTATGGGCAAGCCAGGTGGGCATGATAAAATATCAGCTCATATGTTCAGTTTAATGACAAGGATCATTTTCAAACTCCAAACTGAGTGGTCAGCAGTGATGTTTTACAAGATTCAGGAAAGTCTAAAGAAGCCCAATCTGGGTAGGATTATGAATTTGTTCTTGGCTGGAACTATTCCAGAAGTGATGAACCAAGCTACTGGATCAAAGATAAACCATATAAGGAGGATGGATATCAGAATTATCTCAAGGTGGGATAGGGTGTTAACCAAGGACATGCCTACTCCTGAAAAGGAAGTTTCTCAATATATGAAGAAGAAGAAAGCCATAATAGCTCCTGAATCAACCAGTAGATCAGAGGAGCAAGTAGTTTTCAGTTCTAATGAAGAAGAAGCTGATAATACTGGAAGGTCACCAGTAAGGAATGCAGATGCACTAAGGCAGGGGGAGCAACCATCTACTAGCCCTATTCACCTAGATCCACTCCAAGGGGAGCCTCAACATGTGGAAGAGTCAACTCACTTGGATAGTGAATTGGCTACTCAAACAATCCTAGAGGTAATACATGAAGTTAATTAATCTATTTTCTATATTTAGGATGAAGTATTAACTGTGTCTTTAATTGATGTTGATCAGCAAACTCAGTTACCTAGTCAACCACAAGATGTTGTAATGGAAGACACATCAGTTGCTGATAATGCTCCAGAGATAAGAAACTCTCTAGTTCCTTCTCAACAGGAGTATACTCTAGAAGTGTTGTTCCCTTATTTGCTACAAACTGATTTTGAGGGAGAGAAAGCAGCTTTTGAGGGGGAGAAGGTAGATCTTGAGGGGGATCATGTACAGTCTCATGAGGAGACTGATAGAAATGAGGATGAGGAGCAAAGGGTGCAGGGGGAGCTACCTAAGACAATACAGGACTTGAATCCTAGTCGTATAGATATAGTAGACATTGCCACTACTTCTGCTTCTGAGGATGAAGAAACTTCTAGAGCCAAAAAAAGAAAGCTTATGGTTTTCAAAAGAAGGAGTCAAAGCAACAAGAAAGCTTTACAAACTATTGCTCCACAACCTGCTCCAACAATTGATTATTGTTCTTTGTTAATATCCATGCAAGTAAAGTTGGATGAGCAAATGATTGCTATGGAAAAGTATATAGATGAGACACACAAGGATCTTCAATTCACTTTGGCAACAGATATAAAATCTATAAGATTTGAAGTCAATCAAAATAAGAAGGAGATGACTGACTGCTTTCACAAAGGTGGAAATGTTGTCGTTTACCTTTCCACTCACCAAGAAAAGATCAAAACCCAAGTGGATGATATGGCTATCAAACAAGGATATGTTCTTGAGAATCAGATCATAATGAATGAAAATCTAACTGAATCACATAATGTGATAGTAACTGAAATGAAGACTATTGCAGCTGCTCAGACTGAAGCAAGGACTGCTGCCAAAGCTGAGTTTGATAAGCAATTACAAGAAGGAATAGCTGCTGTAAAAACTGCTATTACAGATTCCCAAAAGGCCATTTCTGGACAGCTATTGAAATTAAAAGCTTTATACAAAGATGGGGTTAATTTTTTAGATGACCAGATCAGATCCCAAAAGGATGATCTTAGAGATCATATAGAAAGAGAAGTCATAAAGGGGGAGAGGGTTTTAGTCAAAGCTGGATCTGACCATGTTAAATGGATTTCCAATAGCATCAGAGCCACACTTGGATATCCACCCATGTGTGATGATGACATTGTAGCTGAATCTGGAATGAATCCTGCATATTTTGGAGGAGAACAGGCTGAAGTAGCTCAGGTGATCTATCCTCTTGCAGATTTTGAAATGATACATCAAGAAGTCCAATCTATTTATAGCCCTCCTGAGGGTAATAAGAATATTATTATTGAGAAAGTAGATAAGCCTGTGCCTGAGGAAGTTTTGAAAGAGCAAGAAGCTCAATTATCTAAGAAGAGGTTCAGAGAACAAGCAGAGTTAAGGCCTGATTTTGAACAGTGGAGCCAAACTTCTAGAAATATTATACTGACTGCTTGGAAAGTTGTAAAAGGATAATTTTCTAGAGAGGGGTAAATGGTATTCTAACCAAGAATGGAGAAAACATGAATCCAGGAAAGAGGCTATTTTATAGTACATAAGAAAGGCTAAACTATGGAAGCTACCTCATAATGCACAGGAGCCTAGCAAGTATTTTTCTAAGCCTTATCATTATTTTGAGAGACAAAAGATAACGGCTGAAGAACTAAAGAAGAAAGATCTTAAGGGAAAGAAGCATGCTGATGACATTGATGCTCCAGTTCAAGCCAAGATTCATTCAGGCAAGGGCATTGTCATCAAAGAGCCAGAGCAGCCATAGAATAGAATAATCTTAAGTTTACAACTTTGTAATCATTTGTGTTAAAATCCATATAAACTTTTGATTAAAGAAACTTTTGATAGTTGAAACAAATCTTTTATGAATGCTCATTGTGTTAGCATTAACATTTTGTGATAAAATATTTTATATGCTTTGTTTCAGTAATTACCCTGTCAAATAATGCTGTTATACATCATATTGTGTATTTGTTATGTATGGTGTATATCATTGACTAAGGGTTATGACTTCTCCAAATAGGGGTAGATTGTTGGGTATATTGAAAAATGTGTACCAGATTTGAAGAAGCCTTACCCTATTCAATGATATACATCAAGGTGTATTTGATGTGTTTTGAGTTTATATGTGTAGGTTAAGTAATTGCAGGAAATGTAGAAAATTTCTAAGTCCATGTGTCGACACCTAGAGAAGCAGTGTCGACACTTCTGAAGACTTGTGTCTACACTGGAGAAAAGCTGTGTCGACACTTGGAGTAGATTGTGTCGACACCAGGAAAGGCAAAGTCAACACCAGAAGAAACGTGTCGACACATATAGGCAGTGTCGACACACTGTGAAGAATTGTCAACATAATCAGTGTCGACACTTAGAGGCAGTGTCGACACCCAGATAAGCTTTGTCGAAATCAAATATGTCGACACCAAGAGACAGTGTCAACATACAGAAGTATTTGTCAACATCAACTTTGTCGACACACAGGACTTGTGTCGACACACAACAAAGATTCACCAAAGTTAAAGTAAAGAAGTATTTGTGTCGACACAAAGGAGATGTGTCGACACTCAGCAAGTATCAACAACAAAAGAAGTTGTGTCGACACAAAGGAGATGTGTCGACACACAGTAGAATTCAACTAAATTTTAAAGAAGAAGTACTCGTGTCGACACACAGAATGACTGTCGACACATTCAACAGAAGGCTTGTGTCGACACACAAAATCAGTGTCGACACATTCTGAAGAAGCAGTGTCGATAATCTATTACAACAACACAAGGAGTTGTGTCGACACCATCAAGGCTAGTGTCGACACTTAGTTCACTTATGTTGACACTTAGTCTATTTGTGTCGACACATAATGAAGATCAGTCTCGACACTTTCAGACAGAGATAGTATTTTCAAGAATTGACTGGATAACTTGACAGCTGCCATTTCAACTGATCTACTGTAACTGTCAGAGCTGTCAGAAGTTCGTTAGAAACTGGATCAGCCGGTTACCTTGAAGGAAGACTATATAAAGGCCTTTTTGCTTCAACAGAAAGGCATCGAACAATTAACAATAATTGAGAGATCAGAAGATCAATCATTGCAGAATACAGATCCAGAGAAAACTATAAATCAGTATTTTGAAGAAATTTCAGATTTACTTGGAGAGAGAGAACTCCAGTAATTGAAATCAAGAAAGAGATTTGTTTAATCAGATTTCTTAAGGAGCAGGTTTTGAACCAGACTGCAAAGAAAGATCCAGATTTAATTATTCATCTTAAGAAGTAAGTTGCCAGCCGGTCTACTTTAAGAAGATCAACTTTTACGGAGTTCAGACTCAAGAAGCCTTGAAGAAAGCAAAGACAAAGTTGATCTCAGGAATCAGTACTATCAAGAACTGATAAAGAAGGTTGCCCACTTCATTCTCTCAAACAAAGTGGTGATCTAAAACTAGTTATTATCTTTTTGTATGATCCTAAGGGATCTGAGTTGTAAGCCTAAATTTATAAAGGATGGGGTAGGGATTTTGAGCCTGAGTGTAGGAGAATCTATTCTCTGAGTGTAGGCCTTGTTGAAGACTGAGGTAGGGCTGTTTAGCCTGAGTATAGGTCTTGTTGAAGACTGAGTGGTAGGGTTTTGTGCCTGAGTTGTAGGAGTGGGGACACCCTGAGTTGTAGGAACCTGGTTTGGGGTTCTGAGCTGTAGGATCTGAGGATCTGAGGAGAAGTGCAGAAGTTAGGCCGAATCTAGTACACTACTAGATAGGCGAAGGGTGAAAGTGGATGTACCCAGACCTTGGGGAACCACTATAAAATCTGTGTGCACTATGTGTTTGATTATTTCTTTGATTGCTGAGCTAGCTGTGCTGAATAGTTGTAGAATATTGCAAATACAGGTTTAATTGTACAGAGTTTCTGCCTTAAAATTAAAAAGAAAAAGTACACCTATTCATCCCCCCTCTAGGTGATTAGGCACTAATTCTTTCAACCGTGATTCTATTTTTGAGTAGTAGTAATATTTTGATACGCATTGTGAAAAGTATAAACTATTTTGTATACTTAGAAATTTCTTCTATTATATTTTTACGCGTGCGAGCATGCGACTTCGCATGGTACTCCGTAGCTCAATTTCCTTGTTTGCTACATCATTTTTCCTATCTTCTTAGATTTTGTTTGCTCGGGACGTGAAAACCGTTAAGTCTGGGGGTGTGATGAGTCCGATTAATATAGGGATTTTCGGACTCATCTGGGCAAGTTTTCATGCGTTTGCACTTCAATTTTAGTTCGTTATCGTATATATTTCATCTTATCTTTATCTCCATAGGAAGTGCACACTTTGGCCCGTGGTTGTGTATTTTTGTACTTTTCTATTTTGTACTCCTTTTTGTGATCGTCTGGATTGTCTGCACATATCAGTGCTGGGTTTAGGGGTCGTGTACGTGTTCCGGGGATGTTTTGAAGCAGGAATACTGCGCACGATCATTAGACCACTGCTCATGATCGTGCGCAATGTTCCGGGGATGTTTTAGGGGTCGTGTACGTGTTCCCGGGATGGTTTAGGGGTCGTGTACGTGTTCCGGGGATGTTTTAAAACTCATGATCGTGCGCAATGTTCCCTGATTTCCAAAATCTACCTGGGGTAATTTCACGACCACTGGACATAGTGCACACGACCACCGAGCATGCGCCATTGATCGTGTGCATTGATTCCTCTTTTCCTGGAGTCCTGTCTGGGGTAATCCCACGATCATTGAGCTTAGTGCGCATGACCACTGGCCGTGCGCCACTTCTCGTGCGCGTTATCCCAGTTCTTCTTCCTAATCTGCTATGCCATTGCGCACGATCACTAGACATAGTGCACACGACTACTGGTCGTGCGCCCGTGATCGTGTGCATTGTTCAATTCTGCTTTATATAAATATCGCAGGTCTCGCCCTAATTCGGAATCGCTGGGATCGATCGACATTTCTCCGTTGTTTTCCACATTCTCCGCCGTTCCCCTTCATCTTCCATCGTAGGGAGGTGCTCCGGGCAAGCTTTCACCGCCAAATCCAAGTCGGAGCTTCTTCTCAACCTCCTCCATCATTTCTTGGGCTCATTTCAAGCTTCAATGCCATAGCCATCAAGCAAAGGGAAGCTTGCAACTTTCGTCTGCTATCGTGACATGAAGAATACGGGCCATTGGAAGGTGGTGACAACCCTTCTCTACCCCGGACGCAGTTGGGGACCGAGATTGGACGCGGATTTAAAACCCGATGATTCCAACCGTGAATCCTCAGCAAGACTACGGATTCGGTCGATCTCTTGACATGTTCTTCCTTTATTGTTGTATATGTATGTTAAAACTTCATTTATATTGATGTGTTGCACTTTAGATTTAAACTTTATTAGATTCATGATTATGTGATTCTGTATTATTTTACGCTTTATTTGCTTGAGCTGCGTCATATTTCATCCACCATCCATCCGCCCTTGCAGCACTAGCAATTTCTAGTGGCGTGCGTAGCGAAGAGGTGCTCACTACCCTCATTCAGCCATTCTCATCACCTCATCTGCAAGCCTACTCGCCCATCTGCCTACAGATTCGGTGCATAGTGGCCCAACTAGTCTTCCATCCCGTCTGGCGAAGCATCGCATAGCGGTGTTGCATAGGAGTAGTTGATAGTGTTTTATTTTCTTTTTCCGCAAATATCAACCCCCCCCCCTTAGTTAGCTCCGACCTAAGGACTTCAATCTCAAGTCCTCCTCGAAATTAACTCCACCTTACTATGTTCCTTGAGAGATCGATACTTGGGAAAACTCGCACATTTTATATTTCTTGTGCGACCAGTTCATTACCGTGATCTTTAGCATCACCGGCATGCGTGCCGAAGTATGTAAAACCTTTTGTATTTGAGCTAAACCTTGTAAGCCCTTAAGGCCAATACTATTTGTGTATTTGTTTTATCATTCCTAATTGTGATAATGTACATTCATATGGTTGGTTTTTAACAATAACCTTTAAATTACTACCTATAGAATGCACTCTGTGTTAGGTTGCGTTTACAGTTTATGGTTTCAAATAGTTACTCCTATGATTGTCCATATTATATGGTGTCGGGCTCGACCAGACATACTACTATATGCTACATGACGGATGTGGGTGTTATAAGTTGGTATCAGACTCTGGCGTCGGTCTTTCTTATTCGAATTTGTGGGCTAATTCTCTTGAGGGGTGGTCAGCACATGTATGTGTGTCACCGTTATAACATGAAAGAACCCATGAATGTCCACTTAGGAATCAAAATACACATGTTTGAGGAACCTGAGTGTTCCTATTATTGCGTTTTGGAAATCTATTTGTCGCTAAATTGACTGTTTTACAATTATAGGTCACTAGGAGCGGTGCGAGGCAGTCGTAATGCTAGCACTCTGCTGAGAGTAGTGCGCCTAACGACGCACCTGCAACTCCTTCTACAGAAACCATACGAATGATATCAGAAGCAGTTTTTGCTATGTTCAATGCCCAACCAGGAAGGCAAGTGCAGCCTTCTACTCCTGGTTTAGGTAATGTACTACCTGTCGTAGCAGAATATATGGTGGCAGATCAAGTAGCGGCAGAGCCTGTTGTGCAGAGGATAGCTATTGAGAAGCAGTTATGGCACGTGATGAGCTTTAATCCACCAATGTTTACAGGGACTGGAACCCCAACACAAGATGAGGACATGCTTTCCAGAGTAAAGAGAGTCATGTCAGCTTCGGAGACTGAATAGTTGTAGAAGATTATAATAGCCACTTTCCATTTAGACGGTGAAGTAAGGCTGTGGTTGGATGAGTTAGAGCTACATCATTTGGAAGGTAGACAACTCACTAACATCTCAAGGAGGAGATCACGAGATTATTTCTGGCACAGTTCATCCCTGTTGGGTACATTGGTTTAAATGTACCTGATTTGAAGAAGCCTCACCCTACTCAATGATATACATCAAAATGTATTTGATGTATTTTGAGTTACTTGTGCAGGTTAAGTATTTGCAGAAATGAAGCAAAAAGTTTCTAAGTCCATGTGTCGACACCCAGAGGGAAAGTGTTGACACTTAAGAAGACTTGTGTGGACACCCAGGCATGCAGTGTCGACACATGGAGTCATTGTGTCGACACCAGAGATGCAGAGTTGACACCAGACAGAAAGTGTCGACACAAGGAGCTGTGTCGACACTCAATGAAGGAAGTGCAGTGAAGCAGTGTCGACACTAAATAGTTGTGTCGACACCCTGTGAAGCTGTGTCTACATCAGAAAGTGTCGACACTCAGCAAAAGTCAGCAGAGACTAAGTATAAGTGTCGACACACAGAACAATGTGTCGACACACAACAGAAGAGTCAACACTTGAAGAAAGTGTCGACACAAGAAAGAATGTGTCGACACTCAGCTAAAGACTCAACACTTGAAGAAAGTGTCGACACATGGAGCTGTGTCGACACTTAGCAAAGATCAGCAAGTTCAACAAATTATTCTAAGTACAAGTATCGACACTAAGGGGATGTGTCGACACACAGCTGAAGTCTCAACAGAAGAAGAATGTGTCAACACAAGGAGCTGTGTCGACACTCAGCAAGTATCAACACTGAAGACATGTGTCGACACCAAGAAGCAGTGTCGACACTAACAAGTTCAACACATGAAGTTATGTCGACACAAAGGTGTTGTGTCGACACTTAGAAGAATTCAGCAAAATACTGAAGTACAAGGACTTGGGTCGACACACATTATCAGTGTCGACACATGAAGAAGAAGCAGTGTCGAGACATAGAATCGACAACACAAGGAGTTGTGTCGACACCTTGTAGGCTAGTGTCGACACGTAGACAACTAGTGTCGACACTTAGTCTATAAGTGTCGACACTTAAAGATAGAAAGTCTCGACACTTTCAGACAGTTAGAGAATTTTCAAGAACTGACTGGATGACTTGACAGCTGCCATTCCAGCCGGTCTACAGTACCTGTCAGAGTTGTCAGAAAACAGTTATGAACTGAACCAGCCGGTTACCATGAAGAAGGCCTATAAATAGGCTTATTCTGTCTGAAGAAAAGTTGTTGTTCAAGTTCAGAAACATTGATTGATCAAGTATCAAAGAAGATCTATCTTTTAAGTGAAGATCTAAGAAGTTGGAGAGAGAGAGCTCCATCCAAGAAATCAGCTGTTGGAACCCAGCTGAGAAGAAGGGTTCAGATTGTTCTGAATCTTAAGAAGAAGAGATCAAGGATCAACTGCAGAGGAATCAGTATTATTGTGTTCTACTTTCAAGAAGCTTTGAAAAAAGCCAAGTCAGATTGATTTCAGCTGAGTTCTTCCAAAAACTCATCAAGAAACTCACATCTCATATCTTTAATCTCTGAGTTATTGAGTTAACATTATTGTATTCATTATTGTATCTTGTAGGATCCTTAGGGATCAGAGATTGTAAGCCTGCAATTATAAAGGCTGAGTGTAGGAGAGTTAAATCTCTGAGTGTAGGCCTTGGTGGCCGAGTGTAGGCCTTGGTGGCTGAGTGTAGGCCTTGGAGGCTGAGTGTAGGCCTTTGTGGCTGAGTGTAAGCCTTGTGGAAAAGCTGAGTTGTAGGGCCTTGGGGTTGAGGTGTACGAACCTGTTTGGGGTTTTGAGATAGTGGAGAAGTTTGGCCGAATCTAGTACACTGCTAGATAGGCGAAGGGGGAAAGTGGATGTACCCAAAGCTTGGGGAACCACTATAAAACTCTGTGTCTACTGTGTGATTGTGGTTTGCTGTGATTGTTGAATGTGTGCTGTGATAAAGTAGAATAGAATTTTGTGATATTATCTGATTGCTGCCTAAAAAGTTAAAAATATTCAAGTCACCTATTCACCCCCCCCCCCCCTCTAGGTGTTTAGGTACAATATCTTTCAAGTGGTATCAGAGTCAGGTTACTCAAAAAGGACTAACAGTCTGAGTAGATCCTATTGGCAGATTCAGTCTAAGTGAATTGCAGAATCAATAAAATCAAGAACCATGGGTTCTACTGAGAATCACAAGGAATTGGGATCCATGAAGTTACCCATATGCAGGAAAGAGATCTTTGGGATGTGGAAGGAAAGGGTGAGACTTTATATGGAAGCCTCAGACCCTAGGATTTATATCACAGTCAAAGAAGGGCCATATGTGCCCATGAAGGTGTCAGTATTGGATGCCAATCAGAGAACACCTAAGGATTTCTCTGAAATGACAAAGGATGAAATTGTTCTAGCCACTATGGATAAGAGGGCTCATAACATCATAGTGAGTGTCATAGATGATACAACTTTTCAGAATTTGATACACTGTAAGACAGCTAAAGAGATGTGGGAAACTCTTATTGTATACATGGAGGGTTCTGAGGAAGTAAGGCAAGACAGAAAATCCTTGCTAAACCTAGAATATGAAAGTTTTAGACAAGGAAAAGCTGATAGCATAACTGAGTGCTATAAGAAGTTTTACAGGATTGTGAATGAGCTCATGTCCTATGGCAGAGAGTTCAGTAATTACGAACTCAATGACAAGTTTCTAAGGTCCCTAACAAAAGATTGGGACACCAAGATCTGTGCCATTAGATAAATGACTAAGTTGGCAGAAATTCCACCACCTACACTGTTTGGCAAACTGTTGTCTTATGAAATGCAGTTGACAGTGAGGAAAGAAGAGGAGAAATCAACAAGAAGTGAACATAAGGAAAGGACAGTGACCTTCAAAACAGAAGCCCCCAGAAAGTACAGAGGTAAGTCACCAACTCCACCTCCAAAGGTTGCTGAAACTGAGTCAGATGAGTCAGCAAGTACAAAGTCTGAAAGCAGTGAAAGTGATGAGGACTTTGCTGCCTTCACTAGACATTTTCAGAACTTCTTGAAGAATAAACAGTGGAGGACAAGGCCTTCTACTTCACAGGGAAAAGAAGACTTTTATCAGAATAAAAAGTCTTCAAAGAAAGACAGGAAAAAGACTAAGTCTGACAAGGCAACTCTTTCAAAAATAGTTTGCTATTGCTGTAATAGACAAGGTCATGTTGTTGCTGATTGTCCAGAAAAAAGAAAGGAGTCTAGTGACAAGATGAAGACTCATTTCAAAGGCAAGAAAGAAAAGTCATTTGTTGCCAAAAAGGAGAAGACCCTGTCAGATATTTCTTCATCAGAAACAGAGTCAGATGCTGAGGCATATATAGGGCTGTTTGCTGAAGAAGAAGAAGAAGAAGAGTTCGTGCAGATTATGAATTCTATATATGAACAAGAAGACAGTCAATGCCAAGGGCTAATGGCATTGATAGAAAGTGACAAAATCCTGGAGCATCCAGGACCTAGTAACGTACAACATTGTTCTTCCAGTTCAGTTTCTTGTGCCAGTACAGAATCAGATTCATCATCATCAAGTGATGAGAGTGTATCTGAGTCTGAAGAAGATATTCATCAGTTGATAGATGAATATAAAGTTCTGTTGCAAGCTTATAAGAAGAGCAAGTCCCTAGCCAAAAGTCAGGCAAAGGAAATTGCTAATCTCAAAGCTATGGCAACTGATTATGAGAAGTTATTTGATCAAAAACTAAATGCGATAGCCAGACTGAAGCACATAACTGTGATTCAGATGGGGACTATCACATATAAGAATGATCAAATCAAGAGTCTGGAGATTAGTCTTTAGAAGGAGAAAGATCTAGTTGCTATGTTTTCTAAACCTAAGTCAGTTCTACCTTTAATTGATGAATTTGTTCATCACAAAGGCAAGGCTGGACTGGGTTTTATTAAACCTGCAAGGACTGTCCAGTCCAAGTCCAAGGGCAAAGCCCCAACACTCAACAAGCCAGCTGTGGATAAAACAGCTAAGACTGTACCTAAGTAAAGATACAATAAGTTCGAGTGTTGGTGTTGTGGCAAGATAGGCCACTTTGCAATGGATTGTTGGCACAATGCTAGTGTCAAAGTGAGTAACAAACTGCCTATTGGAAAACCAGTAGATAGCTTTGTCAGGATGCAAACTAACAAGTACCAAGGACCCAAGAATTCTTTGAGTTCTAAGGTTCACTAATCTGTTTTGCAGGTGAGTCCAAGTGGCCATGCCCCAATATGATACTTGGACAGTGGATGTTCCAGACATATGACTGGAACAAGGAGTTTACTAAAGGACTACATACCCATCAAGGATGGTCCAAAAGTCACCTTTGGTGGTTCTGAAAAAGGGATCATCAAAGGTTTTGGTAACATATCTAACTCCTTTATTACAATCACTCAAGTGGCCTATGTTAAAGGTTTGAAACATAACCTTATTAGTATAAGTCAACTGAGTGATGTAGGATATGACATCTCATTTGTGAAAGATGGTTGTCATATCAGGAGGTCAACTGATCAAGAGATCATTTTGAATGGTTATAGAAAAAGGAATATCTACTGCTTAGACATTATTGTGGAGAACAATGGTTCTCCAATGTGTCTTGTAGCTGATGAGACAGTCTCTCATTGTGTCAAATGGCACAAGAGGCTAGCCCATCTAAACTACAAGACAATTGGCAAACTCTTTAGCAAAGAGTTAGTGAGGAATGGTCCTCAAGTTAAGTGTGTTAAAGATGGTATTTGTTCAGCTTGTCAAAAGGGCAAGCAGACTAGATCCACCTTTAGAAGCATAGAAAACAAAGATGCTGTGAGGTGTTTATACCTCTTGCATATGGATGTCTTTGGTCCAATGCCAGTTCACAGCCTAGGTAGGAAGGTCTATACCTTTGTAGTTGTAGATGACTACTCAAGGTTTTCCTGGGTGTTCTTCTTAAGACAGAAATCTGAAACACCTAGTGTCTTCTATAGCTTTGTCAAGCAAATTCAGAATGAACTAAATAGTACAGTGGTCAAGATTAGAAGTGACCATGGTACTGAGTTTCAGTCTAAGAGTATGACAAAACTATGTGAAGACTTTGGGATATTTCAAGAGTTTTCTTCACCTAGAACACCTCAGTAAAATGACATTGCTGAGAGGAATAATAGAACCTTGATTGAGGCTGGTAGGACCCTATTAAGTGATACATCACTACCAGAATATTTCTGGGCTGAAGTTGTTAATACTGCATGCCATGTTATTAATAGGGCTACCATTACTAAAGGCCTCAACAAGATCCCCTATGAGGTTGTGAAAGGCAGGAAACCAAACCTATCCTACTTCAGGATCTTTGATTGTAAGTGTTTCATACTTAACAATGGAAAGTCTTACTTCACTAAGTTTGCTGCCAAGTCCCAAGAGGGAATTTTTGTTGGGTACAGCAACAACAGTAAGGCTTATAGAGTCTACAACTTATCTACACAAGTTGTAGAAGAATTTGTACATGTAGTATTTGATGAGACTAAACTTATTAACAATGAGTTGTCTAGTAGTGTATGCAGCTCCACAGGTATAACAAAGAAGATGGACAAGCTCAGTATAGAAGAAGAACCTACTGCAAGACAGCAAGTAGAAGATAGTGGTTGTTGTCCAGGGGGAGTACTACATGTACCTAATGTAGAAGAAGTATAAGGAGTGCAGCAAGATGAAGGAACTGAAGAGGTTCAACCAGAAGTTAGGATGCCTCCAGCCTATAAGCATCTTAGAGATCATCTAGTAGAGCAGATCATTGGTTATCCAAGACAAGGGGTACGAACAAGTAGCAGAAATCTGAATACAGCAATCTACTCCAGTTTTCTATCTCAAGTTAAACCAAAGAAGTTTGAAGAAGCCATTCTAGATCCACAATGGACTGAAGCAATGCAAGAAGAGCTGAATCAGTTCAAGAGGTGCAAGGTCTGGGAACTTGTTCCTAAACCCAAAGACCACAATATAATAGGAACCAAGTGGATCTACAGGAATAAGTTGGATGAATAAGGTGTCATCATTAAGAATAAAGCAAGATTGGTTGCTAAAGGATATAGGCAGGAAGAAGGTATTGACTTTGATCAAACCATTGCTCCAGTAGCCAGACTGGAAGCCATAAGGATGTTCCTGGCCTATGCAACCCATCAAGGATTTAAAGTTTACCAAATGGATGTCAAGTCAGCATTTCTGAATGGTAATCTTAAAGAGGAAGTCTATATGGACCAGCCATCAGGTTTTGTTGATTCAACTCTACCTAATCATGTCTATAGACTTAGGAAAGCTTTATATGGGTTAAAGCAAGCCCCTAGGGCTTGGTATGAAACCCTGTCTAGTTTCCTCATTGAGAACAAGTTCACAAGGGGGAAAATAGACAAGACTCTATTCCTTAGGGAATCTAGAGGCAAAGTTATACTAGTCCAAATATATGTAGATGACATAATATTTGGGTCTACTGAAAGTAGTCTTTGCAAAAAGTTTGCAAAACTAATGCAAGGACAATTTGAGATGAGTAGTATGAGAGAGCTTAAGTTCTTCTTGGGTCTCCAAGTAAGACAGACTGAGAATGGATTATCCATATGCCAGTCAAAGTTCATCCTAGAACTCATAAGGAAGTATGGTATGGATTCATCTAGTACCATGAAGACTCCTATGAGGTCAAGTATGTCTCTTAGCAAGGATGATGCAGGGAAACCTGTAGATGAAACCTTGTATAGAGGGATAGTTGGCTCCCTATTATATTTGACTGCAAGTAGACCAGATATTATGTATGCTACATGTGTTTGTGCAAGGTATCAAGCCTGCCCTAAAGTGTCTCATTTGTTAGCAGTCAAAAGGATATTGAGATATCTAAAGGTCACTCCCTATCTATGCCTCTGGTACCCTAGGAATGGGGATTTTGAACTAACAGGTTATTCAGATGCAGACTTTGCAGGATGCAAAGAAGATAGAAAAAGCACTACTGGAACCTGTCAATTCCTAGGTGGAAGACTAATTTCATGGAGTAGCAAGAAGCAAACAAGTGTGGCTATCTCCACGGCAGAGTCAGAATATGTGGCTGCAGGAAGTTGCTGTGCTCAACTTCTGTGGATACAACATCATCTTGAGGACTATGGAATTCAGGTAAGTAGAACTCCACTCTTTTGTGATTCTACTAGTGCTATTTCAATAGCCAATAATCATGTATCCCATAGTAGAACAAAACATATTGAAATTAAATATCATTTTCTTAGGGAGCATGTAGAAAGAGAAGATATTTTACTGGAATATGTTAGAACAGATAATCAACTAGCTGATATGTATACTAAGCCCTTAGAAGAAGCTAAGTTCAATAGGTTTAAAATTGAACTAGGAATGATAAACTTAGAATAAGTTTATAGTATTGGCTAAGTAAAATAGTGTCGACACACAGAGTTGTCTGTGTCGAGACAGAAAAGTGGTGACGACACTTCAGGGAAAAGGTGTCGACACATCTAGGAAGTTGGTGTCGACACTTCAAAATATTAGTGTCGACACATGACAAGTAGGTGTCGACACATCCAAAGTGGTGTCGACACTTAGTTTTTACTCAGGATTCTCTAAGTAAAGTCTCGACTAAATGTCGAGTTGAGTGGTGTCGACACATAAATAAGTGTCGACACATAATCATGTTGACTAAACTTGTGTCGACACATAGGTGTAGAGACATTAAAAGTCAGTGTCGACACTTATCGATAGTGTCGACACAATTTAAGTTAGCTGCCCGCCTTTTCATCTTCAAACCTAGAAAGGTATAAATAGGATTTTGCCTTAGTCTGTCGACACGCTTTCAAATGTTTCGAGACCAAACTTGTGTGTCGACACCTCTCTTCTCTCAGTTCAAATTCTTCAAACCCTAATGGCGCCAAAACTTGAGGACAACGTCAATGAGGGTTATGAACTGGTGCGCGACGCGTTTGGAGATACAGACCTAGAAATCAAGAATGTGATAACCCTAGTTGCAGACTCGGGGTTGGAATTTCTTGTTTCAGAGCCTACAAAGATCTAGAAGAAGGAAGTCTTGGAATTCCTCAATGGATCTAAGGTAGACGAAACTGGATTCAAGATCAAATCCAGGGTTCATCGTGAGAAGGTTAAGGTTTCACCTAAAAGTCTGAGGAAAGTATTACAGTTACCAAGAACTAAAGAAGAAGATGATGTTACTGCTTCAAAGACCAGAGAAGCTATAACTTGTTGTGGACTAGATTCTAAGATGAAAATTGGATCTGTGTTTAACAGAAAAGGTATGAACAGCCAAGGGAAATTTCTGTCTGAGATTGTTGGCAAAGTAATCCTCAGTAAGCCAGGAGGGCATGATAGGTTATCTGCCTCTATGTTCAGCATTATGACTAGGATTATCTTCAATCTGAAAACTGACTGGTCTGTTATAGTGTTTGAAAAGATCAAGGAAAGCCTGAAGAAGCCCAACTTGGGCAGGATCTTAAGTCTATACCTTGCTGGATGTATTCTAGAGGTAATGAGTCAAACTGCAGGTACAAAAATAAATCATATGAGAAAAATGGATATGAGGATATTCTCCAGATAGGACAGGGTGTTGTCTAAAGAGATGCCAACCCCTGAAAAGATAACTTCTGAAAAAGTATCACCTCAAAGGAAGAAAAGGAAAACTGCTCCAGTGGCTCAGGTTTCCACTAGCAGCTCTGGTAGTGAAGAGCATGTGGTCTTCACACCTGATGAGGATGAAGTCACAGGCACTGCTGTAAAGTCTCCAGCTCCTCAAGATGTTCCTGAAATCTAGGGGGAGCCTCTAGCTGTAGAAAAGCCAACTACTCTAGAGAGTGAGCAAGCTACAACCACAATAGTAGAGGTATTCACTTAACTAAATGCTTTAGATTTTTCTATAGAGGATACTGATTTGTCTGATGTTCATCAGCAAACTCAGCTGGATAGCCAAGTCCCAGATGCTGTCATAGAAGACACATCTGTAGTAGTAGAAGTTGTATCTGATCCAGTGGTTGAAGAGCCCAGAGTTTCTCCAGCTCATTCTCCACAAGAGTTTACTATGGAAGATTTATTTCTAAATCTAGATCAGGCAGACCTTGAGAATACCAAAGATGCAGCTACTGAGGGGGAGAATGCTCCACTTGAGGGGGAGCAAGTAGTATTTGTTGAAGAGCCTGCAAGGCATGAGACTGAAAAGCCCCAAGCTGTTGAGGAACTACCAAAGGAGAGGGTAGAAATTGCTAGCTCCTCAGCTTCTGAAGATGAGGAGGCTACAAGGGCTAAGAAGAAGAAATTTCAGGTATTCAGAAGAAGGAGCCAGAGTTACAAGAAGGCATTACAAACCATAGCACCACAGCCTATAGTTCAGCCAGCATCATCAATTGATTATAGTGCACTGATGGTTGCTATGCAGATCAAGTTGGATGAGCACAGAAAAGCAATAGAGAAGTATGTGGATGAAGGGAAAAAATCATTGCAGTTTGATCTTGCCCAGGATATAAAGTCCATAAGATTTTAGATGAATCTCAATAAGAAGGAGATGACAGACTGCTTCCACAAAAGAGGGAATGCAGTGGTGTACTTGGCTACACATCAAGAAAAGATTAAAGCTCAAGTTGATGAACTTGCATTGAAGCAAGGCTATGTACTTGAAAATCAGATCAGGATGAATGATAATTTGACTGAATCTCATAATGCAATTGTCACAGAAATGACTAACATTGCTGCTGGCCTGACAACTTCTCTTGTTACTGCAAAGGCAGATTTTGATAAAGAACTGCAAAAGAACTTAACTGTTGTTACAACTGCAATTCAAGACTCTCAAAAGCTGATAACTGACAAACTCCAAAGGTTAAAGCCTTATTTTAAAGATGGAGTCAATTATTTGGATAACCAGGTTAGATTTCAAAAAGATGATGTCAGAGATCACATAGCCAGAGAAGTCATAAAGGGGGAGAGAGTATTAGTCAAAGTTAGCTCTGATCATGCCAAGTGGATATCTAATTCTATCAGAGCTACACTGGGTTATCCTCCTCTTTGTGATGATGACAATGTTGCTGAATCTATAATTAACCATGCATATCTAGGAGGGAGCAACCTGAAGTAGCTCAAGTCATCTACCGTCCTCCAGATTTTGACATGATACATACTGATATACAGTCCATGTATAGCCCACCTGGGGGTAAGGACAATGTCATTATAGAGAAAGTTGTTCAACCAATATCTGAAGCTATACAAGAAGCTATGTAGAAGGAAGAAGAAATCAGATTATCTAAGAAGAGGTTCAGGGAGCAAGCTGAACAAAGACCAGACTTTGAGCAGTGGAGCCCCACCTCTAGGAACATTATTTTGACTGCCTGGAAAGCTGCCAAAGATAACATTCAAGATAGAAATAAATTGTTTTCTGAAGTGGAATGGAGGAAACATGAGTCAAGGCAGGAGGTCATAGTTCAATATAGAAGGAAGGCCAAGATGGGAAAGCTACCTCCTACTGCCCAGGAGCCTAGCAAGTACTTTCCCAAGCCTAACCATTATTTTGAAAGGCAAAAGATTAAGGCTGAGGAACTTAAGAAGAAGGAGCTGAAAGGGAAGAAGCCTGCTGAAACTGAAGACACTGAAGCCTCAGTACAAGCTAAAGTACAATCTGGGAAAGGCATAGTCATTAAGGAGGCTGAACAGAAATAGCTTAGAAATTTCTTAAGTTTACTATGTATTCTTTTGATGTAAAACATTCTGTAAACTTTAGAATTATGTATATGACAA
Source organism: Platanthera guangdongensis (assembly GCA_039583875.1). Classification (NCBI taxonomy): domain Eukaryota; kingdom Viridiplantae; phylum Streptophyta; class Magnoliopsida; order Asparagales; family Orchidaceae; genus Platanthera; species Platanthera guangdongensis. The sequence continues at coordinate 161,715,314 of CM077152.1, read as the reverse complement.
AATATTAGAACAATGTCTGTGTGATACATATGTTGTGAAATAAATTTGTTTCATAATTGTTCTGTAATGATGTCTATGAATACTTGTGTGATTGATACATGTTTAAGTTTACCCTGCTATATATAATCCTGCTTTACATCATTTTGTAATTTAATTATGAATGGTGTATATCATTGACTAAGGGTTATGACTTCTCCAAATAGGGGGAGATTGTTGGGTACATTGGTTTAAATGTACCTGATTTGAAGAAGCCTCACCCTACTCAATGATATACATCAAAATGTATTTGATGTATTTTGAGTTACTTGTGCAGGTTAAGTATTTACAGAAATGAAGCAAAAAGTTTCTAACTCCATGTGTCGACAATCAGAGGGAAAGTGTCGACACTTAAAAAGAATTGTGTCGACACCCATGCAAGCAGTGTCGACACTTGGAGTCATTGTGTCGACACCAGAGATGTAGAGTTGACACCAGACAGAAAGTGTCGACACAAGGAGCTTTGCCGACACTCAATGAAGGAAGTGCAGTGAAGCAGTGTCGACACTTAACAGTTGTGTCGACACCCTGTGAAGCTGTGTCTACATCAGAAAGTGTCGACACTTGGAGTTGTGTCGACACTCAGCAAAAGTCAGCAGAGACTAAGTATAAGTGTCGACACCCAGAACAATGTGTCGACACACAACAGAAGAGTCAACACTTGAAGAAAGTGTCGACACAAGAAAGAATGTGTCGACACTCAGCTAAAGACTCAACACTTGAAGAAAGTGTCGACACATGGAGCTGTGTCGACACTTAGCAAAGATCAGCGAGTTCAACAAATTATTCTAAGTACAAGTATCGACACTAAGGGGATGTGTCGACACACTGCTGAAGTCTCAACAGAAGAAGAATGTGTCGACACAAGGAACTGTGTCGACACTCAGCAAGTATCAACACTGAAGACATGTGTCGACACCAAGAAGCAGTGTCAACACTGACAAGTTCAACATATGAAGTTATGTCGAAATAAAGGTGTTGTGTTGACACTTAGAAGAATTCAGCAAAATTCTGAAGTACAAGGACTTGTGTCGACACACATTATCAGTGTCGACACATGAAGAAGAAGTAGTGTCGACACATAGAATCGACAACACAAGGAGTTGTTTCGACACCTTGTAGGCTAGTGTTGACACTTAGACAACTAGTGTCGACACTTGGTCTATAAGTGTCGACACTTAAAGACAGAAAGTCTCGACACTTTCAGACAGTTAGAGAATTTTCAAGAACTGACTGGATGACTTGACAGCTGCCTTTCCAGCCGGTCTACAACACCTGTCAGAGTTGTCAGAAAACAGTTATGAACCGGACCAGCCGGTTACCATGAAGAAGGCCTATAAATATGCTTATTCTGTCTGAAGAAAAGTTGTTGTTCAAGTTCAGAAACATTTATTGATCAAGTATCAAAGAAGATCTAGCTTTCAAGTGAAGATCTAAGAAGTTGGAGAGAGAGAGCTCCATCCAAGAAATCAGCTGTTGGAACCCAACTGAGAAGTAGGGTTCAGATTGTTCTGAATCTTAAGAAGCAGATATCAACGATCAACAGCAGAGTTATCAGTCTTATTGTGTTCTACTTTCAAGAAGCTTTGAAAAAAGCCAAGTCAGATTGATTTCAGCTGAGTTCTTCCAAGAACTCATCAAGAAACTCACATCTCATCTCTCTAATCTCTGAGTTGTTGAGTTAACATTACTGTATTCATTATTGTATCTTGTAGGATCCTTAGGGATCAGAGATTGTAAGCATGCAATTATAAAGGCTGAGTGTAGGAGAGTTAAATCTCTGAGTGTAGGCCTTGGTGGCTGAGTGTAGGCCTTGGTGGCTGAGTGTAGGCCTTTGTGGCTGAGTGTAGGCCTTGGTGGCTGAGTGTAGGCCTTTGTGGTTGAGTGTAAGCCTTGTGGAAAAGCTGAGTTGTAGGGCCTTGGGTCTGAGGTGTAGGAACCTGCTTGGGGTTCTGAGATAGTGGAGAAGTTTGGCCGAATCTAGTACACTGCTAGATAGGCGAAGGGGGAAAGTGGATGTACTCAAAGCTTGGGGAACCACTATAAAACTCTGTGTCTACTGTGTGATTGTGGTTTGCTGTGATTGCTGAATGTGTGATGTGATAAAGTAGAATAGAATTCTGTGATATTATCTGATTGCTGCCTAAAAAGTTAAAAAGATTCAAGTCACCTATTCACCCCCCCCCCCTCTAGGTGTTTAGGTACAATATCTTTCAATCCCAACAGCACAGAAAATAACGATGGAGATTCAGTTCTAGAGAGTGACTCAAGGTGAGAGTAGTGTGGATGACTACCGATATGAGTTCACAAGATTTGTCATTATGTTGGCTCCACTTTTACTAATGAGGAGCGCAGACCAACCAGTTCTATGAAGGACTGCATGATGATCAGTGGATGATGCTCTCATGTCTGATGAAGAAGCAGGATATGACCTTGGTAAATACATCCCGATCTCTGGAACTGGATCTGTAGAGGGTGCATAGTAAGAAAGATTTAGGTGTGAAGAGCCTAGAGTTCAAAGTACCGAGACCACCGAAGACTCGATACCGGAAGTGAAACAAGTTGGCAAAGTCTTCTGGACTCGCTTCTTTGTTGGTTAATTCTTGAGCATCTTCTGAGCAAGGAGGCCCAATCCACTGTTACAAATGTGGAAAGAAGTAACACATAACCTGCGAATATTGGAGTGGCAAATCAGAGAAGAGGGCAGGAGCACTCTATGCTGAAAAAGGGAAAGCGGTGGAGTCAACCGCATCCCATCAGGCTCTAGCCCAACCATGAGTCTTCAACCTTGGCCAGCATGAGGCCATCAAACAAGGCGATGAGGTGATAGGTATGTGTTAGATTTTAGCCATAATACTTTTTATACCATGCGCCTTATGCTTTGTTTGTATGACTGTTATACTTTAGGATTCATCGTAATTATGGACTGTTCTGCTCGAGCACTATTTGATACTGGAGCTTCACACTCCTTTTTATCTGAACACTTTGTATCACGTATCAGTGTGCCTACTTCATTGGCAGAGGATAGGTTGGATATGCTTCTGCCGAACGAGTGTTCGATGCTCGCGGATAGAGTCTGTTGCGTTAAAGTACGAATGGAATTTTTCGAAAGCGAAGATTACTGCCAATAACACCTTTTCCGTATTGGTATAATTTAATTGAGCATCATTGAGAGTCCGACTGGCGTATGAGATAGTATGAAAGATTTTATTTTTCCTTTGACCGAGCACTGCTCCGACTGCAACATCACTTGCATCGCACATGACTTCGAAGGGGAAAGTCCAATCGGGTGGCACCAAGATTGGAGAGAAGATGAGTCGATCTTTGAGAGTCTCAAAGGACTGCATACATTTTTTGTCAAAGTCAAACGGGATGTCCTTGGCCAGCATATTTGTGAGGGGCTTGGATATGGATGAGAAATTATTGTTGAATCTTCTGTAGAAACCGGCGTGTCCCAAGAAGCTGCGGATCCCCTTGGTGGAAGATGGAGGAGGAAGATTTTTGATGATACTGACTTTTGCTTGGTCGACTTCGAGCACCCTGTCAGAGACTTTGTGGCCTAAGACAATGCCCTCGCGAACCATGAAATGGCTTTTTTCCCAATTCAAGGCGAGGTTTGTATCCTCACAACGATTCAGAGCTTTGTCTAGATTCGCGAGGCAGGCATCGAAGCTGTTCCCGAAAAGGGAAAAATCGTCCATGAAGACTTCGAGAAAGTCTCCAATCATGTCACCAAATATGGCAATCACACATCGCTGGAAGGTTGCTGGACCGTTGCACAATCCGAATGGCATTCTCCTGAATGCTAAGGTGCCAGAAGGGCATGTGAACGTCGTTTTGTCTTGGTCATCGGGGTCAACTGTGATTTGATTGTATCATGAATACCCGTCGAGGAAACAATAGTATTCCTGACCGGCCAATTTTTCCAGCATTTGGCCGATGAAGGGTAGGGGGAAATGATCTTTGCGGGTGGCCTCATTCAGTTTCCGGTAGTCTATGCAGACTCTCCACCCAGTGACTACGCGGGTGGGTAATAATTCATTCTTTTCATTGGCCACCACAGTTATCCCGCCCTTTTTGGGCACCACTTGCACTGGGCTGACCCATTTGCTGTCGCTGATGGGGTAAATGATACCCGCGTCAAGCAATTTTATTACTTCTGCCTGTACCACTTCATGCATCTTGGGGTTCAGTCTCCTTTGAGGTTGTGCCAACGACTTGTATTGATCTTCAAGCAGAATCTTGTGCATGCAAAATGCCTGGCTGATCCCTTTTATGTCGGCTAATGAACATCCAAAAACATTTTTGTATTTCTTTAATACATCGACCAGGGCAAGTTCGTTGTCGATGGAGAGGGATGCAGAGATGATGACTGGGCACGCTGTGCCTTCCTCTAGGAAAGCATATTTCAGGGACTCTGGCAGCAGCTTCAGAGTTGTGGCAGCGGTTGTGACGGTATATGTGATGAAAGGTTCTTTGGTTGGATGCGGGGTTCTCGGGACATTAGTGTGGGTGGTTGTGTAGGATGCATCTTCCTCTTCCCACACTAGCTCGGCTGGGTCAAGAATCATTTCGTTGTACATGTCCAGTTCGTCGATCAAATCTGCTTCGTCGTAATTAGTGATTCTGAGATGTTGGGGAGGTTCGTGGACGTTGAAAGAAATCGTTTCTTCCCTAGGCTTAGGGTGAGCTCTCCTTGGTCAACGTTGATAATGGCATGGACCGTGGAAAGGAAGGGCCGTCCTTGTATTATAGGCACTTTGGGATCAGCCATCATGTCGAGAATGACGAAATCTGCTGGTAAGGCGAGGCTGTTGACCATGACAGTGAGGTCTTTGACTATCCCGGCCGGTTGTTTTACTGATCTGTCAACTAATTGCAACCTCAGGTGGGTGGGCTGTAGAATCCCAACTCCTAGCTCGCTGAAGATGGAGAGCGGCATTAGATTTATTGAAGCTCCCAAATCACATAATGCACGTCCGAATCGGTGGAGGCCAATTCTGCAGGGGATGGTAAAACTGCACAGATCTCTGCATTTGGTTGGGGAATAGTTGGCGAAGAGAGTTGAGCATTCTTCAGTGAGATTGATCATTTTCAGTCCTTCTAAAGATTTATGCCGTGAGATGAGGTTCTTTAGGAACTTGGAATATCCTGGGATCTGAGTGATAGCTTCTATTAGAGGTATACTTATTTGGACTCCTTTCATGATCTCAAGGTTTTTATGAAATTATTTTTCAGCATTTTCGTTTTGCAGTTGGTGGGGAAATGGTGGCTTCACGGCGTTCTTCACAGGTTGTAGTACTGCCATGGGTTCTTGTGGGGTCGGTGAGGACGGAGGTTCTTTTATCAAATCGATGATGGGCTCGAGGAGTGATTGTGCGGGAGGGTCAGGAGGCGAGGCCCTCTCTTGGCTTTTTCCACTTCTCAATCTCGTAGTATGTAACGTTTCCTATTTCTGATCGACTGAACATTATAACGTTTCCGTGAGAATCTCTATGGCGGTTTGTAGGCGCTGAATGGTGGTGGTTTGGTCATTGAACATCTCCATCATTTTGCACGCGTAAGCAAAAAATTGCTGTCTTTGATGAGAGATTGTGGTCGGTGGCTTCATCAGAGACTACTGAATTTATCTCTACCGGAAGGTCGAGAGAAGGCGGAGAGTTCCAATGCCTACTAGTTTGGGCAATGTTGTCTATAACTTCCCAGGCATCCTCGCTGGATTTGTTAAATAGAGTTCCATCGGCTGCGACGTCAAGTAATGGTCGGAATTTGTCTGTGATGCCGAAGTAGAAAGTTTGGATTAGGAGGATGTCTGACATTTCCACTTTGCAGCATTCCCTTTGCAGGGACTGGAAACGCTCCCATGTATCGAACAAGGTTTCTTCATTTCTTTGGGTCAAGGTGATGAGCTCCTTGTAATTGTCTATTGCTAGCATCGGTTGTCAAAATTTGGCCAAATATTTCCCTTCGAGTTGTTTCCAGGATGACGATATTCCCTTCCGGATATCTTGATATCATCGCTTTGCTTCATCTTTCAGGGAGAAGGAGAAGAGTCAGATCCTCTGCTGCTCATTGTTGGCAGCATTTGGCGTACAAGTGTTGTAAATTTCTAAGAACCGCTGCACGTGGCATAATGCACCTACTTTTATGTCTCCACTGAATTGACAGTTTTCGATGATGTATTCGATGAGGTCAGGCGAGATCTCGAAAATGTTATTTCCCGTTTCTTCTCGGTATGTTAGGTTGATAAGGCTTGCTTTATAAGTCTGCTGCTGAATCGTAGTCATTGAGAGTGGCTTGAATGAAGAGGGGTAGTAGGCTACTAGATCTCCTGTGCCTCGACCCTGCATTCATTGTGGCAAACACTACACACTAGAAGGAAACAGCAGAAAAAAAAACACTAACTCTTATAACAATATTTTCAGTCATCCTGAGTCGCTCTACAGTTGCATTCCCTGACAACGGCGCCAAAAACTTGATGCGTGTAAATCGGCAAGTGCACCGCTCGCACAAGTAATAAAGTATGGGAATAAATCCCCGAGTGTCGGTCTCTTGAGGAATGAAATTAGCATAGAGCGGCAACAGTTCAAAAAATATTGTTATGAGGGTTATACTTAGAAAAAGAGTAAAAAAGGGGACTTGAGAGATTGTGGTTGTTTGATCTACTAAACTAGTGAAAGCTATGCAGGTTGAAGGCACCGCTTCGCAAGGTGAAGTGGGTGTTTCGGCCGCGATGCCGAACTTCTGTTGTGCGAGTGGACGGAAAGCTAATGGATGGAAGTGTTCTTGTGTGGAGTGCAATCGGGTGAGACACGGGTATAGAGTGGATGTGGAGTGAGCGAGGCGCATTCACAGACACTACTCACAAGCATAAGAAAACTACTAACATCCCATTAGATATAGAATAAAACTTGATGTTCTTTACAATGTTAAACCATTCCATACTACAGAGGAAGGGGAAGAGGAGTAAACCAAAAGAGAGTGAAGATCCACCGCAGGTCGTGGCCGGAATAGCAAGTTGTCAATCCGCTTCCGGGCTCAGTCCAAAGAGGCTTTCGGTACCAACGAGCTGTCACCTCGAAGGCCTTTAAGTCCGTTCTCTAGGTTGTCTTCTTCACCTACTCCGGTGGAAAGCTTGGAGTTGAAGTCATCAATGGCCGAGGGCTTCGCCAGAGAGTTTGAAAAGCTTCGGAGTAGCTGGCTATGGACTCCCGTCGAAAGTGGACGTGATGGAGCAGCTGGAGAAGTAAAATGGCGATTCCCGCGTAGTCCCCGATCGTAGCAAATGATGGGCGTTGACCTAAATCGCGGAGGAGGGCCTTAAAAATGGAGGCAGCAAAAGAAGTGCGCATGATCTGTGGCGCACGACCAGTGGTTGTGCGCACTGTCGGTCGATGATCGTGTGCCATTGCCAAATAGACTTGCAACCTGGATAAGAAGCATCAGTATATATGCGCACGATCAGTGGCGCACGACCTGTGGTCGTGCGCACTAAATCCACTGATCGTGCGATTGGCAGCTACAGAATTGCCGAAAGCACGAGGCAAACGCGCACGAGCAGTGGCGCACCACCAGTGGTCGTGCGCACTACGGCCATTGCTCGTGCGATTACCCGGGCAGAATTAGGAAAATGAGAATGTAATGTGCACGATCGGTGGCAAACCACCAGTGGTCGTGCTCAATAAGTCCAGTGGTCGCGCGCAGTATTCCTGCATCGTCGGGGTCTCCCGAGTGGTTCCGGAGCACGCACACGAACCCTGCACCAGCAGAAGAGGCAGATAGGCCACCAAACGTGCACACCACATTCCCAAGACAAGGCTAAAGAACAACAAAAACACAGAAACACATAAACCACACAGAAACGGGCCTATAGTGCATTTAATCATGAAATAGGCACGTAAGAAAATATAAGCAATAATGACTCTCAAGTGTAGTGCTAAGACAATAAAACCGGCTCAGATGAGTCCAAAAATCAGTGTAAAATGAGGACTCATCACCTGTGATGCAATGTATTTATATACTGCTTGGTTATGCTAATAAAGTGAAGGGAAGGAGCATCGCCGCCCCGAATTGAGCGCGAGATCGTTATAATTTGGTCAGCATTGCTGACCGTTGCTTTGGTTTTCCACCGTTGCGGTGGATTTTGCTTGCAGGTGCTGCGGAGCCGTGCGGTAAATAGTGGGCTAAAGCCCAAGTTGCTGAGCCGGCCCTCGAAGGCCTAATTTTCAGTGTTTTCTTTTATTCATGTATGGTCGGCCTGGGTGCCGAGGTTTGAAAGACATGCAATTTGAGGAAAACAATTGTAAGGCCATAAGGCCAGTACTTATGTATTTGTACTTCATTCTTTTTGGCGTATTAGTGGACATTCATGCTAGTGTTGGGTTCTTTATTAGTGCAACTAATAAAAATTGCTTCCGCTAGAGTGACTCTGTGTAGGACGTTGGATTGGTTGGATGGTTTCTATTGAGTAACCACCCGGTCTGTCTGTGGTATATGGCGTCGGGCCCCGACCGGACCTACTGTTATATTCTATGAGGCGGATAGGGGTGTAACAATTTGGTATCAGACTACTGGTTTCGGTCAGGCTTCAAAATAAATTCGTGGGCGAATTCTTTTAAGAGGTGGTGAGCACATGTGTGTGCATCATTGTTATAGCAGCAAAAGAACCTATGAATGTCCACTTAGTAATGAAAAATACACGTGTTTGAGGAACCTGCGTGTTCCTATAATTGCGTTTTGCAATTTTGTTTGGTCGCTTAACATTGTTTTATACCACTATAGGTGACCAAAAGGAGTACTGGGCTGTCAGAACGCCGAGTTTCTAAGGCTAGTAGTGCACCAAATGATACTCCTGCAACATCTCCATCGGCTGAGACCATACGATTGGTGGCTGAAGTAGTGTTTGCCATGATTAATGCGTAACCTGCAAAGCAAATGTAGCAGCTTGCTCCTGCGATGGAGCAGGTAACTCTTCCAGAGGTTGAGCTGAGAAGAGTGGAGCAGGTATTAGTGGAGCCGTTGGTGCCAAGGAGGGCAACCGAGAGACAGCTCAAACATGTCATGAGCTTTAATCCTCCAGTATTCTCGGGGTTGGGAACCCCATCTCAAGCTGAAGACTCGCTATCCCGTGTGAAGAGAGTCTTGATAGCAACGGAGACGGAGGAGTGGTAGATGACAACTATAGCTACATTCCTGTTGTATGGAGACACTAGGCGGTGGTGGGAGTGTTTGGAGCTGCATATATTGTAAGGAAGGCAACTTATAGACGTCTCGATGGAGGAGTTCTCGAGATAGTTCTTGGCTAGGTAACTCCCTTCGACTCTGAGGATAGCTTTGGAGAATGAGTTCCAGAAGTTGGTATAAAGAGAGAGTAGCGTGGATGAGTATCTCCATGAGTTTACTCGGTTGGGTCGGTATTCTAGCTCCACCATCACGGGCGAGGAGCGTAAGACCAACCGTTTCTATGAAGGTCTAAGAGATGACTTGAGGCTACTACTCTCGGGGCCGATGACGCAGGGTTTCTTGACCTTGGTCAACACGGCCCGGTCATTGGAGAAGGACATGAAGAATGTTTAAGCGAAGAAAAGCTTTGGTGATAAGAAGTCTGAGTTCAAGGTGCGGACTACTTCAAAGTCTCGGTACCGTAAGTTCTTTAAGAAGGCTAGGACTTCGGGTCCAGCTCCTTCTTCTGGTTCTTCTGGGGCGACTATGAGTTGGACCCCTGGTGCATGTTTTACTTGTGGGAAGCCGGGGAACTTTGCCCGTGACTGTTGGAGCGGACGTCCCAAGTCCGAGAGGAAGTCCGGAGAAACTTATGAAGAGAAGGGCAAGGTGGTGGAGTCAACCGCGTCCCATTATGCTCCGGCTCAACCAAGGGTATATAATCTTGGCCAACAGGAGGCCATCAAACAAGCAGATGTGGTGACAGGTACAGTTTAATTTGTAGCTAGTTAAATTTCTTTAAATACTTGTTATGCATATGTTACCTTACCACTGCTTGTTTAGGATTTGTTTTGATTTGTGAGTTTCCGGCGAGAGCATTCTTTGATACAGGAGCTTCACACTCCTTCTTGTCTGAAGGATTCATATCGCTCATCAGAGTACCTTCTTCGATGGGAAGGACAAGTTGGATGTGTTGTTACCAAATGGATGTTCGATGCACGCGGATAAATTCTGCGGTGTTAAGATTCGCATTAGGAATCAAGAGTTCGATCTGCAAGCGTCGTTATTACCGTTGGTGGAGTTCGACATTATATTTGGCATGGACTGGCTCTCAGAGCAGCAAGCATATATTGATTGCGGTTGCAAGGAAGTCAAGTTGGGAGCTAGTCATGAGAAGACTTTTACGGGCTTGCAAGGGTCGAGCAAGACGTTGATGTCTGCTCTTCAGGTGGTGAAGGCAGTTCGTGCTGGTGCAAAGCTGTTCTTTACACTAGTGGAGGTTTGAAAGCCAAAGCCTACATTGGATAGTATTTCAGTGGTAGCTGAGTACCCTGATGTGTTCCCCACAGATCTTCCTGGAGCCTCGCCTCAACGGGAGATAGAATTCACTATTGAGCTAGTGCCAGGTGCAAAGCATGTGTCACGATATCCGTATCGGCTAGGGCCTAAGAAAATGGCAGAGCTAAAGGTGCAACTTTAAGAGTTGTTGGAGCAAGGGTTTGTGCGTCCAAGTTCGTCGCCTAGGTGCGCACCGGTCCTCTTTGTAAAGAATAAGGACAGGAGCTTGAGTCTTTGTATTGATTATCGGGAGTTAAACAAGCTAACAGAAAAGAACAAGTACCCAATTCCAAGGATCGATGATCTTTTTAATCAGTTGGTCGGGTCGATGGTGTACTCTAAGTTGGATCTCAAGTCTGGTTACTATCAGCTATGGATAAGGGAGAGTGATATCCCTAAGACAGCGTTCAGTACAAGATATGGGCATTACGAGTTTACGGTCATGCCATTTGGGCTGACGAATGCGCCGTTAGTGTTCATGGATTTGATGAACAGGACTTTTGGGGAGTACTTGGACCATTTTGTGATCGTCTTCATCGACGATATTTTGGTATACTCGCAGAGTGAGGAAGATCACTTCAAGCATCTTCATTTGGTTTTGGAGACGCTAAGGAGGAATCAATTGTACGCCAAGTTCTCAAAGTGCGAGTTTTGGTTGTCCTCAGTGGCGTTCCTCGGTCAGATAGTGAGTTTGGAAGGTATTGAGTGGATTTGGCGAAGATTGTTGCGATACGAGAGTAGCCTAAGCTTTATACGGTAGCGGAAGTCCGGAGCTTTCTGTGGCTTGCCAGCTATTATAGGCGCTTCGTAGAGAACTTCTCGCGGATAGCGTTACCTCTCATTACTTTGACGAGGAAGGAGCAAAAGTTCGTTTGGACGCCGGAGTGCGTGCGAGCTTTTGAGGAGTTGAAATGTCGGTTGACCACGGTGCCAGTGTTGAGTTCGCCGAGTGGGACCGAAGGTTATGAGATTTATAGCGATGCTTCGGGCAGTGGTTTGGGTTGTGTGTTATTACAGCATGGATGTGTTATAGCATATGACTCGAGACAGTTGAAGGTGCACAAGAGGAACTATCCTGTCCATGACTTGGAGTTAGCGGCCGTGATTTTTGCCTTGAAGCTGTGGAAACATTATTTGTACGATGTGAAGATCGATATCTACACCGATCACAAGGGCCTTAAGTATTTGATTAATCAAAAAGATCTAAACATGCACCAGCGTAGGTGGATGGAGTTCATGGGGGACTATACATTCAAGATCCACTATGTGCCTGGTAAAGGTAATGCGGGTGCGGACGCGTTGAGTCGCCGGGCCCCAGCTCAAGCCAATTGGTTTTCGGTTCATGACGAGCGATTGGTTCAGGAGTTAGAGGTGTTGGAGATCTTTTGCGTTGATAAGCAATCAAGTACTGAAGCAGTATTGAATTGGACTGAAGTCCAATATGACCTGGCTGATTGGATTCGGCATGCATTGGATATGGATGTCCACATGAAGCAACTCATGATAGAGGCTCTGGATTGGTCAATTTCCCAATTCATTGTGGATGACGGATTACTTTGGAAAGACGGTCGTCTGTGTGTCCCAAGCGTGGGCAATTTGCTGGTGGAATTGTTGTACGAGGCGCATCATACCAAGTGCTCAATTCACCCGGGGAGCACGAAGATGTACCACGATGTTAAGAAATTGTTCTGGTGGGCAGGACTGAAAATGGATGTGGCTCTCTACGTGACAAAATGTCAAACTTGGGCCTTGGTGAAACCGGTGTGCCAAAAGCCGGGAGGATTCTTGAAATCCTTACCTATTACGGAGTGGAAGTTCGACGACATTACTATGGACTTTGTGCACGGGTTGCCAAGGTCGTAAAAGGAGAACGACGCCATTTGGGTGGTCATAGATCGTCTAACAAAGGTGTCTCATTTCATTCCGCATAGAAAGGATGATCCGGTTGAGAAATTGGCAGAGCTATATGTGGATAATATTGTACGGCTTCATGGTGTGCCTCGCAGCATCGTGAGTGACCAAGATGGGCGGTTCTAGTCCAATGATTGGAGGCTAGAGCAGCAGATGTTGGGAACAAAGCTGAGTTTTAGCACAGCCTTTCATCCGCAAACGGATGGGCAGACCGAGAGGGTCAATAGGATAATGGAAGACATGCTTCGTATGTGTGTCCTGGACTTTGGAAAGCAATGCGAAGATCACTTATACTTGCTGGAATTCGCTTACAACAATATCTACCCAGCGAGCCTTTAAATGGCGCCCTTCGAGGCCCTTTATGGTAGAAAATGTCGCACGTCGTTGTCGTGGTTGAAAACGGGTGAATCAAAGTAGTATAAGCGACTAGAGGTGGAGGATGCTACTTCTTTTGTGAGAACCATTCGGGAGAGGTTTCTAATCGCTCAGGACCGCCAGTCTAAGTACCATAATGCCAAGCACAGGAACGTGGAGTTCGCTGTTGGTGATTGGGTGTACTTGAAGGTCAAGCCGTTAAAGGGTCTCTCGCGGGGGCGGCGCTTGAAGAAGCTAATCCCGAGGTACCTTGGACCGTTTGAGGTTCTGCAGCGGATTGGTGAAGCAGCGTACCGGTTGAAGCTGTCAGTGGAGCTTAGTGGTCTACATGATGTATTCCATATATCGGTGCTACGGAAGGCAGTGCAAGAGCTTACACAAGTGATCGCGGTCGATCAAGTGCCGGTTGATAGTGGGTTGACGACGAAGGTCAAGACCGTATGTATTGAGGACTCGGAAGTCAAGCGGATACGCAATAAAGAGATTAGGATGGTCAGGTTCCGTTGGGACAATTGCGGTCGGGAGGAGCTCTCTTGGGAGCGAGAGCAGACTATGCTTGAGGAGTACCCGGAGTTGTTTCACTCAGGTACCGTTTAAGTTTTATGTTTCTTTCCTTTATGTAATTTCGAGGACGAAATTCTTTTAAGAGTGGGAGAGTTGTAACGCCCCGAAACTCAAAAGAGCGACGGGAGGCATTTTAGGCCAAATTTGGAATTTGGCAGGGGGCACACGGCCTGGGACACGAGCGTTTCACAGCGCATGTCAGGCTCGAGTCGACGATTCGGCCATGAGGTCGATGAATTCTGGAGTCGACGATCGTCGAGCAGTGAACACGACCCGAGACACGTGCGTGTCTCAGTGCGTGTCAAGCTCGTGTCGATGATCTGCCAAGGAAGTCGACCATTTCCGCTCGACGAAATGTCGAGACACGGAACACAGCCTAGGACACGGGCGTATCCAAGGCCGTCTCGAGTGGTCGACGAACTGCACTCGACGAAGTGTCGAGACAGTGAACACGGCCTGGAGCCCAGGCATGTTCGGGTTTGACACGGGCGTGTCAAATAGGACACCGGCATGTCCAAGACCCGTGTGAGTCTCGGGTTGGTGTTGGTCCTGGGTTGTGGGAGAACACGCCCGGGAACATGGGCATGTGTTGGCTGACACGGACATGTCAGCTCGAACACGGGCGTGTTAGATGCCCGTGTGTTTTTCGATACACGTCGATTTTGACCGCGAATGAGGGACACGGCCCTCGATACGGGCGTGTCGCAGGCCGTATTCGGCCCAGGTTTTACTTTTCAGCTACGGATCGTAGCAATTTGTTTCCTTATTTTGGGATCCGACGGTTGGGGTTGTTCCTACAGGGATATACCCGGGTTTGGGCCTTTGAAACCCTCATTTCACTTGAGTGGTTCTCATTCTAAGTCTAGAGAGAGGGGAGAGAAAAGGAGGAAGAAGAAGCATAGATCCGGTCACCGGCGGAGCTTCGAAACTCCAAATCGCGAACCGACTTCGGATCTACGGAGTCAAGGAGAGTGTTGTGCTTTTCATCTGCTTACATTTCCGTGGCGCTAAGGAAGAACGATATGGTAACGATTCTCTACTTGACCATGTGAAGCTCTACTTCTTTTGCATAGGGAAGCTCGCTCTCGCGAGTTTGCGGTGAGTTTGAGGCGTTCTTTCGGGTAGACATGAATAGTCTCCGTTGTGTACATGTAGAGTCCGTAATCAAGAACGGATATAGGCATGATGTGTGAAGCCTGCCCGGACAAGTTGGTCTGGATCGGTGATGTTGCATTGCAAAATCGGCCGGAGAAGACTCCATGCGAATGTTTGTTTTTCGGGTTTTCTACGAGTTAGATTGCAACAGGAAGCCTTGGGTATTAACTCCAAGGTGCACCCATAAAACTGGGCATATACGTGATTCTGCCAACATGGTGTCCTGGGAGCCAACTTGAACATAACCGGGTTATGTGATGTGTGTGACAGAAATGGGACTTGGGAGAAGTTTGACCCACGCATATGGCTTAAATTGTCATTGCGATGTGAGCACGGGTTAGACGGAACCGTACCCGTTCTATGTCATTCAGTTGGAGCCGTTGGCATAGATGAGGGTCTTCGGCATTCTATGGCTTAAATTGACGTGACCCAAGCCGGGAAGACAAAATGCTCATAAGTTTGGCCGTCAAAGTGGCGGTGGTGAGACCGGGGTGTCTATGGCTTAAATTGACGTGATATTGACCGGTTCACCGAGAATGTGCCTTGAGTGCACGGGATGTGTGGCTGTGTGTGCCTACGCCTGCGATGAAATGTATTTATATACTGCTTGGTTATGCTAATAAAGTGCAGGGAAGGAGTATCGCCACCCCGAATTGGGGGTGGGATCGTTATAATTTGGTCAGCATTGCTGACCGTTGCATTGGTTTGCGATAGTTGCGGTGGATTATGCTTGCAGGTGCTGCAGAGCCAAGCAGTAAATAGCGGGCGAAAGCCCAAGTTGCTGAGCCGGCCCTCTAAGGCCTAATTTTGAGTGTTTACTTTTATTTATGTATGGTCGGCATGCGTGCCGAGGTTTGAAAGACATGTAATTTGAGGAAAACAATTGTAAGGCCATACAACCAGTACTTGTGTATTTGTACTTCATTCCTTTTGGCGTATTATTGGACATTCATGCTAGTGTTGGGTTCGTTATTATTGCCACAAATAAAAATTGCTTCCGCTAGAGTGACTCTGTGTAGGATGTTGGATTGGTTGGATGGTTTCCATTGAGTAACCACCCGGTCTGTCTGCGGTATATGGCGTCGGGCCCCGGCCGGACCTACTACTATATGCTATATGACGGAAAGGGGGTGTTACATGTTGTGGAATAAATGTGAGGCTGGCGGTGTCGAGGAGAATCAGAAGGTTGCAAAAATCATCTGATATGTCGGCGATTTCTCCGGCAATAAGTTCTGAACCTATTCCAATTTTAGACGGCGGCTCCATGAACCAGAGGTTTGAGAAAAATCTGATGCGGGGAAGAAGAAGGCGCGGGATATGTAACTTTCGGCGGAAGACGAAGCGTTTGTCGGCTTACTCGAGGGAATGGATTTTGATTCGTGTAGAAAATGGAAATCCGGACTTTTCTATTTATATAACCCTAATTTATCTATAATTAGGAAATAAATAAAACAAACATATATTTGGAATTGGCGGTATAAGCCTCGGGTTGCAAATAAAGAAATTTGAATCAAAGTTGAAATTTTGACTTCCTGATACTCGAGAGGATGAGTTGTACTCGAGTGAAGTGAAGAAAGTACTCGAGTGAGAGAGGAAAAAGTACTCGAATGATGTCTTGGAAGTACTCGAGTGAAGTCCTTATAGCTCTCGAGTGGAAACATAGTACTCGAGTAGGTCTTTCTACTACTCGAGTAGGTTTACTTGAGTGGCTGAAGAGGCACTTGAGTGAAAGTTGGAGTACTTGAGTAGGTTGTAGTACTACTCAAGTACTCTTTGTCATACTCGAGTCACAAAGTCTGAACTTTGAAAAATTTCACCTTTTGACAGATTCCTTAATCTCTGAGCCTTTTAGTGAGTCCAACTTCTCTAATCTTCTTTGTTGAGCATTCCAAGTTCTGTTTTGAAGAACGAGAACTTGATCTTGTAAAGCTGCTTCGTGAAAATATCAACAATATGCCTGTCTGTAGAGACATACTGTAGATCTATATCCCCATGCTCCACAGGCTCTCGGATGAAGTGGTACCACAACTCTATATGCTTTGTCTGGCTGTATGAGACTGGGTTGTTGGCAATTGCAATTGCGCTGGAAGAGTCACAAAACAATGGACTGTTCTGAAACTTCATATTGTAGTCTTCAAATTGATTCTTTATCCATAGCAGTTGTGCACAACAACTGCCTGCAGAGATATACTCTGACTCAGCTGTTGAAATTGCAACATAGTTCTGCTTCTTACTACTCTAGGAAATGAGCCTTCTACTAAGGAATTTTCAAGTCCTGCAACTGCTTTTCCTGTCGTCTTTGCTACCTGCAAAATCTACATCCGAAAAACCAATTAGCTCGCTATCATTACATCTTGGGTAACATAAGTCAAGATTTTGTGTATCTTTAAGATATCTCAAAACCCGCTTTGCAGCAGCGTAGTGAGATTCCTTAGAGTTCACCTGAAATCTAGCACATATACATGTTGAAAACATTATGTTAGATCTACTAGCAGTAAGGTAGAGCAAGTGTCCAATTATGCTTCTGTACTTGGTTTCACCAAAAGGTTTCCCTTTCTCATCCTTGTCCAGAGACATAACTGAACCCATTGGAGTCCTCATAGAGGTTGCGCTCTCAATTTCGAATTTCTTAATTAGCTCTTTTGTGAACTTACTCTGCGAGATGAAAATTCCATCTTCAAATTTTTTCACATGAAGCCCTAAGAAATACTTCAGCTCTCCAATACTGCTCATTTCAAACTTCTCTTGCATATGTTTCAAAAACTTCTTGCAGAGGTTATCATTAGTAGAGCCAAAAATAATGTCGTCTACATAGTTTTGCACTAGCAAAATCTTGCCTTTTATTTCCCTAAGAAATAATGTCTTATCTATCTTTCCCCTTGTGAACTTGTTCTCAAGAAGAATGCTAGACAACATCACATACCAAGCTCGAGGAGCTTGTTTCAGACCATATAAAGCTTTTTGTAATAAATAAACATACTCGGTAAAGTTAGAATCAATGAAACCTGGAGGTTGTTCCACATATACCTCTTCCTTTATGTCACCATTAAGGAAGGCAGACTTCACATCCATCTGATAGACAGTGAAGCCCTTAAGAGCAGCATATGCTAGGAATAACCTCATTGCCTCTAACATTGCCACTAGAGTTTACATCTAGTCAAAGCAAATTCCTTCTTCTTGATGATATCCTTTGGCGATGAGTCTGGCTTTGTTCTTTATGATCGTTCCATCCTCGTTCATCTTGTTCCTGTAGACCCACTTTGTCCCGATGATGTCCTTACCTTTGGGTCTTGGAATAAGTTTCCATTCTTGGAAACGATTGAATTGATTTAGTTTTTCTTCCATGTCATTATCCAAGATGCATCTGAGTTTGCTTCCTCAAACTTCTTTGGTTCAACCTGTGAGAGAAAACTTAAATATAAATTCTCGTTAGTTGTACCTCGACGAGTTCTTACACCATCCCGGGGATCTCCTATGATTTTGTCCATGGGGTGATCCTTCAGAAGTCCGAGCTCTAGAGTCCTTGCATTTGGATTGTCTTCAATCACCGGAGTGACTTCATCAACTTGGATGATTTCTTCATCTTGGTCATCTACCTCTCCAATAGGGGTTGGAGTGGTGATCTTGATGAACTTTTCACCTTTATCTTCAGTTGGTTCATCCAAGTTAGTTCTGTCAACTTTATACCTGCATCTTCAATGAACACACTAGAAGAGTTGTCTTGCAGCAAGCTCGTCTCATCAAATACAACATGTATTGATTCTTATACAACTAGGGGTTTTCTATTAATTATCCTATATGCTTTACTATGGCTACTGTACCCTACAAAAATACCTTCAAAACTCTTTTAGCTAAATTTGGTAGTATGATACTTGCAATTGTTAAGCACGAAGCACTTACAACTAAAAATTCTAAAATATGAGACAGTCGGTTTCCTGCCCTTTAGAAGTTCGTAAGGTGTCTTATTATGGTTTTTATTTATGAGTGCTCGATTTTGCACGTGACATGCAGTGTTGATGGCTTTAGCCCAGAAGTATTCTGGAAGTGAGGCATCACTCAACATGGTCCTTCAGGCCTCTATGAGTGTTTTGTTCCTTATCTCAGCGACTCCATTCTGTTAAGGAGTACGAGGAGAGGAAAACTCATGAAATATACCTAAGCTTTCGCAAAATTTTGTCATGTCCCCAGACTTGAAATCTGTTCCATTGTCACTTCTGATCTTGACTACGGAACAGTTGTATTCATTCTGGATCTTTCTGACAAAATTAGTAAAGATGTCGACGATATCAGACTTGTGTTTCAGAAAGAACACTCATGCAAAGCACGAGTAATCATCAACAATTATCAACGTATAATCCTTACCTACCAAACTCTAAGTTGCAGTGGACCGAATAAGTCCATATGAAGTAGATGTAAGCATCTATTAGAATCTTTGCCAAGAAAGCTTTTAAAGGTAGCCCTTATTTGCTTGCCTTTTACGCATGCATGACAAGGTTTATATTTGACGTACTTGACATTTGGGGCATCACATACTAAATTCAATGAAAATAATTTATTAATGGTATTGAAATTAATATGTGTTAGACTCTTGTGCCATTGGTCACCAAGAGATGGACCATCTTTTGCTAAAAAGCACACTGGTGTAGAAGAGTCTATACAAATAAAATTTAAGCAAAATATATTCCTGCTTCGAGTGCCTGATAGAATTGTTACTATATTGTAACCTGATTTTATCAAGCACTTATCAGCATGAAATTCAACAATATATCCTTTATTGGAAAGTTGACTTGTGCTTATGAGTTTGTGTTCCAATCGTTCAACATAAGCCACATCTGAGAAGGATACTCTACCGTTAGATATCATACCATAGCCATTCGTAATTCCTCGGTCTGAACCTCCAAATATGAACTTTGGTCCGTTCAAGACTCGAGTATAGTTCTGAAGTAGGTTTCTTGTCCCGGTCATGTGCCGAGAGCATCTACTGTCCAAATATCAGATAGATGTTTTGGTGGCCTTTGGACATACCTGCAATTATAAATCAGTTTGCCTTAGGAACCCAAACACGTTTGGTTCCCTGGTCTCTTGTTAGAACACTCCCCCTACGTGTATTAGCATTATGAGTTTTCTTTCGCATATTGCCAACTTGAGGAGTTGCAAAATTCCTGGGATTAAACAAGCAGTCGATGGAAAAGTGACCAATCTTGCCACAGCACCAACAGTCAAACTTGTTGTACCTTTGCCTTATGTTCTCCTGCTTGACCGTTTGGGATAGTGGTCTAGCAGGGACAGCATTCTTGGAGCAAGAAGCTTCATGGTGATGGCAATCACATGATTTCTTCTCCTTTAGTGGCTTTTCCACAATGGGTTTGACCTTTGGTGCTTTCTTGAAGTTATGACTATGATTATAAGGGCCATAGCTCTGAAGAATGACTTCTTCATAAGGTCCCTCAAAAAACCTCTCACCAAAGTTTCTAGGGCGAGTCCATCCTTGGTAACAGGACTTGGGCTCTACATAAGTATGTCTAGCAAAGTGACTGTAGGATGAGTCAAGATCAAACTCATTTGTTGGAATTATGACCTTCTTAGAAGAAGTCTGATCTTGAGTGGCTTTCCCGTTCTCTTTGTCCAGAGCCTTCTAGGTCGCCTTATTCTTTCTTTGAGCCTTATTCCTCCTAGAAGATTTACTAGGAGCTTCCACATGCCCTAGCCCAGCACCCTTGGCCTTAGCTGAGAACTCAACAATGAAAGGAAGAACAGTCTTCGGCTTCGAGAAACTTACAACAAGTTTTTTTTCGGCTTCACGTTATGCTTCTAGTTCTTTTATGATTTTATCCTTAAGGTCTAGGTGCTCGAGAGCCTTATCATATTCTTCAATGATAGCATTAAAATTTTCTCTAAGCGAGTCGGTCTTAGCCACTTCCTCTCTTAGAGTGCCCTCTTCAGCTTTCATAGACTTTATCTCTTTAGGTTGAGTTTTCACGACTCGTTGACATTTTTCGTAAGCCATTATTAACTCTTTGTACAGTTCCATGAGTTCAGACTCATCATCAGAAGAGCTATCCTCATGATCATACTCAAAAACATCAGATTCTGAAAGTGGAGTGTGAGAGTTTACCTTCCCAGTGAACTGGGGCACTTGTTCATCATCAGTTTGAGCCATAAGCCCAATGTAAGCTTCTTCTTCTTCACTCGACTCAGATGAGTCGGAGTCGCTAAGAGTTTTGCCCTTCTTGGCTATTAGGATCTTCTCTGTCCTCTTCTTATTGTATGAGGACTTCGTTTCTTCTCTCTTTCCACCCACCTTCTTGTGGGGGCAGTCAGCTATGACATAACCTGGCTTATTACAACAGTAACAAATGATGTTAGTAGAAATATGTTTGTTCGGTTTAGAAGTATACCTGTTATGGCTGCTTGAGCCTTTTCTGTGTCGATCACCCTCATGTCGTGATCTTCTGTAGGATGCGTCCTTGCCTTCCCATTGCTTCTTTTTATTCAAGAATTTCTTGAACTGTCGTGAGAGTAGAGAGAACTCTCCTTCAGACAGCTCTGAGCCCGAGGTACTTGGCTTCGAGGTTTCTTCTTCACTAACCTCTTGTGATGGGGAAGGAGAGGCAGCCTTTGACTTCCTTGAGGTGTCTGCCTTTAGAGCAACAGACTTCTCCTTGGATGAAGACCTACTATTCTCTTCTTCAGCTTTTCTCGTTTTGAGTTGCAGATCGTATGACATAAGCTTCCCGAAGAGATTTTACGGGTCTGTCTCAGCTAGCTTTACAAACTCCCGGATAACACAAACCTTGTTATCCCATTCATCTGTTAGGGATCTCAAGAACTTATCATTTAGTTCTCCGTTTGTGAAGACTCGGCCATAGACCCTTAGGTCGTTGACTATCTTGAAGAAGTTTTCAAAAGTGTCAGCAATGGTGTCCTTGTCAGAAAGCTTCATATTTTTGATTAAGAAGGGATCTTCTATCATCCCTAACTTCTTCTGTACCTTCCATCAAAGTGACGAGGGACTACCACATCTGCTTAGTAGACTGGCAGTGGATCAAGTTCTGCAACATGGAGTCATTGACTGCACTTGCTATTATATTCTTAGCCTTCTTATCTAAAGACAAAAGTGTAATCTCGTCTTTGTCTAGATCCATCAATTTCTTTGGAACTTTCTTTGTTGGATCTATTGAGGAGACGATCATAGGAATGTAAGGACCTTCTTCAACAATCATGAAGATCCATCGATCCACAGCTTCCATGAAAAATCTGATTCTTTCTTTCCACATGAAAAACTTATTCTTGGTGCACAATGGAAGCTTGGAAAAATCTTTAGCCTTGTCCATGCTAGGATAATCTCAAGAGATAACTAGAGAAGGATCTGATCAATGTGTTAACCTTATAATGATTAACCTAGCTCTGATACCAATTGAAAGTGTTAAGGTTGTCTACCTAAATCACCTAGAGGCGTGTGAATAGGTGAGTTGTGTGTCTTTTTACAAAATAAAAATTTAGAGATCTATCCACATAATAATCATCCAAGCAATCACAAACGACAAAAGATTTATAGTGGTTCCCCAACCTTGGGTACATCCAGTTTCCCTCACCGATCTAGCAAATCACTAGACTCGGCTACTCCACTATCTCAGATTGAAAACCAATCCTATGCCTCGAAATAAAGTTCCTACAATCTCGATTCACAACACGGATCTACACTCGGAAGATAAGAACTTCCTACAACTCGGAGGCAAAAGCTCCTACACTCGGAGAGAAATCTCCTACAAGAATTAAATTGAGTATAATGAAATACAGACAGTAATTATCAGATCTGAAAATCTCGGTGTGTATATTCTTCTTTGATCTTTGCGGCTCTATCAGAAAAGTTGGAGAAGAAACTCGGCAAGATCTGGATCTAAAATTCCTTTGACTCACATGCTCTGAGAGATGAAGAGGAGTTGAAAACGATCTCGATCTGTAAGTCGACTTTGTTCTGAATCTTCTTGCACAAAAACCCTAGCAGATATGCACGATAAAGGTCGGAGGCATCTGTTTTTGGACAGAGAGAATAAGCTCAAAATTTCTTAGAATAAAACTTGACAACACTTGTTTGGGTTTGTCGGTTTTGACAAGACCTTATATAAGATCTCCCTAATGGTCATAATTAGCATTAATAACGTACACGTGGACCAATCATGTCAAGCCATTTGAAATTCCCGTCAAATCTGGACTTAGCAAAATTCTGAAAAAACAATATGACTGATATACTCGAGTAACAGATTACATACTCGAGTACTTAATAAGATTACTCGAGAGAATAGAATGAGACGACTCGAGTAGAAGACTTGGAGAAAATCCAGAAAGAATGAGTAATTACTCGAGTACAAAATGATTTATTTGAGTGCTAATATAATTGCTCGAGACGTGGAGTTGAACTACTCGAGTGATAGAAACAGACTACTCTAGTACTGGATATATTACTCGAGAGGTATAAGGATTACTCGAGTCAAAGACTTGAAATATTTTCTGAGAAAAGAATTTTGGTTACTCGAGTACTGGAACTGGACTACTCGAGAAGGAGATTAACTACTCGAGTATATGAATATTGCAACTCGAGTATAGGACTTAGAAAAAATCTGAGAGATAAAAATCTTATCAGTCGAGTATTAGAGCTGGACTACCCGAGTAGTAGATACACTACTCGAGTACATGAACTTGACTACTCGAGTGGGGTAAAACAACACGAGAATCTGCCTTCTGTAACTCGAGAGAAAAGACTAATCTACTCGAGTGCTAATATGACTACTCGAGTAAATGACTTAGAAAATTTTCAGAGAGGAAATTCTGTTAACTCGAGAATAAGAGAGGATGTACACGAGTAGTTGACTTTGCTACTCGAGAGCTATATTCAGACTACTCGAGAGCCATTTCCCCTACTCGAGTACAAATATACTTACTCGAGTAATTACTAAGTATTTTACTCGAGTATATAAACTACTACTCGAGTAAAAGACTTAGCAAAAATTTCCTCAACAGATTTTCTCTTCTTCAATAAAATCAACAACCCTTCTTTCTCCAATCAGTCCTAGTGCTTGAAACATGAAGTGTATCCCAATAGAGAGGCTACACATAAGTCAACACCATGGATCACACAATGAGAGATTACATTGGATGGTCCTTTGTTTGGTGACCCATTGTAGACTGACATTGGTCTACACTTTGCAATATAGTCCTACAAACACATAACTCAAACAAGACATCAAATACAACTTAATTCATCTAAGTTCAAGGGTGACTTCACCAAATCTGGGTTATTATGGATACAATACCCAGCAGTGACCATATGCTTGCCCGTTCACACTCTCTCCATGGCACTAGTTTGACTCAAGAGAGAATTAGTAGGACTTAAAGTATAATACAGGCTTAGGCGAATGCAGGGTATAAAAAGATAAACAAGATGGATACCCACACCCAAACTGAGACCACCCGCAAACCCTCATAGATATCCTCAACGACAAATACGTGTGGCGCACCGCCAGACTTGGACTTTTAACGCTGCGTGCACGCCCATAACCAACACAATACAATAAGATTTCACAACTCTACAACAATTTTTTTTTTCCGTTTTCTTTTTTTCTCTTTTATTCCACATTGGGAATTTTCTTTTTCAATTCGTTACATTTATTATTATTTTTCTTTTTATTTAACCAAATAATCAGAAAAAGCTGAAAAACACGGCAAAACCACAAGTGGTACAAACACCTACATAACCCCCACACATAACAGATACAAAACGACAATAAAACAAACTAACCGAGCGACCACATTCGAGAGTACGAGTAGGAAAGACTATATGGATTTTGTACCGAGGCATAGGGATGTTAAAGGAAGGGATAGGCTCAATGAGGATAGCCACGGATAGATGTCGGGAATGGTACAAGGCTCAAAATAGACAAAGTGTCAGCCTACATCACGCGCACACTTGACTTACCATGTACCCACGCTTCGAGAGTAGCTAGGGGCAAGATCTTAGCAACCGAGAAAGACAATCCTTCCTCATGATTCGAGCAATACGAGTCTAGCGATGTCGATACACATTCCTATGAAACATTTTGATTCACACCGGATTCGAAGTAGACGAGTAGAATAAACAAGATTTACGCCAATAAAAATAATATACGCTATGAGTAAAAAAGAATCTAATTCTACACGTAATCTTAAATGAGACGCGAGCACTCGATTAGGAGCACTACTGGAGTAAACATTTTACACCGCCTCGCAATCCTAGGCCAGCGCCGAAATTTTCCAAATCGCACATTAGTGACGATAAAACTCACGACGTGCTCTTGTTCAAGCATGCGCTCAAGTGTGGTGCAGTGTTATGCAATGCCAATCATTAAAGACAGCTAATGAAACTATTCTTTAAGTATGACAATGATTTAATGTACGTGTGTGAGTAACCCGCATAACTCTCCCCACCAGACTTAGCCTAAACAACCTAACAACACAATGTCATCGTGAAATTAAAAAGCAAGTAAGGAGAAGGGGTTACCCAATGCTCAGAAATGAGCATACCAGAAGATTGGTGTTAATTTCTGTTGAAAAAACCACGGCCCAAATGAACTTCACCTGTAAAAGAAAATACCTCCAAGCACAACAATCATATTATAGGATATGCAAAAAAAACAAAAAACAAAATAATGGGTTGTCTCCCAGAATCGACTTTTCTTTTTTGTACTTAAGGTGGACCAAATACCTGTCTTAGTAGTTTTATATAGAGTTCAAGATCATAAGCGCAGTATGCAACGATAAAGTCTAAAATTTCACACACAACATTAAACATAAATTATACTATAAAAGCTACGGGGGAGATCTTTCACATTTCAGCTAAACACTAACTTATGATAGATCCCCCAAGACACGCGAGATAAGGGAGAAGAGAAAGCTTTATGGCCCAGGGAAGACGAATCTCCACTGCCCCTAGCCTCTTCCTTTTCGCACCGCCGGTCAAAATCCAGCGCCTTGCACATTCATAGTTCATTTTTTCGCAATTCCATGGATGGAGATCGCCATGGCGGAACAACCACTCCATCCAATCAAGAGGGAACTTTAGATTTTCCGTCCAGAGGCATCCTTTCCTCACCCGCGACGGGTGATAGATCAGCCCAAATAATATGTTTTACCATTTTACAAACATCATTTGATTCATGATAAGTTTTTGATTCTTTTTCATGCACGCTTTCAGCAGCCATGTTCCGGTCACTACCCTTCTCATCCGCATTTTGTTGTACTCCAAGCAACACCGCTATGGCTTCCCCTTTCTACAGCACACCTGTCTCAACAACACTAGGCAAACCGTCAGATAAGACAACATTTAGATCCTGCAGTTTTTCCGGCTCATTCGAAATCATAGGGGGAAGGGATGGCGGCAAAGGCGATTCAACCTTGGATGAGAAGGTGATGCCACTCGCATTAAATTGTAATGTCACCCCACTAGCTTTCAGGAAGGGGACCCCTAAGATGGGTTTTGAAGCATTCTATTGGTCCCAGCACCTGGAAGTTAGCGACCACCGCAGCCCCATTCAATATGACTTCCACCTACTTTATCTCACCGTCGGTCTTCACTACCGACCCATCGACCAGCACAAGTGATTTCTGGACATTCAACTCGATATTTAAATTAAAGTTTTCAACATTTTGTAAAGCAAGATTGGTGCAAGAAGATCCATAATCACATAGTGCCACTATCTCTACCTTATTTATTTCGCATTTCATGGCCACTTTATTATGAATACACCCATCTGTCTCCCCAACACACTTCCCTTGCTCACGGGGATTTTTTCCGTATCGCTCGGGAGGGTGTCGTGAGTATGCTCAGAGAACACCTGGGCCAATTGCCCCTGCTGTGTCTCCAAGTTTCTCATAGAGGCAGTCTGAGTGGCTATGTTGGATTGGGACATCTCCAAGAATTTTTCAATCATCTCTTCTAACGCACTCTTTCGCGTCACCTGCGTATTCTGATTAAAACCTGATTGCGGCGGTCGTGACTGGATATTAGAGGCTTGAGCATCAAACTAATGATGGAATCCCTGCCACCTTTGACCAAGAATATATTGATTCCAGGAGAAATTCGGATGATTTCTCGCATTCGGGTTATAAGCATTGTTATAAGGAGCAGTGCGGTTCTGATTATTTATAAAATTCACATTCTCGTCAGCAGATACAGCTGAGGGATCAACAAAAGCTTCTCCAGCTGGACACTCATATGTTTGATGGACGAGGTTTACACAACCATGGCATGAAATAGACATCACCTGAGCTGGAGGAGGGGTCGATCAGGTCAGCAACATCATTCCATCTATAGTAGGAAGGATCACCTCATCTTGCACCCGCACTGCATTTACCTCAAACAAATTTCTCGCACCCCTAGGTGCTTTTCTTCCAGCAGTACAATACGTTCTATGAGAAGCGGTGTCACGAAGGATCTACAAAGCCTCACCGGGAGTAAGGTTCATGAAAGTGCCTCCAGCCGCCACATCGATCTTGGCCCTGTAATTACACTCAATAGCAAAATAAAATATTTCAACCAATTTCCATGGCTCACAGCCGTGCTGGCGAAATCGATGCTGCAGATCAACAAATCTCTGCCAGGACTCACATAATGTTTCCTGGTCCAGCTGTTGGAAGGTGGCTATCTCCCTTTGGGCATTCACTATTTTGTCCACCGGGTGGAACTTGGCTAAGAACTTCTAGGAAAGAGCGTCCCACATAGTCGTAGTCCCGGGAGCAATAATGTGGAGCCATGTTTTCTCCTTGTCCCTTAGTGAAAAAGGGAATAGCCTTAGCTTCACCACGTCGTCTGTAATACCGGCATAGCGGAATGTACCATAGATCTCCAAGAATTCTGCCAGATGAGTTGCATATCCTCTCTTGGTAGGCCCGAAAACTACGTGTTATTCTGATTCATGTTGAGGATGGAGGGTTTTATCTCGATGTGGTGGTTCAAGATGGCTGGGCTGAAACCAGGGTAAACACTTCTTGCAGTAGGGGTCGTGATGTCGCGCATTGTCCTAATGAGGCGTCGAACCACCTCCTGGTCCCCACCGACCCGTTCACCGATGCCATATACTTCTTGACCTAAATCTTCCATTCGTTCTCTTTCTTCAGCAGCAGCAGCACGCTAGTTGGATCGCCTCACTCGTGCGGTTTCAAGATCAACGGTAAGATCTTCACCTATATCCCTGGAGTTTGGATCTGTCATACAACACACAAAAACCAATCAAAATACCAAAAAAAATTGATTCAAAAATGTGATAATAAAGAGCTTGCAGTTGATACCATGTGATAGATCTTTCAATGAAACAATTGATTCAAAAATTTGTAAGGGAGAAACTTGATCACTTGTTCCCGAGTAGACTAGAAAACCAGGTTCCTTGAAATCATATAGAACCACTTCCCTTCGAATTAGATGTGCAAAAGGATAAGGAACCAGCTCTTTGCCTGTAAAAGATGTCAGTCCATCGGATATATGAGGATAAGCACACATTTTTACCTTATGAAGCTTGTGATGAGAGATGTAAGCTTCATCTTTAATAGTAGGAGATCGTAGTCGCTATTTGAGATGGGCACTTTGGAATGACTAGGGATGCGCTCGAGATCTTTTGATGGAAAATCCTTGAAGACGGGAATCGCCGAAAGAGAAAAACTTCAATAACTTCCAAAAGTAGTGGAATTTAGGCAATCCAAGGGCCGAGAAAGCATCTGAATTGGGTCCCTATTCGTCGGACAGTAGATCTCCTCGAGCCGGTTCCGACAAACTTTGAATTTCTGAAATCGAATACCCGGATCAAAAGTTATGGCTGTTTGAAGTTAAGGTGTACTCTGAGCTCAATCTCCTGTCTTCATTGCAACTGCTATTTGTCAACTGTTCAGGATCTGAAGGTCGCGTGTTAACTGTTGATGCACGAAAACGGCACCGCCTAGTTAACGGGTTGTTAGAATCTCACGCGGGGAATGAGCAGATGGGAGGAGAGACTGTCGAGCAGCTTGTTACTCCGAGCCGTGCATGAAGATAGAGAGAAAGAGAAGAAAAGAGGGCCGCTAGTAGTGGCAACAACAGATTTCGCCCGTCGTGGCTTGAATGTCACTCTTGCGACGGGCTTTCCCTTTATAATAAAACCTGTATTGCAGCTGAGCTTGAGATTTCTTACATTGAAAGGAGAATAAAGTGAAAAATACAGTAAGGGAAGAAGCTAGAGAAGGGTTGGCCGGGCAGGCCGCGCGGCTTGAAGACCTAGGCCGTACGGGTTACCTTTCGAGTCCGCTTGGACTGGCTGTCAGGCTGCGTATAGAGGTGGCAGACAGGGAAAGTATGGCCGCATCTCAATTGCCCCTACTTCACCGTCCCGTCGTGTCGTCTCGAATGTGAGGTATGGGGGGCTATTTATAGGCATGAGGAGGTAATGGATTTTGGTGACGTTACCCCTGGTGAGACGGTAACTGGTGCGAGTAGAGGCTTGAGTCCGCCGAGTCCACGACAGGCCGTGCGGACTGGAAATGCCTTCTGGAACTGATCTGCTGCCTGGCGAACTTGGAAGAGTCCACGCCTACTGGAATGCTAGAGGGACAAATGGCGGACTGGGGGATTCCGCCCAGCCCACGGTGGATGAGGCGAGTCCGCCTCTCTCTAGCTTGTATGGGGATGTTGGCAGCCTGGCGGACTGGATAAGGCAGGTCGCCATCCCTCTAATGGAAAAGCCCGTCCTGCTAGTAGACTGAATGGTTGACTAGTCTGCTGATGCGTGGAAATCGGTAAGCGCACCAGTCGCACAAGTAATAAAATTTGGGAATAAATATCCGAGTGTCGGTCTCTTGAGGAATGCAATTAGCATAGAGCGGCGATAGTTCAGAAAATATCGTTATGAGGGTTATACTTAGTAAAGATTAAAAAGGTAGCTTGTGAGATTGTGGCTTGTTGATCTAATAAACTAATTAATGCTATGCGGGTCGAAGGTACCGCTTCGCAAGGTGAGGTGAGTGTATCGGCCGCGATGCCGAACTTCGTTTGTATGAGTGGATGGAAAGCTAATGGATGGAAGTGTTCTTGTTCGTAGTGCAATCGAGTGAAACAAGGGTATGGAGTGGATGTGGAGTGGGCGAGGCGCATTCACAACACAACTCAAAAGCACATGAAAACCACAAACATCCACTTAGATATAGAGTAGAAAATGTAGTTCATTACAATAGCAAATCATTCCATACAACGGAGGAAATGGAAGAGGAGTAAACCACTAGAGGGTGAAGGTCCATCGTAGGCCATGGCCGGAATAGCGAGTTGTCATTCCGCTTCAGGGCTCAGTTCGAGGAGGCATCCAGCACCAACGGGTTGTCACCTCGAAGGCCTTTGAGCCTGTTCTTTAGGTCGTCTTCTTCTCCAACTCTGGTGGAAAGCTTGGAGTTGAGGTCATTAATGGTCGGGAGCTTGGCTGGAGGGTTTGGAAAGCTTTGGAATCACCGGCTACGGACTCCGGATGAATGTGGAGGTGGATGGAGCAGCTGGATAAGTAGAACGGTAGTTCCCGCGCACTCTCCGATTGTAGAAATGACCAGCGTTACCCTAAATCGCGGAGCAGGCCCTTAAATACTGAGGCATAATAAGCAGAGCGCACGACCAGTGGTCGTGCGCACTGTCGGTCGATGATCATGCACAATTTCTAATTAAACCTGCAACTTGGATAGAAACATTAGCAGATATGCGCACGATCAGTGGAGCATGACCGATGGTCGTGCGCATAGAATCCACTGATCGTGCGATTTACAAAGATAGAACTGCAGAAAGCAAGAGTTAAATGCGCACAAGTAGTGGCGCTCGACCAGTGGTCGTGCGCACAATGTCCAGTCCTCGTACGATTACCCAGGAAGAATTAGGCAAAGGAGAATGTAATGCGCACGATCACTGGTGCACGACCAGTGGTCGTGCGCAGTGAGTCCAGTGATCGTGCGCAGTTCCGGAGCACGCACATGACCCATGCACCAGCAGAAGTGGCAGATAGGCCACCAAAAGTGCACACCACATTCTCAAGACACGGCTATAGAACAAGTAAAACAACAAAAATACAGAAACATCTAAAGCACACAAAAAATGGGCCTAAAGTGCACTTAATCTTGAAATATGCAAATATGCAAATATAAGCAGTTATAGCTGTCAAGTGCAGTGCTAAGACGATAATACTGTCCCAGATGAGTCCAAAAATCACTGTAATATTTGGACTCATCATACCTCCATACTTACCCATTTGCGCATCCCGTGCAAATCATTACTCCATGGACTGTAACAACAGCTTGTTGGCTTAGAAACTTCAAAATAAAGTAGGACGAGAAATAAAATACATCATGCGCATATAAAATAGAATAAAAAAACTTTTAATTATACTACGGAGCGTAAATTATTCGACAGAGGTAAATAAATATTGTGTCTACTTAAAATTAGAATTCTGGAGAATCGTTCGGTCATGTGTACGGAGAAAGTAGACAGGACACTAAGGTGAGCATTGCCCAAGACCGGGGCTCGGGATCACCTCCAAAGAAATCCATCAATGTTGGGAACCATAAGCTTGCCCTTTCACACTCTCTCCACGATGCTAAGTAGACTCAAATGTGAATCCACGGGACTTGTAGGTTTGAATGGGGTTAAGGCTAAGGTGTGGTAGTCAATGATAAACAAGGAGGCTACACGTAACCAAAGCGAGTGAAAAAAGAGATAAACCCAAACAGCCACTAAGAAATGCATGTATGACACTCCCCTAGACTTGGCTTGAAAACTGGGTATGCACACGACCTTTCCTGACCAAAAACTAACACACAAGATGGGGATTGCAATTATCCTCCTAATAATTTTAGATTTTCGTTTTTGTTTTTCTTTTTTATTTGCCTTTTTCTTTTTCATTTTTTTCTCTTTTTCATTCAGCAATCCCCAAATCTAAAAATTAGCAAATCATGAATTCATCTCCACAGCACATGAATCCCAAATATCACAACATAACAAATTTTTTAAATCGATTAAGCTCAATGTGTTGGTTGCGAAAAAGGGTTGGCTTTTAGGCTTTGGTGAATATAGGTGGAGCTGAAACAAAAAAAGGGTAGGCGCAAATTTGGCTTGCAAGGGTCAGCTGCTAAGACTAGGTACAAAAAGGCTCAAACTAGCCAAAATGATGGCATATCTCATGCTCCCACTTGACAAACCGGGCACCAATGCTTCAAAAGTAGCTTGGGGCAAGTTCTCAGTCCCCAAAAAATATGATCCTTCCCCCCGACTCGAGCAATCGGAGTCTAGTGACGGCTACACTCATCTCTTCACTACCGATCGATTACTCCAGATTCTATAATTTTAAGAAGCACAAACAAAATTTACTTTTGTAGAATAAATTTAAGTCTATGAGCATGAAGAAAAAGTAATCCTATACTATTTCTATGCAAATCATGACTAATCGATTAGGAGCACTGCATGAGTTTCGAACTACTATATCCCAAAATCCTAAGTCAGCGCCACTTTTTAGAGTTTTCACAAAAGTAATACATTGGACCTGAGCCGCACGCATGGTTAAGTGCGCACTCATATGGGTGATTCAGTGTGTGCAATTAGTGATCATGAAATAAATAAATGTAGACTAGTATTCAATAAACTGTGCTATGTAGTGATCACAGGCAACTCCACCCCCAGAATAGAATATGACAATATGAAAAAGTAAAACATGGAAATAAAAATAAAGGGCTAGGGGAAGAAGTACCTGAAATAATAGGTTCCTAAACAACTAGCGGGGGGGGGGGGGTGAATAGGTGCAATTCCTTTTTACACTAAGGCAGAATATTTATACATACAATCAAATTAATCTACCAGTTCTACAGCTACCACAATCAAAGATTTCATAGAAATACACACAGTCACAGATTGCACACAATTTTATAGTGGTTCCCCAAGATCTGGGTACATCCACTTTCCCCCTTCGCCTATCTAGCGTGGCTAGATTCAGCCTAACTTCTTCTCTTCACCTCAGATCCGTAGATCTTACAGCTCAGAACCCAAACAATGCTCCTACAACTCAGAGTGAGTCCACACTCCTACAGCTCAGGCAATCTGCCCTACCTCAGCCTTTTACAAGGCCTACCACTCAGAGAAAATAATCTCCTACAACTCATCCTTTATAAAAACAGGCTTACAACTCAGATCTTATAAAGATCCTACAAAAAATAGATTTAAGTTTATAATATACCACCACCCTAGTAGAGAGAGAAAGGATAGATTGTTTCTTGATCAGTTCTTGGAAGAATCTGATGGCAGAGAACAACCACTCTTAGCTTTCTTCAAAACTTCTTGAATCTGAACTCAGTAGGGTTGAACTCTTTTGAAGTTGATCTTCAATCAGCTTCTTTCTTGAAATTCAGATCTCAATCTGAATCCTTCTTGGTAGACTTGTTCAGAATCTGCACTTGAGGGACTTGTTGATGTAAGTCCCTTTCTTCACTTCAATAGATGGAGATCTCTCTCTCCAACTTCTTCTTAGATCTTCAGACGAAAATCTTCTTCTGTTTTTATGTAACTATATGTGTATACTCTTTCCTGTATCAGTGTCTTCTGTTGATGGAGAATGCCTTTATATAGACTTCCTCCATGGTAACCGGCTGATCCGATTTCTAACAATCTTCTGACAACTTTGACAGTTGCATTAGATTGGTTGGTAATGGCAGCTGTCAAGTCATCTAGTCACTTCTTGAAACTCTGTCACTGTCAGCAAAGTGTCGAGACTGAACTTCATCATGTGTCGACACAAGTAGACTAAGTGTCGATATAAGCCTTGGTGGTGACGACACATCTTCCTTGGTTTTGACACTGCTTCTCGACACAGCTTCTGTAGATTATGTCGACACTAGTTCTGTGGTGTCGACACATTCACTTCTTTTCTTCAAACAAATTAATTTTGTTGAAATTCTGCCATGTGTCGACACAAGTCATGTATGTCGACACAATTGATGTCGACAAGGTCTTCTGTGTGTCGACAGTGCCTCTGTGTGTCGATACAATTGATGTCGACTAAGATTTCTCTATGTGTCAACACTGCCTCTGTGTGTCGACACTGCCTTTGTGTGTCGACATATTTGGTGTCGACTAAGCTTCTCTGTGTGTCGACACTGCCTCTCCAAGTGTCGACACAATTGACTCCAAGTGTCGACATAGCTTTTCTCCAGTGTCGACACAAGCCTTCATAAGTTTCGACACAGCTTCTTCTGGTGTTGACTTATGGACTTAGAAACTTTTTTCCTGCATTCCTGCATTTTCTTAACCTGCACATATAAACTCAAAACAACATTAAATACACCTTGATGCATATCATTGATTAAGGTGAGACTTCTTCAAATCTGGTACATATTTTCCAATGTACCCAACAATCTCCCCCTATTTGGAGAAGTCATAACCCTTAGTCAATGATATACACCATTCATAACAAACACATATTATGATGTATAAAAATATTATATGACAGGGTAACTTATAAACAAAATATGTATAAAATGACATCATAGAAGAATGATGCAAACATAATGAACATCAATCATTATTTTGTTTAAACTTGCAAAAGTTTCTTAACAATAGTTTACATAGATTTTTTAACAGTAAAGATTACAGTGTTGTAAAATCTAGTAAATCTTTCCTAAGGCTGCTCAGGCTCCTTGATGACTATTCCTTTGCCTGATTGGATCTTGGCTTGTACTGGAGCATCAGTATCTTCAGCTGGCTTCTTGCCCTTTTGATCTTTCTTCTTTTATTCTTTAGCCCTTATTCTTTTCCTTTCAAAATAATGAAAAGGCTTTAGGAAATACTTGCTAGGCTCCTGAGCATTAGGAGGTAGCTTCCCAACTTTTGCCTTTCTTATATATTGTAGAATAACTTCCTGTTTAGCCTCATGCTTTTGCCATTCTTTCTCTATGTACCATTTGCCCCTATCATGGGTCTTTTCTTTTATAGCTTTCCAGGCAGTAAATATAATATTCCTGGAAGTTGGACTCCACTGCTCAAAATCAGGCTTTAACTCAGCCTGTTCTCTGAATCTCTTCTTTGACAGTTGAGCTTCTTGCTCCTTATTAACATCTTCCTCTGACATGTCAACTTTCTCAATGATAACATTTTTATTACCCTC
Source organism: Platanthera guangdongensis (assembly GCA_039583875.1). Lineage (NCBI taxonomy): Eukaryota > Viridiplantae > Streptophyta > Magnoliopsida > Asparagales > Orchidaceae > Platanthera > Platanthera guangdongensis. The sequence continues at coordinate 161,680,596 of CM077152.1, read as the reverse complement.
TAGAGGGTTGTACATTGACTGTACTTCTTGGTGAATCATTTCAAAATCTGCTGGAGGGTAAATGACCTGAGTAACTCTAGGTTGATACCTCCAAAATAAGCAGGTTGCACACCTGCCTCAGCTACTTTATCATCATCACAGAGGGGTGGATATCCAAGTGTGGCTCTGATGCTATTAGATATCCATTTAGCATGATCTGAGCCTGCTTTGACTAATACTCTCTCTCCCTTTATGACTTCTCTTTCAATGTGATCTCTAAGGTCATCTTTCTGAAATCTCACTTGTTCATCTAGATAATTAACACCATCTTTATAAAATGACCTTATTTTCGGCAGCTGATCAAATATGATCTTTTGTGAAGTCTTAATAGCTGATTGGATAGCAACTAATTTTTCCTGTAATTGTTTGTCAAAATCTGACTTAGCTTTAGCACTTACCACAGTCTGGGCAGTTGCAATATTCTTCAATTCTGTGACAATAACATTATGTGATTCAGTCAGATTTTCATTCATCCTCAGTTGATTTTCAAGCACATAGCCTTACTTAACAGCTATATCATCAACTTGAGTCTTTATGCCTACTTGTTGTTTTGCAAGAAAGACTACAACATTGCCACCTTTGTGGAAACAATCTGTCATTTCCTTTTTATTCTGATTGACTGCAAATCTAATGGATTAGATATCTTGTGCCAAGGAGACTTGCAGATCTTTATGAGTTTCATCTATATATTTCTCCATGGCTATCCTTTCTTCATCCAACTTCACTTACAAGGATATCAACAAAGAACTATAATCAGTTGCTTGGGCAGGTTGAGGAGCAGTTTGTAAAGCCCTTTTATAGTTTTGGCTCCTTTTGAAAATCATCAGTTTTCTCTTTTGGCTTGAATTTCATCTTCATCTTCAGAGGCTAAGGTACTGGCAATATCAACTCTTTCCTTAGGACTAGCAGGCAATTCCTGTTCAGTCCTAGGTTGCTCCCCCAGAGTCCCTTGCTCCTCCCTCTCAGGACTTACTTGCTCCCCCTCAATGTTAATTGGCTCCCCCTCAATTTCTGCTTTCTCCCCCTCAAATTCAGTTTGCTCCCCCTCAGTTCTTTCTTGTACTATATCAGGAAACACATCTTCAAGGGTAAACTCTTGTTGAGTAGGGACTTGAGGCACCACCAAGATGTATCCTTCATGATAATATCTTGTGCTTGACCGTTTAGTTGTGTGTTCTGGTCAACATCAATTAAGGACTCAGTTAGTATTTCATCCTCATTATTGAAAATTGATTGATTAACTTCTTGAATTACCTCAAGAATATTTTGTGTAGCCATTTCACTTTCTAAGTGGGTTGGCTCTTCCTCAAGATGAGGCTCCCCCTGCACCTTAGCACTATCTGCAATATCTTGTGTAGGAGATTTTTCAGGAGTCTCTGGCCTCTCTTCATCAGGCATGTCCTTTGTTAAGACTTTGTCTCATCTAGAGATTATCCTTATATCCATCCTTCTCATATGGTTGATCTTTGAACCAGCAGTCTGTTTCATTACTTCTGGAATTATTCCAGCCAAGTATAGACTCAGGATCCTTCCCAAATTTGGCTTCTTAATACTTTCCTTAATTTTTTCAAAGATTACTGCAGACCAATCTGTGTTCAGTCTGTAGATAATCCTGGTCATCAGGCTAAATATATAGACTGAAACTCTATCATGTCCCCCTGGGTTGCAAAGAATAACTTTTCCAACCACTTTTGAAAGGATTTTTACTTGCAGATTCATCCCTTTTCTGTTCATTGCAGACCCAATCTTCATGGTGGAATCCAATCTACACCACTGAAGTGCTTCCCTAGTCTTAGTAGAAGGTACTTCTTCTTCTTCTTGTGTTCTTGGGAGTTGAAGAGTTTTCCTTAAGCTCTTCAAGGTAAGTTTAACTTTAGCTCCCTAAACTCTAGATTTATTCTTAAGTGCAGTCGAATCTAAATTAGCTGCGCCATAGAAATCTAGTATTTCTTTCTTCCAAATCTTTGTAGGTTCAGATATCAGAAATTCTAAACCATTTTATGCAATTAGTGTTACTAATGCTTTAATTTCGGGTTCCGCATTATCAAAGGCGTTGCGTACCAGCTCAAAACCTTCGTTGACATTATCTTCTAGCTTTGTCTCCTTTGGGGTTGAGTGAAAGCTTGGATTGAGAAGAGAGACGTTGTCGACATAGGATTTTGGTCTCGAAAATATGGAGAGTGTGTCGACCGGGTTTCTTGTTGACCTATTTATACCCTTCTATATAATGAAGGTCAAAAGTCACGTCAAAAATCTCTTAATGTGTCGATATAGTTTGAAAGAAATAGTGGCTAACCACCAAGAGGGGGGGGGGGTGAATAGGTGTACTTTTTCTTTTTAATTTTAATACAGAAACTCTGTACAATTAAACATGTATTTGAAATATTCTATAACTATTCAGCACAGCTAGCTCAACAATCACAGAAATAATCAAACACAGAGTGCACACAGATTTTTATAGTGGTTCCCCAAGGTCTGGGTACATCCACTTTCCCCTTCTCCTATCTAGTAGTGTACTAGATTCATCCTAACTTCTGCACTTCTCCTCAGATACTCAGATCCTACAGCTCAGAACCCCAAACCAGGTTCCTACAACTCTGAGTGTCCCCACTCCTACAACTCAGGCACAAAGCCCTACCACTCATTCTTCAACAAGACCTACACTCAGGCTAAACAGCCCTACCTCAGCCTTCAACAAGGCCTACACTCAGAGAATAGATTCTCCTACACTCAGGCTCAAAAGCCCTACCTCAGCCTTTATAAATTTAGGCTTACAACTCAGATCCCTTAGGATCCTATAAAAATATAATAACAAGTTTTATATCACTACTCTGTTTGAGAGAATGAAGAGGGCAACCTTCTTGATCAGTTCTTGATAGTACTGATTCCTGAGATCAACTTTGTCTTTGCTTTCTTCAAGGCTTCTTGAGTCTGAACTCAGTAAAAGTTGATCTTCTTGAAGTAGACCGGTTGGCAACTTCCTTCTTAAGATGGAGAATTAAATATGGATCTTTCTTTGCAGTCTGGTTTAGAACCTGCTCCTTAAGAGATGTGATTAAACAAACCTCTTTCTTGATTTCAGTTACTGGAGTTCTCTCTCTCCAAGTAAATCTGAAATTTCTTCAAAATACTGATTTACAGTTTTCTCTAGATCTATATTATGCAATGATTGATATTATGATCTCTCAATTGTTGTTGATTGTTCGATGCCTTTTTGTTGAAGGAGAAATGCCTTTATATTGTCTTCCTTCAAGATAACCGGCTGATCCGATTTATAACGAACTTCTGACAGCTCTGACAGTTGCAGTAGACCGGCTGAGATTGCAGCTGTCAAGTCATCCTGTCACTTCTTGAAAATACTATTTTTGTCTGAAAGTGTCGAGACTGATCTTCATTATGTGTCGACACAAATAGACTAAGTGTCGACACAAGTGAACTAAGTGTCGACACTAGCCTTGATGGTGTCGACACAACTCCTTGTGTTGTTGTAACAGCATCTCGACACTGCTTCTGTTGAATGTGTCGACACTGATTGAGTGTGTTGACACAAGCCTTCTGTTGAATGTGTCGACACAGATTTTGTTGTCGACACAAATACTTCTTATTTAAAACTTAGATGAATTTTGATGTGTGTCGACACATATCCTTTATGTCGACACATGCCTTCTTGTGTTGAAACTTGCTGAGTGTCGACACATCTACTTTATGTCGACACAAGTACTTCTTTTACTTTAACTTTGTTGAAGCTTGTTGAGTGTCGACACAACCTCCTGGTGTCGACACATTTGATGTCGACTAAGCTTCTCTGGGTGTCGACACTGCCTCTAAGTGTCGACACAATTTATATTGACAATTCTTCACAGTGTGTCGACAATGCCTGTATGTGTCGACATATTTCTTCTAGTGTCGACTCTGCCTTTCCTGGTGTCGACACAATCTACTCTAATTGTCGACACAACTTTTCTCTAGTATCGACATAAGTCTTCATAAGTGTCGATACTGTTTCTCTAGGTGTCGACACATGGACTTAGAAATTTTTCGCATTTCCTGCAATTACTTAACATGCACATATAAACTCAAAACACATCAAATACACCTTGATGTATATCATTGAGTAGGGTGAGGCTTCTTCAAATCTGGTACACATATTCCAATGTACCCAACAATCTCCCCATATTTGGAGAAGTTATAACCCTTAGTCAATGATATACACCATACATAACAAATACACAATATGATGTATAATAACATTATATGACAGGGCAATTACTGAAACAAAGCATATAAAATATTTTATCACAAAATTATAATGCTAACACAATGAGCATTCATAAAAGATTTGTTTCAACTATCAAAAGCTTCTTTAATCAAAAGTTTACATGGATTCCAACACAAATGATTATAAAATTGTAAACTTAAGAAAATCCTATTCTATGGCTGCTCTGGCTCTTTGATGATAATGCCCTTGCCTGATTGAATCTTGGCTTGAACTGGAGCATCAATGTCATCAGCAGGCTTCTTTCCCTTAAGATCTTTCTTCTTTAGTTCTTCAGCCCTTATCTTTTGTCTCTCAAAATAATGATAAGGCTTAGGGAAATACTTGCTAGGCTCCTGTGCATTAGGAGGTAGCTTCCCTAGTTTAGATTTTCTTCTGTACTGTACAATAGCCTCTTGTCTGGCTTCATGTTCTCTCCATTCTTGGTCAGAGTACCATTTACCCCTCTCTAGGAAATTATCCTTTGCAACCTTCCAAGCAGTCAGAATAAAATTTCTAGAAGTTGGGCTCCACTATTCAAAATCAGGACTTAACTCTGCCTGTTCTCTGAATCTCTTCTTAGACAGTTGAGCTTCTTGCTCTTTCAAAACTTTCTCAAGCACAGGCTTATCTACTTTCTCAATAATAATATTCTTATTACCCTTAGGAGGGCTATACATAGATTGTACCTCCTGATGTATCATCTCAAAATCGGCTGGAGGATAGATGACTTGAGCTACTTCGTCTTGTTCACCTCCAAAATCAACAGGATTTATACCAGATTCAGCAACATTATTATCATCACACGAGGTTGGATATCCAAGGGTGGCTCTGATGCTGTTGGAAATCCATTTAGCATGGTCAGAGCCTGCTTTGACTAACACCCTCCCCCTTTATGACTTCTCGAGCCACATGATCTCTGAGATCATCCTTTTGAAATCTGATCTGTTCATCTAGAAAATTTACTCCATCCTTATAAACACCATTTAACTTGAGCAGCAGTCCAGAAATAGTCTTTTGAGACTCTGTAATAGCTGCTTTGACAGCAGTTATGCCTGCCTGGAAATCCTTATCAAACCTTTCCTGATCAAACTCTGGCTTGGCTATAGAATTATCAGCAGTTGGGGCAGTTGCAATTTTCTTTATTTCAGTAACAATTGCATTATGAGAAGCAGTCAGATTATCATTCATCCTAATCTGATTTTCCAGGACATATCCTTATTTGACTGCCATATCATCAACCTGTGTCTTTATCTTCTCTTGATGAGTGGCCAGATAAACCACTGCATTACCTCCTTTATGAAAACAGTCAGTCATTTCCTTCTTATTTTCATTTACTTCAAATCTTATAGATTTTATGTCTTGAACCAGATCAAATTGAAGTTATTTATGTCCTTCATCCATATATTTTTCTAAAGCCTTCCTTTGCTCATCCATTTTGATCTGCAAATCCACCAACAATGAACTATAATCAGCAGTTGGAGCTTGTTGTGGAGCAATAGTTTGTAAAGCTTTCTTGTAGGTCTGGCTTCTCCTTTTGAAAACCATAAGCTTTCTTTTCTTGACTCTAGTAGTTTCTTCATCCTCAGAAGAAGAAATACTGGCAATGTCTACTCTATCTTTAGGACTAGGATTCAAGTCCTGTGTTGTCTTAGGTTGCTCCCCCTGCACCCTTTGCTCCTCATCCTCATTTCTATCAGTCTCCTCATGAGACTGTACATGCTCCCCCTCAAGATCTACTTTCTCCACCTCAAAAGCTGCTTTCTCTCACTCAAAATTAGTTTGTAGCAAATCAGTGAACAACTCTTCTAGGGTATACTCCTGCTGAGAAGGGACTGGAGAGTTTCTTATCTCATGAGCATTATCAGCAACTGATGTGTCTTCCATGATAACATCTTGTGGTTGACTATGTAACTGAGTTTGCTGATTAACATCAATTAAAGACCAAGTTAATACTTCATCCTCAATATGAAAAATATATTGATTAACTTCATGTATTACCTCTAGGATTGTTTGAGTAGCCAGTTCACTATCCAAGTGAGTTGACTCTTCCACATGTTGAGGCTCCCCCTGGAGTGAATCCAAGTGTATGGGGTTAGCAGATGGTTGCTCCCCTTGCCTCTGTTCATCTTCATTCCTTACTGGTGACCTTCCAGTATTTACAGCCTCTCCATCATCATAACTAAAAACTACTTGCTCCTCTGAGCTACTGGATAATTCAGGAGCCACTATGGCTTTCTTCTTCTTCTTCAGAGGTGTTTCCTTCTATGGTGTAGGCATTTCTTTAGTTAACACCCTATCCCATCTTGAGATTATTATGATGTCCATTTTCTTCATGTGGTTTATCTTAGAACCAGTAGCTTGGTTCATGACTTCTGGAATACTTCCAGCCAAGTACAAACTCATATTCCTATCCAGATTGGGCTTCTTTAGACTTTCCTTTATCTTTTCAAACATCACTGCTGACCAATCAGTTTTTAGTTTTAAAAATGATTCTTGTCATTAAGCAGAACATGTGAGCTGATATCCTATCATGCCCACCTGGCTTGCTCAGAATCACCTTCCCAACTACTTCAGATAAAAACTTTCCTTGCATGTTCATCCCTTTCCTGTTAAAAACTGATCCAATCTTCATGTTTGAATCTAATCCACACCATTGCAGTGCCTCCCTTATCCTTGATGCAGGTACATCTTCCTCTTCTTTAGTTCTAAGTAGATGTAGAACCTTTTTTAGACTTTTCTGAGTGATTTTTACTTTTGCCCCATGGACTATGGACTTAATCTTGAGTCCAGTTTCATCAAGGGTAGTTGCACAAAAGAATTAGAGTACCTCCTTCTTCCAGATCTTGGTTGGCTCGGACACTAGATACTCCAATACAGTCTCTGTAATTAGGGTTACTGTCTCCTTAATTTCAGATTCCGCATCGTCAAAGTCATTTCGTACTAGCTCATATCCTTCATTCACGTTCTCCTCGAGCTTAGACGCAATTAGGGTTTTGAGAAATCTTGAATTTAGAGGAGAGAGATGTCGACACACAAGTTTGGTCTCGAAACTATGGATAGCGTGTCGACAAGCAATGGTGAAGACCTATTTATACCTTTCTAAAATCGAAGGTGAAAAGGCGCGTCAAAATACTCTAAATTTGTCGACACTGTTGAAAAGTGTCGACACTTACTTCTAATGTCTCGACAACTATGTGTCGACACAAATATAGTCGACAGAATATATGTGTCGACACTACTTCTCTGAAGTGTCGACACTGACTGTCTAGATGTGTCGACACCATTTCTCTGAAATGTCGACACCACTTCTATGTGTCGACACAGACAACTCCTTGTGTTGACACCATTTTACTTAGCCAATTTTATGAAACTATTCTAAGTTTAACATTCCTAATTCAATTTTAAACTTATTGAATTTGATTTCATCTAGGGGCTTAGTAAACATATCAGCAATCTGATTATCTGTTTTAACATATTCTAGGGAAATGTCCTCTTTTTCTATATGTTCTCTAAGAAAGTAGTATCTAATTTTTATGTGCTTAGTCCTATTATGTGAGATAGGATTATTAGCTATAGAAATTGTACTTGTAGAATCACAAAGTAAAGGTGTTTTACTTACTTGAATACCCTAGTCTACTAGCTGGTGTTGAATCCATAAAAGTTGTGCACAGCAGATTCCTGCAGCAACATATTCTGACTCAGCTATGGAGATTGCCACACTGATATGCTTCTTACTGCTCCAATACACCAGTCTTCCATCTAGAAATTGACAGGTTCATGTAGTACTCTTCCTATCTTCCTTGCAGCCTGCAAAATCTGCATCTGAATAACCTGTCAGTTCAAAATCTCCATTCCTAGTGTACCAAAGGCCTAGATAAGGTGTGCCCTTAAGATTTCTCAAAATCCTTTTGACTGCAGTCAAATGAGATTCTTTAGGGCATGCTTGGTACCTAGCACAGACGCATGTAGCATGCATGATATCTAGTCTACTAGCAGTCAAATACATTAGGGAGCTAACTATCCCTCTATATAAAGTTTCATCTACAGGTTTCCCTGCATCATCTTTGCTTAGAGACATGCTTGACCCCATTGGAGTTTTCATGGTAGTGGATGATTCCATACCATACTTATTTATCAACTCTAGGGTGAACTTATACTGGCATATGGACAGGCCATCTTCAGTCTGTCTTACTTGGAGACCCAAGAAGAACTTAAGTTCCCCCATACTGGTCATTTCAAATTTTGCTTGCATACATTTTGCAAACTTTATGCAAAGATTACTTTCAGTAGTCCCAAATATTATGTCATCTACATATATTTGGACTAAGATAATCTTGCCTTTAGATTTCCTAAGGAATAGAGTCTTGTCTATTTTCCCCCTTGAGAATTTGTTCTCAATGAGGAAACTAGACAGAGTTTCATACCAAGCCCTTGGAGCTTGTTTTAACCCATACAATGCTTTCCTATGTCTATAAACATAATCAAGTTTAAGAGGATCAACAAAACCTGAGGGGTGCTCTACATACACTTCTTCCTTTAGATCTCCATTTAGGAAAGCTGACTTAACATCCATTTGGAATACCTTAAACCCTTGATATGTTGCATAAGTAAGGAACATTCTGATAGCCTCCAGTCTTGCTACTGGTGCAAAGGTTTGATCAAAATCAATACCTTCTTCCTGCCTATAACCCTTTGCAACAAGTCTAGCTTTATTCTTTATGATGATTCCATTCTCATCCAATTTGTTTTCTGAAGATCCACTTTGTTCCAATGATATTGTGGTCTTTAGGTTTAGGAACAAGCTTACAGACCTTGCACCTCCTTAACTGATTCAGCTATTCTTGCATGACATCAATCCAATGAGGGTCTAGAACTGCTTCTTCAAACTTCTTTGGTTCCACTTGGGATAGGAAGTTGGAGAAAAGAACTATACTCAGATTCCTGCTTCTTGTTTGCACTCCTTGTCTGGGATAACCAATTATTTGATTAGTCGGATGATCTTTTAAGTGTCTATTTGCTGGAGGTAGTCTGTCTTCAGGTTGAACTCCACCATCCTCTTCATTTAACTGCACCTCTTGGTCTTCTTCTTCATCTAGAGAGTCTTGTACTCCCCCTGGACAGCAGCCACCATTTTCCACTTGCTGAGTTGCAGTAGAACCTTCTGTAATGGTAAACTTGTCCATCTTCTCATTTATACCTGTAGAGCTACATACACTACTTGCATCTGATTCTGACCCAGTGAAGTAATCAGAATCTACAGATACACTTTTTACCTTACTGGGGCTATGCTGATCCTAGCACTGTACTTCTTCAGACACTGTCATTAACCCTTTGCACTGATGGTCCTCTTGCTCATAGATAGAGTCCAGTAATTGCATGAACTTATCCTCTTCTTCTGTTGCAAACAAACCAATATATGCCTCAGCCTCAGATTCAGATTCTGAAGTTGATTGATTTGTCCAACTTTGCTCTTTCTTAGCTACCAAGGATTTCTCCTTCTTTCTCTTGTGTTGTGACTTCTTTTTATCAGCAGTCTCCTTCCTTTTATCTGGATAGTCAGCCACAACATGTCCTGGTCGGTTGCAGCAATAACAAATAATTTTTGATGTAGTTGACTTGCTGGGCTTTTTCCCACTCTTGTCCTTCCTAGATGATTTCCTCTTCTGATAATAGTCATCCTTGGACTGAGATGAGGATGGCTTAGATTTTCACTGCTTCTTCTTTAAGAATCTCTGGAACTGCCTTGTGAATGCTACAAAGTCTTCATCAGAATTACTGCTATCTGCACTGTGATTATCAGAATTTTCTGAAATCACTTCTTCATCTTTCTTAGGAGATGATGGAGACATTCTCCTATTCTTCCTTGAGACTTCTACCTTGAAGGCCACTGACTTTTCTCTATAGTCACCCTTTGTATTTTTCTCTTCCTCCTTTCTGGATAATAGCTGCATCTCATAAGACAGCAATTTTCCAAACAGTGTTGGAGGTGAAATCTCTGCCAGTCTGGCCACTTCCCTTATGGCACAGATCTTTGTATCCCAATACTTAGTCAAAGACCTAAGGAAATTGTCATTCAGTTCATATGTACTGAATATTCATCCATAAGACATTAATTCATTTACAATCCTATAGAACTTCTTATAACATTCAGCTATACTTTCAGACTTGGCATATCTGAAACTCTCATATTCTTGATTAAGCATAGACTTTCTATCTCGCCTAACCTCTTCAGAACCCTCCATGTAGACAATCAATGTGTCACACATCTCCTTGGAGGTTTTGCAGTGAATTATATTCTGGAATGTTGAATCATCAATGACACTCACTATAATATTTTGTGCTCTTTTATCCATTGTAGCCAAGATGATCTCATCCTTAGTCATCTCTGAAAAATCCTTTAGAATTCTTTGATTGGCATCAAGAATAGAAACCTTCATTGGTACATATGGTCCTTCCTTAACTGTTATATAGATTCTAGGATCAGATGACTCCATAAATAATCTTACCCTTTCCTTCCATATTCCAAATATCTCCTTCCTGCTAATAGGCAATTTCATTGCACCAAGTTCTTTATGGTTTTCTCCTGAACCCATTTTCTTGAACTTATTCTGCCTCACAGATCTCACTCAGACTGTTAAGTCTATCTTTCAGCAACCTCCCTCTGATACCACTTGAAAGAATAGGTTCCTAAACACCTAGAGGGGGAGGGTGAATAGGTGCAATTCCTTTTTACACTAAGGCAGAATATTTATACAGATAATCAAATTAATCTACCAGTTCTACAGCTACGACAATCACAGAATTCACAGAAATACACACAGTCACAGATTGCACACAGTTTAATAGTGGTTCCCCAAGGTCTGGGTACATCCACTTTCCCCCTTCGCCTATCTAGCAGTGTACTAGATTCAGCCTAACTTCTTCTATTCACCTCAGATCTGCAGATCTTATAGCTCAGAACCCAAACAAGGCTCCTACCACTCAGAGTGAGTCCACACTCCTACAGCTCAGGCAATCTGCCCTACCTCAACCTTCTATAAGGCCTACCACTCAGAGAAAATAATCTCCTACAACTCAGCCTTTATAAAAAAATGCTTACAACTCAGATCTTATAAAGATCCTACAAAAAATTAGATTTGAGTTTGTAATATACCACCATTCTAGTAGAGAGAGAAATGATAGATGGTTTCTTGATCAGTTGTTGGAAGAATCTGATGGCAGAGAACAACCACTCTTAGCTTTCTTCAAAGCTTATTGAATCTGAACTCAATAGGGTTGAACTCTTTTGAAGTTGATCTTCAATCAGCTTCTTTCTTGAAATGCAGATCTCAATCTGAATCCTTCTTGGTAGACTGGTTCATAATCTGCACTTGAGGGACTTGTTGATGTAAGTCCCTTTCTTCACGTCAATAGATGGGGCTCTCTCTCCTACTTCTTCTTAGATCTTCAAACAAAAATCTTCTTCAGTTTTTATGTAACTGTATGTGTATACTCTTTCCTGTATCAGTGTCTTCTGTTGATGGAGAATGCCTTTATATAGACTTCCTCCATGGTAACCGGCTGATCCGGTTTCTAACAAACTTCTGACAGCTCTGACAGTTGCAGTAGACTGGTTGGTAATGGCAGCTGTCAAGTCATCCAGTCACTTCTTGAAACTCTGTCACTGTCAGCAAAGTGTCGAGACTGAACTTCATCATGTGTCGACACAAGTAGACTAAGTGTCGACACAAGCCTTGGTGGTGTCGACACAGCTTCCTTGGTGTTGACACTGCTTCACAACACAGCTTCTGTAGATTGTTTCGACACTAGTTTTGTGGTGTCGACACAATCACTTCTTTTCTTCACACAAATTGATTTTGTTGAAAGTCTGCCTTGTGTCGACACAGTTGATGTCAACAAGGTCTTCTGTGTGTCGACACTGCCTCTGTGTGTCGACACAGTTGATGTTGACTAATCTTTCTCTATGTGTCGATACTGCCTCTGTGTGTCGACACAGTTGGTGTCAGCTAAGCTTCTCTGTGTGTCGACACTGCCTCTCCAAGTGTCGACACAATTGAATCCAAGTGTCGACACAACTTTTCTCTAGTGTCAACACAAGCCTTCATAAGTGTCGACACTGCTTCTTCTGGTGTCGACTCATGGACTTAGAAACTTTTTCCTGCATTCCTGCATTTTCTTAACCCGCACATATAAACTCAAAACAAAATCAAACACACCTTGATGCATATCATTGAGTAAGGTGAGGCTTCTTCAAATCTAGTACACATTTTCCAATGTACCCAACAGTACCCATGCTCAAAATTAAGCATACCGGTCGTGCGACGAGATATCCAAGTGCGGCCAAGTTGCCGCGCCTCAAAAATTCCTGCACCTGCGATTTAAATACATACTCAAAACAAACGATGGACATATATATATATATATATATATATATATATATATATATATATATATATATATATATATATATATATATATATATATATATATATATATATATATATATATAGAAAGATCTCAAAACACAGCACATGACCAAATGGTCCAACATGGGTTGTCTCCCAGAAGCCACTTTTGTTTACCGTCCTTAAGGTGGACCAAATACCTATATTAGCAGTTATAATAAAGAGTTCTCTGCAGTCTGAATTTAAAGAAATAAATATAAAACCTCAAATATGTTCTTTAGATAAAAAATTTGGTGAATAAAGTGCAGGGGTAGCTGCGGAGTGGAGGGGTGGTCCTCATGCGTCGTTGCTGTCATTGTCGATCAAGGAGTGTTGTTATCGCTTTGCTTGGGGTCGGCGAGCTGCAGGCTTTGAGATTCGTTAGTGGTTGCGCCTCCATCATATAATTTTACCCGGTGCCCATTGACTTTGAAATTGCCTCCGCTTTTCCCGGCTATTTCGATGGAGTCAAATGGGGAGACTCCGATCACTGTGAAGGGGACGCTCCACCGCGATTTTAGCTTTCCTAGAAATAAGCGGAAGCTGGAATTGTACTTCAGGAGATGGTCTCCTGGTTGGAATTCTTTTGGGATGATGTGACGGTCGTGCCATTTTTTTGTTTTTTCTTTGTATATCCGCGCATTTTTGTATGCGAAATGTCGGACCTCCTCTAATTCGTTCAGTTGAGAGCGGCGCTTATCAGCTGCGGCTTCGATGTCCATGTTTAGTAATTTGGTTGCCCATAGCGCTTTTTGTTCTAGCTCGACTGGCAAGTGGCAAGCTTTTCCATAGACTAGTTGAAAAGGGGTCATACCGATAGGGGTTTTGAAGGCAGTTCTGTACGCCCATAAGGCGTCGTCGACCTTCTTGGCCCACTCTTTTCTGTTGGAATGGATGGATTTTTTGATGATTCTTTTGAGCTCGTTGTTTGAGACCTCTACTTGCCCACAGGTTTGGGGATGGTAGGCAAGAGATATTTTGTGGTGGACTCCGAACTTCTTAATGCGTTACAAGAACGACTTGTTGCAGAAATGGCTCCCGCCATCGCTGATGATGGTGCGCGGGGCGCCGAATCTAGAGAAAATGTTCTTGTGTATGAAATTCAATACGGTGCATGCGTTATTTGCGGTGACAGCTTCGGATTCGAGACACTTGGAAACATAGTCGACTGTGACATTAAAATAGAGTTTTCCGTGTGACATTGGGAAGGGTCCCATGAAGTCGATCCTCCAAACGTCGAATGGTCCGCAGACGAGCATGTAGTTGAGAGGCATTTTGTTGGAACACCCTATTACAGATTTGGGCAAGGATCTCTATGTCTCTTAGGAAACCTATCTTGACCTCATTGTATAAATCTAAAGGTCAATTAGAATTGAGTCTAAGGGTTAGTATTTATGTTTGAAAGCTGCCCTCAAGACAAGAGATTTTAGTTTTGGAGACCAAGTCATTTCGTCGAGCTCAGTACGACGAATCGTCGAACTCCATTCAACGATCGCTGAGCTCACTTTGACGAATGGTCGAACTCCATTCGACGATCTCTGAGCTCAACTTCAACGAGTTGTCAAACTCTATTCGACGATCTTCGAACTCAGATCGACGTTCTTGACTCCATTTTGATTCTCTATCTCTGAGCTCAGTTCGACGATAGTTGAGCTCAGATCGACGATCTCTGTTTCTATCTAAGTTCAGTCTCTGAGCTCAGTTCAACGATAGTGGAGCTCAGTTCGACGTTTTTCTGAAGAGTTAGACGTTTTTCAAGATTCAATTTCAGACAGTTGTGAAATTATTCTCAGTGTTTATGTCAGAGATCCTGTAGCCATTTTTAATTAATCTGGAGCAAGTTTCAAGGAATTTTCAAGGAATGTTTTATTGGACTTTCCTCCAGAAGACAAATGCAGTTATGGAAGTCATTTATGACAGGCTAACGACTATCTTGGACAGAGGATCACTTCTATTCAGATCAAAGGAATAAAAGAATTATTCTTCTTCAACAACAACAACTTCTGCAACAACAATTCTCTGCAACAACAAGTCTGTGCAACAACAAGAATTACAACTCTTACAACAACAATTACACAAGAGAAAGAAAGAGAGTTTCAGACATTCTCTTCTCAGAGTTAGACACATATATTTTGTAACAATAACAATTACACAACAGAAGAGAAAGAGTTGTAGACATTCTTAGTCTTAAAATTCATACAAGAACACACATCACAAACGGAGATCAACACACTGAAATTTTCAGATCACTCTTGATTCAAGTGTTCAAAGGATATCATCATTCAAGACTCCAGACACCTCACATTTCAGCTATTGCTGAAATCATCTTTTGCTAGAGATCAAATCATCTGAAGGCCTATCACCCTACTATAAAGCTTCACTTCGTGAACAACTCAAGATCTCAGGGGGAGCTTTGACAACATCCACTATCTTCTCTCTGATTGTTGACAGAGAAGATCATCTCATCCCTTTCTCTCTCTCTCTCTACTGCAAAGGGTTTTTCAAACTCCATTCAAAAGTTTGTGATTGGTTTCTGAGACCTTATCAAAACTCAGTGGTGGCAAGACACCTGATCAAAAAATCTGGTTTGGTTTTTGAGCACCTTATCAAAAGCTCATTGGTGCCCAGGACACCTTATCAACTCATCCTGCAGTTGATTCTTACCTAGAGTGGTAGAAGAGTGGATGTACCCAGATTGGTTGGGGAACCACTATAGCTCCATGTGTCTTCTGGTTGCTTGTTTTTCTTTTGTTTTCTGGTTGTGCTTTGAGATTGATCTGTGATTGTTCTGTGTTTAGATTTACTTTATGTTATTTGCTTTCCTGTTCACTTAGGAATACAACAACAGTTGTAAAATGTTTTTAGCAAGCACCATACTCTATTCACACCACCTCTAGAGTATATCAGATCTAACTTGCACTTTCAATTGGTATCAAAGGCAGGTTGGTTAAAAATACCACATCTTCCGAGGTTGGTTAAAATACCACACCTTAGTGGTTGTACAGGCTAACACCTGAACACAAAGATCCCTCCAGTTAGATCTGCTTGTTTTAAGTTTGTTATTAGGATCATTTCTTCACAAAACATGGCCCAAAACAAAGATTATGCTAGCACCAGACCTCCAGTGTGCAATCTATCTAAGTTTGCACTTTGGAAGGCAAGGATTAGACTGTACATGAACTCTATTGATTTGGACGTTTTCAATTTTGTTTTGACCTTGTGTCCAAGTCCTCCAGAGAACACAAGTACAAGTGTTGTTCCACCTTGTTGGGTATTGCATCCATAATGTACCTGATTTGAAGAAGCCCCTGAACAAGCTAAGGTAAATAGACAATGTATTTGATAAAATCTTTCAAGTTGTGCTTGCAGTTATTCCATGCTAAGTGCACACCAATGTCAGGGTGCAGTAGGTCAATATACACGGGTCTGCGCGACGTAATCACTCGTTGAGCAGATCAGTGTGTTGGCCTACGTGTACTCTCTCTATTGGAGTATACTTATTTTCAAGTACAGGGCTGTGATCATGCAAGAGCAGACAAGGAGCAAGGATGGGTCAAAGAGCAGCTCATGGGTGGAAAAGATGAAAAATCGTCTAAGTGATAATCGACGAGAATCACAATGTGATTCTCGCCGATTCGGCGAGAATCACTAGTCATTCTCGCCGTCTCTATCCGGCTACATCAAAGTGTGCAACTCTGGCGTTAAGTCATAATCGTCGAGAATCATCAAATGATTCGGCGAGAATCACTATTGATTCTCGCCGAATCGTCGAGAATCACTGACTGATTCTCGCCGACTCGTCGAGAATCACCTTCGATTCTCACCGATTTTGACTTGGGAGATTTTCTGGATCCCGCTGGACCGGATCAAATGTTAAGGCATTGTTTTGAACCGGTATTAGGGTTTCTTCTGGTGGGACCCACAACGGTCATAATGGAGCATTCTACAGTATAAATAAAAGCGTATTTTTGAACAGTAAGATAGACAGAAAAATGAATACGAGCCGCCGACCTACGTAACCTAAATCGCGAAACCTGCTCCGCTGCCGTCGCCGCTCGTGCAAGTTGTTCGCTGACCTTAATCGTGGTTTCTTCCAGATCTCCCGGCGACAGAAGCTTAGCCAAGCATAGCGTCTCACGCGTCTAACCAGAGATCCTTTGTCTCTTGATTCGTTGATCGGGAAAACCTTCCCCTTCCGAATCGATCGAGACGATCGATCCTAGTGTGACCGTTGGAAGACCTTGCTAGCTTTGCTACGAAGTTTGAATCTCCAAAGTACAGCAGCCGCACACCGTTGTCACCGTCGATTCCGAGAACCAAGCCGCCACCCTTCTTGCCGCCGCCAGTTCCGGGGAGATTCTCTCCAAGTGAGATCTAGGGTTGTGGACTGTTCGTTGACTTCTAGAACACGTCATCGAACGAAGAGGCACACCTTAGTCTCCAAAAGTAGTTTGTATTTCTTGTACATTCTAGTTCATTTTTGTTGTAAAGGAACGTTGATTCCTAGTTGTAAGGGTTGGGGGCAACCCGTATTGTGGGAGTGGTGACTCCTACGTGTGGAAGGGTTCCTTCCGTTAGTGCAAGGATTGGATTTCAATCCTGTTGGTGAAGTGACCGAGTCATCCCTTGTTGGGAGATAGGTCGAAAGGGGGAAAGTGGATGTACCCAAATCGGGGAACTACTATAAATTGCTTGTGTCCTTTCTTTGCTGTGCTGTTTTGTTATCTTGTGCAGGTACATTTTTAATTCCGCAAAAAGCTGCAAGTCACCTATTACCCCCCCCCCCCAATAGGTGAAGGTAGTTGACACTAGGTGGACTTTCAAGTGGTATTAGAGGGAGGTTACTCATCAAAAGGGTTCATACCTTGACTAGAATCCTGCCACTAGTGTCAAGAAGAAGGAAAACAACTACCATGGACGGGCTCAAGTACACAGGCAAGATTCCAGTGTGCACCAGGCTCAACTTTCCTATTTTGAAGGAAAGGATCAGGTTCTACATGGAAGCAGTTGATCCTCGACTCTTCATGATCGTGGAGGAGGGACCTTATGTCCCCACTAAGATCTCCACCATTGATCCTACCAAGAAAGTGCCAAAGAAAATTTCTGAAATGGACAAGGACGAGATGGTGCTGGTGGGACTTGATAAGAAGGCGCAGAACATTCTGGCCAGCGCGGTCGATGACTCAATGATGCAAAACTTCTGCAACTGCAGGACAGCAAAGGAGATCTTACACTACCTGATTATCCTAATGGAGGGCACTGATGAAGTGAGGGATGATCGGAGATCCCTCCTGAACCAGAAATATGAGGCCTTCAGACAAGGGCCTAAGGAAGAGATCGGAGTCACCTTCGAGAACTTCCTCAAGATTGTCAATGACATCAAAGGATATGGAAGAGTGTTCACTGATGGTGAACTTAATGATAAATTCCTTAGGTCCCTTACTAAGGAATGGGACACAAAGATCTGCGCCATCCGAGAGTTTCGTAGACTTGCTGAAACAGACCTGCAAATTCTGTTTGGGAAGCTGATGTCCTATGAGCTTCAATTGAACACCAGGAAAGCAGAAGAAGAAGCAGAGAAGGCTGCAGCCAAGGAAAAGACTGTGGCCCTAAAAGCCATTCACTCCAGGAAGGGCAAGGGTGCGGTTTCATACCGTTCCAGGAAAAAGGATGAGGAGGAGGACTCCGAGCCATGCTGCTCTAGCTCAGAGTTGTCTGAGGAAGATTTCTCCCTCATCACCCGAGAATTCAAGAAGTTCCTCAAGATAAGGAATCAAAGAAAGAGAGACGACTCCTCCTCCAGGCATCAGAAGAAAAATTACTCTTCTGACAGGTACACTTCTAAACCGAACAAACATCGCTCCTCTGACATTATTTGTTTTGGATGCAATAAGCCAGGACACGTCGTGGCTGACTGCCACCAAGGCAAGAGAGAAAAGGGGAAGGGAGAGGAGCACAAGTCCTCCAGAGATAAGCAAAAAGAGAGGAGCTACATCGCCAAAAAGCCAAAGACACTGAGTGAGTATGATTCCTCAAATTCCAGTGATGATGAGGATGTCTACTTCGGGCTGGTGGGTCGCTCCGACTCAGAAGGAGAATGCCCTCCATTTACTGGGAAGGTAAAAGCTCACACCCCTCTCTCCGACTCTGAATCTGATCCTGAGTCTCAGGATGATGACCCTGAGGATAGCCTTTTGGCCCGTGAAGCGGAGCTCCTTGAGAAGTATGAGCTTCTGCTCAACACTTTCGAGGAGTGCCGTAAGAGATTGAAGGCTGAGAAAAAGGTAGTGAAATTCCTTAATGGTGAGAGTGTCTCACTAAGGGAAGAGATCTCCATTTTGATCTCTCTCGGACAGGAGCACCTAGACCTGACTTCAAAGCATTCAGAGTCTCTTAATCTCCTTGATCTTAAGCAGGAGGAAGTCGACAAGTTGGAAGAACAACTTGCGGCAGAAAGGAAGATCATCAAGAGCTTCTCTATGCCAAAAACAGTTCTTCCAGTTGTTGATACCTTCTCTGCTCAGGACAAAGGAGTTGGTGTAAGACCCCCCCTCCCCCTTACCAAGGAGGGCTACCGGATCTTATGCCCAGAACTGTCGTCTTACGATGGCACTAACTCACGGGTTAGTCGGCACCGCAACACGCCGATCCTGCCGGCTAGTACGATCATTAACCTGTAGGCCAATATGAGAAGAAAGAAGTAAAACTGTATATGTAAAACTACCAGTCCACAAGCCACAGTACAATCATGAAAAAGAAATGAATAGTACATCATAATAGTCCACAGATAGGTAAAAATGAAAGAGTAAAAAGGGCTTATGCCCAGTACATCAAATCTCTCTCACACAAAATCATAAATGCGGAAGCTGTACTAGAACATCGCTCTCATCCCACCTGAGGACGCACAGTAGTGGTAGTAGCCTACTGAAGCGGTATCTGCTCCTCATGTCCTACCTCCTCGACGTGCTGGTGCTCCATCTCCACGGGCTCCTAAAAATAGTTGGTCACCGACCATTAGTCAAAAAACTAAGTCGTTTCCTCCGCACCTCGCCCCGCAGCTCCTAGGCACCGAGCGGGAGGACGAAGCGGAGGACAACAAGGGGTAACAAAGTGGAAGCAGGTGACAATATCTAACTAATGCTGTAATAAGTAATGTAATTCTACTCTAGCAATTCTACGTACGGTACAAGTAGTAAGTAAGGGCAGTGTAGTAAAGAAAAGTAAAGAAGCAGTAGTATGAACAAGTAAATAAGCTAAGCTACCACTAAGCTATCATCATAAACGTACCCTAACTTATATAAATGCCCATACAAATATATAAGTTAGGATTTCCAGGAAATTTAACTTATCATATAAAAGAGCCCATACTAATTTATATGATAAGGATCTATGAAACGTATGACCTAATATGAATGAATGATATGATGCAATTTTATGTGCAGACAAGTGCAACTCACACACAACGACTCTATGATCACAGACCTTTAGTTCCCACTTTTTGAGAGCTAGCATCACTCTCGGGTACCACCGCTGTGGCTACGGCAGCAGCGGAGCGGGCGTCTCCGCTTCTAGACCGGTATGCACACTACCAAGCCTTAGACCCCTCTCATACGCCTCTGTACACATCCAAGGTGCACTCTAGAGTCTCGCGTACGTACTTTGCTGACAAACCCGTCAGTCGTGTTGGGTCGGATGTGTGTTATCGGGGATCGTCCTCCAGACCGCAGTGTAAAACAACCCACTGGCCCCTCTAACTCCCACAACCGCCTGGTGCACCGTACTGCCATCGGTGTGACGAACGGCCAGTACTGCATGCCCCGCCACGATATTTATGCAAATGCAAGTAATTCATACCGAGCCTCCCGCTCGCAGGACCAAAACCCGTCCTGAATCCCTCAAACCCAAACCCGGGTGAGAACGCACATTAGTTCCTTTATACCAACTCCCTCAAACCCCAAACGGGTGAGCATATATCATGAATCTCTCCAACCCCACACGGGCGAGAAGGTACGACAATGTCCTAACCTATTATACTACTCTTGTCTACAGTTTATTGTACTTAGAGATTTAAGGTTAATCCTAGGACTGCCCCCGGTATTCCCTGTGAAGGGCTCTCAAGGGGCACTAGGAACTGTGTTGGGATTACGCCCAGCGTTCCCTTTCGCAAGGATATTTATTTTAGTTGATGGCTACCCATGTATCTCCCTAGCTCTCCTTATTGCTTTAGTACAACCCTAGTGACTTAAGGTATTACCGGGAAAACCGACGGTCTTCCGCCGATACCCACTCCAGTTGCTAGCTAAGACTTGCACTTTTGATCCCTCACTAAGACAACTCTACCCACCAGGGTTACTCATGTTGAACTCTCTCTTATTTCTGCCGATAATCAATCCCCTGGTAATCCCCTAAGGCAAGACCTATTTGTGTTATATGCAGACCATGACCTATGAATATCATAAAAATGTGATCTTCCAAAACTTAAGTCATCTTGCCTCTAAATATTTATCCTAAGGTATTATGGACTAAGGAAACTACCCTAAGGATTCTCGTAATTTTCCTTGGCCAAATAGTCCTTTAATTAATTCTTTTAATTTAAATGCTAGGTCACTTTACACATGAAGTAGTTTGATTAAGTATGCACAGACCTAGGGAATTTTTCCTGAGATGTATATTGACACAATATTGTTGCCTACAGAATTTCATAATTTTCCTTAAATTATTTATTATCATTTTCAATTTAATATCAATTCCACACAAATTCCATTTTCCAAATGATGTATAGACATTATGTACTCAAAAATTCCAGAAAAATTACAGATCTTTTAGGACACTAATTTATGACTATTGGCAGAGAATCATCAACATTTATTGTAAGATGGCCTATAGGATTCCATTATAAGATATTTACCAAAATGCCATTGTACTAATTTAACACAAATAATGCATCCATTAAATTCTGAGAAATTTATGCAAGACTAATAATAACATTTTATAGCAATAGAATAAATTCCAAATTTTTCAGAAGTATATATCCAACATTTCAAGAATTAACAAGATAAGGGTAAAATGGGGAATTTAGGGTATCTACTCCAAAAGTTCTTCAAAACAGAGAAATTATATTTTTCCTAAGTCAAATGTGATCTAATCTATGCCTTGGCAAAATTGTTTGAATTTGTACTTGAAGGAACCCTATTTTCCAATTTTATTTCCAAAATAGCTATATCTAAAATAAATTCCAATAAATAGAATTTTGATTCCAAAAATTCCATTATTAATTTGAGGGATGAAATTTACCCTAATGAACCACTATAAATAATTCCATGACCCTTGCATGTCACCATTGGGCTAAATACACCAATTTGCATTTTTGCTATTAGCACACCAAGTCTAAACATAGGCTAGCACATGCAAGTGGATTCTCCAACATGCAGTGAACCCAAGGTGCTGAAAATTTTATCATGCACCAAGGATGACCCCACTGACCCACCACCAAAATTTGGGGCCATGGGGAGGGGTAGAACTCCATATATCTCATTTATTTATATTTTGCTATTTTACCAAAAACTATAGGAAAATATTCTCTAAAACTTCCTAAATTTTGGCAGGAGCTAAATATGCCCTAATCATGCATGTGCCCAAAATGTGGGGCCATGGTGAATAATATTGTGACCTGGGCACCCAATTTAATTTCTGCCCTACTCTAGGACCAGTCCTAGGAGAAATGTCCTACAGGACTGTACACTACACCAAAATGTATGTTTAGGGTGTCATATTAAAGGTAAGACCCCTGGCTACATTTTTTATTAAGGGGCAAAGTTCTGGAAATGCCTCTAAGAGGCCTACATTTAACATGCATAGTGACTGAAAAAGTGTGACAGAAATCATACTATTCAATACATTAAATTAATTCATATTAATAACTGCGCACGAATCTTAAAGCTTATCCGACGGGATCTGGTCATCGTCTACCTCCAGCCAACGGCTGAGATCGAGCCGACCTGGAGCAACTTTGCCGGCGGTTTCCGGCCAGCTGAGACGGCGCCACCTCCGGCCAACGGTGCCATCACCTTCACGGTGGTGGTGGCTATCATTTCCCGACGATGGGGCGGCGGGAGCCGGCGGCGACGGCGATCCCGAGCGGTTTCAAAAGCTTGGAATTCTCTCGATTTTCTCACATGGCATCGGGCTCAGTTGAGCCCGATATCTCTCCTATTTGATCTAAGATGCTAGTACGAGTAGAGGTGAAGTGAAACGCACCTGAATCGAGGCTTGGCTGCGGGTCAGGCGGCGGTTTGCCGTGGTGGTGGTGCGCCGGCGAGATCCACCCTGAAAGCTCAACTCTCCACCGTTCTCCATGATTGAGCAGTCGAATTCCACTCCTTTCGGCCTTCTGAAGCTAATGGTGAGCTCTGTTTGGACTGAGGTGGGCTATAAGTGGAGTTAACTCCAAGGTGAGCTCGGTTTGAGCATTGGAGGCTTCACCCATGGTGCCATGTGGCTCACTGCCTTGGTTTTCTGCTGGAATTGAAGAGGGGAGGTCAGCCACCTGGTTTTGGGCAGCCAAAACCAACTGATGGGGTGGCCATGTGGCCACCATTTTCTTCATTCCACTTTCTCTCTCCTCTTCTCCTAAAAATCCCAATTTTACCCCCTTGCATGTACTCTCTCTCCTGATTTAGAGGGGTAGGACTGGTCTTGTTCACTTGGGCTGACTTTGGGCCAATTTTAGTGGGCTTGGTCCAAGGGGAAATGGCTTGGCCTTCATTTCACTCTTTAGGTCAATTTGTTGACCAAATTAACTTTTAGGGTTGACTGGTCAAACATGGTGGATGGACTGACCCCACATGGTGGAAATGGGTCTAGTGGCACCACCCAACTTGGTTTGGGTCAAGGGGGTGCCCCACTTAGGTTAATTAGGCCTATGGGTGTGGGTTTGACCAAATTAAGCCCAAGGTTGACCTTGGTCAACTGGGGTCAAAATGTTGACCCAGTGACATACCATAGGGTCCACTTAGATTGTTTTTAGGGTTAGGGCAATGTGGTGGGGTCATGGTGTGGCTAGGGTCCCTAATTAGGCTAGTTTGACCTAGTTTGACTTGGTCCTATAGTGGGCTCCACATGGCTACCACCCACTACCTAGGGTCAAACCTAGTTGATCTCCTTAGGTCTCACCCCATGCCTAACCCAATCTAAGTTGAGGGGTCCATAAGTAACATGGGATGTTACAAATTCCAATAAACAAGAAAATAATTTCGTCCCCGAAATTTAAGTTCGGGTTTACGGGGTTCTATTTGCAAGAATTATCAAGAAATTTAAAGACATAACTTAAATGTACCTGATGCGAATAGCTCCGGGTGTTGCTCCAGCATCAGATCCCTCGGCTCCCAAGTGTGCTCCTCCCATCCATGGTTGGACCACAGCACCTTCACAAGAGGGACCTTCTTCTTCCGCAACACTCGGATGGCTGTGTCGTCAATCCGGATCGGCTCCAATCTCACTGATCTGTCAGGCTCTACCGGTCTGGCTGTAGTAGTAATGTGCTGCTCCGGCCGAAGGAGATCTCTTCGCAAGGAAGAGACATGAAAGACGTCATGTAATGCACCCAACTCCGGTGGCAGCTGCATTCGGTAAGCCAAGGGGCCGATCCGCTCCAGGATCAGGTAGGGCCCCATGTATCGTGGACTGAGCTTCTTGTGCCTCCGCACCCGAGAAACACCGTGTACTGGACGTATCTTCAAGAATACCCTGTCTCCAACCTAGAACTCCACCTTCCGGTGTCGAGCATCATAATACTTTGCCTGCCTGCTCTGGGCCTCCAGTAGCCGATCCCTGATCAATCGAATCTGCGCCTCAGTATCCTCTATATAATCAGATCCCAAAGCACTGGTATCCACATCCTGAACCCATGATAGCGGTGTCCGGCATCTCCTCCCATAAAGAGCCTCGTACGGAGACATCCTGATGCTAGCCTGGTGGCTGTTATTATACGAGAACTCGATCAATGGCAGCAGCCTCTCCCAAGGTCTCCCCGTATCCAATATGCATAATCTGAGCAGGTCCTCCATGGTCCGGATGGTCCGCTTGGTCTGTCCGTCGGTCTGCGGGTGGAAGGCGGTACTAAAGGTAAGCCGAGATCCCAAATAAGCATGCACGACCCTCCACTCGCTCGAAGTGAACCGACCATCACGGTCCGAAACAATAGTCCTGGGGATACCATGATATCTGATGTACTGCTCCACAAATAGTCTCACCAGGACTGCAACTGGGGCATCCTTCCGAACTGGAATAAACCGCGCTACCTTGGTTAATCTGTCCACTATAACCCATATAGAACCATGCCCAGATAGATTGTCCGTCCAGGAGGATCACGCTAAGGCATGGCGACTCTCATGTTATCATTGAAGGTATCCAGCCTATCTGCCACCTACTATTATCATCTGTACAGGCTGTGAAGGCCCATGAGCAGGGTGAAGAAGTTTATCTTATCTGCTTCGAGATGGTGGGAACAGGAGCTACTATCTCAGAGATTCCGGTGGTCCGGGATTTCTCCGACGTATTCCCGGAGAAATTTCCCGGGCTACCGTCTGCTAGAGACTTGGATTTCAGGATTCAGCTAGTACCGGGAGCGAAGTCGGTGTCCCGGGCACCCTACAGGATGGCTCCCAGGGAGTTGGCAGAGTTCAGGACTCAACTACAGGAGCTAGTCGAGTCAGGATTTGTGCGGCCCAGCTCATCGCCATGGGGAGCGCCAGTTCTCTTTGTGAAGAAGGACGAATCACTGCGATTATGTATAGATTACCGGTGTCCCGCCACAGGTTTCGATCCTCGGACCTGCGGGTTATGGGCCCACCACGCTTCCGCTGCATAGTTTGTCCGCAAACTAATGCTGGGGCGGGGGTGGTGCCATGTTGTGGACTTCTTTCTCATATGATCGTTGTTCAAGTGATACCAGTTTGTAAGACCCCCCCCCTCCCCCTTACCAAGGAGGGCTACCGGATCTTATGCCCAGAACCGCCGTCTTACGGTAGCACTAACTCACGGGTTAGTCGGTACCGCAACACGCCGATCCTGCCGGCTAGTACGATCATTAACCTGTAGGCCAATATGAGAAGAAAGAAGTAAAACTGTATATGTAAAACTACCAGTCCACAAACCACAGTACAATCATGAAAAAGAAATGAATAGTACATCGTAATAGTCCACAGATAGGTACAAATGAAAGAGTAAAAAAGGCTTATGCCCAGTACATCAAATCTCTCTCTCACAAAATCATAAATGCGGAAGCTATACTAGAACATCGCTCTCATCCCACCTGAGGACGCATAGTAGTGGTAGTAGCCTGCTGAAGCGGTATCTGCTCCTCATGTCCTGCCTCCTCGACGTGCTGGTGCTCCATCTCCACGGGCTCCTAAAAATAGTTGGTCACCGACCATTAGTCAAAAAGACTAAGTCGTTTCCTCCGCACCTCGCCCCGCAGCTCCTAGGCAACGAGCGGGAGGACGAAGCGGAGGACAATAAGGGGTAACAAAGTGGAAGCAGGTGACAATATCTAACTAATGCTGTAATAAGTAATGTAATTCTACTCTAGCAATTCTAAGTACGGTACAAGTAGTAAGTAAGGGCAGTGCAGTAAAGAAAAGTAAAGAAGCAGTAGTATGAACAAGTAAATAAGCTAAGCTACCACTAAGCTATCATCATAAACGTACCCTAACTTATATAAATGCCCATACAAATATATAAGTTAGGATTTCCAGGAAATTTAACTTATCATATAAAAGAGCCCATACTAATTTATATGATAAGGATCTATGAAGCGTATGACCTAATATGAATGAATGATATGATGCAATTTTATGCGCAGACAAGTGCAACTCACACACGACTCTGTGATCACAGACCTTTAGTTCCCACTTTTTGAGAGCTAGCATCACTCTCGGGTACCACCGATGTGGCTACGGCAGCAGCGGAGCGGGCATCTCCGCTTCTAGACCGGTATGCACACTACCAAGCCTTAGACCCCTCTCATACGCCTCTGTACACGTCCAAGGTGCACTCTAGAGTCTCGCGTACGTACTTTGCTGACAAACCCGTCAGTCTTGTTGGGTCGGATGTGTGTTATCGGGGATCGTCCTCCAGACCGCAGTGTAAAACAACCCACTGGCCCCTCTAACTCCCACAACCGCCTGGTGCACCGTACTGCCATCGGTGTGACGAACGGCCAGTACCGCATGCCCCGCCACGATATTTATGCACATGCAAGTAATTCATACCGAGCCTCCCGCTCGCAGGACCAAAACCCGTCCTGAATCCCTCAAACCAAAACCCGGGTGAGAACGCACATTAGTGCCTTTATACCAACTCCCTCAAACCCCAAACGGGTGAGCATATATCATGAATCTCTCCAACCCCACACGGGCGAGAAGGTACGACAATGTCCTAACCTATTATACTACTCTTGTCTACAGTTTATTGTACTTAGAGATTTAAGGTTAATCCCAGGACTGCCCCCGGTATTCCCTGTGAAGGGCTCTCAAGGGGCACTAGGAACTGTGTTGGGATTACGCCCAGCGTTCCCTTTCGCAAGGATATTTATTTTAGTTGATGGCTACCCATGTATCTCCCTAGCTCTCCTTATTGCTTTAGTACAACCCTAGTGACTTAAGGTACTACCGGGAAAACCGACGGTCTTCCGTCGATCCCCACTCCAGTTGCTAGCTAAGACTTGCACTTTTGATCCCTCACTAAGACAACTCTACCCACCAGGGTTACTCATGTTGAACTCTCTCTTATTTCTGCCGATAATCAATCCCCTGGTAATCCCCTAAGGCAAGACCTATTTGTGTTATATGCAGACCATGACCTATGAATATCCTAAAACTGTGATCTTCCAAAACTTAAGGCATCTTGCCTCTAAATATTTATCCTAAGGTATTATGGACTAAGGAAACTACCCTAAGGATTCTCGTAATTTTCCTTGGCCAAATAGTCCTTTAATTAATTCTTTTAATTTAAATGCTAGGTCACTTTACACATGAAGTTGTTTGATTAAGTATCCACTGACCTAGGGAATTTTTCCTGAGATGTATATTGACAAAATATTGCTGCCTACAGAATTTCATAATTTTCCTTAAATTATTTATTATCATTTTCAATTTAATATCAATTCCACACAAATTCCATTTTCCAAATGATGTATAGACATTATGTACTCAAAAATTCCAGAAAACTTACAGAGCTTTTAGGACACTAATTTATGACTATTGGCAGAGAATCATCAACATTTATTGTAAGATGGCCTATAGGATTCCATTATAATATATTTACCAAAATGCCATTGTACTAATTTAACACAAATAATGCATCCATTAAATTCTGAGAAATTTATGCAAGACTAATAATAACATTTTATAGCAATAGAATAAATTCCAAAGTTTTCAGAAGTATATATCCAACATTTCAAGAATTAACAAGATAAGGGTAAAAAGGGGAATTTAGGGTATCTACTCCAAAAGTTCTTCAAAATAGAGAAATTATATTTTTCCTAAGTCAAATGTGATCTCATCTATGCCTTGCCAAAATTGTTTGAATTTGTACTTGAAGGAACCCTATTTTCCAATTTTATTTCCAAAATAGCTATATCTAAAATAAATTCCAATAAATAGAATTTTGATTCCAAAAATTCCATTATTAATTTGAGGGATGAAATTTACCCTAATGAACCACTATAAATAATTCCATGACCCTTGCATGTCACCATTGGGCTAAATACACCAATTTGCATTTTTGCTATTAGCACACCAAGTCTAAACATATGCTAGCACATGCAAGTGGATTCTCCAACATGCATGAACCCAAGGTGCTGAAAATTTTATCATGCACCAAGGATGACCCCACTGACCCACCACCAAAATTTGGGGTCATGAGGAGGGGTAGAACTCCATATATGTCATTTATTTATATTTTGCTATTTTACCAAAAACTATAGGATAATATTCTCTAAAACTTCCTAAATTTTGGCAGGAGCTAAGTATGCCCTAATCATGCATGTGCCCAAAATTTGGGGCCATGGTGAATAATATTGTGACCTGGGCACCCAATTTAATTTCTGCCCTACTCTAGGACCAGTCCTAGGAGAAATGTCCTACAGGACTGTACACTACACCAAAATGTATGTTTAGGGTGGCATATTAAAGGTACGACCCCTGGCTACATTTTTCATTAAGGGGCAAAGTTCTGGAAATGCCTCTAAGTGTCCTAAATTTAACATGCATAGTGACTGAAAAAGTGTGACAGAAATCATACTATTCAATACATTAAATTAATTCATATTAATAACTGCGCACGAATCTTAAAGCTTATCCGACGGGATCTGGTCATCGTCTACCTCTAGCCAACGGCTGAGATCGAGCCGACCTGGAGTAACTTAGCCAGCGGTTTCCGGCCAGCTGAGACGGCGCCACCTCCGGCCAACGGTGCCATCACCTTCACGGTGGTGGTGGCTATCATTTCCCGGCGATGGGGCGGCGGGAGACGGCGGCGACGGCGATCCCGAGCGGTTTCAAAAGCTTGGAATTCTCTCGATTTTCTCACATGGCATCGGGCTCAGTTGAGCCCGATATCTCTCCTATTTGATCTAAGATGCTAGTACGAGTAGAGGTGAAGTGAAACGCACCTGAATCGAGGCTTGGCTGCGGGTCAGGCGGCGGTTTGCCGTGGTGGTGGTGCGCCGGCGAGCTCCACCCCGAAAGCTCAACTCTCCACCGTTCTCCATGATTGAGCAGTCGAATTCCACTCCTTTCGGCCTTCTGAAGCTAATGGTGAGCTCTGTTTGGACTGAGGTGAGCTATAAGTGGAGTTAACTCCAAGGTGAGCTCGGTTTGAGCATTGGAGGCTTCACCCATGGTGCCATGTGGCTCACTGCCTTGGTTTTCTGCTAGAATTGAAGAGGGGAGGTCAGCCACCTGGTTTTGGGCAGCCAAAACCAACTGACGGGGTGGCCATGTGGCCACCATTTTCTTCATTCCCCTTTCTCTCTCCTCTTCTCCTAAAAATCTCAATTTTACCCCCTTGCATGTACTCTCTCTCCTGATTTAGAGGGGTAGGACTGGTCTTGTTCACTTGGGCTGACTTTGGGCCAATTTTAGTGGGCTTGGTCCAAGGGGAAATGGCTTGGCCTTCATTTCACTGTTTTGGTCAATTTGTTGACCAAATTGACTTTTAGGGTTGACTGGTCAACCATGGTGGGTGGACTGACCCCACTTGGTGGAAATGGGTCTAGTGGCACCACCCAACTTGGTTTGGGTCAAGGGGGTGCCCCACTTAGGTTAATTAGGCCTATGGGTGTGGGTTTGACCAAATTAAGCCCAAGGTTGACCTTGGTCAACTGGGGTCAAAATGTTGACCCAGTGACATACCCTAGGGTCCACTTAGATTGTTTTTAGGGTTAGGGCAATGTGGTGGGGTCATGGTGTGGCTAGGGTCCCTAATTAGGCTAGTTTGACCTAGTTTGACTTGGTCCTATAGTGGGCTCCACATGGCTACCACCCACTACCTAGGGTCAAACCTAGTTGATCTCCTTAGGTCTCACCCCATGCCTAACCCAATCTAAGTTGAGGGGTCCAGAAGTAACATGGGATGTTACAGTTGGCTTGTGGCATGTAGGGGTATCTGGTTCCTCATCCAGGAGAAACAGGAACCAGAGAAAGAATAAGGGCGCCAAGAAGGCCTCTGGTGCTGAAAAGGGAAAGGCTCCACTCAGTCCTGTTGCGTTCAGAAAGCCTGGCTTTCCCTGCAACCAACATGACTTTGAGTCAACCTTTGGTCATCATTTCCGGACCTCGGTTGCAAAGCCAAAGAGCCGATATGATGGTTGAACTTTTCCCCGCAACTTCAGTGAGAGTGTCTTCAAGACACCTTATGAGGAAATCCACATGGGAAATTATGGTCAATTCTCTAGTGGCCATAATAGAAAGCAGGCACCAAAAGCCAAGCCTGTTGTACTGAAGGAACAGAAGGTGAAGAAGTCATGTGACTGAGATCACTATGATGCCTCCACCTCCAGATCCAAGGCCCGGCTATACCCACCATTCCCAGGGTAAAGCAGGAGCCTAGGAAGAGGTACAACAGATTTGACTGTTGGTGTTGTGGCAAAGTCGGTCACTTTGTCGTGGATTGTTGGTTTAATCTAAGGTATAACGAGACTCCCTATGTTAGCAAGGCGAGTCCGAACACTCGTCGGGTTAACCACCCGAGCGGGAGTATGCTAACCAAGAATCTAGGACCCAAGTTCGATTGGGTTCCTAAGGGAAATTAATTTTGTTTTGCAGGAATGTCCTAAGGCCACCAAAACGCCAATATGGTACTTGGACAGTGGATGCTCCCGACATATGACTGGGACAAGAAGCCTGCTGCGTGATTACACTCCAGTCGAGAATGGTCCCAAAGTCATCTTTGGGGGGTTAGATCGAGGAGTCACCAGACGTTGCGGTATGATCTCCAACGGTACACTCTCTATCACCGACGTGGCTTATGTTGAACGGTTAAACCATAACCTGATCAGTGTAAGTCAGTTATGTGATAAAGGTTATGACGTTAAGTTCTGCAAGGATAAATGCCTGATAATATCATGTGCCTCTTCTGAGACGGTATTAACAGGCATTAGGAGCAGAAATATCTTCTGATTAAATTTTCTTAGTTTAGGTTCTTCTACCCCCGTATTCCTAGTAGCAAAAGGCAGTTCCATCCTTCTTTATAGGATTGCAAATCAAGCAACATGCTGAAGGCATATTTATTTCTCAAACCAAGTATGCAAAAGAATTGGTTAAGAAATTTGGTATGTCTGAAGCATCATGTATGAAAACACCTATGCCTACTAATGTTTTATTAGATGCTGATGAAGATGGGAAACCTGTTGATCAGAAAACATACAGAGCAATGATTGGCTCTTAATTGTACCTTACAGCTAGTAGACCTAACATAATGTTTGCTACATGTATGTGTGCTAGATTCCAAGTGAGCCCTAGAGAGTCACACCTAACCTTAGTAAAAAGGATTCTTAGGTATGTAAAAAGTTGTCCAAATCTAGGTCTCTGGTATCCAAAAGATTCAGCATTTTACTTCACTGGATTCTCAGATGCTGATTATGCTGGATGCAGAATAGACAGGAAAAGCACCAGTGGAACTTGTTAGTTTCTTGGTTACAGACTTGTCTCCTGGTTTTGCAAGAAACAAACATCTATGTCAACTTCAACTGCTGAAGCTGAATATATGGCTGCAGTTAGTTGTTGTTCACAAATCTTGTGGATTCAAAATTAGCTCCTAGACTATGGGTACAACTTAGAGAAGTCTAAAATATTTTGTGATAATACCAGTGCTATTTCCATAGCACAAAATCCAGTCCTCCATAGTAGGACAAAACACATAGAAATTAGGCATCACTTTCTAAGGATAATGTTGAGAAAAATGTAATTGAACTTCAATATATCCCAACTGATTTGCAAAGGGGAGATATTTTCACCAAACCCTTGGATGAAAAGAAACATACATTCTTCCTGAATCAGTTAGGAACGTTAGATGGAGGAAGTCTAAAATAAGATCCAAGATTTTCAAAAATCAAAAAATGACCAAGACTAGGCAAATCAAAGTGCTTTTTCTAGTGTATAGTGTGTTTCTGATCTTTGAACTGCGCTCAACGATTTTCCCCCAGATCGTCGAACAGAGATCGATGACTTTCGAAATCGCCGACCAGAGTTCAGTGCTTCTCAGATAGTGCTAAACTATCTTTCTTCAGGTCAGCGATCGTCGTGCGGAGCTCGACGATTTTTTTTTCTGAACTATCGTCGAACGGAGCTCGACGCTCTCCAATATCGTCGAACGGAGATTGACGATGTTGATGACCTTTCAGTTTACTTTAGAAGCCCAGATCGTCGAACAGAGTTCCACGATCTTTCCTTTTCTGCGTCGAACCTTAATATAAAATTCATTTTTCGGTCGTCGTTCTCCCTTTGTGCTTTCATACGTTCTGCAAATTTTCTCTTTCCCTACAAACTTCTCTACACTTGGTCGTTTGTTTGTTCATTTTTTGCAGGAATCAATGGTAGCTTCAGTCACCATCTTGGCCGCAATGAAATTTGATGCAGGTTTTGATATCGACATGGACTCTTTCAATAACAGCGATCAAATTTTCAAAGATATTCTGGAACTTTTCAAGAAACAAAAGCTAGTTACCATATTGACTACCAGTATCAAATTAGCTGCAGATGAGATCAAGGAATGGGTGTATACTGCCCACAATCAGGATCATAATACAGTGATTGGAACAATCTCAGGAACCTAGGTATCCATAACACCTGCTTCCCTGACAGAGGTTTTTGAATTGAAATCTGGAGAAGACTCTACTGAACTTTCTAGAGAAGATTTTTCAAATATGCTTGAAAGGATGGGACACTCAGAAGCAAACTCTAGCAAATTGCTGAAGAAAAATCTGTCTGTTGAGTACAGATTTCTAGCTGATGTTGTTGGGAAGGTATTGTTGGCAAAACAATGAGCCCATGATACCATATCAAGGTATCAACTCTGCTTGATGGGTGCCCTAGTGGATAAGAAACAACTGAACTGGGGAGAAATTTTCTTTGACTTGATTAAGAAAAAGATTAACAAGAAATTTGTTAACTTTGGAAGGATATTAGGGCTGTTTCTTCAGAATAGATGACCTGCCCTGCTAGTTTCCAGTGGGATTCACATCAATGCCTCCAAGAGGCTCACCTGTGCCTTATTTGGAAAATGGGACAGGCAAATTGTGAAGCCCAGCAGGCCTTCTAGCATTTCTACTTCAGGCACAAGGACTACTCCAGTCCCTTCCCCTCAAGTTTCTGCCCCTGCAGAAGACTTGTCTGCTTCTTCTCCTCCTCCTCCACTTCTTGTTTTATTTACAATAGTCACCTCCACCATTATAATTTCCACCCCATCTCCAACTTCCATTCCTTCTCCAACTCCACCTCTCACAGAAGAACTCTTCCATCCTCTACATCAATAGCCCCACCTAGATATTGATTCATCCTCTCACATTCCATCTTTCAACCTTATAGATGATTACTATATGGATGATTCTCCTGCATCCCCTCCTGAGCCACCATCTTCATCTACCTCATACCAACAACTACTTCACGACATAATCGCACAACCATCCTTCACACCATCTATTTCCATTCCATTATCTTCCATTTCCACAATTCCCATCTCTCAACCTTCATTTCCACCATCTAGAAGTTCTCCACCAACATCTCTTGCTGCCCCACCTTCAATTCCTACATCTACTCAAGTCCCTCTTGAGCATGTAGATCTTCCAGCTCTTGCAGACAGGCTCTATGAGCTGATAGCTCCCAGGCTATCCCTCTTGCTGGAGACCTCTGTGGCTCCCCTTCTCAAAACAGTTTAAGAACTGTCTGCCAGGCACTCCTCTCTTCTTCCTTCTCAGGCAATCCCATCTTCTAGGTACCTTGATCTAGTTTTCACTGAATCTAGGCAGGGGGAGATGCCTCATGAAGTTGAAAGATTGCCTGATGCTGCTGTTACTTCAGTCCAAGCTCAAGCTCCAGTACCTCCAGTTGCAGTTATCACAGTGGACCTCAAGTCACTGTTATTAGTTTTAGATTCTACTTATTTCAATTATCTTCCAGTCCAGCACACTGCAGTCCAACAATCTGAAGATCTCTCTAAGGCCATTGTGCCTATTTCCAGCTGTGACACCAGCTTAATAAATTCTTTTGTAAAATCCCTCTATACTGCTGCTCCTATGCTAATGTTGATATCTCTATTAGTTCTGTTACTGCTGTTTTAGTATCTGAAGATATGTATATGACAGAGGCATCTGACCTTGAGCCTGCTGTTACTGCTGCTGTTACTCCTTCTGCAGTTGATTTTCCAGTTTCATCTGATACTACTGCTACTGTACCTTCTGTTTTTGAAAGTGTTGTTTTTGAAAGTTTTGTATCTGAATCTGCTGATGTAATCTCTTCTGCCAGTATTACTTCCACCGCTCTTCCTTCTATTGCTGCTGCTACTATTGCTGTTTCTGCTGTCTCTCCTGCTCAGTCACAACAACAAAAAAAGTACCTCAAAAGGATTGATGCAGTGTATGATAATCCTCCAAGCTCAGATAGTGATCAGTTTAGGACTGATTCAGATGATTCCTCTGCAACAATTACAAGGAAAAGAAAGGCAAGAAGCAAAGAAATAAAGAGAGTTCCCCCAGCAAAAGTGAAAGACACAAATGACATTCCATATTATATACTGCATAGTTGCCCTATCACAGAACCTTGGATGCAGTATTCCAGGAATCAACTGAAGGCTATGAAGAAGAAGAGAAAATATGATAAAGGATTATCCCAGTTCAATCCTCCTCCTCCTCCTCCTCCTTCACCTGATGTAGGTGCAAGTGGAAGTTCTGCATTTCAACCTTCTGGCAGAAGCCAAACCTCTTATCAACCTCAAGGAAGATCCAAATACAGAGGAAGTCAATCTAGAGGTTACCAGTCAAGAAGAGGAAATTACAGAGGAAATCAAAGAGAATTCCAAGTTTATTCTAAAGGATATTCCAGGCAACATCCTTACCAAAGGGAAGGACAAGGTCCATCTGATACAACTTCTGGTCCCTTTTCGTATAAGCTGAAAGATTTAGTCTCTTCCAGAGCTCCTCCAGATTTTTCTTCAAACAGATATGAGCATCCTGTTCCATATGAGGATCCTGAAAATAATCCCACCTCATGGACAGCTAGGATGAAAGAATTGGCTGCTTTAGATCAAATCAAGAAAGCTAGAGAACAAGGAAAAGATACATACAATATAACTACCTTATCAGATCAAAGAAAGAAGGAACTTGAAAGATACTCATCCAGTAAATTTTTTGATTCAGAAAGCTACATGAAGCTGCATCCAGAAGATGTAGTGCCCAGGCCAAAGCAACAAACCTCTCTAGGTGCAGCTGATGATAGAAGATCTAAGAAGGAAGCTCTCAATCCCAACAGAGAAATAATACTTATAAAGAGCAAAGAAAAAGAATGATTCTGTAAGATGACAGTATATTTTGTTTTCTGAACTATCTGAGATAATGTCTGTGATTCTGCAATGTTTTGTTTGTTATATTTCTGCTTTGTATGCTTTTATTTTTCCAATGTCTGTAAATAGTAATCCTAACCCAAATAGGAGGAGATTGTTGGAACACCCTATTACTGATTTGGGCAAGGATCACCATGTCTCTTAGGAAACCTGTCTTGACCTCATTGTATAGATCTAAAGGTCAATTAGAATTGAGTCTAAGGGTTAGTATTTATGTTTGAAAGCTGCTCTCAAGACCAGAGATTTCAGTTTTGAAGACCAAGTCATTTCGTCGAGCTCAGTACGACGAATCGTCGAACTCCATTCGACGATCGCTGAGCTCACTTCGACGAATTGTCGAACTCCATTCGACGATCTCTGAGATCAACTTCAACGAGTCAGATCGACGTTCTTGACTCCAGTTTGATTCTGTCTCTGAGCTCAGTTCGACGATAGTTGAGCTCAGATCGACAATCTTTGTTTCTATCTAAGTTCAGTCTCTGAGATCAGTTCAACGACAGTGGAGCTCAGTTCGACGTTTTTCTGAAGAGTTAGACGTTTTTCAAGATTCAAATTTAGACCGTTGTGGAATTATTCTCAGCATTTATGTCAGATATCCTGTACCCATTTTTAATTAATCTGGAGCAAGTTTCAAGGAATTTTCAAGGAATGTTTTATTGGACATTCCTCTAGAAGACAAATGCATTTAAGGAAGTCATTTATGACAGGCTAACGACTATCTTGGATAGAGGATCATTTCTATTCAGATCAAAGGATGAAAAGAATTATTCTTCTTCAACAACAACAACTTCTGCAATAACAATTTGCTACAATAACAAGACTGTGCAACAACAAGAATTACAACTCTTACAACAACAATTACACAAGAGAAAGAAAGAGAGTTGCAGACATTCTCTTCTCAGAGTTAGACACACATATTTTGCAACAACAATAATTACACAACAGAAGAGAAAGAGTTGCAGACATTCTCAGTCTTAAAATTCATACAAGAACACACATCACAAAAGGAGATCAACACACTGAAATTTTCAGATATCTCTTGATTCAAGTGTTCAAAGGCCATCATCATTCAAGACTCCAAACACCTCACATTTCAGATGTTGCTGAAATTATCTTTTGCTGGAGATCAAATCATCTGAAGGCCTATCACCCGACTGCAAAGCTTCACTTCCTGAACAACTCAAGATCTCACGGGGAGCTTTGACAACATCCACTATCTTCTCTCTGACTGTTGATAGAGAAGATCATCTCATCCCTTTCTTTCTCTCTCTCTGCTGTAAAGGGTTTTTCAAACTCCCTTCAAAAGTTTGTGATTGGTTTCTGAGACCTTATCAAAACTCAGTGGTGGCAAGACACCTGATCAAAAAATCTAGTTTGGTTTTTGAGCACCTTATCAAAAGCTCATTGGTGCCCAGGACACCTGATCAACTCATCCTACAGTGGATTCCTACCTAGGGTGGTAGAAGAGCGGATGTACCCAGATTGGTTGGGGAACCACTATATCTCCTTTTGTCTTCTGGTTGCTTGTTTTTCTTTAATTTTATGGCTGTGCTTTGAGATTGATCTGTGATTGTTCTGTGTTTACATTAACTTTATGTTTTTTGCTTCCCTGTTCACTTAGGAATACAACAACAGTTGTAAAAAGTTTTTAGCAAGCACCATACTCTATTCACCCCACTCTAGAGTATACCAGATCTAACTTGCACTTTCACATTTCGCCCATCTTGGAGATATTTCCTTTCCTTTGGCATTCATTGGATTTTGCGACGTATGCTTGAGTGTCTCTAAAAAGGGTTGGCCAAAATAGGCCACATTATAGTACCTTGTGTGCCGTTCTGGTGGCGCCGAAATGACCGTCGGCCTCTCGGTCGTGGCAGCATGTTAATACGGATTGGAATTCGATCTCGGGTACGCAGTGCCTGATGATGCTGTCGTTGTAAGTACGGAATAGCAACGGGTATTCCCAGAAATAATATTTGGCGTCGGATAGTAGTTTTTTCTTTTGCTGTGATGACAGGTTAGGGGAGACAAATTTGAAAGCGAGGTAGTTGGCCATATCTGGGTACTACGGGATTGTCGGAGTGAGTGAACAGATGGTGAAGAAACTTTCGTTCGGGAAGCAGTCAGCAATCTCGTTGTGTTCACATATGGGTGCAGCTCCTTCGGTGTCGCTCTCCAATCTTGATAGGTGATCGATGATGACGTTCGCTACCCCTTTCTTGTCTCGGATCTCGATGTAATATTCTTATAGTAGAAGAATCCAACGGATTGACCGGGGCTTGGCGTCTTTCTTCTTGAATAAATACCTTAGTGTAGCATGGTCAGTTTAGACAATGACCTTAGGTAACACTAAGTACGAATGGAATTTTTCGAAAGCGAAGACTACTCCCAATAGCTCCTTTTTCGTAGTGGTATAATTCAGTCGGGCATCGTTTATGGTCCGGCTGGTGTAGGAGATAGTGTGAAAGATTTTCTTTTTCGTTTGACCGAGCACCGCTCTGACTGCAACATCGCTTGCATCGCACATGACTTCAAAGGGCAAAGTCCACTCTGGTGCCACCAAGATTGGAGTGGAGATGAGTCGGTCTTTGAGAGTCTCGAAGGCTTGCATAAATTTTTTGTCGAAGTCAAACTGGGTGTCCTTGGCCAGCAGATTTGTGCGGGGCTTGGATATTGATGAGAAATTACTGATGAATCTTCTGTAGAAGTCGGCGTGTCCCAAGAAGCTGCGGATACCCTTGGCGGAAGAAGGAGGAGGAATATTTTTGATGATGCTGACTCTCGCTTGGTCGACTTAGAGACCACTATGAGAGAATTTGTGGCCTAAGATGATGTCATTGCGAACCATGAAATGGAATTTTTCCCAACTCAAGACGAGGTTTGTATCTTCACACCGCTTCAGAGCTTTGGCAACATTCGCGAGGCAGGAATCGAAGCTATTCCCGAAAAGGGAAATATTGTCCATGAAGACTTCGAGAAAGTCTCTAATCATATCGCCGAAGATGGCGATCACGCATCGCTGGAAGGTTGTTGGGCCGTTTCACAATCCGAATGGCATTCTCCTGAACGTGAAGGTGTCGGATGGGCACGTGAACGTCGTATTGTCTTGGTCATCGGGGTCACCTGTGATTTGATTGTATCCTGAATACCCATCGAGGAAACAATAGTATTCCTAACCGGCTAATTTTTCCAGCATCTGGTCGATGAAGGGTAGAGGGAAGTGATCTTTGCGTGTAGCCTCATTCAGTTTCTGGTAGTCTATGCAGACTCTCCACCCGGTGACCACACGGGTGGGTAATAATTCATTCTTTTCATTGGCCACCACAGTAATCCCACACTTTTTGGGCACCACTTGTACTGGGCTTACCCATTAGCTGTCGCTAATTGGGTAATTGATGCTCGCGTCAAGCAATTTTATTACTTCTGCCTGTACCACTTCATGCATCTTGGGGTTCAGCCTCCTTTCAGGTTGTGCCGACGGTTTGTATTGATCTTCAAGAAGAATCTTGTGCATGCAAAACGCCGGGCTGAAGCCTTTTATGTGGGCTAATGAGCGTCCAAAAACATTTTTGTATTTGTTTAAGACATCGACCAGGGCGAGTTCATTGTCAGCGGAGAGGGATGCGGAGATGATGACCGGGCACGCTGTGCCTTCCTCTAGGAAAGCGTATTTCAGGGATTCGTGCAGCGGATTCAGAGTTGCGGTAGTGGGTGTGATGGTGGATGTGATGAAAGGTTATTTGGTTGGATGCAGGGTTCTCGGGACATTAGTTCGGACGGTTGTGTCGGGTGCATCTTCCTCTTCCCACGCTGGCTCGGCTTGGTCAAGAATCATTTCGTTGTACATGTCTGGTTCGTCCATCAAATCTGCTTTGTCGCAGTTGGTGATTCTAAGATGCTGAGGAGGTTTGTGGACGTTGAAAGAAATCGATTCTTCTACCAGGCTTAGGGTAAGCTCTCCTTGGTCGACGTTGATAATGGCACGGGCTGTGGCGAGGAAGGGCCATCCTAGGATTATAGGTACTTTGGGATCGGCCATCATGTCGAAATTTGTTGGGAAGGAGAGATTGTTGACCATGACAGTGAGGTCTTCGACTATCCCGGCCGGTTGTTTTATCGATCTGTCAGCTAATTGCAACCTCAGGTGGGTGGCTGTAGAATCCCAACTCCTAGCTCGTGGATGATGGAGAGCGGCATTAGATTTTTCAAAGCTCCCAAATCACATAATGTGCGGCCGAATCCGTGGAGGCTGATTCTGCAGGGGATGGTGAAACTACCCTGATCTCTGCGTTTGGTTGGGGAATAGTTGGCGAGGAGAGTTGAGCATTCTTCGGTGAGGTTGATCGTTTTCAGTCCTTCTAAAGATTTACGCCGCGAGATGAGGTTCTTTAGGAACTCGGAATATCCTAGGATCTGAGTGATAGCTTCTGTCAGAGGTATGCTTATTTGGACTCCTTTCATGATCTCGAGGAATTTATGGAATTGCTTTTCAGCCTTTTTGTTTTGCAGTCGGTGGGGAAATGGCGGCTTCACGGCATTCTTCACAGGTTGTGGTACTGCCATGAGTTCTTGCTCGGCCGGTGAGGACGGAGGTTCCTTTATCGAATCGACAATGGGCTCGCAGAGTGATTGTGCGGGAGGATCAGGAGGTGAGGCCCTCTCTAGGCTTTTTCCGCTTCTCAATCTCATTGTATGTACCGCTTCCTGTTTCTGATCAACTGAACATAATAACGTTTTCGTGAGAATCCCTATGGCGGTTTGTAGGCACTGAATGGTGGTGGCTTGGTCGTTGAACATCTCCATCATTTTGCACTCATAAGCGAAAAATTGCTTTGTCTTTGACGAGTGATTGCGGTGGGTGGCTTCATCAGAGACTACTGAATTTATCTCTACCGGAAGATCAGGAGAAGGCGGAGAGTTCCAATGCCTACTAGTTTGGGTAATGTTGTCTATTACTTCCGAGGCATCCTCGCTGGATTTGTTTAACAAAGTTCCGCCGGCTGCGACGTCAAGTAATGGCCGGAATCTATCTGAGATGCCGAAGTAGAAAGTTTGGATTAGGAGGATGTCTGAAATTTCCACTCTGCAGCATTCCCATTGCAGGGATTGGAAACACTCCCATGTATCGAATAAGGTCTCTTCATTTCTTTGGGTGACGGTGATGAGCTCCTTGTAATTGTCTATTGCTAGCACTGGTTGTCGGAATTTGGCCAAGTATTTCCCTTTGAGTTGTTTCCAGGATGAGGATATTCCCTTTCGGATATCTTGATACCATCGCTTTTCTTCGTCTTTCAGGGTGAAGGAGAAGAGTAGGATCCTCTGCTGCTCTTTTTTGACAGCGTTTGGCATACAAGTGTTGTAAATTTCTAAGAACCTCTGCATGTGACATAATGCATCTACATTTACGTCTCCGCTGAATTGGAAGTTTTTGATGATGTATTCGATGAGGTCAGGCGAGATCTCGAAACTGTTATTTTCCGTTTCTGCTCGGTATGAGAGGTTGGTAAGGCTTGCTTTATAAGTCTGCTGCTGAATAGTAGTCATTGAAAGTGGTTTAAATGAGAAGGGGTTAGTAGGCTACTAGATCTCCTGTGCCTCCACCCTGCATTCACTGCGGCAAACTACACAAGGAAACAACAGTCAAAAGCACTAACCCTTATAACAATATTTTCATTCATCTTGAGTCGCTCTATAGTTGCATTCCCCGACAACGGTGCCAAAAACCTGATGCGTGGAAATCGGCAAGCGCACCGGTCGCACAGGTTATAAAATTTAAGAAAAAATCCCCAAGTGTCGGTCTCTTGAGGAATGCAATTAGCATAGAGCGGCGACAGTTCAGAAAATATCATTTGAGGTTTATACTTAGTAAAGATTAAAAAGGGCGCTTGTGAGATTGTGGTTTCTTGATCTAATAAACTAATTAATGCTATGCGGGTCGAAGGCACCGCTTTGTAAGGTGACGTGAGTGTATCGGCCGCGATGCCTAACTTTGGTTGGGCGAGTGGACGGAAATCTAATGGACGAAAGTGTTCTTGTGCGGAGTGCAATCAGGTGAAACAAGGGTATATAGTGGATGTCGAGTGGACGTGGCGCATTCACAACACACAACTCAAAAGCAAATGAAAACCACAAACATCCACTTAGATATAGAGAAGAAAATGTAGTTCGTAACAATAGCAAATCATTCCATACAACAAGGGAAGGGGAAGAGGAGTAAACCACTAGATGGTGAAGGTCCACCGCAGGTCGTGGCA
This sequence comes from Platanthera guangdongensis, assembly GCA_039583875.1. Lineage (NCBI taxonomy): Eukaryota > Viridiplantae > Streptophyta > Magnoliopsida > Asparagales > Orchidaceae > Platanthera > Platanthera guangdongensis. The sequence goes on along the minus strand of CM077152.1, from coordinate 161,638,486 downwards.
GGGATAGCGAGTTGTCAGTCTACTTCCGGGCTCAGTCTGAGGAGGCTTCCGGTACCAACGAGCTGTCACCTCGAAGGCCTTTGAGTCTGTTATATAGGTCGTCTTCTTCTCCAACTCCGGTGGAAAGGTTGGAGTTGAGGTCATAAATGGTCGGGAGCTTCGTCGGAGGGTTTGGAAAGCTTCGGAATCACCGACTATGGACTCTCGATGAAGGTGGAGGTGGATGGAGCAGCTGGAGAAGTACAACGACACTTCCTGCGCACTCTCCGATTACAGAAATGACCAGCGTTACCCTAAATCACGGAGCATGCCCTTAAATACGGATGCAGAATAAGCAGAGCACACGATCAGTGGCGCATGACTAGTGGTCGTGCGCACTGTCGGTCGATGATCGTGCGCAGTTTCCAATTAAACCTGCAACTTGGACAAAACATCAGCAGATATACGCATGATCAGTGGCGCATGACCGGTGGTCGTGCACACTGAATCCACTGATCTTGCGATTGGCAAAGATAGAACTGCAGAAAGCAAGAGGTAAACGCGCACGTGCAGTGGCGCACTGCCAGTGGTTGTGCGCACAATGATCAGTGCTCGTGCGATTACCCGGGCAGAATTAGGCAAAGGAGAATATAAAGCGCACGATCAGTGGCGCATGACCAGTGGTTGTGCGCAGTGAGTCCAGTGATCGTGCGCAGTGTTCCTATATCGTCGGGGTCTCCCGAGCGGTTTCGAAGCATGCACATGACACATGCACTAGCAGAAGAGGCAGATAGGCCACCAAAAGTGCGCACCACATTCTCAAGACACGGCTAGAGAACAAGTAAAACAACAAAAATACAGAAACATCTAAAGAACACAGAAAAAGGGCCTAAAGTGAACTTAATCGTGAAATAGGCAAATAAGAAAACATAAGCAGTTATATCTCTCAACTGCAGTGCAAAGAGGATAAAACTGGCAAATATGAGTCCAAAACGCAGTGTAATATTTGGACTCATCATCCGCCGAGCCCACGACGGATAGGATGAGCTGCAAGCGGATAAGCTGGAGGCATGTAAGGGGTTGGCAAACTGGCGGACTGAGGAGGTAGGTCGCCAACTACTGAGGCTGGTGCTAGAGGCTTGCTTGAGGGCCATCCTGTCGGACTGCGCAATGAGTCCGCCCAACTTGCAGGTCAGAATTATGTCCGCGCGGAATGGCACGGTCTGGCGTAGAATGGTTTACAATGTTGCTCTCTAGAGGTGTGCCGAGTCCGAGTTTGCCACTCTCTGGCAGACTGGCGAGCTGGTCGCTGACCGGAAGTGCGGGCTAGAGAGCTATAGGGACTATCTGCCGCTGCTGGGAAGAAGTAGGCACTGGGAAACTGGATGGCTAGTCCAGCGGACTGCAGACTGCGTCTGCCTAGCCCGCTACGTAAGTATGAGGCAGATCGCTTGTTGCTGAGCTGGGGTTCTTCTGGCGGACTCCACGATGAGTTCTCCTAGCTTCGAAACACTGGAGGATCCTGCCTCCGCTACTGGAGGCTTGTTAGTGGGTCAGAGATAGGCGGCTTGGCAGACTAAGAGGTCAGGTCACGTCTACCAGCAAGGTGCGGGTAGCCGTTGCTGACTGGCGGCCTTGTGGCAGGTCGCCACTATTGTTACGCGGCGTGCTGGAGTTGGGTCTGTACCGTATTGTACGGACTGGGCGGATGCCATGTTGGGAGTCCGGCAATACTTGGTCAGCTGGTAGATGATAAGTTGTAAATATACCTATTTTTCTGTACATTAATTTAGTCGTTTTCAATTGTTTTCGTCTTCTTTATATATTTTTTGCTTAATAAATTGCTCCTTTTTTGTAAATAATTTTGCTGACTTGTTCTATTTTATTTTGCAGGAAAAAATGCAAATCTGCCAAAAATTGACATGTCACGCCCGTGACATATTGGTCACGCCCGTGACCAGGGCGTGACACGTCAAATTCCTGTGAAATCTGCAATTTTGAAGTGCAAAGCCTGACACGCCCGGGGTCATGCCCGTGTCACCCGACACGGGGCGTGACCCAAGCCCGTGACACTCCACTCGACGATTTCATCTCGACGATCGTTGAGTGTCGACACCTGCCTGTCACGCCCAGAGTCACGCCCGTGACCTGGGGCGTGACCTTTCCAGCTAGCCCGACAAGACCTGCCCGAAGACTTTCGGCGCGCACCGCGCCCAGATCCACCTGCCTGTCACGCCCCATGTCACGCCCGTGACCAAGGGCGTGACCACTGCGAGACCGCCACGTGTCCAGCCCGAAGTCAACTTTCCCGTCAAATCGCCGGCCGCCTTCCAAATAGTACTGTCACGCCCCCTGTCACGCCCGTGACCAAGGGCGTGACCCATGAAAATTTTTTCTATAAATTCAGAGGTTCTGCTCTGAATTCCTGTTCCCCTTTTGGGCACCATTTTGTATAGGGTTGTGCTGCCGAAATGCTTCCAAGGCTTATGTAAGAGATATTTTCTCCCCCCCCTCCTTAGCTTTTTGTTTTCGTTCCTTTGTAACCGTGTTTTTACTTAATAAAATGTGTTATTTTCTTCTCTTAATATGGCTTTGGAATGGATTAATGCAAATCTTCCCTTTGCAATCTTATCTTTCTTTCTTGTCATAACTTAGCTTTTTTCGTTTCTTTTGTAATGGGTGTGTGTGTGTATGAGATTAGTTTTCTTGTTTTTATGTTTAGTTATTTTTACTTGTTTTGGTTAACTTAGGTTTTTATAGTTTCTAATTCATTCCTATAGATCCTAAAAACGTTTTCAAAGTGTTTTTCCTTTTTTTTTAACTTAGCTTTTTATTTCGTAAAACTTTTTCGTTCTTTTAGTTTTATTTTCGCTTTTTAATCGTTTTTACGGGGTTATAGGAATGATTATATAGTCGTTTTAATTTTTCGTGCACTTTGATTTTCATTTAAAACTTTTGCTCTTTTTATTTTTTCGTTCTCTTTTTATGCATTTCTACCGCATTCTAGCGGTAGAAATGTATTCGTTTTTATTTTTCGAGCACTTGCATTTTCTTTTTTATTTGCAAAACTTTCTTCCCGTTTAATTTTTATTTCCCCTTTTTATGCATTTCTACCGCATTCTAGCGGTAGAAATGCAGTTGTTTTCAATTTTAGATAACTTAGTTTTTTTTACATTTTTTGTACTTGTGCATTTATTTCCGCCTACTCGTTAAGAGTTAAATGGCGCTTGCTTATTTTAATTTCTGTAGAGTGCGTGAGTTTGTAATTTTCTTTTTTTCCGCCTACTCACTTGAGTTTTAAATGGCTGGATTTTATTCCTGTAGAGTGTGTGTGTTTTACTTTATGTCGAGAGAGTGTGTGCGTGCGTTGCATTTATTTTGTCCTACTCGGTTGAGTAGGACCCGTATTTATTTTCTCCTACTCATTTGAGTAGGACTTGCGTGTGTGCGTTTTACTGCTTTATTTCTCCCGCCCACGCAGTTGCGCCGGGACTCGCAATTTACAGCTTTCTTCAGTCCTACTCGTTTGGGTAGGACTTGCAATTTTCAGCTTTCCTTTACTGCTTTCATTTACTGCTTTCTTTTCTGCTTTCTTTCCTGCTTTCTTTATTGCTTTCCTCGCAAGCCGTCCCCATTCCGATGAGTGGCTAATCGTTCTTAGCCCTCGGCATCGAAGAGCATTGGGACAGATAAAATAGCTTAAAATAACTAAAGGTCGTATCTTTCTAATTAATTAAAAGTACTTAAGGTTTGCCCGGGGTTAACGACGCGTAGGACCACATATCGATGTGTGGGCCCTATTTCCGTTTTCCATACGATCGCCGAGAGGCCGTGCGTATGGACAGATCACCCCTTGGCAAAGAGAGTTCCGCACTAACCCTCGAGAGAGGAGGCGCGCCAACTCTACCGGATTGGGTTCCCCACCCAATAGCGGGGTTCTTAGCGTAATGCGGGCGTTAAGAGGAATCCTTCGTCGGACGAGAGCCCGGTCGAATAGTCTTAGCATTCAGGTGAGCGATAGCCCTATAGCTAGGTGAGCTCATTTTAGTGGAACCTCCACGACCAAGTCTCCGCCTTAATTAATTAGAAATTTAGGAGCTCTTTTTATTTAAAGTCTATTTTAGTTCAATTGTTTTCTAGGTGCCATCGAGCTAAGCTCTTCATCGGCACCACCTTATTGCTTTCTTTTTATTTTTTCTGTCATTTTTATTTTATATAAAATATCCCGACAAGATAATTATCGGTAAAATAATAGTCCCCTCCAGGGAAGAGTAGAAATAATCGAACCGGACCCGAGAACAATACGACCTCGATATTCCACCCGGAATATCCTGTACTACTCACGATAGGTGCACTTGCCTCCTTTCGTTAAAACTCGATTTCTAAACCTTTTTTATATCCAAAATAAATAAATAAATACGCGCGACCCGTTTTCTTAAATAAAATTCACTTCTGCCTTTTTCTCAAATAAAACCGCCGGGTCGCCGCGTGACCGCAAATAATTTTGGAGTTTTAACGCACATCAAGTTTTTGGCGCCGTTGCCGGGGAATTTTAGGTTCGTTATTTTAAATCCTGGAAATCTATTAATTTTACCTATTTATATTTATAAAAAAAAAATAGTTTGGCCAACTAAAAAAAATTATAATATAATAATAATAATAATAACTTAAATATATATATTTACAAATTTATAAAACCAAAAAAATTGAAAAACTCAAAACAAAAAAATTTGAAAAACCTTAAAAATTAAAAATTTGAAAAAAACTATAAAACTAAAAAAAAACTAAATAAAAAACAACTAAAACCCAAAAAAATGAAAAAAAAAACAAAAAAAAACTTAACAAAAACAATTTTATTTTTCATTCTTTTCATAAAAAGACAAAAAAAAAACTATAAAACAAACAAAACTAAAAAAAAAACATTCGAAAAAAAAAATGAAAAAAACAACTAAAAAATAAAAAACGTCCTTAAAAACACAAAAAATACAAGTGTATATATTTTGTCTTTATTTTTTTAACTTGTTTTATTTTGTTTTGTTTCGCTTCGGCGCGCTTCCATTCTTGTGCACGTTAGGGGTGCGCATTTCCATCACACTCACGTAGCTAAGGCCTTAGCTACCTTCGACTCCCCCACGCACATCCCCCTACCGCCCGCAATCTTTCGACCGAGTTTATCTTTTTTTGTTTTTTCTGTTATCTTTTTGCTTCTTTCTTTTTTTTTCTTTTCTGAATAATGCAGGGTTTCAACTTGGGCCTCCCGCGCTCGTCTTAGGGAAGCTCCTACCCTCCCTTTTTCTTTTTGTACTTATTTGTATATTATCTGTTCCGCATACTTAGATTGCAACATTGGGGACAATGTTGGGTTTAAGTATGGGGGTGTTTTCCTATTCTGCACTTTTTATATTCAGTACTTAACAAAAAAAAAATATAATACAAAAAAAAATGCAAAAATCAAAAAAATTTCAAAAAATTTTTAATTAAAAGAAAAACAAAAACAAAAAATAAAAAAAAACTTCAAAACAAACAAAAAAAAATTCTCTCTTCCCCCCTCATCTTCTTTTTTGTAAAAACTTGCGTCTTGCCTGCCCGCGACGGTCGACTCATCGAACCAACCATTCAAATAAGAGTCTGTTCGCGGGGCCGCAATCGAGTTTTTACTTTGCTTTTTTGTAAAAAATCTCTCTTTCCCCCTATCTTCTTTGTAAATAACTCTTCTTTCTCTCCTCATTCTTGTAAATAATTTATCCTCAAAAACTAAAAATCAAAAAATTAGAAAAACCAAAAACCCTAAAAAGATAAAAAAAATCTAAAAAAACTCCTAAAAAGATAATAATTAAAACACAAAAAAAAATGATAAAAACTCTAAAAATTCCAAAAAAAAAAAAATGTTTTGTTAAAATTATGTAACAAAATAATTCGAATACACCATATCTTAACTCTTTTTGCTTTCCACAAATCTAGTTTCGAGTTAATTTGTATGCGAATTTTAGTTATTCTTTGCTTACTATTCGTTTATTAATTAAAGTTCGATAGATTTAAGTGTCTGGGGTTAAGTCTTAAAGAATTTTTTTATGTCTTTTCCTTATAATAGGGAACTTGTTTTTCACCACCACTTCTAATTTTAGAAATAGAAGCTCGTTTTTTATGTTAGAAAATAACATCCATGGATTTCAATTATTTCAACTTCATGCTTTTAGAAACATTGGAACGTTCATTTTAAAAAGGTTGCTCTCAAAACTTTTTGATTAAAAGCTAGTTTTATTTTTGAAAAACTAAACCCACTTCCATTTTTTTTCGTGTCTTAATTGACATGATTCCCCCCTATCCCTTAAAAAGATCCTATGTCAATGGGAATAAGATTTCGTTCCGTAAACATAGGCACCCAATAATTTAAAAAGATTATATATGGAGTAAGAGGATAAAATTCATTACTCCTACAAATATACATTGGGTTATTTATTTATTATGAAGAAAGAAAAAAAAAATTATTATGTGTTAGGAAAATAAGATTTCGTTTTCCTAACTATCCAAAAAGAAAAAAATTGGAGGTTCGAGAAAAAATTACCTCACCTCAATATTCAAGCCTTCTTCATAATCCACCAAACCACTTAGCCTATTTCAATGATTCTAGACTTAATTTAAAATTTTTTTTGAGAGCATAATTTTTAAATTGTATTATTTCCTTTAACTTCTTTTAAGCTAAAGTTTTTTTTATAAATCCAATCCATCTTTGTTAAACTAACAAAAATAAATTTTTGCTTTCTATTTTATTTTTTCTAGAAGTCTTTTTGAAACTGTTCCTCTATTCATAACATTTCATAAATTAGGATTTAATTCTTTAACCCCGGATGTTTATTTTGATCTTACTTTTAATTAATTCAAGCGATAGCTAAACTTAGGATTTCTTTTATTCCTTATAAGTTCATCTCCAACTTTTGCTCTGGAATAGCAAAAGCTTAAGTATGGGGGTATTTGATAAGTTGTAAATATACCTATTTTTCTGTACATTAATTTAGTCGTTTTCAATTGTTTTCGTCTTCTTTATATATTTTTTGCTTAATAAATTGCTCCTTTTTTGTAAATAATTTTGCTGACTTGTTCTATTTTATTTTGCAGGAAAAAATGCAAATCTGCCAAAAATTGACATGTCACGCCCGTGACATATTGGTCACGCCCGTGACCAGGGCGTGACACGTCAAATTCCTGTGAAATCTGCAATTTTGAAGTGCAAAGCCTGACACGCCCGGGGTCACGCCCGTGTCACCCGACACGGGGCGTGACCCAAGCCCGTGACACTCCACTCGACGATTTCATCTCGACGATCGTTGAGTGTCGACACCTGCCTGTCACGCCCAGAGTCACGCCCGTGACCTGGGGCGTGACCTTTCCAGCTAGCCCGACAAGACCTGCCCGAAGACTTTCGGCGCGCACCGCGCCCAGATCCACCTGCCTGTCACGCCCCATGTCACGCCCGTGACCAAGGGCGTGACCACTGCGAGACCGCCACGTGTCCAGCCCGAGGTCAACTTTCCCGTCAAATCGCCGGCCGCCTTCCAAATAGTACTGTCACGCCCCCTGTCACGCCCGTGACCAAGGGCGTGACCCATGAAAATTTTTTCTATAAATTCAGAGGTTCTGCTCTGAATTCCTGTTCCCCTTTTGGGCACCATTTTGTATAGGGTTGTGCTGCCGAAATGCTTCCAAGGCTTATGTAAGAGATATTTTCTCCCCCCCCTCCTTAGCTTTTTGTTTTCGTTCCTTTGTAACCGTGTTTTTACTTAATAAAATGTGTTATTTTCTTCTCTTAATATGGCTTTGGAATGGATTAATGCAAATCTTCCCTTTGCAATCTTATCTTTCTTTCTTGTCATAACTTAGCTTTTTCGTTTCTTTTGTAATGGGTGTGTGTGTGTATGAGATTAGTTTTCTTGTTTTTATGTTTAGTTATTTTTACTTGTTTTGGTTAACTTAGGTTTTTATAGTTTCTAATTCATTCCTATAGATCCTAAAAACGTTTTCAAAGTGTTTTTCCTTTTTTTTAACTTAGCTTTTTATTTCGTAAAACTTTTTCGTTCTTTTAGTTTTATTTTCGCTTTTTAATCGTTTTTACGGGGTTATAGGAATGATTATATAGTCGTTTTAATTTTTCGTGCACTTTGATTTTCATTTAAAACTTTTGCTCTTTTTATTTTTTCGTTCTCTTTTTATGCATTTCTACCGCATTCTAGCGGTAGAAATGTATTCGTTTTTATTTTTCGAGCACTTGCATTTTCTTTTTTATTTGCAAAACTTTCTTCCCGTTTAATTTTTATTTCCCCTTTTTATGCATTCTACCGCATTCTGGCGGTAGAAATGCAGTTGTTTTCAATTTTAGATAACTTAGTTTTTTTTACATTTTTTGTACTTGTGCATTTATTTCCGCCTACTCGTTAAGAGTTAAATGGCGCTTGCTTATTTTAATTTCTGTAGAGTGCGTGAGTTTGTAATTTTCTTTTTTTCCGCCTACTCACTTGAGTTTTAAATGGCTGGATTTTATTCCTGTAGAGTGTGTGTGTTTTACTTTATGTCGAGAGAGTGTGTGCGTGCGTTGCATTTATTTTGTCCTACTCGGTTGAGTAGGACCCGTATTTATTTTCTCCTACTCATTTGAGTAGGACTTGCGTGTGTGCGTTTTACTGCTTTATTTCTCCCGCCCATGCAGTTGCGCCGGGACTCGCAATTTACAGCTTTCTTCAGTCCTACTCGTTTGGGTAGGACTTGCAATTTTCAGCTTTCCTTTACTGCTTTCATTTACTGCTTTCTTTTCTGCTTTCTTTCCTGCTTTCTTTATTGCTTTCCTCGCAAGCCGTCCCCATTCCGATGAGTGGCTAATCGTTCTTAGCCCTCGGCATCGAAGAGCATTGGGACAGATAAAATAGTTTAAAATAACTAAAGGTCGTATCTTTCTAATTAATTAAAAGTACTTAAGGTTTGCCCGGGGTTAACGACGCGTAGGACCACATATCGATGTGTGGGCCCTATTTCCGTTTTCCATACGATCGCCGAGAGGCCGTGCGTATGGACAGATCACCCCTTGGCAAAGAGAGTTCCGCACTAACCCTCGAGAGAGGAGGCGCGCCAACTCTACCGGATTGGGTTCCCCACCCAATAGCGGGGTTCTTAGCGTAATGCGGGCGTTAAGAGGAATCCTTCGTCGGACGAGAGCCCGGTCGAATAGTCTTAGCATTCAGGTGAGCGATAGCCCTATAGCTAGGTGAGCTCATTTTAGTGGAACCTCCACGGCCAAGTCTCCGCCTTAATTAATTAGAAATTTAGGAGCTCTTTTTATTTAAAGTCTATTTTAGTTCAATTGTTTTCTAGGTGCCATCGAGCTAAGCTCTTCATCGGCACCACCTTATTGCTTTCTTTTTATTTTTTCTGTCATTTTTATTTTATATAAAATATCCCGACAAGATAATTATCGGTAAAATAATAGTCCCCTCCAGGGAAGAGTAGAAATAATCGAACCGGACCCGAGAACAATACGACCTCGATATTCCACCCGGAATATCCTGTACTACTCACGATAGGTGCACTTGCCTCCTTTCGTTAAAACTCGATTTCTAAACCTTTTTTATATCCAAAATAAATAAATAAATACGCGCGACCCGTTTTCTTAAATAAAATTCACTTCTGCCTTTTTCTCAAATAAAACCGCCGGGTCGCCGCGTGACCGCAAATAATTTTGGAGTTTTAACGCACATCAGTAGACCTGGACAACCATTTTGGCGGACTGAGGGTCAGTCTGCCTCCGCTAAGCAGGCATGGCGAATTAGAGCTCGCCTCTGTTGATTAGGAAAATAGGAAGTCTATTCCTATTGGATACAACATCAATGCATGGTTAGCTAGTCAAGTCATGCGATCTGTAAGGGCGGACTGAGAATGCAGTCTACAGCTCCTGCCGGACAAGTCTGCAGCGCGGTATGGGCGCTCAGACTGAGGAGACCGCCAAGTCCTCGTGGCCTGGGCGGATAGAGAAGTCTATCCGCCAACCCTTTGGTTGCTCGCAACCTCCGGGAAGAACCTGGGGCAGGCCGTGACCTACAAGTTGGCTACCTTGGGAGGGATCACCGATTTCTGGGTTAATACAAATGCCAACCCAACCAAAACATAACAGAAGCCAATTCACACATAAGTAATATAAGTCCAAAAGTACAACAATAAAATAAGCTACAACAAGCTTCTATAGTATTAGAGTACAGCTAAAACATGCCCAAAGGGCTACATCAAAATCTCTCAAAACTCACATCGGTAACTGACGGTAGCGACGACACCGTCACTTCAGGCCCTGTCATCCTGGCCTGGCTGTCCTGCTGCATAGTCTGCTGCTGCTCTTCCTGTGGGCTTTCCTCCTAAAAAGGAAGACGTAGCAACCGTTAGTCAAAAAGACTAAGTGGCTTTCACATCCACTCCCCCGGCAATTCCTCGGCACCTGGCGGAGAAAGGAACAAGGTACAATATATAAATAGTGATAAGCAGGTACAAGCAGGTGAATAAGTACAGAAGTCGTGAGTAGTAATAAAAGAAATATATAGCATCATTAACAGTAGTGTACTCTAGCAATTCTACACAAGCTATATCAATCCCTCAAGTATATAAATCTACAACAGGAAAGTAACTTAACTTATAAGAATGCCCATACAGACTTATAAGTTAAGGATCGGTTTAGAAGTAAAGTAACTCATCGTATCAGAGTGCCCATAAAAACTTATACGATGAGGATCTTATTATGCAATGTGTTGTAATGGTATGTATGCAATGCAATGACTCACCCATGATCACGCTCATGCAAATGATATGTCGACACAGACTTGAAGTTCCCACTTTTTGAGCAGGTAGCTAACCTCTCAGGCGTCAACCGTCGTGGCCAGGCGGTGATAGTAGAGCGGGCTTCTATAATACTAAGTAGGCATCCACACTACCTTACGTAGGCCTCTATACGTCTTAATGCTAAGAACATAATAGCGGAGCTCACATGCGTACTACGGCTCAGTAGCAGTCTCGGGTAGATGTGCACCGTGAACCAAGCCCCGACCTGGCCTATGTTGTGACCCAGAAGGAGCCTCGGAAAAAGAATGAGGACTAAGCCAAACCATTCACTTGGCACGGATGGAGCCCCGGCAAATGAGCACCGAGGACCAAGCCCAACCGCCCAAGGTCTAACTATCAACTCCCGTCGGAGTGACGACTAGCGAGCCCGTAGACCTGCCACACTATCCTTAACCCAGAATTACGACACCGCGTGTCGACTTACAACGCATTCAATTCCACATTATCGTGGCACAGATGGAGCCTCGGGAATGAACACCGAGGACCAAGCCCAACCGTCCATTTATGTCACATCTCAACACTATCCAAACCAGTGCGGCCAAACACTCGCACTTACATTGTTTCACAATGCAACCTATACGGAGACACCACTCTAAGCATTAGACTACTAAATTCATTCCATTAAACAATTATTCACATGGCCATAAATTAGCATCCTACAATTCATCTTCAAATGATTTCAATACATTATTAACATGATGCGCATTTCTTTTGGTTCACCAATTTCTACAAAATCATTTCGTTTATGTACGCTTATCAACAGAAATCACTTGCGTGGAAAACCATTCACCAAACTTCATCATGCAGTGAACTATGATGGTTAAAATAAAAGAGTTCACCAAACCTAAATGTCAATTTGCTACCTTATCTCTACCGAGTCCAAACCAGATTCTACACTAACCCCAAAATTTTAGGTGTACGACACCTTCTGGACAACAACTTCTACTGGAGATTTCTGAGGCTACAGGAATCTGGTGAGGGCGTGTAACCCCTCGTTGGAAAGGAATTTCTATGGGCTACATCTTTCATGTTCAGACAACAACCCAGATCTGAGAGTAACATACTTGAAATCGGCTTTAAATTCCACTGCGTAAAGAACATAATTTCTGCACTCTTAGTTTGTCAGCCGTCAATTTTGTTCAGACTTTCCCATGGCTACATACTTCGCCAGAAGTCGTGCAACCATTCATTAGAAAGGGATTTTCAAGGGCTTCGCCTTTCGTGTTTAGTCTAAAGCCCAGTTCTGGCCATATCACACTTGGAAATCGCCGAGAAGATCGATGCGTGCAGAACACAGATTTCTGCACGCATCTTAAGGCGGAACGAATGACATCGGTTCATCTTTCTCCTCAAGCCGTCTTCCCCAAATCACTTCCAGACTTCCTTCTCCTTTATTCACCCTCAAAATGCCACTTTTATTCACGAAATCATCCTCCATCATCTCATAGAAGGAGGGAGAGGTTGAAGACTTCTAAACCCAAGAACACAAGTCCTAGCATGGCCTTTCCTAGGGAACTTCTCCTCTCACATCTAGACTCTCTTGAGTTGATATCTCTCCCAGGAAATAACTAAAGATCTAGCACCAAGGAAGAGTGGAGGAAGCTCACCTTGTTTCCAGCGCTTAAACCAGTTCTGGCCAAGGATCTTGTCACTCTTCCTAGCGACAACTTCTTCTCCTCGGCGGCGGCGGTTATTCACGGGATGAAGACTTGCTCCAACACCTTCAACCTCCTCTCCAGTAGTTTTTCTAGAGAAAGGCTTGGAATGAAGAATGAAAACGACTAGGGTTTCAGGTAACACCCCCTATCCGTCGCATAGCATATAGCAGTAGGTCCGGCCGGGGCCCGACGCCATATACCACAGACAGACCGGGTGGTCACTCAAAGAAAACCATCCAACCAATCATATCATCCTACTTAAAGCATTCTAGCGGAAGCAATTTATAAGTTGTAATTAAAGAACCCATCACAAAGAGCACGAATGTCAACTAATACACCAAAGAGGAATGTAGTACATACACAAGACTTGGCCTTAAGGCCTTACAGATGGTTATTTCAAATTACATGTTTTACAAACCACGGCACCCAGGACGGTCATACATGAACAAAAGCGAGTAAACACTTCAATTAGGCCTTCAAGGGCCGGCTTCGCAATTTGGGCTTTAGCCCGCTATTGACCGCTTGGTCCTGCAGCACCTGCAAGCAACAAACCACCGCATGGTGGCAAACAAAAGCAACGGTCAGCAATGCTGACCAAATTATAATGATCCCGCCCCCAACTTGGAGCGAAGATGCTCCTTCCCTGCACTTATTAGCATAACAAGCAGTGTATAAAATATACATTTCATCACAGGCGTAGGCTCGCACGACCACATACCCCGTGCTCTCAGGGCATATTCTCGGTGATCACAGTCTAAGCCTGCCGACTCACCACCATCCCTTTGGACGGCCAAACAATGAGCAATTTGTCTTCCCTGCATGGGTCATGGTAATTAAAACCATAGACCGCCGAAGACCCTCATCTATGCCAACGGAAAGTGCCACATAAACTTAGGTCTCTTTAACCGAATGACATAGAACGGGTACGGTTCCATCTAACCCGTGATCACATCGCAACAGTAATTTAAACCATATGCGCAGGTCAAACTTCTCCCGAGTCCCGTTTCCATCACAAAATCACATAACTCGGTTATGTTCAAGTTTGCTCTCAGGCCACCAAGTTGGCAAGATCACGCATCCGCCCAGTTTTCCAGGTGCACCTTTGGGTTAATCCCCAAGGCTCCCTGTTGCAACCTACCACGTAGAAAACCCGAAAAACAAACAATCGCACAGAGTCTTCTTCGGCATTTATGCAATGCAGCATCACCGATCCGGACCAACATGTCCGGGTAGGCTTCACACATCATGCCTATGTTCGTTCTCGAATATGGACTCTAAACAACGGGGACTTTACATATTTACCCGAAGGAACGCCTCCAACTCACCGCAAACTCGCGAAAGCGGGCTTCCTATGCAAAGAAGGAGAGCTTCACAAGCTCTCCAAAAAAAGAATCGTTACCCTACCGTTCTTCCTCGGCTCCAGGGAAATGTAAGCGGATGAAAAGAACATCACTCTCTTTGCCTCCGTAGATCCAAAGTCGGCTCGTGATTTGGAGCTTCGAAGCTCCTCCAATGGTCGTATCTAAGCTTCTTCTTCATCCTTTGCTCTCCTCTCTCTCTCTTGACTTAGAAAGAGAACCACTCAAAAGAAATAAGGGTTTCAAGGGTCCAATCTCGTGTATATCCCATCAGGAACAACCCCCAGCCGTTGGATCCCACATTAAAGAAACGAACGGCCACGATCCGGATCTAAAATGCTAAAACTGGGCCGAACACGGCCTTTGACACGCCTGTGTCCAGGGCCGTGTCCCCCATTCGTCGTCATAATCGATGCGCCTGTAACAACACATGGGCATCCGACACGCCCGTGTTCGACCTGACATGCATGTGTTCCAACTGACATGGCCGTGTGGTCGGCCATGTGCCTCCATCGACACAGCCCCAAAAAGAACCTGAGGATCACACGGGTATTGGACACGCCCGTGTCCTAACCCATGTCTAACTCGAACAAGACTGGGCTCTAGGCCGTGTTCACTGTCTAGACACTTCGTCTAGCGAAGTTCATCGACTGCCTGACACGGCCTTGGACACGCCCGTATCCTAGTATGTGTGCCTTGTCTCGACACTTCGTCGAGCGAAATTCGTCGACTCCCCTGGCCGATTGTCGACACGGGCTCGACACGCCCTTAGACATGCCCGCGTCTCAGGCCGTGTTCTCTGCTCGACGATCGTCGACTCCAAAATTGTCGACCACTCAACCATATCGTTGACTCCAGCTTGACACGCCCTGGGACACGCCCGTGTCCCAGGCCGTGTGCCCCCTGCCAGATTCCAACTTTGGCCCAAAATTCCTCCCGTCACTCTTTTGAGTTTCGGGGCATTACAACTCTCCCCCTCTTAAAAGAATTTTGTCCTCGAAATTTCATAAAGGAAAGACATGTATAAAATTAAATTGTACCTGAGCGGAACAACTCCGGATACTCATCAAGCATAGTCTTATCTCGCTACCAAGAGAGCTCCTCTCGACCGCAATTGTCCCATCGGACCTTGACCATCCTGATCTCTTTATTGCGTAGCCGCTTGACTTCCGAGTCTTCAATACGTACGGGCTTGACCTTTGTCGTCAACCCACTATCAATCGGCACTTGATTAGCCGCGATCCCTTGCTTAGGCTCTTGCACCGCCTTCCGTAGCACCAAAATATGGAATACATCATGTAGGCCACTAAGCTCCACCGAAAGATTCAATAGATAGGCTGCTTCACCAACCCTCTCTAGAACCTCAAACGGACCAAGGTACCTCAGGCTTAGCTTTTTCAATCGCCGCACCCGCGAGACACCCTTGAACGGCTTGATCTTTAAGTATACCCAGTCGCCCACAGCGAACTCCACGTTCCTGTGCTTGACATTATAGTACTTCGCTTGCCGGTTCTGAGCGATAAGCAACCTCTCCCGAATGGTTCGCACCAACGAAGTAGCATCCTCCACTTCTAATCGCTTATACAACTTTGACTGGCCCGTTTCTAGCCAAGACAACGGCGCGCGACATCTTCTACCATATAAGGCCACGAAGGGCGACATTTGAATACTCGCCTGGTAGCTATTGTTGTACGCAAACTCCACCAAATAAAGATGGTCTTACCATTGCTTTCCAAAGTCCAAGACACACATGTGAAGCATGTCTTCCATAGTTCTATTGACCCTCTCGATCTGCCCATCTGTTTGCATATGCAAGACTATGCTGAATTTTTATTTTGTTCCCAACATTTGCTGCAATAGCCTCCAATCATTGGACGTGAACAACCCATCTCGGTCACTCACGATGCTGCGGGGAACACCGTGAAGCCGTACTGTATTATCCACATATAGTTTTGCCAACTTCTCCACAGGATCATCCTTCCTATGCGGATTGAAATGCGTCACCTTCGTTAGCCGATCTACGACCACCCAAATGACGTCGTTCCCCTTTTGCGACCTTGGCAAACCGTACACAAAGTCCATAGAGATGTCGTCGAATTTATACTCCGGAATAGGCAAGTACTTCAGAAATCCTCCCGGTTTTTGGCACTCCGCCTTCACCAAGGCGCAAGTTCGGCACTTAGCCATATAGAGTGCCACATCCTTCTTCAAACCCGGCCACCAAAACAGCTTCTTAACATCGCGGTACATCTTCGTGCTCCCCTGGTGAATCGAGTACTTAGTATGGTGTGCCTCACACAACAATTCCACATGCAAATTGCCCACACTTGGGATGAACAGACGACCGTCTTTCCAAAGTAATCCGTCCCCCACAACGATTTGGGAATTTGACCCATCCAGAGCCTCTACCACGAACTGCTTCATGTGGTCATCCAAATCCAAAGCCTGCCGAATCCGATCAGCGAGGTTATATTGGACTTCAGTCCAATTCAGTACTGCTTCAGCACTTGATTGCTTATTTACACAAACAATCTCCAACGCCTCCAACTCCCGAACCAACCGCTCGTCATGGATCGATGGACAATTGGCTTGAGATGGGGCCCGGTGACTCAACGCGTCCACAACCGCATTACCTTTACCTGGCACGTAGTGGATCTTGAAAGTATAGTCCCCCAGGTACTCCATCGATCTACGCTGCCGCCTATTCAGATCTTTATGATTAATCAGATACTTCATGCACTTGTGATTGATGTAGATATCAATTTTCACACCGTTCAAATAGTGCCTCCACAGCTTCAAGGCAAAAATCACGGCCGCTAACTCCAAGTCATGGACTGGATAATTCCTCTCGTGGACTTTTAGCTGCCTCGAGCCATAAGCTATCACACTTCCGTGTTGCAGTAGCACGCAAACCAAACCGCAGCCCTAAGCATCGCTATAAATCTCAAAACCTTCGGTCCCACTCGGCGAACTCAGCACAGGCGCCATGGTTAATCGACATTTCAGCTCCTCAAAAGCTTGCGCACACTCCGACATCCAAACGAACTGCTGCTCCTTCCTTGGCAAAGTAGTGAGAGGTAACGCTATCCACGAGAAGTTCTCTACGAAGCGCCTATAATAGCCGACAAGCCCTAGAAAGCTCCGGACTTCCGCTACCATAGAAAGTTCAGGTCACTCACGTATCACAACAATCTTCACTGGATCCAATGCAATACCTTCTCCACTCACTATATGACTGAGGAACGCCACTGAGGATAACCAAAACTCACACTTCGAGAACTTGGCATACAATTGATTCCTCCTTAGCGTCTCCAAAACCAAATGAAGATGCTTGAAGTGATCTTCTTCACTCTGCGAGTATACCAAAATACCGTCAATGAAGACGATCACAAAATGGTCTAAGTACTCCCTGAAGGTCCTGTTCATCAGATCCATGAACACTAACGGCGCATTAGTCAGCCCAAACGGCATGACCTTAAACTCGTAATGCCCGTATCTCATACTGAACGCTGTCTTCGGGATATCACACTCCCTTATTCACAGCTGATAGTACCCGGACTTGAGATCCAACTTTGAGTACACCGTCGACCCGACCAACTGATCAAAAAGGTCATCGATCCGGGGAATCAGGTACTTGTTCTCTTCCATCAACTTGTTGAGCTCCCGATAATCAATACAGAGTCTCAAGCTCCCATCCTTCTTCTAAACAAAGAGGACCAGTGCGCTCCAAAGCGATGAACTTGGATGCACATACCCTTGATCCAACAACTTTTGAAGTTGCACCTTCAGCTCCGCCAATTCCTTAGGCACTAGCCGATACGGAGAGCATGACACAGTCTTTGCACCGGGTACGAGCTCTATCGTAAAATCTATCTCCTGCTGCATCGGGGCTCCAGGAAGATTGCTAGGGAACACATCAGGGTACTCTGATACCACTAAAATACTGTCCAACGGAGGCTTAGGCTTTTCAACCTCCACTAGTGTAAAGAACAGTTCTACACCGGTGTAACGCAGCGAAACTTAAAGGAGCAAAGGGGGATGTTTTGGGCCAGTTTGAGTTCTGGCTGCAGGCACACGACCTGGGCCACGGGCGTGTCCCAGGGCGTGTCAAGCCTGTGTCGACACTAAGGTGCGAAGTTGACACTTTGGTCTCGACATTGTGTCGAGACTGGGCACACGGCCTGCGACACGGGCGTGTCGCAGGGCGTGTCGACCCGTGTCGACACTTAGCCGTGAAGTTGACACAGTGCTTTGACGTTGTGTCGAGACATGGCACACGGCCTGCGACACGGGCGTGTCGTAGGGCGTGTCAGCCCGTGTCGACACTCGTCCCATGAAGTCGACACTTTGGTGTCGACAATGTGTCGAGACATGGCACACGGCCTACGATACGGGCGTGTCGCAGGGCGTGTCGACCCGTGTCGACACTTAGCCGCGAAGTGTCGAGACCGTGTACACGGCCTGGAGCCCAGGCATGTCAAGGTGACACGGGCAAGGACACGGGCGTGTCCTAGAACCCGTGCAGTGCTCGGGTTGAAAACGGGGAAAAATCATGAGGTACACGGCCGGTTACACGGCCGTGTCAGGTGGAACACGGGCGTGTCAGCTCGAACACGGGCGTGTTCGATACCCGTGTGAGGTTCCAGGTGATTCGATTTTGACGGCGAATGAGGCACACGGACCTGGACACGGGCGTGTGCCAGGCCGTGTTCGGTCCAGATTGGGCATTTCAGCCCCGAATCGAAGCCGTTCATTTCTTTGACTGAAGATCTAACGGCTGGGGGTTGTTCCTGAAGGGATATACCCGGGTTTTGACTTAGAAAACCCTTACTTTTCTTCACTTATCATCTCTCCAAGTCCTTAGAGAAAGAGGAGAGCCAAGAGTGGAAGAGGAGCTAGATCCGCCATTGGAGGAGCTTCGGAGCTCCGAATCGCAAGCCGACTCCGGATCCATGGAGGCAACGCAAGTGCGGTGATTTTCATCCGGATACTTTTCAATGGCGCCAAAGAGGAACTCAAGGGTAACGATCCTCATCTTGAGCATGAGTCGCTCTCTTTCTTTGCATAGGAAGCCCGCTCTCGCGAGTTTGCGGAGAGTTGGAGGCGTTCCTTCGGGTAGATAAGTGAAGTCCCCGTTGTTTAGAGTCCGTATGCGAGAACGGACATAGGCATGATGTGTGAAGCCTACCCGGACATGTTAGTCTGGATCAGTGATGTTGCATTGCATAAGGCCGGAGAAGACTCCGTGCTATTGGTTGTTTTTCGGGTTTTCTACGCGGTAGATTGCAGCAGGGAGCCTTGGGGACTTACCCAAAGGTGCACCCGGAAAACTGGGCGGATACGAGATCTTGCCAACTTGGTGACCTGTGAGCCAACTTGAATATAACTGGGTTATGTGATTTGTGATGGAAACGGGATTCGGTGGAAGTTTGACCCGCGCACATGGCTTAAATTGCCGTTGCGATATGAGCACGGGTTAGATGGAACCGTACCCGTTCTATGTCGTTTGGTTAAAGAGACCTAAAGGCACGTGGTACTTACCGTTGGCATAGAGTAGGGTCTTCGGCGGTTGATGGCTTAAATTGACGTGACCAATGCCAGGAAGACAAACTGCTCATAGGATTGGCCGTCAGTTGGCGGTGGTGAGTCTGGAATGTTGGTGGCTTAAATTGACGCGACATAGACCGGTTCACCGAGAATGTGCCCTGAGTGTATGGGGCGTGTGGCCGTGTGAGCCAACGTCTGTGATGAAATGGCTATGGTTATATACATTGCTCGCTTATGCTAATGAAATGCAGGGAAGGAGCATCGCCGCCCCGAGTTGGGGGCGGGATCGTTATAATTTGGTCAGCATTGCTGACCGTTGCCTTGTTTTGCCACCGTGCGGTGGTTTGTTGTTTGCAGGTGCAGGTGGACCAAGCGGTCAATAGCGGGCTAAAGCCCTATTTGCGAAGCCGGCCCTCGAAGGCCCGAATGGAAATGTTTATTGCTTTATTCATGTATGACCAGCCTACGTACCGTGGTTTGTAAATCATGTAACAGTCAAGTGAAACTTTTTGTAAGGCCTTAAGGCTTGTTTTGAGTATTTTGTAATAACATTCCTATTTTCGTAGTAGTGGACGTTCATGCTTGTGGCTGGGTTCTTGTTTACAACTCTTTTAAACTGCTTCCGCTAGAATGCTCTGTGTAGGACGTTGAGATTGGTTGGATGGTTTCCATAAGTAACCACCCGGTCTGTTTGTGGTATATGGCGTCGGGCCCCGACCGGACCTACTGCTATATGCTATGCGACGGATAGGGGGTGCTACAATTTGGTATCAGACTACTGGTTTTGGTCGAGCTTAAACTGAATTCGTGGCCGAATTCTTTTTAAGGGGTGGTGAGCACATTGTGTGCGTCATCGTTATAATGGTAAAAAGAACCCATGAATGTCCACTTAGGAATGAAAATACTCATGTTTGCGGAACCTGCGTGTTCCTATAATTGCTGTTTGCAATTTATTTGGTCGCTTAACGGTGTTTTGTACCACTATAGGTGGCCAGAAGTGGTGTTGGGCCATCAAAACGCCGAGTTTCTGAGGCTAGTAGTGCACCGGATGTTGCTCCTGCAACACCTCTGTCGGCTGAAAATATACGATTGGTGGATGAAGCGGTGTTGGCCGTGATCAATGCGCAGCCCGGAAGGCAAGCGCAGCAGCCCGCTCCTGTGATGGAGCAAGTACCTCTTCAAGAGGCTGAGCCGAGGAGAGTGGAGCAAGTGGTTGTGGAACCAATAGTGCCAAGGAGGGCAACTGAGAGGCAGCTGAAGCATGTAATGAGCTTCAACCCTCCGTTATTCTCGGGGTTGGGAACCCCATCTCAGGCTGAAGACTGGCTCTCCAGGGTGAAGAGAGTCATGACAGCGACGGAGACGGAGGAGTGGCAAATGACCACCATCGCTACGTTTCTTCTGGACGGTGAAGCGAGGATGTGGTGGGAAGGATTGGAGCTGCACTTACTGAGAGGTAGGCAACTTTGTGATGTCTCGATGGAGGAGTTCTCGAGATTATTTTTGGCTAGATACCTCCCTTCGACGCAGAAGATAGCATTGGAGAATGAGTTCCTGAAGTTGGTACAGGGTGAGAGGAGTGTGGATGAATATCTCCACGAGTTTACTCGTCTGAGTCGATATGCTAGCTCCACCATCGTGGATGAGGAGCGCAAGACTAATCGCTTATATGAAGGCTTGAGGGATGAGTTGAGACTATTACTGTCGGGGCCAATGACGCAGGGTTTCTTAACCTTGGTCAATAATGCCCGGTCCTTGGAGAAGGACATGAAGAGCGTGCAAGCGAAGAAAAGCTTGAGTGAAAAGAAATCTGAGTTCAGAGTGCCGACTGCTTCAAAGTCCGGCTATCGGAGGTCTTTCAAGAAGCATAGGACTTCAGGTCCAGCTCCTTCTGGTGCTTCTGGGGCGACTACGAGTCGGACCCCGGGCGCGTGTTTTACATGTGGAAAGACGGGGCATTTCTCCCGTGATTGTTGGAGTGGATGTCCTAAGTCCGAGAGGAGGCCAGGAGCTACCTATGAAGAGAAAGGAAAGGCGGTGGAATCGACCGCATCCCATTATGCTCCTGCCCAACCAAGGTTCTACAATCTTGGCCAACAGGAGGCCATTAAACAAGCTGATGTGGTGACAGGTACGGTTTAATTTATAGCAAGTCAATTCCTTTATATGCTTGTTATGCACATGTTACCTTACCACTACTTGTTTAGGATTTGTATTGATTTGTGAAAATCCGGCACGAGCACTCTTTGATACGGGAGCTTCACACTCCTTCTTGTCCGAAGGATTTATATTACGCATCAGAGTCCCTTCTTCGATGGCGAAGGATAAGTTGGATGTGTTGTTGCCAAATGGGTGTTCGATGCGAGCGGGTAGGATCTGCGATGTTAAGATTCGTATTGGAGAGCAGGAGTTTGACCTGCGGGCGTCCTTACTTCCGTTGGTGGAGTAAGACGTCATATTTGGCATGGACTGGCTCTCGGAGCAGCAGGCCCATATAGATTGCGGTAGCAAGGAAGTCAAGCTGGGAGCAAGTCGTGAGACGACTGTTACGGGCTTAAAGGGGTCGAGCAAGACGTTGATGTCTGCTCTTCAGGTGGTGAAGGCGGTTCGTGCCGGAGCAGAACTGTTCTTTACACTAGTGGAGGTTGCAAAGCCGAAGCCCGCTTTGGATTGTATTTCAGTGGTATCGGAATACCCTGATGTGTTCCCCGCAGATCTTCCTGGAGCCCCGCCTCAACGGGAGATAGATTTTACGATCGAGCTAGTGGCAGGTGCAAAGCCTGTGTCACGATCTCCGTATCGGCTAGCGCCTAAGGAAATGGCGGAGCTGAAAGTTCAACTGCAAGAGTTGTTGGAGCAAGGGTATGTGCGCCCGAGTTCTTCGCCTTGGAGCGCACCGGTCCTCTTTGTTAAGAAGAAGGATGGAAGCTTGAGGCTATGTATTGATTATCGAGAGCTGAACAAGCTGACGGAGAAGAACAAGTACCTGATCCCCCGGATTGATGATCTTTTCGATCAGTTAGTCGAGTCGACGGTGTACTCGAAGTTGGATCTCAAGGCTGGGTACTATCAGCTGCGGATAAGGGAGAGTGATATCCCGAAGACAGCGTTTAGTACGAGGTACGGGCATTATGAGTTTACGGTCATGCCGTTTGGGCTGACTAATGCGCCGTCAGTGTTCATGGATTTGATGAACAGGACTTTCAGGGAGTACTTGGACCATTTCGTGATCGTCTTCATTGACGATATTTTGGTGTACTCGCAAAGTGAGGAGGATCACTTCAAGCATCTCCATTTGGTGTTGGAGACACTCAGGAGAAATCAGTTGTATGCCAAGTTCTCGAAGTGCGAGTTTTGGCTATCCTCAGTGGCGTTCCTCGGGCATATAGTGAGTGGAGAGGGCTTTGCTGTGGATCCGGCGAAGATTGTTGCGATACGGGAGTGGCCTGAGCTTGCTACGGTAGTAGAAGTCCGGAGCTTTTTGGGGCTTGCCGGCTATTATAGGCGCTTCGTAGAGAACTTCTCGCGGATAGCGTTGCCTCTCACTACTTTGACAAGGAAGGAGCATAAGTTCGTTTGGACGCCGGAGTGCGCTCGAGCTTTTGA
Organism: Platanthera guangdongensis; assembly: GCA_039583875.1. Taxonomy (NCBI): domain Eukaryota; kingdom Viridiplantae; phylum Streptophyta; class Magnoliopsida; order Asparagales; family Orchidaceae; genus Platanthera; species Platanthera guangdongensis. Next base: position 161,615,469 of record CM077152.1, on the reverse strand, counting down.
GGAATTGAAGTGTCGGTTGACCACAGCGCCTGTGCTGAGTTCGCCGGTCGGGACCGAAGGCTATGAGATATATAGCGATGCTTCGTGCAACGGTTTGGGTTGCGTGCTATTGCAGCACGGAAGCGTGATAGCTTATGGCTCGAGACAGCTAAAAGTGCACGAGAGGAATTATCCGGTCCATGACTTGGAGTTAGCGGCCGTGATTTTTGCCTTGAAGCTGTGGAGACACTATTTGTACGGTGTGAAGATTGATATCTACACCGATCACAAGAGCCTAAAGTATCTAATTGATCAGAAGGATGTGAATATGCGGCAGCGTAGATGGATGGAGTTCCTGGGGGACTATACATTCAAGATCCACTACGTGCCTGGCAAAGGGAATGCGGTTGCGGATGCGTTGAGTCGCCGAGCCCCAGATCAAGCCAATTGGCTATTGGTGCATGATGAGCGGTTGGTGCAGGAGTTGGAGGCGTTGGAGATTGTTTGTGTGGATAGACAATCTAGTGCTGAAGCAGTTCTGAATTGGACTGAAGTCCAATATGACCTGGCTGATCGGATTCGGCAGGCTTTGGATATGGATGCTTATATGAAGCAGTTCATGATAGAGGCTCTAGATGGGTCAAATTCCCAATTCGTCGTGGAGGACGGATTGCTGTGGAAAGACGGTCATTTGTGCGTCCCAAGTGTGGGCAATTTACGGGTGGAGTTGCTGTACGAGACGCACCATACCAAGTACTCGATTCACCCGGGGAGCACAAAGATGTACCGCGATATAAAGAAACTGTTTTGGTGGCCGGGTTTGAAAAAGGATGTGGCGCTATACGTAGCGAAGTGCCAAACCTGCGCCTTGGTAAAGGCGGAGTGCCAAAAGCCGGGAGGATTTCTTAAGTCCTTGCCTATTCCGGAGTGGAAATTTGAAGACATCTCTATGGACTTTATGCACGGTTTGCCAAGGTCGCAAAAGGGGAACGACGCCATTTGGGTGGTTGTTGATCGATTAACAAAGGTGTCGCATTTTATTCCGCATAGGAAGGATGATCCGGTGGAGAAGCTGGCAAAGCTTTATGTGGATAACATAGTACGGCTTCATGGTGTGCCCCGCAGCATCGTGAGTGACCGAGATGGGTGGTTCACGTCCAATGATTGGAGGCTTGTGCAGCAAATGTTGGGAACAAAGCTGAAATTCAGCACAGCCTTTCATCCACAAATGGATGGGCAGACTGAGAGAGTCAATAGAACAATGGAAGACATGCTCCGCATGTGTGTCTTGGATTTTGGAAAGCAATGGGAGGACCACCTTTATTTGGTGGAGTTCGCATACAACAACAGCTACCAAGCGAGTATTCAGATGGCGCCCTTCGAGGCCCTATATGGTAGAAGATGTCGCACGCCGTTGTCTTGGTTAGAAACGGGCGAGTCAAAGTTATATAAGCGATCGAAAGTGGAGGATGCTACTTCTTTGGTGAGGACCATTCGGGAGAGGTTGCTTATCACTCAGGACCGGCAAGCAAAGTACTATAATGCCAAGCACAGGAACGTGGAGTTCGCTGTGGGCGATTATGTATACTTAAAGATCAAGCCGTTCAAGGGTGTCTCGCGGGTGCGGCGATTGAAAAAGCTAAGCCTGAGGTACCTTGGACCGTTCGAGGTTCTGGAGCGAGTAGGAGAAGCGGCCTATCGACAGAAGCTTTCAGTGGAGCTAAGTGGTTTACATGATGTATTCCATATTTCGGTGCTTCGGAAGGCGGTGCAAGAGCCTACGCAAGTGATCGCTGCTGATCAAGTGCAGGTGGATAGTGGGCTAACGACAAAGGTCAAGCCCGTGCGGATTGAGGACTCGGAGGTCAAGCGGCTACGCAATAAAGAGATCAGGATGGTCAAGGTCCGGTGGGACAATTGCGGTCGTGAGGAGCTCTCTTGGGAGCAAGAGCAGACGATGCTTGAAAAGTATCCGGAGTTGTTCCGCTCAGGTACAAATTTTGGTTTTGTACATGTTTTTCCCTTTATGTAATTTCGTGGGCGAAATTCTTTTAAGAGGGGTAGAGTTGTAACGCCCAGAAACTTAAAGGAGCAAAGGGGGATGTTTTGGGCCAGTTTGAGTTCGGGCTGCAGGCACACGGCCTGGGACACGGGTGTGTCCCAGGGCGTGTCAAGCCTGTGTCGACACTAAGGCGCGAAGTCGACACTTTGGTCTCGACATTGTGTCGAGACTGGGCACACGGCCTGCGACACGGGCGTGTCGCAGGGTGTGTCGACCCGTGTCGACACTTAGCCGTGAAGTCGACACAGTGCTTTGACGTTGTGTCGAGACATGGCACACGGCCTGCGACACGGGCGTGTCGCAGGGCGTGTCATCCCGTGTCGACACTCGTCCCGCGAAGTCGACACTTTGGTGTCGACAATGTGTCGAGACATGGCACACGGCCTACGACACGGGCGAGTCGCAGGGCATGTCGACCCGTGTCGACACTTAGCCGCGAAGTGTCGAGACCGTGTACACGGCCTGGAGCCCAGGCGTGTCAAGGTGACACGGGCAAGGACACGTGTCCTAGAACCCGTGCAGTGCTCGGGTTGAAAACGTGGAAAAATCATGAGGTACACGGCCGGTTACACGGCCGTGTCAGGTGGAACACGGGCGTGTCAGCTCGAACACGGGCGTGTTCGATACCCGTGTGAGGTTCCAGGTGATTCGATTTTGACGGCGAATGAGGCACACGGCCCTGGACACGGGCGTGTGCTAGGCCGTGTTCGGTCCAGATTGGGCATTTCAGCCCCGAATCGAAGCCGTTCCTTTATTTGACTGAAGATCTAACGGCTGGGGGTTGTTCCTGAAGGGATATACCCAGGTTTTGACTTAGAAAACCCTTACTTTTCTTCACTTATCATCTCTCCAAGTCCTTAGAGAAAGAGGAGAGCCAAGAGTGGAAGAGGAGCTAGATCCGCCATTGGAGGAGCTTCGGAGCTCCGAATCGCAAGCCGACTCCGGATCCACGGAGGCAACGCAAGTGTGGTGATTTTCATTCGGATACGTTTCAATGGCGCCAAAGAGGAACTCAAGGGTAACGATCCTCATCTTGAGCATGAGTCGCTCTCTTTCATTGCATAGGAAGCCCGCTCTCGCGAGTTTGAGGAGAGTTGGAGGCGTTCCTTCGGGTAGATATGTGAAGTCCCCGTTGTTTAGAGTCCGTATGCGAGAACGGACATAGGCATGATGTGTGAAGCCTACCCGGACATGTTGGTCTGGATCGGTGATGTTGCATTGCATAAGGCCGGAGAAGAATCCGTGCTATTGGTTGTTTTTCGGGTTTTCTACGCGGTAGATTGCAGCAGGGAGCCTTGGGGACTAACCCAAAGGTGCACCCGAAAAATTGGGCGGATACGAGATCTTGCCAACTTGGTGGCCTGAGAGTCAACTTTAATATAACTGGGTTATGTGATTTGTGATGGACACGGGACTCGGTGGAAGTTTGACCCGCGCACATGGCTTAAATTGTCGTTGCGATATGAGCACGGGTTAGATGAAACCGTACCCGTTCTATGTCGTTCGGTTAAAGAGACCTAAAGGCACGTGGTACTTACCGTTGGCATAGAGTAGGGTCTTCGGCGGTTGATGGCTTAAATTGACGTGACCAATGCCAGGAAGACAAACTGCTCATAGGATTGGCCGTCAGTTGGCGGTGGTGAGTCCGGAATGTTGGTGGCTTAAATTGACGCGACATAGACCGGTTCACCGAGAATGTGCCCTGAGTGCACGGGGCGTGTGGCCGTGTGAGCCAACGTCTGTGATGAAATGGCTATGGTTATATACATTGCTCGCTTATGCTAATGAACTGCAGGGAAGGAGCATCGCCGCCCTGAGTTGGGGGCGGGATCGTTATAATTTGGTCAGCATTGCTGACCGTTGCCTTGTTTTGCCACCGTGCGGTGGTTTGTTGTTTGCAGGTGCAGCTGGACCAAATGGTCAATAGCGGGCTAAAGCCCTTTTTGCGAAGCCGGCCCTCGAAGGCCTGAATGGAAATGTTTATTGCTTTATTCATGTATGACCGGCCTGCGTGCCGTGGTTTGTAAATCATGTAACAGTCAAGTGAAACTTTTTGTAAGGCCTTAAGGCTTGTTTTGAGTATTTTGTAATAACATTCCTATTTTCGTAGTAGTGGACGTTCATGCTTGTGGCTGGGTTCTTGTTTACAACTCTTTTAAACTGCTTCCGCTAAAATGCTCTGTGTAGGACGTTGAGATTGGTTGGATGGTTTCCATAAGTAACCACCCGGTCTGTCTGTGGTATATGGCGTCGGGCCCCGGCCGGACCTACTGCTATATGCTATGCGACGGATAGGGGGTGCTATAACCGGCACGAACCGCCTTCACCACCTGAAGAGCATACACCAACGTCTTGCTCGACCCCCTTCAAGCCCGTAAAAGTCGTCTCAAGACTTGTTCCCAACTTGACTTCCTTCCGACCGCAATCAATATAGGCTCGCTGCTCCGAGAGCCAGTCCATGCCAAATATTACGTCGAACTCCTCCAGCGGCGGTAGTGGCGTTAGTAAATGGAACTCCTGACTCCCAATCCAAAACTAAGCGCAACAAATTCTACCCGAGCACAATGAGCACCATTGGACCATAACACATCCAATTTGTCTCTTACCATCGAAGGAGGTACTCCGACGCACAATATAATTCCTAATAAAAGAATGCGAAGCTCCCTAAACGAACGGTGCTCTCGCTATATAAAGTAAAGTCAGAACAAAGCTTAGCACAAGTAGTTCTAAGCTAACACGCACAAGTGCGACAAGTATTTAATACAAAACTATCTTTAAACCATACCTGTCCTCACGACGGCGTGCTTCCTCCAGGGCTTTAGGCACTCACGGGCATAATGCCCCGGCTCCCCACAGTTGAAACATGTGCCCGGGGTTTGGCTTGTAGTTGCCCCTGAAGCACCAAAAGGAGGGACTAGACCTAAAGTCCTATCCTTCTTATACCATCTTCGATTTACAGACTTTGAGGTGTTCGACACTTTGAACGCTGTTTCTTTTGCACTAAAGTCCTCAACTGCTCCTGACATAGCTTTCTTAGTCTTCTGAGCACCATTCCAACATTCTCGTGCAAAATGCCCTTTCTTTCCACAAGTAAAACATGTGTAAGTAGCTTTGCTAGTCGATGTCGTAGCCCCTTTCTCCAGCATTCCGCCGGATGCAACTCTTATGGGGCTTGCATAGTTCGATACCATTGTCGATGTCATCGGGTGATTCTTCCTCAAATCTTCCTCCAAAGACCTAGCTGATTACACCAAGGCTCATAATCCCAATAACTTTGGTCCTAGCAGTAGAATTCGTAACTCGGCGCGCAGGCCATTATAAAATCTATCTACTGTAGCTTGCTCATTATCCAACTCGAAGAATGGGTAGCGTCTTATCATAAGAAATTGAAAGTGCAGCTAGATCTGATATACTCTAGAGGGGGGTGAATAGAGTATATGGTGCTTTGAAACTTTTTACAACAATTGTTGTAATAAGAGTGAGCAGGGAAGCAATTAAAAATCTAATCACAGAACTATGCTAAACAAAAGCTAATCACAGAATAATCAAGGCCAGAAACAAACATAAACACAAGCAAAATAAGAAGACACAAGGAAATATAGTGGTTCCCCTAAACTTGGGTACATCCACTCTTCTACCACCCTAGGTAGGAATCCACTACAGGATGAGTTGATCAGGTGTCCTGGTCACCAATGAACTTTTGATAAGGTTCTCAAAAAACAAACTAGATTTTTTGATCAGGTGTCTTGCCACCAATGAGCTTTTGACAAGGTGCTCAAAAACCAATCTCAAACTTTTGAAGGGAGTTTGAGAAACCCTTTACAGAGAGGGGGTGAGAGAGTGATGGCAGTCTTCTCTTTCTCAGATCAGCTGAGCAGACTATGTGGATTGTTGATGTCAAAGCTCCCCCTGAATCCTTGAGATCTTCAGGAAGAAAAGCTTTACTGAGGGTGATACGCCTTCAAAGAATGAACTCCAGCAATAGATGATTTCAGCAATAGCTGAAATGTTGAATGTCTGGAGTCTTGAAATATGTTGGCCTTGAACACTTTGAAAATAAAGAGATCTGAAGATTTGATCTCCTTGGATGAGTGTTCTTGAGAATTCTTTGCGACAGTATATTTTGTTGAAGATTACTGATGTCTGTCTGTGTGTGTGTCTCTGTCTCTTTCTGTATTCTGTCTGAGAGATTCAAAAATTCTCTCTTTTATTCTCTGGTACAGAATACAACATTCTCTGAGAGGAATAGCCGTTGGTCTGCATTAATTGCATCCTTAATTGCAAAATCTCTTCTGGAGGAAGGTCAATAGACATATTCCTTGAAAATCCCTTGAAACTTGGTCCAGAAATGAATGAAAACGGCTAGGAAATCTCTGAATTATTTGCAGAATAACTCCTTAACTGATTTGAATTTGAATCTAAAAACATCCTTGAAGTTATCTGAAATCGTCGAACTGAGCTCCGCTATCGTCGAGCTGAGCTCAGCGATCTAGAAATATACAGCAACAAAATATCATCGATCTGAGCTCAAAGATCGTCGAACTGAGCTCAGAGATAAAGATCCAAAGCAGAGTCAAAATCATCGACCTGAGCTCACCGATCGTCGAATGGAGTTCGATGATATGATGAAGTTGAGCTCAGCGATCGTCGAATGGAGTTCGACGATCTGTCGAAGTTGAGCTAGACGATCGTCGATCGGAGTTCGACAAATCGTCGTGCTGAGCTCGACGATATGACTTAGTCTCCAGACAGAAAATCCTGGTCTTCAGGGCAGCTTCCAAACCTAGACTTCTAACCCTTAGACTCAATTCTAATTGACCTATTGAGCTATACAGGAGGTCAAGCAAAGGTTTCCTAGAGACATAGTGATCCTGACCCAAATTAGTAATAGGGTGTTCCAACAATCTCCCCCTATTTGGGTTAGGATTACTATTTACAGACTTTTGGAGAAATTTAAATAACAATATACAGGCAGAAAAACAGAAAAACAACAAGCTATACATTGCAGAACCACAAAGATATATATCATCCAGATAGTAATCAGAAATCTCAGAGAATGTCACCTTACAATATCATTTCTTTTCCTTGCCCTTAACCATTTTAGTCTCTTTGTTGGGATTGAGGGCTTCCTTCTTTGATCTGGTATCATCTGCTGCACCTAAAGATGTTTGTTGTTTAAGCCTGGGAACCACTACTTCAGGATGTAATTCCATATACCTTTCAGAACCAAAGAATTTACTTGATGCATATCTCTCTAGCTCTTTCTGTCTCTGTTCAGACATAGTTGAGATATTAGATGAATCTATTCCTTGTTCTCTAGCCTTTTTAATCTGATCCAGTGCAGCTAGTTCATTTATTCTTGCAGTCCAGGCAGCAGGATTGTTCTCAGGATCCTCAAAAGATACATGAGGCTCATATCTGTTAGAGGGATTGTCTTGAGGAGGCCTGGCATACACAGTTTCTTTCATCTTATAAGGGAAAGAACCAGATGTTGTATCAGTTGAAGTTTGTCCTCCCCTAGAATATGGGTGTGTCCTGGAGTACCCTTTGGAGTAGACTTGAAGGTCTCTTTAATTTCCTCTGTATCCTCCTCTCCTGGATTGAGATCCCCTGGATTGGCTTCCCTTATTAAAAGATCTAGCATGAGGCTGATAGGGAGCCTGACCTCTGGCTGGGGGTTGAGCAGCAGAGCTTCCACCTGCACCTGCATCAGGAGGAGGTGGTGGAGGAGGATGAGAGTGTTGGAACTGGGAGGAACCCTTCTCATATTTTCCCTTCTTTTTCATTGCCTTCAGCTGATTTTTAGAGTATTGCATCCAGTGCTCAGTAATAGGGCAGTCATGTAGAATGTAGTATGGAATATCATTGTTATCCTTAACCTTGGCAGGAGGTACCCTCTTCATGGCTTTGCTCCTTGCCTTTCTTTTCCTGGCAATGGTAGCAGAAGAGTCATCAGAGTCTGTTCTAAATTCATCACTTTCAGAACTCTGGTCATCATAGAGAGCATCAATTTTCTTCATTAGATCCTTCTTGAGCTGTACAGAAGTAGATGAGGCAGAGGTTGTAGCAGCAGGTGTTGAAGCAATAATAGCAGCAGATATTTCAGGTGTTGCAATTGGAGTGGAAACAGTAACAGCAGCAGCAGCAACTAAAGGCTCTAGAGAGGTGACATCAGTAGCAACTTCACTGACAACAACATCAACAGCAGAAATATTATCAGAAACTGCAGAAGGCTCAAAATCAGGTGCCTCTGACATAAGAATTTCCTTGGAGATTGGTTCATCAGCAGTAATAACAGAAATCTCAGCAGCAGTAGGGGCAACAATATCAGAAGCAACAACAATGCTTTCTTCAAAAGAAGCAGCAGCATAAATTGAATTGACAAAGGAGGTTATAATGCTTGGGTCACAGCAAGAAAATGGCACAAGTGCCTTGGATAGATCCTCTGGAGGCTGGACAGCATTGACCTCTGGCAGACAGCTGAAGTAGGCAGAATCAAAAGTTGAAAGCAAAGACCTGAGGTCTATTGCCAGGATTGCAACAGGAGGAACTTGTGCTTGAGGCACAGCAACAACAGTAAGAGGAGGAGCTGAAGAAGCAGCAATAACAGCAGCAGCATCAACAGCAGCATGAAGGCTCACTTCATAGGGCATCTCCCCCTGCCTAGATTCAGACAAGTCTGGATCAAGGCACCCTGTTATAGGGGCTGCCTGAGGGAAGAGGGATGAGAGCCTGGCAGAAAGAGCTGCCACTGACAGGTGTAGTGGAGCCAAGGAGGCCTCCAACAAAAGAGTGAGCCTGTGGGCAAGCAACTCATACAACATGTCAGCAAGGGCTGAGATGTCTACTTGATCAAGGGTGACTTGAGCAGAGGTAGAAGATGTAGGAGCAGCTGATGGTGAGGGTAGTGGAGAGCTGGTGAATGGTGGAAGGGATGGCTAAGGTGTTGGTAAGGTGGAAATGGAGGACAGTGGGATGGAGATAGATGGGGTGAAAGTGCGTTGGTCAATGATTTGGTGTAGTAGGTCTTGAAAGGAAGTGGAGGATGAGGGTAGCTCAGGAGGAGAGAAAGGAGAGTCATCCATAAAGGAATCATCAATGAGGGTGAAAGATGGAATTGAGGGTGATGAGGTGACATCTGGTGGAGGGTAGGAGAATAATGAATGGAAGTGATCTTTTGGTGTTGGTAGAATAGGTACTGGAGATGGTGTGGATGTTGGAGAGGGGCTGGATATGATGATGGTGGATGGAGTTGGGATGGTAGATGGTATGGGAAGGGATGGAATTGGAGGAGGAGGATAGACAACAATAGCAGGCAGGTCATCTGCAGGGGCAGAGACCTGTGGAGGAGTGACTCTTAGAGTCCTTGTACTTGAAGGAGTGCTAGAGGAGGGCCTGCTGGGCTTGCTGATTTGTCTGTCCCACTTTCTAAAGAGGGCACAAGACAGTCTCTTGGAAGCATTTATATGGATTCCAGAGGAGACCAGCAAAGCAGGGCACCTGTGTTGCAGAAACACCCCAACGATCCTTCCAAAGTTGACAAAGCTTTTGTTGATTTTCTTTTTGATAAGGTCAAAGAACACTTCTCCCCAATTCAGATTTTTTCTTTCCACAAGAGCTCCCATGAGGCAGAGCTGATACCTAGAAATTGTATCATGTGCAGAGTGCTTAGCCAGTAGCACTTTCCCAACAACATCTGCCATAAATCTGTATTCCATAGATAGGTTCCTTTTGAAGAGCTTGCTAGGGTTTCCCTCTGAATGAACCATTCTGGCAAGCAGTTCAGAATACTCTTCTCCAGATAAGTCAGCAGAATCTTCACCATTCTTGAACTCAAAAACTTCTGTTAAAATTGCTGGGGTTAAGGGTACCTGAGTTCCCGATATAGACCCAACAATGGTGGAGTTATCTTGATTATGGGCAGTATAGACCCATTCCTTTATCTCATCAGAAGCCTACTTGATCCTTGTGGTCATAAGGGCAGTCAGGTTCTGATCTTTGAATAATCCCAAAATGTCTTGAAAGGCCTGGTCAGTTGTGTTGAAAGATTCCATGTCAATATCAAAGCCAGCATCAAACTTCATTGCAGCAAGAACAGCAACAGACACAGCCATGGGTACCTGCAAAAATGCAACAAACAAAACGACCAAGTGTAGAACTGTTTGGAGGTAAAGAAAATTCGTGCAGAGAAATCGAAAGCGCAAAGGAGAACGACGGCGAAAAATGAATTTTATATTAAGGTTCGACGCAGAATTGGAAAGATCGTTGAACTCAGTTCGACGATCGAGGCTACTAAAGGAATCTGAAGAGACTTCAACATCGTCGATCTCCGTTCGACGATATTGGAGAGCGTCGAGCTCTGTTCGACGATCGTTCAGAGAACAAAATCGTCGAGCACCATTCGACGATCGTTGACCGGAAGAGATAGTTCATACTATATGAGAGACGCTGAACTTAGTTCGACGATTTCGGAAATCGTCGATCTCCGTTCGACGATCTAATGGAAAATCGTCGAGCGCAGTTCAGAGATTAGAGAAACTCTAGACACTAAGAAAGATCAGAAAGTTTGCCTAGTCTTGGTCAATTTTTAAGCTTTCAAAATCTTGGTTATTATTAAAGACTTCCTCCATCTAACATCCCTAACTGATTTAGGAAGAAGGTGTGTTTCTTTTCATCCAAGGGCTTGGTGAAAATATCTCCCCTTTGTAAATCAGTTGGGATATACTGTAGTTCAATTTTATTTTTTTCAACATTATCCCTTAAGAAATGATGCCTAATCTCTATGTGTTTTGTCCTACTATGGAGGACTGGATTTTGAGCTATAGAAATAGCACTAGTGTTGTCACAAAAGATTTTAGACTTCTCTAAGTTGTAGCCATAGTCTAGGAGTTGGTTTTGAATCCACAAGATTTGTGAACAACAACTGCCTGCAGCCATATATTCAGCTTCAGCAGTTGAAGTTGACACAGATGTTTGTTTCTTACAAAACCAAGAGACAAGTCTGTCACCAAGGAACTGACAAGTTCCACTGGTGCTTTTCCTGTCAATTCTGCATCCAGCATAGTCAGCATCAGAGAATGCAGTTAAATCAAATGCTGAATCTTTTGGATACCAGAGACCTAGATTTGGACAACTTTTTACATACCTGAGAATCCTCTTTACTAGTGTTAGGTGTGACTCTCTAGGGCTTACTTGGAACATAGAACATATACATGTAGCAAACATTATATCTGGTCTACTAGCTTTAAGATACAGTAAAGAGCCAATCATTACTCTATATGTTATCTGATCAACAGGTTTCCCATGTTCATTAGCATCCAATACAGCATTAGTAGGCATGGGTGTTTTCATACAAGATGCTTCAGACATACCAAATTTCTTAACCAATTCATTTGCATACTTAGTTTGAGAAATGAAGATGCCTTCAGCATGCTGCTTGACTTGCAATCCTAGGAAGAAGGATAGCTCACCCATGCTACTCATCTCAAATTTAGAATGCATCAGGTTAGAAAAACTTCTGCACAACTTGGAGTCAGTAGAACCAAAAATAATATCGTCTACATAAATCTGTACTAGTAGGGTATGTGACTTATGGGTTCTAATGAAAAGAGTTTGGTCTACTCTACCCCTTATAAAACCATTTTCCAAAAGAAAGCATGCTAGGGTGTCATACCACGCTCCAGGAGCTTGCTTGAGACCATATAATGCTTTATTCAATCTAAAAACAAAATCAGGAAAAGTAGGAGAGATAAAACCTGGAGGTTGTCTGACATATACTTCCTCTTTGATGTCTCCATTTAGAAAAGCACTTTTGACATCCATCTGATATACCTTGAAGCCTTTATGTGCTGCATAAGCTAAAAATATTCTGATGGCTTCTAATCTTGCAACAGGTGCAAAAGTCTGGTCGTAGTCTATTCCTTCTACTTGAGAGTATCCCTGAGCAACTAGCCTTGCCTTGTTCCTTATAATTACTCCTTGATCATCCAATTTATTTCTAAATACCCATTTTGTTACAACAATGAAGTGATCCTTAGGCTTTGTCACTAGTTCCCATACTTTATTTCTTTTAAATTGATGCAACTCCTCTTGCATTGCAATGATCCAGTGTGGATCTTACTCTGCATCTTGAATGGACTGAGGTTCAATTTGAGATAGGAAGCAGGTGTGCAACAAGTTTTGGTTGACCTGATTTCTGGTTTGCACACTAGCTGAGATGTCTCCAATTATTTGGGAAATTGGATGATCTCTTGATGTTACTGAATCAACAGGGGGTGTTGATTGTTCACCAACCTGTGTTGTTGTTTCCTCTTGTGCCACAACAACTGGCTCTTCAAGTTGTTCTTCAATGTGTTGCGCATTTTCTTCATCTTCACTGCTTGCATCCCCTTGAGTAACCTGTAGCTTGTTCAAGTCTTCAACTAGGGAATGTTCCTGCAAGGGTTCTATGGTAGAAGAAATCTTCTCCTTGAAAGACATGTTAGATTCATCAAATGATATATGAACTGATTCCTCAATCTTTGAAGATGATTTATTATAGACCCTATAAGCCTTGCTGATCATGGAGTATCCCAGAAACACTCCTTCGTCAGCTTTAGCTTGAAATTTTGATAAATATTTCTTGTCATTATTATGAATGTAGCGAATACAACCAAAGACTCTAAAATAATCGACTTTAGGTTTCTTCCCTTTGCGTAATTCATAGGGAGTCTTTCCCTTTAGTTTATGTATCAAACTTCTATTCAGCACATAGTTGGAGGTGTTCACTGCCTCTGCCCAAAAGGATAGAGGTAGATGAGCATCTGACAACAATGTAGTGGCAGATTCAATAAGGGTTCTATTTTTCCTTTCAGCTACCCCATTTTATTGAGGAGTTCTAGGAGCTGAGAAAGTATGCCTGATCCCTTCACTCCGATAGAACTCTTGCATAAGAAGAGAATCAAACTCTGTCCCATGATCACTTCTGATCAGGGCAATGTGAGTATTGAACTCAATCTGTATACATTTGAGAAACTCTGTCAGACACTTAAAGTTATCAGACTTCTTCCTTAGAAAGAACACCCAAGTGAATCTAGAGAAGTCATCTACAACTACTAAAGTGTAGGATTTCCCTCCTATGCTTTGTACTGTGATGGGTCCAAAGAGATCCATGTGTAACAGATACAATATCCTAGGTGAATCACTCTTATTAAGTGACTTAAAGCTGTTTTTAGTTTGCTTGTCTAATTGACAAGCCCTGCAGAGTCCTTCCTTCTTGTAGGGGCCAGAAGGTAGTCCTCTAACAAGGTTGTCCTTTGATAGCCTAGCAATAGTTCTAAGGTTTAGGTGTACTAGTCTCTTATGCCATAAAATGTTTGGTTTACAGACAGAATTGAACAAGCAGATATCTATATCAGTTGAAAGAAAATCTACTTGGTAGATGTTACCTTTTCTTTTACCTGTCAACACAGTTGTGTTGTCCTCTGACTTGATTTTGCATAAGGCTTTGCTGAAGGTCACCTGGTAGCCTTCATCACACAGCTGAATGATGCTAATTAGGTTGTGCTTCAGTCCTGCCACATAAGCTACCTTCTTGAAAGTTACTGATCCAATCTGGACTGCACCATATCCTTTAGTCTGTCCAAAGTTTGTGTCACCAAAGATAACTTTGGGTCCAAGCTTGGCTCTAAAGGAAGTGAGGTTGTCCTTGTTCCCTATCATGTGCTTAGAGCACCCACTATCCAAGTACCATTGCTGGTTAGATGTTGGATAGGTCTTCACCTGCACATAAGACAATTCATTTGTTTTTGACCCAGTTTACCTTGGGCCTAGGTTGATAACCTTTGAATTGTAAAATGAAAGACATCCCAGGTTGACTCTTATATCCTTCAGGATGATATCTCCTTGGAGGTATAATCCATTCAGTATAAGAGTTAAAGATTTGGGATGAAGGACCCTTAGGATTCAATTTTGATTTACCTTTGAAAACGGTTCCAGAGCTCTGACCTCTGTTCGACGATCTTGGAGCTGCGTTCGATGATCTTGGGTCAGATTGTCGAGCTCCGTTCGACGGTCGACTATGGCTAAGGTCAGGTATTTGAGATCGTCGACCTGCGTTCGACGACTTTGGCTGAGATCGTCGATCTTCGTTCGACGATTTTGCCTGAGATCGTCGATCTGCGTTCGGTGATCGTCGAGCTCCGTTCGGCGATCGTCGAGCTCCGTTCGACGATTTCTACTAGGACTTAGTTTTCTGAGGCAGATCAGAATTTTTCCTAGCAACCTCTACAACTCCCTTTTCTTTGTCAGAAATGAATTTAATTGGAGTTGTTAGAACTATGGGTTGGCTGGATGAAGCACCCAAGCCCAGTGTACTATTGAATCTGGAGTTCACTGTGCTTGTGATGTCCATCAGCTTGATGCTTCTCCCATTACGGGATTCTTCAAGCTTCTTGGCCTCAGAGAGCTCACTTTTCAGTGAAGCTATCTGTTCCCTACAGCACTCCAACTCCTGAGAGAGTTTGAGGTTTTCTGACTTTAAAGTATTGTGTTCAGATAATTAATTTCTGAGAGAGATAATTTCTTTCTCAGACTTTAGCAGGTCTAAACACAGTGCTTTAAATTCAGATTTAAAATCCTCTGAACTAAAATCAAAAGAACCAATTACCTGATCTTCTTCAGGTTGAGTCTCTGAATCTGACTCTGACTCTTCTTCTTCTGAATTGTGCTGTGAGGCATTGATTGTCATCATGCAGAACTCTTTTTCTTCTGCATCATCCTCATCATCACTGGAACTGGATGAGGCTTCTGACTCCTATTCAGTCTCACTTCAGGATTCAGCAACAAACCCCTTTCTTATATGTTTGTTTTTGCTTGATGAGGGTTTGCCATTGCCATTCCTCTTGGAGTCTTTCTCCTTTCTTCTTTCTTTTCTGTCCCCTCTGTCCTTACTCTTGTTCTCTGGACAGTCAGGAACTATGTGCCCTGGTTTCCTGCAACCAAAGCAAATAATGTCTTTATTATTATTATTAGTGGACTTGTCATACCTTGGCTTATCCTGCTCCTTGTATGATCTCCTTCTGAAGTCCTTTCTGGCCATCTTATAAAATATTTTGGCCAACAAACTGAGTAGTTCATCATTGCCTGTGGCTTTATCTTCAGGCAGATCTTTAGTTGCCTTGAAGGATATGGTCTTCTCTTTTCTTGTGGCTGGTGGGGCAGCCTTCTGTTCTTCTTCTCTATTTTTCATGAGTAGCTCATAAGATTTGAGCTTACCCAATAGAGCTTCAGTGGTGATCTCATTCAGACTTCTGGCATCCTTAATTGCCCAGATTCTTGAATCCCAAGTGCTAGGGAAGCACATTAGGATCTTGTCATTGAGCTCAGTTAGAGAGATCTCTTTGTCCAATGTCCTGAGTTCACTGACAATTAGACTTAGCCTGTTGTACATATCTCCCACTGACTCAGTTTCTCCATTTTTGAAATTCTCATATTGAGAGATGAGATGGGATCTCCTATCCTTTCTCTCATCAGCTGAACCTGAGACTATTTCTGAGAGTTTGTCCCAAATTTCCTTTGCTGAATTGCATTCAGCCACCTTTTGGAATATGTCATCAGACATTGTCTGGGCCAAGATGTTCATAGCCTTGGCATCAGCTAACTTCCATCTCTTGATATCAGCCTCTGTTCCTAATGGAGGTGGAACAGCATTTGTACTTGTGTTCTCTGGGGCTCTTGTACACACTGTCAAAACGAGTTAAAAATATCTTCGTTAATAGAATTCATGTACAGTCTGATCCTTGCTATCCAAAGTGCAAACTTAGATAGATTGCACGCTGGAGGTCTGGTGCTAGCATAATCTTTGTTTTGGGCCATGATTTGTGAAAAAAAAATCTAATAATAAAATATAAAAGAAAGCAGATCTAACTTGAGATCTTTGAGTTCAGGTGTTAGCCTGTACAACCAATCAGGTATGGTATGTTTAACCAACCT
Source organism: Platanthera guangdongensis (assembly GCA_039583875.1). NCBI lineage: Eukaryota > Viridiplantae > Streptophyta > Magnoliopsida > Asparagales > Orchidaceae > Platanthera > Platanthera guangdongensis. The sequence goes on along the minus strand of CM077152.1, from coordinate 161,599,457 downwards.
GGCTCTGATACCAATTGAAAGTGCAGCTAGATCTGATATACTCTAGAGGGGGGTGAATAGAGTATATGGTGCTTTGAAACTTTTTACAACAATTGTTGTAATAAGAGTGAGCAGGGAAGAAATTAAAAATCTAATCACAGAACTATGCTAAACAAAAGCTAATCACAGAATAATCAAGGTCAGAAACAAACATAAACACAAGCAAAACCAGAAGACTATGTGGAATCCACTGCAGGATGAGTTGATCAGGTTTCTTGGGCACCAATGAGCTTTTGATAAGGTGCTCAAAAACCAAACTAGATTTTTTGATCAGGTGTCTTGCCACCAATGAGCTTTTGACAAGGTGCTCAAAAAACAAGCTCAAACTTTTGAAGGGAGTTTGAGAAACCCTTTACAGAGAGGGGGTGAGAGAGTGATGGCAGTCTTCTCTTTCTCAGATCAGCTGAGAAGACTATGTGGATTGTTGATGTCAAAGCTCCCCCTGAATCTTTGAGATCTTCAGGAAGAAAAGCTTTGCTGAGGGTGATAGGCCTCCAAAGATTGAACTCCAGCAATAGATGATTTCAGCAATAGCTGAAATGTTGAATGTCTGGAGTCTTGAAATATGTTGGCCTTGAACACTTTGAAAATAAAGAGATCTGAAGATTTGATCTCATTGGATGAGTGTTCTTGAGAATTCTTTGAGACAGTATATTTTGTTGAAGATTACTGATGTCTGTCTGTGTGTGTGTCTCTGTCTCTTTCTGTATTCTGTCTGAGAGATTCAAAAATTCTCTCTTTTATTCTCTGGTACATAATACAACATTCTCTGAGAGGAATAGCCGTTGGTCTGCATTAATTGCATCCTTAATTGCAAAATCTCTTCTGTAGGAAGGTCAATAGACATATTCCTTGAAAATCCCTTGAAACTTGGTCTAGAAATGAATGAAAACGGCTAGGAAATCTCTGAATTAATTGCAGAATAACTCCTTAACTGATTTGAATTTGAATCTAGAAACATCCTTGAAGTTATCTGAAATCGTCGAACTGAGCTCTACTATCGTCGAGCTGAGCTCAGTGATCTAGAAATATACAACAGCAAAATATCGTCGATCTGAGCTCAAAGATCGTCGAACTGAGCTCAGAGATAAAGATCCAAAGCAGAGTCACAATCGTCGACTTGAGCTCACCGATCGTCGAATGGAGTTCGACGATATGATGAAGTTGAGCTCAACGATCGTCGAATGGAGTTCGACGATCTGTCGAAGTTGAGCTAGACGATCGTCGATCGGAGTTTGACGAATCGTCGTGCTGAGCTCGACGATATGACTTAGTCTCCAGACAGAAAATCCTGGTCTTCAGGGCAGCTTCCAAACCTAGACTTCTAACCCTTAGACTCAATTCTAATTGACCTATTGAGCTATACAGGAGGTCAAGCAAAGGTTTCCTAGAGACATAGTGATCCTGACCCAAATTAGTAATAGGGTGTTCCAACAGAAATGCTTGCAAATATTCCTCAACTGTGTGCGCTCCCTGCACTAAATGTATATTCAGCTGCTGCCACGATGATCTAACAAAAGTCATCGGCTCCATCACGCCAACCGGCGTTGAAGCCACAACAGGGGTGCAGGGTTGTACATTTCTTCCATGTTGTGCACCCGTCATAGCGAACACCGCTTCAACGATCCTTCTAACGGTTTCATACGAAGGAGGGGTCTCAAACACCTCACCGGGTGCACTATGATCCTCAGAAACCGGACATTCTGGCGGCCCAACACCGCTTCTGGTCACCTATAGTGGTACAAAACACCGTTAAGCGACCAAATAAAATTGCAAACAACAATTATAGGAACACGCAGGTTCCCCAAACACGTGTATTTTCATTCCTAAGTGGACATTCATGGGTTCTTTTGTTGTTATAACGATGACGCACACACATGTGCTCACCACCCCTTAAAAAGAATTCGTCCACGAATTCATTTTAAGTCTGACCGAAACTAGTAGTCTGATACCAAATTGTAACACCCCCTATCCGTCGCATAACATATAGCAGTAGGTCCGGCCGGGGCCCGACGCCATATACCACGGATAAACCGAGTGGTCACTCAAAGGAAACCATCCAACCAATCATAACGTCCTACTCAGAGCATTCTAGCGGAAGTAGTTTATAAGTTGCAATTAAAGAACCCAGCACAAAGAGCACGAAGTCCACTAATACACCAAAGAGGAATGTAGTACATACACAAGTACTTGCCTTAAGGCCTTACAGATGGTTTACTTCAAATTACATGTTTTACAAACCACGACACACAGGCCGGTCATACATGAACAAAAGCGAGTAAACACTTCAATTAGGCCTTCAAGGGCCGGCTTCACAATTTGGGCTTTAGCCCGCTATTGACTGCTTGGTCCAGCACCACCTGCAAGCAACAAACCACCGTACGGTGGCAAACAAAAGCAACGGTCAGCAATGCTGACCAAATTATAACGATCCCGCCCCCAACTCGGGGCGGCGATGCTCCTTCCGTAAATTTATTAGCATAACAAGCAGTGTATAAAATATATAATTCATCACAGGCGTATGCTCGCACGGCCACACACCCCGTGCTCTCAGGGCACATTCTCGGTGATCGCAGTCTAAGTCTGCCGACTCAACACCATCCCTTTGGACGGCCAAACAATGAGCAATTTGTCTTCCCGGCATGGGTCACGGTAATTAAAACCATAGACCGCCGAAGACCCTCATCTGTGCCAACGACAAGTGCCAGGTAACCTTAGGTCTCTTTAACCGAACGACATAGAACGGGTACGGTTCCATCTAACTCGTGCTCACATCGCAGCGGTAATTTAAACCATATGCGCAGGTCGAACTTCTCCTGAGTCCCATTTCCATCACAAAATCACATAACTCGGTTATGTTCAAGTTGGCTCTCAGGCCACATAGTTGGCAATATCACGCATCAGCCTAGTTTTTCGGGTGCACCTTTGGGTTAATCCCCAACGCTCCCTGTTGCAATCTACCACGTAGAAAACCCGAAAAACAAACAATCCCACAGAGTCTTCTCCGTCATTTATGCAATACAACATCACCGATCTAGACCAACATGTCCGGGTAGGCTTCATACATCATGCCTATGTCTGTTCTCGAATACGGACTCTAAACAACGGGGACTTTACATATCTACCCAAGGGAATGCCTTCAACTCACCGCAAACTCGCGGGAGCGGGCTTCCTATGCAAAGAAGGAGAGCTTCACATGATCAAGAAGAGAATCGTTACCCTAGCGTTCTTACTCGGCGCCATGGAAATGTAAGCGGATGAAAAGCACCGCACTCTCTTTGCCTCCGTAGATCCGAAGTCGGCTCGTGATTTGGAGCTTCGAAGCTCCTCTAATGGCCGGATCTAAGCTTCTTCGTCCTCCTTTGCTCTCCTCTCTCTCTTGACTTAGAAAGAGAACCACTCAAAAGAAATGAGTGTTTCAAGGGTCCAATCTCGTGTATATCCCATTAGGAACAACCCCCAGCTGTTGGATACTACATTAAAGAAACGAACGACCACGATCCAGATCTAAAATGTTAAAACTGGGCCGAACACGGCCTGTGACACGTCCGTGTCCAGGGCCGTATCCCCCATTCGCCATCAAAATCGACGCGCCTGGAACAACACACGGGCATCCGACACGCCCGTGTTCGACCTGACATGCCCATGTTCCAACTGACACAGCCGTGTGGTCAGCCGTGTGCCTCCATCGACACAGCCCCGAAAACAACCCGAGACTCACAGAGGTATTGGACACGCCCGTGTCCTAACCCGTGTCTAAGTCAAACACGCCTGGGCTCTAGGCCATGTTCACTGTCTCGACACTTCGTCGAGCGAAGTTCGTCGACTGCCTGGCACGACACGCCCATGTCCTAGGCCGTGTGCCTTGTCTCGACACTTTATCAAGCGAAATTCGTCGACTACCCGGGCCGATCGTCGACATGGGCTTGACACGCCCTGAGACACGCCCGTGTCTCAGGCCGTGTTCTCTGCTCGACGATCGTCGACTCCAAAATCGTCGACCACTCGACCAAATCATCGACTCCAGCTTGACACGCCCTGGGACACGCCCGTGTCCCAGGCCGTGTGCCCCCTGCCAGATTCCAACTTTGGCCCAAAATGCCTCGCGTCGCTCTTTTGAGTTTCGGGGCGTTACATTTCATTTCCCCCTTATATTTCAAAATGACACTTGTAGAGACACGCCCGTGTCATTACCCATCTACAGCTTGGGCTAAGCGTCGCCGACAGTTCGACTGCTGCTTCGATACCAAAACATTGGTGAGGACAAGCCCGTGTATCTACCCGTGTCCCAGTGACACGGCCGTGCTGCTGACCGTGTCCTTCTCGGGACATGCTTCGTCGAGTTCTGCTTGACACATACGGGTAGGAACACGCCTGTGTCCCTACCCATGTCCTCCTCGGGACACAACTCATCGAGCTCTACTCGACACAAATGGGTAGGGACACGCACGTGTCTCTACCTGTGTCCTCCTCAGGACATATTTCATCGAGCTCTACTCGACACACACCTGCAGGGACGCGTCGTGTGTAACATCCCCTGGGCTGTCCATGGGTCGCAGCCCACTAGGCCTCCGTTAGTTCGTTATCGGGCTGCAGCCCAAGCACCCCAACCCCTCTCCCTCCACAGGTAGGCTATTGGTGGTCGCAGCCTCCCATTGATGAGAGAAATTCTCCCGTTAAGAAGACAGCACGAGGACTTCCTAGGAGGTCACCCATCCCAGGACTTTTCTAGACCGAGCACGCTTAACTATGGAGTTCTTTCAACTCTCATCACCAATTGAGCTGAAAATGTAATAACTCCATCCGTTCACAGGTATATACTAGAAGGTCTGGCCGGGGCCCCACAGCATATATGAAAAAACAGGAGGGGAAGTGATGAAGTGATACCAGAGTTACGCACCGTAACTCATTGCATTCTAGCGGAAGCATATAACATGAACCTGAACTCACACATATGAATATCCACCATATATAAGCTCCACATTTATATACATAGCATAGGAATGTCCAAATACAAAACAGTCGGCCTTATGGCCTTACAGGGCTTTACACAGCAGTGGCCTCAAACATTGGCACACAGGCCGACCACGTATAAACAAACATAGCATTTTTCATGTAGGCTTCAAGGGCTAGCAGCGGCAGTAGGAACAACAGCAGTAGGGCCTTCAGCTTTTATGTGTCCTGCTTGGCTCTCCAGCACCTGCACAGGGACAGCCCACCCAATAGTGGCAAACAAGGCAATGGTCATCATTCAGCTGACCAATTTTATAACGACCCTACCCATTTCCAGGGGAAGTGGTATTCCATCCCTGTAGGCATAACATTTCACATGCAGATATGTATATCATATAGTGTGCTTTCACGCACATACATTCCATCACAACCGTCAGCCACGCGGCCCGATGATCTGTGCACTCAGGGCTCAATTTCGGTGTACCGGCGAACCAGTTGCCCACAACCGTATCAGGGTCGCAACCCAACGGTAAAACATTGAGCATTTTCTCCATGGCGTGTAACCGGAGATTATAGTCTTAGTGAACCGTGATTGGCCCGTAGCCCCCCATTGTATCACGGTGCGCAGGCCTAAGACTCTCGCTATGCGGTCCAACAGACGACACATTCAGGTCTCACGTCGGACAGACATAATGTAGGTCGGATCATCCAGCCACCGTTGCTCAAATCGCCTTTCCATCACCGAGTACAGCGTACTCGCGGCTAAAAAAAGGCGCAGGTCGGTTTCACCTTACCTGTTTGGCATAGAGCCTTGGTGTTTTCCTGGGCACACCATTACTTACTATCACACCCATTCATATCACAACATCAAAGGGTCTTTCCTAGGCACACCAGTACTTCCTGCTACTCCCCTTCACATGTACAACCCCACAATTATCACAAATGTCAAGGGTATTTTCCAGGCTTACCATGTCAGTACTTCCTGCTACACCGCTTCACAGGTACCACCCATGAACATCAAGCATTACAAAGGTATTTCCTGGACTTCGAATCCATTACTTCCTGCTACTACCCTTCATAGGGACAACCCGATAGCACAAGCAATATACAGGTATTTCCTCGACTAACACTCCAGTACTTCCTGCTACTGCCCTTCACAGGTACAACCCGTCGTCTATTAAACTACATATTTATCAAGGAGTCTTCTCAGATGTGCATATGCAACATCACCAATCCAAACCAACCTGTCCAGATTGGCTTCACACAGCATGCCTATTCCGTACTCCATTTTCGGATCTATATGCCAAATGAGTGGGGATTCCATGAATCAACCCAACAGACTCCTGTAATCAACCACCCTCTTGTGGGGGAATCATATGCATATGCCAAAAAGGAAGCCTTCACATGGCTAGGAAGAAAAGTCGTTACTCTTGAAGACCACTTCAGCGCCATGAGCTACTAGCTGGCTGGAAAGAACCACAACGTCTTTTCATCCACAACGCTGGCCTTGGATCTCTCGTAGGAACTTCGCAGCTCCACTGGTGGCCGACTCTCCATCCTCCTCCTCCTTCTTCCTCTCTTTCTCTCTCCAGTAGTTTAGAAATATGAAGGACAAAATGAATATAAGTACTTCCTTCTCATCCACGGCCTTAAGGAAGTAGGGAGGCACCTCAGCCCTTAGATCCCAACTTAAGGAATAGAAGACCACGATTTTGCCACAAAATCTCATTTTTGCCTGACTCGGCCTGTGACACGCCCGTGTCCCAGGCCGTGTACCTCAAGCGATGCTCAACCGACTTATCCAGACAAGTACATGCCCATGTGACACGCCCATGTCACGGGTCGTGTCACCTGACACGCCTTCAGACACGCCCTTGTAAGTGGCCGTGTATATCAGGTTGCACAAAATCATCTTCAACCCGAGCGGGACACGGTTAGTGACATGCCCGTGTCACAAGTCGTGTACCCCATGACACACCCGTGTCGTTCCCATATTCACCCTGCCTCAATGCCTTGGGCACATCCAGAAAAGGGCACGACCTGTGACACACCCATGTGATAGGCCGTGTGCCCATAAACGGCACCAGACATACCTCAGCTCCACTTCGTCGAGCTGCGTTCGTCGACCCGCAGAGGACACGACCTCTGATAGGCCTGTATCAGAGGGCGTGTGCCCTCAATTTTCGTCGAACACTCGTCGACTGCTCAACCGAGCAGGAGACGCCTTCGGACACGCCCGTGTCCCTAGCCGTGTCACCCATACTTTCCCAACTCTGGAATTTGGGGTGTTACAACCCTCCCCTCCTTACAAAAATTTCATCCCCGAAATTTGCACACAGGAAGGAGATCAAACATATGAATTTCAATCCATAATAGTTTAGTACAACGCGAGACACACTGCATAACAGTTATATAAAGAGCTCGGTAAATTAAGCTCGCATGGTCTGCTCTCGCTCCCATGTTAGTTCACGGCCGCAATTGTCCCACCAGATTTTGACCATCCCGATCATCTTGTTACGCAACTATTTATCCGCACGATCCTCGATCCGAATGGGCCAAACCGTTCTCGTTAGCCCATAATCCACCAGTACACGATCAATCCCGATCACTTGAGCTGGATCTTTAACCGCTTTCCGAAGCACCGAGATGTAAAACACATCATGTAATCCACCCAAGTCTGCCGAAAGAGCTAGCCGATATGCAGCTTCCCCGATGCACACCACCACTTCAAACAGACCAAGATATCTCGGCTCAACTTTTTCAGTCGCCGAATCCTGGACAATTTGGATTCGCTTGCTTCTGCCCAAGCCAAAGGTGTACGACACTTCCGACCATACAGAGCTTCATACGGTGCCATACCCATGCTCGCTCGGTAGATGTTATTGTAGGCAAAATCCACCATGTAGAGATGATCTTCCATCTCTTCCCAAAGTCTTGGGCGCACATCCGGAGCATATCCTCCGTAGTTCTGTTGGTCCACTCAGTTTGGCCATCTGTTTGGGGATGAAAGGCCGTACTGAATGTAAACTTTGTGGCCAACAGCTGGTGGACTAGCCTCCAGTCATTCGATGTGAATCGCCCATCTTGATCACTCACAATGCTCCGAGGAACACCGTGTAGCCGCACAACCTGTTCAACATAGAGCTTTGCCAAACTCTCCACTGAATCGTCCCGTTTGTTCGGAACGAAGTGTGCCACCTTTGTCAGCCGGTCCACAATCACCCATATGTAATCATTTCCGTGCTGAGATCTTGGCAACCTATGCATGAAATCCATGGAAATATCGTCGAACTTCTACTCTGGAATTGGCAACGACGTTAAGAAACCGCCAGGCTTCTGGCATTCCGCCTTTACCATAGCACAAGTTTGGCATTTGGCCACATAATGAGCGACATCTTTCTTTAGCCCTATCCACTAGAATAGATTTTTCATGCCTCGGAACATCTTCGTGCTCCAAGGATGAATTGAGTACTTCGTATAATGCGCTTCATGCATCAGTTCCTCCCTCAACTTACACAAACTCGGGATGCACAACCGACCCTCTTTCCGCAAAAGGCCGTCATCGCAGGAGTACTTGCCCTCTGGACCCTCTTTCGCAAAGTGTTGGAGAATTTCATCCAACTGCATTGCTCGTCGAATCCGGTTCGCAAGGCCATACTGCACCTCCATCCAGTTCAAACAGGAATTGGCTGTAGAATTCTTGTCACAACAAGAAATCTCTAACGCTTCCAAATCCTGGATGACACGTTCATCATGCCTCTGCAACCAGCTTACTCTTGCCGGAGCTCTCCGAGTCAAGGCATCCATGACCACATTCCCCTTCCCGGGAGTATAATGAATCTCAAATGGGTAGTCCCCAAGGAACTCCAACCATCTTCGTTGTGGCATATTCAGGACCTTCTGCTCCAACAAATACTTTAGGCTCTTGTGGTCTGTATAGATTTCCACTCTCACGCCATACAAATAATGATGCCACAACTTCAGGGCAAAGATCACCACCGCCAACTCTAAGTCGAGGACGGGATAATTTCGTTCATGCACCTTCAATTGGCGAGAGCCATAAGCAAACAATTTCCCATTTTGCAGAAGAACGCATCCTAAGTCCCTCCCTGAAGCATCACTGTAGATTTCAAATCCATCAGTACCACATGGCGACATCAACATAGGCGCCGTGGTCAGCCGACATTTCAGCTCTTCAAAAGCTCGCGCGCACTCCAACGTCCAAACAAACTTCTGATCCTTTATCGTCAGTGTGGTTAGAGGCAAAGGGATTCACGAGAAGTTTGCAACAAATCTTCGATAGTAGCCTGCCAGTTCAAGGAAGCTCCTGACTTCGGCCACCGAAGATAATATTGGTTACTCATGTATGGCCCTTATCTTTGCTGGATCCACTATGATGCCCTCTCCGCTTACCACATGGCCAAGAAAAGCCACCGATGATAGCCAAAACTCGCACTTCGAGAACTTTGCGTAAAGCATATTCTTCCACAATGTTTGCAACACCAACCGCAAGTGGTTCTCATGATCGGCTTTCGATTTCCAGCACACCAGGATATCATCAATGAACACAATCACGAACATATACATGTACACTCAGAATATTCGATGCATCAAATCCATAAACACTGATGGCGCATTGCACAGCCCAAACGGCATGACCGTGAACTGATAATGCCCATACCGTGTTCCAAATGAGGTCTTGGGAATATCACCTTCCTGAATCCTCAACTGGTATAACCAGACTTCAAATCCAACTTGGAGTAGACGGTTGATCAAACCAGCTGATTGAAAAACTCATCAATTCATGGAATTAGATATTTATTCTTCTCGGTCAGGTTGTTCAGTTCGTAGTAGTCAATACATAACTGCGAACCACAGTCTTTTTTTCACAAATAGAACAGGCGCGCTCCAAGGTGATATACTTGGGCATATATAACTCTGCTCCAGCAACTCTTGCAGTTGGACTTTTAACTCCGCCATTTCCTTTGGCGCAATGCGAAATGGCAAGCAGGCCACAGGTTTCGAACCTGACACCAACTCGATCGTGAAGTCAATATCTCGTTGGGGTGGTAGCTCAGGGAGATCCTTGGGAAACACATCTGCAAATTCCGATACAACCGGAACATCGCTCACACAGCCCTTGGGCTCAACAACTTGAATCACCGTGTAGTAGCACTCTGCTCCCTTCCAAATAGCCTTGACTATTTTGAGTGCATACATCAACGTCCCGCCCACTCATCGCATCCCCGCGAACTTGGTCTCCTGCTCGGTATTCTGGCCCAACATGATCCCTTTGGCATTACAATCAATCAAGGCATGCTGCTTCGCGATCCAATCCATACCAAAGATCACGTCGAATTCTGATATCGGCAATACAGATGCAGTCAAACAGAAATCCCAACTTCCTAATTGAACTGCCACATCGCAAGCACGCTCCGCGAGCATCAAACAACCATTTGGCAACACCACCCTGACGCTATCTGTCTTCACACGACTAGGTATCCCAAGCCTCACTATAAACTCTTTAGACAAAAAAGAATGCGAAGCACCCGTATCAAACAGTGCTTATGCCAGCATGTTCTGAATCATCACAAAGCTTGTGGCAATCATGTCATACACACAAGCCGCATACAAGTATGCACTAAACAAAGCATGTGATAAACAAAGCAATGCAATAGCTTAACTCGTACCTGTGACGACGTCACTCTGTTTAACGGCCTCCTGCAGGCCAAGATTGTAGACTCGGGGGTACGCTTGGGAGGCAGAGGACTCCACCACTACCTTTCCCTTCTCTGCATATGATGTTCCCGCCTTCTTTTCACTCTTTGGCGGCACCCGATAATCACGGGCTATATGCCCCGCCCGTCTACACGTAAAGCACGTACGAGTATCCGGCCTTGACGTGGTCCCCGACGTTGCTCCCGAGGCAACCAAAGAAGGAGCTTGTCCAGCCGACTTGGACCTCTTGCCCCACTTCTTCTTATAGTATGATTTTCCGGGTCAGGGCACCTTTAATTCTGGCTTTGTCATAGCCAAGACCAGCTTCCCTTGCACGTTTTTCATGTCCTTTTCCAGCGCGCACGTAGTGTCAACCAACGTATAGAAGCCTTGGTTCACAGAATTAGAGAGCAGGAATCGCAGCTCATACCACAATCCTTCATAGAACTTATTCGTCTTCCTCTGCTCATCAGCAAAGATCGAACCCGCAAACCGTCCCAACCTCATGTACTCATGTAGGTAAGCATCAACATTGCCTTCTCCTTGCGTCAGCCTTTGGAATTCATTCTCCAGGGCAATACGCTGTGCCGTCGGGAGGAGCTTAGCCAGGAACAGTCGGGAGAATTCCTCCATCGACACTTATGTTAACGGCCTTCCCGCTAAGTGATGCAACTCCATCTCGTCCCACCATAACCGCACCTCGCCTTCCAGCGAGAAGGTGGCCAAGGTGACCTTCTGATGTTCCTCCATCCCGATCGCCGTCATTATTTGCTTGACGCGCAACAACCAATCTTTAGCCTGCGTAGGAGATCCTACCTCCAAAAAAATAGTCGGATTAAAGCTCATAAATTACTTCAACTGCTTCTCAAATGCTCGAGGATCCACAGCCGCTACAGGTTCTGGCCTCGCCACAACCTGTTCTAGCCTCAATGCCAGCTGCGACTGCGCAATCGGCTGTGCTTGAATCATGGCAAACAATGCCTCAGAAAGTAATCTCACAGTTTCTACAGAAGGCGGAGGTGTAGGCACCTCAGCTGGTGCCGTACTTTCATCAGAATGTTGGGGCTCCGACTGCCCAACACCACTTTGCGTCACCTATAGGTGAACAAGACACGCACATTAGAAACCACACACAAGCAAAATAACCAAAAAAGTAACACGCAGGTTCCTCAAACACATGTATTTGCATTCCTAAAGGGGACATTCACGAGTTCATTAGTGTTAAGTTGGTTCGCATAGACACGTGCTCGCCACCCCACAAAAGAATTCGACGACAAATTCGTAAGGGAAAGACCGAGACAGCTGATACCAAAAATGTAACGACTCCATCCGTTCACAGGTATATACTAGAAGGTCCGGCCAGGGCCCCGCAGCATATACCATAAAATAGGCGGGGAAGTCACGAAGTGATACGAAAGTTACGCACCCTAACTCATTGCATTCTAGCAGAAGACTATAACATGAAGCTGAACTCACAGATATGAATGTCCACCAGATATAAGCTCCACATTTATATACATAGCATAGGAATGTCCAAATAAGAAACAGTCGGCCTTATGGCCTTACAGGGCTTTACACAACAGTGGCCTCAAACATTGGCGCGCAGGCCGGCCATGTATAAACAAACATAGCATTTTTCATGTAGCATTCAAGGGCTAGCGGCGGCAGTAGGAACAGCAGCAGCAGGGCCTTCAGCCTTTAGGTTTCCCGCTTGGCTCTCCAGCACCTGTATAGGGACAGCCCACCCAAAAGTGGCAAACAAGGCAATGGTCAGCATTCAGCTGACTAATTTTATAACGACCCTACCCCTTTCCCGTGGCAGTCGTATTGCTTCCCTGCAGGCATAGCATTTCACAGGCAGATATGTATATCATACATTGTGCTTTCATGCACATACATTCCATCACCACCGTCAGCCACGCGGCCCGACGATCCGTGCACTCTGGGCACATTCTTGGTGTACCGGCGAACCAGTTGCCGACAACCGTATCATGGTCGCAACCCAATGGTAAAACATTGAGCATTTTCTCCATGGCGTGCAGTCGGAGAATATAGTCTTAGTGAACTGATATTGGCCCGTAGCCCCCCATTGTATCACGACACGTAGGAATAAGACTTTCTCACTGCGCTACAACAGACCGCACTTCAAGTCTCACGTCGGACGGACATAACGCATGTCGGATCGTCCCCCCCCCCCCCCCGTTGCTCAAATCGCCTTGCCCTCACCGAGTACAGCGTACTTGCGTCTAAAGAAAAGGTGCGGGTCGGTTTCACCTTAACTGTTTGGCATAAATCCTGGGTGTTTTCCTGGGCACACCAGTACTTACTATCATACCTATTCATATCACAACATCAGAGGGTCTTTCCTGGGCATACCAGTACTTCCTTCTACTCCCCTTCACAGGTACAACCCCACAATTATCCCCATTATCAAGGGAATTTTCCTGGCTTACCACGCCAGTAATTTCTGCTACTCCCCTTCAAAGGTACCACCCAAGAACATCAAGCATTACAAAGGGTATTTCCTGGACTTCCAATCCAGTGCTTCCTGCTACTACTCTTTCAGGGACAACCCAATAGAAAGCAATATACGGGTATTTCCTGGACTACCACTCCAGTACTTTCTGCTGCTACGCTTCACAGGTACAACCCATTGACTCCTAAACTACACCTTTATCAAGGAGTCTTCTCCTGTGCGTATATGCAACATCACCATTCCAGACCAACCTGTCTAGATGGGCTTCGCACAGCATGCATATTCCGTACTCCTTTTCCGGATCTATATTGCAAAAGAGTGGGGATTCCATGAATCAACCTAACGGACTACCGTAATCAGCCACCCTCTGGTGGGGGAATCATATGTATATTCCAAAAAGGAAGCCTTCACATGGTTAGAAAGAAAAGCCATTACCCTTGAAGACCGCTTCGGCATCATGAGCTCCTAGCTGGCTGGAAAGAACCGCAGCGGCTTTTCCTCCACAACACTGGCCTCGGATCTCTCGTCGGAACTACACAGCACCACCAGTGGCCGACTCTCCTTACTCCTCATTCTTCCTCTCTTTCTCTCTCTAGGAGTTTAGAAAGATGAAGGCCAAAATGAATATGAGAACTTCCTTCTCATCCACGGCCTTAAGGAAGTAGGGCGCACCTCAGCCCTTGGATCCCAGCTGAAGGGACGGACGGCCACGATTTTGCCACAAAATCTCATTTTTTGCCTAACACGACCTATGACACGCCCATGTCCCAGGCCGTGTTCTTCAAGCGGTGCTCAACCGACTTATCCAGACCAGTACACCCCCATGTGACACACCCGTGTCACGGGCCATGTCACCTGATACGCCTTCAGACATGCCTGTGTTTGTGGCCGTGTACATTAGGTTGCACAAAATCATCTTCAACCCGAGCGGGATACGGCGAGTGACACACCCGTGTCACAAGCGGTAAACCCCATGACACACTCGTGTCGTGCCCGTGTTCCCCCGGCCTCAATACCTTGGGCACGTCCAAAAAATGACACGGTCTGTGACACTCCCGTGTCACAGGCCGTGTGCCTATACACGGTACCAGACACACCCCAGCTCAACTTCATCGAGCTGAGTTCGTAGACCCGCAGAGGACTTTGACCACACCGATCGTCTTGTTCCGTAACTATTTATCAGGACGATCCTCGATCTGAATGGGCCTAACTGTTGTCGTTAGCCCATACTCCACCGGGACACGATCAGTCCCGATCACTTGAGCTGGATCTTTAACGGCTTTCCGAAGCACCGAGATGTGAAACACAACATATAATCCACCCAAGTCCGCCGAAAGAGCTAGCCGATATGCAGCTTCCCCGATGCGCTCCACCACTTCAACCAGACTAAGATATCTCGGGCACAACCTTTTCACTTGCCGAATCCTGGACACGCCTTTGAAGGGTTTGATCTTCAAATAGACCCAGTCGCCCACCGCGAACTCCATGTCTCGGTGTTTGGCGTTGTAATACTTCTCTTGCCGATCCTGGGCTATTAATAGCCTTTCCTGAATAGTGCGTATGGTCGAGTTCGCTTCATCGACTTCATTACGCCTGTACATTTTGGATTCACCTGCTTCTGCCCAAGCCAAAGGAGTACGACACTTTCGACCATACAGAGCTTCATACGGTGCCATACCGATGCTCGCTTGGTAGATGTTATTGTAGGAAAACTCCACCATGTAGAGATGATCTTCCCATCTCTTCCCAAAGTCTAGGGCGCACATCCGGAGCATATCCTCCATCGTTCAGTTGGTCCAATCAGTTTGGCCATCTGTTTGGGGTTGAAAGGTCGTACTGAATGTCAACTTGGTGCCCAACAGTTGGTGGACTATCCTCCAGTCATATTATGTGAATAGCCCATCTCGATCACTTACGATGCTCTGAGGAACACCATGTAACCTCACAACCTATTAAACATAGAGCTTTGACAAAATCTCCACCGAATCATCCCATTTGTTCGGAATGAAGTGTGCCACCTTTGTCATATGGTCCACAATCACCCATATGGAATCATTTCCGCGCAGAGATCTCGACAACCCGTTCACGAAATGCAAGGAAATATCGTCGAACTTCCCCTCCGTAATCGGCAATTACTTTAAGAAACCACCAGACTTCTGACATTCCGCCTTTATCAAAACACAAGTTTGGCATTTGGCCACATAATGATCGACATCATTCTTTAGCCATGGCCACCAAAATAGCTTTTTCATGCCTCTGAACAACTTCGTGCCTCCAGGGTGAATTGAGTACTTCATATAATGCGCTTCATACATCAGTTCTTCCCTCAACTTACCCAAACTCAGGAGTCACAACCGGCCCTCTTTCCGCAAAAGGCCATCATCCCAGGAGAGCTTGCCCTCTGGCCCCTCATTCGCATAACAATGGAGACTTTCATCCAGCTCTGTTGCCCATCGAATCCGATCCGCAAGGTCACATTGTAGCTCCGTCCAGTTCAAACAGGCATTGGCTATAGAATTCTAGTCAACACAAGAAATCTCTAAGGCTTCCAACTTCTGTATAAGACGTTCATCGTGTCTCTGCAACCAGCTTGCTCTTACTGGAGCTCTCCGACTCAAGGCATCTGCGACCACATTGCTCTTCCAGGGAGTATAATGAATCTCAAAGGTGTAGTCCCCAAGGAACTCCAACCATCTTCATTGTCACATATTCAGGTCGTTCTGCTCCAACAAATACTTTAGGCTCTTGCGACCTGTATAGATTTCCACTCTCACGCCATACAGATAATGTCGCCTCAACTTCAGTGCAAAGATCACCGCCGCCAACTCTAAGTCATGGACCAGATAGTTTCGTTCATGCACCTTCAATTGGTGAGATCCATAAGCAATCACTTTCCCATTTTGCAGAAGAATGCAGCCTAAGCAGCTCCCTGAAGCATCATTGTAGATTTCAAATCCATCAGTATCATATGGCGACATTAACACGGGCACCGTGGTCAGCCGACATTTCAGCTCTTCAAAAGCTCATGCGCACTCTGACATACAAATGAACTTCTGATCTTTTCTCGTCAGTGTGGTTAGAGGAAAAGCGATCCGAGAGAAGTATGCAGCAAATCTTCTATAGTAGCCCGACAGTCCAAGGAAGCTCCTGACTTCGGCCCCCGAAGACAACATTGGCCACTCTTGTATGGCCCTTATCTTTGCTGGATCCACTACGATGCCCTCTCCGCTTACGACATGGCCGAGAAAAGCCACCGACGATACCCAAAACTCGCACTTTGAGAACTTGGCGTAGAGCTTATTCTTCCTCAACGTTTGCAACACCAACCGCAAGTGGTTCTCATGATCGGCTTTCGTTTTCGAGTACACCAGGATAACATCATTGAACACAATCACGAACAGATCCAGGTACTCTCGGAATATTCGGTGCATAAAATCCATAAACACGGTGGGGGCATTGCACAGCCCAAATGACATGACCGTGAACTCATAATGCCTGTACCATGTTCCAAATGCGGTCTTGGGAATGTCACCTTACCGAATCCTCAACTGGTAATAACCAGACTTCAAATCCAACTAGGAGTAGACGGTTGATCCCACTAGCTGATCGAACAACTCATTAATTCATGGAATCAGATATTTGTTCTTCTCGGTTAGCTTTTTCAGTTCGCGGTAGTCAATACATAACCGCAAACCACCGTCTTTTTTTCACAAATAGAACAGGCGTGCTCCAAGGTGACATACTTGGGCGTATATAACCTTGCTCCAGCAACTCTTGCAGTTGGAATTTTAACTCCGCCATTTCGATTGGTGCAATGCGATATGGCGAGCGGGACACAGGTTTCGCACCTGGAACCAACTTGATCATGAAGTCAATCTCTCGCTGGGGTGGTAGCCCAGGGAGATCCTTGGGAAACACATATGTAAATTCCGATACTACTGGAACATCGCTCACACCGGCCTTGGGATTAACAACCTGAATCAGCGTGAAGTAGCACTCCGTGCCCTTCCGAACAGCCTTGACTACTTGGAGTGCATACATCAATGTCTCGTCCACTCCTCGCATCCCCGCAAACTTAGTCTCCTGCTCGCTATTTTGGCCCAACGTGATCTCATTGACATTACAATCAATCAAGGCATGCTGCTTCGCTAGCAAATCCATACCAAAGATCACGTTGAATTGCAATATCGGCAATACAGATGCAGTCAAACAAAAGACCTGACGTCCTAGTTGAACCACCACATCGCAAGCTCGATCCGCTAGCATCAAACAACCATTCAGCAACACCACCCAGACGCTATCTGTATTCACACGACTAGCTATCCCAAGCTGCGATATAAACTCTTTAGACAGAAAAGAATGTGAAGCACCCCTATCAAATAGCGCTCGTGCCAGCGTATTCCAAATCATCACAAAGACTGTGACAATCATGTCACACACACAAGCCACATACAAGTAGGCACTAAACAAAGCATGCGATAAATAAAGCAATGCAATAACTTAACTCGTGCCTGTGATGACGTCACTCTGCTTAATAGCCTCTTGTAGGCCAAGATTGTAAACTTGGGGCAGAGCCTGGGAGGCAGAGGACTCCACCACCGCCTTTCCATTCTCCGCATACGACGCTCCCGCCTTATTTTCACTCTTTGGCGGCACTCGACAATCATGGGCTATATGCCCCGCCCGTCCACACGTATAACACATACGAGTCTCCGGCCTTGACGTAGTCCCATACGTTGCTCCCGAGGCAACTGAAGAAGGTGCTTGTCTAGCCGACATGGACCTCTTGCCCCACTTCTTCTTATAGTATGATTTTCCAGGTCGGGGCACCTTGAATTCGGGCTTTATCATAGCCAAGGCCCGCTTCCCTTGCACCATTTTCATTTCCTTTTCCAGCGCGCACGCAGTGTCAACCAACACCTGGAAGCCTTGGTTCACAGAACTAGAAAGCAGGAATCGCAGCTCATCCCACAATCCTTCATAGAACGTATTCGTCTTCCTCTGCTCATCAGTAAAGAACGAACCCGCATACCATCCCAACCTCGTGAACTCATACAGGCAAGCGTCAAAACTGCCTTCTCCTTGCGTCAACCTTTGGAATTCATTCTCCATGACAATATGTTGTGATGCCGGGAGGTTCTTTGACAGGAAGAGTCGGGAGAATTCCTCCATCGACACTTATGTTAACGGCCTTGCCGCTAAGTGACGCAACTCCATCTCGTCCCACCACAATCGCGCCTCACCTTCCAGCAAGAAGGTGGCCAAGGTGACCTTCTGATGTTCCTCTGTCCCGATCGCCATCATTATCCTCTTGACGCGCGACAACCAATCTTCAGCCTGCATGGGAGTTCCCACTCCCAAAAATGTAGGCGGGTTAAAGCTCATAAATTACTTCAACTGCTTCTCAGCTGCTCGAGGATCCACAGCCGCTACAGGTTCTGGCCTCGCCGCAACCTCTTATGGCCTCAATGCTGGCTGCACCTGCCCTTGCGCTTGCCCAATCGGCTATGCTTAAATCATTGCAAACAAAGCCTCAACAATTAATCTCACAGTTTCTGGAGAAGGTGGAGGTGTAGGCACCTCAGCTGGTGCCGTACTTTCATCAGAATGTTGGGGCTCCGACTACCCAGCACAACTCTGCATCACCTATAGGTGAACAAGACACGCACATTAGCAACCACACACAAGAAAACAACCAAAATAGGAACGCGCAGGGTCCTCAAACACATGTATTTGCATTCCTAAAGTGGACATTCACGAGTTCATTAGTGTTAAGTTGGTTCGCACAGACACGTGCTCTCCACCCCACAAAAGAATTCAACCACGAATTTGAAAGGGAAAGACCGAGACAACTGATACAAAAATGTAACAACTCCATCCGTTCACAGGTATATACTAGAAGATCCGGCCAGGGCCCCACAACATATACCATAAAACAGGAGGGGAAGTCACAAAGTGATACCAGAGTTACGCACCCTAACTCATTACATTCTAGTGGAAGCCTATAATACGAAGCTGAACTCACACATATGAATTTCCACAAGATATATGCTCCACATTTATATACATAGCATAGGAATGTCCAAATAAAAAATTGTCGGCCTTTTGGCCTTAGAGGGCTTTACACAACAGTGGACTCAAACATTGGCGCGCAGGCCGGCCTCGTATAAACAAACATAGCATTTTTCATGTAGCCTTCAAAGGCTAACGGCGGCACCAGGAACAGCAGCAGCAGGGCCTTCAGCATTTATGTGTCCCGCTTGGCTCTCCAGCACCTGCACAGGGATTACCCACCTAACGGTGGCAAACAAGACAACGATCAGCATTTAGCTGACCAATTTTATAACGACCCTACCCCTTTCCCGGGGCAATGGTATTCCTTCCCTGCAGGCATAGCATTTCACAGGCAGATATGTATGTCATACATTGTGTTTTCATGCACATACATTCCATCACAACCGTCAGCCATGCAGCCCGACAATCCGTGCACTCAGGGCACATTGTTGGTGTACCGGCGAACCAGTTTCCCACCACCGTATCAGGGTCGCAACCCAATGGTAAAACATTGAGCATTTTCTCCATAGCGTGCAACCGGAGATTATAGTCTTAGTGAACCGGGATTAGCCCATAGCCCCCCATTGTTTCACGCCGCGTAGGCCTAAGACTCTCGCTATACACTCCAACAGACCGCACTTTCAGGTCTCATGTCAGACAAACATAACACACGTCGGATCATCCACCCCCCGTTGCTCAAATCGCCTTGCCATCACCGAGTACAACATACTCGCGACTAAAGAAAAGGCGCGGGTCGGTTTCACCTTACTTGTTTGGCATAAAGCCTAGTTGTTTTCCTAGGCACACTAGTACTTACTATCACAGCCATTCATATCACAACATAAGAGGGTCTTTCCTGTACACAACGGTACTTCCTACTATTCCCCTTCAAAGGTACAGCCCGACAATTATCACAAATGTCAAGGGTATTTTCCTGGCTTATCACACCAGTACTTCCTGCTACTCCCCTTCACAAGTTCCACCCTTTAACTTCAAGCATTACAAAGGGATTTCCTGGACTTCCAATCCAGTACTTCCTGCTACTACGCTTCACAGGGAAAACCCAATAGCACAAGCAATATCTGGGTATTTCCTGGACTACCACTCCAGTACTTCCTGCTACTACCCTTCACAGGTACAACCTATCGACTCTTAAACTACATTCTTATCACGGAGTCTTCCCCAGTGTGTATATGCAACATCACCAATCCAGACCAACCTGTCCAGATCGGCTTCACACAGCATGCTTATTCCGCACTCCATTTCCGGATCTATATGCCAAATGAGTTGGGATTCCATGAATCAACCAAACGGAGTCCCGTAATCAGCCACCCTCTGGTGGGGGAATCATATGCATATGCCAAAAAGGAAGCCTTCACATGGCTTGGAAGAAAAGTCGTTACCCTTGAAGACCGCTTCGGCGCCATGAGCTCCTCGCTGGCTGGAAAGAACAGAAGCGGTTGTTCCTCCACAACGCTGGCCTTGGATCTCTCATCGGAACTTCGTAGCAGCACCGGTGGCCGACTTTCCTTCCTCCTCCTCCTTCTTCCTCTCTTTCTCTCTCTAGTAGTTTAGAAAGATGAAGGCCAAAATGAATATGAGAACTTCCTTCCCATCCATGACCTTAAGGAAGTAGGGAGGCACCTCAGCCCTTAGATCCCAACAGAAGGAACGGACTGCCATGATTTTGCGACAAAATCTCATTGTTTGCCTGACACGGCCTATGACACGCCCGTGTCCCAGGACGTGTACCTCGAGCGGTGCTCAACCGTCTTATCCAAACCAGTACATGCCCTTGTGGCACGCCCGTGTCACGGGCCATGTCACCTGACATGCCTTCAGACACGCCCGTGTCTGTGGCTGTGTACATCAGGTTGCACAAAATCATCTTCAACCCGAGTGGGACATGGCTAGTGACACGCCCGTGTCACAAGCTGTGTACCCCATGACACACACATATCGTGCCCGTGTTCACCCGGCCTCAATTCCTTGGGCACATCCAAAAAGGTACACGACCTGTGACATGCCCGTGTCAGAGGCCGTATGCCCATACACGGCACCGGACATGCCCCAGCTCTACTTCGTCGAGCTAATTTCGTCGACCCGCAGAGGACACGTCCTCTAACACGCCCGTGTAAGAGGGCGTGTGCCCTCAATTTTCGTCGAACGTATTTTTGTCGATCACTCGCCGACTGCTTACCAGAACAGGACATGCCTTGGGACACACCCGTGTCCCAGGCAAGGTCACCCAAACTTTTTCCAACTCTAGAATTTGCGGTGTTACACCGTGTCTCTACCGTGAACTCATACATACGGGTAGTGACACGCCCATATCACTACCTGTGTCCTTCTCTGGAATAACTCAAGTCGCTGGTTGGACACACACGGGTAGGGACACACTGTGTCCCTACCGTGTCCTTATACACACGGGTAGTGACATGCCCGTGTCACTACTCGTGTCCTTCTCTGGAATAACTCGAGGCGTCAATGCGAGTACTGGATGGACACACACGGGTAGGGACATGCCCGTGTCAATACCTCTGTCCTTCTCTAGGCTGACTTCACCTCCCCTACACAAGTGTAAGCCTAGCTGCCAGCACTTCCCTGAGGCCAAATTAACTCTTCTGACTCAAAAACGCGCACGCGGTGCGTAGCACGAATCAGGACGTTTGATGAGTACGATTATGATAGGTTCTTTACTATCATAATTTTAATCATGTCTACTATTTTCTGCTCCTTTTTGTGTTGATTTCATGATAATAGCACAGAAATTGTCGTGTTATAGATAGAAGAGCGCATTTAGAAGTCTTTGGCAGTCCTCGTAATAAACTATTTACTGAGTCTTTAATTTTTCTATTGCAGGTAATGCCAACTAATGGACCTAAAAGTCACGGAGCAAACAGAGGAGTTCACGGAGTCAACATGGCTGATGGCAGGACGAAAATTTGGTGCACACGGCCAAACACACGGCCATGTGCCTACCCGTGTCCTATGCACCTGGAGCTGAAGAATTTTGGCGCAGGAGGTGGAACCCCACACGTGTATGGCACACGCTCGTGTGCCTACCTGTGTCATATTTGAACACAATTGCCGACCAACCCGTGTCTAAGGAACATGGCCAAACATACGGCCGTGTCCATACCCGTGTCATATGACACGGCCCACTACCAGACACGCCTGCTCGTGGGGAACTGCCTAGAAACCGTCCACACGGCCTGACACACGGCCGTGTTGGAACCCGTGTCTGACCTGTTTGCAATGGGACTATAAATTTCCTGTAGAAAAAATTGTTTAGGACTTTTGGATCATTTCTGGATTGGAGAACTACTGGAGGCCGAAGGGGACCATCCAAGACAAGGAGGATTGAAGGGTATTTCATATGTATTTGTTTTTATCTAATCACTAACCCCTTTGAATCCTTCCTTTCTCTTGATGATTCATCTTCAATTTTCGTTTTAATTTGCATGAACCTCTATTTGAACATTCTAGTAATCATGTATCACTTTGTTTAGGTTAAATTTGTGGTATTTTATTTGTGTTTATGTTTGCAAACAAAGAGTTTAATCTTTCTTATGATCTACTTTTTAGCTTTACATAATTTGCAATTTGCTAGATTGAGAAATTGGTTCTTTGCAGTGATATTTGTATGTTCATATTGTGATGTTAATTCTCTTTGTAATTCAAAGTCTATGATCGAGAGATATTTTGTTTGGAAAATTAGAACACGAGTAAAATGATTCATGGTAATTTAGAGATAAAAGTCATGAATTTATGTAGTAATAAGGGTACTTTACTTAATGCGAACTTGAGTGTTGTAAATTGTTCGATAAAAAATTTACTATCTTAGGTTTAGATTTGGAATTGCTTGAGAGAGAATTTTGATGAATATTTAACCTTTACATTACAACAATTTTAATAGTCTTTTTATTCCATGATCACTTAGAATTGAACTAATAAATGAATTCATTCGTGTAATTGTTTAAAATCTTCATGTCTTTTATCGTTTTTACTTCTCCAATACTGAATCATCCAAATGGTCATACTTAGGCTAATGTAGTTTAGATATCACTTTTATTTAGAGGTATGATAATAAAGAGAGTGTGAGTACGAATAGTTGAAACGACCCTGTGGAATACGACATGAGATGTAGATTTCTCCTATACTATGATTGATAGGTGCACTTGCTTGAATGCTAATTAAATCTAGTTTAAGCCCATCTACATAGTTATATTAGAATGTAGAATGAAATCACATTGAGTTATTACTTGTTAGCAAGAAAAATCATCAAGTTTTTGGCGCCGTTGCCGGGGATCATTTTCAATATTTTGAAATCCTAATCTTTGTTAATCTACCAATTTTCATTTATATAGTTGTAAATTAGTATTTGAATAATTATATTGTGAAATTGTTTTTTTGTAGTCTGTTAGTCTATGACCAGGGGCAGAAATTCTGGGCTAGTACCATTTCATCCTGATCCAGAACAAATTCTCCATAACACTAACCTAAGCAACGTGGGAATTAATACCACAGATATTTCAAACGGACTATCAAAAGAGGAGACAGTAAACCGAGGAGAGAATCATCTTGAAAACCTAGATACCATGGCCAACCAAAATGAGCAAACCATGTCTAACTTTGCTAGACCTAATCTCCAAGGAACCGGGTCGAGCATCGTTAGACCACCGATAGCTACCAATAACTTTGTATTGAAGCCTAGTGTGATACAAATGGTTCAACAATATGTCCAGTATGATGGCTTGCAAGATGAGGATCCTAACACCCACTTGGCCGGATTCCTAGAGATATGTGACACATTTAAGATCAATGGTGTTTCCAACGACGCCATTTGATTGAGATTGTTTCCATTTTCTTTAAGGCATAAGGCAAAGCAGTGGTTGAATTCATTACCTAGAGGGTCGATCACTGCTTGCGATATGATGGTTGAGAAATTTCTGATGAAATATTTCCCACCTGCGAAGACTGCAAAGTTAAGGAACGACATCTCTACGTATATTCAATCGGTGCCTGAATCATTGTACGACACATGGGAACGATTCAAGGAGTTGTTAAGGAGATGTCCCCACAATGCTCTACCTTCATCGCTTCAGATTCAGAACTTATACAATGGTCTAAATTTGGCCACTAAACAAATGATTGATGCAGATAGTGGAGGAACTTTGAACAACAAGACAGCTGAAGCGGCTCAGCAGTTGATAGAGGACATGGAAATGAATAATTACCAATAGACTACAGTAAGACAAAAGCCTAGCAAGCCCGCAGGAATTTATGAAGTAGATGTCGTCACCGCCTTAGCTATTACAGTGGAGAAGCTTCACCAAAAGATGGACAACCTTGCCTTAGCATCACCTTCCATGGCACCTCAACAATGGGACCCTTCATGCAGTGGAATGCCTGTTTGTGAACCACAAGTTCAAGAGCATGCTGACTATATGGGTAGCAATATTAGACCACCTTTCAATCAAGCCAACAACCCATATAGTTCTACATATAATCCTGGATGGAGAAACCACACCAATTTCTCTTGGGGAGGACAAGGAAATCAAGGGAAGCAACCCATGTTTGGACAACAACCACAGTTGGAACCAAGGAAGCCTACATTGGAAGATGTGCTTACCAAGTTCATGCAAACTACAGATGTATCCTTCCGGAATCAAGAGGGTTCAATTCGAAACTTGGAGAATTAGATTGGTCAGCTTACAAGGATGGTTTCTGAAAGGCAGCAAGGAACATTTCCGAGGAACACTGAGATAAATCCAATGGAGCAAGAAAAAACCGTTCAATTGAGGAGCGGAAAGGAGTTACAAGACCCAAGGCCTGCAAAGGAAGCACCCAAAATGGAGTCTAGCGGCGAAGGACCAAGCGAGATTAACGTACAACCGATGGGGTACCAACCAGCAATACCATACCCAGCAAAGCTTAACAAGGAGCACATGGATGCGCAGTATGGTAAATTTTTATCTATGTTTAAGCAATTACATATTAACTTACCTTTTTCTAAAATTATTCAAATGCCTAAATATGCAAAATTTCTTAAGGATTTGATTTCTAATAAAAATAAAATAGAAGAATTATCATTAGTAACATTAAGTTAAGAATGTTCTGCTATTTTGCAAAATAAATTGCCACAAAAACTTAAGGATCCCGGTTCATTTTCAATTCCATGTTTAATCGGTGATTTACAAGTAAATAAGGCTTTAGCAGATCTAGGAGCAAGTATAAATTTAATGCCTTATAAACTATATCTGAAACTAGGCCTAGGTGAACTTAGCCCAACAAGAATGAGTATTCAATTAGCAGATCGATCGTTTAAGTATCCTAGAGGAATAGTAGAAGATGTATTAGTTAAGGTAGATAAATTTATATTTCCTGTTGATTTTGTTATTTTAGATATGGATGAAAATATCGAAGTACCACTCATACTAGGTCGTCCTTTTCTAGCTACATCTATAGCAGTTATTGATGTTTTTGACGGTAAATTAGTATTGCGAGTAGGAGAAGATGAAGTCACTTTTCAAATTGGCAATACTATGAAACAATCCTTAGATAACGATGATTATTGCTATTTTTCTCATGGTATTGATGACTTTATGCCTTGTATAAATTCTAATTTTTATTATAAAGATCCTTTAGAAATTTGCATAACTAACAACTATCTAGAAGATGATAAAAATGATGACATTGTTGAACATTTGTTTTTTCTAGAAAATTGTGTTGCCATGAATAGAACAACGCAATATAGTTTAATTACTGAAGGAGATCATGAAGCTCTTAAGAATAATATTAAGGATCCACCAATTATAGAATTAAAAAAATTACCGGATCATCTTGAGTATGCATTCTTAGGAACTAATTCTTCATACGCAGTTATCATATCTTCAAATCTTTCCAATATTGAAAAATATAAATTAATAACTGTATTGAAGAAATGTAAAGGTGCAATAGCATGGCAAATATCTGATATAAAGGGTATTAATCCTAGTTTTTGCACTCATAAAATTCTTTTGGAAGAAAACTATAAGTCATCTATTCAACCGCAATGTAGGCTAAATCCTAATATGAAAGAGGTAGTTAAGGCTGAGATTGTGAAGTTATTAGATGCTGGTATTATATATCATATTTCGGATAGTTCATGGGTTAGTCTTGTCCATGTAGTTCGTAAGAAGGGTGGCCTGACTGTGGTCGCAAATGATAGAAATGAATTAATTCCAACGTGAATGGTAACAGCTTGGCGTGTCTGTATAGACTATAGGAAATTAAATGATGCCACTAGGAAATACCATTTCCCTCTTCCTTTCATTGACCAGATATTAGAACGCTTATCAGGACACTATTATTATTGTTTTCTAGATGGACTTTCTGGATACTTCCAAATTCCTATAGCACCAGAAGACCAAGAGAAAACAACATTTACTTGCCCATTTGGTACCTTTGCCTATAGACGTATGCCTTTTGGGTTATGTAATGCACCCGCCACATTTTAGAGGTGCATGCTAGCCATCTTTGACGAGTATGTTGAAGATATTATGGAAGTGTTCATGGATGATTTTTCGATTTTTGGCGACTGTTTTGATTTGTGTTTGAATAATTTAGAGAAAGTTCTTAGGAGGTGTGAGGAGATGAATCTAGCGCTTAGTTGGGAGAAGTGCCATTTCATGGTACAAGAAGGGTTAGTACTTGGCCATAAAATCTCGAGCCAAGGAATTCAAGTAGATAGAGCAGAAATAGAGACCATAGAAAAATTACCACCACCAACCTCCGAAAAGGCAGTGAGAAGTTTCTTAGGACACACGAGATTTTACCACCGATTTATTAAAGACTTCTCTAAAATAGCTAAGCCACTTACAAGGCTTTTATAAAAAGACACACCTTTTATTTTCGAACAAGAGTGTCTACATGCCTTTGAGTTCTTAAAAGAAAAATTAATTAATTCTCCTATTATGATCGCACCTGATTTTAGTCAACCATTTGAGATCATGTGTGACGCTAGTAGTTTTGCGGTAGGGGCTATTTTAGGACAACGCCGAAACAAACATTTTCACCCTATATATTACGTTAGTAAAACACTTAATAATGCACAGGAGAATTATACAACTACTGAAAAAGAACTCCTAGCAGTGGTATTCGCCTTTGATTAATTTAGACCATATTTAACATTGTCCAAAGTGGTAGTTTATACGGATCACTCTGCACTTAGATATTTACTAGCCAAAGCGGAAGCAAAGCCTCGTTTAATCCATTGGGTTCTTCTATTGCAAGAATTTGATTTAGAAATTAGGGATAAACGAGGAGCCGAAAACTTAGCGGCAGATCATCTGTCACGTTTAGAAAACCCACTACGATCAATGTTAGATGAATCTGAAATTTCTGATACATTTCCTGAGGAATCACTATTTGCCATATCTACCAATATACATGTAGATTATCCATGGTTTGCAGATTATGCAAACTATCTTGTGGCTAAGGACCTTCCAAAAGACTTTTCATATCAGCAGAAAAAGAAATTTTTCTCTGATTTGAAATATTACTTCTGGGAGGACCCCTTTCTTTTTCGGATATGTGCAAATACTGTTATAAGAAGATGTGTATTAGCGGAGGAAGGTTGGAAGATTTTGGAGCAGTGTCATTCAGGTCCTGCTGGTGGTCACTATGGAGTAAATCGCTCGGCTAAAAAGGTTCTTGATTCCAGTTTTTATTGGCCACTTCTATTCAGGGATGCCCAAAGGTATGTGCTTTCATGTGATTCTTGCCAAAAAGCAGGTAATATTTCTAAATTACATGAAATGCCGCAAATATTTATCCTTGAAGGCGAAGTATTCGATGTGTGGGGTATAGATTGTATGGGACCATTCCCAGTTTCTTTTGGGAATAAATATATTTTGGTAGCTGTAGATTATGTATCAAGGTGGGTTGAAGCGCAAGCTTTGCCTACTAATGATAGTAGGGTTGTAATTAGATTTTTGAAATCCTTATTCGCACGATTTGGCACACCACGTGCACTTATTAACGATAGGGGTTCACACTTTTGTAATCTATAAGTAGACAAAGTATTAGAAAAATATGGAGTTACACATAGGATAGACACTCCGTATCATCCTCAAATTAGTGGGCAAGTTGAAGTTTCTAATAGAGAGCTTAATAGAATTTTAGAAAAATCTATAGAAGAGAATAGGAAGCAGTGGTATAGGAAGCTGAACGATTGTTTGTGGGCATATAGGACCGCCTACAAAACACCTATAGGGACCACCCCTTTTAGATTAGTCTACGGTAAATCTTGCCACCTACCTATAGAATTAGAACACATCATATTGGGCAACACGCTCCTTAAATTTTGACACTAGTTCTATAGGAGAGAAGCGTAAACTTCAACTTAATGAATCAGATGAGTGGAGAACTATGGCCTATTAGAACTCCCGGATTTATAAGTAGAAAACCAAGCTATTTAATGACCGTCACCTTCGCAAACCCAAGTTATTCCCAAAAGGTGATCAAGTCCTCCTCTACAATTCCAGATTACGTTTATTCCCAGGGAAATTAAGGTCTAAGTGGTCCGGACCCTTTAAGGTTAAAGAAGTCTTTCCCTACGGTACCGTCGAGTTAACTCACCCTGAGAAGGGAGATTTTAAGGTTAATGGTCACCGACTTATGCCTTATTATGGTGAAATCTCTATGGACTTCGCTCGTCTAGAGACCTGCCTCCGTCTAGATTAGTTTCATATTAAATTATAGTAAGTGTTTCTTAATATCTCTATTTTAGTATAAATCTAGTAGTTGTAATGAAAAAATTAATGAAAAAAAAATTATAATGAAAAAAAATTTTCCAGCAAAATTTTAATTAAAAAAAAACTT
Organism: Platanthera guangdongensis; assembly: GCA_039583875.1. Lineage (NCBI taxonomy): Eukaryota > Viridiplantae > Streptophyta > Magnoliopsida > Asparagales > Orchidaceae > Platanthera > Platanthera guangdongensis. The sequence continues at coordinate 161,570,350 of CM077152.1, read as the reverse complement.
TCTGTAAAAATTAAAAGAGAAATGCAAAACTGGAGGGGCACACGGGTTACCACACGCCCATGTGTGTAGCCGTGTACACGACACAGGCTCAGGCCCAGCCGTGTGATTTAATTAAAAAAAATGAGTTTCTTCCCGAGAACAAAACGGTTGGACACCCACCCGTATGGCTAGCCGTGTCGTCCGCTCGACGATCGTCGAAACCACAGAGTCGAGACATCCGCCACGCCCGTGTCGGATGATACACGACCGTGTCGCATACCAACCCGTGTCCCGTGAATTTTGAATGCGCGTGTCAGCTCAGACATCGGTCAACACACGGCCGTGTCGTCGCCCGTGTCCACCTGACGCACTGTCCCCAGCCAGCTTGACCACACGGACCTAGGCACCCCGTGTTCCACGAGGCCACGGATTACCTAACACGGGTGCAAACACACGGTCGTGTGCCACCCGTGTTCATAATTTTTACACGGATCGACGCACCCCGTGTTCCACGAGGCTGCCGATTCCCTAACACGGGTTCACACACGCCCGTGTGCGAACCCGTGTGCAACCTCTTTAAATAGGGCCGTGTGGATTTATTTCCTTGCTCATTCCAAACCTTCTCCCATCACAGATCTCCTCGTAGCCTGATCCTCAAGGCGCCATCTTTTCCAATTCTCGTCTTCCTTTACTCGCGTTTTCCCCTTCTACATTATGTCTTCCGGAAGAAGTCAAGGAGGTCGCCATCGCCGATCGGAGCTACAAGTCTCAATGGAGAGGCGGGATGCCGCTGCTCCGCTAATTTTCACTGACGCATCGCACACCGCCCGCTTCAACCGCCTGCAATCAAAAACATTTCAAGATATCCACATAATTGATTGGAGCATGCTTGAAGAGATAAATTTAGCTTGAGATGTCAGGGGATTAATTTCTGTAACGGGGTGGGATCAATTTTTCTCCATAGGGGAGTTAGGATTTAGGGAACTCACTTTAGAGTTCCTGTCTTCGTTTTATTGCAACTTTCGGCCTAACTTCATCGATGCGTCGCACGAGCCCGAGGGGATAATTTCATTTCGAGTTGGTGGCACATTTTATACACTCACCATGCTCCAGTTCACCCAGTATTTAGGGGTGTATGAGGAGTCATTCCTTTTTAGTGCTGCCTACCCCGAGCTCCACTTCGAATGCCCCAATCGCGATATGGCCGGCGGTATCTGGTGCCAGATTTCTTTTGACACTGGCGCCTACGAGGCCAAGTGATCTAAGGCCTCTAAATTGATTTCTGCTGCCCTCTATTACATCCACCATCTCCTTAGCCACATGTTGAGCGGCCGGGGCGAAAGCTCTGGAGTTGTCAGTCGACAGGACCTGTTATACCTCTACAGCATGACTTCACGTTATCCTCTACATCTCGGTTATCTTCTAGCCCAGTTCATTCTCCATCAGTCCGACACCCCCCGTATAGGGTCTATTTGTGTAGCACCCTATATTACTCGCCTCGTGAAGAATATGGGCATCTTTTCAGCCCTCCTCCAGAAGACAGTGGTCGCAAAGACCGTGCCTATCACGATGACTAGTCTTCGCTCCCTCCGCCTCGTCACCGACCGTCGGGGCTGGGGAGGGGTCATATATTCTATTGCACGACGTGGACCACATCTACAGGATGACAGTGATGATGAGGTAGATCCCGACCTCGATGCGTCGTTCGTGCCTCCGCCCCATTCCAATTACGCTCATGACGAGTCTTCTACTGCACCTCCTCCACATCATTCACGGTACTCGCGCGAGTTTCGATAGTTTTTCGAGACCGAGCTCTCGCCGCGCCTACATCACATTAAGGAGTCACAGCAGCGGACCGAGGACCTCCTCATACACATCAGAGACCACCTTGGGATCACTCCTTGCCAGCCACCAGCTCCAGCCCCGCCTTCCTTCCCAGACGATGCGACCGACCACCCTGCTTACTTCTGATATGTATCGATGTAGTGTTATCTTTATGTATCATATCTTGTATTTTTTTTATATCAGTGTATTCAGTTCTGTCAGCTATTATATATCAGTGCATTTCATTACAGCTCCTGTTTCTTTACTGTGCTCTTCTACTTATTATGATAGCAGTTTTTTCTTATGTCATCATGAAATCACTCTATGTCCGCTTTTTACATTGCACTGAGGACATTGCAAATCTAAAGTCTGGGGGTAGAATGGCTATTCATGTGGTTACAATTGATTCTAATCTGCTTATCATAATACTCAAGTTTGTTATACCCCCCTACAAATTTTTGTTTGATCTTTTAAGCTCTCATTATTCATTCATTTGGGATTATAAATATCTAATTTAACTTCGCACGCTGATTAAACTGAATTGATGTAGACTCATAGAGTATTCAACTTTGTTGATTTCGTAATTAAGCATAAAATTTTTTAGCTTAATTTTCTCTATATAATTTACTTTTAAGATTACTCCTCCATATTAGTAACTATCCAACACTCTATTTTAGAAAATATAATTATCTATAATAAAGTGAGTCAATGAGTGTAACATTTTTATAATTTGGTATTAGGGCTTTAAAATTAAAAATTACTCCCTATTGATGTCTAGGACTCACGCTCTAGCATTACTCAAAACATTACATAGGTTAATTAGTAAGGGCGGAAATGACTTAGGCCTCCTATTGGATAGCTTGAGCTTTGTTAACCCAAAACCTTTAACATGATACCCTTGCACACCCAATTTGAACCTAATCCCTATTATTTTGATGCTCTACTATTAAAATTCACCAAGGCCAAATCCTTACCTATTAGCACACCTATCATTGATACCTTCTTGGAATGATTTGTTCATTGTGATATGTGGCCTGAGTGCGTGTATACTTACACACACTTGGAATGATCCCTACTTTGAACCCAAAAAAGACATAGTGATATGTGGCCTGAGTGCGTGTATACTTGCACCCACTTGGAATGATCCCTACTATGGTCCCTTGGTTAAAATATATATATATATATATAAAAATAGAGTGCCCTTCAAAATGTGGGAAATATACGAATTGCAAAGTCTGGGGGTGTTTACATAAAATTGAAATATGTTAAGGTATCTTCCAACATAAGGCTCAATTAAGATTTAGGTCTGAAAAATTCATCGAACTTATCTTTGATTACCTCACCTTTAATCTTCTATCCTAAGCCAAAAAGGCTACACCAAAATTCAAGTCCTAAGGATCCGACCTTACTAATTCTAAATAGTGTTGTGATGAGGGTGTAAAAAGGGTAAGCTCATGATTATCAATATGGGTACTTATAAGTTTTGAAATACTAATACGTATCTTATATAGATTGTTATTTTCTCCTCATATTTGTTAAAGATGACTATACTTTTATTTCTAAAAGCGAGTGAGAGATAGTTAAAAGATATATTAGAGGAATTTTAAGATAAATCTATATTTAGAAAAGTCTGCTAAACTATTTCCTATGCGATTACATCATCAAAGTTCTCTTAAATTCAGAGCAAACACTGTGCGGAGGCAAAATTGTTTAATGGTAACCCAAGTGTTTGAATTAGTTTGCTTAGGGACAAGCAAACATCTAAGTCTGGGGGTATTTGATGAGTACGATTATGATAGGTTCTTTACTATCATAATTGTAATCATGTCTACTATTTCCTGCCCCTTTTGTGTTGATTTCATGATAATAGTAAAGAAATTGTCGTGTCATAGATAGAAGAGCGCATTTAGAAGTCTTTGGCAGTCCTCTTAATAAACTATTTACCGAGTCTTTCATTTTTCTATTGCAGGTAATGCCAACCAATGGACCTGAAAGTCACGGAGTAAACAGAGGAGTTCACAGAGTCAACATGGCCGATGGCAGGATGAAAATTTTGTGCACACGGCCAGACACACGGCCGTGTGCCTACCCGTGTCCTATGCACCTGGAGCTGAAGAATTTGGGCGCAGGAGGTGGAACCTCACACGGGTATGGCACACGCCCGTGTGCCTACCCGTGTCATATTTGAACATGATTGCCGACCAACCCGTGTCTGAGGAACACGGCCAAACACACGGCCGTGTCCATACCCGTGTCATATGACACGGCAAACTACCAGACACGCCTGCTCATGGGGAACCACTTAGGAACCGTCGACACGGCCTGACACACGGCCGTGTTGGAACCCGTGTCCGACCTGTTTGCAATGGGACTATAAATTTCCTGTAGAAAAAATTGTTTAGGACTTTTGGATCATTTCTGGATTGGACAACTGCTGGAGGCCGAAGGGGAGCATCCAAGACAAGGAGGATTGAAGGGTATTTCATATGTATTTTTTTTATCTAATCACTAACCCCCTTGAATCCTTCCTTTCTCTTGATGATTCATCTTCAATTTTCATTTTAATTTGCATGAACCTCTATTTGAACATTCTAGTAATCATGTATCACTTTGTTTATGTTAAATTTGTGGTATTTTATTTGTGTTTATGATTGCAAACAAAGAGTTTAATCTTCCTTATGATCTACTTTTTAGCTTTACATAATTTGCAATTTGCTAGATTGAGAAATTGGTTCTTTGCAATGATATTTGTATGTTCATATTGTGATGTTAATTCTCTTTGTAATTCAAACTCCATGATCGAGAGATATTTTGTTTTGAAAATTAGAACACGAGTAAAAGAATTCATGGTAATTTAGAGATAAAAGTCATGAATTTATGTAGTAATAAGGGTACTTTACTTAATGAGAACTTGAGTGTTGTAAATTGTTCGAGATAAAATTTACTATCTTAGGTTTAGATTTGGAATTGCTCGAGAGAGAATTTTTATGAATATTTAACCTATACATTACAACAATTTTAATAGTCTTTTTATTCCATGATCACTTAGAATTGAACTAATAAATGAATTCGTTCATGTAATTGTTTAAAAGCTTCATGTCTTTTATCATTTTTACTTCTCCAATACTGAATCATCCAAATGGTCATACTTAGGCTAATGTAGTTAGATATCACTTTTATTTAGAGGTATGATAATAAAGAGAGGGTGAGTAAGAGTAGTTGAAGCGACCCTGTGGAATACGATACGAAATGTAGATTTCTCCTATACTATGATTGATAGGTGCACTTGCCTGAATACTAATTAAATCTAGTTTAATGCCATCTACATAGTTGTATTAGAATGTACAATGAAATCACATTGAGTTATTACTTGTTAGCAAGAAAAATCATCAACGTTACACTAATAGTCTTTGCCTATACCGGAATGGAAGTTAAACGATATATCCATGGATTTCGTGCATGGTTTGCCGATACCAGAGAAGGGAAATGACATCATTTGTGTGATCGTTGTCCGTTTGATGAATGTTTCGCATTTTATCCCAAATAGGAAGGATGATTTAGTGGAAAAGCTGCCAAAGCTATATGTGGAAAGTATTGTACGACTGCACGGTGTGCCTCGTAACAAAGTGAGGGACTGAGATGGATGCTTCACGTCTAATGACTGGAGGTTGGTGCATCAACTATTGGGGACTAAGCTGAAGTTCAGTACGACCTTTCATCCACATATGGATGGCCAGACCTAAAGGGTCAATAAGACGATGGAGGACATGCTTCACATGTGCCCTAGATTTTGGAAATAAGTGGGAGAATCACCTATATATGATTGAGTTCTCTTACAAAAACAACTATCAGGTAAGCATTCAAATGGCGCCCTTCGAGGCCATTTATGGTAGGAAGTGTCATACTCAGTTGTCGTGGTTGGAGACGAGCGAGACAAAACAAAATAAGCGGAAGGAAGTCGAAGATGCGACTTCGACTATACGAAAAATCCGTGAGCGATTGCTGATTTCTCAGGATAGGCATGCTAAGTACTATAACCACAAGTACAGGAACATCGAGTTCGCAATGGGTGATTGGGTATATTTGAAGATCAATCTGTTCAAAGGGGTGTCAAGGATTTGACACTTGAAAAAGTTGAGTCCATGATACCATGGACCATTCGAGATATTGGAGCGTGTTGGAGAAGCCGCCTATTGGTTGAAACTATCCACAAAACTCTGTGTTTTGCATGACATATTCCATATATTGGTGTTGCCGAAGGCTGTGCAAGAGCCTATGCAAGTGATTGCTGCAGATCAAGTACCAGTGGATGGTTGGTTGACAACGGAGGACAAACCTATTTGCACAGAGGATGTAGATGTGAAGAAACTTCGTAATAAGGAAATCAGGATGGTCAAAGTCTGTTGGGACAAGGTGGATGAGAGGAACTATCGTGGGAGCCGGAGAAAACCATGAAGTCAGAGTTCACTGAGTTATTCGACCTATGTACACAATTTAATGCAGTTACTTCTATTGTTTTCCCGCACCGCATAATTTATTTACGAATTTCTTTAAGTAGGGGTGATTTGTAATGCCCCAAGATTTCCGAAGAAAGAAAAACTCTTCTGGGTGATACCACCCTGTGGTAGTGCTAACACCTGCGATAGCACAAAGATAATTCAGCCAAAGGCATGGAGAGAGTTGAGTGGACTCAATTATCATCGAGTGCTATCGCATGGCGATAGAGGGATATCGCGCGGCGATAACATAGAGGCCAAAATACATAGAGTGTACACAACAAATACATAGAGGCATTGAGTTAAGATAACGCCTGGCGGTAGTAATATTGCTGGCTGTAGCAGGGTCAATTAAATTGACAGAGCTCTCGGGTTGTTATCGCGCGGCAGTAGAAGGTATTGCGTGGCGATAGTATTGCCAGTTGTGTCGTAACCGACCCCATGTACTGCTTGGAGGTAGTTACCAATCGTGTGGCGATAGCAATTCCATAACTGCGTGGCCATGTATCGGCCTATGATTTGAGATCCTAGGCGGTTGCGCACGAAATAAGACATTGAATAACGGTACTGCGCGACATTACTTAGTTACTATGCGGTGGTAGCTCGAATTAAATCTCTGCTTCGGCTATTTCACCTCATTTCCTTTGGAGTTGGGAACTTGGCATGATCGTTTGGAGGAGGACCAGCATCGCCAGAAAGGAGATTTTGCTATCGTGGGGATTCAGATCTCGGATTTGCAAGATAAGTTTGGATCTATAGAGGCAAAGTCGGAGCGGTCAATTTTAACCATCTTTATTTTGTCCCATGGCGCCAAAGTGGATTCCTAGGGTAACGATCCTCTTCCTTGGATATATGATGTCCTTTGTTTTTTTATTTTAGGGTAGACGGTCCACGAGCATGAGGAAGTGGTTCTCCGATGGGTAGAACCGTTGATGGCAACGGCCACCACGACGGCCAACTAGGTGACGAAGATGGCGACGGCCATGACGACGGCCATGGCGAGGAAGACGGCGTCCATGGCACACTTGTTGATCATGGGGTAGTGGCGGAACATGGTGATGATGCTCCACCGGCCAAAGACTTTTGGTGCCATAGCGATCACGGCTACAATCTTTGCCCACGCAATAATATTTAAATTTACATTATCTTGCTAGTTTGTGGTCTGCGAATAGTAAGAATAAAAAAACATTCTGCAGAAAATTACAACAAACAAATTCCTGAGAACTCCGCTTATATTTTTAAGAACAAAAGCCTGAAAATGTATTTTCATTCGCCCAGTCGAAAGTGTCAAAAAAAATCCGACTTTATAAATTTATTTTGGTCAAAACCACCCTTTCTCCTGTTGTTCATGCGCACTAGGCGTGGCATGGAGTATTCCCCATCCACTTCCAATATGGCAGATGACCATGATGATGAGCATGCTCCGACCACAATTGCGGAGCTTCGGGAATAGTTTAACGCTAGGTTCGATGCACTCACCCAATTAATACAAGGGCTGGCGTTAAATCAAGCGGTGCCTCGTAATCATGGCATTAGGATAAATCGACCGGGTCCCCAACCCCAGGCCGCTAACAAACGAGAGGAAATACAAAACCAACCTCGTGATCAGGATGATGATCAAGCGCCTCGAGCCCCTTATGTGTTCGATGTAACTAGAGTCGTTAAGGTTGATCCACCATCATACGATGGTATGGGTGAACCCCAAGTATTTCTAGACTGGATCATGGAGATCGAGTGCTATTTTGAATGGCACAACCTGACCGATGGTGAGAAGGTGCGGGTTTCACGGATGAAACTTCTGGGTAGTGCCAAAACATTCTGGGTGAACGAAGAGAGGCGTCTAGGTACCGTGAATGGAGTACCCCCAATTGGGTGGGCTGCCATGAAAGTACTCCTGACTGACCAATATGTCCCTATGTATCACCAAACCAAAATGTTCGACGAGTTTGCCACCCTTCGTCAAGTGGGAAATTCGGTAGCGGAGTACATGGGACTCCTTAAGGACATGATGGTGCGTTGTGACATCCGAGAAATGCCCGAAGTTACACTCTCCAATTTTCGTAAGGGAATCAACCCGGATATCCAAGGCAAGCTCCTACGTTATGGTCATACAGACCTTAACACGACATTCAATGCAGCCTTGGATATAGAAAAGCACCATGCCTACAAGTCCAAGCGACGAGCTTTCCAGAAGGGAAAGTCCATTTTAGGACCCCCACCATTGTCATCCATGCGGAACAAGGGAAAGTTCCGATCGACTGATTCGAATTCCGTCGTCATTACCGCTAGGAACATCAGACAACCCACCGGTGAGAGGGTTCCGATAGGACGGATTATTAATAATAATGACACCTGTTATTCTTGCAGAATTCAAGGGCACTACTCTAATGAGTGCCCTACTAAGAGTAAACCACTAGCACTACTAGAATCCCCGTCTGAGCCCGCCGAGATCATCTATGAAGCCGGCGGTGAATCTGATGCTGAGCCAAGTGATATTGAAGATGATTCTTATATGATTGTTATGAGGTGTATTCTGGCCACAATGCGTGCGTTGGATGAGTATAATCGGACGAACAAATTTTCGTTGAATTTTAAAAGCGGTGAAAAGTGGTGCAAACTAATAATAGATAGCGGTAGTTGCATGAACGTTATTTCGGAGAACGCCATCACACGTATGCATTTAGTCACTGAACCGCACCACCAACCATATAAAATAGCGTGGTAAACAAAACGTCTATCGCGGTATCTAAGCGATGTCTAGTGCCACTTACGGTGAAGAGGTATATCGATAAGGTGTGGTGCGACGTCATTCCCATGGACGTCTGTCATGGATTACTAGGACGCCCGTGGCTTTATGATTATGACGTGACTCATTTCTGCCGGACCAACACCTATGAGTTCAAGTTTAATGGTAAGACCATTGTCTTCAAACCCACAGTGCCTAAGGATCCGTCGATTTCCTCCAAAGACACAATTGTGCCTGTGGAAAAGAAAACTATAAGCTTGACAAGTAAGAGGGAGTTAGAGCGTGAGACCTTCTTGGATGGCGTCATCTATGCTCTAGTATGTCTACAAGCTAAGGAATATTCCCCCTCTTTAGAGAACCTATCGTTATCTCTGCGGACACTATTGGAAGAATATAAGGACGTCTATCTGGTGGACTTACCATCTAAGTTGCCGCCCATAAGGGAAATTCAGCACGAGATTGATTTCATCACGGGCTCATCATTGCCTAATTTTCCCCATTATCGACTCAATACCTCCGCACATAATGAGATACAAACTTTAATTTCAGATTTATTAGCAAAGGGATTTATTCGTCATAGTAAGAGCCCTTGTGATGTCCCTGCCCTTTTGGTCCCAAATAAAGATAAGACTTGGAGATTGTGTGTAGACTACCGGGCCATAAACAAAATCACAGTCAAATATAGGTTTCCCATTCCCCGCTTGGATGATTTATTAGATATGTTATCCGGAGCCACCATATTTTCAAAGTTGAATCTTAAAAGTGGTTACCACCAAATAAGGATACGGGAAGACGACGAATGGAAAACGGCCTTTAAATCTAAGGATGGGCTCTATGAGTGGTTGGTTCTTGGAGAGGGGCTCACCAACGTACCGAGTACCTTCTCATGGTTGATGACCCAAGTATTTATACCATACATGGGTAAATTTTTAGTGGTGTACTTCGATGATATCTTGGTATTTAGCCTCTCGCAGATGGACCATAAGACACATTTAAGGACAATCCTTACCATATTACGTCAAGAAAATTTATTTATTAACCTTAAAAAGTGCGCATTTGGTGTGACTTCCGTGGAGTTTCTAGGGTACCAATCACTGAATGCATGAAGAAGGGTTATTTTATTTGGACTAAAGCAGCCACTAGTACGTTTCAAATGATTAAGGAACGGATGTCCGAAGCCCCACAACTACGGTTACCGGATTTTAGCAAGGTGTTTGAATTATCATGTGACGCATCTGGGATAGGAATAGGAGGAGTTTTGAGTCAGGAGGGACAACAGATAGGTTACTTTAGGAAAAGCTTGCGGGCCCGAAGTTAAATTATTCCAATTATGACCGCGAGTTTTATGCAGTGATACGTTGTCTCCAACATTGGTGACACTATCTTATATCGACAGAATTTGTAATCTTATCAGATCATGAGGCGCTAAAATTTGTAAACTCCCAAAATAAAATCAGTCCTCGGCACGCCAAATGGGTCTCCTATCTTTAGGAGTACACGTTCATTATCAAGCATCTTAAGGGTACATTAAATAGTGTGGCGGATGACCTTAGTCAAGTCACCCTATTACTATCTACAATGGAAGTATCTGTCAAAGGATTTGAAAGAATTAAGGATGAATATGTTCAATGCTCGAATTTTAAGGATATATACTTAACTGCTCAAGACAATTCCCCTTCTACCATCTCTGCATATTACATCCGCGACGGTTATCTATTTAAGCATACGCAATTATGTATTCCCTGCTCTTCCTTACGCCATTTTATTATATGGGAGTTACATAGTGGAGGGTTAGGTGGACATTTCGGGCGAGATAAAACTATATCACTAGTAGAAGACAAATTCTTTTGGCCGGGCCTCAAACCAATGGTCAATAAAATTGTAGGGAGTTGCTGTGTATGTCAATTAGCGAAAGGTAACAAGACCAACGCTGGTCTTTACACACAACTTCCGATTCCGTCTGTTCCATGGGAGGACGTTAGCATGGACATCATATTGGTCCGACCCCTGATATTTCGACGTCACGATTCCATTCTAGTCGTAGTGGATTGATTTTCCAAAATGGCCTACTTTTTCGCTTGTCATAACACCAATGATGCATCACATGTTGCTAAGTTGTACTTCAAGGAGGTCGTGACACATTGGGGTGTCCCCAAAACGATAGTGATTGATAGAGACGTTAAGTTTACTAACTACTTCTGGAAAACACTTTGGAAGCTTTTGGGTACTAGACTTATGTTCTCATCGGCCTATCAGCCCCAAACATATGGAAAAACGGAGGTGGTTAACCGAAGCTTCGTTGGATTACTTCGTTGTTTAGTGGGTGATCATAAAGGTACGTGGGACCTTATTCTTCGTCATGATCAATTAGATTACAATAACTTTAATAATATGTCCATCGGTTTATCTCCAAATGAGATCGTGCATGGATACAAGGCGCCCGTACCTCTTGACTTGGTTCCGCTACCACCATCTTTTAAATCCAGTCAATTTGCACAGGACATCGCCTCTCACGTTCACACTCTCCACAAGCACATTTGAGAGAAGTTAGCTAAGTAACATGCTATTTATCAATCGAATGCTAACATACATAGGCGAGCAGTCCCCTTGAATGTTGGTGATTTGGTAATGGTTCGTCTTATCCCGGAACAGATGCCTTCGGGCACCGTAAAGAAATTGGCGAATAGGAGAGCCGGTCCTTCTCGGGTTTTAAAGATGCTAGGCAAAAATGCATATTTATTAAAGTTACCCGCTTATTGGGGTATCTCCCCTGTTTTTAACGTTTCGGATTTAATGCTTTATGTCGCTCCACCACGTGAACTTTCTATCTCTCCATTTAATATTTCCACTATACCTTCTCATGGGGTGGGGGGTGAGATTGTTTCTCGATCGCTCTCCCCTTCAGATTCGCTGGGAGTTATATTTACTAAAGATGATGAAACATGTTTTTCTTCTTTGCCTAACGCATTTCCAAGGTTCCCCCGAACTGCTTTCTTGCCTGACAGGATTTTGTAGGATGTAGTGTTTCCCACTCCCGACGGTGACATTCATAGGTTTTTGGTCAGGTGGCGTGGCCGCCCTATTTCGGACGACTCTTTTCTCTCTGCCTCGGAGGTGGCTCTTCTCGATGAGGATCTCTTACGCGGTTACCTTCCCGCCCACTCATCGGTGATGAGTCATTTTGAGTAGGGGATGATTGATGGAGACGTCCATGGCAACGGCCACCACGACGGCCAACTTGGTGACGAAGATGGTGACGGCCATGGCGAGGAAGACGGCGTCAATGACGCACTTGGTGATCATGGGGTAGTGGCGGAAGTTGGTGATGATGCTCCACCGGCCAAAGACTTTCGGCGCCGTAGCGGTCACGACTACAATCTTCGCCCATGCAACAATATTTAAATTTACTTTATCTTTCTAGTTTGTGGTCTACGTTTATCCATTCATGTGGCTTGTATTAAACTATTTTTATTTCTGTCATTTGGAACTTGTGGTGTGCGCTTAGCCACTAATTTTGGGCTGCTAATAGCCCATTGGATGTAAGCCTTATATAAGGCCAAAACTCTTGTTATCATTTAGACTAATATTGAAATCAAATCAAGGATTCCTCCAACCCTAATCTCCTATTTTCCTCCTCCCTCTCTCATTGTCGCCGCCCAAAGGGGCCTTCCCCTTCTTCAGCACTTAGCCGCGCCTCTCACTCTCTTCCTATTCTCCTTTCCTCTCCATCATGCCTCCTTACTAAATCCTCTCTCCCACGTTATTCTCCAACACTCTCAACGGATTTTTGGCCAACCTTGGAGGAGAAGAAACAAACGCAAGGAAGAATGGTTTGGGTGAACTCTTTCGGCGTGCAGCGGGGAAGATGGGTGAGTTCCTCATCCGTGGTGCGTTTCCCGCGTGGTTCGAGGGAAGGGCGATTATTTCTTATGGATCCAACATCTCGGATTTACGTTTCCGAGAGGGGTAACGAAATTCCTACTCAAGAGATTTTCTCTCTTAGTTAGTTCTTACGGTGGATGATTTTTGTGTGGATTTTCGAGGCCTTAATTTTCGCTGTATTACTCATAATAGATTTGTGATTTCCGTTTGCTTTTTCGATAACTCCCGAGAGGATTGGCGATACTCTCATTTTCTTTAGTTGGGATAAATCCTACCATTTTCAAATCGTGATATTCTTGGTGGATCTATTTTGGTACAACTCCAAGCTCGTTGGAACCAATATTGTTCCTTTTAGCCGTAGAGGATTTTGGCTTATAGCAAATCTCTGATCCATTTGTGGTTCGGCTACGTGTTCGTTAGCGTGAAACATAAATAATAAAAATTGTAGTTGCTGCGTTTCGTTAGTGTGAGGTCAAGAGGGCGTTGAGCGAAGCGAGAGTCGTCGTTACTCCGTCTGTTAGTGTCTTTTAGGACGGGCCTACATCAACCGTGTATCCCGGTTGATATGCCCGCGAACAAACTCTTACTGTGGTTTGTTCGGTGAGTCGATCACCGCGGGCGTGCTCGGGTAGGCAAGAGCACATATCGCAAGTAGTACTCGACATTCGGGGGAATACCGAGGTCGTATTGTTCTCGTGGTCGTGTTGACTATTCTTACTCCTCCGGGAGGAATATTATTTTACTGAAAGTAAGGTAGAGATTTTAATTAAGTAAAGACGGAAAAAGTAAAAGAGCGAAAAAATGATTTAGAAAAATTCGATGAATGGTTAACACTCGACATCGAATCGGATTAAGACAAAAATAATTTTTAATAATTAGAGGACTTAGTTTTCAAATTAATAAAAGGCAACTTGGCCGTGGAGGTTACACAAATGTGAGATGACCTAGCTATAGCGATATCGCTCACCTGAACGTTAAGACTATTCGACTGAATGTTAGTCCGACGAAGGATTTCTCTTAACGCCCGCTTTACGCTAAGAACCCCGTTATTGGGTGGGGAAAGCATTCCGGTAGAATTACGCTTGTCCTTTCTCGAGGGTATGCACGCAACTCTATTTACCCAGGGGTGATCTGTCCATACGCACGGCCTCTCGGCTAGCTAGCGTATGGATAACGGAAATAGGGCCCACATATAGATTTGTGGTCCTACGCGTTGTTAACCCGGGGCAAACCTTAAGTGCTTAAATTAAAGTGAAAATAAAGAGCTTTAATTATTACGAATTATTTTAAATTTCCCAATGCTATTCGATGCCGAGGCTAAGAGCGATTAGCCACACATCGGTATGGGGGCGGCTTTATAATTTGATGAGGCGCGAGTTCGAAATTAAGCACTAAAAGGTTATAAGAAAAAGACATGAAAATGACAAATATTTAGAAACTAGAAAAGTTAGCTAAAACAAGAACTCTCGCACACTCCAAATTATAAATAAAACACAATAAACTAAATTACAAAAACAAGGAAAATTACAAGTCCTACTCAAACGAGTACGCGGGAAATAAAGGCACACCATTTAACTCTTAACGAGTAGGCGGAAATAAATGCAAGTACAAGTCCTACTAAAATAATTACAGAAAAATAAAAGACCTGTCATTTAACTCAAATGAGTAGGCGGTAAACAAAATCCGGCCATTTAACTCCTAGCGAGTAGGAAGAAATAAACACTAACACACACACACTATACATAATTGAAAGAAAGCAATAAAACTATCTTCTACAGACACACACTCTACGTAGAAGTTGAAATGACAAAATGAAAACTAACTCTTACACTAACACATACAAATTAAAAGCAAAAATGAAAGTTACCAAAAATTTAAAACTACTACTTTTCTATACTTGGGTTTACCAAAAACAAATAAAAAGAACAAAATATAATTTTAAGAGAACAAAAGTTTTTCAAAACAAATCAAAAAACTAAAGTTCTTTAAAAATTAGAATTTCAACATTTTCATTCTTAGGATTTCATAAAAGTGATAAAAAAGTGAAAAAAAAAATGAAAAGAACAAAAACGTTTTTACAATCCTACAAAAAAACTAAGTAAAAAAAATCACTTTCAAAACTCTTTTATAAATACATAAGAATGAAATTTTAAAAAAAAACATTAAGGAAGAACATGTTGAAGAAGAGATAAACATATCATACCATGCTTGGAAATGAAATCTATAACAAACTCTAACATTGAGACAAGTAAAAAATACATAGAAAATGAACAAGTTACACTCACACACACACACACACTTTTCATAAAAGGTAGAACCAAGGAGAAACTAAGAATAAAATGAGAAGAAAAGTGGACACATAAGTTCATTCCAAAGCCATTTAAGAAGAGAAAAACTAACATTTTTATTGATTAAAATAGACTATTACAAAGTTATTATAAAGCTAAAGCTAAAGCAAAAACAAACATGAAAGGAAGGGGGGAGAAATCTCCTTACATAGCAAAGGAATCCACGGATGCAGCCCACAAAACAAACTAAAGTGGCTCAAAAATGTGAACCCTTATTCATTACAGAAGATGGGTATTTATAGGAAAAAAATCTAAGTACACGCCCTCCGACACGGGCGTGTCGGTGGGCATGTCACTACTATTTGCGAAGGCGTCCGGCGATTTGACGGCAAAGTTGACTTCGGGCTGGACACGTGTCGGTCTCGCGTTGGTCACGCCCCAGGTCACGGGGCGTGACACTGGGCATGTCGGGTAGGTGGATCTGGGCACTGTGCGTCAAAAGTCGTCGCGCGGGTCTTGTCAGCCGGGTGGATAAGTCACGCCCCAGGTCATGGCGTGACACTGGGTGTGTCGGTTGGTGTCGACACTCAACAAACATCGAGCGGAAAGTCTCGAGTTAACAAATCATCAAGCTGCTGGAGAATCGTCGAGCGCAAAGAGGGGTAAGGCCCTAGTCACGGGCGTGAAGTTAAGCATGGCACAGAGTCGACGATCGTCGAGTTGAAATCGTCGAGCGGGAAAATCGTCGACCGGAAATCGTCGATCGGAAATTTCGCGGGATTGTGACGTGTCACGCCCTTGTCACGGGCGTGACCCAGGGATCACGGGCGTGTCAGCACTGTTTTGGCAGATATTTCTTTTTTTCCTGAAGAATAAAATAAAATAAGTTAGTAGTAAATTTACAAAAATAGGAGTATTTTATTGAATAAAAATAAGTAAAAACGATGAAAATGACTAAATTAATGTACACAAAAATACGTATATTTACAATTCATCAAATACCCCCATACTTAAGCTTTTGCTATTCCATAGCAAAAGTTTGAGGTGAACTTATAAGGAATAGAAAAAACTCTAAGTTTAGCTACTACTTAATCAATTATAAGAGAGATCTAAATAAATATACGGAGTGTAAGAGTTAAGTCCTAAAATTATGTAGATGATTTAAATAGCGCAAAAAGATTTGGCCAAGAGACTTCTTGATGTAATCAAATAGAAGGTAATATTTGTAATGGTTATATGAACGAAAATAGTTTGGAATTATATGAACTCTAGCTTATAGGAGTGTTACTGGAAATAATACAATTTACTAATTATGCTCTCAAATAAATTTTTGAATTAATTCTAGAATCGTGAAATTGGCTAAGGGGATTGATGTTGGCTTATGAAGAGGGTTTTGATTTTGAGGTGAGGTAATTTTTTCTCAAACCTCCATTTTTTTTCTTTTCTTGGATTATTAGGAAAATGAAATCTTATTTTCCTAATATAACTTTTTTCTTTTCAACTTCATAAGAAAATTAACACAATGTATATGTGTAGGAGTAATGAATTTTATCCTCTTACTCCATAACATATAATCTTTTTAAATTATTGGGTGCCTATGTTTACGGAACGAAATCTTATTCTCATTGACATAGGATCTTTTATGGATAAAATTTTTTTCATGCCAAGTAGGTCATGATAAGTAAGGGGAGAAAAAAAAACTAGATTTTTAATCCTAAAAATGTTTGAGAGCAAGCTTAATAAATTATACGTTCCAATTTTTCAAAAACCTAAAAGTAAGTATAATTGAATTCTATACTCGTTATTTTCTAACATAAAACACATGCTCATATTAATGAAAAATTAGAAGTAGTGCCTAAAACGAGTTCGCTATTTTTAACAAAGCATAATGAATTCTTTAAAACTTAACCACGACTATTTAAATTTTTCACTCAATAACTAACAAACGAATAGCAAATGGAGAATTAATAAAATTCACATATAAATAAACTCAAAATAAAATTTTTGGATAGCAGGAAAGTTAAGAATGAAATATTTGATTTATTTGTTTCAAAACATTTTTTTTTGATTTTTATAGTTTCTATCATCATTTTTTTTGTGTTTTTCAATTATTATCTTTTTTGTATTTTTGTTTTGTTTTACTCAAATTTGTTTTTTTGAATTTTTTGAACTATTATCTTTTTTGGGTTTTTAAGTTTATGTCTTTAATATATACCTAAAAAGTTTTTTTGTATTTTTTTTAAGAAAATTTTCATTCTATTTACAAAGATTGGGAGAAAAAAAAGTTATTTACAAGAATAAGAGGGAAAAAGAAGGGGGAGAGAGAGAAGATTATTTACATAAAAATATTTACAAAGAGAAAAATATTTACAAAGTGAAACTAAATATTTTTTGTTCTTTTGTTTTATAATGTTTTTGGAAAAAAGAAAGAAAAGGAAATGAATTTTTTTTTTGATTTTTCATTTTAATTTTTTTTTGTTTTTTCTCATTTTAAGATTTTTTTGTTTTGTTGTTATATATATATATATTGTATTTTTGAAATGCAGAAAAGTAGAAGTGTAGAAAGTAAGCACGAAAACACCCCCATAATTAAGTCCAACATTGTGCACAATGTTGCACATAAGTATGCAGAACAAAAATGAAATAAAATGTTGTATGTACAAAAATAAAAAGCGGGGCGGGGGGGGGGGGGGGGGGGGGGGGGCGGGGTAAAAACATCCCGGATGCGCGTTCGGGGAAGTATATTAGAAACTCTGCATTTATTAGAAAAGCAGCAAAGATAATAAGGAAAGAGCGAAAAACATATATGAGGAGTGTCTCCCAGGAGCGCTTTGTTTATAGTCGTATAGCTTGACTATTTTGGAGGGTATATAATGTTGAGTAAAGTTATGGTTTCGTTATGCCAGATCACTAGGTCGCCTGCTATATAAGACTTTAACCGATGACCGTTTACTTTAAACGAACCTTTTTCCGGGTGGGAGATGAGTACGGTCCCATATGGAAAAACCTCTTCAACTAAGAAGGGGCAGGACCATCTAGATTTTAGTTTACCCGGAAAAAGTCTAAGACGTGAATTGTAAAGAAGGACAAGATCGCCCGGAGAAGAAGTTTTTGGGGACTTTATTTTTCGATCGTTGTATAACTTAGAGCGCTCCTTATAGAATTTATTGCTCTCGTAAGCGTTCACATGCCATTCATCGAGCTCGTTTAGTTGCAGTTTTCTATTCCGAGCGTCTAAGTTGGCATCGAGGTTTAAGAGTTTTAAAGCCCAAAGAGCGCAATTGTCTAGTTCTACGGGTAAATGGCACGCTTTGCCGTAGACTAACCGGAACGACGTACAACCAAGTGCGGTTTTGTATGCCGTCCGATACGCCCACAACGCATCGTCAAGTTTAACGGACCAATCCTTCTTATTTAGTGAAATAGTTTTTTCTAAAATTCGCTTAATCTCTCGATTTACTACCTCAACTTGGCCACTTGTTTACGCGTGGTAGGGGATGGAAAGCTTGTGCGTGACTCCGTATTTAGCTAATGTCTTAGTCATAAGTGCGTTACAGAAATGCATTCCCCTATCACTAACAATTGCACGAGGCGTGCTGAAGCGAGAAAATAGTTTTTTAAGAAATGTAACGATGACTCGTGCATTGTTGGTGGGGAGAGCTTGCGCTTCCGCCCACCTCGATACGTAGTCGACCGCCACTAAAATATACATATTTTTGAAAGAAAGATGTAGGGGGGCAACAAAATCTATACCCCACAAATCGAAGACTTCGCACTCTAAAAACATGTTTTGGGGCATCTCGTCGCGATGAGAGATGTTACCCGACCGCTAACAGCTATCGCATGCGTGCACAAAAGTATGCGCGTCTTTGAAGAGAGTGGGCCAAAAGTATCCCGCCTCAAGCGTCTTCCGAGCGGTCTGGTTGGCTTGATAATGCCCACCGTCTGGATCCTCGTGGTAGTGCTTAAGAATTTGCAAGCACTCCACACCCGCAACGCATCTTTGGACCGCTTGGTCCGCGTAGATACGAAAAATAAATGGGTCCTCCAAAAAGAAATTTTTCAAGTCAGAAAAAAATTTATTCTTTTGATGACTTGAAAAGTCTTTAGGAAGCACCCGCGCTACTAAGTAATTTACAAAGTCTGTAAAACAAGGCGAAGATGACGAAGAATTATGAATGGCAAGGAGGCTTTCCTCGGGGAATCTGTCATTTATTTCAGATTCGACGAGCGCTTCCGCACCCGGATTTTCTAATCGGGAGAGGTGGTCTGCCTCTAGATTTTCCGCTCCCCGCTTATCTCGGATCTCCAAATCAAACTCTTGTAGGAGGAGAATCCATCGAAGAAGGCGGGGCTTGGCGTCATTTTTAGCTAATAAATATTTAAGCGCGGAGTGATCGGTAAATACGATAACTTTAGATAGTGTTATATACGAGCGAAACTTATCAAAAGCGATAACGACTGCCAAGAGTTCCTTTTCCGTCATCGTGTAATTTATTTGTGCGGAAGTGAGCGTCTTACTAGCGTAATAAATGGGATGAAAATGTTTTTCTACGCGTTGGACAAGAATGACACCTAAGGCAATATCACTAGCGTCGCACATTATTTCGAACGGAAGGGACCATTTAGGGGCCACTAAAATTGGTGAAGTGATAAGTTTTTGTTTTATTAAATTAAAGGCGGACTCGCATTCGCTACAAAAGATGAAACATGATTCCTTTTCCAAGAGGTGAGTAAGTGGCATTGTTATTTTTGAAAAATCTTGAATAAATCGTCGGTAAAAACCCGCATGGCCGAAGAAACTCCTAATAGATTTTACGCTTGTTGGATGCAGTAGTTTTTCAATGATTTCTATCTTGGCCTTATCCACCTCCATCCCCTTAGACGAAATCAAATGTCCGAGGACAAACCTCCTCGAACCATAAAGTTGCATTTTTCCCAATTTAATACAAGGATTGTGTCCTCGCACCGTTGAAGGACACGATCCAAATTGTGAGGGAAATCGGGAAAATAGCGTCCGAAAACAGAAAAGTCATCCATAAAGACTTCCATAATGTATTCTACTAGCTCGCCAAAGATTGCTAGCATACATCTTTGGAATGTAGCCGGCGCATTGCAGAGTCCACATGGCATTCTTCGATATGCGAAGGTGCCAAACGGGCAAGTAAAGTTGTTTTCTCTTAATCATCGGGGGAAATGGTGATTTGGAAAAACCCCGATAAGTCATCAAGAAAACAATAATATGGATGACCAGATAAATGGTCATTGCAGGTGGCATTATTAAGTTTTCTATAATCGATGCACACTCGCCAACCCGTAACAGTACGAGTTGGGACGAGCTCATTTTGTTCATTTGCCACTACGGTTAGACCGCCTTTCTTGGGCACGACATGCACGGGACTAACACATGCACTGTCTGAAATAGTATAGATAATCCCCTCATCTAATAACTTAATAATGTCGGCTTTAACGACGTCTTTCATGTTTGGGTTAAGATGACGCTGCGTCTGAATCGTTTTGTGGCAATTATTGTTAAGAAAAATCTTATGGGTGCAAAAGGAGGGGCTAATCCCCTTTAAGTCAGATATTTGCCACACAATTGCGTGGCGATGTTTAAATAGAACTTCCAATAAATCGGAAGTCTCTGAATCACTCAAGTCCGAAGAAATGATAACGGGAAGCGTATCGCCTTTTCCCAAAAATGCGTATTTGAGTGATGCGGGTAAGGGTTTGAGGTCTAGGATGGGCGGTTTTTCTAGGGAGGTTTTAATGTCTATGTCTTTCTTGCCAATTGGTTCGAAAGGCAAGTCTAAAGAGGTATACTCATCGCATTTAAAATTTTCGAGCGCATAAATATCATCGTTTAAAAATACGGACTCGAAAACGGGAGAAGAACGATCTCTAAAAAAGGTATCTAAAGAATTGCAGAAATCGTCGCTCGAAGACAAATTGTCCATCGAGGGATTAATAGAGAAAGTAACTTGATCATATCCTACTCGGAGGAGAAGAATACCATTACTAACGTCTATTAGTGTGCGGGTGGTGGCGAGAAAAGGGCGACCGAATATTATTAGTACCTCGGCGTCCTCCTCGATGTCTAAGATGACGAAGTATACCGGGAAGGTAAACTTGTCTACTCGGACAAGGACGTCCTCCACTAACCCGATAGGGAACGTAACCAAGCGATCCGCTAATTGGATGCGCATATTGGTAGGACTAGGAGTACCCAAACCTAAACGTGAAAAGAGCGAGAGCGGCATCACATTAATGCTAGCCCATAAATCAGCTAAGGCGTACTTTACTAATATATCGCCAAAAAGGCACGAGATGGAAAACCGTCTCGGGTCGTTTTGTTTTGTGGGCAATTTATTAGTAAGGGCCGCCGACCAGACAGCGTTGAGAGATACATGCGAAATATCCTCTAATTTGCATTTATTAAAAAGTAATTCTTTTAAAAATTTCACATATTTGGGCATTTCCGAGATAGCCTCGCAAAAAGGAACATTAATATGAATTTTTTTAATAATAAAATAAATTTTTCATATTGTGCATCCTTACGCTGGTTATTAAATTTATGGGGATATGGCAATGCCTTGTTTAAAATAAATTTTTCTTTTAAAATCGGTAAATGCGGCGTAATCGAAGAAAGGGAAGAGGGGTCGGAGGTGAAATATGTACCTGAGGGTCGGTTCGTTTTGGATCGACCACCTCCTTTTCTCTACGGAGGGTTATAGCGTTGGCATTCTCGCACGGATTGGGCTCCGTGTTTCCCGGCAGTGCCCCGAGCGCGCGCTCGGACATCATCCTCGCCAGCTGTCCAACCTGTTGTTCGAGCGTTTTTAGCGATCCGGTGATGTTCCGGATATTTGACTCGTTCGATGCAATATACTTAGAAAACTTTTCCTCCATCGGGGAGGGTTTTGGAAGATGAGGAGGCGCTAGAAATCCGGGCGCGTAAGAAAGAGGGGGACGCTGCGCATTGTTCGGGTTGCTCCAAGAGAAATTTGTGTGATTCCTCCAACCCGGATTATAGTTATTACTATAAGGGTTGTTGTTGGGGTGGAAGGAAAGACGACCCAAATTTCCAACGAAGTCCACGAACTCTTCGGCCACGCAGACGTTTGGGGGAATAAAACAAGGCAGAGTGGAGGAGGCAACAGACATCTCCGCCACCTGCTTTGTTAACCTTTCAACTTGAAGGGTTAAGAGAGTAGTGGCATCCACTTCAAAAAGACCAGCCGCCGGCTTTGGAAGTCCCCGCGGGACGTTCCATTGATAGGCGTTCATAGCCATCTCTTCGAATAAAGACTGGGCGGCCTTGGGGGTTTTGTTGTTTAGTGTACCCCCGACAGCCGCGTCAATCATTTGACGCGTCTGAAAATTAAGCCCATTATAAAAAATTTGTACCTGCAACCACGTTGGCAACGCGTGGTGCGGGAACCAGCGGAGGAATTCCTTAAACCGTTCCCAAGTCTCGTATAGAGACTCAGGATTTTTTGAACAAATGAAGAAATGTTCGCCCGCAACTTTGCATTTTTTGCGGGCGGAAAGTACTTCGTTAGGAACCGCTACGTCAACTCAGCCCACGTGGTGATACATCCTCGCGGGAGGGCATTCAACCACGCCTTGGATTTGGACTTAAGGGAAAAAGGAAATAGGCGCAATCGAATAGAGTCATCAGTGACGCCAATAATCTTGAAGGTGTCGCATATTTCCAAAAAGTTGGACAAGTGGACATTCGGGTCCTCATACGGCAGTCCATCGAACTGCACGGCATTTTGGACCATTTGAATGAGACTCGATTTTATTTCAAAATTATTATTCGCCACCGCAGGGCGAATAATACTAGACCTAGTATCATCCTGGTTAGGCCGGGCGTAATAAGACAAAGTACGCTCGGCCGCAGGGGCAGGGTTAGGGGCGGCTATAAATTCAAAAGAGGGTTCGCTGGTAGATTCTTCGGTGTCTAAAGAAGGAATTTGGCGTTGAGATCGAATATGCGAAAGGGAGCATTCGAACTCAGGGTCCAAGTCAAAATCTTCAGACTCGGAGGGTTGTACACGGGTCATACACCCAAAGAAAAAATAAAACAAAATAAACACTTTTTTATTTTATTTAAAATAAAGTTTTTAGTTTTTTTTAGTTTATAGAAAATAAGTAAAAGTAATAGACTCCGGAATTCGAAATAGAATCTCCAAGAAATTCTCGGCAACGGTGCCAAAAACTTGATCCGCCCGCGAACAGACTCATACTGTGGTTTGTTCGGTGAGTCGATCGCCGCGGGCGTGCTCGGGTAGGCAAGTGCACCTATCGCAAGTAGTACTCGATATTCGGGGGAATACCGAGGTCGTATTGTTCTCGGGGTCGTGTTTACTATTGTTACTCCTTCGGGAGGACTATTATTTTACTGAAAGTAAGGTAGAGATTTTAATTAAGTAAAGACGGAAAAAGTAAAAGAGCGAAAAAACGATTTAGAAAAATTCGATGAAGGGTTAACGCTCGGCATCGAATCGGATTAAGACAAAAATACTTTTTAATAATTAGGGGACTTAGTTTTCAAATTAATAAAAGGCAACTTGGCAGTGGAGGTTCCACAAATATGAGCTCACCTAGCTATAGGGATATCGCACACCTGAACGTTAAGACTATTCGACCGAACGTTAGTCAGACGAAAGATTCCTCTTAACCCCCTTTTACGCTAAGAAGCCCGCTATTGGGTGGGGAACCCAATCCGTTAGAATTACGCTTGTCCTCTCTCGAGGGTATGCACGCAACTCTATTTACCCAGGGGTGATCTGTCCATACGCACGGCCTCTCGGCTAGCTAGCGTATGGATAATGGAAATAGGGCTCACACATCGATTTGTGGTCCTACACGTCGTTAATATGGGGCAAACCTTAAGTGCTTAAATTAAAGTGAAAATAAAGAGATTTAATTATTACGAATTATTTTAAATGTCCCAATGCTCTTCGATGCTGAGGCTAATAGCGATTAGCCACACATCGGTATGGGGATGGCTTTATAATTTGATGAGGCGTAAGTTCGAAATTAAGCACTAAAAGGTTATAAGAAGAAGACATGAAAATGACAAATATTTAGAAACTAGAAAAGTTAGCCAAAACAAGAACTCACGCACAATCCAAATTATAAATAAAACACAATAAACTAAATTACAAAAACAAGGGAAATTACAAGTCCTACTCAAATGAGTAGGCGGGAAATAAAGACACGCCATTTAACTCTTAACGAGTAGGCGGAAATAAATGCAAGTACAAGTCCTACTAAAATAATTACAGAAAAATAAAAGACATGTCATTTAACTCAAATGAGTAGGCGGTAAACAAAATCCGGCCATTTAACTCCTATCGAGTAGGCGAAAATAAACGCTAACACACACTATACATAATTGAAAGAAAGCAATAAAACTATCTCCTACAGACACACACTCTACGTAGAAGTTGAAATGACAAAATGAAAACTAACTCTTACACTAACACATACAAATTAAAAGCAAAATGAAAGTTACCAAAAATTTAAAACTACTACTTTTCTATACTTAGGTTTACCAAAAACAAATTAAAAGAAGTTGAAAGAAAAGAATAGAACTATCTCCTACACACACACACTCTACGTAGAAGTTGAAATGACAAAATAAAAACTAACTCTTACACTAACACACACAAATTAAAAGCAAAAATGAAAGTTATCAAAAATTTAAAACTACTACTTTTCTATACTTAGGTTTTACCAAAAACAAATAAAATGAACAAAATAAAATTTTAGGAGAACAAAAGTTTTTCAAAACAAATCAAAAAACCAAAGTTCTTTAAAAATTAAAATTTCAACATTTTCATTCTTAGGATTTCATAAAAGTGATAAAAAAGTGAAAAGAAAATGAAAAAAACAAAAAAAGATTTTACAATCATACAAAAAAACTAAGTAAAAAAAAATAAAATCACTTTCAAAACTCTTTTATAAATACATAGGACTGAAATTTAAAAAAGAACATTAAGGAAGAACTTGTTGAAGAAGAGATAAACATATCATACCATGCTTGGAAATGAAATCTATAACAAACTCTAACATTGAGACAGGTAAAAAAACATAGAAAATGAACAAGTTACACTCATACACTCACACACACTTTTCATAAAAGGAAGAACAAAGGAGAAACTAAGGATAAAATGAGAAGAAAAGTGGGCACATAAGTTCATTCCAAAGTTATTTAAGAAGAGAAAAAACTAACATTTTTATTGATTAAAATAGACTATTACAAAGCTATTACAAAGCTAAAGGTAAAGAAAAAACAAACATGAAAGGAAGGGGGGAGAAATCTCCTTACATAGCAAAGGAATCCACGGATGCAGCCCACAAAACACACTAAAGTGGCTCAAAAATGTGAACCCTTGTTCATTACAGAAGTGGGGTATTTATAGGAAAAAAAATCTAAGTACATGCCCTCCGACACAGGCGTGTCGGTGGGCGTGTCACTACTATTTGCAAAGGCGGATGGTGATTTGACGGCAAAGTTGACTTCAGGGTGGACACGTGTCGGTCTCGTATTGGTCATGCCCCAGGTCACGGGGCGTGACGCTGGCCGTGTCGGGGAGGTGGATCTAGGCGCGGTGCGTCAAAAGTCGTCACGCGGGTCTTGTCGGCCAGGTGGAGAAGTCACTCCCCAGGTCACGGCGTCACACTGGGCGTGTTGGTTGGTGTCGACACTCGACAAACGTCGAGCAGAAAGTGTCGAGTTGACAAATCGTCGAGCTGCTGGAGAATCATCGAGCGCGAAGAGGGGTCAAGCCCTAGTCACGGGCGTGAAGCTAGGCGTGGCGCAGAGTCGACGATCGTCGAGTTGAAATTGTCGAGCGGGAAAATCGTCGACCGGAAATCATCGATCGAAAATTTCGCGGGATTGTGACGTGTCACGCCCTGATCATGGGCATGACCCAGGGAACACGGGCGTGTCAGCACTGTTTTGGCAGATTTTTCTTTTTTTCTTGAAAAATAAAATAAAATAAGTTAGTAGTAAATTTACAAAAATAGGAGTATTTTATTGAACAAAAATAAGTAAAAACGATGAAAATGACTAAATTAATGTACACAAAATACGTAAATTTACAATTCATCACCAGTAGAATTGCATTTAGATCCGGAATCGAAGTACAGAATAAGCATGATGTGTGAAGCTCATCCGGACAGGTTAGTCTAGATTGGTGATGGTTGTATGCTTTGTATGCAAGTAAGACTTCGTGTTAATCACGTAGATTTTAGAGTCGCGGGGTGTTCAGGTGGCTACAGTGAATGTACTGGAGGTAGTCTCCACGAAAACACCCGAAAAAGGAGAAGAAACGATAGTTTGTCCCCTACCCTCGCGGCGGTAGTGCTACCGTCGATGATATGTCCCAGTGTGCTATGTATTTGTGAGGCCTGTCTTCGGGAGACCTAGAGGCCATTGATTGTAAAGCCTCTCTCTGGGAGACCTGTGAGCTATAATTTGATTAAGCGTGAGCTTAATTTGCTCAGCTTGTGGGGCCTATCTTGTGAGACCTGGGGGCCATGTGTGAGACCTATCTCTCGAGGACCTATGGGCTATTGTGGTGGGCATGAGCATAATTTGCCCAGCCAAGGTAGCCATGAGAGCTATCCTAGGATCATAATTGGGTTATGTATCATACAAAATGGGAAAGGGGACGCTGACGTGCATCATGGATGACGCGATTGATGAATTGAGCACGAGAAATTACTGAACTTTACCCACCCTAGTCGATCGTATTGGAGTGAGTCATACTATGTGTTGGGTACATTGGAATAAATGTACCTGATTTGAAGAAGCCTCACCCTACTCAATGATATACATCAAAATGTATTTGATGTGTTTTGAGTTTAGTTGTGCAGGTTAAGTATTTGCAGGGAAAGCTGAAAAGTTTCTAAGTCCATGTGTCGACACCTAGAAGAAAAGTGTCGACACTTGAGAAGGCTTGTGTCGACACCCAGAGAAGCAGTGTCGACACTTGGATTAATTGTGTCGACACCAGGAATGCAGAGTCGACACCAGGAGGAAAGAGTCGACACATACAGGCTGTGTCGACACACAATGAAGAAATGTACAGAGAAGCTGTGTCGACACTTAGAAGCAGTGTCGACACCCAGAGGAACTTTGTCGACATCAAAAGTGTCGACACTAGGAGGCTGTGTCGACACTCAGCAAAACTTCAACAAATTCTAAGTACAAGTGTTGACACAAAGAAGATGTGTCGACAGAAAACAAAAGTCTCAACACAAGAAGAATGTGTCGACACTCAGTAAAGTATCAACACTGAAGGCATGTGTCGACACCAAGGAGATGTGTCGACACTTAGCAAGTATCAACACAAGAAGATGTGTCGACACAAAGGAGTTGTGTCGACACTTACAAGAAATCAACTAAGTATCAAAGAAGAAGGACTTGTGTCGACACCAAGGATCAGTGTGAACACATGTTGAAGAAGAAGTGTCGAGAAGCAGATTCCACAACACATGGAGTTGTGTCGACACCAATAAGGCTAGTGTCGACACTTAGTCTACTTGTGTCGACACTTAGTCTATCGGTGTCGACACTTAAAGACTGACTGTCTCGACACTTTCAGACAATTACAGAAAATTCAAGAAGTGATTGTATGACTTGACAGCTGCCATTCCAGCCGGTCTACTGCAACTGTCAGAGATGTCAGAAAGTCGTTAGGAACCGGATCAGCCGGTCACCATGAAGAAAGCCTACATAAAGGCTTATACCTTCAACAGATAGAAGTGATTAAAAAAAGAGATTGAAAATCGATCAAGCAATTCATTGAAGAATCAGTTGAAGTGATCAGAAGATCTAAGAAGTTGGAGAGAGAGAGCTCCTTCCAAGTAGACAGCTGTTGAACCAGGCTGTGAAGAAAAGTTTCAGATTGAGATCTGAATCTTAAGTTAGCAATGATTAAAGATCAGCTGCATAGAGTATCAACCCTACTGAGTTCTAAATTCAAGAAGCTTTGAACGAAGCTAAGGGAGGTTGATCTCAGCAAAGTTCTTTCAAGAACTCTTCAAGAAACCATTCCACTCTTCTCTCTCATCCTGAGTTGTGGTTATATACATTGTAATTTTAATTTCTTGTAGGATCCTAAGGGATCCGACTTGTAAGCCTGAAATTATAAAGTCTGAGTGGTAGGGCCCGTGTTCCTGAGTGTAGGAGATATTTGTCTCTGAGTGTAGGCCTTGTTGAAGGCTGAGTATAGGTCTTTGTGAAGACTGAGTGGTAGGGCTGTGTTCCTGAGTTGTAAGAGTGGGATCACTCTGAGCTGTAGGAACCTATTTGGGGTTCTGAGTGTAAGATCTGAGGATCTGATGAATAGTGGAGAAGTTGGGCCGAATCTAGTACACTACTAGATAAGCGTAGGGGGAAAGTGGATGTACCCAGTCCTTGGGGAACCACTATAAAATCTGTGTGTTCTGTGTGTGTGTATTATTCTGTGATTGTTGTGTTGTAATGCTGTGAAGAATTGTTTATAATTCTGTGATTCTGCCTAAAAGTTTAAAAAGATTAAGGTCACCTATTCACTCCCACCCCCCTCTAGGTGAGTAGGTACAATTTATTTCAAGTGATATCAAAGTGAGGTTACTCAAAAAGGACATAACTTTCTGAGTAAAAGATCCTGTAGTCAGAATTAATAGAATCAAGAATCAAGAAAAAGGGTTCAACAGAGAATCACAAAGAACTTGGATCCATGAAGTTGCCAATATGCAGAAAGGAGATCTTTGGCATTTGGAAAGAAAGGGTTAGACTATTTATGGAAGCCTCTGACCCTAGAATCTATATCACAGTCAAAGAAGGGCCATATGTGCCAATGAAAGTATCTGTGTTAGATGTAAATCAGAGAACTCCAAAATACTTTTCTGAAATGACCAAGGATGAGATTATTCTGGCCACCATAGACAAGAGAGCTCAGAATATTATAGTACGTGCAATAGATGATGCCACATTCCAGAATTTAATTCACTGTATAACATCAAAGGAAATGTGGGACACAATGATAGTGTACATGGAGGGCTCTGAAGAAGTTAGACAAGACAGGAAGTCTTTTTTGAATCATGAATATGAGAGCTTCAGACAAGGAAGGTCTGATAGCATAACTGAGTGCTACAAGAAATTCTATAGGATAGTTAACGAGTTAATGTCCTATGGAAGAGAATTCAGTAATTATGAGCTGAATGATAAGTTCTTGAGATCCCTAACTAAAGACTAGGATACCAAGATTTGTGCCATAAGGGAAATGACCAAATTAGCAGACATTCCTCCCCCAACATTGTTTGGAAAACTGTTATCATATGAGATGCAGTTAATGGTAAGGAAGGAGGAGGAGAAGACTACCAGAGTTGAGCATAAATAAAGAGCTGTGGCTTTCAAGACAGAAGCAACCAGGAAATGTAAAAGTAAGTCTCCATCTCTACCTCCAAAAGTAGCTGAGACTGAGTCAGATGAGTCAAAAAGCAAGAATTCTGAAAGCAGTGAGAGTGATGAAGATTTTGCAGCTTTCACTAGACATTTTAAGAAGTTTCTTAACAATAAACAGTGGATGTATAAGCCATCTACTTCACAGAAGTCATCAAAGAATGATAGGAGTAAGTCCAGGCAAAGTAAAACTACATCCTCAAAGATAGTTTGTTATTGTTGCAACAGACAGGAACATGTTGTTGCTGACTGTCCAGAGAAGAGGAAAGAGTTAACTGATAAGAAGAAGACTCAAATCAAGGGCAAAAAGGAAAGGTCCTTTGTTGCTAAGAAGGACAAAAGTCTGTCTGATATGTCATCTTCAGAATCAGATTTAAAAGCTGAGGCTTACATTAGACTGTTTGCTGAAGAAGAGGAAGATGAGTTCATCCAGTTAATGAACTCTATATTTGAGCATGAGGACAATCAGTGTCAGGGACTGATGGCCTTATCAGAAGGAGACAAAATCCAGGATCAGCATGGACCAAGTCAGGTACAAAATTATTCTGCTAGTTCAATTTCTAGTTCTGAGTCAGATTCAGATACATCATCATCAAGTGATGTTAGTGGATCTGAATCTGAGGGAGATATTCATCAGTTGATTGATGAATATAGAGTACTGTTGCAAGCTTTAAAGAAAATCAAATCCTTGGCCAAGAGTCAGGCTAAGGATATTGTCAGTCTTAAAGTTGCTGCAACAGATTTTGACAAGTTGCTTGATCAGAAACTAAATGAAATAGCCAGACTGAAGAACATTACTGTTATTCAGATGGGGACTATAACATTTAAAAATGATCAAATCAGAAATCTGGAGATTAGTCTTCAGAAGGAGAGAGATATAGTAGCAAGGTTATCTAAACCAAAGTCTGTTCTATCTTTGATAGATGAGTTCATTTCTCAAAAGGGTAAAACTGGATTGGGATTTACTAAACCTGCCAGGACTGTACAGTCCAAGTCTAAGGGCAATGCCCCAGTACTCAACAAGCCTTCTGTAGATACTACAGCCAGGGTTGTACCTAAGCATAGGTACAACATATTTGAGTGCTGGTGTTATGGCAAGGTAGGCTACTTTGCCATAAACTGTTGGCACAATTCTAGTGCCAAGATGAGTAGCAATCTTCCTGCTAGAAAAGCTACAGGTAGTTTTGTTAAGAGGCAAACTAACCAACACCAAGGACCTAAGAATTCTTTAGGTTCTAAGGTTAACTAATCTGTTTTGCAGGTGAGTCCAAGTGACCCTGCCCCAATATGGTATTTGGACAGTGGATGTTCCAGGCACATAACTGTAACTAGGGGATTGCTAAAGGACTATACACCAATAAAGGATGGTCATAAAGTCACCTTTGGTGGTTCTGAAAAAGGAATCATCAAAGGCTTTGGTAACATTTCTAGCAACCTTATTACAATTACTCAAGTGGCTTATGTTAAAGGTTTGAAACACAATATCATTAGTATAAGTCAGCTGAGTGATTTAGGATATGACATCTCATTTGTCAAAGATGGTTGTCATATCAGGAGGTCAAATGATCAAGAGATCATTCTGACATGTTATAGAAAGAGAAATGTCTATTGTCTAGACATTATGTGTGAGAACAATGTTTCTCCTGTGTATCTTGTTGATGATGAGAAAGTTTCTCATTGTGTCAAATGGCATAAGAGGCTAGCCCATCTCAACTACAAGATAATTGTCCAACTCTTTAGCAAAGAGTTAGTGAGGAATGGTCCTCAGGTTAAGTGTATTAAGGATGGGATATGCTCAGCTTGTCAAAAGGGCAAGCAGACCAGATCCACCTTTAATAGCATTGAGAACAAAGATGATGTGAGGTGCTTATACCTCTTGCATATGGATCTTTTTGGTCCTATGCCAATTCACAGCCTAGGTAGGAAGGTCTACACATTTGTGGTTGTAGATGACTACTCAAGGTTTTCCTGGGTGTTCTTCCTTATACAGAAATCTGAAACTCCAAGTATCTTATACAGTTTTGTTAAATAAATTCAGAATGAATTGGACAGTACAGTGGTCAAAATTAGAAGTGACCATGGTACTGAATTTCAGTCTGACAATATGACAAAATTGTGTGAAGAATTTGGAATTTTTCAGGAATTCTCTTCACCAAGAACATTTCAGCAAAATGGCATTGCTGAGAGGAAAAATAGAACCTTGATTGAGGCTGGTAGAACCCTATTAAGTGACACATCTCTCCCAGAATATTTCTGGGCTGAGGCAGTAAACACTGCATGTCATGTAATTAATAGGGCCACTATCACCAAGAGCCACAATAAGACCCCCTATGAGATTGTGAAAGGCAAAAAACAAAATCTATCCTATTTCAGGATCTTTGGTTGTAAATGTTTTATACTTAACAATGGTAAGTCTTACTTAACCAAGTTTGCTGCCAAATCCCAAGAGGGGATCTTTGTTGGGTACAACAACAATAGTAATGCTTATAGGATTTACAACTTGACTACTCAAGTTGTAGAAGAGTCAGTACATGTAGTATTTGATGAAGCTAGACTCATTAACAATGAATTGTCTAGAAGTATTTGCAGCTCCACAGGTGTGACTGAGAAGATGGACAAGCTTAATATTAAAGAAAGGTCTACTACAAGTCAGCAAGTGGATGATAGTGGTTGTTGTCCAGGGGGAATACTAGATGCACCTGATGTAGAAGAAGACACAGAAGTGCAACAAGTTGAAGAAGCTGAATGAGTATAACCTGAAGACAGACTGCCTCCAGTAAATAGGCATCTAAAAGATCATCCAGCAAATCAAATTATTGGTGATCTCAGACAAGGGGTACAAACAAGAAGCAGAAATCTAAGTTCAGTACTCTACTCCAGTTTTTTATCCCAAGTAGAGCCAAAGAAATTTGAAGAAGCCATCCTAGACCCTCATTGGGTTGAGGCAATGCAAGAGGAGCTGAATCAGTTCAAAAGATGCAAAGTCTGGGAGCTTGTTCCTAAACCAAAAGACCACAATATAATTAGAACTAAGTGGATCTTTAGGAATAAGATGGATGAACATGGAGTGATTATAAAAAACAAAGCAATACTGGTTGCAAAAGGATATAGGCAGGAAGAAGGTATTGACTTTGAGCAAACCTTTGCTCTAGTAGCCAGACTGGAGGCAATAAGGATTTTCTTGGCCTATGAAACCTATCAAGGGTTTAAAGTATACCAAATGGATGTTAAGTAAGCTTTTCTGAATGGAAATCTGAAGGAAGAAGTCTATGTGGAACAGCCATCAGGTTTTGTTGATTCTACTAAACCTAATTATGTTTATAGACATAGAAAGGCTTTGTATGGGTTAAAACAAGCCCCTAGGGCTTGGTATGAGACCCTGTCTAGTTTCCTCATTGAGAATAAATTCACAAGGGGGAAAATAGACAAGACTCTATTCCTTAGGGAATCCAGAGGTAAGATAATCTTAGTCCAAATATATGTAGATGACATTATATTTGGGTCTACAGAAAATAGTCTTTGCAAAAAGTTTGCAAAACTTATGCAAGGACAATTTGAAATGAGCAGTATGGGGGAACTTAAGTTCTTCTTGGGTCTTCATGTTAGACAGACTGAGGATGGTTTATCCATATGCCAGTCTAAGTTCACCCTAGAATTGATAAGGAAGTATGGTATGGAATCATCCAGTACCATGAAAACTCCTATGGGGTCAAGTATGTCTCTTAGCAAAGATGATGCACGGAAACCTGTAGATGAGACTTTATATAGAGGGATAGTTGGCTCCCTATTGTATTTGACTGCTAGTAGACCAGATATCATGTATGTTACATGTGTTTGTACTAGGTACCAAGCTTGCCCTAAAGAATCTCATTTGACTGCAGTCAAAATAATATTGAGATATCTTAAGGGCACTCCTTATCTAGGCCTTTGGTACCCTAGGAATGGAGACTTTGAACTGACAGGTTATTCAGATGCAGATTTTACAGGTTGCAAGGAAGATAGGAAAAGTACAATAGGTACCTGTCAATTCCTAGGTGGAAGACTGATTTCATGGAGTAGCAAGAAACAAACAAGTGTAGCTATATCCATAGTAGAATCAGAGTATGTGGCTGCAGAAAGTTGCTGTGCTCAACTTCTATGGATACAACATCAGCTTGAAGATTATGGTATTCAAGTAAGTAGAACACCTCTATTTTGTGATTCTACTAGTGTTATTTCTATTGCAAACAATCCTGTTTCCCATAGTAGGACTAAGCACATAGAAATAAAATACCATTTTCTAAGAGAGCATGTGGAAAAAGGAGATATTTCACTAGAATATGTTAATACAGATAATCAGCTAACTGACATGTATACTAAGCCCCTAGATGAAACCAAATTCAATAGGTTTAAAATTGAATTAGGGATGATAAACTTAGAATAGTTTACAAAAATTGGCTAAGTAAAATAGTGTCGACACACAGAGTTGTCTGTGTCTAGACAGAGAAGTGGTGTCGACACTTCAGAGAAAAGGTGTCGACACATCTAGGAAATCTGTGTCGACACTTCAGAGAATTTGTGTCGACACATGCAGTGTAGGTGTCGACACATCCAAGGTGGTGACGACACTTAGGATTTATACAGAATTAGATAAGTAAAGTCTCGACTAATTGTCGAGCTAAGTGGTGTCGACACATAAACAATTGTCGACACATATATTCTGTCGACTATACTTGTGTCGACACATAGTTGTCGAGACATTATAAGTAAGTGTCGACACTTTTCAACAGTGTCGACATAATTTAAGTATCTTGACGCACCCTTTCATCTTCGATTCTAGAAAGGTATAAATAGGTTTTCACCATTATCTGTCGACACGCTCACCAAAGTTTCGAGACCAAACTTGTGTGTCGACACCTCTCTTCTCTAAATTCGAATTTCTTCAAACCCTAATGACGCCCAAGCTAGAAGAGAATGTGAATGAATGATATGAACTCGTGCGACATGCATTTGATGACGCGGAACCTGAGATCAAAGGCGTGATAACCCTAATAGCTGAGACTGGGTTAGAATTTCTTATTTCAGAACCGATCAAGATCTGGAAGAAGGAGGTCCTGGAGTTTCTGAATGCAGCAAAAATAGATGAATCAGGACTCAAGATTAAGTCCAGAGTTCATGGGGAAAAGGTGAAGGTCTCTCCTAAAAGCCTGAGAAAGGTAATGAAACTACCAAGGACTAAGGAAGAAGAAGATGTTTATGCTTCTAAGACTAGAGAAGCATTAACATGGTGTGGACTGGACTCCAAAATGAAAATTGGATTTGTTTTCAACAGAAAGGGAATGAATATGCAAGGCAAGTTTATTTCTGAGATTGTGGGCAAAGTCATCCTAAGCAAGCCTGGAGGCCATGACAGAATCTCAGCTCACATGTTTAGTCTCATGACAAGGATAATATTCAAACTAAATACTAATTGGGCTACAGTTATGTTTGATAAAATTAAAGAAAGTATGAAGAAGCCAAATCTGGGTAGAATACTATGTCTTTACCTAGATGGCAGTATACCTGAGATAATGAACCAAGCTGCAGGTTCAAAAATAAACCACATGAGGAGAATGGATTTAAGAATCTTCTCTAGGTGGGATGGAGTGTTGACCAAGGAGCTGCCAACTCCAGAGAAGGAAACACCTCTAAAGAAGAAGAAGAAGACAGCCCCTATGGCTCAAGTATCCTCTAGCAGCTCTGAAGAGCAAGTTGTTTTTACTCCTGATGAGGAAGAAACTAGAAATACTGGACAATTTCCAGCAGGACAAGAAGATGCACCAAGAGAGGGGAAGCTACCACAAGCTAGCCCAATTCACCTGGATCCACTCCAGGGGGAGCCTCTACTGGTGGATGAGCCTACTCCCTTAGAGAGTGAAAGGGCTACCCAAAATATACTTGAGGTAATAACTGAAATCAACCAATTGGTTTTCCTTATTGAGAATGAAGTTATGACTGACACATTATCTAATGTTAATCAGCAACCTTAGATTCTTAGTCAACCCCCAGATGTTGTCATGGAGGACATATCTGCTGCAGATAAAGTGGTTGATGAGATTAGAGATTCTCCAGCCCATCATCAACAGGAATTTACCTTACAAGAGATATTCCCTGATCTTCTCCAAACAGATTTTGAGCAAGAGAAAGCTGTTGTTGAGGGGGAGAGGGTCAATGTTGAGGGGGAGCAAGTGGAGATTGAAGAAGAAACTGCAAGCAAAGAGACTGAGAAACCAAAGGATGCTGATGAACTTCCAAGGACTGAGAAGGATTTTCCTCCTAACCCAAAAGGAAGAGTTGACATTGCTAGCACATCTGCCTTAGAGGATGATGAGGCTGCAAGATCCAAGAAGAGGAAATTTCAAGACTTCAAGAGGAGGAGCCAGACATACAAAAAGGCACTGCAAACAATTGCACCACAGCCTGACCCATCAACTGATTTCAATTCACTGATGGTGGCTTTACAAATTAAGTTGGATGAGCAAAGAAAAGCTCTGGAAAAGTACATAGATGAAGGCCATAAGTCACTGCAATTTGATCTGGCCCAAGACATCAAGTCAATCAGATTTGAAGTGAATCAGAACAAGAAAGAGATGACTGACTTCTTGAAAGAAAACTGTTGTCGACCTAAATCACCTAGAGGGGGTGAATAGGTGGTTTTTGCGTCTTTTGCGGAATAAAAAATAATTAGAGCACGGCACAGAAATATCTACCAGTATCACAGACGACACAAGATTTATAGTGGTTCCCCAACCTTGGGTATATCCACTTTCCCTCACCTATCTAGCAATCAACTAGACTCGGCTACTCCACTATCTCAGATCAAAAATCGATCCTATCCTCGGAACAAAGTTCCTACAAACTCGATCCAAACAAAACGGATCTACACCTCGGAAGATAGCACTTCCTACAAACTCGGAGTGAAAGACTCCTACACTCGGAGTAGATTTCTCCTACAAGAATAAAGTAAAGTTTACAAGAATACAAACAGTAAATCACTTAGATCTGGATGAAACGGCCAGGATCTTCTTCTTTTCAGCATTGTAGCACTTTCAGGAATCGGTAAAGATGTTCTCGGCTTCGATCTGGATTTACTTGCTTTTACAGAAATCAAGAGAGAATATGATCAGCGAAGTCGATCTCGATCTGTAACTTTCTTCAGAATATTCAACTGAAAGTAGAAGCTTTGCCCGGAGAAGAAGGCGGAGGCGGCGGCTTCCATTTCGCGAAAATCATAGAGGAGTCGGCTGAAGAACTTTCTTAAAATGAATTGATAAGAAAGATTTGAGAGTACTTAGGGTTTGTCATTTTCTGATAAGACCTTATATAGGAGAGACTAACGATCATAATCGGTCATAATGATGTACACGTGGACCAATCATGTCGCATGATTTGAAAAATCGCATCAGAAAAAGGACTTAGAAAATTTTTGGAAAGATTCAGCCCACTACATGTGTAAGTCAATAACTACTCGAGTAGTTGAATAACTACTCGAGTATATTATGAAGAACATATTCAGGTATAAATATAAAGACTACTCGAGTATATAGAGATCAACTACTCGAGTAAGCAGTCAGAGCTACTCGAGTACGTGTAGAGACCTACTCGAGTATATAGAGGACCTACTCGAGTACTAGAAAAGCTACTCGAGTATATTACATAAACTACTCGAGTACAAGAAATACTACTCGAGTGGAATACTTAGAAAAATTCTGAAGAGGTCTGCTGGCAACTACTCGAGTAGTTGAACTAACTACTCGAGAGGAAGTAATCTACTCGAGTAGGTTAAAGTTCTACTCGAGTAAAAGACTTAGAAAAATTCTGGAGTAGGGAAATATCAAGGTACACGAGTAACACATGATCTACTCGAGTAGGTATAATGAACTACTCGAGTATATTTCTATCTACTCGAGTAAGTGAGTATACTTACTCGAGTATATGAGTATACTTACTCGAGTATATTACTTAGAGAAATTTAGATGAGAAAACCCTATAGTACTCGGGTATAAAGAGTAATCTACTCGAGTATATAAGCATGTTACTCGAGTATATGACTTGGTCTACTAGAGTAGGTGACTTAGCTACTCGAGTATATGACTATGTCTACTCAAGTACAAGGTTCCTTTACTCGAGTAAATGATACTCAGACTACTCGAGTAGGTGAAGGCTCTACTCGAGTAAAACACTTAGAAAATTTTTTTTTATGTTGGAAAAACTGATTCTTCTAGAGTAGCCAACTTCAAATTTCTTTCCCATGGTCAAATAGCTTGAATATTAAGTGCATCCCAATAGAGAGACCACACATGAGTCAACACCTTGGAATATGCAATGAGGGATTACATTGCACAGTTCCTGTGTTTGAAGACCCACTGTGGACTGACAATGGTCTACACTTCCAGTGAAATTCCTGCACACATATAACTCAAACCAATCATCAGATACAACTTAATTCATCTTAGTTCCAAGGTGACTTCATCAAATCTGGGTTCATGTGGATGAAATACCCAACAATCTCCCCCTATTTGTTGAAGTCAGAACCCTTTACACTAAGGTGAATTATAGACATAAAAGAAACTAAGTAGAAAAATATGAGCAGGTAAGCAAAGGATAATGAAAAAGATAATTAGACAGTAATGAAGAATTGTATATATATGAGTTTCCAAAAACATCAAGTCTACAACTTGTCATTTCAATCTCTCATCATCTTTTAGGTTTAGGCTTGAGAGTGCTGCTTATCTATCTCTTCCTGCTGTCTTCTTAGATAGCTGAATGGCTTTGGGAAGTATTTCGGAGGCCTTGGAGGAGCAGCAGGGTTATTTCTCCCAAATTCTCTATTATGGATCTTCCTTTTCAGCATTGACTTCTCATATAACTCCCATTCCTAGGAATTGTAGTGCATGTTTTTGTTCTCATTGTGATCCATGACCAGCCTGAGTGTGTCCAAGATGAGAGACTTTGAAGTTGGAGACCAGGCTTCAGCATGTTCAGGGGCCTTAGAAGGAGCAGTCCTGCTAGCAGAGGGACCATCACCATATTTCCTTTTCTTCTTGTGGATTCTGATCTCTGGAGGGGCTTGAAGGAATATATCAGCAGGATCGTCTTCTTCCCAGCCAGGAGCATAAGTGTCTGGAGGAGCAACTGAGTCGCCAGGCTTGGGAGAGAAGGTATGTTGTTGAGGAACAGCTGGGGCAGTGACATCTGTGGCTAGAGGATTGAGATGATGGGGAATTATGTTTGGGACAACTGCAAGATCTGGCAAGATATGATTGTGCATCCAGACAGCAGTATCATAGGTGTGATATTTGACACTCTGTATCTGGGCAAGCACATCATCATGAATGGTCTTCACATGAGCTTTCCATTCAACTGTCTTCTGAGCAGTAGATTTTTTTACCTGGTCTTTGAGTTCTTTTATCAAACCATCCACCTTTCTGATTTCAACAAATAGTTGCTTTATGGTGTCATCTTTAAAACTGCCAACTTCTTCACCAATTGTCATCTTGTTGGCTTCATTTCTCTTGTCTAGCTCAATCTGATTGTTGGCCAGGGTGACACCTTGTTCCATGACATTGCCAATACTAGTGATAATATGGTCAAGAGCTTTGCCACCAAGTTGGAATAGGTACTTGAGCTTGTCAGTTTATGCTGAATTTCAGCAAAACCTCTGCTCATCTCAGTCTCAAGAGCAGTAACTTTGTTAGTGACCACCTTTAGAGAGGTGTCAAAATAGGTTCTTTGTTCTTGAATAAGAAGTGTAATACTTTGCAGCAGATCGGAGGAGGAGGAAACTGTAGCAGCAGCTGAGGGAGCAGCAGTAGGGATAGGAGGAATTACCCAAGGAGCTATTTCTTCAATTTGCACTGAGCTGAGAGCACTGGTGGTAGGAATAACATCATCCAATTCTTCTGTATCATGGGGGATGGAGAAATCTAGATTTCTGAAAGGAGCCGCATCTAGCTTAGGAGAAGGCTCATCAGAAATAAAAATGGTGTCTGGCTTATCTGCTGGAGGAGGTGGTGAAGGTGTGGGAGTCCTGGCTGGAGAGTGGGCAGGAGTCTATGCTGGAGACAAGTCCTCGTTATGTTCAGGGATTGGAGCTGGAGGAGATAGAGGAGGAGGAAGCACATCTTCAGAAAGCTCTGCAATAATGGCATCTATAGCAGCAGCTGTTGATAGAAGAGTGTCTTGAGGTACTTGATCTGAGGGAGTGTCTGGACTCTGTGGAGTATGAGGTAGGGATGGAATTTCTGGCGGAGGAGAGGGATGCTTGACTTGGCTAGAAGGAGCAGGCTCCCCCTCACTTGGTACACCAAAGGAGCGGGCCACATGATGAGGAGAGGGAGATGGAGTCCTGTCCTCTACAACTGGAACTTCTGGGATTGCTAAAATCTGTGCAACTTGGGCATAGTTCTTGAGCTTGAGATCCCATCTCTGAATTGAAGAGATGGAGACCTTCTTCATGTGGTGATGAAAGATATGGTACCTAAACACCTAGAGGGGGGGGGGTGAATAGGTGACCTAATCCTTTTCTAACTTTGTTGGCAGCCAAACAGTTATATCACAAATTTCTAACTAGTTTATTACAGCAATCAGCAATAATCAAACAAACACAGATCATCCACAGCACAAACACAGCACAGCACATAGTGTTTTATAGTGGTTCCCCAAGTTATGGGTACATCCACTTTCCCCCTTCGCCTATCTAGCAGTGTACTAGATTCGGCCTAACTTCTCCACTGTCTCAGAACCCAAATTGGTTCCTACCTCAGGCCCAAAGCCTTACACTCAGCTTTATCCCAAAGCCTACACTCAGCCAATCAAGGCCTACACTCAGCCAATCCAAGGCCTACACTCAGAGATCTTAATCTCCTACACTTAGGCTAACAAGCCCTACCCTCAGCCTTTATAAATAGAGGCTTACAATCACTCAGATCCAATGGATCCTACAAGTTACAAATGTAATACAGATAATGACTCTACAACTCAGAATTACAGGAGGGGAGTTGAGAGATTCTTGATGAGTTCTTGGAAGAACTCAGCTGGATTCACCCTGACTTAGCTTTCTTCAAAGCTTCTTGAGTAGAACTGAATAAGGTTGAATCCTCTGCAGTTGTTCCTTGACCTCTGCCACTTAAGACCCAGAACTGAATCTGAATCCTTCTTCTCAGCCTAGTTCCTGAGGCTGATTTCTTGGAAGGAGCCCTCTCTCTCCAACTTCTTAGATCTGCAGATGGAATGCAAGATCTTCTTGTGTTTATACTCTGTGTACCACTTTACAGATTACTTGAATAATCTGATCAATTACTTTAATTATTCTCTCTACTACCACAACAACAGTTTCTGTAAACTGTGGGTGCCTATTTATAGGCTTTCTTCATGGTAACCGGCTGGTCCGGTTCATAACTGACTTCTGACATCTCTAACAGTTGCTGTAGACCGGCTGGATCGGCAGCTGTCATGTCAACCAGTCACTTCTTGAAAATCTCTAACTATTTATAAGTGTTGAGACATTCTGTCTTTAAGTGTCGACACTTATAGTCCAAGTGTCGACACATGTTGTGTAAGTGTCGACACAAGTCTACAAGGTGTCGACACAATTCCTTGTATGTCTCGACATAGATTCTTCTGCATGTGTCGACACTAAAATTGAGTGTCGACACAAATACTTGTTCTTCTAGCTTTTGCTGAATTCTTCTATGTGTCGACACATCTCCTTTGTGTCGACACAATTTCTTGTGTTGAATCTGTCAAGTGTCGACACTGCTTCTTGGTGTCGACACATAGTCTTCTATCTTGAATCTTGCTGAGTGTAGACACAGCTCCTTGTGTCGACACACCTTCTTGTTGTTGAGACTTCAGGTGAGTGTCGACACATTCCTTTAGTGTCGACACTTGTACTTAGAATAATTTGCTGCTCTTTCTGTTCTTTGCTAAGTGTCGACACAGCTCCTTGTGTCGACACTTTCTTCAAGTGTTGAGTCTTTAGCTAAGTGTCGACACATTGTGCTGGGTGTCGACACTTACTTCAAGTGTTGAGTCTTTAGCTAAGTGTCGACACATTGTGCTGGGTGTCGACACTTACTTCAAGTGTTGACTCTTCTGCATAGTGTCGACATATTGTGTTGAGTGTCGACACATTCTTCAAATGCTGACTCTTCAGCATAGTGTCGACAAATTGTGTTGAGTGTCGACACTTGTACTTAGACTCTGCAGACTTTTGCTGAGTGTCGACACAGCTCCAAGTGTCGACACTTTCTGGTGTAGACACTGCTTCACTGGGTGTCGACACAGCTCCTTGTGTCGACACTTTCTGTCTGCACTTTTCTTCACTGAGTGTCGACACAGCTCCAAGTGTCGACACATTCTGTCTGGTGTCGACTCTGTATCCCAGGTGTCGACACAATGACTCCAAGTGTCGACACTGCTTGTTTGGGTGTCGACACAGGCTTTCTTAAGTGTCGACACTTACCCTCTGGGTGTCGATACATGGACTTAGAAACTTTTTTACTTTAGTCCATTACTTTCTTAACCTGCACAAGTAACTCAAACATACATCAAATACATTATGATGTATATCATTGAGTTGGGTCAGGCTTCTTCAAATCATGTACATTTGACCAATGTACCCAACAATCTCCCCCTATTTGGAGAAGTCATAACCTTTAGTCAATGATATACACCATTCATAATTAAAAATTTCAAAATGATGTAAAGCAGATTATAATCAGCAGGGTAAACATAAACATGTAGAAATTCACACATGTATACATATTCAACATTGCAGAACAAATAAGAAACAGACACATTTCAGAACAATCATACTATATTAATCATAA
The DNA here is from genome assembly GCA_039583875.1 of Platanthera guangdongensis. Classification (NCBI taxonomy): domain Eukaryota; kingdom Viridiplantae; phylum Streptophyta; class Magnoliopsida; order Asparagales; family Orchidaceae; genus Platanthera; species Platanthera guangdongensis. The sequence goes on along the minus strand of CM077152.1, from coordinate 161,527,811 downwards.
ATTGTTCTAACATTTTTCTAATACATCTTTAATGATTTACAAAAATGTTTCTCATACAAAAGATTACAATAATCTTCAAGTTTAATTCCTAATCTATTTCTGATCAGGTACTTTGATAACAATTCCTTTGCCAGCCTGGACTTTAGCCTTGACAACAGCAGCAGCAGTAGGCTCAGCATCAGCAGGCTTCTTGCCTTTTGAGTCCTTCTTCTTTTGTTCTTCAGCCTTGATTTTCTGTCTCTCAAAATAATGATAGGGCTTAGGAAAGTACTTGCTAGGCTCCACAGCTGTAGGAGGTAGCTTTCCCATCTTAGCCTTCCTTCTGTGCTGAACAATGGCTTCTTGCCTGATCTCATGCTTCCTCCATTCTGCTTCAGAGAACCACTTGTTTCTATCAGTAGTGTTGTCTTTAGCAGCTTTCCAGGCAGGTAGAATGATATTTCTAGAGGTAGGGCTCCATTGTTCAAAGTCTGGCTTTAGTTCAGCTTGTTCCCTAAACCTCTTCTTTGACAACCTTGCCTCTTCTTCTTTGTCTAAGGCCTCTTGCATAGCTGCTGTTATAGGTTGAACAACCTTTTCTAAATGGACATTGTCCTTGCCCTCAGATGGGCTATACATTGTGCTCACCTCTGCTTGAATCATTTCAAAATTTGGAGGTGGATAAATGACTTGAGCTACTTCTTGTGGCTCACCTCCAAAATAGGCAGGGTTCAGTCCAGATTCAGCAACTTCATTGTCATCACACAGGGGAGGATATCCAAGTGTAGCCCTGATTGAATTTGATATCCATTTTGCATGCTCAGAACTTGCCTTGACTAACACTCTCTCCCCCTTTATGACTTCTTGAGCCACATGATCTCGCACATCATCTTTTTGGAACCTTATCTGACTATCCAAATATCTGATCCCCTCTTTAAAGAATGGTTTTAGCTTGGTAAGTTGTTCAGAGATGGCCTTCTGGGAATCTTGAATAGCAGTTTTGACAGCAGTAATCTCAGCTTGGAATATTTTATCAAAGTCAACCTTTGCAGCAGCAGCAGATGTAGAAGGTTCAGCAGACTTATTCTTCAACTCAGTGACTATAGCATTGTGGGAGGCAGTCAAATTTTCATTCATTCTTAACTGATTCTCCAGCACATACCCTTGTTTTAATGCTATATCATCTACTTGAGCCTTGATCTTCTCCTGGTGAGTTGCCAAATAGACCACTGCGTTACCACCATTTGAAAAACATTCAGTCATCTCTTTTTTATTAAGGTTCATCTCAAACCTTATTGACTTGATTTCCTGTGCCAGATCAAATTATAGGGTCTTGTGCCCTTCATCAACATAAGTCTCTATAGCTTTCCTGTGCTTATCTAGCTTGATTTGCATGGCTACCATTAAGGCACTATAATCAGGTGATGGAGTTTGTGTGACCAAGGATTGTTGAGCAACAGTTTGTAGAGCCTTCTTGTAGCTCTGACTTCTTCTTTTGAATACAAACAATTTCTTTTTCTTGGCCCTAGCACTTTCGTCATCTTCAGAGGCAGAGGTGCTGGCAATATCAACTCTATTCTTAGGGCTCTCAGGCCTCTCAGTTTGCACAGCAGGTGCTTGCTCAGTTTCCAGCCTAATAGGCTCTTCCAGAACTGACATGTGCTCCCCCTCAGCAGCAGCACTCTTATCTTCTGCAGCAGCAACCTTGTCCATGTCAAAATCCTCTTGATCTAAATTCAAAAACAAATCTTCCATTGTATATTCATGAGGGTATGGAGCTGGAGATAGTCTTTGCTCTTCAACCACTGACTCAGGGACCACTTCTTGTTCAGCAAATTTGTCTTCTAAAACAACATCTGGAACTTATTTGTCTAGCTGAGTTTGCTGATGAACATCAGACAAATTAGCATCTTTTATAATATAGTCTAAAGTTTTTAAGTCAGTGAGTACCTCTTGGATAATGATTGTGGCTTGCTCACTGTCCAGTGTAGAGGGTTGAGCTACAGCAGGAGGCTCCCCCTGGCTGTGATCCCTATGGATGGGGCTAGCTTGAGGCAGCTCCCCCTGGATCTCAGCTACATCTTGAGCAGCTGGGGTCTTGATTACAGTCTCCTCCTCTTGCTCATCAGGTGTGAACACCACCTGTTCTTCACTCTCAGAACTGCTTGAGGACTCTTGTGCCACAGCAGCAGTTTTTCTCTTCTTCCTGGGAGGAGAATCTTTCTTAGTAACTTGCTTCTCAGGGGTAGGCATATCCTTTGACAGCACCCTTTCCCACCTAGACAAGATCCTCATATCCATCTTTCTCATATGATTGATCTTGCTTCCAGCAGCTGTGCTCATTACCTCTAGTATTGTACCAGCCAGGTAGAGACTTATAATTCTGCCCAGATTGGGCTTCTTCAAGCTCTCCTTGATTTTATCACATACCACTAGAGACCAATCTGTTTTCAGGGTAAAGATGATTCTAGTCATAATTTCAAACATGGAGGCAGACACCCTGTCATGCCCTCCAGTCTTGCTGAGAATTACCTTGCCTACAATCTCAGACAGGAATTTTCCTTGACTGTTCATGCCTTTCCTGTTAAAGACAGAACCTATCTTCAGCTTTGGATCAAGTCCACACCAGGTAAGAGCTTCCCTGGTCTTGGATGTAGAAACTTCTTCTTCATCCTGAGTCTTAGGTAGCTGGAGTACCTTCCTTAGACTTTTTGGTGAGACCTTGACTTTGGATCCATGCACTCTGGATTTGATTCAATATCCAGAGTCATCAACTGTAGCTCCAGTAAGGAATTCAAGAACTTCCTTCTTCCAGATCTTGGTTGGTTCTGAAACCAAATATTCTAGTCCAGAATCGCTGACTAGGGTTACCACCGATTGGATTTCTTGATCTCCATCTTCGAATACGCCGCGCACAAGTTCATAGCCTTCGTTGACGTTCTCCTCGAGCTTGGGAGCCATTAGGGTTTGGAGAATTAGTCTTGAGAAAAGAGAAATGTCGACACAAGAGTTTTGGTCTCGAAACTTTGAAAGCGTGTCGACAAACAAAGACAGAACTCTATTTATACCTGTTTAATTTTGAAGATGAACAGGCGGGATAGCTAGCTAAACATGTGTCGACACTGGCAATAAGTGTCGATACTGACTTATAATGTCTCGACACATATGTGTCGACACAAGTTTAGTCAACAGATTTTATGTGTCGACACTTGGTTATGTGTCGACACAACATATCTCGACACATTGTCGAGACTTTACTTAGAAAAATTCTGAGTAAAACATAAGTGTCGACACCATATTGGATGTGTCGACACCTACTTGACATGTGTCGACACAATCATTCTGAAGTGTCGACACCAACATCCTAGATGTGTCGACACCTTTTTCCTGAAGTGTCGACACTACTATTCTGTGTCGACATAGACTTGTCTATGTGTCGACACCTTTTTACTTAGGCAATTTTCTAGTTCTGTAAACTTAGTCTAAGTTGGTCATTCCTAGTTCAATTTTGAATTTATTGAACTTAGCTTCTTCTAGTGGCTTAGTAAACATATCAGCTATTTGTTCATCTGTTTTAACATATTCAAGTACAATATCATTTCATTCTACATGTTCCCTAAGAAAGTGATATTTAATTTCAATATGTTTTGTCCTACTATGAGATACAGGGTTATTAGCTATTGAAATAGCACTAGTAGAATCACAGAAAAGTGGAGTTCTACTTACCTGAAATCCATAGTCCTCTAGCTGATGTTTAATCCACAGAAGTTGAGCACAACAACTTCTTGCAGCCACATACTCTGACTCAGCTGTGGAGATAGCCACACTAGTCTGCTTTTTGCTGCTCCATGAAATTAGTCTTCCTCCTAGGAATTGACAGGTTCCAGTAGTACTCTTCCTATCCTCTTTGCATCCTGCAAAGTCTGCATCTGAATAACCTGTTAGATCAAAATCTCCATTCCTAGGGTACCAGAGGCCTAGATAGGGAGTGCCCTTTAGATATCTCAATATTCTTTTGACTGCAGTCATATGAGATTCTTTAGGGCAGGCTTGATACCTGGCACAAACACATGTAGCATACATAATGTCAGGCCTACTTGCAGTCAAGTATAGTAGGGAGCCAACTATTCCTCTATACAAGGTTTCATCTACAGGTTTCCCTGCATCATCCTTGCTAAGAGACATACTTGACCCCATAGGAGTCTTCATGGTACTGGATGAATCCATACCATATTTCCTTATGAGTTCTAGGGTGAACTTGGACTGACATATGGACAAGCCACTTTCAGTCTGTTTAACTTGGAGACCCAAGAAAAACTTTAGCTCTCCCATACTACTCATCTCAAATTGACTTTGCATAAGCTTTGCAAACTTTTTGCAAAGGCTACTTTCAGTAGACCCAAATATAATGTCATCTACATATATTTGGACAAGTATGACTTTGACTCTAGATTCCCTAAGGAATAGAGTCTTATCTATTTTCCCCCTTGTGAACTTGTTCTCAATGAGGAAACTAGATAGGGTTTCATACCAAGCTCTAGGAGCTTGTTTTAACCCATATAAGGCTTTCCTAAGTCTATAGACATAATGAGGTTGAGTTGGATCAACAAAACCTGAAGGCTGCTCCACATAGACTTCTTCTTTCAAATTACCATTTAAGAATGCTGACTTGACATCCATCTGGTAAACCTTGAATCCTTGATAGGTTGTATAGGCCAAGAACATCCTTATGGCCTCCAGTCTGGCTACTGGGGCAAAGGTTTGATCAAAATCAATACCTTCTTCTTGCCTATATCCTTTTGCAACCAGTCTTGCTTTATTCTTTATGATGACCTTGTTCATCCATCTTGTTTCTGTAGATCCACTTAGTTCCTATTACATTGTGGTCTTTAGGCTTTGGAACCAGCTCCCAAACCTTGCACCTTTTGAACTGATTAAGCTCTTCTTGCATAGCTTCAGTCCATTGTGGATCTTGTATAGCTTCTTCAAATTTCTTAGGTTCAACTTGAGACAAAAAGCTGGAGTAGATTGCTGCATTCATGTATCTGCTCCTGGTTTGAACTCCTTGTCTTGGATCTCCAATAATCAGCTCTACTGGATGATCTCTAAGATGCCTGTGGGCTGGAGGCATCCTCACTTCAGGTTGAACCACTTCAGCATCTGCATCATGTTGTATACCATGGATTTCTTCAGCTATTGGCACATGTAGTTCTCCCCCTGGACAACAGCTACTCTCCTCAACTTGCTGTCTTGCAGCTGGTACTTCTTCTATAGTAAGCTTGTCCAATTTCTTTGTCAAACCTGTGGGGCTGCATACATTGCTAGACAACTCATTGTTAATTAGTTTTGTCTCATCAAAAACTACATGCACTGATTCCTCAATAACTTGTGTAGTCAAGTTGTATACTCTATAAGCCTTACTATTATTGCTGTACCCAACAAAAATTCCCTCTTGGGACTTGGCAACAAACTTAGTTATGTAAGACTTTCCATTGTTAAGTATGAAGCATTTACAACCAAAGATCCTAAAATAGGATAGATTTGGTTTTCTGCCTTTCACTACTTCATAGGGGGTCTTGTTTAGCCTTTTAGTGATGGTAGCCCTATTTATCACATGGCATGCAGTGTTAACTGCTTCAGCCTAGAAAAACTCTGGCAGTGAATTATCACTAAGTAGGGTTCTACCAGCCTCTATCAAGGTCCTATTCTTCCTTTTAGCAATGCCATTTTGCTGAGGTGTTCTAGGTGAAGAGAATTCTTGAAATATCCCAAAGTCTTCACATAGTTTTGTCATGCTTTCAGACTGAAACTCAGTACCATGGTCACTTCTAATTTTGACCACAGTACTGTTTAGTTCATTCTGAATTTGCTTGACAAAGCTGTAGAAGACACTAGGTGTTTCAGATTTCTGCCTTAAGAAAAACACCCAGGAAAACCTTGAGTAGTCATCAACAACTACAAAGGTATAGACCTTCCTACCTAAGCTGTGAACTGGCATTGGACCAAAGAGATCCATATGCAAGAGGTATAAACACCTCACAACATCTTTGTTATCTATGCTCCTAAAGGTGGATTTAGTCTGCTTGCCCTTTTGACAAGCTGAGCAAATGCCATCTTTAACACACTTAACTTGAGGACCATTCCTCACTAACTCTTTGCTAAAGAGTTTGCTAATAGTCTTGTAGTTAAGATGGGCTAGCCTCTTGTGCCATTTGACACAATGAGAGACTGTCTCATCAGCTACAAGACAAACTGGAGAACCATTGTTCTCAATCATAATGTCTAGACAGTAGACATTCCTCTTTCTATATCCTGTCAAAATGATCTCTTGATCACTTGACCTCTTGATATGACAACCATTTTTAACAAATGAGATGTCATACCCTACATCACTTAACTGACTTATACTTATAAGGTTGTATTTTAACCCTTTAACATAAGCCACTTGAGTAATGGTAACAAGGTTTGAAGAAATGTTACCAAACCCTTTGATGATTCCTTTTTCAGAACCACCAAAGGTCACTTTAGGACCATTTTTGATTGGAATATAGTCCTTCAGTAGTCCACTTGTTCCAGTCATATGTCTGGAACATCCACTATCCAAGTACCATGTTGGGGTATGACCACTTGGATTCACCTGCAAAACAAATTAATGAACCTTAGAACCCAAAGCATTCTTGGGTCCTTGGTGATTGTTAGTTTGCAATTTAACAAACCTACCTACTGGCTTTCCAACAGGTAGTTTGGAACTCACTTTGGCATTCACATTATGCCAACAGTCCACAACAAAATGGCCAACTTTGCCACAGCACCAACATTCAAATTTATTGTACCTTTGCTTAGGTACTGCCTTGGCTGTCTTGACTACAACAGGCTTGTTGAATGTTGGGGCTTTGCCCTTGGACTTAAACTTGGACTGCTCAGTCCCTGCAGGTCTAACAAAACCCAGTCCAGCCTTGCCTTTTTGATGAACAAATTCATCAATTAAAGGTAGTACTGATTTAGGTTTTGAAAACCTAGCAGCAAGATCTCTCTCTTTCTGAAGATTGATCTCCAGTTTCTTAATTTGATCATTCTTATAAGTGATAGTTCCCATCTGAATCACAGTAATGTGTTTCAGCCTGGCTACCTCATTCAGTTTTTGATCAATTTGCTTCTCAAAATCTGTTGCAACAGCCTTGAGATCAGCAATCTCCTTTGCCTGACTTTTGGCTAGGGTCTTGCTTTTCTTGTAGGCTTGCAACAGTACCTTATATTCATCTATAAGCTGATGAATATCTTCCTCAGACTCAGATATATCCTCATCTCTTGATGAAGAAGAATCTGAATCTGAACTATAACAAGGAACTGAACTTGAACTTGAACCTTGTACCTGACTGGGTCCTGGCTGCTCCAGGATTTTGGCACTCTCTGTCAAAGCCATTAGTCCTTGGCAATGATTGTCTTCTTGTTCATAAATTGACTCCAAGATCTGCATGAAGTCTTCCTCTTCTTCTTCTGCAAATAGTCCTATGTAGGCTTCAGCCTCAGACTCAGTTTCTGAAGAAGAGATGTCTGATAAAGTCTTCTCCTTCTTAGCCACAAAAGACTTTTCTTTCTTCACTTTGAAGTGAGTCTTTTTCTTTTCACCTGATTCCTTTCTCTTCTCAGGACAATCTGCAATAACATGTCCCTGTCTATTGCAGCAATAACAAACAATCTTTGAACTAGTTGCCCTGCTTGATTTTGTCCTTTTCTTGTCATTCTTTGAAGACCTCTTTTTTCTGATAAGAGTCTTCCTTTCCTTGAGATGTAGAGGGCCTTGACCTCCACTGTTTCTTTTTCAAAAACTTCTGAAAGTGCCTGGTGAAAGCAGCAAAGTCTTCATCACTTTCACTGCTCTTAGACTTTGTGCTTATAGACTCATCAGACTCTGATTCAACTACCTCTAGAGGTGGAGTTGAAGACTTATTCCTGCTCTTTCTGGGAACTTCTGTCTTGAAAGCAACAGTCCTTTCTTTGTGCTCAGTTCTTGTTGACTTCTCCTCCTCTTTTCTCACTGTTAACTGCATCTCATAAGATAATAGCTTGCCAAACAGTGTGGGAGGAGGAATTTCCCCCAACTTGGCCATTTCTCTTATGGCACATATCTTGGTGTCCCAATCTTTGGTTAGGGACCTTAAGAACTTGTCATTTAGTTCATAGTTAGTGAACTCTCTTCCATAAGACATCAGTTCATTAACTATTCTGTAAAATTTCTTATAGCACTCAGTGATGCTATCACCCTTTCCTTGCCTAAAGCTTTCATACTCCTGATTAAGCAAGGACTTCCTATCTTGCCTAACTTCTTCAGAACCTTCCATATAGACAATGAGAGTATCCCACATCTCTTTTGCTGTTTTACAGTGAATTAAGTTCTGAAAGGTGGCATCATCAATGGCACTAACTATTATGTTCTGTGCCCTCTTGTCCATGGTTGCTAGGACAATCTCATCCTTGGTCATCTCAGAGAAATCCTTTGGAGTCCTCTGATTTGCATCCAATACTGAAATCTTCATTGGCACATAAGGCCCTTCCTTAACTGTGATGTAGATTCTAGGGTCAGAGGCTTCCATAAATAGCCTTACCCTCTCTTTCCAGATCCCAAAGATCTCCTTCCTACATATGGGTAACTTCATGGAACCCAACTCTTTGTGCTTCTCAAAAGAACCCATGTTTCTTGATGTTCTTGAATTTCTTGAATCTGTGAATTGCCTTTCACTGAATCTGCCAAACAGGATCTCCTCAGACTGTTAGTCCTTGTTTTGAGGAACCTCTCTTTGATACCACTTGAAAGATATGGTACCTAAACACCTAGAGGGGGGGTGAATAGGTGACCTAATCTTTTTCTAACTTTGTTGGCAGCCAAACAGTTATATCACAGATTTCTAACTAGTTTATTACAGCAATCAGCAATAATCAAACAAACACAGATCATCCACAGCACAAACACAGCACAGCACACATTATTTTATAGTGGTTCCCCAAGATATGGGTACATCCACTTTCCCCCTTCGCCTATCTAGCAGTGTACTAGATTCGGCCTAACTTCTCCACTGTCTCAGAACCCAAATTGGTTCCTACCTCAGGCCCAAAGCCTTACACTCAGCTTTATCCCAAAGCCTACACTCAGCCAATCAAGGCCTACACTCAGCCAATCCAAGGCCTACACTCAGAGATCTTAATCTCCTACACTCAGGCTAACAAGCCCTACCCTCAGCCTTTATAAATAGAGGCTTACAATCACTCAGATCCAATGGATCCTACAAGTTACAAATGTAATACAGATAATGACTCTACAACTCAGAATTACAGGAGGGGAGTTGAGAGATTCTTGATGAGTTCTTGGAAGAACTCAGCTGGATTCACCCTGACTTAGCTTTCTTCAAAGCTTCTTGAGTAGAACTGAATAAGGTTGAATCCTCTGCAGTTGTTCCTTGACCTCTGCCACTTAAGACCCAGAACTGAATCTGAATCCTTCTTCTCAGCCTAGTTCCTGAGGCTGATTTCTTGGAAGGAGCCCTCTCTCTCCAACTTCTTAGATCTGCAGATGGAATACAAGATCTTCTTGTGTTTATACTCTGTGTACCACTTTACAGATTACTTGAATAATCTGATCAATTACTTTAATTATTCTCTCTACTACCACAACAACAGTTTCTGTAAACTGTGGGTGCCTATTTATAGGCTTTCTTCATGGTAACCGGCTGGTCCAGTTCATAACTGACTTCTGACATCTCTGACAGTTGCTGTAGACCGGCTGGATCGGCAGCTGTCATGTCAACCAGTCACTTCTTGAAAATCTCTAACTGTTTATAAGTGTTGAGACATTCTGTCTTTAAGTGTCGACACTTATAGTCCAAGTGTCGACACATGTTGTGTAAGTGTCGACACAAGTCTACAAGGTGTCGACACAATTCCTTGTATGTCTCGACATAGATTCTTCTGCATGTGTTGACACTAAAATTGAGTGTCGACACAAATACTTGTTCTTCTAGCTTTTGCTGAATTCTTCTATGTGTCGACACATCTCCTTTGTGTCGACACAACTTCTTGTGTTGAATCTGTCAAGTGTCGACACTGCTTCTTGGTGTCGACACATAGTCTTCTATCTTGAATCTTGCTGAGTGTCGACACAGCTCCTTGTGTCGACACACCTTCTTGTTGTTGAGACTTCAGCTGAGTGTCGACACATTCCTTTAGTGTCGACACTTGTACTTAGAATAATTTGCTGCTCTTTCTGTTCTTTGCTAAGTGTCGACACAGCTCCTTGTGTCGACACTTTCTTCAAGTGTTGAGTCTTTAGCTAAGTGTCGACACATTGTGCTGGGTGTCGACACTTACTTCAAGTGTTGAGTCTTTAGCTAAGTGTCGACACATTGTGCTTGGTGTCGACACTTACTTCAAGTGTTGACTCTTCTGCATAGTGTCGACACATTGTGTTGAGTGTCGACACATTCTTCAAATGCTGACTCTTCAGCATAGTGTCGACACATTGTGTTGAGTGTCGACACTTGTACTTAGACTCTGCAGACTTTTGCTGAGTGTCGACACAGCTCCAAGTGTCGACACTTTCTGGTGTAGACACTGCTTCACTGGGTGTCGACACAGCTCCTTGTGTCGACACTTTCTGTCTGCACTTTTCTTCACTGAGTGTCGACACAGCTCCAAGTGTCGACACATTCTGTCTGGTGTCGACTCTGCATCCCAGGTGTCGACACAATGACTCCAAGTGTCGACACTGCTTGTCTGGGTGTCGACACAGGCTTTCTTAAGTGTCGACACTTACCCTCTGGGTGTCGACACATGGACTTAGAAACTTTTTGCTTTAGTCCATTACTTTCTTAACCTGCACAAGTAACTCAAACATACATCAAATACATTATGATGTATATCATTGAGTTGGGTCAGGCTTCTTCAAATCAGGTACATTTGACCAATGTACCCAACAGGTGAAGTGGGGTCCCTTTGGAGAGGTTGAAGACTTCAGGATTTGTGGCATGGAGGAGCAGAGAAATAATCCTATCGTAGTTGGGAGATTTCATGTTGTCCTTGATCTTGTCCAAAATCAGCATACCAAATTGGTATTTCTTGCGGCAGACGATTGCTTGCATTATATCAAAGAAATAGGAGGGAATGTCTCTGATGGAGTGAGTCTTGCACAGTAAAATTTTGCCAATGATATCAACCAGAAATTTTCCTTCAGCGTTCATGTCTGACCTCTTAATGTACTGAGCTTCAGGAGAAATGCCACAGAAGAGTGCTGTCCGATCAGAATCTTCATCATCCAGATCATCTTCTTCATCAACGATAGGTAAACAGAGAAGTTGAGAGACAGAGGTCTTGGTGAACTTGAGTTTCAACCCCTTTACTGTAGATTTGAGGACTTTGCCATTCCATCGAACCTTGAGATTTGTGAAGAATTCCGCAACTTCAGGGAAGAGAACGCGATAGGGTTCTTGGAGAGTGAAGGAGAGGCCGACGGTGTCGAGAAGGATGAGGAGGTTGCGGAAATCATCGGAAAGCTTTGCGATACTGTCGGTGACTAGTTCAGAGCCGATGCCGATCTTATGATAAGTTGCCATGGATGCGAATGTCTGGAGGAATTGAGAGAGAGAGAGAGCTCTGCAGCTTCAGCGGAGGCGAGTCGATAGGGTAGACGAAGAGACAGAGGATACTGGAGAGACGGAAGTGATTTCGAGCAGGTTTGATGTTTCGGAATTTCAGATATATAAAATTCTGGAATTACCGCTAATAAATTTAAAGAGTAAGGCGGTAGATAGCCTTGGGTGGTATATAGAGCAAATTTCAAACTCGGGGAAACAGGACAGGAGAGAGAGGTAGACTACTCGAGTAGGTAAAGGAGCTACTCGAGTAGGACATCTGGATGTACTCGAGTAGGTCTGCAAAGAGTACTCGAGTAGGTAGAGGACTTACTCGACTAGGTCGACAAGAGGTACTCGAGTAGGAGGAGAGAGCTACTCGAGTAGATGGGTGATTTACTCGAGTAGGTAAATGACTTACTCGAGTAGCTCTTTAGATACTCGAGTAGGCACATCCTCATACTCGAGTAGGTTAGTACACATACTCGAGTAGGTGCATTCTGATACTCGAGTAGGTATAGAGGAGTACTCGAGTATGTCTCAGCGTCTCGAGGTGAATTTTGAAAAACGTTGAGAAGGGAGAGATATTGACTAACCCCTTGCAATTACGAGTTTCTTAGTCAGCGAGCCTTCTTTAGTCCTCTTTGTTGAGCATCCCAAGCTCTGTCTTGAAGAACGAGAACTTGGTCTCATCCAGCGGCTTTGTGAAGATATCTGCAACTTGCCTATCTGTAGGCACATATTAGAGATCTATGTCTCCATGCTCCACATGTTCCCGAATGAAGTGATACCTGAGCTCAATATGCTTAGTCCGGCTGTGGGAGACTGGATTGTTAGCTATTGCAATTGCACTAGAGGAGTCACAGTACAAGGGAATATCCTTGAACTGCAGGTTGTAGTCCTCGAACTGATTTTTTATCCATAACAACTGTGCGCAACAACTGCCTGCATAGATATACTCTGACTCGGCCGTTGAGATTCCGACACAGTTCTGTTTCTTGCTACTCCAGGAAATTACCCTTCTTCCGAAGAATTGGCAAGTCCCTGAGGTGCATTTCCGGTTGTCTTTGCTACCTGCAAAATCTGCATCTGAAAATCCAATTAGTTCGCTGTCATTACTTCTTGGGTACCATAAGCCAAGATTTGGTGTGCCTTTAAGGTATCTCAGGATCCGCTTTGCAGCAGCGTAATGAGATTCCTTAGAGTTCACCTGAAATCTAGCACAGACACATATTGAGAACATTATGTCAGGCCTTCTGGCAGTAAGGTATAGCAAGGATCCAATTATGCTTCTGTACTTGGTTTCATCAAAAGGTTTCCCTTTTTCATCCTTATCCAGCGACAAAGTTTAGCCCATTGGAGTCCTCATAGAGGTTGCGTTCTCCATTCCGAATTTCTTAATTAGCTCTTTGGTGAATTTGGTCTGTGAGATGAAAATTCCATCTTCAGATTGTTTCACCTGAAGCCCTAAGAAATACTTCAGCTCGCACATACTGCTCATTTCAAACTTACCTTGCATAAGTTTTGAGAACTTTTTGCAGAGGTTGTTATCTGTAGAGCCAAAGATAATGTCGTCGACATAGATTTGCACTAGCAGAATATTGCCTTTTATTTCCCTGAGAAATAATGTCTTGTCTATATTTCCCCTTGTGAACTTGTTCTCAAGTAGAAAGGTAGACAGTGTTTCATACCAAGCTCTAGGAGCTTGTTTCAGACCATATAGGGCCTTGTGCAGACAATAGACATGATCGGGAAAGTTAGGATCAACGAAACCTGAAGTTTGTTCCACATATACTTCCTCCTTTATGTTACCATTCAGGAAGGCCGACTTCACGTCCATCTGATAGACGGTGAAGCCTTTGAAAGCAGCATATGCAAGGAACAACCTTATGGCCTCCAGCCTCGCCACTGGAGCATATGTCTCGTCGAAGTCGATTCCTTCTTCTTGACGATAGCCTTTAGCGACGAGTCTGGCCTTATTCTTTATGATAGTTCCGTCTTCATCCATCTTGTTCCTGTAGACCCATTTTGTTCCAATGACGTTCTTTCCTTTGGGTCTTGGAACCAGCATCCACACATTGCAGTGCTTGAACTGATTTAGCTCTTCTTCCATTGCCATTATCCATGATGCATCTGAGTTGGCTTCCTCAAATTTCTTTAGTTGAACCTGTGAGAGAAAAATCAAATGAAGATTCTCATTAGTTGTACCTCTTCGAGTTCTGACACCATCCCGGGGATTTCCTATGATCTGGTCCATGGGGTGATCTTTCCGATGTCTGAGCTCTAGAGTTCTTGCATCTGGATTATCTTCAAGCACCGGAGTGATTTCCTCATTCTGGATGACCTCTTCATTTTGATCATCAGCCTCTCCAATAGAAGTTGGAGTGGTGATCTTAATGAACTTCTCGCCTTTGTCTTCCGACGAATCATCCAAGCTAGTTTCTTTCAGCTTTTCACCTGCATCTTCAATGAGCACGCTAGACGGATTGCTCTGCAGCAAGCTCGTCTCATCAAATACAACATGTATCGATTCTTCCACCACCAGGGTTTTTCTATTAAATATCCTATAGGCCTTACTATGGATACTATATCCTACAAAAATACATTCAAAGCTCTTTTCGCTGAACTTGGTGGTATGATACTTGCCATTGTTAAGTACGAAGCATTTATAGCCAAAGATTCTAAAGTAAGAGAGTGTTGGTTTCCTGCCTTTTAGAAGTTCGTAAGGTATCTTATTGTGGTCTTTGTTTATGAGTGCTCGATTTTGCACGTGGCATGCAGTGTTGACGGCCTCAGCCCAGAAGTACTCCGGTAGTGAAGCATCACTCAACATGGTCCTGCAGGCCTCTATGAGTGTTCTATTCCTTCGCTCAGCCACTCCATTCTGTTGTGGAGTACACGGAGAGGAAAACTCATGAAAGATACCTAAGCTTTAACAGAATTCTGTCATGGCCCCAGATTTGAACTCGTTTCCGTTGTCACTTCTGATTTTGACTATGGAGCAGTCGTATTTATTCTAGACTTGCCTGACAAAATTGGTAAAGATGTCGAAGGTATCTGACTTGTGTTTCAGAAAGAACACCCACGCAAAGCGTGAGTAGTCATCAACAATAACCAATGTATAGTCCTTACCTCCCAAACTTCTAATCTATAGTGGACCAAACAAGTCCATGTGCAATAGATGAAGACATCTGTTAGAGTCTTTGCCAATAATGCTTTTAAAGAGAGCCCTTGTTTGCTTGCCTTTTACGCATACATGACAAGGTCTGTCTTGGAAACATTTGACATTTGGGGCATCACATACTAAGTTCATTGAAAATAGTTTATTAATGGTTTTGAAATTAATGTGCTAGTCTCTTGTGCCATTGATCACCAAGAGACACACTATCTTTTGCCAAAAGACACACTGGTGTAGAGGAATCTATACAGATGAAATTTAAACAGAAAATATTCCTGCTTCGAGTGCCGGATAGAATCGTTTCCATATTGTCAACGGATTTTATCAAGCACTTATCAGCATGGAACTCAACTATGTATCCTTTGTCGCAGAGTTGGCTTATGCTAATGAGATTGTGTTCCAATCCTTCAACATAGGCCACATCCGAGAAGGATACATTGTCGTTAGTAATCATACCATAGCCTCTAGTAATTCCATGGTCCGAACCTCCAAAGATGACCTTTGGTCTGTTCATGACTGGAGTAAAGTTCTGGATGAGGCTTCGTGTCCCGGTCATATGCCGAGTGCATCCGCTGTCCAAGTACCAGATAGGCATTTTGTTGGTCTTTGGACATCCCTGCAATCACAATCAGTTTGCCTTAGGAACCCAAACACGTTTGGGTCCTTGGTCTCGGGTTAGAGTGCCACCCCTACGACTGTTAGCATTATGAGCGGTCTTTCTCATATTGCTGACATGAGGGGTTGCAGCGTTTCTGGAATTGAACCAGCAATCTATGGCGAAGTGACCAACCTTGCCACAGCACCAGCACTCAAATCTGTTGTACCTTTGCCTCAAGGTATCCTGCTTGACCTTTTGGAACTTTGGTCTAGCAGGGGTAGCAATCTTGGAGGAAGATGCCTCATGATGATGGAAATCACATGGCTTCTTCTCCTTTATGGGCATCTCTACAACATGCTTTGTCTTTGGTGAGTTCTTGAAGTTATGCCCATGATTGAAAGGGCCATAGCTCTGAAGAATACCTTCTTCATAAGGTGCCTTAAAGACACTTTCGCCAAAGTTTCGGGGTCGAGCCCATCCTTGATAGCGGGACTTTGGCTCTACATACATAGGCTTAGCAAAGTGCCCGTATGAAGAGTCAAGATCAAACTAATTTGTTGGAAAGATGACCTTTCTGAATGTGGTTTGATTTTGAGGGGCTTTTCCCTTTTCTTCGGCTGAGGCCTTTTTGGCGGCCTTATTTTTTCGTTGATTCTTGTTTCTTCTAGAGGATTTAGTAGGAGCTTCTTCATGGCCTAGTCCAGCCCCCTTGGCCTTTGCCGAGAATTCAGCAACGAATGGAAGAACCGTCTTGGGCTTAGAGAAACTCTCAACAAGTTTCCTTTCAGCTGCAAGTTGGGCTTATAATCCTTTGATGATCTTCTCCTTCAGGTCAATGTGCTCAAGAGCCTTGTTATATTCTTCAATAGTATTATTGAAGTTTTCCTCGCGGGAGTCATTCTTTGCCACTTTCTCTCTCAAGTTGCTCTCTTCGGCTCTTAGAGATTTGATCTCTTTAGCGTGAGTCTTCACGACTCGACGACATTTGTCGTATGCCATGATTAACTCCTTATACTGGGCCATCAATTCTGACTCATCGTCAGAGGAGCTACTCTCGCAATCATGTTCAGAGACTTCAGATTCTGAGAGAGGGGTATGAGAGTTTACCTTCCCAGTGAACTGGGGCTCTTGTTCATCATCTGTTTGAGCCATTAGACCAAAGTAAGCTTCTTCTTCTTCACTTGACTCAGCTGAGTCAGAGTCACTAAGAGACTTGCTCCTTTTGGCTATGAAGCTCTTCTCTTTCCTCTTCTTGTTGTATGAGGACTTCTTTTCTTCTCTTCTACCACCCTCCTTCTTCTTGTGAGGGCAGTCAGCAATGACATGGCCTGGCTTATTGCAGCAATAACAAATGATGTCAGTTGAAATGTATTTGTTCAGTTTAGTGTTATACCTGTCGTGGCTGCTTGAGCATTTTCTTTATCGATCGTCATCGCGCCGCGATCTTCTGTATGAGGCATCCTTGCCTTTCCATTGTTTCTTTTTATTTAGAAACTTCTTGAACTGCCTTGAGAGTAAGGAGAACTCTCCTTCAGATAGTTCAGAGCCTGATGTGCTAGGCTCTGATGATTCTTCTTATTTATCAACTTCTGGAGCTGGAGCGGGGGAGGCAGCCTTAGTCTTTCTGGAGGTGTCTGCCTTCAGAGCGACAGATTTCTCCTTTAGGGCAGACCTGCCCTTCTTTTCTTCAGCTTTTCTTGTATTGATTTGGAGTTCATAAGACAGAAGCTTTCTAAAGAGATTTTGCGGGTCCGTTTCAGCTTGCTTCCTGAACTCCCTGATGGCACATACCTTGTTATCCCATTCCTTGGTTAGGGATCTCAATAATTTGTCGTTCAGTTCTCCGTTGGTGAAGACACGACCGTACACCCTTAGGACATTTACAATCTTGAAGAAGTTCTCAAAGGTGTCGGCAATTGTTTCCTTGTTCCCTTGTTGGAACGCTTCATATTTTTGGATTGAGAAGGGATATCTGATCATCCCTTACTTCTTGAGTTCCTTCCATCAAAGTGACTAAGGAATGCCACATCTCCTTAGCTGATTGACAATGAATCAAATTATGTAGCATCGAGTCATCGACTGCACTTGCTATTATGTTCTTAGCTTTCTTGTCGAGAGAGACAAGTGCAATCTCGTCTTTGTCGCGATCCATTAGCTTTTTGGGGACTCTCTTGGTAGGGTCGATAATGGGCATACTCATGGGAATGTAAGGACCTTCTTCAACGATCATGAAGATCCTTGGATCCACAGCTTCCATGAAAAATTTTATCCTTTCTTTCCACATGGGAAGTTGTTTTTGTTGCACAGTGGAAGCTTGGCGAAATCTTTGCCCTTTTCCATTTTATGGTAGAATCTTTCAGACAACAGATCTGGATCTGATCAAGGTGTTAACCTTTTAACGATCAACCTGGCTCTGATACCAATTGAAAGAAAACTGTTGTCGACCTAAATCACCTAGAGGTGTGTGAATAGGTGGTTTGTGCGTCTTTTGCGGAATAAAAAATAATTAGAGCATGGCACAGAAATATCTACCAGTATCACAGACGACACAAGATTTATAGTGGTTCCCCAACCTTGGGTACATCCACTTTCCCTCACCGATCTAGCAATCAACTAGACTCGGCTACTCCAATATCTCGGATCAAAAATAGATCCTACCCTCAGAACAAAGTTCCTACAAACTCGATCCAAATAAAATGGATCTACACCTCGGAAGATAGCACTTCCTACAAACTCGGAGTGAAAGACTCCTACACTCGGAGAAGATTTCTCCTACAAGAATAAAGTAAAGTTTACAAGAATACAAACAGTAAATCACTTAGATCTGGATGAAACGGCCAGGATCTTCTTCTTTTCAACGTTGTAGCACTTTCAGAAATCGATAAAGTAGTTCTCGTCTTCGATCTGGATTTACTTGCTTTTACAGAAATCGAGAGAGAATATGATCAGCGAAGTCGATCTCGATTTGTAACTTTCTTCAGAATAATCCACTGAAAGTAGAAGCTTTGCCCGGAGAAGAAGGCGGCGGCGGCGGCTTCCGTTTCGCGAAAATCAGAGAGGAGTCGGCTGAAGAACTTTCTTAAAATGAATTGACAAGAAAGCTTTGAGAATACTTAGGGTTTGCCATTTTCTGATAAGACCTTATATAGGAGAGACTAACGGTCATAATCGGTCATAATGATGTACACGTGGACCAATCATGTCGCGTGATTTGAAAAATCTCGTCAGAAAAAGGACTTAGAAAAATTTCGAAAAGATTCAGCCAACTACACGAGTAAGTCAATAACTACTGGAGTAGTTGAATAACTACTCGAGTATATTATGAAGAACATACTCGGGTATAAATATAAAGACTACTAGATTATATAGAGATCAACTACTCGAGTAAGATGTTAGAGCTACTCGAGTACGTGTAGAGACCTACTCGAGTATATAGAGGATCTACTCGAGTACCGGAAAAGCTACTCGAGTATATTACATAAACTACTCGAGTACAAGAAGTAATACTCGAGTGGAATACTTAGAAAAATTCTGAAGAGGTCTGCTGGCAACTACTCGAGTAGTTGAACTAACTACTCGAGAGGAAGTAATCTACTCGAGTAAAAGACTTATAAAAATTCTAGAGTAGGGAAATATCAAGGTTCACGAGTAACACATGATCTACTCGAGTAGGTATAATGAACTACTCGAGTATATTTCTATCTACTCGAGTAAGTGAGTATACTTACTCGAGTATATGAGTATACTTACTCGAGTATATGACTTAGAGAAATTTAGATGAGAAAACCCTATAGTACTCGGGTATAAAGAGTAATCTACTCGGGTATATAAGCATGCTACTCGAGTATATGACTTTGTCTACTCGAGTAGGTGACTTAGCTACTCGAGTATATGACTATGTCTACTCGAGTACAAGGTTCCTTTACTCGAGTAAATGATACTCAGACTACTCGAGTAGGCAAAGGCTCTACTCGAGTAAAATACTTAGAAAAAAATTTTTGATGTTGGAAAAACTGATTCTCCTAGAGTAGCCAACTTCGAATTTATTTCCCATGGTCAAATAGCTTGAATATGAAGTGCATCACAATAGAGAGACCACACATGAGTCAACACCTTGGAATATGCAATGAGGGATTACATTGCACAGTTCCTGTATTTGAAGACCCATTGTGGACTGACAATGGTCTACACTTCCAGTGAAATTCCTGCACACATATAACTCAAACCAAGCATCAGATACAACTTAATTCATCTTAGTTCCAGGGTGACTTCATCAAATCTGGGTTCATGTGGATGAAATACCCAACACAGCTTCATAAAGGAGGGAATGTTGTTGTCTATCTGGCAACACAACAGGAGAAAATAAAGACAAAACTTGATGAGCTAGAAGTGAAGCAAGGCTATGTCCTAGAAAACCAGATCAGAATGAATTATAATTTGACAGCTTCACATAATGCAATAGTAACAGAAATGAAGAATATAGCTTCTGGTCAGTCTGCAGAAAGTGCAAAAGCTAAAGAAACTTTTGATAATAAGTTACAAGAAAGCCTTACTGCTGTTAAGACTTCCATTGAAGACTCTCAAAAGGCTATAACTGAAAAACTCCAAAGGTTGAAAGCTTTCTATAAAGATGGAGTAAACTATCTGAATGCACAGATAATATTTCAGAAAGATGATCTGAGGGATCACATTGAAAGAGAAGTCATAAAGGGGGAGAGGGTGTTAGTCAAAGCAGGCTCTGATCATGCAAAGTGGATTTCTAATTCCATCAGAGCCACTCTTGGATATCCTCCATTATGTGATGATTTCAATGTTGCAGAGTCTGCAATTAATCCTGCATATCTTGGAGGAGAGTAAGCTGAAGTGGCTCAAGTAATCTACCCTCCACCAGACTTTGATATGATACATCAAGAGATACAGTCAATGTATAGTCCTCCTGAAGGAAATCAAAATGTCATCAGAGAGAAAGTTGTTCAGCCTGTGCCAGAGGAAATACTGAAAGAACAAGAAGCTTTGCTAAAAGAACAAGAGACTCAATTGTCTAAGAAAAGGTTCAGAGAGCAAGCTGAACTTAGGCCAGACTTTGAACAATGGAGCCCCACCTCCAGGAATATCATTTTGACTGCTTGGAAGGCTGCCAAACACAATATTGTGGATAAAGGCAAATGGAATTCTGATCTGGAGTGGAGGAAGCATGAGAACAGGCAAGAGGCTATTGTTCAGTATAGAAGAAAGGCTAAGATGGGAAAGCTACCTCCTACTGCACAGGAGCCTAACAAGTACTTTCCAAAGCCTTATCATTACTTTGAAAGGCAAAAGATCAAGGCTGAAGAGCAGAAAAAGAATGATCTTAAAGGAAAGAAGCCTGCTGCTGCTGAAGATGCTGAAGCCCCAGTCCAAGCAAAGATACAATCAGGAAAGGGCATTGTGATCAAGGAGCCTGAGCAGCAATATAATACAATTTTTCTTAAGTTTACTATGTGTAATCAGTTGTATTCAAATTTCTGTAAACATTTGAATAATGAATATGTTGAAGTTGTTAGAACAATGTGATATATGTTAAATCTATTACATTACTGTTCTGAGATATTTGTGAATACATGTTTTGTTTATACATGTTTATGTACTTACCCTGTCATTTAATATTGTTTTTCATCATACTGAGAATTTATTATGTATGGTGTATATCATTGACTAAGGGTTATGACTTCGCCAAATAGGGGGAGATTGTTGGGTACATTGGAATAAATGTACCTGATTTGAAGAAGCCTCACCCTACTCAATGATATACATCAAAATATATTTGATGTGTTTTGAGTTTAGTTGTGCAGGTTAAGTATTTGCAGGGAAAGATGAAAAGTTTCTAAGTCCATGTGTCGACACCCAGAAGAAAAGTGTCGACA
Organism: Platanthera guangdongensis; assembly: GCA_039583875.1. NCBI lineage: Eukaryota > Viridiplantae > Streptophyta > Magnoliopsida > Asparagales > Orchidaceae > Platanthera > Platanthera guangdongensis. The sequence continues at coordinate 161,506,532 of CM077152.1, read as the reverse complement.
CTTGAGAAGGCTTGTGTCGACACCCAGAGAAGCAGTGTCGACACTTGTTGTAATTGTGTCGACACCGGGAATGCAGAGTCGACACTAGAAGGAAAGTGTCGACACATACAGGTTGTGTCGACACACAATGAAGAAATGTCGAGAGAAGCTGTGTCGACACTTAGAAGCAGTGTCGACACCTAGAGGAACTTTGTCGACATCAAAAGTGTCGACACTAGGAGGCTGTGTCGACACTCAGTAAAAATTCAACAAAGTATAAGTACAAGTGTCGACACAAAAAGATGTGTCGACACAAAGCAAAAGTCTCAACACAAGAATAATGTGTTGACACAAGGAGATGTGTCGACACTCAGCAAAGTATCAACACTGAAGGCATGTGTCGACACCAAGGAGATGTGTCAACACTTAGCAAGTATCAACACAAGAAGATGTGTCGACACAAAGGAGTTGTGTCGACACTTACAAGAAATCAACTAAGTATCAAAGAAGAAGTACTTGTGTCGACACCAAGGATCAGTGTCGACACATGTTGAAGAAGAAGTGTCGAGAAGCAGATTCCACAACACATGGAGTTGTGTCGACACCAACAAGGCTAGTGTCGACACTTAGTCTACTTGTGTCGACACTTAGTCTATCGGTGTCGACACTTAAAGACTGACTGTCTCGACACTTTCAGACAGTTACAGAAAATTCAAGAAGTGACTGTATGACTTGACAACAGCCATTCTAGCCAGTCTACTGCAACTGTCAGAGATGTCAGAAAGTCATTAGGAACCGGATCAGCCGGTCACCATGAAGAAAGCCTATATAAAGGCTTATACCTTCAACAGATTGAAGTGATTAAGAAAAAAATATTTGAAATCGATCAAGAAATTCGTTGAAGAATCAGTTGAAGTGATCAGAAGATCTAAGAAGTTGGAGAGAGAGAGCTCCTTCCAAGTAGACAGCTGTTGAACCAGGCTATGAAGAAAAGTTTCAGATTGAGATCTGAATCTTAAGTTAGTAGTGATTGAAGATCAACTGCATAGAGTATCAAACCTACTGAGTTCTAAATTCAAGAAGCTTTTGAAGGAAGCCAAGGGAGGTTGATCTCAGCAAAGTTCTTTCTAGAACTCTTCAAGAAACCATTCAACTCTTCTATCTCATCCTGAGTTGTGGTTATATATTTTGTAATTTTAATTTCTTGAAGGATCCTAAGGGATCTGAGTTGTAATCCTGAAATTATAAAGGATGAGTGGTAGGGCCTGTGTGCCTGAGTGTAGGAGATATTTTTCTCTGTGTGTAGGCCTTGTTGAAGGCTGAGTGTAGGCCTTTGTGAAGACTAAGTGGTAGGGCTATGTGCTTGATTTGTAAGAGTGGGATCACTCTGAGCTGTAGGAACCTATTTGGGGTTCTGAGTGTAAGATCTGAGGATCTGAGGAATAGTGGAGAAGTTGGGCCGAATCTAGTACACTACTAGATAGGCGTAGGGGGAAAGTGGATGTACCCAGACCTTGGGGAACCACTATAAAATCTATGTGTTCTGTGTGTGTGCATTATTCTGTGATTGCTGTGCTGTAATGCTGTGAAGAATTGTTTATATTTCTGTGATTCTGCCTAAAAGTTTAAAAAGATTAAGGTCACCTATTCACCCCCCCCCCCCTCTAGGTGAGTAGGTACAATTTATTTCACTATGGATCTGCAGATTATCAAGACTTTGCCGTAGGCTAAGGCATTGTATTCGACTTAGGTTCCGAATGACTAAAAGCTCAAACATTGTTGACCATCAAAGGATGGTGGTGTGACCCTTGAGGTCCTGTGCACCAAGAATGTGGCCTGAGAGCACGGGGCGTTGGGCGTTGGTGTCAACGTTTGTGGTGAATGATGCTTAAGTTGCACATTTCGATTATCAAGTTATGTATATGCTAATGCCTGCATGGAAGGAGCACTGCCACCTTGTGTAAATGGTGGGGTCATTATAATTTACCCTGATAATAATGACCATTGATATTATTTTCCACCATTACTGTGGATTGTTGCGTGCAGTTAGAGCTGAGCCAAGCAGGAAATAGCGGGCTAGAGCACATGATATCTAAGCCTACCCTCGAAGTATAAAGAGAATTGCCTGTGTTTGTCTTGTCGTTCATGTGTGTCGGCCTGCGTGCCAAAGTATGTAAAAATTTTTATATTTGAGCTAAACCTTGCAAGGCCTTAAGGTAAATACTATTTGTGTATTTGTTTTATAATTCCTAATTGTGTTAGTGGACATTCATATGGTTGGGTTCTAACAGTAACCTTTAAATTATATCCACTAGAATGAACTCCGTGTGAGGATGCATTTACAGTTTATGGTTTCAATTAGTAACTCCTTTGACTATCTGTAGTATATGGTTTTAGGCCTCAGCCGGACCTAATGCTATATGATATGTGACAGATCGGGTTATTACACCATTTGGCCACAAGGAAGGTGACCGAAAGGTTATCTTCATACAAAGTGTGGGAACAAAAATTCTGTGCGCACAGAGTCGACATGTGTGGCTGAGTTGCACTTGAATAAATCATAAGCAATGCATTGCATATCTAAACATTTAATCATAGCCGATCCTCATCATATAAATTAATGTGAGATCTTTTATATGAAGAGATATTTTAATTGGAAACCTTATATTAGTTTTGCTTTGTGATCATTTTCTTTCTATTATTAGTGACCTCACCCAAATAGGGGAGATTGTTGGATCCCTAGTTGGATTTGGGCAAGGTTCCCTAATTAGGATGTCTGACCTACAATGTATAGCCAGGGACAAGTGTTTTGAGTCTTAGAGTTTAGGCTAAGATTTAGGTTCAACCTTACATGGACCAGCTAGCAGAAGACCTCAGATTGACTCAGGACTTAGAAGAAATCAAGTTCAGTATATAAGTTCGACGTTCAGTGAACTCAGCTCAATGATCGTCGATCACTGATCAACAAACTCAGAGTTAATTCTCTGAGTTGATCTCGATGATATTCGAGCTCAGGTAGAAGAAGTCTGGATTTCAACTTCAACACATTCTTTCCAGGATATTTTCTCTGAACTCAACTTGACGAAGATAGATTATCAGCTCGACGAACTTGGACCGCATAATTGGTAAGTTATTCACGGAATACAGTTCGTTGTACTCAGGTCAACGAACATGGATCTCAGGTCGACGAACAAGTTTTCTCAGGTCGACGAACAAGTTTTCTCAGGTCGACAAATAGGATTTATCAGCTCGATGAACTTGGATCTCAGGTCGACGAAATATGTTCTATGGTCGACGATTGATAAGTACTTTTTGTAGTTAAATTTATTAGTGTATTTTTGGGTTTTTAAAGCACAAATCATGTCTTGCAAGTGCTCATATGGACCCCTTTTTGTAAATATTATTGTCACTAGTGCATTTTCTATTTTTTTGCAGGTTTGCACGGCTTTCAGCAAAATTTTGCTGCGACACGCCCCTAGGTCATGCCCTACCAGTGCGTGTACCTACGACGTGTAGCCCAGAGGAATGAAGCAACAGGTCCGACAATGCATTTCTCAGAAACTCAGTGAACACGCCCTCTGTCAAGCCCGTGTCACGCCCAACACGGGCGTGTTCAAGAGTCGTGTCCCCAGATCCCGTGAAATCGCCACAGCAGGTTCTATTTTGCTCTACACCATCACACCAAAATAGTCACGCACCCTTTGACACGCCCTGGTCGGGCGTGAGATATGGGTGTGTACTCCAATTTCAATGCCCGTCACCTCCAGCAGTAAATTGCAGCTGAAAAAGTCTCACCGAAATGGTCACGCCCCAGGTACATGCCCTGGTCGGGCTTGACGTATGGGCGTGTAACCCAATTACTACGCCCATCACCTCCAGCATTCAATTTCAGCCCGAAAAGTCGCACCGAACGTGTCACAAACCAGGTACATGCCTGACCCGGGCATGTCCGGGGGGCGTGACCCAGACCGAAAAAATTCTATAAATTGAGCCCTTCTCCTAGGGTTTAGGCCCTCTTTTGGGCTGAGAGAGGAGGTGCTGCCCCTTTATTTCTTGTTCTTTTTCATGATTTCTCTCTCTCTCTCTCATGCTAAGTTAGTTTAGTTTAATGCTAATTTAGTTTAAGCTTTTGTAATAGCTCTTGTAATTCTCTAGTTGCTAATGATAGGGCCAAAATAGGATTTTCAATTCCATGTATTTGTAATTTTCTTTCCAAATGTAGCTCTCTTTAATCTTAACAAAAGTGTGATTTTCTCTTCTCTTTAGAATTTTGTGTATTTATGCTTTACTACTCATCCCCCCTCTTCAACCTCACCATGATTAACTAATCCTCATTGTATTCGATCTTGATGATCTGAGGTTCAAATGATTAAGTTATGACGCTTTGAATCTTACCTTTTCTATTTAGAGTTTAGCCTTGAATTACTCTTGATTTATCCTGGCTTGGAGGTATATCATTCGATATATACTCTCCAACTTTGCTTTCATTCCTGGCTAGACGAGAGGCCGACGGTTTGATGTGAACACTCAAGAGTAAAGGGAGTTGTACGCACCCCTCGAGAGAGGCAGACGTCCAAATCTCCCGGATTGGAGTAAAATCCAATAGTGGGGTTCACCGCGTAAAGCGAGTTTTTAGTCCTCCGATTTAGACGAAAGACGGTCGGACCTTCCTAAACTCAGGTGGGCACGTCTTTGAGAGAAGCGTGTTCATATTTATGGAACCTCCACAATCAAGGGCCTTTACCCTATTAAGCTTAGGTTTATTTATTGTGTTTTAATCGACTCTTGCCGAGGTGATTCTCGATCGAGTGCTTCTCTTTTTCATCATCTTAACCCCTTGTTTTAATCGCCTTTACTAGCTCTCTTTTTAACCGCAAGCATTTCTTTTTCTAGTGTAATATTTCTTTTCCTAATCGTTCTTAGCTTTCTTTTAAATCCCAAGATATCCGTCGATAGAATAATAGTCTTCGTGTGAGTAGATTTACTCAACTGTTCCCGGATTTAAATACGACGCTTGTGTCCTCTTACTACAGTTCGATAGGTATACTTGCATAGTTAGATTGCTAGTTCGGTTGCTTGCTTTTCATAAGCATTGGTCGGGCCATCAAGTTTTTGGCGCCGTTGCCGGGGTGCAACGCTCGTTGATAAATTGAAAACACGAATCTATTAGTTTTATAATTTCTCTTCCTCGCCCCCTTCTTTAAAAAATTTTAAATCAAAAAAATTTACTTAGCGCTCATAATAGAAACCCACTCCATAATTTTTCTACGCCACCTAAATCTCTTGAAAAGGGCAAAGCAGTTTTAAGTGCCACTATCTTGTCTAGTACCTTGCAAACCCTTCACCGGGTAGCCCTTGGGAAGTTCAGGAGTTAAACTTTAAAAAATTTTATTTCAAAAAAAAATTAGAAACTCTTTTTTTTTAGTTTATTTTATTTCTCTTTCTCCTCTTCTCTTCTTTTAGTGCATGACCCGCGGGAGTCCGTTGGTTATTTTGGACCTGGATCACGAAATTGAGCGTACTCTTCGGAGAAGATCGCGATTTCAAGGTCCTACTATCCAAGTGCCTGTTGAGGATTCCGAGTCATTTTCCTCTTTAAGAATGGAAGTACCCAATGTGGAGGAAGCCGTGCAAAGGCCTATATCTTATTCTACATGGCCGAATCTCGAGGGTACTGAATCTAGCATAGTTCGCCCTGCGATAGAAAATAATAACTTCGAACTGAAGCCTAACATAATTCAAATGATGCAGCAGTATGTGCAATTTGACAGACTTCAAGATGAAGATCCGAACACACATATTGCAAGCTTTCTTGAGATTTGTGACACGTTTAAGAATAATGGTGTCACAAATGATGCTATTGGGCTAAGATTATTTCCCTTCTCTCTTAAAACTAAGGCTACGTAGTGGCTGAACACTCTACCTAAAAATAGCATCACAACTTGAATGCAATTAACTGAAAATTTTTTGGCAAAGTATTTTCCTCCTGCTAAAACTGCAAAACTTAGGAACGATATTTCTGCTTTTGGACAAATCGACTCTGAAACCTTATATGAAACCTAGGAAAGATTTAAAGAATTATTAAGACGATGCCCACCTCACGCTCTGCCTGTATGGTTGCAGGTGCAGACTTTTTATAACGGGCTAAATCAAAGTACGAAGCAAATGATAGACGCAGCTTCTGGCAGTACTTTAAACCATAAGACCCCGGAAGAAGCTCTTGAGCTTTTTGAGGACATGTCCATGAACACTTACTAGCGGAATGTGCCTAGGACCCGCCACAACAAACCAGTAGGCATCTTTGAAGTGGACAATGTCTCCCAGCTTGCTTTGCAAGTTGAAATATTAAGCAAAAAATTTACGGAGATGACTGCTGCCTCCGCCCCTCAGGTATGGGAATCTGCAACTTCTGCTCCAGAATATTTGGATTATGTCAATAATTTGCCTAAAATGCTTTTAATAATTTTTCTGCTGCGATTTTTCATCCGCCTGGTTTTAATTTTGCGAATAGTTATAATCCTGCTTTAAGAAATCACCATAATTTTTAGTGGAGTAATCCATCGAACGCAGTGCGCCCGCCACCACAAGTTTATTATTCTGCACCACCACCACCTCCTCAAAGTTTTCCAAAACCTCCAAGTTTGGAGGAAATGTTTTCAAAATACATGACTCTTAATGACGCTATGATAAGAAAGTGAACTGGAAGCATTAAAAATTTAGAAAATCAAGTAGGACACCTCGCTAAAATAATTTCTGAGCGACCCGCAGGGTCTCTTCCTTCTATTACTGAGCCCAACCCGAGAGAGCAAGCGAAAGCTATAACTCTTTGGAGTGGGAAGCAAGTTCCTGGCATGGTAAGTGAAGAGCCCGAGGCAAGCTCCGCTCCCGCTTTAAAAAATCAAAGCTCCGCTCTTGTTTTAAAAAATCAAAGCTCCCCTCCCATTTTAAAAATTCCGCCCTCTGCAGAAGAAGTTATCACCCCTGTTTTAGAAAAAGAACTCACTCCACAATCCACCTTTAAAAATAATTCATCCCCGCCATACCCGTCCGAACTTAATAAACAACGTCAGGATGATCAGTACACCCGTTTCTTAGAAATGTTTAAACAAATCCACATAAATCTGGCTTTCCACGAAGCCATATCCCAGATGCCAAAGTACGCTAAGTAGCTTAAGGACCTCCTGACCAACAATAAGAAGTTAGAGAATCTTTCGCATGTCACGTTAAATGCCGAGTGCTCAGCGGTCTTGACAAACAGTTTACCAAAGAAAATCCGTGACCCGGGTAGTTTTTCTATCCCATGTGTTTTTGGTGATCTTTTTGTCAAGCACCCATTAGCCGACCTAGTGTGAGTATTAATCTGATGCCCCTCTCGTTGTTTAAAAAATTAGGAATTGGTAGTCTCAACCACATACGCATGAGTATCCAGCTCGCCGACAGATCAGTCAAATACCCGTTAGGTATAGTGGAGGACATCCTAGTAAAAGTCGACAAGTTCATCTTCCCGGTGGACTTTGTCATATTGGACATCGAAGAAGACGTCGAGGTTCCACTGATCCTTGTCCGACCCTCCCTTTCCACTTCCCTAGCTATCATTGACGTAAGCAATGGCAAGCTCTTCCCTCGAGTAGGCAATGACGAAGTAACTTTCTCTATCACCCCCTTGATGAAGAACACCCTAGCCAATGATGACTCTTGTTTTTTCATAGATGTTGTAAGTAAATAATCCTCGTCTCACCTCTCTGATTTTGAAAAATAATTTTCTAATTTCTGTTCCTCTCCTACTCCTCCAACTGAATCTCTGCACCTAAGTGAATAATCTTCCTGTCGTCTTTCTGATTTTGAAAAAGAATTTTCTGATTTTTGTTCCTCTTCTACTCTTCCAACTAAATCGTTGCAAGAAGCCGCCTTGGACGCTAGCCTCGCCACTTTTAATTTTATACATAAAAAAGTCTATGAGGACATAGTTTTTGAAAAAGAACGGATTTCTAAAACCTCGTATGATGACCCCCCTACCCTGGAACTGAAAGAACTACCAGAGCATCTTAGATACGCTTTCTTACAAAAGGACTCCAAGCTGCCCGTCATCGTCTCGGCCTACCTCACAGATGCATAAAATGATAAACTTCTTTCAATTTTACGTAAATATATCCGAGCTATTGCTTGGCAGATATCTGATATCAAGGGCATAAGACCATCTTTCTGCTCTCACAAGATCTTAATGGAAGATAATTCACATAACTCTACACAACCTCAGCGCCGTATAAACCCTAACATGAATGAAGTAGCTAAGGACGATGTTATGAAATTGTTAGACGCAGGAATTATCTATCCTATATCAAATAGTAAGTGAGTTAGCCCAGTCCAGGTAGTACCAAAGAAGGGAGGGATAACATTAGTAAGTAATGAAAATAATGAATTAATCCCGACACGGATGGTGACCGGATGGCGAATGTACATATATTACGGTAAGTTAAATGACGCCACCCGCAAGGATCATTTTCCCTTGCCGTTCATTGACCATATTTTAGAACAACTTTCCGGCCATAGCTTTTATTGTTTTCTCGATGGCCTCTCGGGGTATTTTTAAATCCCCATCTCTCCCAAGGACCAGGAGAAAACTACGTTTACTTGTCCCTTCGGCACCTTCGCCTACCGAATAATGCTGTTTGGATTGTGCAATGCCCCAGCTACATTCTAGCGATGTATGCTCTCTATCTTTGACAAGTACATAGAAGGCATTATGTAAGTCTTCATGGATGATTTCTCCGTGTTCGGTGACGTATTGGATAGATATTTAGAGAACCTCGAAAAAGTCTTAGAACGATGCGAAGAAACTAACCTTGCCCTAAATTTGGAAAAATGTCATTTTATGGTGAGGGAAGTGTTAGTTTTGGTCCATAAAATTTCTGCAAGAGGTATTGAAGTAGACATTGCTAAGATAGAAGTTATCGAGAAGCTGCCGCCACCTACAAACATAAAAGCTATAAGAAGTTTCCTAGGTCGTGCGGGTTTCTATCGCCGCTTTATAAAGATTTTTCCAAGATCACCAAGCCTCTTACCCATCTCTTAGAAAAAGACGCCCCATTCATCTTTGATGACCTTTGCCTAGATGTATTTAATTTAATAAAAGAAAAATTAATTATTGCCCCAATCATGATAGCTCCGGTGTGGGACTCTCCATTTGAGATAATGTGCGATGCGAGTAGCTATGCGGTAGGAGCCGTATTAGGTCAACGTATATATAAAAACTTCCAACCCATCTATTATGCTAGCAAAACACTCAGATCTGCATACAAAAATTACACCACAACTGAGAAGGAGCTCTTAGCTATAGTATTTGCTTTTGATAAATTTTGCCCTTATATTACGCTTTCCAAAATTATTGTTTTTACGGACCACTCAGCCCTCAAATATCTCCTTTCTAAAACAGATGCCAAGCTGCGCTTGATTCGTTGGGTCTTACTCCTCCAGGAGTTTGACTTAGAGATCTGCGTTAAGCGAGGAGCCGAGAACTTGGCCGCCGACCACCTCTCGCGGCTATATAATCCCTTTATAGAAAAATTGGATGAAAAATCTTTTAACGATTATTTTCCCGAAGAGAAGCTATTTTCGATCAGCACATCTACTTCTCCTTGGTTTTCACACGTCGTCAACTATCTAGTGGCCTGTGTTCTCCCAAAAGAGTTCTCGTCTCAGCAAAAGAAGAAATTCTTTTCTGAGTTGAAGAACTACTTTTGGGAGGACGCGCATCTCTTCCGAGTGTGTGCAGACCAAGTGATAAGGAGGTGTGTTTCTTATGAAGAAGGTTTGGACATTATTAAGCATTTGCATGAAGGACCGACAGGTGGCCACTATCAAGCTGCTCACACCACTCACAAAGTGCTAAGCGCGGGTCTTTACTAGCCTAGACTATTTAAAGATGTGCAGGCCTTTGTGAGTAGGTGTGATAGTTGCCAACGGTCGGGTAATATTTCTAATAAAAATGAAATACCGCAAAATTACTTCCTAGAGTGAAAAGTTTTCAACCTCTGGGGAATTGATTTTGTTGGCCCTTTTCCTTCTAGCTTCGGGAATAAGTATATTTTAGTTGACGTTGATTATGTTTCAAGATGGGCCGAGGCCAAAGCTCTTCCTACGAACGACGCCCGAGTCGTCGTTACTTTCTTAAAAAATTTATTTTCTCGATTCGGTACGCCGCACGCCATCATTAGTGATAGTGGTTCCCATTTATGTAACACACAGTTTTCTAAAATCCTTACTAAATATGGCGTTACTCATAAGCTTTCCACTGCCTACCACCCCCAAACTAATGGACAGTCGAAGTAGTGAATAGAGAATTAAAAAGAATTTTAGAAACGACTGTTTCCACATCTCGAAAAGAATGGTCAGCCAAGTTAGACGATGCTCTATGGGCCTACCGAACAGCGTACAAAACCGCCCTCGGATGTACGCCATATCAGCTGGTTTATGGAAAATCGTGTCATTTACCGATAGAATTAGAACACCGCGCTTTTTGGGCCTTAAGATTTTTAAACCTCGATCCCTACTCTGTCGGCAATTTTAGAAAATTTCAACTTAACGAACTCGACGAGTGGCGCTCTTACACGTATGACAATAATAAAATTTATAAAGAGCGGACGAAGCATTTACATGATAAAAACCTTAGGAACCCAAAAACCTTTAAGCCCAGTGACCAAGTACTTTTATACAACTCTCGTTTACGATTATTTCCGGGCAAGTTAAAATCACGATGGTCTGGAGCTTTACCGTTAAAGAAGTTTATCTGTATGGCATGATTTTAATTTCACACCCTGATAAGGGTGAATTCAAAGTAAATGGGCAGCGTCTTAAACTTTATTTATGTGGTGATGTCAGTCCAAACTGTATTAATTATTGATGAGTCCACTTTATATACCTATTTTCGGACTCATCTGGGCTAGTTTTCACGCGGTTGCACTTCACTTTTAGTTCTTTATCGTTCCTATTTCATCTAATCTTTATTTCCATAGGAAGTGCACATTTATGCACGTGGTTGTGTATTTTGTTATTTTTATAGTTTGTACTCCTTTGTGTGATTCCCTGGAATGTCTGCACATATCAGTGATCGATTTTTCCTTTCGGTACAGGGGTCGTGTGCGTGTTCTGGGATGGTTGTGAAACAGGAATACTGCGCACAATCATGGGATATAATGCGTACGACCACTGATCGTGCACCCCTGATCGTGCGCACTACTCTACATTTTCCAGAATCAGCCTGGGGTAAGCGCACGACCACTGGACATAATGCGCACGACCGCCGGTCGTGCGCCACTGATCATGTGCATTGATTCCTCTTTTCTGGAGTCCTGTCTGGGGTAATCGCATGACCATTGGACTTAGTGCGCACGACCATTGGTCGTGCCCCACTACTCGGGCGCGTTATCCCAATTCTTCTTCCTGTTATTCCATGCCAGTGCGCACGAGCACCGGATATAGTGCGCACGACCACTGGTCGTGCACCTGTGATCGTGCGCATTGTTCATTTTTGCTTTGTATATATAATGCATGTCTCGCCCTAATTGGAGAGAGGATCCAAAGCTCAACATTTCTCCGCTATTTTTTGCCTTCTCCGCCGTTCCCCTTCATCTTCCACTGTAGGGAGGTGCTCCGGGCAAGCTTTCACAACCAAATCCAAGCCGGAGCTTCCTCTCGGCCTTCTCCTTCATCTGTGAGCTTCAAGTAGGGTTTGACGCCATAGCCATCAAGCAAAGGAAAGCTAGCAAACTTCGTCCGCTATCGTGAGACGAACAAGTCGGGCCATTGGAAGGTGGTGACAGCCCTTCTCTATCCCGGATGTAGTTGGGGACCGAGCTTGGACATGGAATGACAACCCGAGGATTCCAACTGTGAATCCTCAGCAAGACTTCGGATTCGGTCGATCTCTTGACTTGTTCTTGCTTTATTTTTGAACATTGGTGTTTAAATCTATTTATATTGATGAAGTGCACTTTGGTTGTATATGTTATGTGTATCATGTCTATGTGATTCCTATTTCATTTTACTGCCTACGTTGCTTGAGTTGTGCCATATTCCATCCACCACCATCGACCCTTACAGCACTAGCAATTGCTAGTGGCGTGCATTGCGAATAGGTGCTCACGACCCTCATTCCGCCATTCTAACCACCTCATCCACTAGCCTTCTCGTCCATCCGCCTAGTGATTCGGTGCATAGTGGCCCGACTAGTCTTCCATCCCGCCTGGCGAAGCATCGCATAGCGGCGTTGCATAGGAGTAGTTTTTAGATTTTTACTTTCTTTTTATCGCAACAATACAAACCCCCCTTAGTTAGCTCCGACCTGAGGACTTCAATCTCTAGTCCTCCTCAAAACTAACTCCACCTTACTGTGTTCCTTGTGAGATCGATACTTGGGAAAACACCCATTTTATATTACTTGTGCGACCGGTTCACTGCCGTGATCTTAAGCATCAATTATCTTCTGCACGAACTTTAAACTAACTGGACACCATTTATTTACATGCTATTTTGGACAAATAAACTTTTGGACAATATTCTTTTGGTCGAGCTCAAACGACCTTTATAAACAAAGGGCGCTCTTGGGAAGCACCCCAGGTTATCTTTTTCTGTTTTCTTTATTTTATAATTTTTTCCTCGGACGGCTCTGACAAGCTGAAACTTCTGTGATCGCCTGCTCCAACGGTTCTGATTCCATGACGAAGTACAAAGAAGACGTGTCATGAAGATCCAAAGCGCTATCATGGGGGAGCGGCATTACTCCGCTTTCGCAGCAAATAAATCCGGGGAAGTACATGTTTTTAAATTTTGTTTTTCAATTCTGTACTTTAATTTTTCTCTCTCTCTAACCTCCTTCTCCATTGAGGACAATGTCCATTTTAAGCTTGGGGGAAGACTTCCTCCATTTGTTTTTCTATTTGTGAATATCTTTTATTTTTTGTGAATATTTTTCAGACATCCAAAAAAAGGAAAATACCTCCAAAATCCCAAAAAAGAGAATATTTCAAAATAGAAAAAAAATATATATTCTAATAAATTATGCATTCTGGTATTTCAATAGTACCCCATGCTTGTGTTTTGTTTTTCTCAAAATTCCTTATAAACACCTTAGTTAATCATAATATTTCTAATCATTTTTTTAAATTACGTTTCACAAGTAAAATGTTGGTCATGATGTGTTTCTAATTCCAGGTAGCATGTTAAGGTGAAATATTTTTTCTAAAACTCGCATTTCTATTATTGTTTTTCGTTATTTATTTTCTTTACTTTCTAAAAAAATTCATCATCCACTATTTTCTTTTTTGTTTTTAAATAATTTTTGCAAAGTCAACTTTTGAATAGCGTAGTAGATATGAACGATCCAAGTCACCTATTATTTCTATTTTCAAGATAATTTCATCAATCTTCTTTTTATCTAGGACTTGCTTTTTGAAAATTTTCAAATCTATGTTTTAAATAAATTTAAAAGCGTGAAAATGATTTAGGCCGTTTTTGTTTTCGTTTGAGTTTTCCTGCCAACCTAAAAATTTTCACCACTATTTAGCCACTTTTGAGCTTTTTTTCCAATTTCATTTGATAACTCCACATATCATATCATCTTCACCAAAGCCAAATTTCCAACCTATCTAATCACGCTAACCTTTTTGAGTTTCATAAATATATTTTCTTGATTATGATAGAATATTTTGTGTTATTTTTGAAATTTTTCTAAAATTTTGAAAAAAGTATGCTCAAAAGAAATGTTTATTTTTATTTGGCCAATTCAAAATGAAAAATAAAAATATTTATGGCCTTTGTTTTGAAAAAGAAAAAAATGGAAAATAAAAGAAGAAAAAGAAAGAAAAAAAATATTTTGTTTAAACAGAAATGTTTTGAAACTATTTGTTTTGGTTTAGTGTGATTTTAAAAGCCTTCATGTTTTTCTTTGAATTCCACTCCTATTCATAATCCTAAACCAAACGTTTCGGTCCTATTAAGTCCTTTTGATTCACGCCTTTTAAATTTTATTTAACAACTAAGAAAAGAAGAAAAGTAAATCAATTTTAGTTTTGGATTTAAACATAGATTTTTGTTATTTAATTGATATAATTATAATACGTTAATTGGATTTAGTAATAACTCAATGCGTTTTTTTCATTTTCGCTGCTTTACTTTAATCTATTTAAAAAATTCCGTCAAAATTTTGGATGATTTATTTTCGATTAAGTAAAGTTTATAAAAGTCAAACTATACCTAAATAATTATTTTAGATTCACGTTTCACCTTTTCCCTACTTAGAATTTCGCATAGTACTTGTGCAGGTATAATTAGAAATTTTTGATTAGTCTTATTTTATGTTTATCTAGTTTTTATATCTTTGCTTAGGGACAAGCAAAACTTAAGCTTGGGAGAATTTGATAAGTACTTTTTGTAGTTAAATTTATTAGTCTATTTTCGGGTTTTTAAAGCACAAATCATGTATTGCAAGTGCTTATATTTACCCCCTTTTGTAAATATTATTGTCACTAATGCGTTTTCTGTTTTTTTGCAGGTTTGCACGGCTTTCAACAAAATTTTGCTGTGACATGCCCCTAGGTCACGCCCTACTAGGGCGTGTACCTAGGGCGTGTAGCCCAGAGGAATGAAGCAATAGGTCTGACAATGCATTTCTTGGAAACTCAGTGAACATGCCCTCTGTCACTCCCGTGTCATGCCCGACACGGGTGTGTTCAAGAGGCGTGTCTGCAGATCCCGAGAAATCACCACAGCAAGCTCTGTTTCCCGCTCCACCGTTGCACCGAAATAGTCACGCCCCCCCCCCCCCCCCCCACTGACACGCCCTGGTCGAGCGTGACATATGGGCGTGTACTCCAATTTCAACGCCCGTCACCTTCAGCAGTAAATTACAGCCGAAAAAGTCGCACTGAAATGGTCACGCCCCAGGTACACGCCGTAGTCGGGCGTGATGTATGGTCGTGTAACTCAACTACTATGCATGTCACCTCCAACATTCAATTTAAGCCCAAAAAGTCGCACCGAACGTGTCACGCCCCAGGTACACGCCCGACCCGAGCGTGTCCAGGGGTCGTGACCCAACCCAAAAAAATTCTATAAATTGAGCTCTTCTCCTAGGGTTCAGGCCATCTTTTGGGTTGTGAGGGGAGGTGATGCCCCTTTATTTCTTTTTCTTTTTCATGCTTTCTCTCTCTCTTTCTCATGCTAAGTTAGTTTAGTTTAATGCTAATTTAGTTTAAGCTTTTGTAATAGCTCTTGTAATTGCTCTAGTTGCTAATGATAGGGCTAGAATAGGATTTTCAATTCCATGCAATTGTAATTTTCTTTCCATGTGTAGCTCTCTTTAATCTTAATAAAAGTGTGATTTTCTCTTCTCTTTAGCATTGTGTGTCTTTATGCTTTACTACTCATCCCCCCTCTTCCACCTCACCATGATTAACTAATCCTCCTTGTACTCGATCTTGATGATCTGAAGTTTGAGTGATTAAGTTATGATGTTTTGAATTTTACCTTTTCTTTTTAGGGTTTAGCTTTGAATTACACTTGATTTATCCCGGGTTGGAGGTATATCATTCGATATATACTCTCCACCTTTGCTTTCATTCCTGTCTAGCCGAGAGGCCTGTTGGAACACCCTATTACTAATTTGGGTCAGGATCACTATGTCTCTAGTAACCTTTACTTCACCTCATGTATAGCTTAATAGGTCAAATAAAATTGAGTCTAAGGGTTAGAAGTCTAGTTTTGGAAGCTGCCCTGAAGACCAAGATTCTCAGACTGGAGACTAAGTCATATCGTCGAGCTCAGCACGACGATTCATCGAACTGCGGTCGACGATCGTCTAGCTCAACTTCGACAGATCGTCGAACTCCATTCGACGATCGCTGAGCTCAACTTCATAATATCGTCGAACTCCATTCGACGATCGGTGAGCTCAGGTCGACGATTTTGACTCTGCTTTAGAACTTTATCTCTGAGCTCAGTTCGACGATCTTTGAGCTCAGATCGACGATATTTTTGCTGTTGTATATTTCCAGATCGCTGAGCTCAGCTCGACGATAGCAGAGATCAGTTCGACGATTTCAGATAACTTCCAGGATATTTCTTAATTCAAATTCAAATCAGTTAGGAGTTATTCTGCAATTAATTCAGAGATTTGCTAGCCGTTTTCATTCAATTCTGGACCAAGTTTCAAGGGATTTTTCAAGGAATATATCTGTGGACTTTCCTCCAGAAGAGATTATGCAATTAAGGATGCAATTAATGCAGGCTAACGGCTATACTTGATAGAGAATGTTATTCTATTCTATACCAGAGAAAAAAAGACAGGATTTTTGAATCTCTCAATAGAACACACACAATACAGAGAGAGGATACAGATCACAGAGACACATTCAAAAATCTTCTGTCACAAAAGAAATTTGAAGAACACACATCCAAGGAGAACAAGATTTTTCAAATCTTCAAATCTCCTTAGTCTTCAAAGTGTTCAAGGCCAACATATTTCCAGACTCCATACACTCAACATTTCAATCACTTTTTGCTGAAATCATCTATTGCTGGAGTTCAATCCTTGAAGGCCTATCACCCTCAGCAAAGCATTTCTTCCTGAAAATCTCAAGAATTCAGGGGGAGCTTTGACATCATCAATCCACTTAGTCTTCTCAGTTGTTTGAGAAAGAGAAGACTGCCATCACTCTCTCACCCCCACTCTGTAAAGGGTTTCTCAAACTCCCTTCAAAAGTTTGAGCTTGGTTTTTGAGCACCTTGTCAAAAGCTCATTGGTGGCAAGACACCTGATCAAAAAATCTGCTTTGGTTTTTGAGCACCTTATCAAAAGCTCATTGGTGCCCAGGACACCTGATCAACTCATCCTGTAGTGGATTCCTACCTAGGGTGGTAGAAGAGTGGATGTACCCAAGTTTAGGGGAACCACTATATTTCCTTGTGTCTTCTGGTTTTGCTTGTTTTTATTTTTGTTTCTGGCCTTGATTTTTCTGTGATTAGTTTTTGTTTTACTTAGTGCTGTGATTAGATTTATTATTGCTTCCCTGCTCACTCTTATTACAACAGTTGTTGTGAAAAGTTTCAAAGCATCATATACTCTATTCACCCCCCCTCTAGAGTATATCAAATCTAGCTGCACTTTCAATTGGTATCAGAGGCAGGTTGGTTAAACATACCATACCTGATTTGTGGTACAGGCTAACACCTGAACCCAAAGATCCCAAGCTAGATCTGCTTTTCTTTAGTATTTTATTATTAGATTTTGTTTTCACAAATCATGGCCCAAAACAAAGATTATGCTAGCACCAGACCTCCAGTGTGCAATCTATCCAAGTTTGCACTATGGAAGTCAATGATTAGATTTTACATGAATTCTATTGACGAAGATATCTTTAATTCTGTTTTGACATTATGTCCAAGACCCCCAGAGAACACAAACACAAATGCTGTGTCACCTCCATCAGGAACAGATGCTGACATCAAGAGATGGAAGGTAGCTGATGCTAAGGCTATGAATATCCTAACCCAGACAATGTCAGATGACATATTTCAAAAGGTAGCTGAATGTAATTCAGCAAAAGAAATTTGGGACAAACTCTCAGAAATAGTCTCAGGCTCTGTTGATGAGAGAAAGGATAGGAGATCCCATCTCATCTCTCAATATGAGAATTTCAAAAAGGGAGAAACTGAGTCAGTGGGAGACATGTACAACAGACTAAGTCTAATTGTCAGTGAACTCAGGACATTAGACAAAGAGATCTCTCTAACTGAACTTAATGACAAGATCCTAATGTGCTTCCCCAGCACTTGGGATTCAAGAATCTGGCCAATTAAGGATGCCAGAAGTCTAAATGAGATCACCACTGAAGCTCTATTGGGTAAGCTCAAATCTTATGAGCTACTCATCAAAAATAGAGAGGAAGAACAGAAGCCTGCCTCACCAGCCACAAGAAAAGAGAAGACCATAGCATTTAAAGCAACTGAAGATCTGCCTGAAGATAAAGCCACACGCAATGATGAGCTACTCAGTCTGCTGGCCAAAAGATTTTACAAAATGGCCAGAAAGGACTTTAGAAGAATATCATACAAGGTGCAGGATAAGCCAAGGTATGACAAGTCCATTAGTAATAATAAAGACATTATTTGCTTTGGTTGCAGGAAACCAGGGCACATAGTTCCTGACTGTCCAGAGAACAAGAACAAGGACAGAAGGGACAGAAAAGAAAGAAGAAAGGAGAAAGACTCCAAAAGGAATGGCAATGGCAAACCTTCTTCAAGCAAAAACAAGCATACAAGAAAAGGGTTTGTTGCTGAATCCTGGAGTGAGACAGAAGAAGAGTCAGAAGCCTCATCCAGCTCCAGTGATGATGAGGATGATGCAGAGGAAAAGGAGTTCTGCATGATGGCAATCAATGCCTCACAGCACAACTCAGAGTAAGAGGAGTCAGAGTCAAACTCAGAGACTCAACCTGAAGAAGATCAGGTAATTGGTTCTTTTGATTTTAGTTTAGAAGATTTTAAATCTGAATTTAAAGTACTGTGTTTAGACCTGCTAAAGTCTGAGAAAGAGATTATCTCTCTCAAAAATCTACTATCTGAACACAATATTTTAAAGTCAGAAAACCTCAAACTCTCTCAGGAGTTGGAAGACAGTAGGGAACAGATAGCTTCACTGAAAAGTGAGCTCTCTGAGGCCAAGAAGCTTGAAGAATCCCTTAATGGGAGAAGCATCAAGCTGATGGACATCACAAGCACAGTGAACTCCAGATTCAATAGTACACTGGGCTTGGGTGCCTCATCCAGCCAACCTATTGTTCTAACAACTCCAATCAAATTCATTTCTGACAAAGGAAAGGGAGTTGTAGAGGTTGCTAGGAAAAATTCTGATCTGCCTCAGAAAACTAAGTCCCAGTAGAAATCGTCGAACGGAGATCGACGATCGCCGAATGAAGATCGACGATCGCCGAACGCAGCTCGACGATCTCAGGCAAAATCGTCGAACGCAGATCGACGATCTCAGCCAAAGTCGTCGAACGCAGGTCGACGATCTCAAATACCTGACCACAGCCATAGTCGACCGCCGAATGGAGCTCGACGATCTGACCCAAGATCGTCGAACGCAGCTCCCAGATCGTCGAACAGAGGTCAGAGCTCTGGAAAATTTTTCAAAGGCAAATCAAAATTGAATCCTAAGGGTCCTACATCCCAAAATCTTTAAACCTTATACTGAATGGGTTATACCTCCAAGGATATATCATCCTGAAGGATATAAGAGTCAACCTGGGATGTCTTTCATTTCAGAATTCAAAGGTTATCAACCTAGGCCCAAGGTAAACTGGGTCAAAAACAAATGAATTGTCTTATGTGCAGGTGAAGACATATCCAACATCTAACCAGCAATGGTACTTGGATAGTGGGTGCTCTAAGCACATGATAGGGAATAAGGACAACCTCACATCCTTCAGAGCCAAGCTTGGACGCAAAGTTATCTTTGGTGACTCAAACTTTGGACAGACTAAAGGATATGGTGCAGTCCAGATTGGTTCAGTAACTTTTAAGAAGGTAGCTTATGTGGAAGGACTGAAGCACAACCTAATTAGCATCAGTCAGCTGTGTGATGAAGGCTAACAGGTGACCTTCAGCAAAGCCTTATGCAAAATCAAGTCAGAGGACAACACAACTGTGTTGACAGGTAAAAGGAAAGGTAACATCTATCTAGTAGATTTTCTTTCAACTGATGTAGATATTTGCTTGTTTAATTCTGTCTGTAGACCCAATATTTTATGGCATAAGAGATTAGGACACCTAAACCTTAGAACTATTGCTAGGCTATCCAAGGACAACCTTATTAGAGGACTACCTTCTGGCCCCTACAAGAAGGAAGGACTCTGCAGGGCTTGTCAATTAGGCAAGCAAACTAAAAACAGCTTTAAATCACTTAATAAGAGTGATTCACCTAGCATATTGTATCTGTTACACATGGATCTTTTTGGAGCCATCACAGTACAAAGCCTAGGAGGGAAATCCTACACTTTAGTAGTTGTAGATGACTTCTCTAGATTCACTTGGGTGTTCTTTCTAAGGAAGAAGTCTGATAACTTTAAGTGTCTGACAGAGTTTCTCAAATGCATACAGATTGAGTTCAATACTCACATTGCCCTGATCAGAAGTGATCATGGGATAGAGTTTGATTCTCTTCTTATGCAAGAGTTCTGTCAGAGTGAAGGGATCAGACATACTTTATCAGCTCCTAGAACTCAACAAAATGGGGTAGCTGAAAGGAAAAATAGAACCCTTATTGAATCTGTCACTACATTGTTTTCAGATGCCCATCTACCTCTATCCTTCTGGGTTGAGGCAATGAACACCTCCAACTATGTGCTGAATAGAAGTCTGATACATAAACTAAAGGGAAAGACTCCCTATGAATTACTCAAAGGGAAGAAACCTAAAGTTGACTATTTTAGGGTTTTTGGTTGTATTTGCTACATTCATAATAATGACAAGAGATATTTAGCAAAATTTCAAGGCAAAGCTGATGAAGGAGTGTTTCTGGGATACTCCATGATCAGCAAGGCCTATAGGGTCTATAATAAATCATCTTTGAAAATTGAGGAATCTGTTCACATTTCATTTGATGAATCTAACATGTCTTTCAAGGAGAAGAATTCTTCTACCATAGAACCTTTGCAGGAACATTCTCTAGTTGAAGACTTGAACAAGCTACAGGTTGCTCATAGGGATGAAAGCAGTGAAGATGAAGAAAATGCTCAACACATTGAAGCACAACTTGAAGAGCCAGTTGTTGTACCATAAGAGGAAACAACAACACAGATTGGTGAACAATCAACACCCCCTGTTGATTTAGTAACATCAAGAGACCATCCAATTTCCAAAATAATTGGAGAAATCTCAGCTGGTGTGCAAACTAGAAATCAGGTCAACCAAAACCTGTTGCACACCTGCTTCCTATCTCAAATTGAACCTCAGTCCATTCAAGATGCAGAGCAAGATCCACACTGGATCATTGCAATGCAAGAAGAGTTGCATCAATTTGAGAGGAACAAAGTATGGGAACTAGTGCCAAAGCCTAAGGATCACTCCATTGTTGGAACAAAATGGGTATTCAGAAACAAACTGGATGATCAAGGAGTAATTATAAGGAACAAGGCAAGGCTAGTTGCTCAGGGATACTCTCAAGAAGAAGGAATCGACTACGACCAGACTTTTGCACCTGTTGCAAGATTAGAATCTATCAGAATATTTCTTGCTTATGCAGCTCATAAAGGCTTCAAAGTATATCAGATGGATGTCAAGAGTGCTTTCTTGAATGGAGACATCAAAGAGGAAGTTTATGTTAGACAACCTCCAGGTTTTATCTCTCCAACTTATCCTGATTATGTTTTTAGACTAAATAAAGCATTATATGGTCTCAAGCAAGCTCCTAGAGCATGGTATGAGATCCTAGCATGCTTTCTCTTGGAAAATGGTTTTATAAGGGGTAGAGTAGACCAAACTCTTTTCATTAGAACCCATAAGTCCCATACCCTACTAGTACAAGTTTATGTAGATGATATTATTTTTAGTTCTACTGACTCCAAATTGTGCAGAAGGTTTTCCAACCTAATGCATTCTAAATTTGAGATGAGTAGCATGGGTGAGCTATCCTTCTTCCTAGGATTGCATGTCAAGCAACATGCTGAAGGCATCTTCATTTCTCAAACCAAGTATGCAAATGAATTGGTTAAGAAATTTGGTATGTCTGAGGCATCTTGTATGAAAACACCCATGCCTACTAATGTTGTATTGGATGCTGATGAACATGGGAAACCTGTTGATCAGACAACATATAGAGCAATGATTGGCTCATTACTGTATCTTACAGCTAGTAGACCAGATATAATGTTTGCTACATGTATATGTGCTAGGTTCCAAGTAAGCCCTAGAGAGTCACACCTAACTTTAGTAAAGAGGATTATCAGGTATGTTAAAAGTTGTCCAAATCTAGGTCTCTGGTATCCAAAGGATTCAGCATTTGATTTAACTGGATTCTCAGATGCTGATTATGCTGGATGCAGAATTCACAGGAAAAGCACCAGTGGAACTTGTCAGTTCCTTGGTGACAGACTTGTCTCTTGGTTTTGTAAGAAACAAACATCTGTGTCAACTTCAACTGCTGAAGCTGAATATATGGCTGCAGGCAGTTGTTGTTCACAAATCTTGTGGATCCAAAACCAACTCCTAGACTATGGCTACAACTTAGAGAAGTCTAAACTCTTTTGTGACAATACTAGTGCTATTTCTATAGCTCAAAATCCTGTCCTCCATAGTTGGTCAAAACACATAGAGATTAGGCATCATTTCTTAAGGGATAATGTTGAAAAGAATAAAATTGAATTACAATATATCCCAACTGATTTACAAAGGGGAGATATTTTCACCAAGCCCTTGGATGAAAAGAAACACACCTTCTTCCTAAATCAGTTAGGAATGTTAGATGGAGGAAGCCTTAAATAATATCCAAGATTTTGAAAGCTTAAAAATTGACCAAGACTAGGTAAACATTCTGATTTTTCTTAGTGTCTAGAATTTTTCTGATCTCTGAAATGCGCTCGACGATTTGCCCCAAGATCGTCGAACGGAGATCGACAATTTCCAAAAATCGTCGAACTGAGTTCAGCGTCTCTCATATAGTATGAACTATCTCTTCCGGTCAACGATCGTCGAACGACGCTCGACGATTTTGTTCTCTGAACGATCGTCAAACTGAGTTCAACGATCTTTCCAATTCTGCGTCGAACCCTAATATAAAACTCTTTTTTCGTCGTCGTTCTCATTTGCGCTTTCGATTTCTCTGCAAGATTTTTCCTTTCCCTCCAAACAGTTCTACGCTTGGTCATTTTGTTTGTTGAGTTTTTGCAGGTATAATGGTCGTGCCTGTTGCTGTTCTTGCTGCAATGAAGTTTGATGCCGGTGTTGACATTGATATAGAATCCTTCAGCACGACTGATCAGATTTTTCAACATATACTGGGTTTGTTCAAGGACCAGAATTTGACTGCAATAATGACCACCAGGATCAAGCTGGCTTCTGTTGAGATCAAGGAGTGGGTTTATACTGCCCATAATCAAGATAACAACACCATAGTTGGGTCAATAGCTGGAACTCAGGTACCCTTGACCCCAACCATTCTCTCAGAAGTTTTTGAACTGAGAAATGGAGAAGATTCTGCTGAGCTATCTGGAGAAGAGTATTTTGAACTGCTTGCCAGGATGGGTCATCCAGAGGGAAACCCTAGCAAGCTATTCAAAAGGAACCTGTCTGTAGAATACAGGTTCATGGCAGATGTGGTGGGGAAAGTGCTACTGGCAAAGCACTCTGCCCATGATACAATATCAAGATATCAGCTCTGTCTCATGGGAGCTCTTGTGGATAAGAAGAATCTGAACTGGGGAGAGGTTTTCTTTGACCTCATCAAAAAGAAAATAAACAAAAGTTTTGTTAACTTTGGAAGGATCCTTGGAGTATTTCTGCATCACAGGTGTCCTGCCTTGCTGGTCTCCTCTGGAGTTCATATCAATGCCTCCAAGAGATTGTCCTGTGCCCTCTTTGGAAAGTGGGACAGGCAAATCAGCAAGCCTAGCAGGCCCTCCTCCAGTGCTCCTTCAGGCACAAGGACTCAAAGAGTCACTCCTCCACAGGTCTCTGTCCCTGTAGATGACCTGACTGCTGTTGCTGCCTCTCCTCCTTCTCCAATTCCATCCCTTCCCCCACCATCAACCATTCCAGCTCCATCCACCATCATCATATCCAGCCCATCTCCAACATCCACATCATCTCCAGTCCCTGTTCTTTCTACACCAGACAAACAATTCCACCCACTGTTCTCCTACCCTCCACCCGATGGCACCTCATCACCCTCCATTCCATCCTTCACCCTACTGGATGATTCCTTTATGGATGATTCCACATCATCCCCTCCTGAGTTACCTTCCTCCTCCACTTCATTACAAGACCTCCTACACCACATCATTGATCAACCAACTTTCACCCCATCCATATCCATTCCCCTATCCTCCATATCCACCCTACCAACACCTCAGCCATCCCTTCCCCAATTCTCCAGCTCTCCACTTCCAGAACCTTCATCTGCTTCCATGCCTTCTACCTCTGTTCCAGCTCTTGAGCAAGTAGACCTCTCAGCCCTTGCTGACAGGCTGTATGAGTTGCTTGCCCCTAGGCTCTCTCAGCTGTTGGAGGCCTCCTTGGCCCCACTTCACCTGTAAGTGGCAGCCATTTCTGCCAGGCTCTCTTCCCTCTTCCCTCAGGCTGCACCTGCAGCAGTGTGCCTTGATCCAGACCTGTCTGCATCTAGGCAGGGGGAGATGCCATATGAAGAGAATCTTCATGCTG
The DNA here is from genome assembly GCA_039583875.1 of Platanthera guangdongensis. Lineage (NCBI taxonomy): Eukaryota > Viridiplantae > Streptophyta > Magnoliopsida > Asparagales > Orchidaceae > Platanthera > Platanthera guangdongensis. Next base: position 161,482,121 of record CM077152.1, on the reverse strand, counting down.
CTGCTGCTACTATTTCTGCAAGCTCTCTATCTGCTGCTGTTGTTAGTTCTGCTTCTTCTTCTGTTGCTCCTCCTGTTGCTGTGCCTCCAGAAAGTCAGATTTCAACTGCAGTCCTTGCAATAGACCTCAGGTCTTTGCTATCAGGTTTTGATTCTGCTTTCTTCAGCTGTCTGCCAGAAGTTACTGCTGTCCAGCGTCCAGAAGACTTATCCAAGGCACTTGTGCCTTTCTCTTGCTGTGACCTTAGCATTATCACTTCTTTTGTACATTCAGAAATTGCTGCTGCTGCTTCTTCTGAAGAAAGGACTGCTTTTGCTTCTGAGAATGTTGATACTACTGGTGCTGAAGATATTCATACTGCTGCTGAAGCTCTTACTGTTTCTGATGAACCATCTTCCAAGGACATTCTGATGTCAAAGGCCACTGAATTTGAGCCTTCTGCAGTCCTTGATGTTTTTCCCTCTGCTTCTATTGCTGATAGTGACTCTGCTGTTTCTACTGTGGTTAGTGAAGTTGTTGCTACTATCACCTCTCCAGAACCTACTGCTGCTGTGGTTGTTGTTTCTGCTTCACCTTCTCCATCTACTGCTGTCCCTGCTGTTACCATCTCAACACCTGCTGCTGCTGCTATTTCAACTTCTGCCTCATCTGCTTCTGAACAACTCAAGAAAGACTTGATGAAGAAAATAGATGCTCTCTATGATGACCAGAGTTCTGAATCTGATGAATTTAAAACAGACTCTGATGATTCTTCTGCTACCATTGCCAGGAAAAGGAAGGCAAGGAGCAAAGCAATGAAAAGGGTACATCCTGCTAAAGTTAAAGATAACAATGATATCCCTTATTACATTCTTCATGACTGCCCAATCACTGAACACTGGATGTAGTATTCCAAGAACCAGCTAAAAGTAATGAAGAAAAAGAGAAAATATGAGAAGTGTTCATCCCAATTCCAGCAATCTCATCCTCCTCCACCACCTCCTCCTGATGCAGGTGCAGGTGGAAGCTCTGCAAGTCAACCCCCAGCCAGAAGTCAGGCTCCCTATCAACCTCATGGCAGATCTTACCACAGGGAAAGCCAATCGAGGGGTTCTCATTCTAGGAGAGGAGGATATAAGGGTAATCAGAGAGATATTCAAGTCTATTCTAAAGGCTACTCCAGGCAGCACCCATATTCCAGGGAAAGACAAACTTCAACTGATACAACATCTGGTTCTTTCCCTTACAAGCTGAAAGAGACTGTGTCTGCCAGGCCTCCTCAAGACAATCCTTCCAACAAGTATGAGCCACATGTACCTTTTGAGGATCCTGAAAATAATCTAGCTGCTTGGTCTGCCAGAATGAAGGAATTAGCTGCACTGGACCAAATTAAAAAGGCCAGAGAATAAGGATTAGATTCTTCCAACATTTCAACCATGTCTGAACAGAGACTGAAAGAACTAGAGAGATATTGTTCAAGTAAGTTCTTTGATGCTGACAGGTACATGGAATTACACCCTGAAGCTGTGGTCCCCAGGCTTAAACAGCAAACATCTCTAGGTGCAGCAGATGACACCAGATCAAAGAAGGAAGCCCTCAATCCTAACAGAGAAATTAAAATAGTTAAGGGCAAAGAGAAGAAATGATATTGTAAGGTGACAATTTCTGCAAATTCTGATCATCTGGATGATATATATCTCTGTGATTCTGCATGTCTAGCTGTTGTTTTTCTATTTTACTGCTTGTATATTGTTATTTAAATCTTTCCAAAGTCTGTAAATAGTAATCCTAACCCAAATAGGGGGAGATTGTTGGAACACCCTATTACTAATTTGGGTCAGGATCACTATGTCTCTAAGAATCTTTGCTTGACCTCCTGTATAGCTTAATAGGTCAAATAGAATTGAGTCTAAGGGTTAGAAGTCTAGTTTTGGAAGCTGCCCTGAAGACCAAGATTTGGGTTCTAAGGTTAAATAATCTTTTTTGCAGGTGAGTCCAAGTGACCATGCCCCAATATGGTACTTGGATAATGGATGTTCCAGGCGCATGACTGGAACTAGGGGATTGCTAAAGGACTATACACCAATCAAGGATGGTCCTAAAGTCACCTTTGGTGGTTCTGAAAAAGAAATCAACAAAGGCTTTGGTAACATTTCTAACAACATTATTACAATTACTCAAGTAGCTTATGTTAAAGGTTTGAAACACAACCTCATTAGTATAAGTCAGCTGAGTGATTTAGGATATGACATCTCATTTGTCAAAGATGGTTATCATATCAGGAGGTCAAATGATCAAGAGATCATTCTGACTGGTTATAGGAAGAGAAATGTCTATTGTCTAGACATTATGTGTGAGAACAATGTTTCTCCTATGTGTCTTATAGCTGATGAGAAAGTCTCTCATTGTGTCAAATAGCATAAGTGGCTAGCCCATCTCAACTATAAGACAATTGGTCAACTCTATAGTAAAGAGTTAGTGAGGAATGGTCCTCAGGTTATGTGTATTAAGGATGGGATATGCTCAGCTTGTCAAAAGGGCAAGCAGACGAGATCCACCTTTAATTTCATTGAGAACAAAGATGCTGTGAGGTGCTTATACCACTTGCATATGGATCATTTTGGTCCTATGCCATTTCACAACCTAGGTAGGAAGGTCTACACATTTGTGGTTGTAGATGACTACTCAAAGTTTTCCTGGGTGTTCTTCCTTAGACAGAAATCTGAAACTCCAAGTATCTTATACAGATTTGTTAAACAAATTCAGAATGAATTGGACAGTACAGTGGTCAAAATCAGAAGTGACCATGGTACTGAATTTCAGTCTGACAGTATGACAAAACTGTGTGAAAAATTTGGAATTTTTCAGGAATTTTCTTCACCAAGAACACCTCAGCAAAATGGCATTGCTGAAAGGAAAAATAGAACCTTGATTGAGGCTGGTAGAACCCTATTAAGGAAAAATAGAACCTTGATTGAGGCTGGTAGAACACTGCATGTCATGTAATTAATAGAGCTACTATCACTAGGAGCCACAATAAGACCCCCTATGAAATTGTGAAGGGCAAAAAACCAAATCTATCCTTTTTCAGGATCTTTTGTTGTAAATGCTATATACTTAACAATGGTAAGTCTTATTTAACCAAGTTTGCTGCCAAATCCCAAGAGGGGATCTTTCTTGGGTACAACAACAACAGTAAGGCTTATAGGGTCTACAACTTGACTACTCAAGTTGTAGAAGAGTCAGTACATGTAGTGTTTGATGAAGCTAGACTCATTAACAATTAATTGTCTAGAAGTGTTTGCAGCTCTTCAGGTGTGACTGAGAAGATGGACAAGCTTACTATTGAAGAAGGATCTACTGCAAGTCAGCATGTGGATGATAGTGGCTGCTGTCCAGGGGGAGTACTAGATACACCTGATGCAGAAGAAGACCAAGGGGTGCAGCAAGTTGAAGAGAATGAAGGTGTACAACCTGAAGACAGGCTGCCTCCAGAAAATAGAAATCTAAAAGATCATCCAGCCAATCAAATTTTTGGTGATCTCAGACAAGGGGTACAAACAAGGAGCAGAAATCTAAGATCAGTACTCTACTCCAGCTTTCTATCCCAAGTAGAGACAAAGAAATTTGAAGAAGCCATCGTAGACCCTCATTGGATTGAGGCTATGCAAGAGGAGCTGAACCAGTTCAAAAGATGCAATGTCTGGGAGCTCGTTCCTAAACCAAAAGACCACAACATTATTGGGACTAAGTGGATCATTAGGAACAAGTTTGATGAACGTGGAGTTATTATAAAAAATAAAGCAAGACTGGTTGCAAAAGGTTATAGGCAGGAAGAAGGTATTGACTTTGATCAAACCTTTGCTCCAGTTGCCAGACTGGAAGCTATAAGGATGTTTCTGGCTTATGCAACCTATCAAGGGTTTAAAATATACCAAATGGATGTTAAGTCGGCCTTTCTGAATGGAAATCTGAAGGAAGAAGTCTATGTAGAACAACCATCAGGTTTTGTTGATTCTATCAAACCTAATTATGTCTATAGACTTAGGAAGGCTTTGTATGAGTTAAAACAAGCCCCTAGGGCTTGGTATGAAACCCTGTCTAGTTTCCTCATTATGAATAAATTCACAAGGGGGAAAATAGACAAGACTCTATTCCTTAGGGAATCCAGAGGCAAGATCATCTTAGTCCAAATATATGTAGATGACATCATATTTGGGTCTACAGAAAGTAATCTTTGCAAAACGTTTGCAAAACTTATGCAAGGACAATTTGAAATGAGCAGTATGGGGGAACTTAAGTTCTTCTTGGGTCTCCAAGTTAGACAGACTGAGAATGGTTTATCCATATGCCAGTCTAAGTTCACCCTAGAATTGATAAGGAAGTATGGTATGGAATCATCCAGTACCATGAAAACTCCTATGGGGTCAAGTATGTCCCTTAGTAAAGATGATGCAGGGAAACCTGTAGATGAGACTTTGTATAGAGGGATAGTTGGCTCCCTATTATATTTGACTACAAGTAGACCAGATATCATGTATGCTACATGTGTCTGTGCTAGGTACCAAGCGTGCCCTAAAGAGTCTCATTTGACAGAAGTCAAAAGAATTTTGAGATATCTTAAGGGCACACCTTATCTAGGCCTTTGGTACCTAGGAATGGAGACTTTGATCTGACAGGTTATTCAGATGCAGATTTTGCAGGTTGCAAGGAAGATATGAAAAGTACAACAGGTACCTGTCAGTTTCTAGGTAGAATGCTGATATCATGGAGTAGCAAGAAACAAACAAGTGTGACTATCTCCACAGCAGAATCAGAGTATGTTGATGCAGGAAGTTGTTGTGCACAACTTCTATGGATTCAACACCAGCTAGAAGACTATGGTATTCAAGTAAGTAGAACACCATTATTTTGTGATTCTATAAGTGCTATTTCTATTGCAAATAATCCCGTCTCCCATAGTAGGACTAAGCACATAGAAATAAAATACCTTTTTCTAAGGGAACATGTGGAAAAAGGAGATATTTCACAAGAGTATATTAATACAGATAATCAGCTAGCTGACATGTATACTAAGCCCTTAGATGAAACCAAATTCAATAAATTCAAAATTGAATTAGGGATGATAAACTAAGAATAGTTTACAAAAAAAAATTGGCAAGTAAAATGGTGTCGACACATAGAGTTGTCTGTGTCGACACATAGTAGTGATGTCGACACTTCAAAGAAATGGTGTCGACACATCTACGAAGTTTGTGTCAACACTTCAGAGAATTAGTGTCGACACATGCAGTGTAGGTGTCGACACATCCAAGGTGGTGTCGACACTTAAAATTTACAGAGAATTAGTCTAGTAAAGTCTCGACTAAGTGTAAAGCTAAGTGGTGTCGACACATAAACAAGTGTCGACACATATATTCTGTCGACTATACTTGTGTCGACACATAGTTGTCGAGACATTATAAGTAAGTGTCGACACTTTTCAACAGTGTCGACACAATTTAAGTATTTTGACGCGCCCTTTCATCTTCGACTCTAGAAAGGTATAAATAGGTTTTCGCCATTGTTTGTCGACACGCACACCAAAGTTTCGAGACCAAACTTGTGTGTCGACATCTCTCTTCTCTAAATTCAAATTTCTTCATACCCTAATGGCGCCCAAGCTAGAAGAGAACATCAATGAAGGATATGAACTCATACGACACGCTTTTGATGACGCGGAACATGAAATCAAAGGCGTGGTAACACTAATAGAAGAGACTGGGTTAGAATTTCTTGTTTTAGAACCGATCAAGATATGGAAGAAGGAAGTCCTTGAGTTTCTGAATGCAGCAACTCTAGATGAATCAGGACTCAAGATCAAGTCCAGAGTTCATGGGGCAAAGGTGAAGGTCTCTCCTAAGAGTCTGAGAAAGGTACTACAACTACATAGAACTAAGGAAGAAGAAGATGTTTCTGCTTCTAAGACTAGAGAAGCATTGACATGGTGTGGTTTGGACTCAAACCTGAAGATAGGATTTGTGTTCAATAGAAAGGGAATGAATATGCAAGGCAAGTTTCTATCTGAGATTGTGGGCAAGGTTATACTGAGCAAGCCTGGTGGGCATGACAGAATTTCAGCTCACATGTTCAGTCTAATGACAAGGATAATCTTCCAACTTATTACTGATTGGTCTGCAGTATTGTTTGATAAGATTAAAGAGAGTCTGAATAAACCCAATATGGGTAGAATTCTAAGTCTTTACCTATGTGGGAGTGAAAGATATGGTACCTAAACACCTAGAGGGGGGGGGGGGTGAATAGGTGACCTAATCCTTTTTTAACTTTAATGGCAGCAAACAGTTTATTATCACAGATCTCTAACTTTTGCACAGCAATCACAAAGCATTCACAGCATACACAGCACAATCACAGCACAACACAGTGGTTTATAGTGGTTCCCCAAGATATGGGTACATCCACTTTCCCCCTTCGCCTATCTAGCAGTGTACTAGATTCGGCCAAACTCCTCCACTGTCTCAGAACCCAAATTGGTTCCTACACCTCAGGCCCAAAGCCTTACAACTCAGCTTTATCCCAAAGCCTACACTCAGCCAATCAAGGCCTACACTCAGCCAATCAAGGCCTACACTCAGCCAACCAAGGCCTACACTCAGCCAACAAGGCCTACACTCAGAGATCTCAATCTCCTACACTCAGGCTCACAAGCCCTACCCTCAGCCTTTATAATTATAGGCTTACAATTCACTCAGATCCAAAGGATCCTACAAGTTATGAATGTATTACAAAAATTAACTCAACAACTCAGAAATGAAAGAGGGGAGTTGAGAGTTTCTTGATGAGTTCTTGGAAGAACTCAGCTGGATTCACTCTGACATAGCTTTCTTCAAAGCTTCTTGAGTAGAACTGAATAAGACTGAATCCTCCTGTAGTAGTTCCTTGACCTCTGCTACTTAAGATCCAGAATTGAATCTGAATCCTTCTTCTCAGCCTAGTTCCAGAGGCTGATTTCTTGGAAGGAGCCCTCTCTCTCCAACTTCTTAGATCTGTACTTGGACTACAAGATCTTCTTGTGTTGATACTCTTGGTACCACTTCAATAATTTGTTTTTCAACAAACTGAACTCTTGAACAATAATCTGATCAACAACTTCAACCACCACCTCAACAACTGTGGGTGCCTATTTATAGGCCTTCTTTATGGTAACCGGCTGGTCCGGTCCATAACTGACTTCTGATATCTCTGACAGGTGCTGTAGACCGGCTGGAACGGCAGCTGTCAAGTCATCCAGTCATTTTTTGAAAATCTATAACTGTCTGTAAGTGTCGAGACTTTCTGTCTTTAAGTGTCGACACTTATAGTCCAATTGTCGACACATGTTGTGTAAGTGTCGACACAAGTCTACAAGGTGTCGACACAAGTCTACAAGGTGTCGACACATCTCCTTGTATGTCTCGACACAGATTCTTCTGCATGTGTCGACACTGAAATTGAGTGTCGACACAAGTACTTGTTCTTCTATCTTTTGCTGAATTTTTCTAAGTGTCGACACATCTCCTTTGTGTCGACACAACTTCTTGTGTTGAATCTGTCAAGTGTCGACACTGCTTCTTGGTGTCGACACATAGTCTTCAATGTCGATACTTGCTGAGTGTCGACACAGCTCCTTGTGTCGACACTCCTTCTTCTTGTTGAGACTTTAGCTGACTGTCGACACATTCCCTTAGTGTCAACACTTGTACTTAGAATAATTCTGTTGATCTTTCTGATCTTTACTAAGTGTCGACACAGCTCCTTGTGTCGACACTTTCTTCAAGTGTAGAGTCTTTAGCTGAGTGTAGACACATAGTGCTGGGTGTCGACACTTTCTTCATGTGTTGACTCTTCTGATTGTGTGTCGACACATTGTGCTGGGTGTCGACACATACTTCAAGTGCTGACTCTTCTTTTGAGTGTCGACACATTGTTCTGAGTGTCGACACTTTAACTTAGTCTCTACAGACTTTTGCTGAGTGTCGACACAGCTCCAAGTGTCGACACTTTCTGGTGTAGACACAGCTTCACTGGGTGTCGACACAGCTCCTTGTGTCGACACTTTCTGTCTGCACTTTTCTTCACTGAGTGTCGACACAGCTCCAAGTGTCGACACTTTCTGTCTGGTGTCGACTCTGCATCCTAGGTGTCGACACAATGACTCCAAGTGTCGACACTGCTTGTCTGGGTGTCGACACAAGCTTTCTCAAGTGTCGACATTTTCCCTCTGGGTGTCGACACATGGACTTAGAAACTTTTTGCTTCAGTCCAGTGATTTCTTAACCTGCACAAGTAAACTCAACATACATCAAATACATTATGATGTATATCATTGAGTTGGGTGAGGCTTCTTCAAATCAGGTACATTTGACCAATGTACCCAACACTCTCCCCCTATTTGGAGAAGTCATAACCCTTAGTCAATGATATACACCATTCATAATTAAAAATTACAAAATGATGTAAAGCAGATTATTTACAGCAGGGTAAACATAAACATGTAATAATTCACACATGTATACACATTCATCATTTCAGAACAAACAAGAAATAGACACATTCTCTGAACAATCATGAAATATATTTATCATATATTGTTCTAAAATTTTTCTAATACATCTTCAATGGTTTACAAAAATGTTTTACATTCAAAAGATTATAACAATCTTCAAGTCAATTCTTAATCTATTTCTGGTCTGGTTTTTTGATAACTATACCTTTGCCAGGTTGGACTTGAGCTTTGACAGGGGCTTCAGCAGTTTCAGCAACAGCAGGCTTCTTGACTTTTAGATCCTTCTTTTTGAGTTCTTCGGCCTTGATCTTCTGCCTCTCAAAATAATGACATGGCTTAGGGAAGTACTTGCTAGGCTCCACTACAGTTGGAGGTAGCTTTCCCATCTTAGCCTTCCTTCTGAATTGAACTATTGCTTCCTGCCTGATCTCATGTTTTCTCCATTCAGCTTCAGAGAACCATTTGTTCCTGTCATGTGTATTGTCCTTGGCAGCTTTCCAGGCAGTTAAAATTATATTCCTAGAGGTAGGGCTCCACTGTTCAAAATCTGGCTTTTGTTCTGCTTGTTCCCTAAACCTCTTTTTAGACAACCTTGTCTCTTCCTCCTTCTGTAATGCCTCTTGTATTGCTTCAGACATAGGTTGAACAAACTTTTCAATATGAACATGGTCATTGCCCTCAGGTGGGCTATACATATGATGAATATCAGCTTGCACCATATCAAAAGCTGGTGGAGGAAATATCACTTGAGCTACCTCTGGTTGCTCTCCTCCAAGATAGGCAGGTTGAATCCCAGATTCTGCAACATTATCATCATCACAGAGTGGAGGATAGCCCAGTGTAGCTCTGATGGAATTAGATATCCATTTAGCATGGTCAGAGCTAGTTTTGACTAAAACTCTCTCCCCCTTTATGACTTCTCGAGCCATATGGTCTCTGACATCATCCTTTTGAAACCTGATCTGACTATCCAAGTATCTGATTCCCTCTTTAAAGAATGGTTTCAGCTTTTGAAGTTGTTCAGAGATAGCTTTCTGGGATGCTTGGATGGCAGTCTTGACAGCAGTAATTTCTTGTTGAAAGGCTTTCTCAAATTTTGTTTTAGCAGCAGCAGTAGATGTAGAAGGTTCATCAGCCTTGTTCTTCAACTCAGTGATGATAGCATTATGAGAATCAGTCAGATTGTCATTCATTCTTATCTGATTTTCCAGTACATATCCTTGTTTTAATGCTATATCATCTACCTGTGCCTTGATCTTCTCCTGATGTGTTGCCAGATAGACTACTGCATTCCCACCCTTGTGGAAGCAGTCAGTCACCTCCTTCTTATTAAGGTTCATCTCAAATCTTATGGACTTTATATCTTGGGCAAGATCAAACTGCAAAGCTTTGTGCCCTTCATCTACATAAGCCTCTATGGCTTTTCTTTGTTCATCCATTTTAATCTGCAGTCCAATTAGTAAAGCACTATAATCAACAGTTGGAGCTTGTTGAATTATAGGCTGTGGGGCTATAGATTGCAGAGCTTTATTATAACTCTGACTTCTCCTTTTAAAGACATATAGTTTCTTCTTCTTTGCCCTAGCACTCTCCTCATATTCAGAGGCAGAAGTGCTGGCTATATCAACCCTATCCTTAGGGCTTTGAGGCTTCTCTTCCTGCACTTCAGATTCCTTTTCAGTTTCTGGCCTAATAAGCTCTTCCAGATCTTGTACTTGCTCCCCCTCAGCAGCAGCAGTATCTCTTCCAGCAGCTTCTTTGTCCATGTCAAAATCAGCTTGATCTAGATTGAGAAATAAATCTTCCATGGTGAATTCAGGGGGTGAAGAAGCTGGAGAAGTTCTTGGTTCTTCAACTACTTGATCAGGAACCACTTCTAGTACAACAGATGTGTCTTTGATAACAACATCTGGTTCTTGGCTATGCAGCTGAGTTTGCTGAGTAACATCGGATAAATCAGCATCTTTTATAAGATATTCTAAAGTATTTAGGTCAGTGAGTACCTCTTGGATGATGATGGTGGCTTGCTCACTGTCCAGTGTAGATGGTTTTTCTACAACTGGAGGCTCCCCCTGGCTTTGATCCCTGTGGATGGGGCTAGCCTGTGGTAGCTCCCCCTGAATCTCAGCAATATCTTGAGCAGCCGGGGTCTTCTCTGCAGCCACTTCCTCTTGGTCATCAGGAGTGAAAACAACATGTTCTTCACTCCCTGAACTGCTGGAGGACTCTTGTTCAAATGGAGCAGTTTTTCTCTTTTTCTTTGGAGGAATCTCCTTCTCAGGAACTGTCTTCTCTGGTGTTGATATTTCCTTGGACAACACCCTGTCCCATCTGGAAAAGATCCTTTGATCCATTTTCCTCATATGGTTTATCTTGCTGCTTGCAGCAGTATTCATTACCTCTGGTATGGTACTAGCTAGGTAGAGACTAATGATCCTGCCCAGATTGGGCTTCTTCAAGCTCTCCTTAATTTTCTCATAAACCACTGTAGACCAATCTGTTTTCAGAGTGAAGATAATTCTTGTCATGATGCCAAACATATGGGCAGACACTCTGTCATGCCCTCTAGTCTTGCTGAGTAAGACTTTTCCCACAATCTCAGACATGAACTTCCCTTGATTATTCATGTCTTTCCTGTTAAATACAGATCCTATCTTCATCTTAGGATCAAGTCCACACCAGGTTAAAGCTTCCCTGGTCTTTGAAGCAGTAACCTCTTCTTCATCTTGAATTTTTGGTAGCTGGAGTACCTTCCTCAGACTCTTAGGTGAAACCTTAATCTTAGTTCCATGAACTCTGGATTTGATTCTGAATCCAGATTCATCGACTGCAGCTCCATTAAGGAATTCAAGCACTTCCTTCTTCCAAATCTTTGTAGGTTCAGACAAGAGATATTCTAGTCCAGAATCGGCGACTAGGGTTACTACAGCCTGAATTTCTGCATCTGTATCGTCGAATGTGCCGCACACTAGCTCATAGCCCTCGTTAACGTTCTCCTCAAGCTTAGGAGCCATTAGGGTTTGTAGAATTTGTCTTTAGAAAAGAGAGGTGTCGACACAGTAGTTTTGGTCTCGAAACTTTGAAAGCGTGTCGACAAACAAAGACAGAACCCTATTTATACCTGTCTAATTTTGAAGATGAATAGGCGGGATAGCTATCTTAAGATGTGTCGACACTGGCAATAAGTGTCGACACAGACATATAATGTCTCGACACACATGTGTCGACATAAGTTTAGTCAACAGATCTTATGTGTCGACACTTGGTTATGTGTCGACACAACATAACTCGACACATTGTCGAGACTTTACTTAGTAAATACTGAGTAAAATATAAGTGTCGACACCATATTGGATGTGTCGACACCTACTAATAATGTGTCGACACTAACATTCTGAAGTGTCGACACCAACATCCTGGATGTGTCGACACCTTTTTCCTGAAGTGTCGACACCACTATTCTGTGTCGACATAGACTTGTCTATGTGTCGACACCTTTTTACTTAGCCAATTTTAATTCTGTAAACTTATTCTAAGTTCATCATTCCTAGTTCAATTTTGAATCTATTGAACTTAGCTTCTTCTAGGGGTTTAGTAAACATATCAGCTATCTGATTATCTGTATTAACATATTCAAGTAAAATATCTTCTCTTTCTACATGCTCCCTAAGAAAATAATATTTAATTTCGATATGTTTAGTTCTACTATGTGACACAGGGTTATTAGCTATTGAAATAGCACTTGTAGAATCACAGAAAAGTGGAGTTCTACTTACCTGAAATTCATAGTCCTCTAGCTGATGTTGAATCCACAGAAGTTGAGCACAACAACTTCCTGCAGCCACATATTCTGACTCAGCTGTGGAGATAGCCACACTGGTTTGCTTCTTGCTACTCCATGAAATTAGTCTCCCTCCTAGGAATTGACAAGTTCCAGTAGTACTTTTTCTATCCTCTTTGCATCCTGAAGGCTGCTCCACATAGACTTCTTCTTTCAAATTACCATTTAGGAATGCTGACTTGACATCCATTTGGTATACCTTGAATCCTTGATAGGTTGCATAGGCCAAGAACATTCTTATGGCTTCCAGTCTGGCTACTGGAGCAAAGGTTTGATAAAAATCAATACCTTCTTCTTGCCTATATCCTTTAGCAACCAGTCTAGCCTTATTCTTAATGATGACCCCTTGTTCATCCATTTTATTCCTGTAGATCCACTTAGTTCCAATTACATTGTGGTCTTTAGGTTTAGGAACCAATTCCCAGACCTTGCACCTCTTGAACTGATTAATCTCTTCTTGCATTGCTTCAGTCCATTGTGGATCTTGTATTGCTTCTTCAAACTTCTTAGGTTCAACTTGTGACAGAAAACTGGAATAGATTGCAGCATTCTGATTTCTGCTCCTAGTTTGAACTCCTTGTCTTGGATCTCCAATAATCAGCTCTACTGGATGATCTCTAAGATGCCTGTGGGCTGGAGGCATCCTTACTTCTGGTTGAACCACTTCAGCATCTGCATCATGCTATATTCCTTGTATTTCTTCATCTATTGGCACATGTAGTTCTCCCCCTGGACAACAGCTACTGTCTTCTACTTGCTGTCTTGCAGCAGGCACCACTTCTATAGTAAGCTTGTCCATTTTCTTTATCAAACCTGTGGGGCTGCATACACTACTAGACAACTCATTATTAATAAGTTTTGTCTCATCAAAAACTACATGCACTGATTCTTCTACAACTTGTGTAGTCAAGTTGTAGACTCTATAAGTCTTACTATTATTGCTGTACCCAACAAAAATTCCCTCTTGGGACTTGACAGCAAACTTCGTTAAGTAAGACTTCCCATTATTAAGTATGAAGCATTTGCAACCAAAGATCTAAAAATAGGATAGGTTTGGTTTCCTGCCTTTCACAGCTTCATAGGGGGTCTTGTTAAGCCTTTTAGTGATGGTAGCCCTATTTATAACATGGCATGCAGTGTTAACTGCTTCAGCCCAAAAATACTCTGGCAATGATGTATCACTAAGTAGGGTCCTACCAGCCTCTATCAAGGTTCTATTCTTCCTCTCAGCAATGCCATTTTGCTGAGGTGTTCTAGGTGAAGAGAATTTTTGAAATATCCCAAATTCTTCACACAGTTTTGTCATGCTATCAGACTGAAATTCAGTACCATGATCACTTCTAATTTTGACCACTGTACTATTTAGTTCATTCTGAATTTGCTTGACAAAGCTATAGAAGACACTAGATGTTTCAGATTTCTATCTTAAGAAGAACACCCAGGAAAACCTTGAGTAGTCATCTACAACTACAAAGGTATAGACCTTCCTACCTAAGCTGTGAACTGGCATTGGACCAAAGAGATCCATATGCAAAAGGTATAAACACCTCACAACATCTTTGTTTTCAATGCTTCTAAAGGTGGATTTAGTCTGCTTGCCCTTTTGACAAGCTGAGCAAATACCATCTTTAACACACTTAACTTGAGGACCATTCCTCACCAACTCTTTGCTAAAGAGTTTGCTAATAGTCTTGTAGTTAAGATGGGCAAGCCTCTTGTGCCATTTGACACAATGAGAGACTGTCTCATCAACTACAAGACAAATTGGAGAACCATTGTTCTCAACCATAATGTCTAGGCAGTAGACATTCCTCTTCCTATAACCAGTCAAAATGATCTCTTGATCACTTGACCTCTTGATATGACAACCATTTTTAACAAATAAGATGTCATACCCTACATCACTTAATTGACTTATACTTATTAGGTTGTGTTTCAACCCTTTAACATAAGCCACTTGAGTAATGGTAACTAAGTTTGTAGAAATGTTACCAAATCCTTTGATGATTCCTTTTTCAGAACCACCAAAGGTTACTTTTGGACCATATTTTACTGGAATATAGTCCTTTAGTAATCTTCTTGTTCCAGTCATATGTCTGGAACATCCACTGTCCAAGTACCATGTAGGGGTATGGCCACTTGGACTCACCTGCAAAACAGATTAATGAACCTTAGAACCCAAAGCATTCTTGGGTCCTTGGTACTTGTTAGTCTGCAATTTGACAAAACTACCTACTGGCTTTCCACCAGGTAGCTTGCTACTCACCTTGGCACTGGCATTGTGCCAACAGTCCACTGCAAAGTGGCCAACCTTGCCACAGCACCAGCATTCAAACTTGTTGTACCTTTGCTTAGGTACAGCCTTTGCTGTCTTATCTTCAGCAAACTTGTTGAATGATGGGGCTTTGCCCTTGGACTTGGACTTGGACTGCTCAGTCCTTGCAGGTCTAATAAAGCCCAGTCCAGCCTTGCATTTATGATGAACAAAATCATCAATTAAAGGTAACACTGACTTAGGTTTAGAAAACCTAGCAACTAAGTCCTTCTCCTTCTGAAGATTGATCTCCAGACTCTTAATTTGATCATTCTTAAATGATATAGTACCCATCTGAATCACTGTTATGTGTTTCAGCCTAGCTATCTCATTCAACTTTTGATCAAACTGCTTCTCAAAATCTGTTGCACCAGCTTTAAGATCAGCAATTTCCTTTGCCTGACTTTTGGCTAGGGATTTGCTTTTCTTGTAAGCTTGCAACAACACCTTATATTCATCTATAAGCTGATGAATATCATCCTCAAACTCAGATACATTCTCATCACTTGATGAAGAAGAATTTGAATCTGAACTAGAACAAGAAACTGAACTTGAACTTGAACCTTGTACCTGACTGGGTCCTGGCTGCTCCAGGATTTTGGCACTCTCTGTCAAAGCCATTAGCCCTTGGCATTGACTATCTTCTTGTTCATAAATAGACTCCATGATCTGCATGAATTCTTCCTCTTCTTCTTCAGCAAACAGCCCTATGTAGGCTTCAGCCTCAGACTCAGTTTCAGAAGAGGAGATATCTGATAGAGTCTTCTCTTTCTTGGCTACAAAAGACTTCTCTTTCTTTCCTTTGAAGTGAGTCTTTTTCCTGTCACCAGATTCCTTTCTCTTCTCTGGACAATCTGCAATAACATGGCCCTGTCTATTGCAGCAATAGCACACAATCTTTGATCCAGTTGCCTTACTTGACTTTGTCCTCTTCCTGTCTTTCTTTGAAGGCTTTTTCTCCTGATAAAAGACTTCCTTTCCCTTTGAAGAAGAAGGTCTTGACCTCCACTGTTTCTTCTTCAAGAATTTCTGAAAGTGTCTAGTGAAGGCAGCAAAGTCTTCATCACTTTCACTGCTCTCACTCTTTGTGCTGACTGACTCATCAGACTCTGAATCAACTACCTCTGGAGGTGGAGTTGATGACTTATTCCTGCACTTTTTGGGAACTTCTGTCTTGAAAGCAACTGAACTTTCCTTGTGTTCAGTCCTTGTTGATTTCTCCTCCTCTTTCCTCACTGTCAAGTGCATCTCATATGACAATAACTTGCCAAACAGTATAGGAGGAGGAATTTCTCCCAACTTAGCCATTTCTCTTATGACACAGATCTTTGTGTCCCAATCTTTGGTTAGGGACCTTAGAAACTTGTCATTTAGTTCATAGTTACTGAACTCTCTTCCATAAGACATGAGTTCATTAACTATTCTGTAGAACTTCTTGTAGCACTCAGTTATGCTATCATCTTTACCTTGTCTAAAACTCTCATACTCCTGATTTAGCAAGGATTTCCTATCTTGCCTAACTTCTTCAGATCCTTCCATATACACTATAAGAGTGTCCCACATCTCTTTAGCTGTCTTGCAGTGTATAAGATTCTGAAAAGTTGCATCATCAATGGCACTCACTATTATGTTCTGTGCCCTCTTGTCCATTGTGGCTAGGACAATCTCATCCTTTGTCATCTCAGAGAAATCCTTTGGAGTTCTCTGATTTGCATCCAATACTGAAATCTTCATTGGCACATAAGGCCCTTCTTTTACTGTGATGTAGATTCTAGGGTCAGAGGCTTCCATAAATAGCCTTACCCTTTCTTTCCAGATCCCAAAGATCTCTTTCCTACATATGGGTAATTTCATGGAACCCAATTCCTTGTGATTCTCAGAAGAACCCATGTTTCTTGATTTTCTTGAATTTCTTGAAACTGTGTTTTGTCTTACACTGAATCTGCCAAACAGGATCTCCTCAGACTGTTAGTCCTTTTTGAGGAACCTGGCTCTGATACCACTTGAAAGATATGGTACCTAAACACCTAGAGGGGGGGGGGGGTGAATAGGTGACCTAATCCTTTTTTAACTTTAATGGCAGCAAACAGTTTATTATCACAGATTTCTAACTTTTGCACAGCAATCACAAAGCATTCACAGCATACACATCACAATCACAGCACAACACAGTGGTTTATAGTGGTTCCCCAAGATATGGGTACATCCACTTTCCCCCTTCGCCTATCTAGCAGTATACTAGATTCGGCCAAACTCCTCCACTGTCTCAGAACCCAAATTGGTTCCTACACCTCAGGCCCAAAGCCTTACAACTCAGCTTTATCCCAAAGCCTACACTCAGCCAATCAAGGCCTACACTCAGCCAATCAAGGCCTACACTCAGCCAACCAAGGCCTACACTCAGCCAACAAGGCCTACACTCAGAGATCTCAATCTCCTACACTCAGGCTCACAAGCCCTACCCTCAGCCTTTATAATTATAGGCTTACAATTCACTCAGATCCAAAGGATCCTACAAGTTATGAATGTATTACAAAAATTAACTCAACAACTCAGAAATGAAAGAGGGGAGTTGAGAGTTTCTTGATGAGTTCTTGGAAGAACTCAGCTGGATTCACTCTGACTTAGCTTTCTTCAAAGCTTCTTGAGTAGAACTGAATAAGACTGAATCCTCCTGCAGTAGTTCCTTGACCTCTGTTACTTAAGATCCAGAATTGAATCTGAATCCTTCTTCTCAGCCTAGTTCCAGAGGCTGATTTCTTGGAAGGAGCCCTCTCTCTCCAACTTCTTAGATCTGCACTTGGACTGCAAGATCTTCTTGTGTTGATACTCTTGGTACCACTTCAATAATTTGTTTTTCAACAAACTGAACTCTTGAACAATAATCTGATCAACAACTTCAACAACCACCTCAACAACTGTGGGTGCCTATTTATAGGCCTTCTTTATGGTAACCGGCTGGTCCGGTCCATAACTGACTTCTGATATCTCTGACAGGTGCTGTAGACCGGCTGGAATGGCAGCTGTCAAGTCATCCAGTCATTTCTTGAAAATCTCTAACTGTCTGTAAGTGTCGAGACTTTCTGTCTTTAAGTGTCTACACTTATAGTCCAAGTGTCGACACATGTTGTGTAAGTGTCGACACAAGTCTACAAGGTGTCGACACATCTCCTTGTATGTCTCGACACAGATTCTTCTGCATGTGTCGACACTGAAATTGAGTGTCGACACAAGTACTTGTTCTTCTAGCTTTTGCTGAATTTTTCTAAGTGTCGACACATCTCCTTTGTGTCGACACAACTTCTTGTGTTGAATCTGTCAAGTGTCGACACTGCTTCTTGGTGTCGACACATAGTCTTCAATGTCGATACTTGCTGAGTGTCGACACAGCTCCTTGTGTCGACACTCCTTCTTCTTGTTGAGACTTCAGCTGAGTGTCGACACATTCCCTTAGTGTCAACACTTGTACTTAGAATAATTCTGTTGATCTTTCTGTTCTTTGCTAAGTGTCGACACAGCTCCTTGTGTCGACACTTTCTTCAAGTGTAGAGTCTTTAGCTGAGTGTCGACACATAGTGCTGGGTCTCGACACTTTCTTCATGTGTTGACTCTTCTGATTGTGTGTCGACACATTGTGCTGGGTGTCGACACATACTTCAAGTGCCGACTGTTCTTTTGAGTGTCGACACATTGTTCTGTGTGTCGACACTTTAACTTAGTCTCTGCAGACTTTTGCTGAGTGTCGACACAGCTCCAAGTGTCGACACTTTCTGGTGTAGACACAGCTTCACTGGGTGTCGACACAGCTCCTTGTGTCGACACTTTCTGTCTGCACTTTTCTTCACTGAGTGTCGACACAGCTCCAAGTGTCGACACTTTCTGTCTGGTGTCGACTCTGCATCCCAGGTGTCGACACAATGACTCCAAGTGTCGACACTGCTTGTCTGGGTGTCGACACAAGCTTTCTCAAGTGTCGACATTTTCCCTCTAGGTGTCGACACATGGACTTAGAAACTTTTTGCTTCAGTCCAGTGATTTCTTAACCTGCACAAGTAAACTCAACATACATCAAATACATTATGATGTATATCATTGAGTTGGGTGAGGCTTTTTCAAATCAGGTACATTTGACCAATGTACCCAACAGGGAGCATACCAGAAGTGATGATCCAAGCTGCTGGTTCAAAGATAAACCACATGAGGAGAATGGACTTGAGAATCTTCTCTAGGTAGGATAGAGTATTGACCAAGGAGCTGCCAACTCCAGAAAAGGACACATCTCAGAGGAAGAAGAAGAAGAAAGCCATAGTGGCTCCTGAATCATCAAGTAGCTCAGAAGAACATGTAGAATTTAGTTCTGATGAAGAGGGAAGGAATGATGGAAAATCTCCAGCAAGACAAGAAGAAGCTCAGAGGCAGGGGGAGCTACCCTCAGCTAGACCAGTTCACCTGGATCCACTCCAGGGGGAGCCTCTACTGGTGGATGAGCCAACTCCTTTAGAGAGTGAAAGGTCTACCCACACAATACTTGAGGTAATAACAGAAATCAACCAATTAGATTTCCCTATTGAGAATGAAGTTATGACTGACACATTATCTGATGTTAATAGGCAACCTCAGATTCTTAGTCAACCTGTTGGAACACCCTATTACTAATTTGGGTCAGGATCACTATGTCTCTAGGAAACAATTGCTTGACCTCCTGTATAGCTCAATAGGTCAATTAGAATTGAGTCTAAGGGTTAGAAGTCTAGGTTTGGTAGCTGCCCTGAAGACCAAGATTTTCTGTTTGGAGACTAAGTCATATCTTCGAGCTCAGCACGACGATTCGTCGAACTCCAATCGACGATCGTCTAGCTCAACTTCGATAGATCATCGAACTCCATTCGACGATCGCTGAGCTCAAATTCATCATATCGTCGAACTCAGTTCGACGATCGGTGAGCTCAGGTCGACGATTTTGACTCTGCTTTGGATCTTTATCTCTGAGCTCAGTTCGACGATCTTTGAGCTCAGATCGACGATATTTTGCTGCTGTATATTTCCAGATCACTGAGCTCAGTTTGACGATAGCAGAGCTCAGTTCGACGTTTTCAGATAACTTCAAGGATGTTTCTAGATTAAAATTCAAATCAGTTAAGGCATTATTCTGCAATTAATTCAGAGATTTCCTAGCCGTTTCCATTCATTTCTGGACCAAGTTTCAAGGAATATTTCTATGGACTTTCCTTCAGAAGAGATTTTGCAATTAAGGATGCAATTAATGCAGACCAACGACTATACTTGACAGAGAATGTTATTCTATTCTGTACCAGAGAATAAAAGACATAATTTTTTTTGAGTCTCTAATAGAATACAGAGAGAGACACACAGATTACAGAGATACATTCAAAAATATTCTGTCTCAAAGAATTCTCAAGAACACACATCCAAGGAGATCAAGCTTTCTCAAATCTTCAGATCTCCCCAGTTTTCAAGTTTTCAAGGCCAACATATTTCAAGACTCCAGACATTCAACATTTCAGCTATTGCTGAAATCATCTATTGCTAGAGTTCAATCTTTGAAGGCCTATCACCCTCAGCAAAGCTTTTCTTCCTGAAGATCTCAAGGATTGAGGGTGAGCTTTGACATCAACAATCCACATAGTCTTCTCAGTTGGTTGAGAAAGAGAAGACTTCCATCACTCTCTCATCCCCTCTTTGTAAAGGGTTTCTCAAACTCCCTTCAAAAGTTTGAGCCTGGTTTTTGAGCACCTTCTCAAAAGCTCATTGGTGGCAAGACACCTGATCAAAAAATCTAGTTTGGTTTTTGAGCACCTTATTAAAAGCTCATTGGTGCCCAGGACACCTGATCAACTCATCCTGCAGTGGATTCCTACCTAGGGTTGTAGAGGAGTGGATGTACCCAAGTTTAGGGGAACCACTATAATTCCTTGTGTCTTCTGGTTTTGCTTGTTTCTATTTTTGTTTCTGGCCTTGATTATTTTGTGGTTAGCTTTTGTTTTGCATAGTTCTGTGATTATATTTTTAATTGCTTCCCTGCTCACTCTTATTACAACAATTGTTGTAAAAAAAAGTTTCAAAGCACCATATACTCTATTCACCCCCCTCTAGAGTATATCAGATCTAGCTGCACTTTCACAACCTCAGGATGTTGTCATGGAGGACACATTTGTAGCTGATAAAGAAGTATTAGATGCTTCTGAGCAAAGAGATTCACCAAGTCAACCTCAACAAGAGTTTACACTGGAAGAGCTGTTCCCAGACTTAATACAGACTGACTTTGAAGTGTAAAAAGCAGCTGTTGTGGGGGAGCAGGTAGATCTTCAGGGGGAGCAAGTTAGGTCTCAAGAAGAGACAGCAAGACAAGAACCTGAGATGCAACAACATGCTGAGGAGTTACCTATGAAGGATTTTCCTCCTAGCACAAAGGAAAGAGTTGATATAGCTAGCACATCTGAAGATGAAGAGGCTGTTAAAGCCAAGAAGAGAAAGTTTCAGGTCTTCAAAAGAAGAAGACAGACTTAAAAGAAAGCCCTACAAATAATTGCTCCACAACCTGCCCCATCTACTGACTACAGTTCACTGATGGTGGCATTGTAGATTAAGCTGGATGAGCAAAGAAAAGCCCTAGAAAAGTATATAGATGAAGGACATAAGTCACTGCAATTTGATCTGTCCCAAGACATCAAGTCAATCAGATTTGAAATGAATCTGAACAAGAAAGAAATGACTGACTGCTTCCATAAGGGAGGAAATGCAGTAGTCTATCTGGCCACTCATCAGGAGAAGATCAAAACACAAGTGGATGATATTGCACTAAAATAAGGCTATGTCCTGGAGAACCAGCTGAGAATGAATGATAATTTGACAGCTTCTCATAATGCAATAGTAACTGAAATGAAGAATATAGCTACTGGTCAGACTACAGCCAGTGCTACTGCCAAGGCTGAATTTGACAAACAATTGCAAGAGAGCCTAACTGTTGTTAAAACAACTATTGAAGACTCTCAAAAAGCTATCACTAAAAAGCTCCAAAGGTTAAAACCTTTCTATAAGGATGCAGTAAACTATCTGAATGCACAGATAAGATTTCAGAAAGATGAACTGAGGGATCACATTGAAAGAGAAGTCATAAAGGGGGAGAGGGTGTTAGTCAAAGCCAGCTCTGATCATGCTAAATGGATTTCAAATTCCATTAGAGCCACCCTTGGATATCCACCATTATGTGATGATGATAATGTGGCAGAGTCTGGAATTAATCCTGCATATCTTGGAGGAGAGCAAGCTGAAGTAGCTCAAGTGATATACCCTCCACCAGACTTTGACATGATCCATCAAGAGATACAATTAATGTATAGTCCTCCTGAAGGAAATCAGAATATCATAATTGAGAAAGTAGTTCAGCCAGTGCCAGAGGAAATACTCAAAGAGCAAGAGACTTTATCAAAGGAACAAGTGACTCAATTGTCTAAGAAAAGATTCAGAGAGCAAGCTGAATTGAGGTCTGACTTTGAACAATGGAGCCCCACTTCTAGGAATATCATTTTGACTGCTTGGAAGGCTGCTAAAGATAATATTCTGGATAGAGGCAAATGGTATTCTGACCTGAAGTGGAGGAAACATGAGAACATGCAAGAGGCTATTGTTCAATATAGAAGAAAGGCTAAATTAAGAAAGCTACCTCCTACTGCCCAAGAGCCTAGCAAGTATTTTCCCAAGCCTTATCATTATTTTGAAAGGCAAAAGATAAAGGCTGAAGAATTGAAAAAGAAAGATCTTAAGGGAAAGAAGTCTGCTGCTACTGATGATACTGAAGCTCATGTCCAAGCAAAGATACAATCAGGAAAGGGCATTGTGATCAAGGAGCCTGAGCAGCATTAGGATAAGAATTTTCTTATGTTTACAATTGTAATCATTTGTTTTTAAACTCTCTGTAAACTTTTGAATAATGAAAATGTTGAAGTTGTTAGAACAATGTGATATGTGTTAAATCTATTACATTACTGTTCTGAGATATTTGTGTATACAAGTTTTGCTTATACATGTTTATCTACTTACCCTGTTATATAATACTGTTTTACATCATACTGTGAATTTGTTATGTATGGTGTATATCATTGACTAACGGTTATGACTTCTCCAAATAGGGGAAGATTTTTGGGTACATTGGAATACATGTACCTGATTTGAAGAAGCCTCACCATACTCAATGATATACATCAAATTGTATTTGATGTGTTTTGAGTTTAGTTGTACAGGTTAAGTAATTGCAGGGAAAGCATGGAAAGTTTCTAATTCCATGTGTCGACACCCAGAAGAAAAGTGTCGACACTTGAGAAGACTTGTGTCGACACCTAGAGAAGCAGTGTCGACACTTAGAGTAATTGTGTCGACACTAGGAATGCAGAGTTGACACCAGAAGGAAAGTGTCGACACATACAGGCTGTGTCGACACTCAATGAAGAAATGTCTACATAATCAGTGTCGACACTTAGAAGCAGTGTCTACACCCAGAGGAACTTTGTCGACATCAAAGGTGTCGACACTCGGAGGCTGTGTCGACACTCAGCAAACTTCAACAAAGTTCAAGTACATGTGTCGACACCAGAAGGCATGTGTCGACACTTAGCCAACTTCAACAAATTTCAAGTACAAGTGTCGACACTAGGAGGCTTTGTCGACACTCAGCAAGTTTCAACAAATTCTAAGTACTAGTGTCGACACAGAGGAGATGTGTCAACACTCAGCCAAAGTATCAACATATGAAGAATGTGTCGACACAAAGGAGATATGTCGACAATCAGCAAAAGCTTCAACACAGAAGACATGTGTCGACACAAAGGAGATGTGTCGACACTTAGCAAGTATCAACAAAGGGAGTTGTGTCGACATAAAGGAGTTGTGTCGACACTTAGCAGAAATCAACAAAGTATCAAAGAAGAAGGACTTGTGTAGACACACTGGATCAGTGTCGACACATTCTGAAGAAGCAGTGTCGAGAAGTAATTTCTACAACACAAGGAGTTGTGTCGACACCATGAAGGCTAGTGTCGACACTTAGTCTACTTGTGTCGACACTTAGTCTATCAGTGTCGACACTTAAAGACTGACTGTCTCGACACTTTCAGACAGTTATAGAAAATTCAAGAAGTGACTGGATGACTTGATAGCTGCCATTCCAGCCATTCTACTGCAACTGTCAGAGCTGTCAGAAGATCATTAGAAACCGGATCAGCCGGTCACCATGAAGAAAGCCTATATAAAGGCCTATTACTTCAACAGAAAGAACATTGAAAAGAAGAGTAATAAATCATTGAAGTACAACACAATAAGAAGAAGGCCTTCAAGTGAAGATCTAAGAAGTTGGAGAGAGAGAGAGAGCTCCTTCTAAGAAGACAGCTGTTGAACCAGGCTGCGAAGAAAGTTTCAGATTGAGATCTGATTCTTAAGGCAGCAGTGATTGAAGATCATCTACATAGAGTTTCAACCCTACTGTGTTCTAATTCAAGAAGCTTTGAAGAAAGCCAAGGGAGGTTGATATCAGCAAAGTTCTTCCAAGAACTCATCAAGAAACCTGTCAACTCTTCTCTCTCATTCTGAGTTGTGGGTATATACTTTGTAATTTTAATTTCTTGTAGGATCCTAAGGGATCTGAGTTGTAAGCCTGAAATTATAAAGGCTGAGTGTTAGGGCCTGTGTGCCTGAGTGTAGGAGATACTTTTCTCTGAGTGTAGGCCTTGTTGAAGGCTGAGTGTAGGTCTTGGTGAAGACCGAGTGGTATGGATTTTGTGCCTGAGTTGTAAGAGTGGGATCACTCTGAGCTGTAGGAACCTATTTGGGGTTCTGTGTGTAAGATCTGGGGATCTGAGGAATAGTGGAGATGTTGGGTCGAATCTAGTACACTACTAGATAAGAGAAGGGGGAAAGTGGATGTACCCAGACCTTGGGGAACCACTATAAAATATGTGTGTTCTCTGTGTGTACTTTATCGTGTGATTGCTGTGCTGTATTGCTGTGAAGAATTGCTTATAATTATGTGTTTCTGCCTTTAAAGTTTAAAAAGATTAAGTGCACCTATTCACCCCCCCCCCCCCCACTAGCTGTTTAGGCACATGTTCTTTCACTCAAATCCTTCAGAACGACAAGGCGAATGTAAGACTGGTGTCATGGTAAAACGATACTTTAGTTCTTCGAAAGCTTGTGCCCACTCAGCCGACCAAACAAACATCTTGTCCTTCCTTGTCAGAGTAGTGAGGGGCAATGCTATTCACGTGAAGTTCTCCACGAATCTCCTGTAATAGCCGGCAAGTCCTAGAAAACTCTTTACTTCCACTACAGAAGAAAACACTGGTCAATCACGTTGAAAGAAAGGGGTATATCTGATTTACTCTAAAGGGGGGGGGGGGAGGAGGGGGTGAATAGAGTAATAAAACTTTTTTGCTGTTTTAGATTTTTATCAGAATATATTAGTGATACCAGTAGCAGTAATAAAAAGTGAAGATGACCTAATCTAATCTACCACGGCAATATATCATAGCACAACTAGCCTATCACAGCCATAGCAAGAACAACAATAAAAAGGGCAACCAGACAACACAAGAAATTTTATAGTGGTTCCCAAACCTGGGTACATCCACTCTTCGACCACCCTGGTAGGAATCCACTAGCAGGTTTTTGATCAGGTGACTACCACCTTTGAGCTTTTGATCAGGTGCCCAAAAACCAAAATTAACATTTGAAGGGAGTTAATAAACCCTTTTACAAGTGGGGGAGAGAGATTTGATGGTGTCGACATGTGGAATGCTATTGTCAAGACACCTCAGAATCACTTGGAGTCGTGCACAGGGTGTAGGTCTTCAGCCTTGACTTGAAGTAATCCAGGAACTTCTGATTGATAGTATTATTGTTATCCTTGAATGCACCAGGAGATGAAGTTGAAGAAGACTCTTGATAGTGATTGTTGTTGTTCTGCTTCCTAAGTAAGATCAAGGTGAAAACAAAGTGTTTTCTGCACTGAGAATTTCTGAATGTTGTTTCTGTATTCTCTGGTTATCTCTATCGCTTGCTGTGTTTTTCTCTCTTGTGTACAGAAAAGAGAAAAATCTCTTTTATATTCTCAATCGAAAAATACTACTTTGAATTTTGAATTCTCTACATTGAATCCTAATTGCCTGGAGAATGAAAATCAGATGGTGAATATTTGGTTTAATGAGTTTCCCCAATTGTCCCAATTAATTAAGAAAGTAATTAACCTGATGAAGATAATAATTAATGTTGTCCATAACGGCTATATTCATAGAATATGTGCATTAATTACTCAGGAAATTATTGCTAAATAATATAAGGAATATGGACCGAAAATGAGGAAAATTCTAAGTCAGAAACTGCAACAGAGATCGTTGATGGCCCGGCCAAAGCTTACAAAAAGAGGAAGCTTATATAGAGTTCATTAACTGGATAAACTCATCTTCCTCTTCTTCAGCAAACAGTCCAATATAAGCTTCAGCTTCTGAATCTGATTCTGAAGATGACATATCAGACAGACTTTTGTCCTTCTTAGCAACAAATAATGCAGGCTACGTCTCCTTACGAGCCGCAACGGACAAAGACACTGAATTGTTCTCACTCGTTTCAATTCTACGCTCGCACAATTTAAACGCAGCGCACCCGATTAACAATAATATCAATCTAATGCTAACGCACGGGTTCGCTACACCCTTATAGATCAAATAGAGGCGATGAACCAATATTCTCTCAAGTGAAATGGATCGACCCGATCCGTTCGAGCGTGTGTTTTACCAAAAGAGATCCACCAAAAGTAAACGATTCGGAAATGGTAGATCTCTCCCAACAAAAAGAAAACGAGGTCCGCCAATCCTCACGAACTTAAAATAGATCAAAAGAATATAACAATATCGTTCGGATCAAACCACGATGAATTCAAAAGTTCAGAAGCAACGCCAAAGAAAAACCACCACAAGATCTATCTGAGAGAAAGTCACACAAGAGTAGTAATTTTCGTTACCCCAATCAGAATAGATTATTCGGATGAAGAATGGTTCGCTCTTCCACGGCTCCGCCGGAGTCACGCCGAATGGAGAGAAACTTGTCCACCTTCCTTGCTTCACGTCGGAGAAGGTTCATCGTCGCCGAAGTTGTTGTCCTTGACCGAAATTACCCAAGGAGGGGGAAAGGATGTTGGCCGAATTCTTCAAGAGGAGGAGTTCTTTGATTTGTTACTCGTGGTGGAGAGGAGAAAGGATTTTGTGGAGAAGACGAGAGGAGGGAGGAGAGGGAAAGAAGATGAGGTCGGCGGCCAAGAGAGGAGGAGAAACAAGGAGGGGCCAAAAATTACCTTAGAGGGAAAGAGGAAAGATGGGGAAAATTCAAAACTTGAATTCGAGATTTTTTCTTTTCATTCCTCCCGTAAATCCTTCATAAACATGACCTTTTATAGCCTACACCACTCAATCTCCTTCATTCAAATAAAATAAACACATGATGGTTATATGCACCCATCATAAATATGATATAACAAATACAATAACTAAATGCATGGAATAAAAACTCTCAAGTTAAAACAATGCAACAAGAAAATTAATAAATATAATATAATACTATAATTATTAAATTATTGTCGCGACGATGGCGTTGTAGAGGCGATAACGTTGTAGTGAAATTATTGTCGTGACGATGGCGTTATAGCAGCAATGATGTTGTAGCAAAATAATTGTCACGGTGATGGCGTTGTAGCGGCGATGGCGTGCATCAAAATTATTGTTGCGGCATCGTCCATCCGAGTCTTCAAACGTACGGTTGCGGCAACGATCAACATAATGCATGGACCCGGCGTCGCCATGGAGCTCGCCAAAGAACTCGTTAGCACCATCTGCAACGTCATCACGAACAAATGGCGGGACATCATCGCCACCAATCGAACGGTCACGATCATCACGAGCAAATGGCGGGACAACGTCGCCATCAATCCTCCCCCACTCAAAATTACTCATCACCGATGAGTGGCCCGTGAGGTGAGAACAGTCGAAAGCAGCAGCAACATGGGGCAAATCTGGCCCCATAATCCAAGTTGTAATAGCGTGGTCATGCCACATCAAATAACACCTGTCAGGAAAAAAGAAGGTCTTCGGGAACCTTGGAAAAGCATTAGTCAAAGAAGGTGGAAAAGTTTCGACATCAACATTCCACATACCTCCCGTGGAAACCGTAAGAGAGCGCGATCCACGACCCAACTCACCCCTCAACCCATTAGAAAACATAGTGGACGAAATAAACGGTGAGGTACATAAGTCAAGTGGTGCAGAAACATAAGAGGTTAAATCCAAAACATTGAAAATGGGGTATATACCCCCAATCGGTGGGTATCTCCAAAAGATAACCATTTTCTCCTAACTTCATTAAAATTCGGAAAGGACTAGCTCGCCAATTCGCTAACTTTTTTAGGAAACCCGAAGGCAACCGTTCAGGAATGAGACGCGCCAAGACCAAATCATCAACATTAAAGTGAGATACTCTTTTATGTACGTTAGCATTAGATTTATAAAATGCATGTTGTGCG
This sequence comes from Platanthera guangdongensis, assembly GCA_039583875.1. Lineage (NCBI taxonomy): Eukaryota > Viridiplantae > Streptophyta > Magnoliopsida > Asparagales > Orchidaceae > Platanthera > Platanthera guangdongensis. The sequence continues at coordinate 161,453,863 of CM077152.1, read as the reverse complement.
GTTAACGTTTCATGAATGTGCTTATGTAAATTGTGAGTTTGTAGCCTGAATTCTTATGCAAAATCACTTGATTTATACGTTGGACGTAACGAAATTAAATTAGGTGGCATTGGTGCTAAATAGTTTAATTGATTTAATTTATATTGAAAGTTTAGCGGACACAAACCAATGGGCACACCAATCACGAAATCTGAAATGGGCACAATAGATGACCTCATCGTAAGCATAAAATCAGAGAATTGATTATTCATAGGACGTCTGAAGGATACAAAACTACAAAAATTTGTGACAAGACAGAACACGAATTCTATCAACTCACTAATACCTATCTTACGAGACCTGCCCAACGCAGGGGTTACTAACGTAGACAATACCAACTGTCTTGGACTAGATATAATAAATTCGTGTCCTAAAATATGTGCTAGTTGGGTCAATGGAGTGGGAGGGAGGGTCGGTAAAATCACACCCAGGAGAAAATCAAAATCATCATGAACTTCATGCAATGTAGACAACATCAAAGGATGCTCATCCGGGTCTACACCAATAACATCATCCAAAAGGATAACTCCCTCGCTAGGAAATTCTTCCAACACACTAGATACGTCATCCAAATCAAAATCAATAAAGGTCTCAGAAATGGGCAAAATCGAACCCGGTAAAATTTCTAATTCATATTGAGTTTCAGGCAATGATGATAACATCAAAGAAATATCTTTCGGGTTCTCAACGCTAAAGTCATCCAAAAATAACCTTCCCTCATAAGGTAAATCTTCCAACACTGTAGGTACATCTACTAACTTAGAATCATCAGAATATTCCTTAACTACCATAGGTGACGGATTATGAATAACGTCGAGGGTAGACTGAGTAATCCCATGGTGACACTTCAGAGGGGAGTTCCTCTTCCATGTCACTGGGGTAACGAAACTCCTCGTCATCACTAAGCTCATCAATTAAGTCGGTCTCACCCACAGTGGAGGGCTCAGTCTTAGACACTACCGCAGACTCATCAGGAGAGTCAACGACTAGATCAGGCAGCTCAGGAGGAGACTCAAAAAGAACTACGGGCGTATTCGGAATAGGACGCACAATAGAGCAAAGATCAGATACGCCACTAAACTCACATGTCGTAATCATTTGTCTGCTCCTACAGATAGGACTACTCTCACCATGCGGGCTCATGGAAGTCCTAGTAGTCACTCGTACAGAACTAGGGCTAGGGGACCTCACCTTTTACTTTCCTTCATAGGTCGGTGCATGTATGTTATGGGTAGCTCTACCAACCTGGGGAAAGGGTCTATACTGAGGGACTATGTCACTCCAATCATCATATATGGGTCTAGTGCCCTGGCATAATGTAGCCACTTCATCAAACATCCATGCAGGAGCATACTGATCGGTGAGGAGGCTCTTCATGATCGTCCAGCCTATAGAAGACCCAATACGTCTTTCCTCATTGAACCAAAAAGTCTGGGCTCGACCCACAAACTGCTTGCTCGCCACTGGGACCTTGTGGAGGTCCCATAGACAAAGACACTCGAAATAACGTTCCATCCCAACAACCCAATTAAGGAAGATCTGAGGACCTCCCAATCCATCGTAGGTGGGTGCAACATTCCTAGATGACCTAAAAACATTAACTTCTCGCTCAGGGCGACAGTTCAGATGATAGTGGGGTTGACTAGGGGGTGGTGGTGCCGCTTGGTTAGCCTTTAGTTGCCTAAACAAATCCTTACTCTCATCCATTATAGGTGAATGAACATGTTTCCTAACATTCGACATGGATCCAGAAGATTTGAATCGGGAAACGTTAACATCATGGGCCATTTTAGTGGTGACGGGATAGAAAATTTTCTACTCGAATATGGTGCACATGCGCAATGGAATAATGACTCTGATCCTATATAATTATAGTAGATGGAATTATTCCCGCTAAACCACTAAGGCAATGAATAATTTTTTTGTATTTTCTTGCTCAAAAAAATATGAGGTTGATTAAAATTGTTTTTTTAAAATTGACTGAAAAATAAGAAATTTACACCGCTATTGGCAGACTACAAATATATTTTTTTTGTTAAATTTTCAAATAAACGAACTAGAAACATACGTGCCGACGTGCAAATAAAAGGGGGAGGGTGTCAATTAAGAAATTGACGTGAACCTCCCTCTGATAACAAATTGATGCAGGCTACGTCTCCTTACGAGCTGCAACGGACAAAGACACTGAATTGTTCTCACTCGTTTCAATTCTACGCTCGCACAATTTAAAAGCAGCGCACCCGATTCACAATAATATCAATCTAATGCTAACGCACGGCTTCGCTACACCCTTATAGATCAAATAGAGGCGATGAACCAATATTCTCTCAAGCGAAATGGATCGACCCGATCCGTTCGAGCGTGTGTTGTACCAAAAGAGATCCACCAAAAGTAAATGATTCGGAAATGGTAAATCTCTCCCAACAAAAAGAAAATGAGGTCCGCCAATCCTCACGAACTTAAAATAGATCAAAAGAAGATAACAATATCGTTCGGATCAAACCATGATGAATTCAAAAGTTTGGAAGCAACGCCAAAGGAAAACCACCACAAGATCTATCTAAGAGAGAGTCACACAAGAGTAGTACTTTTCGTTACCCCAATCGGAATAGATTATTCTGATGAAAAATGGTTCACTCTTTCACGGCTCCGCCGGAGTCTCGCTGAACGGAGAGAAACTCGTCCACCTTCCCTGCTTCACATTGGAGAAGGTTCGTCATCGCCGAAGTTGTTGTACTTGACCGAAATCACCCAAGGAAGGGGAAAGGATGTTGGCCGAATTCTTCAAGGGGAGGAGTTCTTTGATTTGTTATTCGTGGTGGAGAGGAGAAAGGATTTTGTGGAGAAGGCGAGAGGAGGGAGGAGAGGGGAATAAGATGAGGCCGACGACCAAGAGAGGAGGAGAAACAAGACGGGGCCAAAATTTGCCTTAGAGGGAAAGAGGAAAGATGGGGAAAATTCAAAACTTGAATTCTAGATTTTTTCTTTTCATTCTTCCCTTAAATCCTTCATAAACATGGCCTTTTATAGCCTACACCACTCAATATCCTCCATTTAAATAAAATAAACACATGATGGTTATATGCACTCATCATAAACATGATATAATAAATATAATAACTAAATGCATGAAATAAAAACTCTCAAATTAAAACAATGCAACAAGAACATTAATAAATATAATATAATACTATAATTATTAAATTATTGTCGCGACGATGGCGTTGTAGCGGCGATGACGTTGTCGCGAAATTATTGTCGCGACGATGGCGTTATAGCAGCAATGATGTTGTAGCAAAATAATTGTCACGGTGATGGCATTGTAGCGGCGATGACGTGCATCAAAATTATTGTTGCGGCATCGTCCATCCGAGTCTTCAAACGTACGGTTGCCGCGACGATCAACATAATGCATGGACCTGGCGTCGCCATGGAGCTCGCCAAAGAACTCGTTAGCACCATCTGCAACGTCATCACGAACAAATGGCGGGACATCATCGCCACCAATCGAACGGTCACGATCATCACGAGCAAATGGCGGGACAACGTCGCCATCAACAAAGGACCTTTCCTTTTTGCCCTTGATCCGAGTCTTCTTCTTATCAGTTGACTCTTTCCTCTTCTCTGGATAGTCAGCAACAACATGTCCCTGTCTGTTACAACAATAACAAACTATCTTTGAAGATGTAGTTTTACTTGACTTGGGATTTCTTCTGTCATTCTTTGATGACTTCTGTGAAGTGGATGGCTTAGAACTCCACTGTTTCTTCTTTAGAAACTTCTGAAAATGTCTAGTGAAAGCTGCAAAGTCTTCATCACTCTCACAGCTTTCAGAATTCTTGCTTTCTGACTCATCTGTCTCACTCTCAGCAACTTTTGGAGGTGGAGATGACGACTTACTTTTATATTTCCTAGTGGCTTCTGTCTTGAAAGCCACAACTCTTTCTTTGTGCTCAACTCTTGTAGTCTTCTCCTCCTCCTTCCTTACCATCAACTGCATCTCATAGGATAACAATTTACCAAACAATGTTGGAGGAGGTATGTCTGCTAATTTGGCCATTTCCCTTATGGCACAAAATTTGGTATCTCCGTCCTTAGTCAGGGAACTCAAGAACTTATCATTCAATTCATAATTGCTGAATTCTCTTCCATAAGACATCAACTCATTGACAATCCTATAGAATTTCTTGTAGCACTCAGTTATACTATCAGACCTACCTTGTATGAAACTTTCATAATCCTGATTTAATAAAAACTTTATGTCCTGTCTAACTTCTTCAGAGCCCCCCATGTACAATATCAGTGTGTCCCACATTTCCTTTGATGTTTGAAAGTGAATTAAATTCTGGAATGTGGCATCATATATAGCACTTACAATAATATTCTGAGCCCTCTTGTCCATAGTGGACAGAATAATCTCATCTTTAGTCATCTCTGAATAGTCCTTAGGAGTCCTCTGATTTGCATCCAAGACAGATACTTTCATTGGCACATATGACCCTTCTTTGACTGTGATATAGATTATAGGGTCAGAGACTTCCATAAATAGTCTAACCCTTTCTTTCCAAATGCCAAAAATCTCCTATCTACAGATTGGAAACTTCATGGATCCTAGTTCTTTGTGATTCTCTGTTGAACCCATTTTCTTGATTCTTGATTCTGCCTACAGGATTTCTACTCAGACTGTTATGTCCTTTTTGAGTAACCTCCCTCTGATACCACTTGAAAGAACTAGTGCCTAAACACCTAGAGGGGGGGGGGGGTGTTGAATAGGTACACTTAATCTTTTTAAACTTTAAAGGCAGAAACACAGAATTATAAGCAATTCTTCACAGCAATAAAGCACAGTAATCACAGGATAAAGCACACACAGAGAACACACAGATTTTATAATGGTTCCCCAAGGTCTGGGTACATCCACTTTCCCCCTTTGCCTATCTAGTAGTGTACTAGATTCGGCCCAACTTCTCCACTATTCCTCAGATCCTCAGATCTTACTCTCAGAACCCCAAATAGGTTCCTACAGCTCAGAGTGATCCCACTCTTACAACTCAGGCACAAAAGCCCTACCACTCAGTCTTCACCAAGACCTGCACTCAGCCTTCAACAAGGCCTACACTTAGAGAAAAGTATCTCCTACACTCAGGCAAACATGCCCTACCACTCAGCCTTTATAATTTCAGGCTTACAACTCAGATCCCTTAGGATCCTACAAGAAATTAAAATTACAAAGTATATACCCACAACTCAGAATGAGAGAGAAGAGTTGACAGGTTTCTTGATGAGTTCTTAGAAGAACTTTGCTGAGATCAACCTCCCTTGGCTTTCTTCAAAGCTTCTTGAATTAGAACACAGTAGGGTTGAAACTCTATGTAGATGATCTTCAATCACTGATGACTTAAGAATCAGATCTCAATCTGAAACTTTCTTCACAGCCTGGTTCAACAGCTGTCTTCTTAGAAGGAGCTCTCTCTCTCCAACTTCTTAGATCTTCACTTGAAGGTCTTCTTCTTGTTGTGTTGTACTTCAATGATTTATTACTCTTATTTTCAATGTTCTTTCTGTTGAAGTAATAGGCCTTTATATAGGATTTCTTCATGGTGACTGGCTGATCCGGTTTCTAACGATCTTCTGACAGATCTGATAGTTGCAGTAGACCGGTTGGAATGGCAGTTGCCAAGTCATCCAGCCACTTCATGAATTTTCTGTAACTGTCTGAAAGTGTCGAGACAGTCAGTCTTTAAGTGTCGACACTGATAGACTAAGTGTCGACACAAGTAGACTGAGTGTCGACACTAGGCTTCATGGTGTCGACACAACTCCTTGTGTGGTAGAAATTACTTCTCGACACTGCTTCTTCAGAATATGTCGATACTGATCCAGTGTGTCGACACAAGTCCTTCTTCTTTGATACTTTGTTGATTTCTGCTAAGTGTCGACACAACTCCTTTGTGTCGACACAACTCCTTATGTTGATACTTGCTAAGTGTCGACACATCTCCTTTGTGTCGACACATGTCTTCTGTGTTGAAGCTTTTGCTGAGTGTCGACACATCTCCTTTGTGTCGACACATTCTTCATGTGTTGAGACTTTGGCTGAGTGTTGACACATCTCCTCTATGTCGACACTAGTACTTAGAATTTGTTGAAACTTGCTGAGTGTCGACAAAACCTCCTAGTGTCGACACTTGTACTTGAAATTTGTTGAAGTTGGCTGAGTGTCGACACATGCCTTCTGGTGTCGACACATGGACTTGAACTTTGTTGAAGTTTGCTGAGTGTCGACACAGCCTCCTAGTGTCGACACCTTTGATGTCGACAAAGTTCCTCTGGGTGTCGACACAGCTTCTAAGTATCGACACTGATTATATAGACATTTCTTCATTGAGTATCTACATAGACTGTATGTGTCGACACTTTCCTTCTGGTGTCGACTCCGCATTCCTGTTGTCGACACAATTACTCCAAGTGTCGACACTGCTTCTCTAGGTGTCGACACAAGTCTTCTCAAGTGTCGACACTTTTCTTCTGGGTGTCGACACATGGACTTAGAAACTTTCCATACTTTCCCTGCAATTACTTAACCTGCACAACTAAACTCAAAACACATCAAATACAATTTGATGTATATCATTGAGTAGGGTGGGGCTTCTTCAAATCAAGTACATATATTCCAATGTACCCAACATTGAGGTTTATAGTGATGCCTCTGGGTGTGGTTAAGGCTGTGCTCTGCTTCAGCACCGGTCAGTGATAGCCTATGGATCTCATCAGTTAAAGATGCATGAGATGAACTACCCAGTCTATGATTTGGACTTGGCGGCTGTGGTATTCGCTCTCAAGCTGTGGAGGCATTACCTTTATGGAGTAAAGGTTGATATATATTCAGATCACAATAGTCTGAAGTATCTAATTGATCATAAGGACCTGAACATGCGACAATGTAGGTGGATGGTTTTCCTTGGGGACTACACCTATAAGATTCATTATATTCCTGAGAGGGGGAAGATCGTAGCAGATGCCCTGAGTAGTAGGACTCCTACATGGGCCAACTGGTTACAGATGCATGACAAGCGGTTTATTCAGGGCTTGGAGGCCTTGGAGATCGCTTGTGTTGACAAGGGATCTAGTACGAACGCATGTTTAAGTATGTTGGAGGTTCAATACGACCTCGCAGAAAGGATTCGACAGGCTATAGAGTTGGGCGTGAGCTTGAAACTTCACTGGGAGGAAGTGTAACGCCCCGAAACTCAAAAGAGCGATGGGAGGCATTTTGGGCCAAATCTGGTATTTGGCAGGGGGCACACGGCCTGGGATACGGGTGTGTCCCAGGGCGTGTCAGGCTCGAGTCGACGATTTGGCTGCGAGGTCGATGAAATTTGGAGTCGACGATCGTCGAGCAGCGAACACGGCCTGAGACACGGGCATATCTCAGGGTGTGTCGAGCCCATGTCGACGATCGGCCCGGGGAGTCGACATTTTAGCGCGACGATGTGTCGAGATAGGGAATACGGCCTAGGACACGGCCGTGTCCAAGTCCGTGTCGTATGGTCGACGAACTTTGCTCGACGAAGTGTCGAGATAGTGAACACGGCCTGGAGCCCAGACATGTTAGAGTTTGACACTGGTGTGTCAAATAGGACACGGCATGTCCAAGACCCATATGATTCTCGGGTTGTTTTCGGGGCTGTGTCGATGGGGGCACACGGCAAACCACACTGCCGTGTCAGTTGGAATGCGGGTATGTCAGGTTAAACACGGGCATGTTGGGACCCGTATAAGTTTCGTAACGCGCTGTTTTTGACGGCGAATGAGGGGCACGGACCTGGACACGGGCGTGTTGCAGGCCGTGTTCAGCCCAGGTTTTACTTTTCAGCTACGAATCGTAGCCATTCGTTTCCTTATTTTTTGATCCAATGGTTGGGGGTTGTTCCTACTGGGATATACCCGGGATTAGGCCTTTGAAACCCTCATTTCACTTAAGTGGTTCTCTTTCTAAGTCAAGAGAGAGTGGAGAGCAAAGGACGAAGAAGAAGTCTAGATCCGTTCACCGGTGGAGCTTCGGAGCTCCAAATCGCGAACCGACTTCGGATCTACGGAGGCAAAGAGAGTGCGGTGCTTTTCATCCGCTTACATTTCCATGGCACCAAGAAAGAATGTTAGGGTAATGATTTTCTACTTGAGCATGTGAAGCTCTAATTCTTATGTATAGGGAAGCCTGCTCTCGCGAGTTTGCGGTGAGTTTGAGGTCTTCCTTCGGGTAGACATGAATAGTCCCCGTTGTGTATATGTAGAGTCCGTAACCGAGAATGGATATAGGCATGATGTGTGAAGCCTACCCGGACAAGTTGGTCTTGATCCGTGATGTTGCATTGCATAAATGGCCGGAGAAGACTCTGTGTGATTGGTTGCTTTTTGTGTTTTTCTACGTGGTAGATTGCAGCAGGGAGCCTTGGGGATTAACTCCAAGGTGCACCCTGAAAACTGGGCAGTTACGTGATCCTGCCAACATGGTGGCCTAGGAGACAACTTGAACATAATCGGGTTATGTGAAGCGTGTGACAGAAATGGGACTCTGATATTTTGACTCGCGCATATGTTTTAAATTAACGTTACGGTGTGAGCAACGGGTCAGGCAGAACTGTACCCGTTCTATGTCATTCGGTCTTAGCCGTTGGCATAGATGAGGGTCTTCGGTGGTCTATGGCTTAAATTGACGTGATCCATGACGGGAAGACAAAAAGCTTATAGTTTGGCCGTCAAAGTGGCGGTGGTGAGACCGGGGTGTCTATGGCTTAAATTTACGTGACATTGACTGGTTCACCGAGAATGTGCCCTGAGTGCACGGGGCATGTGGTCGTGCGTGCCAACGCCTGTGATGCAATGTATATATATATACTACTTGGTTATGCTAATAAACTGCAGGGAAGGAGCATCGCCGCCCCGAATTGGGGGCAGGATCGTTATAATTTGGTCAGCATTGCTGACTATTGCTTTGTTTTGCCACCATTGCGGTGGATTGTGCTTGCAGGTGCTGCGGAGCCGAGCGGTAAATAGCGGGCTAAAACGCAAGTTACTGAGCTGGCCCTCGAAGACGTAATTTTGAGTTTTTTCTTTTATTCATGTATGGTCGGCCTGCGTGCCGAGGTTTGAAAACATGTTATTTGAGGAAAACAATTGTAAGGCCATAAGGCCTGTACTTGTGTATTTGTACTTCATTCCTTTTGGCATATTAGTGGATATTCATGCTAGTTTTGGGGTCTTTGTTAATGCAACGATTTTAATTGCTTGCGCTAGAATGCTCTGTGTAGGACGTTGTTATTGGTTGGATTGTTTCCATTGAGTAACCACCCGGTCTGTCTGTGGTATATGGCGTCGGGCCCTGGCCGGACCAAATGCTATATGCTATGCGACGGATAGGGGGTGTTACAATTTAGTATCAGACTACTGGTTTCGGCTAGGCTTAAAATGAATTCGTGGGCGAATTCTTTTAAGGGGTGGTGAGCACATGTGTGTGCGTCATCGTTATAACAGCAAAAGGACCCATGAATGTCCACTTAGGAATGAAAAATACACGTGTTTGAGGAAACTGCGTGTTCCTATAATTGTGTACTGCAATTTTGTTTGGTCTCTTAACGGTGTTTTGTACCACTATAGGTGACTAGAAGCGGTGTTGGGCCGTCGGAACAACGAGTTTCTAAGGCTAGTAGTGCACCAAATGATGCTCCTAGAACACCTCCATCGGCTGAGACCATACGATTTGTGGCCGAAGCAATGTTTGCCATGATCAATGCACAACCTGTAAGGCAAATACAGCAGCCCGCTCCTGCGATGAAGCAGGTGCCTCTTCCAGATGTTTAGCCGAGAAGAGTGGAGCTGGTATTTGTGGAGCCGTTGGTGCCAAGGAGGTCAACCGAGAGACAGCTCAAACATATCATGAGCTTTAGTCCTCCGGTATTCTGGGGGTTGGGAACCCCATCTCAAGCTGAAGACTAGCTCTCCCGTGTGAAGGGAGTCTTGACAGCGACGGAGACCGAGGAGTGGCAGATGACCACTATAGCTACGTTCCTGTTGGTTGGGGACACTAGGCTGTGGTGGAAGGGTTTGGAGCTTCATTAGTTGAGAGGTAGACAACTTACAGATGTCCCGATGAAAGAGTTCTCGGGACTGTTCTTGGCAAGGTACCTCCCTTCTACTCACAGGATTTTGATGGAGAACGAGTTCCTGAAGCTAGTTCAAGGAGAGAGTAGCGTGGATGAATATCTCCACAGGTTTACTCGATTGAGTCGGTATGCTAGCTCCACCATCGCGGATGAGGAGCGCAAGACGAATCGATTCTACGAAGGGTTGAGAGATGATTTGAGGCTACTACTCTCGGGGCCTATGATGCAGGGCTTCTTGACCCTGGTCAACACGGCCCAGTCCTTAGAGAAGGACATGAAGAAGGTTCAAGCAAAGAAAAGCATTGGTGACAAGAAGTCTGAGTTCAAGGTGCTGACTACTTCTAAGTCCGGCTATCGAAGATTCTACAAAAAGTGTAGCACTTCGGGTCCAGCCGCCTCTTCTGGTGCTTCTGGGGAGACTACGGGTCGTACCCCGTGTGCATGCTTTAATTATGGAAAGTCAGGGCACTTTGCCTGAGACTGCTGGAACGGACGTCCCAAGTCCGAGAAGAAGCACGCTGTCGTGATGACAGGTACAACTTAAATTTATAGTAGTTTAACTTTAAATACTTGTTGCCCTTGTGCATGTTAGCTTAGAACTGTTTGTGTTAATCTTTGTTGTGATTTTCGATTAATTCGGCAAGAGCACCGTTCGATTAGGGAGCTTCGCATTCCCTTTTGACCAAAGGATTTGTATTGTGTGTCGGAGTACCTCCTTCGATGACAAAAGATAAATTGGATGCGTTGTTGTCTAATAATGCTCATAGCACGCAAGAAGAATCTGCTATGTTTACGTGCGGATAGGGAGTCAAGACTTTGACTTATAAGCGTCGTTACTACTGTTAGTGGAGCTCGACGTAATCTTTGGTATAGACTAGCTCTCAGAGCAGCAAGCATACATTGATCGAAATCGCAAGAAAGTCAAGTTGGGAACTGGTCGTGAGACGACATTTATGGGCTTGAAAGGGTTCGAGCATGACGTTGGTGTCTGCTCTTCAGTTGGTTAAGGCGGTTTGGTGTGAGGCCAAACCGGTCATACACACTTCGTATCGGTTAGCGCCTAAGGAGATGGAGGAGCTTAAGGTGCAACTTCAAGAATTGTTGGATCAAAGTTATGTGCGTCCAAGTTCGTCGCCTTGGAGCGCACCGGTCCTTTTGTGAAGAATAAGGATGGAAGCTTAAGACTTTGTATTGATTATCGAGAGCTGGACAAGCCTTCAGAGAAGAATAAGTACCCAATCCCGAGGATTGATGAATTGGTTGATCAGTGGTTGGGTCGACGGTGTACTCAAAGTTGGATCTCAAATCTAGATATTTTCAGCTGAGGGTAAGGGAGAGTGATATCCCAAAAACAGCTTTTAGTACGGGAATATGCATTACGAGTTTACGGTCATACCATTTGGGCTGACGAATGCGCCATCAGTATTCATGGATTTGATGAACAGGACCTTCAGGGAGTACTTGGACCATTTTGTGATCGTCTTCATCGACGATATTTTGGTGTTCTCGCAGAGTGAGGAAGATCACTTCAGGCAACTTCATTTTGTTTTGGAGACGCTAAGGAGGAATCAATTGTACGCCAAGTTCTCGTAGTGCGAGTTTTGTTTGTCCTCAGTGACGTTCCTCGGTCATATAGTGACTAGGGAAGGTATTGCCGTGGATCCGGCGAAGATTGTTGCAATATGAGAGTGGCCTGAGCTTTCTACGGTAGCGGAAGTCCGGAGCTTTCTGGGGCTTGCCGGCTATTATAAGCGCTTCATAGAAAACTTATCGTGGATACTGTTACCTCTCACTACTTTGATGAGGAAGGAGCAGAAGTTCGTCTGGATGTCGGAGTGCGCGTGAGCTTTTGAGAAGTTGAAATGTCAGTTGACCACGACGCCTGTGTTGAGTTCGTCGATTGGGACCAAAGGTTACGAGATTTATAGCGATGCTTCGGACAGTGGTTTGGGTTGTGTGTTGTTACATCATGGAAGCGTTATAACATATGGCTCGATACAGCTGAAGGTACACGAGAGGAACTATCCGGTCCATGACTTGAAGTTAGCGGTTATGATTTTTGTCTAGAAGCTGTGGAGACATTATTTGTACGGTGTGAATATTATTATTTACACCGATCACAAGAGCCTGAAGCATTTGATTGATCAGAAAGATCTGATCATGCGGCAGCGTAAATGGATGGAGTTCCGGGGGACTATACATTCAAGATCCATTATGTGTCTGGTAAGGGCAATGCGGTGGCGGACGCGTTGGGTCACCGGGCCCTAGCCCAAGCCAATTGGCGTTCGGTCCATGACGAGTAGTTGGTTCGGGAGTTAGAGGCATTGGAGATCTTTTGTGTTGATAAGCAATCAAGTGTTGAAGCATTATTGAATTTGACTGAAGTCCAATATGACCTGGCTGATCGGATTCAGCAGGCATTGGATATGGATGTCCACATGAAGCAAATCATGATAGAGGCTCTGGATGGGTTAAATTCCCAATTTGTTGTGGAGGACGGAGTACTTTGGAAGGACGGTCATCGTTTGTGCGTCCCCAAAGTGGGCAATTTAAGGGTGGAATTGTTGTATGAGGCGCATCATACCAAGTACTCGATTCACCCGAGGAGTACGAAGATGTACCGTGATGTTAAGAAATTGTTCTTGTGGCAAGGACTGAAGAAGGATGTGGTTTTGTACATGGCGAAGTGCCAAACTTGTGCCTTGGTGAAGGCGGAGTGCCAAAAATCGGGAGGATTCTTGAAGTCCTTGCCTATTCCGGAGTGGAAGTTCGATGACATCACTATGGACTTTGTGCATGGGTTGCAAAGGTCGTAAAAGGGGAACAACGCCATTTGGGTGTTCGTAGATCGTCTAACGAAGGTGTCGCATTTCATTCCGCATAGGAAGGATGATACAATTGAGAAATTGGCAAGGCTATATGTGGATAATATTGTACGTCTTCATGGTGTGCCCTGCAGCATCGTGAGTGACCGAGATGGGCAGTTCACATCCAATGATTGGAGGCTGGTGCAGCAAATGTTGGGAACAAAGCTGAGTTTTAGCACAGCCTTTCATCCAAAAATGGATGGGCAGACCGAGAGGGTCAATAGGACAATGGAAGACAACGATACTTGGTGGACTTCACTTACAACAATAGCCACCAGGCAAGCATTCAAATGGCTCCCTTCGAGGCCCTTTATGGTTGAAAATGTCGCACACTGTTGTCTTGGTTGTAAACGGGCGAGTCAAAATTGTACAAGCGACAAGAGGTGGAGGATGCTTCTTCTTTGGTGAGAACCATTCGGGAGAGGTTGCTAATCGCTCAGGACCGCCGGGCTAAGTACTATAATACCAAGCGCAGGAACGTGGAGTTTGCTGTTGGCGATTGGCTGTTCTTGAATATCAAGCCGTTCAAGGGTGTCTCACAGGTGCGGCGCTTGAAGAAGCTAAGCCCGAGGTACCCTGGATCGTTTGAGGTTCTGGAGAGGATTGGTGAAGTAGCGTACTGGTTGAAGCTGTCTGTGGAGCTTAGTGGTCTACATGATGTATTCCATATATCGGTGCTACGGAAGGCGGTGCAAGAGCCTATGCAAGTGATCGTGGCCAATCTAGTGCCGGTTGATAGTGGGTTGACGACGAAGGTCAACACCGTACGTATTGAAGACTTGAAAGTCAAGCGGATACGCAGTAAAGAGATCAGGATGGTCAAGGTCCGATGGGACAATTGCGGTCGAGAGGAGCTCTCTTGGGAGCGAGAGCAGACTATTCTTGAGGAGTACCCGGAGTTGTTTCACTCAAGTACCATTTAAGTTCTATGTTTCTTTCCTTTGTGAAATTTCGAGGATGAAATTATTTTAAGAGGGGAGAATTGTAACGCCCCGAAACTTAAAAGATCGATGGGAGGCGTTTTGGGCCAAATCTGGTATTTGGCAGGGGCACATGGCCTGTGACGCGGGTGTGTCCCAAGGCATGTCAGGCTCGTGTCGACGATTTGGCCGCGAGGGCGACGAAATTTGGAGTCAACGATTGTCGAGCAGCGAACACGGCCTGAAACACGGGTGTGTCTCAGGGCGTGTCGAGCCCGTGTCGACGATCGGCCCGAGGTGTCAACATTTTCGCTCGACGATGTGTCGAGACAGGGAATGCGGCCTAGGTCACGGGCGTGTCCAAGGCCGTGTCGTGTGGTCGACGAACATCGATCGACGAAGTGTCGAGACAGTGAACATGGCCTGGAGCCCAGGCGTGTTCGAGTTTGACACGGGTGTGTCAAATAGGACACCGGCATGTCCAAGACCCGTGTGAGTCTCGGGTTGTTTTCGGGGCTGTGTCGATGGGGGACACACGACCAACCACACGGCCGTGTCAGTTGGAACACGGGCGTGTCAGGTTAAACACGGGCATGTCGGGACCCGTGTAAGTTTCGTAACGCGTTGATTTTGATGGCGAATGAGGGACACGGCCCTGGACACGGGCGTGTCGCAGGCCATGTTCGGCCCAAGTTTTAATTTTCAGCTACGAATCGTAGCCATTCTTTCCTTATTTGGGGATGCAACGGTTGGGGGTTGTTTCTAATAGGATATACCCGGGATTGGGCCTTTGAAACCCTCATTTCACTTGAGTGGTTCTCTTTCTAAGTCAAGAGAGAGGGGAGAGCAAAGGAGGAAGAATAAGTCTAGATCCAGTCACCGGCGGAGCTTCGGAGCTCCAAATCGCGAACCGACTTCAGATCTACGGAGGCAAAGAGAGTGTGGTACTTTTCATCTGCTTACATTTCCATGGAGCCAAGGAAGAACGTTAGGGTAATGATTCTGTACTTGAGCATGTGAAGCTCTACTTCTTTTGCATAGGGAAGCCCGCTGTCGCGCGTTTGCTGTGACTTTAATGTGTTTCTTCAAGTAGACATGAATAGTCCCCGTTGTGTACATGTAGAGTCCGTAACCGAGAACGGATATAGGCATGATGTGTGAAGCCTACCAGGAAAAGTTGGTCTCGATCGGTGATGTTGCATTGCATAAATGGCCGGAGATTACTCCGTGTGATTGGTTGCTTTTCGGGTTTTTCTACGTGGTAGATTGCAGCAGGGAGCCTTAGGGGCTTTTACCGACGCTTTATTCGAGACTTTTCAAAAATAACAAAGCCGCTTACTCGCCTCTTGGAAAAAGAATCACCTTTAATCTTTAGTAGTGCATGCGAGTCCGCCTTTAATTTAATAAAACAAAAACTTATCACCTCAACAATTTTAGTGGCCCCTAATTGGTCCCTTCCGTTCGAAATTATGTGTGACGCTAGTGATATTGCCTTAGGTGCCGTTCTTGGCCAACGCGTAGAAAAACATTTTCATCCAATTTATTACGCTAGCAAGACGCTCACTTCCGCACAAATAAATTACACGACGACGGAAAAGGAACTCTTAGCCGTCATTTTCGTTTTTGATAAGTTTCGCTCGTATATAACGCTATCTAAAGTTATCGTATTTACCGATCACGCCGCCCTAAAATATTTATTAGCTAAAAATGACGCCAAACCCCGCCTTCTTTGATGGATTCTCCTCCTACAGGAGTTTGATTTGGAGATCCGAGATAAGCGGGGAGCGGAAAATCTAGCGTCCGACCACCTCCCCCGTTTAGAAAATTCAGGTGCGGAAGCGCTCGTCGAATCTGAAATAAATGACAGATTCCCTGAGGAACGCCTCCTTGCTCATAGTTTGGCGGTCAAAGTGGCGATGATGAGACCGGGGTGTCTATGGCTTAAATTGACGTGACATTGACCGGTTCACCAAGAATGTTCCCTGAGAGCACGGGGCGTGTGGCCGTGCGTGCCAATGCTTGTGATGCAATGTATATATATATACTGCTACGGTAGTGTTACCGCCGGCGGTAGCTCTGTGATAGAGCTATTGTGAGGCCTATCGCGTGGAGACCTAGGGGATAGTGTGTGGGGCTCCGTGCTCTGGGAGCCCAGCTTGGTGCCCTGAGAGCCGACCTTGTGTATAACCGGGTTATGTACTATTGTTTGATCGATTTGTTGGGCCTGGGCTAAGCTTGATCTACGTCAATGACATAAATTGACATGGAGGTGTGAGAAACGGGTTGAGTGGAACCGTACCTACTCTATGTGGTTCGGTTAAATAGACCTAAGGTATGTTGCACTTACAGTTGGCATAGAGGGTGAGTCTTAGGCTTCGGGCCAGAAAGACTTAAATGCTCACGATGGTTGTCATCCTGGTGGCGGGGGTGAAAACTCGGATTGGACCGGATTCACTGAGAATGTGCCCTGAGAGTACGGGGTGTGTGGCCGTTCGTGCCTACGCCTGTGGTGAAGTGTGATGAAATTGCACTTTCATTTATATGCTTGATTTTGATAATACAAATGCAGGGAAGGAGCACCGCCCTCCCGAATAAGGAGTGGGGTCGTTATAATTTGGTCAGCTTTAGATGACTATTGATTTGTTTTGCCATCGCTCGGTGGATTGTTCTTATGCATGAACAGGTGAGCGTAGTGGCAAATACCAGGCTGAAGCCCTTGTTGCTGTATGGCCCTTGAAGGCCAAAGCGAAGTGTTTCCTTTTCCGATTTTTCATGTATGGCCGGCCTGCATGCCGAAGTATGTAGAACACTTTAATTCAAGTTAAATGTTGTAAGTCCATAAGGCGAAGACTCTCTGTGTATTTGTACTTTCATTCCTACTTCGGGTTATAGTGGACATTCATATGTTGTGATGGGTTCTTTTAACTTACTTAAAAGCTTCTGCTAGAATGCTCTGTGTTAGGTTTTGATAATGTTTCTTTGTAATTTGCTATTAATATATGTAACTCTACTAACTGTCCGTGGAATATGGCGTGGGGCCCCGGCCGGACCTTCTGTTATATCCCATGTGACGGATGGGGGTGTTACATCTTCACTCAACGCATCTGGACTTAGACAGATTTTTCTGTCTATCTCTCACCTTAGTCTTTGACTGATTGTTCCTCTGTCGATGTCTTCTGCTTTAGCATTGAGTGAGCTGTCTTCACTCAACGATTTTGGACTTAGCCAGATTTCTTGAGAGAATCTTCAACTGCTTGAGCTTGCCTCAACGCTACTTCGTATATGACGTTAAATGAACTAACTTCACTCAACGCTTGTGGACTAGTCATTTTTTCAACTTGCCAAAATTGAGGCTTTGATAGACTAATCTATATTCGACTCCTTTTGATATATGGCATTGAGTGAACTTCCTTTACTCAACGCCTGTGGACTTAGCCGCAGAATTGCTTTGCAGACTGCTGGGCTTTGGCTATCCACACCCTACTCAATGCTTTTTGGTATCTGGCGTTGAGTGAATTGGCTTCACTCAATGCTTGTGGACTTAGGCTATTTTTAGACTTTCTAATATTCTTCTTTGACATCTGGCGTTGAGTGAACTGGCTTCACTCAATGCCTGTAGACTTAGACAGATTTCTATCTCTCAACATCTCTACCTTGTGATCTCTTGTCATAACCACTTAAACAACCTGTCTATAATTTTTCCATGGAACATCCTGCACATGATGAGCTTGAACAATATCAAATACAACTATGCTCTTAGTACTGATTGTGATGCCTCATCAAATCTAGGGAACATTGAGGGCAATATTCCCAACAATCTCACCCTATTTTAAGAAGGCAGAATGCACAGCAACACTAAGAAGCATTAACATAAAAAAGCATATTAATTTAATGTCGTTGTAAGCTATATATGCTACGTCTACTATCTTATGCTACTTGAATTACCAGCATATCAATTCAATGTTCTATATTTAACTGCATTGACTTAACATGTCAAGTCAATGCATTCTCATACAACTTGAACA
This sequence comes from Platanthera guangdongensis, assembly GCA_039583875.1. Taxonomy (NCBI): domain Eukaryota; kingdom Viridiplantae; phylum Streptophyta; class Magnoliopsida; order Asparagales; family Orchidaceae; genus Platanthera; species Platanthera guangdongensis. Next base: position 161,435,849 of record CM077152.1, on the reverse strand, counting down.
ATTATTCAACTAATATGCACTCTCTTTATTACACTTAATACTTAAATGGAGCACCACTAGAAGCACTTTCTCATAATATACACTAACTCAACATGACCTACTCATGTCAAGTATTGCTTCTACATCTCCCCCTTTCCAAGTATTGCCACAATTCCCTCCCTTTCTGGCTACTTCTATAGGCATATATTTATTTAGGGAGGTGATAGGATCATGGAAGAATTTATCTCTTGATCATATCATACTTCTACTACACTAGTGATCAAACTAGTTAACTGGAGAACATACCTCTTGTGTTGATACCACTGATAAAATACATCACTGCAGCCACTTATCACTTGAGTGGTTCATAGAACCACTTGAGCTAGCTACTTTTATTGATCCACATGAGCTAATGCCTCTCCTCCCCTTTTTATGACTTATACAGAAGCAGTTATAGTCAGGGAGGGGTTGGTTGTTCCTCTTCTCCTACAGCATTGTCGTTTCAGCAGTAATAGTGACATCACAGTAGCAGTAGTGATAATCTTTAATCCACTATAGGAGCTGCTAGACTTGCTCCCCCTAAACAGGAGCATCTTGACTTGCTCCACCGTAACAGGATCATCTTCTATCATCCTTCCACTTGAAAAATCTTCATACCACTGAAGGTCTTTTCCACCTAAAATAAGTAGTACAACCTACAATAATAACAACACAAGGAGCAACTGAAGCTATACCGAGTTCAACATACCCAACTCAAACTTGAAGGTGTTGAACTTTGCTTCATCCAGTGACTTATGGAAGATGTCAGCCACTTTCTTGTCTGTAAGGATAAACTCAAGGCTGATATCTTCACATTCCACATGCTCCCTAATGGAATGATACCTCATCTCAATGTGCTTAGTCCTGTTATGAGAGAAAATATTTCTAGCTTTTGAGATTGCACTAGTATATTCACAATACAAAGTAGTTCTACTTATCTGGAGGTTATAGTCATGGTGCTGATGCTAAATCCACAACAACTGTGCACAGTAGCTACCAGTTGAGATGTATTCGGACTCAGCTGTTGATATTGCAACACTATTCTACTTCTTGCTGCTCCAAGACACTAGTATTCTTCCCAAGAACTGACAGGTGCCTGAAGTGCTCTTACTGTCCTTTTTGCATCCTGCAAAATCTGCATCTGAATAGCCTATTGCTTCAATATCTCTATTTCTTGGGTACCATAAGCCATGATCTGGTGTAGCCTTAAGATACCTCAAAATCCTCTTAACAGCAGAGTAGTGAGATTTTATAGGGCTAGCCTGATACCTAGCTCAAACACATGTACCATACATGATGTCTGGCCTACTTATAGTAAGATATAGAAGGGAGCCAATTAACCCTCTATACAAAGTTTCATCAACAGGTTTCCCTGCCTCATCTTTGCCTATAGGCATATATGACCCCATAGGAGTTTTCATGGTGGAGGCATTCTCCATACAAAACTTTTTGATCAACTCCCCAGTGAACTTATACTGGGATATAGATAATCCATCATTAGACTGTCTTACTTGGATTTAAGTTCACCCATACCACTCATCTCAAACTTCCCTTGCATAAGTTTGGCAAAATTCCTGTAAAGGTTGTCATTAGTAGATCCTTAGATTATGTCATCTACATATATCTAGAATAGGATGATCTTGCCCTTAGATTCCCTTAGGAATATGATCTTATCTATCTTCCCCCTTGAGAATTTGTTCTCAACGAGGAAGCTAGATAATGTCTCAAACCATTATCTAGGGGCTTGCTTTAACCCATATAGAGCTCTCCTAAGTCTATAAACAGAATCAGGTGAGTTAGGAACAACAAAACCTGAAGTCTGTTCAACATAAACTTCTTCCTTTAAATCACCATTCAGGAAGACTGACTTCACATCCATCTTGTAGACTTTAAATCCTTTGAATGCATCATATGCAAGGAATAGTCTGATAGCTTCCAATCTTGTTACAGTGGCAAAGGTTTGATCAAATTCAATACTATCTTCTTGTCTGTACCCATTAGCTACTAGCCTAGCCTTGTTCTTGATTATAATGTCATTTTCATCAAGTTTATTCCTGTAAAAATGCTTGAATCCAATGATATTATGTCCTTGTGGTCTGGGAACCAACTTCTAGACCTTCCATCTCTTAAACTGGATCAATTCCTCTTAAATAGCTACAATCCAGAATTGATATATGTTGGCATCTTCTAATCTATTGGGCTCACAATATGAAAGGAAACCTGCATAAATTTTTGTATTAAGTCTCTTGCTTCTTGTCACCACTCCTTGGTTTGTATCAATAATTATCTGATGTCTTGGATGATCGCTTAGATGTCGGACAACTAGAGGCAGTCTTCTTTCAGCATCAGCTTCAGTAGCAGCTTCTTGCTGATCTTCAGCCACTTCAAGTATGCCTTGTACTCCTTCTAGAATAACCACTCCATCTTGCATTTTGGAGCAGCTTCCTTGATGGTTAGCTTATCCATCGTCAGCTCTGTGCCAGCAGTACTAGTAGAGGAGCTTGGAAGCTCACTGTTAATCATGGTAGACTCATCAAAGACTACATGTACAGACGCTTCTACAAATTGGCTTTTCAAGTTGTAGATCCTATAGGCTTTTCTATGATTGTTGTACCCAAAAAACTCCCATCAAAGGACTTGACAACAAACTTAGTCACATAGGATTTAACATTATGAAGCATATATCACTTGCTACAAAAGCTCCTGAGATAGCCAAGATTTGTTTTTCAGCCCTTCAAGATCTCATAGACAGTCTTCTTGTGGCTCTTGGTGATAAAGGCTCTGTTAAGTACATGCCATGCAATATTTACTGCTTCAGCCCAGAAATATTTTGGGAGAGATGTATCACTTAGTAAGGTCCTTCCAGGCTATATGAGAGTTCTATTTTTCTTTTCAGCAATCCCATTTTACTGAGAGTTTTCTTGGAAATGAAGATTCTTGATGAATCCCTTGCTCTTCACAAAAATTTGTCAAGCTATTAGAATAGAATTCAGTCCCATGGTCACTTTTGATTATGACCACAATACTATCAAACTCATTCTAAATTTGCTTGACAATCTTCATAAAGATAACAAGGGTTTTATTCTTTTTCTTAAGAAAGAACACCCAAGTAAACTTAGAATATTCAATAACCACCACAAGGGTGTAGTCTTTCCTACCTAGACTATGAACTAGCATACGACCAAACAAGTCCATATGCAAGAGGTATAAATACCTCACAGAGTATTTGGTCCCAACGCCCTTAAAGGAACCTTGGTCTGCTTGCTCTTTTTCCATGTTGAGCACATGCCTTCCTTGGTGCATTTCATCTTGGAACCATTCCTAACTAACTCTTCACAAAAGATCTTGCCAAAAGACTTCTAATTCAAATGATCAAGTATCTTGTGTCATTGTACACAATATGAGACTTTCTAATTTGTAACCAGACAAATAGGAGAGTCTGTATCTAGACACATAAAGTTTATGCAATAAACATTTCCACTCCTAGTGTCTGTCAGGATGACCTCTTGGTCACTTGACCTCTTAATCTGGCATTCAACCTTTTAGAAGACAATGACATAACCAAGATTAGAGAGTTGGCTTATACTTAGAAGGTTGTGCTGCAACCCTTCAACATAAGCTACTTTTTAGATGGTGACTGTGTAATTGGTAATCTTACCATATCCCCTTGTTACTCCTACATCTGAACCACCAAAGATAACCTTGGGACCATATTTTACTAGAGTGCACTACTTTAAGTTGCTCCTTGTCCCAGTCATGTGCCTGAAACAACTACTGTCCAAGTACCATATAGGGGAATGGGCACTTGGACTAACCTGAATCACATAATTTACCCTACCTTAGGACCGCAACAATTATAGGGTCCTAGGTTTTGATTAGCCTAAAAATGAACATGTTTTCCTGCAGAATTTTGACATGTGAAGTTACACTAGCTCTAGGAATAGTAGGATTATGCCAGCTATCTAAGGCGAAATGCACCACCTTGATACAACAAGAGCACTCATGTATATTATAACTTCTCTTCTGAGTAGGTCCTGCAATTGGGTTAACTGCTGACTGTATAGAAGGACGAGGTACAACAGCCTTTTTCAAGCTCCTTCCAGCAAGGATCTAACTAAAGGTTAGCCTTTCAGCAGACTTTCTTGGCATACTCTGAATGTTATTTACAGCAGTCTTATTTGCAGATGATATACTGTTTATATAATTAGAGATAGCTAGATCTGGCTTACTAATGGACTGGCCCATGGTCTGGGTCTTTGCTGGATGGCCTTGAGAGTTAGCTACTGCCACTTTCTTGTGTGAATGGGCTAGTACACCAAACACAAATGGTCTATGATGGGCCATTTAAATTTCCATACGATGTGCCTTAAATGCACTCACTCTCCTACTGTACCGTCCACCATAGTTGTGAACCTCTTTGTTTACACTAGTGGATTTGCCATTCATCCAGTGACTACATACTTTCTTGGTCATACCTGTTTGATGGTAACATCACCTTCTTAAATGGGATGGGAAGCTTTTAAGCTAGAGGCTGGACATGAGCTTTCCCTTACCCTTTGGAAGGTGCAACTCTAGTGTTTCCGTTGAACCGCAACCACTTCTTACCCTTCTGAGAGGAGAAGGATTCTATCAAGGGCAACACAGTATTGGGCTTAGAGAAACTAACCACAAATCTCTTCTACGTCTCCAGCATCTCTTCAAGATCTCTAATGGGACTATACTTGTACTTGATAGTGTCAATCTGGATGAGGGTAATGTTCCTGAGTTGGCTAACTCCCCTATCCTTCAGATCTAGCAAAGATGTTATCTCATTCTACTGCGAAGCAGCAAGCTGAAGGGAGGTTATCTTCACAGCCTGCATCTCAGTCAACTTCTTGCACTTATTAAAGGCATCCAAAAGTTCACCATACATGTCAATCAATTGATTGACATCTCCTTCAAATTCAGAATCTTCTTCACCATTGGATGAAGAAGCTTCTGTACAGGGACTACTCTCAGACCTAGACTCAGAAAAATAACTAGATAGAGGAAGTACCTTTTCTGGACCACGCTGACCATGGTTGGATTCTTCATCAGACATTTCCATCAGCCCATAGCAGCTGTAGGGATCTTCTTCATCTTCATCCTCCTCTGAGTCACTGTTTGAATGTGATAGAGGGGACCTGATACCTATCCTGGGAGCAAGATCGTCTTCATTTTCTCCAGCAGCAACTAGCCCTATGTCGATTTCTTCATCTTCAGACTCTGAGGAAGATGAATCTGTCTAGAACCTCACATTCTTAGTTTTTCCTTCTTGCCCTTGTGATGGTGAACCTTTTTCTCACCAGCCTCTTTTCTCTTCACTAGGCATTCGACAATCATAAGCCCTGGCTTGCTGCAACAATAACAAAGAACATTAGAGGAATTATGACTACTAGTTTTAGAATCATACCTTTCTCCCTTGGAGTGATTCTTACTATGATGAGAGGAGGAGGAGTGTCCACTGTTTCTTCTTCATCAACTTGTGAAATTTCCTAGAGAATGCAGCAAAGACTTCGTCAGACATGCTGCAGTCTGATGAGCTTAAAATTGTGTTGTCTAAATTTGCTGGACTTCTTGGAGGAGAGGGAATCCTCTCCTCGTTCTTCCTAGTGTTGTCTTCTCTAAAGGCCAAAGTCTTTTCCTTCGCCTGGGATTTGCTGATGGTATCCTCCCCTTTCCTGGAAGCTAGCTGCATCTCATAAAAGAGCAGCTTTCTAAATAGAGTATGGGGAGGAGTATCAGCTAGCTTGGCCACCTCTCTGATGGCATAAATCTTGGTGTCCCAGTCTCTAGTGAGAGACCTCAAGAACTTGAAATTATGTTCATAATGATTGAAGACCCTACCATAGGTCCTCAGGTCATTTACTGTCCTGAAGAATCTTTTATAACAGTCAACTATACACTCTCCCTTTGACTGCCTAAAAGCTTCATACTCCTGGATGAGCATGGACTTCCTCTCATCTTTAACCTCTTCAGTTCCCTCCATGTAGACCACAAGAGTGTCCCACATCTCCTTGGACCTAGCAGTGAACCAGATTCTGAAACGTAGAATCATCTATGGCACTAACAATAATGTTTTGTGCCCTCTTATCTATGGTCGCCAAGATGACTTCATCATTGGTAATCTCTGAGTATTTCTTTAGTGTTTGGACTGATACTTTTAGAACTAAGACCTTCATAGGGATGAAAGGTCGCTCTTTGATCATCATAAAGATTCGTGGGTCAGAGGCTTCAATAAACTGCCTGTCCCTCTATTTCCAAATTCCTAATCTCTCCTTCCTGTACATGGGGTATTTCATGGAACCTACCTCATTATGGTTCACTACTGAACCCATAAGTATACTTGTTTCAACTACCCTTTGAGATCTACTTTGACTATTAGGTCCTTCTTGAGCAACCTCCCGCTGATACCACTTGAAATTCTTTAATTCCAATGTAGCTAATCACCTAGAGGGGGGCATGGGTGAATAGATTTTTGGTCTTTTATAATTTTACCTCTACTTAGTGTGTTATGGGTGAGTTATATATTGCTTCCAAGACAATCACATAATGCACACACAAGGTTTATATTGGTTCCCCAGATTATGGGTACGTCCACTTTCCCTCCGACCTTTGTAGCAGTGTGTTAGACGAGGCACTCCTCCAAAACTCAGCTCCTAAGAGCTTACTACACAGATTCCTCAGGATCTCTCAGTCTCCTCCAAGACCAATAGCTTAGGCATAAAGCCCTACCTTAAAGTAAGCATGCTCCTACAACTTAGTGATCAAAGGATCACCTACCTCAGACTTAAACACAAGTCTTGCAGATCAGGCTATGGAGGTTAGCCCTACAACTCAGAGAGTAAAGCTCTCCTACATCGCAGATCTATTAAGATCCTATCTCAGGACAAAGGCCCTACCTCAGGCACACAGGACCAACACTCAGATCCACGCAAGTATCCTACAAACTCAAGCTCAACAACTTTACACTCAGATCCACATTGAGATCCTACCTCAGCCTTTATAAATCGGGCTTTCAACCCAAATCCAAAAGAATCCTCTAGGAAGATTAGTTGGTTGGTGCGATTGATTTGACACAGATAAATTTCTCTGTGCCTGCCTTTCTGGACTGAGTTAACAACCCTAAATTTCTTTACAGCAATAGAAAAAATATCTTCAATATGAATCTACCTGTGCTAAAGAAACTCATAAACTTGTTTCTGAATTAGCTAAATAAGACTGAAGATTTGATAGTTCTTGTGTTCTTCAAACAACTAACCTGGATCTGCAGAAACTTGAAAGCTTTGCACTTTCTCATTTATTAGATACGTATTTGAACTTGTTGTAGAAGAAGCAATTAGCTACAACAACTTGAAAGGACTTTTAGATCTGCTGATTTTACTTCAAGCTTCAAGGTCGGCAATAATGACGAAGAAGAAGAAGCTCAGCCACAACTTCTCGAAATGAGAAAACCTTAAAAGTTAAAGCTCCTTCACTCCATCTTGTCCCTTTTATCTTCCACTGATTAATGGCTCCAAGAAGTAGTGGGGACCACTTGTGGTTGGTAGCTGCATCGTGGATTAACAGAAGAAGACGTATAGTTGACCTCTAACACCATTTATCGTGTTTTGTAGCTTTCCCACAACTAATTTGTACTGTGTTTACTTTTGTTGACTTTAGCTGACATCAGTATTTGTGGACTTAGCCAAATTCTCAGATTCAACTTCATGCGTTGAGTGCGTTGAGTGAATGGCCTTCACTCAACGAATCTGGACTTAGTCAAATTCCCTGCACCATCAGGAACTATATGCGTTGAGCGAATGACCTTCACTCAACAGATCTTGACATAGGTAAATTCTTTTACACTACCAGGTGTTGAGTGCGTTTAGTGAATCTTCATCACTCAACATCCCTGGACTTAGATGTAACTTTCTTTATCTTTTAGGCATTGAGAGCGTTGAGTGCAACTTCATCACTCAAGACTTTTGTACTTAGACACTTCTCTGAAGTATGCCAGCTTGTTGAGGCGTTGAGTGTGTTGAGTGAGCTGTCATCACTCAATACTTCTAGACTTAGATAAATTTTTCTATCTATCTCTCACCTTAGTCTTTGACTGATTGTTCCTCTGTCAAAACCTTCTACTTTGGCGTTGAGTGAGATGTCCTCACTCAACGATTATGGACTAAAGCAGATTTATTGACAGAAACTTCAACTCCTTGAGTTTTTCTCAATGCTACATGGTATATGGCATTGAGTGAACTGGCTTCACTCAACGCCTATGTACTTGGTCATTTTTTAAGTTTCCATTACTGAAGCTTTGACAGACTCAGTTATACTAGATGCCTTCAGATATATGGAGTTGAATGAACTGCCTTCACTGAACTCCTGGGTTCTTAGACGCAGAATTGCTTTGTTGACTGCTGGGATTTGACTGTCTACACCTTACTCAACATTTTTTGTCATCTGGCATTGAGTGAACTAGCTTCACTTAACACCTATGGACTTAGGCGATTTTCAGCCTTTCCAGCATTCTTCTTTGACATATAGTGTTGAGTGAACTGGCTTCACTCAATGCCTGTGGACTTTGACAGATTTCTATCTCTCCACATCTCTACCTTGTGACCACCTATCACAACCACTTAGACAACCTGTCTAAACTTTTTTAATGGAACATCTTGCACATGATGAGCTTGAACAACATCAAATACAACTATGCTCTTAGTACTGACTGTGATACATCTTTAAATCCAAGGAACATTGTGGGAAATATTCCCAACAACCTCTACTAAATTGATAAGGCTGAATGAGAAAGTCATCGATGAACTGAAAGAGAAGTTGTTAACTGAAAAGAAGCTGGTAGCAAACTTCTCGAAGCCCAACACTATCCTTCATCTTATCAATGAATTTTCTGCACCCAAGAAGGGTAGTGAAGTGGGACATAAATCCACTAAGGGTAAAGGGAAGGCTGCTCAATATCATACTACGCTCAAGAAAGTTATCTTCCCTACAGACTAGTATGATTTGAAGCATCCGATAGTCACTTTGCTAGGATGACATAAGTTGAACCTAACAAAAACTACAAAGGATGGAGCCGCCCTAGGAATTTTGGAATGAGTGCTCTAAAGGTACCTCATGAAGAAATTCTCCATAAGGATTATAATCCATTCGTTCATGGATGAGTGTAAAGAGAACACCAAAGGTAAAACCTGCTGTTTAAAAGTAACTTGAGAAGATGCCATTTGCTTGCTACTCTAACAAGGCTTTGACTTCGAAATCAGTAGCACCTGCTAGACCTCCAATTCAAAAGGTAAATCAGGAAACTAAAAGAAGATACAACGGGTTTGACTGTTGGTGTTGTGCAAAGGTTGGTCACTTTGCCACCGATTGTTCGTTATTGCCAAGAACTATAGAACTCCACAAGTTAACACTGTGAGAATGACCACTCGCAATGTTAACACTCACAGTGGTGTTAAGCTAACCCAAAACCAAGTACCCAAACCTATTTGGTTTCCTAAGGTAAATTTGTTTATATATACAGGTATGTCCAAAGGCCAACAAAATGTCAATATGGTATTTGTACAGTGGATGCTATCTTTATATACCTAGACAAGAATCCTACTTCAAGAGTATACCCCAGTTGAGGACAATCCAAAAGTCATTTTTGGTGGTTCAGACAGGGGAATAACTAAAGTCTACACTATGATTACTAACAATATAGTCTCTTTCACAAACATGACATATGTTAATGTATTATAATAAAATGTCATTACCATAAATCAATTATGTGACAAAGGCTATATGGTAGAGTTCTACATGGATAAGTGCATGATATAGTCGTCTGATAGCTCATAAACTATTTTAACAGGGACTCAGAGTACAAATATTTTCTTCTTAAATTTTTTATGTGTAGACTCTTCTACACTAGTGTGCTTTTTAGCAAAAGATAGTGCGTCTCTCTGTGACCAACGGTACAAGATATTACCACATATTAATCTCAAAACTATTAATCTATTACTTTCTCACAATTTAGTTTGTGATGCCCCCACTATTAAGGGCGTTAAAGAGATACCCTGTCATTCATTCCAAATGGACAAGCAGATAAGGGCTACCTTTAAAAGCATCATTGGCAAAGATTCTTCCTGATGATTATATTTGCTACTTATGGGCTTATTTGGTCCAATGTAATTTCGTTGTATAGGAGGTAAAGCTTACGCATTGGTTATTATTGATGATTACTCAAGGTTTGCGTGGGTGTTCTTTCTAAAACACATGTCAGATACATATGACTCCATTACTAATTTTGTTTGGTAAATTCAGAACGAATTGAACTACTCTGTTGTCAAAATCAGAAGTGACCATGGGAAAAAATTTGAATTTGGTGCAATGACAAAATATTGTGAAAGTCTGGGTATCTTTCATGAGTTTTACTCTTCTCGCACTCCACAATAAAATGGAGTCGTTGAGAGAAAGAATATGACTCTTATGGAGGCATGCATAATTATGTTGAATGATTCTTCCTTACCAGAGTATTTTTAGGCGGAGGCCGTCAACACTGTTTGTCACGTGCAAAATAGAGGACTCATAAACAAGAACCACAACAAGACACCTTGTAAACTATTGAAGGGCTTGAAACCAACTGTGTCTTTTTTTAGAATCTTTGGTAGGAAATGCTTTGTACTTTATACTGGGAAGTATTACACAACTAAGTTTAGTGAAAAGTGTTTTGAAGGTATTTTCATAGGCTATAGTAGCCATAGTATGGCTTATAGAACTTTCAATAAGAAAACACTGGTGGTAGAAAAAACTCTTAATGTTGTATTTGATGAGACGACCATGCTTCATAGCGGCACTTTTAGTGTATTTGTTGATGATGAAGTTACAAAATTAAAAGAGCTAAGCATGGAAGAAAATGAAAAGGAGGATTCACCAAGCTCAGCCAAAGTCAACCTTCCACTCTTGGTGGAAGAAGAACATCAAGATGAAGAGCTCCATCAAATTGAAGATGATGCACCAGTAGTAGCAGTACCTCCTAGTGGCATTGAGTATGCAAGGAATCTAATAATCAGATACTTAAGAGCATCCAATTGATCTGATCATTGAAGACCCTCATGTTGGAGTAAGAATAATAAGAGGTATAGCTAATGAAATTTTGCACTTATGCTTTCTTTCATAGTTGAGCTAAATAAATTTGAAGAAGCAAATAGAGATGCTTCATGGATCATTACAATAGAGGAGGAGCTCAAACAATTCAAAAGGTGGAAAGTTTGGGAGCTTGTAACATGACCCAAAGGATACAATGTGATTTGGACAAAATGGTCCTTTAGAAACAAGCTGGATGAAGATGGCGTGATAATAAAGAACAAAGCTAGACTTGTATTCCAAGGCTATAGGTAAGAAGAGGGGATCGACTTCAATTAGACATTTTATCCATTGGCCAGACTAAAAGTTATCAAGTTGTCCTCGTATACGGTGCTCATAAAGGATTCAAGGTTAATCAAATGGACGTGAAATCCACCTACCTTAATGGTAATATAAAGAAAGAAATTTATTTAGAACAACCCCCATGTTTTATAGATTCCTCATTCCCTGATTATGTTTACTTTATTCACAAAGCTTTATATTATCTTAAACAAGCTCCTCGATCTTGGTATGAGATGATATCTAGCTTTCTTCTAGAGAATAAGTCCACAAGGAGAAAGATAGATAAGATATTATTTCTTAGGGAAGTAAAAGGCAAGATTTTGTTAGTGCAAATCTACGTCGACGACATTATCTTTGGATCTATGGATGACAATCTCTGAAAATGTTTTCTAACTTGATGCAAGGGAAGTTTGAGATGAGCAGCATGGGAGAGCTGAATTATTTCTTAGGACTTCTGGTGAAGCAGACTGAAGATGGAATTTTCATCTCTCAAATGATGTTCAACAACGGGTTAATTAAGAAATTTAGAATGGAGAACACAACCTCTATGAGGACTCCAATGAGTTCAACTATGACTCTAGATAAGGATGAGAAAGAGAAACCTTTTGATGAAATAAAGTATAAGAGAATAATTGGATCCCTGCTCGACCCTAATTCTAGTAGACCAAAAATAATGTTTTTAACATGTATATATGCTAGAATACAGGTGAACTCTAAGGAATTTCATTATGCCACAGCAAAGAGGATTTTGATGTACCATAAAGGCACACAAAATCTTTTCTTATGGTACCCAAGAAGTAATGACTGTAAAATAATTGGTTTTTCAGATGCTGACTTTGTAGGAAGAAGGGATGATAGGAAAAGCACTTTTGGGACGTGTCAGTTCCTCAAAGGAAGGCTTATCTCATGGAGTATTAAGAAGTAAAATTGTGTTGCAATCTCAACTCATAAGTCAGAGTATAACTCTACAGGCAGTTTTTGCACACAACTTCTATGGATAAGGAATCAGCTTGAAGACTACAACAAGAACCTTAAGGAGATTCTCATGTTTTTTGTCTTCTCAAGCGCAATAGTAATTGCTCACAATCTAGTCTCTCAAACCGGACAAAGAACATCAAGATAAGGTACAATTTCAACTGGGAGCATGTGGTGAATATGGACAACAATCTCAGTTTTGTCCCGACGCATTAGCAAGTTGTCGATATATTCACGAAGCCAATGGATGAGTCCAAGTTATACTTCTTCAAGATGGAACTTGGTATGCTCATTAAGGAGTCATGACAATCAAGAAATCAGCCAAATCACAGGAAATCAAACTCTCCAAAAATTCTAAGGAAAATTCGTCGAGTATACTTATGTAATTTTGGCAAATTTGTTGAGATATCTCATGAAATCAGAACTTCTTCAGGAGTCATTTCGACGAATTACCTTGGTCTTCACGAGTCATTTTGACAAATTTATCGAGATTTCTTGAGACATTTCGACGAATCTGGTAAAGGTCAGAATTTTTTTCTAAGTCTTTTGTATTGGATCCAAAGAGTCATTTTCAAATAGGTACATGCCTCTCTCTCTTGAAAACATTAAAATTATATAAATAGGATTTAATAGGCATTAAGCTTTCACACAATCCATAAAGTCTTCTCAAGAGATTTTGATGATTCACCTCCCGACAGGGAAAAGTTTCTGCCACCGCCTCCGTCACAATAGCTTTTTCATCGATTTCATCAAAGGAAATTCTCGACGACCTAGCATCTCGAAATTTTCAGTGACCTCATCTCCAGCAGTGCCATCGTTCTCCGAAATTCTCTTCCCTTCAGTTAGTTTCAGCCCGATTTTCAGTAATGGCTCTAAGAGGTAGTGGAAACCTTCAAGTTGTTGGTGAACTTGTACGTAAAGGATTTGCTTCAGCCATTGATTAATTCAGAAATTTTATTTTGATTCTTGAGACAACCGGGTTTTCATTCATTCTACAACACCATTGCCATGTTCTTAACCAAGATGTCTAAGAATTCTATCAAAATGCAAAGCTCAAGCGGGAAGGAACCGCAATCAAGAGTAAAGTCAGGAACACTTGTGGGAAGGTGATGGCAAGCTCTCTAAAACAACAATTGCAGGTTCCATCAATTTTTGAGGAAAGTCAGCTTGAGGAGACATACTTATGTAGAGCACTTCTCTTCTATTGTCTACCTAGTATAACAACCTCGATCATGAGGAAATAGATGAACGAGGAAGGGAAATTACTAACAGATATTATGGGAAAAGTTTTACTTTACAAAGTCAGATCCCACGACTACGTTTTCGGTGAGATGTTTAAACTCCTCACATTAGTGATATGCAGGAAGAGAATCGATTGGGGATTGATTTTGTTGGGGAAGATCAAGGAATGTTTGGATGTAGCAAATTTTGGAAGAATTCTCACTCTCTACTTAAATGAAATGGACAATAATCAGTTTGATATGTCCTCAGGTGTACCAATTCATTACTTGAAGAAGATTTACTCTTCCATTTTTATCAAGTGGGCAAGGAGAATTCCCAGGGGAGGTGGGTTGGTGGAAGCTGCAGAGGAAGAGAAATTCTCGGAGGAGGAGAGAACTCCAACCCCCAAAGAGGCACCTGAGAGTTATTGTGAAGTTACTGAGGGGGGGACACATTCTTCTGTATAGATTGAGAATGTACATATCTCTACAGATCCAGTTCAATAAGTGACAAAAATTATAGAGGCAGTTCAACAGGTGACAATGATTCTAGAGATAGTGGTTGAAGATACAATTATACTTCTTGCTGAGATAGTTCTTGCTAATATTTATCTTGATGATGCTGCAGAGGATGTTGTGGATGTTTATAATGATTCTAAGTTTGTTGTTGATGTTGAGTAGCATGTTGATGTTGATGAATCTATTGATTAGGAAGCTCCTGCTATTATCGGTATGATAGTAATTCTCCTAAAAGATCTACCAGGTATGGCTGAGGGGGAGTTGAACGAGCCATCAGATTCACTTCATAATAAACTTGGCAAGTTTATCGATGATCTTGAGGCAAGGATTTCCAAAATTCCTGGTGGCCCAGGAGTTCAGACCTAGAAGTATTTGGGTGCTCCAGTTGAGGGGGTGTTTTATTGAGCTCTCTGATGAGGAAGAAGACACATAGGTAGCTCCTCCTGTCCTAGAAGTTTAAGACCATCTTATGCTCCAGACCCATGTTTCTCCAGTAACACTTCCTTCACCTCCATGACCTCAAGTTGAGGATATTCCTAGTTCCAGTCCTGATAGTACTCTACTGAAATCAATTGAAGAAATGCTGGCAAAGTAGACAGCCTACTTTGAACAGTCAATGATGAAATTTGGTATCCAAGTTAAAAAGTTTGAGGATGGCATATTCATCTCTCAATATAATTTCACCAAGGAGTTAATCAAGAAATTTGGTATGGAGAGTGCCTCCACCATGAAAACTCCTATGGTGTCAAGTATGTCTAAAGACAAGGATTAGAATGGGAAACTAGTTGATGAAACCTTGTATAAAGGCAAAATTACTCCCTTATATATTTGACAGCTTGTAGGTCATACATTATATTTTCTATATGTGTTTGTTCTAGGTACCAGACCCACCCTAAATAATGTAACTATACTGTTGCAATGAGAATTCCGAGATATCTCAAGGGCACACCTGATCTTTGTCTTTAGTACCCTAGGAATAATGACTTTAAACTAACATGTTACTTAGATGCAGATTTTGTAAGTTGTAAGCAAGATAGGAAAAGTACTTCAGGTACATGTCAATTTCTAGAGAAAAGGATGGTATCATGAAGCAGCAAAAATAAAACTAGTGTATCTATCTTCACAGTTGAATCTAAATACATCTCAGTAGGGAGTTGTTGTGCACAGCTCTTGTGGATACAACATCAACTTCAGGATTACAACTTACAAGTAAAACTCATATGTACTGTGTTTACTCTAGTGCTATTTCAATAGCTAAAAATCCTATATCACACAGCATTACCAAGCATATTGAAATTGGATATCATTTCGTAAGAGATCTTGTTGAGAAGAAGATATAATCCTTGAGTTTTTCCCCACTAACAGACAAGCGACTGACATCTTTACTAAGTCTCTTGATGAAGCCAAGTTCAACAGTTTCAATTTTTAATTGGGAATGTTGAACTTGAAGTAATTTTTTCCTTATTAAGCACTAATATTATTTATATGTGCATTTGGAGGCTAACCTTTTGCAGGAGAACTTAATGGAAAATAAGATTAACCACCCAGGCATAGAGAATATTGAGAAAAATCAAGGTGGCAAGTGTGTCGAGTCAACAACAAGCATCGAGTGCGTCGAGTGAACTCGACGCATGATGGTTAAAACTCCAAAATTATTTACGGTCACGCGGCGACCCGGCGGTTTTATTTGAGAAAAAGGGCGGAAGTGATTTTATTTAGGAAAACGGGTCGCGCGTATTTATTTATTTTATTTTGGATATAAAAAAGGTTTAGAAATCGAGTTTTAACGAAAGGAGGCAAGTGCACCTATCGTGAGTAGTACAGGATATTCCGGGTGGAATATCGAGGTCGTATTGTTCTCGGGTCCGGTTCGATTATTTCTACTCTTCCCTGGAGGGGACTATTATTTTACCGATAATTAACTTGTCGGGTTATATTTTATATATAATAAAAAAGGCAGAAAAATGACAGAAAGAAAATGAAAGCATAAAAAGAAAGCTTGAAGGTGGTGCCGATGAAGAGCTTAGCTCGATGGCACCGAAAAAAACAATTGAACTAAAATAGGCTTTAAATAAAAAGAGCTCCTAAATTTCTAATTAATTAAGGCGGAGACTTGGCCGTGGAGGTTCCACTAAAATGAGCTCACCTAGCTCTAGGACTATCGCTCACCTGAACGCTAAGACTATTCGACCGGGCTCTCGTCCGACGAAGGATTCCTCTTAACGCCCGCATTACGCTAAGAACCCCGCTATTGGGTGGGGAACCCAATCCGGTAGAGTTGGCGCGCCTCCTCTCTCGAGGGTTAGTGCGGAACTCTCTTTGCCAAGGGGTGATCTGTCCATACGCACGGCCTCTCGGCTGGCTAGCATATGGACTACGGAAATAGGGCCCACACATCGATATGTGGTCCTACGCGTCGTTAACCCCGGGCAAACCTTAAGTACTATTAATTAATTAGAAAGATTAGACCTTTAGTTATTTTAAGCTATTTTATCTGTCCCAATGCTCTTCGATGGCGAGGGCTAAGAACTGTTAGCCACTCATCGGAATGGGGACGGCTTGCGAGAAAAGCAGAAAAGAAAGCAGAAAATGGAAAGCAGGAAATGAAAGCAGTAAAATAAAGCAGTAAATGAAAGCTGAAAATTGCAAGTCCTACCCAAACGAGTAGGACTGAAGAAAGCAGTAAATTGCGAGTCCCGGCGCAACTGCGTGGGCGGGAGAAATGAAAGCAGTAAAACGCACACACGCAAGTCCTACTCAAATGAGTAGGAGAAAATAAATACGGGTCCTACTCAACCGAGTAGGACAAAATAAATGCAACGCACGCACACACTCTCTCGACATAAAGTAAACACACACACTCTACAAGAAAGTAAACACACGCACTCTACAGAATTAAAATAAGCAGGCGCCATTTAACTCTTAACGAGTAGGCGGAAATAAATGCGCAAGTACAAAAAATGTAAAAAAAAACTAAGTTATCTAAAATTGAAAACAACTGCATTTCTACCGCTAGAATGCGGTAGAAATGCATAAAAAGAGAAAATAAAAATTAACCGGAAAGAAAGTTTTGCAAATAAACGAAAAAATGCAAGAGCTCTAAAAATAAAAACGAATACATTTCTACCGCTAAAATGCGGTAGAAATGCATAAAAAGAGAACGAAAAAATTAAACGGACAAAAGTTTAAACGAAAAATCAAAGTGCGCGAAAAATTAAAACAACTATATAATCATTCCTATAACTCCGTAAAACTGATTAAAAAGTGAAAGTAAACTGAAAATAATGAAAAGGTTTTACATCCTAAAAAGAAAAATCTAACTTAAAAGAAATGAAAATCACTTTGAAATCAATTTTACGGGTTTATAACAATGAGATAGAAAGCTATAAAAACCTAAGTTAACAACACTACGTAAGAAAATGAAAACATAAAAGTAAATAAACTATACTCATACACTCACACACGCCTATAAAGAAGAACATAAACTAAGTTAAAATAAAGCATAAATAAGATTGTATAAGAGAGGGGCACATGGATGCATTCCAAAACCATGAAATGGGAAAAAATCTAGATTTTTATTAAGTCTAAAAACGATTACAAAGCTAAAAAAAGAAGAAAGAGAGAGGGAGAAAATCCCTTACAAGGGCCTTGGAAGCAATCCAGCAGCATTTCCCCTATACAAAATGGTGCCCAAAAGGGGAACAGGAATTCAAAGGAGAACCTCTGAATTTATAGAAAAAATTTACAAGGGTCACGCCCTTGGTCACGGGCGTGACAGGGGGCGTGACAGTACTATTTGGAAGGCGGCCGGCGATTTGACGGGAAAGTTGACTTCGGGCTGGACACGTGGCGGTCTCGCAGTGGTCACGCCCTTAGTCACGGGCGTGACAGGGGGCGTGACAAGCAGGTGGATCTGGGCGCGGTGCGCGCCGAAAGTCTTCGGGCAGGTCTTGTCGGGCTAGCTGGAAAGGTCACGCCCCAGGTCACGGGCGTGACTCTGGGCGTGACAGGCAGGTGTCGACACTCGACGAATGTCGAGATGAAATCGTCGAGTGGAGTGAACACGGGCTTGGGTCACGCCCCGTGTCGGGTGACACGGGCGTGTCGCCGGGCGTGTCAGCTGGGTCGCCGATCGTTGAGCGCGACTCCGTCGATCTGGATGGTCACGGGCATGGGTCACGGGCGTGACTCGGGTGACACGGGCGTGTCGACGCTTTGCTCCTCGAAAATTGCAGATTTCACAGGAATTTGACGTGTCACGCCCTGGTCACGGGCGTGACCAATATGTCACGGGCGTGACATGTCATTTTTTGGCAGATTTTCATTTTTTCCTGAAAAATAAAATAAACTAAGTTAGTATAATATTTACAAAAATAGGAGCATTTTATTGAATAAAATAAGTAAAAACGACAAAAATAAATGAAAACAACTAAATTAATGTACATAAAAATAGGTATGTTTACAATTCATCAAATACCCCCATACTTAAGCTTTTGCTATTCCAGAGCAAAAGTTGGAGATGAACTTATAAGGAATAAAAGAAATCCTAAGTTTAGCTACCGCTTGAATTAATTAAAAGGAAGATCAAAATAAACATCCGGGGTTAAAGAATTAAATCCTAATTTATGAAATGTTATGAATAGAGGAACAGTTTCAAAAAGACTTCTAGAAGAAATAAAATAGAAAGCAAAAATTTATTTTTGTTAGTTTAACAAAGATGGATTGGATTTATATAAAAAACTTTAGCTTAAAAGAAGTTTAAAGGAAATAATGCAATTTAAAAATTATGCTCTCAAAAAAAATTTTAAATTAAGTCTAGAATCATTGAAATAGGCTAAGTGGTTTGGTGGTTTATGAAGAAGGCTTGAATATTGAGGCGAGGTAATTTTTTTCGAACCTCCAATTTTTTTCTTTTGGATAGTTAGGAAAACGAAATCTTATTTTCCTAACTCATAATAAATTTTTTCTTTCTTCATAATAAATAAATAACCCAATGTATATTTGTAGGAGTAATGAATTTTATCCTCTTACTCCATATATAATCTTTTTAAATTATTGGGTGCCTATGTTTACGGAACGAAATCTTATTCCCATTGACATAGGATCTTTTAAGGGATAGGGGGGAATCATGTCAATTAAGACACGAAAAAAAATGGAAGTGAGTTTAGTTTTTCAAAAATAAAACTAGCTTTTAATCAAAAAGTTTTGAGAGCAACCTTTTTAAAATGAACGTTCCAATGTTTCTAAAAGCATGAAGTTGAAATAATTGAAATCCATGGATGTTATTTTCTAACATAAAAAACGAGCTTCTATTTATAAAATTAGAAGTGGTGGTGAAAAACAAGTTCCCTATTATAAGGAAAAGACATAAAAAATTCTTTAAATCTTAACCCCAGACACTTAAATCTATCGAACTTTAATTAATAAACGAATAGTAAGCAAAGAATAACTAAAATTCGCATATAAACTAACTCGAAACTAGATTTTTGGAAAGCAAAAAGAGTTAAGATATGGTGTATTCGAATTATTTTGTTATATAATTAAACAAAACATTTTTTTTTGATTTTTTAGAGTTTTATCATCATTTTTTTTTGTGTTTTAATTATTATCTTTTTAAGATTTTTTTAGATTTTTTATCTTTTTAGGGTTTTTTGGGTTTTCTAATTTTTTTATGTTTTTTAGTTTTTGAGGATAAATTATTTACAAGAATGAGGAGAGAAAGAAAAGTTATTTATAAAGAAGATATGGGGGGAAGAGAGATTTTTACAAAAAGCAAAGTAAAAACGCGAATGCGGCCCCGCGAACAGACTCTTATTTGAATGGTTGGTTCGATGAGTCGACCGTCGCGGGCAGGCAAGACGCAAGTTTTTTTAAAAAAGAAGAAGAGGGGGGAAGAGAGAATTTTTTTTTTTGTTTTTTTATTTTATGAATTTTTTTGAACTTTTATGATTTTTTTTTTGAATCAATTTTTTTTGTTGGTTTTTTTTTTAATTACTTATTAGTAAAATAAAAAAAAAATTTTGTTTTTAAGATTTTTGATTTTTGCATTTTTTTTTTGTATATTTTTTTTTTTTAAGTACCGAATATAAAAATTGCAGAATAGGAAAACACCCCCATACTTAAACCCAACATTGTCCCCAATGTTGCAATCTAAGTATGCGGAACAGATAATATACAAATTAAAAGAAGTACAAAAAAGAAAAAAGGAGGGTAGGAGCTTCCCTAAGACGAGTCCGGGAGGCCCAAGTTGAAACCCTGCATTATTTAGAAGAAAAAGAAAGAAGCAATACAATAATAGAAAAAAACAAAAAACGAAAAATTCGGCTAAAAAGGTTGCGGGCGGTAGGGGGGCATGTACGTGGGGGAGTCGGAGGTAGCTAAGGCCTTAGCCACGTGAGTGTGACGGAAATGCGCACCCCTAACGTGCACAAGAATGAAAAACGCGCCGAATCAAAATAAAATAAAATATAATAAGTTAAATTAAATTAAAATATATTTTTTTTTAAGTTTTTCATTTTGTAGTTTTTTTTTTGTTTTGTTTTGTTTTGTTTTTTTTTTTTTTCAAAAACAAGAATGAAAATAAAAATATTTTTTTGTTAAGTTTTTAAGTTTTTTAAGTTTTTTTTTTTTTTTTTTTTTTTAGTTTTTTTTTTAGTTTTATGGTTTTTTCAAATTTTTAATTTTTAAGGTTTTTCAGATTTTTTTTTTTGTTTTGAGTTTTTCAATTTTTTTTGGTTTTAGAAATTTGTAAATATATATATTTTAGTTTTTATTATTATTATTATATTGGCCATATTTATATATATATATATATATAAAAATATAGGTAAAATTAATAGATTTCCAGGGTTTAAAATAACGAACCTAAAATTTCCCCGGCAACGGCGCCAAAAACTTGATGGTTAAAACTCCAAAATTATTTACGGTCACGCGGCGACCCGGCGGTTTTATTTGAGAAAAAGGGCGGAAGTGATTTTATTTAGGAAAACGGGTCGCGCGTATTTATTTATTTTATTTTGGATATAAAAAAGGTTTAGAAATCGAGTTTTAACGAAAGGAGGCAAGTGCACCTATCGTGAGTAGTACAGGATATTCCGGGTGGAATATCGAGGTCGTATTGTTCTCGGGTCCGGTTCGATTATTTCTACTCTTCCCTGGAGGGGACTATTATTTTACCGATAATTAACTTGTCGGGTTATATTTTATATATAATAAAAAAGGCAGAAAAATGACAGAAAGAAAATGAAAGCATAAAAAGAAAGCTTGAAGGTGGTGCCGATGAAGAGCTTAGCTCGATGGCACCGAAAAAAACAATTGAACTAAAATAGGCTTTAAATAAAAAGAGCTCCTAAATTTCTAATTAATTAAGGCGGAGACTTGGCCGTGGAGGTTCCACTAAAATGAGCTCACCTAGCTCTAGGACTATCGCTCACCTGAACGCTAAGACTATTCGACCGGGCTCTCGTCCGACGAAGGATTCCTCTTAACGCCCGCATTACGCTAAGAACCCCGCTATTGGGTGGGGAACCCAATCCGGTAGAGTTGGCGCGCCTCCTCTCTCGAGGGTTAGTGCGGAACTCTCTTTGCCAAGGGGTGATCTGTCCATACGCACGGCCTCTCGGCTGGCTAGCATATGGACAACGGAAATAGGGCCCACACATCGATATGTGGTCCTACGCGTCGTTAACCCCGGGCAAACCTTAAGTACTATTAATTAATTAGAAAGATTAGACCTTTAGTTATTTTAAGCTATTTTATCTGTCCCAATGCTCTTCGATGGCGAGGGCTAAGAACTGTTAGCCACTCATCGGAATGGGACGGCTTGCGAGAAAAGCAGAAAAGAAAGCAGAAAATGGAAAGCAGGAAATGAAAGCAGTAAAATAAAGCAGTAAATGAAAGCTGAAAATTGCAAGTCCTACCCAAACGAGTAGGACTGAAGAAAGCAGTAAATTGCGAGTCCCGGCGCAACTGCGTGGGCGGGAGAAATGAAAGCAGTAAAACGCACACACGCAAGTCCTACTCAAATGAGTAGGAGAAAATAAATACGGGTCCTACTCAACCGAGTAGGACAAAATAAATGCAACGCACGCACACACTCTCTCGACATAAAGTAAACACACACACTCTACAAGAAAGTAAACACACGCACTCTACAGAATTAAAAATAAGCAGGCGCCATTTAACTCTTAACGAGTAGGCGGAAATAAATGCGCAAGTACAAAAAATGTAAAAAAAAACTAAGTTATCTAAAATTGAAAACAACTGCATTTCTACCGCTAGAATGCGGTAGAAATGCATAAAAAGAGAAAATAAAAATTAACCGGAAAGAAAGTTTTGCAAATAAACGAAAAAATGCAAGAGCTCTAAAAATAAAAACGAATACATTTCTACCGCTAAAATGCGGTAGAAATGCATAAAAAGAGAACGAAAAAATTAAACGGACAAAAGTTTAAACGAAAAATCAAAGTGCGCGAAAAATTAAAACAACTATATAATCATTCCTATAACTCCGTAAAACTGATTAAAAAGTGAAAGTAAACTGAAAATAATGAAAAGGTTTTACATCCTAAAAAGAAAAATCTAACTTAAAAGAAATGAAAATCACTTTGAAATCAATTTTACGGGTTTATAACAATGAGATAGAAAGCTATAAAAACCTAAGTTAACAACACTACGTAAGAAAATGAAAACATAAAAGTAAATAAACTATACTCATACACTCACACACGCCTATAAAGAAGAACATAAACTAAGTTAAAATAAAGCATAAATAAGATTGTATAAGAGAGGGGCACATGGATGCATTCCAAAACCATGAAATGGGAAAAAATCTAGATTTTTATTAAGTCTAAAAACGATTACAAAGCTAAAAAAAGAAGAAAGAGAGAGGGAGAAAATCCCTTACAAGGGCCTTGGAAGCAATCCAGCAGCATTTCCCCTATACAAAATGGTGCCCAAAAGGGGAACAGGAATTCAAAGGAGAACCTCTGAATTTATAGAAAAAATTTACAAGGGTCACGCCCTTGGTCACGGGCGTGACAGGGGGCGTGACAGTACTATTTGGAAGGCGGCCGGCGATTTGACGGGAAAGTTGACTTCGGGCTGGACACGTGGCGGTCTCGCAGTGGTCACGCCCTTAGTCACGGGCGTGACAGGGGGCGTGACAAGCAGGTGGATCTGGGCGCGGTGCGCGCCGAAAGTCTTCGGGCAGGTCTTGTCGGGCTAGCTGGAAAGGTCATGCCCCAGGTCACGGGCGTGACTCTGGGCGTGACAGGCAGGTGTCGACACTCGACGAATGTCGAGATGAAATCGTCGAGTGGAGTGAACACGGGCTTGGGTCACGCCCCGTGTCGGGTGACACGGGCGTGTCGCCGGGCGTGTCAGCTGGGTCGCCGATCGTTGAGCGCGACTCCGTCGATCTGGATGGTCACGGGCATGGGTCACGGGCGTGACTCGGGTGACACGGGCGTGTCGACGCTTTGCTCCTCGAAAATTGCAGATTTCACAGGAATTTGACGTGTCACGCCCTGGTCACGGGCATGACCAATATGTCACGGGCGTGACATGTCATTTTTTGGCAGATTTTCATTTTTTCCTGAAAAATAAAATAAACTAAGTTAGTATAATATTTACAAAAATAGGAGCATTTTATTGAATAAAAATAAGTAAAAACGACAAAAATAAATGAAAACAACTAAATTAATGTACATAAAAATAGGTATATTTACAATTCATCAACGCATATAGTCTAACGGGTTGAACAAGCTTCAAATATATGAGATTGAATCACAACCATTCATCCAAAGTCGAAATCACGTCAAGGTTCACTCCTTTCCACCTTCATGAATAAGGTAAGATATAAATTGATATTGTGTCTAGTAAAAACAATTTCATTCTATTGCCCTTCAGAATTATTCTATCCCATACCATTGCTTTCGTGCTTTGTGTTTCCCTCTTCGATCAATCTCTCAAGATTTAAAGGCTCACAAGAGTTCTTATTTCCTGTTCGAGGGAAGTGAACTAGTTCGGATTTTATTTCGTGATGCCCCTGGAGAAATCCTATCAGTTATTCACCATCTCACATTCGCAGAACTGGAGTTTGTGCTATTTGAGCCTTGTGCCATCTAGAAAAGAGAGGTCCTGGAATTATATGCTAATGCAAAGATTAACTTTTCCTCCAGTAAAATTAAAACTTCCATCAATGGAAAGAAGATTAAAATCAATGTCAGAAAGATTTGTAAGGCACTGAAGCTCTCCAATCTCAATGATTATAAGGAATATGATGAACTGTTCCAAGATGACATAAAGTCTGCAATTAAATGGTGTGTCCTGTCCAAGCGCACCCGTGGTTCTGACATCATAGGAAAGGCTCTAATCTACAAAATTGTCTCCCATGACAAAGTTTTCAGGAAGATGTTTGAATTAATAACAAGGATAATTCTCATCAAGAAGACCAACTAGTGAAAAGTCATCTTTGAAAGAATAATTTAATGTATTCTTGAACCAAACTTTGGTAGGATACTATCTCTGTTCCTTCTAAACATAGTTCCAGAAATTTGGAATCTGAAGTTTGGGGCTAAGATCCATCACATCAGTAGGATGAACATTAAAATGTTTGATAGATGGGATAGGGTGCTGATTAATCATCCAAAGCAGAGTGCTATGTAACAAAAGAAGGAGGTTGTTACAGATTCTGATTAAAGCACCAGTCAAAACACTTCTTATAGCAGGAACACTGAACCTCATGATCCTAATTTTATAGAATCATCTGAAGTGGTAAGAAGGGATGTTAGTGCACAAGTCTCTATCGCCTTTGAGCTTGATGCCAAGGCAGTTCCCACCAGTGTGTCTCCAAATGATGGTTATGGAGATACAACAATGGAGAATGCTGAGGATGTAATAATAAATCTTGTGGAAAGAATCTATGATGAAGTTTAGGGGTGACCAAAAGAGATGTTGTACCTTTTGCGGGGGAGCATGGATCACCCACTAAGGGCCTTCAGGATAAGATTGATAGCTTCTTGGAAAATCTACAAGATAGGATAGAGCAAATACCAACAAACTCTCTAGTACTGAATGACAGTGCTCCTGTTCAGGGGGAGCATGTGCCAGAGGATGTCCATAGAGCCGAAGATGATCTACTCAAGGATATAGTAGCTGATGATCAGCTTGAGGTGGAGTCTCACCTTGAGCTCCCTGCTCAAGCTATTGTAACTGTGATTGAACTATCTAATCAGGACACTCAAGATGAACCAAGAATGTCTACTGTTGATGAACATGAGAGGGAAGAGTCCATCCATGTTGATTCCTAACCAGAGCACTCTTTAGAGTATGAAATGGCAGATTCTCAAATGGGAAGTGATTTGAAGGAAAGAAATGAATCTGTTAGGTTGATGGGTGATATTCCCACCTCCTTTTTAGTAGAGCTGAAAAGTCTTTTTGATGAACAAAGAAGGAAAATTGAAATGTACGCGGATGACTCCATTAAGGAATTGAGAAAGGACCTCACCACTGAGATCTCTTTTATTAGATGTGAGGTCGAATTTTTGAGAGACAATACATTCAAATTCTTTACAAGGGTTGCTCTAGCTATTGATTACACAACACAAAACTTGAAGAGATGGAGCAGAAGTAGAATGATATTATTGAAAATTAGTGCATCACTACTAAAAACATGAAAATGGTTCATGAGATAACCAAGAGCATCATATAAAACAATATGATTATCCTAGAAAGAAGAATGGATGCCGGCACTCAATTCCTAAATGATCACCTACTAAAAGCAAAGCATCATGTCTCTACAAGAGTCAATCACTTGGCTAACTAGACCAGCTCCATAAGGGTTATAGTTTCTGAAGAAGTCATGAAGGGGGAGTGGTCAATGATAAAGGCCAGTGTAGATCAAGCTATACGGACTTCAAATGTAATCTAAGAAGCATTGGACCTTGATGCTATTATATATAATGAGCTTGAAATTCATTGAGATAAGGCTGAATATGTTAGTGAGATAGCTGCTGCTGTGCCTGCACTAAGTACCACCACTCAACAGTTTTCAAAGGTCAAAGGAAAAACTATTGCAAATGAAAAAGAGGAAGCTAGACTAAGCAAGAAGAGACACAAAGAAAAGCTGCAATCCAGACCAGATTTTGAACTGTGGAGTCCACAATCAAGAACAATTATATTGTCAGCCTGGGATCAAGTTAAAGAAAACAAGACAGACAGAACCAAACTTATCAGTTCTATTTAGTGGGCCAAGGTTTGGAAGGCAGGAAGGATCGAGAAGAAAGTTCAGAAGAGATAAGAGAGATGGTATTGTATAGATAGGTGCCCCAGAGCCCTGCAGATACTATCCATAGCCTTATAGTTATTTTGAAAGACAAAGATAGAAGAAGAAAAAGAATGAGAAAAAGATGGGAAAGAATTCTGGGGGTAGCATAGTTATTAGGGAACCTAATACTAAATAATGTTGTACTATTTAGGTTCTTGTTGGGTCCATTGCCCACAATGTTCCCTAGAGTGGATTTGAAGAGGAATCATCATCAAGACTAAGAGCATAGTTGTATTTGATGTTGTTTAAGCTCATCATGTATAGGATGTTCCATGGAACAAGTCTAGATAGGTTGTCTAAGTGATGTGACTGGTGGTCAAAAAGTGAAGATGCTGGAAAGGCAGGAAGTAGCCTAAGTGGCCAAGTCAGGTAAACTCTTACCTATGTTGTGGGCTGACAGAAATCTGTCTAAGTCCACAAGTGTTAAGTGATGAAGACACACTCAACGCCATATAGCAAGAGGTTGTGAGTACAACTCAGTTCAGAAATTCATCGAACTGAGTTCAAAGTTCGTCGATCTGAGCTCGCCGTTCGTCGAGCTAAGATCACAACAAAAACGCTATGAGTTGAACTTAGTCGAACTTCAAAATTCATCGATCTAAGTTCAGAGTTCGTCGAGCTCAGCTCGCAATTCGTCAAGCTCAGCCTGCAATTCGTCGAGATTAACTCAGAAGTCTGGGACTCAAAATTAGTCGAGCTGAGCTCGCCATTTGTTGAGCTCAGCTAACCAGTCACTGAGCTAAATTCAGAGGCTTGGGATTCAGAGTTCGTCAGAGCTAAAGTCAGAAGCTTGGGATTCAGAGTTCGTCGAGCTTAGTTTAACATTCGTCGAACTCAGTTCAGTCAGTCGAACAAAGTTCTGAAATTGGGCTAAGGCAAAAAGCATTGAGTAATGAAGAAACACTAAACGCTCTCAACAACGGAGAAGCAAGAAGATTTTTCCTAAGGTAAAAGCATCGAGGCAGCTGAGAATCTCAATGCAAAAGTGCTGAGAGAAATGTTTGTCTCAGCAAAACCACTGAGACAATTGTTGGTCTAAGCAAAACCGCTGAGACAGTAGTTTATCTCAGCACAACCGCTGAGACAAGTGTTGGGCTCAGCATGATTGCTGAGCTAAGAGTTGGTATCAGCACAACCATTGAGACAAGTGTTTGTCTCAGCTGAGAATAAGAGAGTGCTGAGACAGTTAAGTAAAAAAATGGTTAAGGCAAAAAGAGTTGAGTGGAAGTTGCTCGCTTAACGGTGTCAACACCTAGTGAAGACAGAATTTTGTCTAAGGAGTTTGGCGTTGGGTGATGCTCACACACTCAATGCATAGCAGCAGATAGCTAATAAAGCAAGTTGGCATTGAGTGACGCTGAATCACTCAACCCCTAGAAACATATTTAAATTCTAATTAGTTTGGCGTTGAGTGAAGGTTACTCAGTCAACGCCATGAGACAGTAAATCTGTCTAAGTGTTTTGTCGTTAAGTGATGCTTACTCACTCAACGCCTATGATAATGTTGTTTGATTTTTGGCGAAGTCCACAGCTGATGATGTGATAAGTTGTAAATATACCTATTTTTGTGTACATTAATTTAGTTGTTTTCATTTATTTTTGTCGTTTTTATTTATTTTTATTCAATAAAATGCTCATATTTTTGTAAATATTATACTAACTTAGTTTATTTTATTTTTCAGGAAAAAAACCAAAATCTGCCAAAAATTGACATGTCACGCCCGTGACAAATTGGTCACGCCCGTGACCAGGGCGTGACACGTCAAAAGCCGTGAAATCAGCAATTTTTGAAGAGCAAAGCCTGACACGCCCGGGGTCACGCCCGTGTCACCCGACACGGGGCGTGACCCAAGCCCGTGTCACTCCACTCGACGATTTCATCTCGACGATCGTCGAGTGTCGACACTAGCCGACATGCCCAGAGTCACGCCCGTGACCTGGGGCGTGACCACTGCGCCTGGCCGACAAGACCTGCCCGAAGACTTTCGGCGCGCACCGCGCCTAGATCCACCTGCTTGACACGCCCCCAGTCACGCCCGTGACCAAGGGTGTGACCACTGCGAGACCGACACGTGTCCAGCCCGAAGTCCACTTTCCCGTCAAATCGCCGGCCGCCTTCTCAAATAGTACTGTCACGCCCCCTGTCATGCCCGTGACCAAGGGCGTGACCCATGTAAAGTTTTTCTATAAATTCAGAGGTTTTGCTCTGGATTTCTGTTCCTTTTTTGAACCATTTTGCTTCGGGGTTGTGCTGCCGAAATGCTTCCAAATGCAATGTAAGAGATATATTTCCCCCCCTCTCCTTAGTTTTATTTTCGTGTCTTTGTAACTCGTCCTTTTATTTAATAAAATGTGTTCTTTTTCTTCTCTTAATATGGCTTTGGAATGGATTAATGCAAATCTCCCCTATGCAATCTTATTTTTCATTTTATTTTAACTTAGTTTTTGTCTTTTTAAAAGGCGTGTGTGAGTGTATGAGTATAGTTTTCACTTTTATGTTTTCATTTTCTTACTTAGTTTTGTTAACTTAGGTTTTTATAGCTTTCTATCTCATTGTTATAAACCCGTAAAATTAATTTCAAAGTGATTTTCATTTCTTTTAAGTTAGATTTTTCTTTTTAGGATGTAAAACCTTTTCATTATTTTCAGTTTATTTTCACTTTTTAATCAGTTTTACGGAGTTATAGGAATGATTATATAGTCATTTTAATTTTTCGTGCACTTTGATTTTCATTTAAAACTTTTGCTCTTTTAATTTTTTCGTTCTCTTTTTATGCATTTCTACCGCATTTTAGCGGTAGAAATGTATTCGTTTTTGTTTTTCGATCACTTTCATTTTTCGTTTATTTGCAAAACTTTCTTTCCGGTTAATTTTTATTTCAGCTTTTTATGCATTTCTACCGCATTCTAGTGGTAGAAATGCAGTTGTTTTAATTTTTCGTCATCTTAGTTTTTCTTAATTTTTTCGCTCATGTATGTGTGCGCATTTATTTCCGCCTACTCGTTAAGAGTTAAATGGCGCTTGCTTATTTTACTTTCTGTAGAGTGCGTGAGTTTGTAATTTTCCTTTTTTTTCCGCCTACTCACTTGAGTTTTAAATGGCTGGATTTTATTTCAGTAGAGTGCGTGTGTTTTCATTTATGTCGAGAGAGAGTGTGCGTGCGTTGCATTTATTTTGTCCTACTCGGTTGAGTAGGACCCGCATTTATTTTCTCCTACTCATTTGAGTAGGACTTGCGTGTGTGCGTTTTTCTGCTTTCATTTCTCCCGCCCACGCATTTGCGCCGGGACTCGCAATTTTCAGCTTTCTTCAGTTCTACTCGTTTGAGTAGGACTTGCAATTTACTGCTTTATTTTACTGCTTTCATTTTATCGCTTTCATTTACTGCTTTCTTTACTGCTTTCTTTATTGCTTTCCTCGCATGCCGTCCCCATTCCGATGAGTGGCTAACAGTTCTTAGCCCTCGGTATCGAAGAGCATTGGGACAGATAAAATAGCTTAAAATAATTAAAGGTCTAATTTTTCTAATTAATTAAAAGCACTTAAGGTTTGCCCGGGGTTAACGACGCGTAGGACCACATATCGATGTGTGGGCCCTATTTCCGTTTTCCATACGCTCGCCGAGAGGCCGTGCGTATGGACAGATCACCCCTTGGCAAAGAGAGTTCCGCACTAACCCTCGAGAGAGGAGGCACGCCAACTCTACCGGATTGGGTCCCCCACCCAATAGCGGGGTTTTTAGCGTAATGCGGGCGTTAAGAGGAATCCTTCGTCGGACGAGAGCCCGGTCGAATAGTCTTAGCGTTCAGGTGAGCGATAGCCCTATAGCTAGGTGAGCTCATTTTAGTGGAACATCCACGGCCAAGTCTACGCCTTAATTAATTAGAAATTTAGGAGCTCTTTTTATTTAAAGTCTATTTTAGTTCATTTGTTTTCTCGGTGCCATCGAGCTAAGCTCTTCATCGGCACCACCTTCAAGCTTTCTTTTTATTGCTTTCTTTTTCTTTCTGTCATTTTCTGCATTTTTTTATATATAAATAACCCGACAAGTTAATTATCAGTAAAATAATAGTCCCCTCCAGGGAAGAGTAGAAATAATCGAACCGGACCCGCGAACAATACGACCTCGATATTCCATCCGGAATATCCTGTACTACTCACGATAGGTGCACTTGCCTCCTTTCGTTAAAACTCGATCTAAACCTTTTTATATCCAAAATAAATAAATACGCGCGACCCGTTTTCTTAAATAAAATCACTTCCGCCTTTTTCTCAAATAAAACCGCCGGGTCGCCGCGTGACCGTAAATAATTTTGGAGTTTTAACCACCATGATGTCAGCAAGTCAACAAGTCAACATATTTAAAATTAGTGGCGGGATGGCTACAGTACGCGACAAATATTGTCGCAGACCTACTGTATGACAGTTGGCATTAAAGCAAGGTTGCTGCTAGACATTAAATGTGTGGGGCCAACTGCTCAAGCTTGTTGCTGGCCATTAAACATGTGGCGCCCACTACTCAAGCTTGCTACTGGCCATTAAACATGTGGGGCCCACTGTTTAAGAGCCGTTGGGTCAAAATCAATAAAAGGAAAAAAGCATACTGATGAGTCCACTTTATATACCTATTTCGGACTCATCTGGGCTAGTATTCACACGGTTGCACTTCACTTTTACTTCTTTATCGTTCCTATTTCATCTAATCTTTTTTTCCATAGGAAGTGCACATTTATGCCCGTGGTTGTGTATTTTGTTATTTTTATAGTTTGTACTCCCTTTTGTGATTTTCTGGAATGTCTGCACAGATTAGTAATTTGTTTTTCCTATCGGTATAGGGGTCGTGTGCGTGTTCCGGGATGGTTGTGAAACAGGAATACTGTGCACGATCATGTGATATAATGTGCACGACCACTGGTCGTGCGCGCCTAATCGTGCGCACTACTCTACGTTTTCCAGAATCAACCTAGGGTAAGAGCACGACCACTGGACATACTGCGCACGACCACCGGTTGTGCGCCACTGATCGTGTGCATTGATTCCTCTTTTTTGGAGTCCTGTCTGGGTAATCACACGATCATTGGACTTAGTGCGCACGACCACTGGTCGTGCGCCACTACTCGTGTGCGTTATCCCAGTTCTTCTTCCTGATATTCCATGCCAGTGCGCATGAGCACCGGACATAGTGCACACGATCACTGGTCGTGTTCCTGTGATCGTGCGCATTGTTCATTTATGCTTTCTATATATAGTGCAGGTCTCACCATAATTCAGGGAGGTGCTCCGGGAAAGCATTCACCGCCAAATCCAAGCCGGAGCTTCCTCTCGGCCTTCTCCTTCATCCGTAAGCTTCAAGTAGGGTTTGACGCCATAGCCATCAAGCAAAGGAAAGCTAGAAAACTTCGTCCGCTATCGTGAGATGAAGAAGACGGGCCATTGGAAGGTGGTGACAGCCCTTCTCTATCCCGGACGCAGTTGAGGACCGAGCTTGGACGCGAAATGACAACCCGATGATTCCAACCCTGAATCCTCAGCAAGGCTTCGGATTCGGTCGATCTCTTGACTTGTTCTTGCATTCTTGTTGAATATTGGTGTTTAACGTTATTCATAATTGATGAAGTATGCTTAGTTTGTAAAACATTTTTATACAGTCATGTCTATGTGATTTTGTATGTTTTCGTTATTTACTTGAGTTGCGCCATATTCCATCCACCACCATCCACCCTTGCCGCACTAGCAATTGCTAGTGGCGTGCGTAGCGAATAGGTGCTCACGACCCTCATTCCGCCGTTCTCACCACCTCTTCCGATAGCCTTCTTGTCCATCCGTCTAGTGATTCAGTGCATAGCGGCGCGACTAGTCTTCCATTGCGCTTGGCGAAGCATCGCATAGCGGCGTTGCATAGGAGTAGTTGTTAGATTTTTACTTTCTTTTTATCGCAACAATCCAAACCCCCCTTAGTTAGCTCCGACCTGAGGACTTCAATCTCAAGTCCTCCTCGAAATTAACTCCACCTTACTGTGTTCCTTGTGAGATCGATACTTGGGAAAACCCCCATTTTATATTACTTGTGCGACCGGTTCACTGCTGTGATCTTATAGCATCAGGTTTTTGGCATCGTTGCCGGGGAACACAGTCGTGTAAGTTTGTGGAGAGGGAGATAATAGATTGAAGCCCTTTTCCATTTGTGCATATCAATTTTTTATTTTTATTTGCTTTGGTTATTAGACTTTTTATTTTGCTTATTTATTTTTGCCCTTTTCTGATTTTTGATTTAGATAGCAGATCCGTGATATTTTTATAGTAGCTGTGTAGCACTTTTTCAGCACTTAATTTTGTTCGCGATGGATCCTGATGCTG
This sequence comes from Platanthera guangdongensis, assembly GCA_039583875.1. Lineage (NCBI taxonomy): Eukaryota > Viridiplantae > Streptophyta > Magnoliopsida > Asparagales > Orchidaceae > Platanthera > Platanthera guangdongensis. The sequence goes on along the minus strand of CM077152.1, from coordinate 161,403,010 downwards.
AGTGTCGTATCCTTGACACTTTGCGCTGATCCATCGATGTCATTGCTGTTATGAATGTCGAGCATTGCATTCGGTGTTTGTTCTGTTAAGGTGTGGGCCACATGTTGAAGGATTGCCCTCATTTGTGCAAGCCTCCTCACTCTGAGGGTGTGTGCACAACAACCTCCCATTCGCGGAAGACTGTTGTGGACAGGCCTACCAGGGTGTTGCCTGGCCCATACACTGACATAACGCACTTTGCTCATTCTTTACCCGTTGAGATTACTGAAGAATATCTAGCCGCATACAGCTCTTTCATGGGTCCCTCGATCCCTTTTTACGAGCTTCCCTTGAGTGATGATTATCACTCTGGTGTTATCCAACAAAAAGAGGAGCAGGAACTCATGGACGCTCCTATATGGGACGATGAGATTGTTCCGGTCGTCGACGGGGTGGCGTTAGCGAATGATTTTGCGATGGGGCCTGCTCATTCAGTGCTTGATTTTGAGAGCAGCCTTGCCCCTCCGCAATTTTTGCCGGATTGTGCTATTCCTCTTTCTTGTGAGTCGGTTGATGATGCCGTGATTGTGGATGATTTAGTGCCCGAGGTTGCGCTGAAGTGGGATGATGATTCCTCTATCTCCGACGGAGAAGGTGGATCTTCGGAACACTTTTAAGCACCCCGGTGGGATGAGGAATATCCCCTTTCTGATGCGGAGGTTTGCACCTACTTATTGGATGAGGCCGTTCTTCTTACCACCGCGGACCTTGAGTTCTCCGATTCCCCTCGGTACGACTCGTATGATACCGACATTGATCTATGCTTGGATCCTGCTGGGAGTGAGACCGGGAACACTCCCCCTATTTCTGATTATTTTAGTTCTTCTTCTCCTTTATTTCTTGATCCTTCTTCTTTATCTGAGCATGTGCAGGTTGAATCTCCGCAGGTAAGTTGGGTTGACGTTGAGCCTTGCGCTCAGGCTATCGACGAGTGCATCCTCTTATGTGAGGAGGTTCCTACCTCCTTCACAGTGGAAGCCCATGCCTTCATCTTCGCCCCTAGCGAACTTGTGGTGGACGAAACCTTGCTAGGAAAGGATTTGTTTTGTGGTGAGATGAGTGTGGACCGGGCCTCCTCCTCATCCTACTTCCTATTTCATCTACCTGTGTTGTGCAGGTATTATTATTTAGGTAGAGGGGTAACTGCTCTATCACCGTATCGGTACCCGTTACCGAAACAGATATTAGAACTGTTACTTGTGCATTTTTTTATTTCATAGGCCCATTAGGTAGAACTGTTTAGAATTTAATAAGTCGTGCTGGGATGACAATAACCCCAGTACTTATCTTTCATTTTCTGCATTTTATTTTTCATGTTTATTTTAGTTTTAGCATTTCTTTTTTTTATATTTTGTTTTGTTTTTGCGGAGATCACCCCTGCAGGTATTCATGGCAAATTCGTATTGTCGGGGTTGTGATTCTTGGTATGGCGGGCCTGCTTTAGGTTTCCACGCATCTTCTGGTATGCTCACTAGCTGAGCATTGGGTGACCTCTTCCCTTAGCTCTTTATGATTTTAATTTCTCTATCATATGTTGTGTTGCTTAGTTTAAGTCTGGGGGAGAGCCAGTGTTGTTACCTTTTGCATGTGCACATTTCATGTGCATACTAGAAGCTTTCATAGTTTTATTTTGCTTAGTTCATTGCATCACACACCACTGCATCCACATGAGCGCGTGCTTAGTTTTTTGCGTGCTGCGAGTTAAACTCGTTTCTTTTGTATGATTTGGGAAAATTATGGTGCTGACATAGGATTGTGAGACGGAGTAAAATGTTGACCTTGCTGTGCTCCTAGTCAACTGCTCTCGTCTTGTGTAGAAATTCGAGTAGATTTAATTTTTATGTATGCGTATGGTTTTATACTTTTCTATTTGCGTAAAAAATCTTTTTATTTTACTCAAAAAATGGTGAATCCGGTGTGAATCTGACGGTAGCTTAGGGATGTGTGTAGACGGCCGTTAGTTTTGTATTGCTCGAGTCGGGAGGATGGATAGTCTTTCTCATTGGCTAAGAACTTGCCCCAAGCTATTCTTGAAGCATGGGTATAGGTTAGTCATGCATGAGCGTGATGTAGGCCATCATTTTGGCCTGGTTGAGCTTTGTACCATTCCTAACGTCATGTCCTTGCTAGCCCCGTTGTGCCTACCCCTCCTTTTGATTCAACTCCACCTTTATTTCACCAAAGCCTCAAAGCCGATCCTAGTCGCACTCCCAAGTCGAGCTTTAGAGTTTTACATTTGTTCATGTTGGGGTGTTGATGTGGTGCTTGTATTTGTGAATATGTGGATGTGCTCCAAAGCTTATATTTGCTGAAATTGTTAAAGGAGAAGTAATTTGAAAAAGAAAAAAAAGAAAAGTTAAAAAAAATGATGTTACTTGTCAAAAAGTGAAAAGAAAAAGTATAATTGAAAATCCTATTTTAGTTGTGATTATTTTTGGAGTAGGCGGTGCACACGCCCATATGTTAAAAGTTATGTTTGGGGGTGTGGTGTACCCGCGTGTATTTTGCTTAGTAGAGGGATTCATTTTTTTACTAGCTCATTTGGGTTAGGTGCATAGCCTTCCTGTATATCTTTGTTTACCTCACCGAAACCCAAGCCCCATATCTTCACCTAAAGTCCTACTGATTCGTATGTGAACCAAACTAGTGTCGTGGAGAGAATGCCAAAGGGCAAGCATATGGTCACCGACATTGGTGGATTCCTTTGGAGGTTATCCCGAGCCCCGATCTTTGGCAATGCTCACATAACGATTAGTCTACTTTCTCCCTACGCATGACCGGATGATTCACCGTGATTCTATTTTTGAGTAATAATAAAATGTTGATACGCATTGTGAAAAATATAAACTATTTTGTATAATTAGAAATTTCTTCTATTATATTTTTACGTGCACGAGCATGCGACTTCGCATGGTATTTCGTATCGCAATTTCTTTGTTAACTAGTATTTTTCCCTATCTGCTTAGATTTTGTTTGCTCGGGACGCGCAAACAGTTAAGTCTGTGGGTGTGATGAGTCCACTTTATATACCTATTTTCGGACTCATCTGGGCTAGTATTCACACGGTTGCACTTCACTTTTACTTCTTTATCGTTCCTATTTCATTTAATCTTCATTTCCATAGGAAGTGCACGTTTATGCCTGTGGTTATGTATTTTGTTATTTTTATAGTTTGTACTCCCTTTTGTGATTGTCTGGAATGTCTGCACAAATTAGTGATATGTTTTTCCTATCGGTACAGGGGTCGTGTGCGTGTTCCGGGATGGTTATGAAATAGGAATACTGCGCACGATCATGGGATATAATGCGCACGACCACTGGTCGTGCGCCCTTGATCGCGCGCACTACTCTACGTTTTCCAGAATCAGCCTGGGGTAAGCGCACGACCACTGGACATACTACGCACGACCACCGGTCGTGCGCCACTGATCGTGTGCATTGATTCCTCTTTTCTGGAGTCCTGTCTGGGTAATCGCACGATCATTGGACTTAGTACGCACGACCACTGGTCGTGCGCCACTACTCGTGCGCGTTATCCCAGTTCTTCTTCCTGATATTCCATGGCAGTGCGCACGAGCACCGGACATAGTGCGCACGACCACTGGTCGTGCGCCTATGATCGTGCACATTGTTCATTTCTGCTTTGTATATATAGTGCAGGTCTCACACTAATTCAGGGAGGTGCTCCGGGCAAGCTTTCACCGCCAAATCCAAGCCGGAGCTTCCTCTCGGCCTTCTCCTTCATCCGTAAGCTTCAAGTAGGGTTTGACACCATAGCCATCAAGCAAAGGAAAGCTAGCAAACTTCGTCCGCTATCGTGAGACGAAGAAGACGGGCCATTGGAAGGTGGTGACAGCCCTTCTCTATCCCGGGCGTAGCTGAGGACCGAGCTTGGACGCGGAATGACAACCCGACGATTCCAACCGTGAATCCTCAGCAAGGCTTCAGATTCGGTCGATCTCTTGACTTGTTCTTGCTTTCTTATTTAATATTGGTGTTTAACTTTATTTATAATTGATGAAGTATGCTTTGTTTGTAAAACGTTTTTATACAATCATGTCTATGTGATTTTGTATGTTTTCGTTATTTACTTGAGTTGCGCCATATTCCATCCACCACCATCCACCCTTGCCGCACTAGCAATTGCTAGTGGCGTGCGTAGCGAAGAGGTGCTCATGACCCTCATTCCGTCATTCTAACCACCTCATCCGCTAGCCTTCTCGTCCATCTGCCTAGTGATTCGGTGCATAGCGGCCCGACTAGTCTTCCATCCCACCTGGCGAAGCATCGGATAGCGGCGTTGCATAGGAGTAGTTGTTAGATTTTTACTTTCTTTTTATCGCAACAATCCAAACCCCCCTTAGTTAGCTCCGACCTGAGGACTTCAATCTCAAGTCCTCCTTGAAATTAAATCCACCTTACTGTGTTCCTTGTGAGATCGATACTTGGGAAAACCCCCATCTTATATTACTTGTGCGACCGATTCACTGCTGTGATCTTATAGCATCACGTACAGAGAAAGAGAGACTTCAGAGAAAAGAAAAGAGATAGTTCTTCTTCTTCACCATTGTTGTTGAGGTGAAGAACAGAAAGCTCAAGTCAGCAAGATGAAGAGCAAAGTTGGCTGTTGATATCAACATCATCAACAACAAGATAGCTGGTGTGATCTTCATCTGCACCAGTAAGCTAGTCCAAAGTATTTCTCTGAGGAAAGAGGTAGCAGCTAAGGGCCGACCCTTGCTACAAGTTCTTCACAGTTCCAGCTGTACAAGAATCTTGAAGATTTTAATCTGGAAGCTGTGAAGAGAAGAAGCTTGAAGAAGCAGAGATCTGAAATAAGACTCAGGGGACTTATTCTCAGGAGTAGAAGTCAGGGCTGAATCCCCTTACCCCAGGAAAGGAAGAAGTGGCAGAGCTATCCTAGTATACAAAGTTAGTGCTGAGATTTTCTCAGCTCAGGTAGCTGCAATTAGCTGCAGTAACTTCACTGACCAGCAGGAAGAATCCATGTGCTGTGAAGGAGTAGATAGGGCTGAGCTTCAAGCTTACTTCAGGAAGAGGCAGAGCTTTGCTCTGCAAGTCACTTCCAGCTCAAGTAATTACTTGTTGTTGTGGAAGTTGTTAGGACTAAGTACTTCTTAGTTCAATGAACATAGACACAGGAAATAAATTCCTGTAGTTAGTATTGGGCTGAGTCTATCTCAGTCAAGAAGCTTGACACATAGAAATATCACTTGTGTCAAGAATATTCATCAACCCACCATCATAATGTAGGATTCAAGTCTAGATCTGGGCTGTAGTGCTTAATTGCTTGAGGTAAGAGAGTGATGTTCTCTGAGTGTAGGACCTTAGTGCCTAACGTAGGTGACAAGTTTGTCACTATGCTGTAGGTGCGTAAAGCGGCACTAACGTTGGTACCTAGTGTAACGCCCCGGATTTTTGATTGCGTACGCTAGATGGGCGTTATGTTGGCTTTGTCCGTTATTCGAGCATGGTTTTTTCATGGGCTTTCGAGTGGCTGTTTTGGTAGCCTAGTTGCACGGTTCCCCAGCAAGCCGGAGTCCATTTGTGGGGACTCGGTGAGTCCTCTTAGGGAATGCTTGCACTTTTTTCGAGCCCGGGTAATGTTGCGCAAAATAGGTTGATGGTACAACAAAAAAGGGTAAAAAGTTCTTAAGGAAAAAATGGTCTAGGACGACACAGAAACACTTTTCAAAATAGGGAAAAATAGTCATTTTTGTGCGTGACAAGCCCCCCAAAACGGGCGTTTCGGGGCGTGACCCAGGGCGTGACCTGGGGCGTGACCTCCTTGACTCGACGATATTTCTTGTGTCGAGTTAAGCTCGACGAATGGGGTATACGCCCCGTGACACGGGCGTGTCACGGGCCGTGTCCCGCTTTGTCGAGTGTCGAGTGTTGAGTGTCGAGTGTCGAGTGTCGAGTGTCGGTTGTCGGTTGTCAAGAGAGGGTACACGGCCCGTGACACGTGCGTGTCATAGGGCTTGTCCAGCTTGTCGAGTGTCGAGTGTCGAGTGTCGAGTGTCTAGTGTCGAGTGTCGAGTGTCGAGAGAGGGTACACGGCCTGTGACACGGGCGTGTCATATGGCGTGTCCAGCCTTATGTCGGCACTTTTGGTCGACGAGATGTCGAGATACGGGTTACACACCCTAGGTCACGGGCGTGACCGACCCGTCACGGGCGTGTACCCGGCCGTGTACTTTGTGGATAAACTTGGATTTGCCAACTTTCAACGCCGCTTAAGGTACACGCCCTGTGACACGGGTGTGTCACAGGGCGTGACAGGGCCGAAAATCAAATTTTTCTAGTTTTTCTGTGCCGTTCATTTCCTTAATTCTGAATCAAATGGACCAGCTCGGTTCTGGAGGAAATAAGGCCGAAACAGAGATTTCTCCTCCTCATTTCACCTTCTTCCTCATCTTCTTCCTCATTCCAAAAGGAACTCAAAGGAGCAAAGCTAAGACAAGAGAAGGAAAGAGAGGAGCAGCCATCGCGGTGTCATCTCGCTTCAGGCAAGTGGTGTTCTTCACCCTTGCCAATCTTGTTTTCTTGTTCTTTGATTGTGCAAAATAGCTATTTTTCCTCTTTCAATTTTCCTAGCTTGTTCTTCTTGTTTTGTGTTGTACCTCACTAGCCTTATTATGCTTCTTTTGTTTAGTTATTAATCCTCTTGATTCTCATCGAATTTCCCTATTCTCAATGAATTCGTATGCTAGGTTGATTCATGTAGTTTTTCTTGTTCATGTGATTCATGTAGCTAAGTTGATTCATGTTCATGTAGCCTTTCTTATTCATGTGATTCTTTCTTGTTCAGAGCATAATCATGTGATTGTTTCTTGCTCCTAATCATGTAATTCATGTAGCTAAGTGAATCACACTCTATCAAGTTTGACATAATGTAGGCAATTTGTAGTCATGAGTGAGGACGAAGGAAGGAAACGTGTTTAACTTGGGTTATGATGAGTTTTGTGAGGCGAATTGTGAACCATGGCAGGAGCGTTTGTGTGAGGATTCTACAAGGGGTGGTGTGGTTTCAGCCTTGGTGGACACCGGGTTTTGTTTTATGGTATGGGAGACCATTTTGGCCCCGATTTGGGCTGGCTTTTATTGGTGCATTCCACTTTAGGGACGCCACCAAAAGACCCTTGCGGAATTGAACTTAACCGCTGCCTATGTTTCACTAGTATGGTTGTTTCTTGTTCTAAAGATGATGAATTGGTCATGTGTATTGCCTTTTTGCTCCTGCGGGTTGCGCAGGACTTGATGAAAATTGTACGTACTTGGTGCATTTGGCACTTGGGATTGACAGTATTTAATACTTGTTTTCCACATGTTTTTGTTCACTCATTTTACTTACATGAAACATTGCTACGGGGTCGGTAAACCCCTTCAATATATTGTATAAACATACTGCTCTTCTTTTTTGTTGTACCTTCGAGGATTGCTGAGGTATTCTTTCTTGAATGCCTCAGGTGCAGGTTGTAGCCGGTTGAGCGGCTAGGTTTTGTTGGTGGAGTTTCTTTGGAGCTAGCCGAGCTTACTTAGCGAGATAGTTTTTTCTTTGTTGTACAGACATACTTGCACCCCAATGGGTTTGTGTCAGCTTGTTAGCGCCCATTGGTGGTTTTCTTTACTTGTGATATATGAGTACTAGACTCCTAATGTGACTCATTTGGATGAGATGATGTCTTCTTGCTCTTGGGAAAGATTTATGGTAGGTTGTATTAGGTATTTTTAAACTAAACAAAACTTATTATGGTATAACATGCAAAACATGTTTTGGTCACCGAACAAGTATTTTCCAAATAACGTAAACAAAGAGGATTTCTTATATTATTATACATGTAGACTGCATATAAGAGATCGTCATAAGTAAATAAAATATTTTCTGCCGCGTACAAACACACATTTTGATTCCTAAAGCCGAGGGATACGCCCATGAAACTAAACGGTTTTCTTGCATTTAACTGATGGATTTCAACTAGTCAAGTAAGCATCAATGGTTCGCCTGAGCGTGTGCAGTTATCCCCTGCATGACGTGGCATCATAACCCGTAGTTCCTCTTGCTCTGATATGATGTATTTATTGAGGAAATGCGGGTTGTGACAGTTGGTATCAGAGCGAGGTTTGCTTGACAAATTGGTCGGGCCAACTTTCCTTTTTGTTATTGTCGTAAGCATCATATCATACACACACCGAGGTGCCATTAGTATGTCTTGACCGAAGCACGTACACTACACTCATAGCATGAACAGAAGTATACGGGGCATATTATGTAGTATGGGATGCATAATATGTGGTTGTATATGGATCCACCATAGGGGCAACATGTGTGGGTTATGTAGTATGGAATGCATAACCTTACCACATGGATGCGACTAGCATGTTTTCTTTTCTTCGTTACATGCAATGCTATGTAGTATGGGATGCATAGCATTGTGATGCGTACGACCGCTCATGGCATGCATTAAGGCCTTTTCTAGAATGCATAGCACAGCACGCATAACATAACATTGCATGAGCACAACGTGCCAAGCTAAGATTTACATGATGACACATGTACACACATGGTTTTGGGTCAAATATAGTCATGCATTCATGGTTTAGGCACAAGTTAGTGGGATGACAGTGAGTCATCTTAGGCTAGGCATAACATCATTTTCATATTTCCAGATCAAGTTAGCAGTTGATGTTCATATTTCTATTGTCTGTACATCGCAGTTGTGTGTTTTGTTGGGTTGGAGTTCGCTAAGGGTGAACGTGTTTATAGGATGTTGAAGCGTCCAGTGACAAGGCAAACTCCCCAATCTGAGGGCGAATCTTTGGGCGCGTAGAATAATGCCCTGATGGATAGTCTACGCCAAAGTAATGAGTCTTTGATGAGGCAGGTGCAGGAAGTGCAGTCCCAGCTCCAAGCTATGTCATCAGCGATGTCTGGGCTGGCACCAAGAGTGCAAGAGACTGTTAGAGGCCCCACCATTTCTACTCCTTTTGTGGCAGTGTTACCCCTAGTTATGGTTCCTCCTGCGATGAACTTCATCTCGTAGTTTCAGCGACTTGGACCACCTACCTATGATGGAAAAGCGAACTTTGTAATCTTGGATGATTGGGTGATCACTTTGGAAGAGATGTTTGTCTATTCTGGAATTACCGAGGACCAGAAGGTGATGCTTGCCACCTATCAACTAAAAGGCTTGGATAAAGGTTGGTGGTTGCGCGAAAAGGAAAGTCTAGGGGCGGGATGTTCGTAGGAAGCCTTTAAAGACATGTTACGGCGCAAGTTTCTACCGTCAGTTGAAAGGGATCGCCTGATGAATGATTTCTTGTACTTGAAGCAGAGGAAACTCACAGTTAGTGAGTATGAAATTGAGTTTAGCAAGCTAAGTCGGTTCGCCCCGAGCTTGGTGACTACGGAAGCTGACCGAGTAAAGAGATTTCTTGGAGGAATCCGGAGTGATGTGCAGCAGTTCGCAAGTGCTTATGGAGCGACGAGTTACACCACTGTGGCTGAGGTTGCTTTGAAGGTTGAAGTCATCGAAAATTCAAAACAAAGAGAGTAGCAGATGAGGCATGGCAAGAGACAGCTGGTGGGAGAGAAAATCTCCCACGAGTCAGACGTAAAGAAGAAGAAGGAAACATGTAGCTTCTGTGGCCGAGCCGGTCACCCGTTTGAGAAATGTTTCAAGCGGTTGGGGATGCAGAAGAAGGAGCAGGTGCACGCCATTCAAAGTGCGCCAACCAGAGGCTTGGAGTGTACATGTTGTGGGGGAAGAGGTCATGATGTGGGCCGCTATTGGGTCAAAGACAAGGTGTGCTTTCAGTGTGGCAAATAGGGACATCTCAAGGCAAGGTGCCCACAAAACCAGCCCGTGCTGCAACCAAGGCCACTCCAAGCTTTGCCTCCGCCTCCGCGTTTGGACAAAGGAAAAAGGAAGTTAAATGTGATATCTTCAGAGGAAGCTCAGATGTCACCCCAGGTTATCTCAGGTTCGATTCATTCCTCTGGTTCACGTTTTGTTTATGCCTCTTACGTGTAGTTCTTAGCATATGTACCCTTATAGGAAACTTTAAGGTAAAGAACCGTTGGGCAAGTGTTTTCTTTGATTCTGGCGCGACCCATTCATTTGTGGCGCGAACCTTTCTGGATCGGTATCATTTGACACCAGATCGAGTGGGGAATGCCTTTTTGGTGAAGTTTCCTTCCGGTGCTTCTGTGGTGGCCGACTGGGGTCTTCTTGATTGTCCCATTTTGTTGGGGGATTTCTTAGCGAAGGCTGATTTCAAGGTGATCGATTTGGAAGATTTGGCGTCATTCTTGGCATGGACTGGTTATCCCGCTATGATGCCGTCATCCAATGCAAAGGGAAGCGCTTGGATTTTATCAAGGACAATGGTCAGCCGGGAAGTGTTTATGGTGATTCTTGCCAGGATTCTCCAGGGATTTCAGTGGTATGTGTTCGGACGTTGTTTGTTTCCGACTGTTTTGCTAGTCTAGTCTCAGTTGTGGGGACTAGTGCTGTTTTGCCGCGTTTGGAGGAGATTCCTGTTGTGCTTGAATTTCCAGATGTTTTTCCTACTGATCTTCCTGGTCTTCCCCTAATCGTGATGTCGAGTTTGTCATTGATTTGGAGCCGGGTTCGCGGCCTATTGCGAAAGCGCCGTACAGAATGGCCCCGCGTGAGGTAGCAGAGTTGCGTATACAGCTGGATGACTTATTGGCAAAGGGGTTTATCAGGCCGAGTTCATCACCTTGGGGTGCACCGGTGTTATTTGTGAAGAAAAAAGATGGGTCGATGCGGCTTTGCATCGATTACCGGGAATTGAACAAGGTGACGATTAAAAACAAGTACCCACTGCCAAGAATTGATGATTTGTTTGATCAACTGCGTGGCAGTACAATTTTTTCGAAGATTGATCTCCGCTCGCGCTATCATCAGCTAAAGGTTCGAGAGTCTGATATACCGTGGACTGCGTTTCACTCAAGACATGGCCATTTTGAATTTCTTGTGATGTCGTTTGGTTTGACGAATGCACCGTCAGCTTTCATGGATATGATGAACCAGGTGTTCAAGGACTACTTGGATAAGTTTGTGGTGGTTTTTATTGACGACGTTCTTGTCTACTCCGTAGTGCTGAGGAGCATGAACAACATCTTCTCTTGTTATTGGCCACTTTGCGAGACCAAAAGTTGTTCGCCAAGTTAAGCAAATGTGAGTTTTGATTATCTCAGGTTGCATTCCTAGGTCATGTGATTAATCAACAGGGAATTTCAGTGGATCCCGAAAAGATTACTGCAGTCATGGAGTCGAGGAGACCGGAGACACCCAAGGAGATTCAGAGCTTCTAAGGATTGTCCGGCTATTATCGCAGATTTGTAGAAGGTTTTGCTACGTTGACCGCACCTTTTACTCGCTTAACCCAGAACATTGTGGCGTTTGATTGGACTGACAAGTGTGAAGCATCATTCCTTAAACTCAAGAATCGGTTATGTACCGCTCCTGTGTTGATCTTACCGACAGAAGGGATAGATTATGAAGTTTTTGTGGATGCGTCGCACGTTGGACTTGGATGTGTTTTAATGCAAGACAAAATGGTGATTGCGTATGAGTCGTGGCAGTTGAAAAGTCATGAAAAGAACTACCCGACGCTTGATTTGGAGTTCACAGCGGTAATATTTGCATTGAAGTTGTGGAGACACTTACTTTACGGCGCGCAGTGTAAAATCTTTACGGATCATAAAAGTTTGAAGTACGTCTTCACGCAAAAGGAACTGAATCTGCGCCAACGGCAATGGCTTGAGTATGTAGCTGATTATGATGTGGACATTCAGTATCATCCGGGGAATGCTAATGTTGTGGCCGATGCGTTGAGTCGGAAGACAGGTAAATTATTTCATCTTTCAGCCGAACGTCTAGTGGAGGAATTTCTATTGATGGATATTTCCGTGGGAAGATATGAACCACAAAGTCATTCGGCAGTAGAAGAACCTTCATGGATGGTGCTTGCAAGACAACATCAAAAGGATGATCCAGATCTTTTACATTTATTTCTTCGGACAGAAAAGGGTGACTTACCAGATTTTGCTATTGATGACGCGGGCACATTAAAGTATCGCAGTCGATTTTGTATCCCCGCAATTGGAGACATTCACGAGATGGTGTGTAGGGAAGCACGTGGCTCAAGTATGGCCTACCATCCAGGCTCAACTAAAATGTACCATGATTTGAAACAAATTGTCTGGTGGTATGGAATGAAAAGAGATATAGCGCAATTTGTATCTGCATGTCATACCTGCAAGCGGGTGAAAGCTGATCATGGGAGGCCTGGTGGCAAGTTGACGCCATTGGAGATTCCAACATGGAAATGGGAAAGCATTTCAATGGATTTTATTACAGGCTTACCACGATCTCCACGAAGACATGACTCCGTATGAGTGATCGTGGATAGGTTGACCAAGTGTGCTCATTTCATACCCTTTAAGGTCAACTACCTGATGAAGACAATAGCGGAGCTATATTTAAACGAGATCATCTGACTGCATGGTGTGCCAGTCAATATTATTTCAGACCGGGATTCCCGATTTACTTCTCGTTTCTGGAAAAGTCTACAAGAGGGTTTGGGGACGGATTTGAGGTATTCCACTGCTTACCACCCTCAGACGAACGACCAAACGGAACGAGTCAACCAAATTGTGGAAGATATGATTCGATGCTATATTCTTGAGTATGGCGGAGCATGGGATGAACGTTTGCGGCTTATGGAATTTGCATATAATAACAGCTATCAAGAAAGCTTACAAATGGCTCCGTTCGAAGCCTTATATGGGCGTCGATGTCGGACTCCCCTATTTTGAGCTGAGGTTGGCGAGCGGCCTTTGTTGGGCCCAGAGGCGCTCGAGGACATGGAAGTTACTGTTCGACTTATTCGGGAGAAGCTCCGGATCGCCCAAGAGCGATATGAAAAGTACGCCAACCGACGAAGGTCGGAGTTAGAGTTTGCAGTGGGGGATTTCGTATTCCCTAAAGTCTCCCCAATGGTTGGAATTAAAAGGTTTGGAAAAGAGCGCAAATTAGACCCAAGATTTGTATGTCCCTTCAAGATTCTTTCGCGCGTTGGTCCATCCGCGTACAAAATAGAATTACCCGTGAACTTTCCTGGTGTTCACGACGTGTTTCATGTTAGCCAACTTCGCAAGTGTGTGCGGAAAGACAAGCAAGTGTTGGACGTTGTGCCGCAATTGGCGCCAAACCTTTCTTATGTGAAGATGGCCATCCATATATTGGACTCGCAAGATAGCGTGTTGTGGAAGAGGAAGATTCCTATGGTCAAGGTGCTATGGAAAAATCAGAATGTGGAAAGCGCGATGTGGGAGCTCGAGTCAACGATGAGGGCGGCTCACCCTCATTTATTCCCGTGAATGAGCTGGTATGTGAAATGGTGTTTTTATTGAATTCATGTTTTGTTTTCATTTGAGTTTTTTCCAAAAGGATGGAAAAGTTTCGAGGCGAAACTCTTTGTTTGGGGGAGTGACTGTAACGCCCCGGATTTTTGATTGCGTACACTTGATGGGCGTTACGTTGGCTTTGGCCGTTATTCGAGCATGGTTTTTCCGCGGGCTTTCGAGTGGCTATTTTGGTAGCCTAGTTGCACGGTTCCCCAGCAAGCTGGAGTCCATTTGTGGGGACTCGGTGAGGCCTCTTAGGGAATGCTTGCACGTTTTTCGAGCCCGGGTAATGTTGCGCAAAACAGGTTAATGGTACAGCAAAAAAAAGGGTAAATAGTCCTTAAGGCAAAAATGGTCTAGGACGACACAAAAACACTTTTCAAAACAGGGAAAAATAGGCGTTTTTGTGCGTGACACGCCCCCCGACACGGGCGTGTCGGGGCGTGACCCAGGGCGTGACCTAGGGCGTGACCTCCTTGACTCGACGATATTTCTTGTGTCGAGTTAAGCTCGACGAATGGGGTACACGCCCCGTGACACGGGCGTGTCACGGGCCGTGTCCCACTTTGTCGAGTGTCGAGTGTTGAGTGTCGAGTGTCGAGTGTCGAGTGTCGAGAGAGGGTACACGACCTGTGATACGGGCGTGTCACAGGGCATGTCCAGCTTGTCGAGTGGCGAGTAGCGAGTGTCGAGTGTCGAGTGTCGAGAGAGGGTACACGGTCCTGTGACACGGGCGTGTCACAGGGCATGTCCAGCCTTCTGTCGACACTTTTGGTCGACGAGATGTCGAGACACGGGTTACACGCCCTAGGTCACGGGCGTGACCGACCCATCACGGGCGTGTACCCGGCCGTGTACTTTGTGGATAAACTTGGATTTGCCGACTTTAGGCGCCGCTTAAGGTACACGCCCTGTGACACGGGCGTGTCACAGGCCGTGACAGGGCCGAAAATCAAATTTTTCTAGTTTTTCTGTGCCGTTCATTTCCTTAATTCTGAATCAAATCGACCAGCTCGGTTCTGGAGGAAATAAGGCCGAAACAGATATTTCTCCTCCTCATTTCACCTTCTTCCTCATCTTCTTCCTCATTCCAAAAAGAACTCAAGGGAGCAAAGCTAAGACAAGAGAAGGAAAGAGAGGAGCAGCCATCGCGGTGTCATCTCGCTTCAAGCAAGCGGTGTTCTTCACCCTTGCCAATCTTGTTTTCTTGTTCTTTGATTGTGCAAAATAGCTAGTTTTCCTCTTTCAATTTTCCTAGCTTGTTCTTCTTGTTTTGTGTTGTACCTCACTAGCCTTATTATGCTTATTTTGTTTAGTTATCAATCCTCTTGATTCTCATCGAATTTCCCTATGCTCAATGAATTCGTATGCTAGGTTGATTCATGTAGTTTTTCTTGTTCATGTGATTCATCTAGCTAAGTTGATTCAAGTTCATGTTGTAACACCCCAGTTTTTGCAAGAGGTTCAATCTGCTGTTCTGAAAAATTTTTGGGTTCTGGCATGAGGCACACGGCCTGCGACACGGGCGTGTCGCAGGGCGTGTCGAGGCCGTGTCGACACTCGGCCCAAGTGTCGACACTTTGTGCTCGACAGAGTGTCGAGAGTGGGGCACACGGCCTGCGACACGGGCGTGTCGCAGGGCGTGTCGAGGCCGTGTCGACACTCGGCCCAAGTGTCGACACTTTGTGCTCGACAGAGTGTCGAGAGTGGGGCACACGGCCTGCGACACGGGCGTGTCGCAGGGCGTGTCGAGGCCGTGTCGACACTCGGCCCAAGTGTCGACACTTTGTGCTCGACAATGTGTCGAGAGTGGGGCACACGGCCTGCGACACGGGCGTGTCGCAGGGCGTGTCGAGGCCGTGTCGACACTCGGCCCAAGTGTCGACACTTTGTGCTCGACAGGGTGTCGAGACTGGGGCACACGGCTTGGGACACGGGCGTGTCCCAGGCCGTGTCACCTCTCGGGTTGGTGTTGGGGCCGTGTCGTTGGAGCTACACGGCAGGCCACACGGCCGTGTCACTGGGGACACGGGCGTGTCGGATTGAACACGGGCGTGTCGGATGCCCGTGTCTGATTCCAGGCGCGTCGATTTGAGACGGCGAATGAGGCACACGGCCCTGGACACGGGCGTGTGCCAGGCCGTGTTCGGCCCAGATCTTTTATTTTCCAGGCGAATCGCAGCCAGTCTTTTTCTGGTTTTGGGATCTAACGGTTCAGGCCATCTCCTGGGGATTTAAGCCCAAAGTTAGGGCTGCAGATCCTCACTTTTTCCAAGTTCCCTCTTTCTAAGATCTTGAGAAAACCTAGAGCAAGGAGGAAGAAGAAGAACTCTTGGGCTGTAGGAAGGGTGTCGGAGCTCCGAATCGCGAGCCGAGTCCGGATCCGTGAAGCTTAGACCATTGCGAAGATTTCCATCCGGCTATTTTTGCCATGGCAAGAAAGAGGAGTCGGAAGGTAACGACATCTCTCCTCTCGGTCTTTAGGATGCACGTTTTAGCATCATCTAGTTTTCTTTTCTCTAATTTTTGGGCACCAAACTCTCAAATGAGAGGGTTTTGGCTTGCCAAGTTTCAAGAGGAACTTCCGGGTCGATTGAGTCCGTCCCCGGCATATTTTGCATTAGAGATCCGCTTCGCTAGTGGATTAGGCATGGTGGGTGAAGCCGTAGTCGCGACCGTTAGTCCGACACGGTGATGTTGCATACGAACTTAGGGATTCGTAGAGGTTTCCGATGCGGTAAGATGCCGTTTGTGTGGTGGTGATGATTGTCCCGTTTGCTTGAAAAGAGTACATGTAGTCGAACCCGGACAAGGTTAGCTCCTCGTGGTGGTAGATGGTTTCCTTGACAAGGTTAGCTCCAAATGAGAATGGAGATGGTTTCCTTGGTGGACAAGGTTAGCTCCGCACGAGTTGGAGATGTTTTCCTTGGTGCGCGGGAACGCTGCGGTACAAAGAGGGATTGCGATGTGTTTAGTCTTGGTTGTGTTGTGCCAAGGCGTGGCTATGTCTCCGTGGTCGGCTGGCTATCCCGTGACACGTGCGTCATGTGTGGAGAGTGTCCCGGCGAGACTAGTCCCCTTCTGTGAGACTGACGAGAATGCCAAGCTTGGGGCAAGCCCGGGCAAAGAGGCCATGAGCGGGTGGGGTCCAGCAAGGCTTCTTAGAATCGGTCAGTCTGTGGTTGTTGGAATCCTGACATGAGACGTCAGAGCTTGCAGGCAAGCCCGGGGCTAAGCCCACGAGCGGGTGGGGCCTTGGCAAGATTTCCATGTGGCGGCCTGTGCGCCGTGTGAGGGAGTTGTGTCTCCCTCAATGTTTGCGGCTTTATGCCAATTGGGGAAATGTGAGTACCCAAATGTTGTGATGTTGTGCTAGATGCATACGGTTTAGGGTACCTTGGGTGAAGCCCGGGTGTTGCATTCATGCTGCATTGTAGGCCCTTTCTTTATATGCTCAACCAGTAGAGAACATGTTTGTTGATTGAGACATCCAAGCCTGTTTTAATGTATTTCTATTTATAGAAATTTATATTGCATATGAAGTGCTGACTTGCAGGTTGGAGGGTTCCCCGGGGTCCGTTAGGGGCGGCCGGGAGGAGATGTGTTGTTACACAGTTTGAGGTCAGCCTTTGCTGACCCACGTTACTAATAATTTTTACAGGGCAAGGATCGCACGCAGGAGCTAGCACGCCGGCCAAAAAGGCCTAAGCCCATGAAGTGTTTTCTCTTTTGTAGCACTACTTTTGATGATGTATGTTTGAGACTATTTTGTCCGGCTTGCATGCCGAGGTAGACTAGGAGTGCTGAGCACATTCATGTTTGGTTGTACTGTTTACCCTTTTGGACTTTTGATGTAAGGCCTTAAGGCCATTTGTTTACTCTTTTGGATTAGTGGATAACTTCTAGTTGTGCTTGGTTTTTCCGCTGTGTTGTGCAAGTGTTTTGAGTTTTGGGTAGCTATATCAACTTTTAATACTAAAGCTGTGGTGTTCGTATGTTGTGGGGCCCCGGCCGGACCCATATTATACGTCTATTACATGGGAGGTGTTACAATTTTATTGTAAGGCCCCTAGCCGATCCAACGTGACAGCGTCACGGCGGGGACTTCCCAGGACAGCGTCACGTCTCCGCTTTATTGTTGCATTCATGCGTGCGGCCACCAACAACCCGCCTGTGGATGGAGAGGGGTTGGGGTGCTTGGGCTGCAGCCCAGTAGGGTCACCTAGAGCGGAGCCGTGACGCTGTCACGTTGGATCGGCTAGGGTCCTTACACATGTAGCCTTTCTTATTCATGTGATTCTTTCTTGTTCAGAGCATAATCATGTGATTGTTTCTTGCTCCTAATCATGTAATTCATGTAGCTAAGTGAATCACACTCTATCAAGTTTGACTTAATGTTGGCAATTTGTAGTCATGAGTGAGGACGAAGGAAGGAAACGTATTTAGCTTGGGTTATGGTGAGTTTTGCGAGTCGAATTATGAAACATGACAGGAGCGTTTGTGTGAGGATTCTACAAGGGGTGGTGTGGTTTCATCCTTGGTGGCCACCGGGTTTTGTTTTATGGTATGGGAGACCATTTTGGCCCCGATTTGGGCAGGCTTTTACTGGTGCGTTCCACTTTAGGGCCGCCACCAAAAGACCCGTGCGGAATTGAACTTAACTGCTGCCTATGTTTCACTAGTATAGTTGTTTCTTGTTCTAATGATGATGAATTGGGCATGTGTATTGCCTTTTTGCTCCTGCGGGTTGCGCAGGACTTGATGAAAATTGTACGCACTTGGGATTGACAGTATTTAATACTTGTTTTCCACCTGTTTTTGTTCACTCATTTTACTTAAATAAAACATTGCTACGGGGTCGGTAAGCCCCTTCATTATATTGTATAAACATTCTGCTTTTCTTTTTTGTTGTACCTTCGAGGATTGCTGAGGTATTCTTTCTTGAATGCCTCAGGTGTAGGTTGTAGCCGGTTGAGCGGCTAGGTTTTGTTGGTGGAGTTTCTTTGGAGCTAGCCGAGCTTACTTAGCGAGGTAGTTTTTTCTTTGTTGTACAGACATACTTGCACACCAATGGGTTCGTGTCAGCTTGATGGCGCCCATTGGTGGTTTTCTTTACTTGTGATATATGAGTACTAGACTGCTAATGTGACTCATTTGGATGAGATGATGTCTTCTTGCTCTTGGGAAAGATTTATGGTAGGTTGCATTAGGTATTTTTAAACTAAACAAAACTTATTATAGTATAACATGCATAACATGTTTTGGTCACCGAACAAGTATTTTCCAAATAACGTAAACAAAGAGGATTTCTTATATTATTATACATGTAGACTGCATATAGGAGATCGTCATAAGTAAATAAAATATTTTCCGTCGCGTACAAACACACATTTTGATTCCTAAAGCCGAGGGATACGACCATGAAACTAAACGGTTTTCTTGCATTTAATTGATGGATTTCAACTAGTCAAGTAAGCGTCAATGGTTTGCCTGAGCGTGTGCAGTTATCCCCTGCACGACGTGGCATCATAACCCATAGTTCCTCTTGCTCTGATACGATGTATTCATTGAGGAAATGTGGGTTGTGACACCTAGAGCGGTACTGAGTCGTAGGAGTGCTGCAACACTCTGAGAGTAGGGCCTTGTACCTAAAGTTGTAGGGCTGAAAAGCCTGAGCTGTAGGCCTTAAAGATAAGGCTGAGGTACGTGGAATGTGGGTCACTGAGTGTAGAAGCACTACAGAGCTCTGAGGTAAGATCCAAGAAACTGGAAAATCTTACCGTAAGAATGCAGATCTATGTGAGATCTACCCGGATCAATTCACCAAAGAAGAAACCGAGCTCCAAAGCTCAAGAAATCGGTGGTTGAAGGCTTAGGAATGTCCGCCGCCCTTGTTCTTTTGCAACAGGCCGACGGTTTCACAAGGGAGATAATGAATAGGGTTTTGATGCGTTGGGTTTCGATCTATACTTCTTTATCCGATTATTATAATAAAATATCTTAATTAATTAAATAAAACATCAAAATGACTCGAAAACCAAACTTAAACGAAATTTAACGAAAATCGCATAGTAGCTAAATACCGACGCTACGAACCCAACGACGCAGTCGAATTTAAGATTCGATGAACCAAAATCGGGTAAACAGCTCCCGAAGCCAAAATGCAAGCTGAAAGTCCACCTAGTGTCAACTATGTGCACCTATGTGGGGGGGGGGGGGGGGGGGAATAGGTGACGTGTAGCGCTTTTGCGGAATTTACGAATGTACCTGCACAATAAAAATAAAAGGCACAGCACACAGAATACACAGGCAATTTATAGTGGTTCCCTGACTTGGGTACATCCACTTTCCCCCTTCGACCTATCTCCCAACAAGGGACGACTCGGTATCTTCTCCAATAGGATTGAAATCCAATCCCTGCACTATCGGAAGGAACCCTTCCACACGTGAGAGTCAACACTCCCACAAAACGGGTTGCACCCAACCCTTACAACACGGAACAAACGTTCCTTTACAACAAAAGTAAATATAGAATGTACACGAGATACAAACTTCGTTTGGAGACTACGGTGTTCCTCTTCGTTCGACGACGTGTTCGTGAAGTCAACGAATAGTCTACAACCTTGGTCTCTCTTGGAGAGGATCTCCCCAGAACTGGCGGTGGCAACACGAGCGGCGGCTAGCTTCGGGATCGGCGGCTATGATGATGAGCGGCTGCTGAAAATAGAGATCCAATCTTCGTAGCAAAGCAAGCTAAGTCTACCAATGGTCACACGAGGATCGGTCGTCTCGATCGATTCGGATGGGAAGTTTTTCCCGATCAACAAATCGAGAGACAAGCGATCTCTGGATAGACGCGTGAGACTCAAGCTTTGCTAAGCTTCTGTTGCCGAAGATCGGGAAGAAACACGATCTACAGCGGTGGCTGAGTAGCGCGAGCGGCGACGGATGCTGCGGAGCGATTTCGCGATTTTAGGGTTTGCTCTGCTCGGCTTCTTTCTCTGTATGTCTACAGTTCAAAATACCCGTATATATACTGTAGATACTACTAATTTGACCGTTGTGGGACCCACAAGAAAAATCCCGAAAACCGGTCCAGAACATTGACAGTGGCAGAATCCGGTTCAGGAAGATCCAGAAAAACGCCCAAGTCAAAATCGGTGAGAATCGAAAGTGATGCTCGCCGATTCGTCGAGAATCAAAGGTGATTCTCGACGATTCGGCGAGAATCAAGATTGATTCTCGTCGAATTTGCCTTGGTTGCACGCACTGCTTTAGGCCAGGTCGAGACGGCGAGAATCAACCATTGATTCTCGACGATTCGACGAGAATCACTAGTGATTCTCGCCGAATCGGCGAGAATCACTTGGTGATTCTCGTCGATTCTTACTTAGAAGCAGAGGTGCTCACTTAGAAGTGGCTGGGTCGAGTGCGGCGAGAATCAACTCCTGATTCTCGACGAATCGGCGAGAATCCCAAGTGATTCTCGCCGAATCGGCGAGAATCACTTGGTGATTCTCGTCGATTTAAACTTGGACGAATTTTCGTCTTTTCACCTATGAGGTGCTCCTTGACCCATCCTTGCTCCTTGTTTGCCCCTGCATATTTACAGCCCTGTGCTTGAAAGTAAGTGCACTCCAATAGAGAGAGTACACGTAGGCCAACACACTGATCTGCTCAACGAGGGATTACGTCGTGCAGACCCGTGTATATTGACCTACTGCACCCTGACATTGGTGTGCACTTAGCGTGGAAAAACTGCAAGCACAACTAGAAAGAGTTTATCAAATACATAGTCTATTGACCTTAGCTTGTCTAGGGGCTTCTTCAAATCAGGTACATAGTGGATACAATACCCAACAATTTCCCCCTATTTGAAGAAGCCTAAACCCTACAAGCTAAGGTGAATAGAGCAAATGGGAATGAAAACCATAAACTTAAAATTGAGTTGAGTGAGTTATCCCTTACCAATACCAATTTCTTGGGAGCAAGCTTGGAGCCACCTTAGCCTTGGCCGAGAGGGTAATCTCCCCCTTTTCGGCTTCTGCAAATCGGGTCGGTAGCATTTGACCCCTTGCTCCCCCTCAGTTCTTGCGTCCGTGCTCACACTTGATTTCCTTGCTCCCCCTCAGATCGTGCACGAGCCTGGAGCTTCTGTAGTCTTCATTCCTCATAATTGAGCATCCCCAATTCAGTCTTGAAAAGATTGAACTTGGCCTCGTCTAAGGGCTTTGTGAATATATCAGCAATCTGCTTGTCCGTGGGGACATAACAGAGAGAGATGTCCTTGTTCTCCACGTGCTCCCGAATGAAGTGGTAGCGCACTTCAATATGCTTCGTTCTGTTGTGCGAGACAGGATTGTTGGCAATGGAAATTGCACTGGAGGAGTCGCAGTACATTGGAACTTCCTTGAACTGAAGGTTGTAGTCGGCTAACTGGTTTCTGATCCATAGGAGTTGTGCGCAACAGCTGCCTGCTGAGATGTACTCAGATTCTGCTGTGGAGGTAGCCACACAGTTCTGCTTCTTGCTGTTCCATGAGATAAGCCTTCTTCCGAGGAATTGACACGTCCCGGAAGTGCTTTTCCTGTCATCCCTACTCCCTGCAAAATCAGCATCTGAAAATCCTATTAGCTCGACATCATTGTTTCTCGGGTACCACAAGCCAAGATTAGGAGTACCTTTAAGGTATCTTAGAATTCGCTTTGCAGCGACATAGTGAGATTCCTTAGTGTTCACCTGATATCTGGCACAGAAACATGTGGAGAACATGATATCCGGTCTACTGGCAGTAAGGTAGAGCAGGGATCCAATGATTCTTCTGTATTTGGTTTCATCGAAAGGTTTACCTTTCTCATCCTTATCCAGAGACATGGTGGATCCCATTGGAGTCCTCATAGAGGTTGCAGTCTCCATACCGAATTTCTTAAGGAGTTCATTTGTGAACTTCGTCTGAGAGATGAAGATTCCATCCTCAGACTGTTTCACTTGAAGTCCTAAGAAATACTTGAGCTCTCTCATACTGCTCATTTCAAACTTTCCTCGCATAAGTTTAGAAAACTTTTTGCAAAGATTGTTGTCCGTTGAGCCGAATATTATGTCATCGACATAGATTTGCACCAGCAAAATCTTGCCTTTGACTTCCCTGAGAAACAATGTTTTATCTATTTTACCTCTAGAGAACTTGTTCTCAAGAAGAAAACTAGATAAAGTCTCATACCAAGCTCGTGGAGCTTGTTTCAACCCATATAAGGCCTTATTAAGAAAATAAACATGATTGGGATAAGTAGGATCGACAAAACCTGGGGGTTGAGCGACGTATACTTCCTCTTTCAGGTCTCCGTTCAGGAATGCCGATTTCACATCCATTGGATAGACTGTGAATCCTTTGTGTGAAGCATACGCCAGGAACAACCTGATTGCCTCGAGCCTTGCTACTGGTGCGAAGGTCTGGTCGAAGTCAATCCCTTCCTCCTGTCTGTAACCTTGAGCCACCAGCCTGGCCTTGTTCTTTACGATGACACCATGTTCATCCAGCTTGTTTCTGAAGATCCACTTCGTGCCAATCACATTCTGCTTGTATGGTCTGGGAACCAGCGTCCAAACATTGCAACGTTCGAATTGATGTAGTTCCTCTTGCATGGCCAGAATCCATGCCGCATCCTTGTTCGCCTCGTCGAACTTCTTTGGCTCAACCTGTGATAGAAAGCTAAGATGCAATACTTCGTTAATAGTACCTCTTCGAGTTCTGACACCGACACGAGGATCTCCGATGATCTGATCTCTAGGATGATCCCTCACATGCCGGAGCTCAAGAAGTCTGGCGTCTGGAGCTTCGACTACTTCTTGGGCTTCTCCTTCTTCTAAGATATTTGTTCCATTTTGATCTTCAACATTTTCAGATGACGTGGAGGTGGAAACTTTGACATACTTAGAAGCGTCATCGTTAGCGGTCTCATCCAGACTTAGCTGTTCAAGTCGAGCACCTGCATCTTCAAAAATACTACTGGAAGAATTGTTGTTAAGCAAACTTCCTTCATCAAATACAACATTTATTGATTCTTCTACCACTAGGGTTTTCTTATTGAAGACCCTATATGCCCGACTATGGGAACTATAGCCCATGAATATGCCTTCGAAGCATTTTTCACCGAATTTAGTACGTGGGTACTTCCCATTATTCAGTACATAGCATCTACAACCAAAATTCCTCAAGTAGGACATGGTTGGTTTCCTGCCTTTCAGTAGCTCGTAGGGCATCTTACGATGATGCTTGTTGATCAATGCTCGGTTTTGTACATGACAAGCTGTATTGACAGCCTCTGCCCAGAAGTATTCCGGGAGAGAAGCGTCTTTCAACATTGTCGTGCAGGCTTCAATGAGAGTTCTATTTCTCCTCTCCACAACTCCATTTTGCTGAGGAGTGCGCGGGGAGGAAAACTCATGAAAGATACCTTGTTCTTCACAAAATTCTGTCATAGCACCAGATTCGAATTCTGTTCCATGGTCACTTCTGATTTTGACCACGGAGCAGTTAAATTCGTTCTGAACCTGCTTGACAAAATTAGTGAAGATGTCAAACGTATCTGACTTTCGTTTCAAAAAGAACACCCATGTAAACCGAGAATGATCATCAACTATCACTAGCGTATAGGACTTGCCTCCCAAGCTATGAACTTGCATTGGACCAAACATGTCCATATGTAAAAGGTAAAGACATCGGGAAGAGTCTTTGTCTGCGATGCTCTTAAAGGTAGCCCGAGTCTGTTTGCCCATCTGGCATGCAGGACAGGGGCTATCTTTGATGCACTTGATACTGGGAGGATCCCTTACCAAGTTCTTAGAAAACAACATACTAATTGTCTTGAAATTAATATGTGCCAATCTCTTGTGCCATTGTTCACAAAGAGATGCACTGCCTGTTGCCACAAGGCATACGGGGGTAGATGAATCTAAACTAAGAAAATCTAAACAGAAGATATTTCTGCTCCTAATGCCTGATAATACCGTTTCAGAAGAGGTACGTGAAATTATCAGACATTTATCCTTGCAGAACTTAACGTCATAACCTTTATCACATAACTGACTTACACTGATCAGGTTATGGTTTAACCCTTCAACATAAGCTACGTCGGTGATAGATATTATACCGTTGGAAATCATACCGTAACCTCTGGTGACTCCTCGATCTGACCCTCCAAAGATGACTTTGGGTCCATTCTCTACTGGAGTGTAATCACGCAGCAGGCTTCTTGTCCCAGTCATATGCCGGGAGCATCCACTGTCCAAATACCAGATCGGCGTTTTGGTGGCCTTTGGACATTCCTGCAAAACAAAATTAATTTGCCTTAGGAACCCAATCGAACTTGGGTCCTAGATTCCTGGTTAACATACTCCCCCTCAGTTGGTTAACCCTACGAGTGGTCGGCCTCGCATTGCTAACAAGGGGAGTCTCGTAATGCCTTGGATTAAACCAACAATCCACGGCAAAGTGACCAACTTTGCCACAGCACCAACAGTCGAATCTGTTGTACCTCTTCCTATGCTCCTGCCTTACCCTGGGAACGGTGGGTACAGCTATGGCCTTGGATCTGGAGGAGGAGCCCTCATGGTGACAGCAGTCACATGACTTCGTCACCTTCTGTATAACAGGCTTGGCTTTTGGTGCCTGCTTTCCATTATGGCCGCTAGAGAACGGACCATAATTTCCCATGTGGATTTCCTCATAAGGTGCCTTGAAGGCACTCTCACCGAAGTTCCGGGGATAGGTCCAACCGTCATATCGGCTCTTTGGCTTTGCAACCGAGGGCCGGAAATGATGGCCAAATGTTGACTCAAAGTCATGTTGGTTGCAAGGAAAGCCAGGCTTTCTGAATGCAACAGGACTAAGAGGAGCCTTACCCTTTTCATCAGCAGAGGCCTTCTTGGCGGCCTTATTCTTCCTCTGGTTCTTGTTTCTCCTAGATGAAGAACCAGATACCCCTATATGCCCCAAGCCAGCTCCTTTGGCCTGAGCAGAGAAGGTATCAACGACTGGAAGAACTGTTTTGGCATAGAGAAGCTCTTGACGATCTTCCTTTCTGCCGCAAGTAGTTCTTCTAACTTGTCGACTTCCTCCTGCTTAAGATCAAGGAGCTTCAAAGACTCTGAATGCTTTGAATTTAGGTCAAGGTGCTCCTATCGGAGAGAATTCAAGCTAGTGACCTCTTCCCTTAGGGATACACACTCACCCTTAAGGAATTTTACTTCCTTCTTCTCAGCTTTCAGTCTCTTACGGCACTCATCGAAAGTGTTGAGCAGAAGCTCATACTTCTCGAGGAGCTCAGCTTTACGGGCCGAAGGGCCATCCTCAGGTTCATCATCCTGAGACTCAGGATCAGAGTCGGAGTCGGAGAGAGGGGTGTGAGCTTTTACCTTCCCAGTAAATGGGGGGCATTCTCCTTCTGAGTCCGAGCGACCCACCAGCCCGAAGTAGGCTTCCTCATCATCACTTAAGTCTGAGGAGTCAGACTCACTCAGTGTATTTGGCCGTTTGTGGATGTAGCTCCGCTCCTTCTTCTTGTCTCTAGAGGATTTGAGCTCCTCTCCTTTCCCTTTTTCTCTTTTGCTTTGATAGCAGTCGGTCACGACGTGTCCTGGCTTATTGCATCCAAAGCAAATAATGTCAGAAGAGCGTTGTTTGTTAGGTTTAGATGCATACCTGTCAGAAGAATAATTTTTCTTCTGATGCCTGGAGGAGGAGCTGTCTTTCTTTCTTTGATTCCTCATCTTGAGGAACTTCTTGAACTCTCGGGTGATGAGGGAGAAATCCTCCTCCGACAGCTCTGAGCCGGAGGAGCATGGTTCAGAGTCCTCCTCCTCTTCCTTATTCCTCACACGGTATGACATCGCACCCTTGCCTTTTTTGGAGTAACTGGCTTTTAGGGCCACAGTCTTTTCTTTTGCAGCAGCCTTCTCTGCTTCTTCCTCTGCTTTCCTGGTGTTCAGCTGAAGCTCATAGGACATCAGCTTCCCAAACAGGAATTGTGGATCAGTTTCTGCCAGTCTGCCAAATTCTCTGATGGCGCAGAACTTTGTGTCCCATTCCTTAGTAAGGGACCTAAGGAATTTGTCATTGAGTTCACCATTAGTAAACACTCTTCCGTAGCCCTTGAGGGCGTTGACAATCTTTAGGAAGTTCTCGTAGGTGACTCCAATCTCTTCCTTAGGCCCTTGCCTGAAGGCCTCATATTTTTGGTTCAGGAGGGATCTCCGATCATCCCTCACTTTATCCGTGCCCTCCATTAGGATGATCAGGCACTGCCAGATCTCCTGTGCTGTCCTGCAGTTGCTGAAGTTTTGCATCATAGAATCATCAACTGCGCTCACCAGAATGTTTCGTGCTTTCTTGTCCAGTCCCACTAGCACCATCTCGTCTTTGTCCATTTCAGAAAGTGTCTTCGGCACCTTCTTGGTGGGATCAATGGTGGAGGCCTTAGTGGGGACATAAGTTCCCTCCTCCACGATCATGAAGAGTCGAGGATCGACTGCTTCCATGTAGAACCTGATCCTTTCCTTCCAGATCGGAAAGTTGAGCCTGGTGCATACTGGGATCTTGCTGGAGAACTTGAGCCCGTCCATAGTAGATGTTTGTCTTCTTCTTGACACTAGGGGCAGGATTCAACTCAAGGTGTTAACCTTTTTGATGAGCAACCTCGCTCTGATACCACTTGAAAGTCCACCTAGTGTCAACTATGTGCACCTATGGGGGGGGGGGGGAATAGGTGACGTGTAGCGCTTTTGCGGAATTTACGAATGTACCTGCACAATAAAAATAAAAGGCACAGCACACAGAATACACAGGCAATTTATAGTGGTTCCCCGACTTGGGTACATCCACTTTCCCCCTTCGACCTATCTCCCAACAAGGGACGACTCGGTCTCTTCTCCAACAGGATTGAAATCCAATCCCTGCACTATCGGAAGGAACCCTTCCACACGTGAGAGTCAACACTCCCACAAAACGGGTTGCACCCAACCCTTACAACACGGAACAAATGTTCCTTTACAACAAAAGTAAATATAGAATGTACACGAGATACAAACTTCGTTTGGAGACTACGGTGTCCTCTTCGTTCGACGACGTGTTCGTGAAGTCAACGAAGAGTCTACAACCTTGGTCTCTCTTGGAGAGGATCTCCCCGGAACCGGCGGCGGCAACACGAGCGGTGGCTAGCTTCGGGATCGGCGGCTATGATGATGAGCGGCTGCTGAAAATAGAGATCCAATCTTCGTAGCAAAGCAAGCTAAGTCTACCAACGGTCACACGAGAATCGGTCGTCTCGATCGATTCGGATGGGAAGTTTTTCCCGATCAACAAATCGAGAGACAAGGGATCTCTGGATAGACGCGTGAGACTCAAGCTTTGCTAAGCTTTTGTTGCCGGAGATCGGGAAGAAACACGATCAACAGCGGCGGCTGAGTAGCGCGAGCGGCGACGGATGCTGCGGAGCGATTTCGCGATTTTAGGGTTTCCTCTACTCGGCTTCTTTCTCTGTATGTCTACATTTGAAAATACACGTATATATACTGTAGATACTACTAATTTGACCGTTGTGGGACCCACAAGAAAAATCCCGAAAACCGTTCCAGAACATTGACAGCGGCAGAATCCGGTTCAGGAAGATCCAGAAAAACGCCCAAGTCAAAATTGGTGAGAATCGAAAGTGATGCTCGCCGATTCGTCGAGAATCAAAGGTGATTCTCGATGATTCGGCGAGAATCAAGATTGATTCTCATCGAATTTGCCTTGGTTGCACGCACTGCTTTAGGCCAGGTCGAGACGGTGAGAATCAACCAGTGATTCTCGACGATTCGACGAGAATCACTAGTGATTCTCGCCGAATCGGCGAGAATCACTTGGTGATTCTCGTCGATTCTTACTTAGAAGCAGAGGTGCTCGCTTAGAAGTGGCTGGGTCGAGTGCGGCGAGAATCAACTCCTGATTCTCGACGAATCGGCGAGAATCCCAAGTGATTCTCGCCGAATCGGCGAGAATCCCAAGTGATTCTCGCCGAATCGGCGAGAATCACTTGGTGATTCTCGTCGATTTAAACTTGGACGAATTTTCGTCTTTTCACCTATGAGGTGCTCCTTGACCCATCCTTGCTCCTTGTTTGCCCCTGCATATTTACAGCCCTGTGCTTGAAAGTAAGTGCACTCCAATAGAGAGAGTACACGTAGGCCAACACACTGATCTGCTCAACGAGGGATTACGTCGTGCAGACCCGTGTATATTGACCTACTGCACCCTGACATTGGTGTGCACTTAGCGTGGAAAAACTGCAAGCACAAATAGAAAGAGTTTATCAAATACATAGTCTATTGACCTTAGCTTGTCCAGGGGCTTCTTCAAATCAGGTACATAGTGGATACAATACCCAACACAAGCATTCCCAAAGACGCTCCATTGAGTCACTAAAACAGGCCTGGATCGCTTGGAAATCTTGCAAATAGGCTAAACCCAACCACAGACATAGAAAACCTAAGAGAAAAATAACGCTCTAACAAAGGCAAATGCCGAAAATGCATCAACGAACGCCATGACGTCATAAACATGCCAAATAATGAATGACACAACCCGCATTTCTCATAGCCAAATAAATATATAAGAGTAAGGGAAAAATGCGTGTCATGATGCCATGTCAGTAGGGGATAACTGCGGATGCTCAGTCAAAACTCCTAGTTTCTTTAAGTTATTTAGAGTTAAAAATCGATTTGTGTATAGTAGTTAGCCGTATCCCTCGGCTCAGTGGCTCATCTAGTCCACGAAGAAAGTATTTATACGCTGTGGAAAATACTTCTTTTATGAGATTAAACTTCTTACATGAGCTTAGAGATTCCCCGAGGACACCCCAAGGTATGCAAGTTCTAAATTTATAATAGAAATCAAAGTAGATTTTTTACGGTCACTAAATATAGTGATTTAACATTTTGAAAACGTGCAATACCTGAGGTAATAGTAGTAGTTTTTATACTTGAAAATAACTACCATGCAATCCTAACATAAAACATCTCAGAGAGAAAGTAATCCACATCCACAGAAAAACTAAGCAGCTAGCATGTATCAAAAAAGAACAACAGTCTTGTGGGCGTCAATAAACTGACACGAACCCACATAAGTCCAAGTATGCCTGAACTAGTAAAGAAAAATTAACAACAATCTAACTCACTATGGCGAGGCAACAACCACGGCCAACCCTGCTGCACAAGCACTCCAAAACCAGCACTGAAATCTGTTACAGCTCTGAACCTCAGGAATTCCAAAGACAAAATACCTCAGCAAGAAGGTACAAGTGATGGCAGAAAGTAAGCCAAAGGTGATCAAAGTCAAGGGGTACCAACCCAAGACTAAAGAAAAAAGAATACTAAATTAAAGTTCAACAGTAAAATATATATAAAAAGAAACACTTACATGGAGTGTAACTTAAAATAACAGCAGCCCAAATGCACAAAACCATGGGGGCAAAAGTCGGGATTGATTCATCAGGAAGAGGGACAAACCCCTACTATCTACCTGTGGACAACTCCACCAAAAAACAAAACGGGCGGGGTGGCTAAACCTAAAGACAGTTCATCCGTCTAAAGGCGGGGGAGACTGGATACTCCACCATACACCGCAAATGCCCAAAAACACAGTAGAGCCCCACAAAGTGCTAATAGGGAGATCAAACGTTGCGGTAGTGGATTCACCCACTAATAACACCCAGAACAAGGATAACCCGGAAGGAAAACCCCGCAATGATCCGGGTTTAGAAATCAGAGGCATACCATAACTTAATCGGGGCCTAGCGGCATGTCTCGCCCCACGACATCACCACAAAGAAAAACCATGATAGAAATCTCAAGTCAACAATGACACATCAGATTCTACTAGACAATTCTAGAATGAAGCAGTTAATCAACCTTTAGGAAGAGTTTACAATCCTAAACAAATTCTAACACACCCTACATGAAAATTACGGATCAGTATAAAGGTGGAATTTAATCACATCATCAAAACGTATAACCGTTTCCCAAGCTAGACATCAAAATTCAAGAACATGATGATTATAATTGGAATTAGTCAAGAGATCATATTGGCATGATACATCAGTACATTAACTCAACAAATCATGAACATATGCTGTGAGAAATTCCTGCAAAAATTTTGGTAAGGGGGGAGTGAAAAAGTGGAAACACCACTTGCCTTGATTTTACTAGAGAAAGACATCCAAGATCACTCCTTGACGTAGATCGGGGCTAGAGAAGACAAGGGAAGACGAAATCTAAGAAAAACGACCAAAAATCGGAGTTAGGGCCGAAAATCCTAGCGGGAAAATCTCAATAAAAGGGGAAGATATTACCACGAAGACGAAGCTCTCGCTGAGAGCCTTCCGAATCTATGATCAGTTGAAGATTTCGAGTATCGGAGCACCATTGGCGGCCACCGAAAGAATGACAAAAACTATCTCTCTTGCTCACGCCGCTCTGGTTCGGGAAGAAAAACAGTAAGTTCGCCCAAAGTGAAGGAGGAAATAATAAGTAGGTATTTATAAACCTAGGGTAATATCTGAATAACTGCAATCAAGAAAAGAAACGGGTTTGACCGAAGCGGTCATCCCGAGAAGAAGGCCAGAGTACTCGAGAACAACATGAATACTTTACGAGTACATGGAATGTCTTCTCGAGAATAGAAAGGCTGTTCTCGAGTGCAAAATGACCTTCTCGAGAACAGAAGGGCTGTTCTCGAGTACAAAGAATTCATCTTGAGAACATGGTGGATCTGTTCTCGAGTACAAGGAAAAGACTTCTCGAGAACAAAAGGGTTGTTCTCGAGTATAAGGAAGGTCGTCTCGAGAACGAAAGTGTTGTTCTCGAGTACACAAAATTCTTCTCGAGAACAAGGGAAGTACTTCTCGAGTACTGAAGATGGACTTCTCGAGTACTATAATGCTTCTCAAGAATAGAAGGAATCGGTAACTCTAGATCCAAGGAAGATTTCTCGAGAATAAAAGGGTTGTTCTCAAGTACAAAAAATTCTTCTCGAGAACAAGGGAAGGACTTCTCGAGTACTGAAGATGGACTTCTCGAGTAATTTAAAGCTTCTCAAGAATAGTAGGCATCAGTAAGCCGAGATCTAAGGAAGATCTCTCGAGAGCATCTCGAGGAAAAAGAGAACAAGAAGATGAATCTCGAGAATAACAAGTGATTTCTCGAGAACCCTAGGTCTTCTCGAGAACTGAGTAGGGTAATTGGGATAAATTTCAGATTGCCTTTTATTCTGGGATAAAAAAAATGTCAACCCTACAAATAATCAGCAAAGACAACCCTAGAATCCGACGTGTCATTCTTGATACACAATCATGAATACCTTACCCGAGCAAAGAAAATCCTCACAGGGATCAAAACACACGCCAAGAACCAAAAATGCTCGAAACGCAACAAAACCGTACAAGTCCAAGTCCTCAGAACCTCAACTTTAAATCAAGGAAAAACATTTAATCCCAACAGAATTCACAAAATCTAGTCAAACAGACCCAATGGATGCAAAAAGCACAAATGGTGCAGCTCTGACATCAAAATGAAGAAGGGTAACGCCCTGTAACTCCCCGAAACTCAAAAGAGCGACGGGAGGCTTTTTGGACCAAATTTCGAATTTGGCAGTGGGCACACGGCCTGGGTCACGGGCGTGTCCCAGGGCTTGTCATGTTTGGGTCGACGATTTGGCCGAGAGGTCGACGAATTATGGAGTCGACCATTCTCGAGCAGCGAACACGGCCTGAGACACGAGCATGTCTCAGGGTGTGTCGAGCTCGTGTCGACAATATGCCCGGGAAGTCGAAATTTTCGCTCGACGATGTGTCGAGACAGGGTAAACATCCTAGGAAATGGGCATGTCCAAGGCCGTGTCGGGTGGTCGACGAAATGCGCTCAATGAAGTGTCGAGATAGTGAACATGGCCAGGAGCCCATGCGTGTTCGGGTTTGACACGGGCGTGTCAAATAGGACACGGGCATGTCCAAGACCCGTGTGAGTCTCGGGTTGGTGTTGGTCCTGTGTTGATGGAGGGTCATGCCCGGGAACACATGTAATGACCTAGGGAGGAGCTCTAGCGCCGCCCGGCCCACCACCAGCCCATGGAGGACCCATGGCACCACGGTGGTACAACCGGAATCTATAAGGTCTGCAGGCCGTACACCCCAAAGCATCTCCAGCCTGTTTATCAACACGGTGCATTGTTGCGACGGGTCTCGAACCCGCAACCCTGATAAGAAGCCTTTAATACCACTCCTCATCACCAACTGAGCTGCAGCTCAGTTGGTGATGAGGAGTGGTATTAAAGGCTTCTTATCAAGGTTGAGGGTTCGAGACCATGTTGAAACAATGCACCGTGTTGATAAACAGGGCGAAGATGCTTTGGGGTGTACGACCTGCAGGCCTTGTAGATTCCGGCTGTACCACCGTGGTGCCATGGGTCCTCCATGGGCTGCTGGTGGGCCGGGCGGTGCTAGGGGTCCTCCCTAGGTCGTTACAACACGGGCGTGTACTGGATGACACGGGCGTGTCAGGTCAAACACTGGCGTGTCGGGTGACGTGTGTTTTTCGAGACGCGTCGATTTTGACAGCGAATGGGGGACATGGCCCTGGACACGGGCATGTCGCAGGCCGTGTTCGGCCCAGGATTTACATTTCAGGTCCGAATCGTGGCCATTGGTTTCTTTAATTTGGGATCCAACGGATGGGGGCTGTTAGTGCTTGGATATACCCGGGATTGGGCCTTTGAAAACCACATTTCACTTGAGTGGTTCTTTTTCTAAGTCTAGAGAGAGGGGAGAGAAAAGGAGGAAGAAGAAGCCTAGATCCGGTCACCGGCGGAGCTTTGGAGCTCCAAATCGCGAGCCGACTTATGATCAACATAGGCAAGGAGATTGCGGTGCTTTTCATCAGCATTCATTTCCATGGCGCCAAGAAAGAATGCTAGGGTAATGATTCTATACTTGAGCATGTGAAACTCTACTTCTTTTGCATAGGTAAGCCCGCTCTCGTGATTTTGCGGTGAGTTTGAGGCGTTCCTTCGGGTAGACATGAATAGTCCTCGTTGAGTACATGTAGAGTCCGTAATCGAGAACGGATATAGGAATGATGTGTGAAGCCTACCCGAACAAGTTGGTCTGGATCGGGGATGTTACATTGCATGAAAGGCCGGAGAATACTCCGAGCGAATGTTTGTTTTTCGGGTTTTCTACGAGGTAGATTGTAACAGGGGGCCTTGGGGATTAACTCCAAGGTGCACCCGGAAACCTAGGCAGACGCGTGGTTCTTCCATCTTGTGGGCCTAGGAGCCAACTTGAACATAACTGGGTTATGTGATATATGTAAATGATTTGGGACTCGGGAAAGCTTGACCCGCGCAAATGTTTTAAATTAATGTTGCGCTGTGAGCAACGGGTCAGGCGGAAGCATAGCCACTCTATGTTGTCCGTTTAAAGAGACCTAAAGTTACTTGGCACTTACCGTTGGTATAGATAGAGGGTCTTAGGCAGTGGCCAGAAAGACCAAATGCTAATGAGATATTGCCATCCAAGGGGCGGTGGTGAGTCGGTGGACTTAGACCGTGATCACCGAGAATGTGCCCTGAGAGCACGTGGCGTGTGGCAATGCGTGCTTGTGCCTGTGATGTAGTGTTATTACACTACTGCTTGATTATGATAATTAAGTGCAGGGAAGGAGCATCGTCGCCCCGAGTTTGTGGGTAGGATCGTTATAATTTGTTCAACATAGCTGATCGTTGCCTTTGTTTGCCACCATTGCGGTGGATTGTTGCTTGCAGGTGCTGTAGGACCAAGCGGTAAATAGCGGGCTAAAGCCCAAGTTGCTGAGCCAGCCCTCGAAGTCCAAATTTTAAGTATTTTTCTATTATTCATGTATGGCCGGCCTGCGTGCCGAGATTTGAAAAACATTGATATTCAAGCAAACTATTGTAAGGCCTTAAGGCCAGTACTTGTGTGTTTGTATGTTCATTCCTGTTGGCTTTGTAGTGGACATTCATGCTAGTA
Source organism: Platanthera guangdongensis (assembly GCA_039583875.1). Lineage (NCBI taxonomy): Eukaryota > Viridiplantae > Streptophyta > Magnoliopsida > Asparagales > Orchidaceae > Platanthera > Platanthera guangdongensis. The sequence continues at coordinate 161,368,432 of CM077152.1, read as the reverse complement.
GCAGGGTTATTTTATTTGCAACTATTAAAATTGCTTCCGCTAGAATGACTCTGTGTAGGACGTTGGATTGGTTGGATGGTTTCCATTGAGTAACCACCCGGTCTGACTGTGCTATATGGCGTCGGGCCCCGACCGGACCTAATGCTATATGTTATGCGACGGATATGGTGTGTTATAATTTAGTATCAGACTCCTAGTTTTGGCCGGGCTTAAATTGAATTCGTGGACGAATTCTTTTTAAGGGGTGGTGGGCACATGTGTGTGCGTCTTCGTTATAACATCAAAAGAACCCATGAATGTCCACTTAGGAATGAAAATACATGTGTTTGAGGAACCTGCGTGTTCCAATAATTGCTTTTTACAATTTTGTATGGTCGCTTAACGGTGTTTTGTACAACTATAGGTGAGCAGAAGCGGGGCTGGGCCGTCACAATGCCGAGTTTCTGAGGCTAGTCGTGCACCAAATGATGCTCCTGCAACACCTCCATCGGATGAGACCATACGTGTACAACCCCGTGTTCGTCGAGCGGGTCCCACCAGGAAGATCGAGCGGATCTAGCCCCGCAACCCGCACCCAAGCAGCAAGCAGACATACGGCAGGGGGGGCTGGTACGCTCCCGCTCACTTTAGGCGAGCAAGCCGGGCGAGACGGCTCCCCTACTCTCCCGCTCTGTCGGATAATCGCTGACCAGAGCGGGGGGGGGGGGGTGCCCTTCGTCGCACTAGTACAAGCGGATGGGCTCGGCAACCAGTGACCAGCGATCCGATCGAGGGGTCGCGATGTCCACCAGCCCGTCCCTACACGCGACCTGGTTGCCTATCCGCCCTGGCAGAGGACTGGCGGGTCGCAGCGGTCCGGCTCGCGCTCGCCCAGGAAGCATAGGCGGGCCGCAGCAGCCAGGTCGTGCCCGCCTCCCGCAGATGAGAATTGGAGGCGAGCTGACTCTCCATGGGTGTCAATAGCTTCTCAGAACAACGGAGCCATGCTGTTGGCAGACCAGGTTGGACTGCGCATAGCTGTTCAGGACAACGGAGTTTGGTTGTTGGCAGACCCAACCCGGGGCTTTTTGGTATTTTCAGGTCAGTTCTTCTGGTTATTGGCAGTTCAGATTCCAAAGACTATAAATAAGACCCAAGGGGTACCTCAGAAGGCGCACTTTGAGTGCCTCCTTGTTCCAGTTTTCAAGTGCTTTTTGAGGGTACCGTAGCTCGGCTTCTTGCTAAGGATGGGAAGCGCTCAGAGATCTTCCGGGTTTGTGCTGGGACCTCCCTGCCGAGCCCTTGGGTCTGTTTCTTCTTGCCTTCTTTGTTGTTTTTCTTGCATCAGCAAAGTAAGCGCGAGACCACCCCTTCCCAAGGATCAAACGCCATAGGAGACCGAGTTCCAGTTTCAACATTTTGGTGCGGTGAGCGTGGAAGGTGGTCAGCGCAGAAAAGCTTCGGCGAGCTCAATGACGGGAGGGCAAGGATCTGACAGGCAGGACTCGCCACCCCCCCCCCCACCCCCACCCCCACCCCCTCCCCCCACCCCACCCCCTCTCGCAACAGTGGGGATGTTGGAAGACTTCAGGAACGAGGTTCTGTGCCTCATTAAATTCGCACTCGGCGCGCGGGCCAAATGCTCGACTCCGGCAGTCCAGATCGCGGCCGCCCCCTCTTTGGGCGAGGACGCTCCCGGCCGGCAAGCTGGGAAGGAGGTGGTCGAGGAAGGCCGAGGGTGTGAGCTCCCGGAGCGCGAGCTTTTCCCCGGTTCGGCAGGCCGAGGCAGGTTCGGCGAGTTGGGCTCGCGAGACTCGCCGGCTCGCACAGTGGGGGGATGCAGCTCCTCAGCTCTAGTCCCAGATGGGTTGAGGGAACCCGAGATGTCCTACTACACCGGGAAGGGAGACCCGGTCCAGCACGTCTAATGGTTCGAAGACGTGGTCTCCATCCGTCAGATGTCGGACGGATTCAAATGCCGACTCTTCGCCATCACCCTCCGAGAGAAGGAAAGGGAGTGGTTCCACCAGCTCCCGGCCAGCTCCATCTACTGCTTCGAGGACCTGCGCCGAGGATTCATGCTGAGATTCACCACCTCGAAGAATAGGAAGAAGGAGTCCGAGTCTCTGTTCCACATTAAACAGGGAGTGAACGAGACGTTGGGAAGCTACGTGGATCGATTTCAGGAGGAAGTTACCCAGGTCCAAGAGATGCCGGGCCATAGTCTGATGATCGCTTTTAACCTAGGCCTGCAGCAGGGTTTCTTCCGAATGGAGCTGAAGAGAGTTCCCCCCTCTCCTACGAGGAGTTGATGGAGAGGGCGGCGAGAGAGGTCGACGGGGAGGGGTCGAACCCGGAATTTGCAAGGAAACTGGCCAGGTGGGCAACTGAGGAGGAAAAGCAGTCGAAGGGAGGAAGAGGACAGGAAGAGAGAAGGGGGGAGCCTAGGCAGAGGGAGCAGAGGCAGCTCCAGTGGCAGCAGCAGCCGAGGTATGGGCACCAGGAGCCCGACCGTCGGCTGGGCTGGGACCTGAATGTCAGGGGCAAGGGCCACCGAGAGGATACTACGGAAGGGGTCACCACCAGGGAAGGCAAGATCAGTTCCAGCCTCCGGGTTGGAGGCAGGGCCAGAGGCCCCGGCTCCTCGATCAGGAGGAGGCCATGACCATAGCTTTGGGAGCAAGGAGGGGGATCATGAGGAGGAGGAGAAGGGAGGTCAGGGTGGAGCTGCCCTATTGCGACTTCCATCAGGAAGAGGGGCACGCAACGGCCACGTGCCCGGAATTCTTGGAGATGAGAGGGAATAGGGAGCGGCAGTAGCAGCAGCAGGAGGTGTGGCAAGAAGTGAGAAACGAGGAGGTCCTGCCTCGAGCGGAGGAGGATCGTTGCGAAGACCGGGTGGATGTCGGGACCCGAGGAGGGATCAGAGTGATCCACGGGTGAGTGGGGATCGAGGCTTCCAGCAATGCAAGTCTCCACACCATGTACCGGTGGAGCGTCGCCTCTACATCCCAGATCCCGCAACCGGAGGAGAGGATCACCTTCTCCAGGAGTGATATGCCAGACCACGAGGATCCGTTCTGTGATGCGCTGGTCATCAAGGATGCTATCAAGAATTTCACTGTCTCTCGGATCCTCGTGCACAATGGGAGCTCCGTCAACGTCGTCTTCAAAAAGGCATTTGACACGATGAAGGTGGAGGCTAAGAGGGTGCTGGCCTCAAACAGGCCCTTGTTCGGGTTCTCAGGAGAAAGGAAGGAAGTAGAGGGAGGAGTCGGCCTCCACGTCACCCTGGGGGGGGGGGGGGGGGGGCAGTCCCGAAACTGCAAGTTCGTCATTGTGGATGCCCCCAGCAGCTACAGCGCCATCTTCGGGAGGCCTCTTATCAGCACCTTCTGCTGCGTCCCCTCATCTTTCCATCAGTGTTTTGAAGTTCAATGCTGAGGAGGTCTAGGTCAGGGTCAGGGGGGACCCAAAGGTGGCGCGGGAGTGTTATGTCACTGCGGTGAACACTATCTCTTGGTAGGAGGGAGCCGAGGAGATGGGGCAGAGTATGGAGGAGGTCGAGCAGGAAGCAGGAGGGGAGGAGCTGGGAGTGAAGGACTGCGCAGAGGAGGCGGCAGGGGGTGATCTTGAGGAGGTGGCCGAAGTGAGGGGCGTGCGAGAAGAGATGGAGGTAGAGGTCCCCATTCCAAGTGAAGGGGATGCTGAAGGATGGGGGAGCAATCCAGGCTGGACGCAGCAGAGGAAGTGGTGGAGCTGGAGGTGCTCACCCAGGGAGGCAGGATGGAGAAGATCCGCGTCAACGGAGAGCTGACCCCGGAGGGCCAAGACAGGATATTGGACTGTATCCAGAAGAATGTGGACATCTTTGCCTGGAACGCTGCGGAGATGTCGGGGGTTGACGCGGATGTGGCTTGCCACCGCCTCAACCTGGACTCGTGAACATGCCCCGTTCAGCAGAAAAAGAGATCCACGGCGGACAAGCTGGCGGAGCTCATCAGGGAGGAGGTGGCAAAGCTCCTCAAGGCTGGCTTCGTGTCCGAGATACAGTACCCCGGCTGGGTCTCCAACGTCATCATTGTTAAAGAAGGAGACAGCCGATGGAGAATGTGTATCGATTTTTCCTTACTTAATAAAGCTTGTCCTAAGGACTGTTACCCTTTGCCTCGGATCGACGCGTTGGTTGACTCAGCCGTCGGCTTTTTTCTAATGAGTTTTTTAGATGCCTTTTCAGGTTACAATCAGATCAGGATGCACCCCCCGGACATCAAGGATGTCTCGTTCATCACAGGGGATGGATGCTACTACTACAAGATGATGCCCTTCGGGATGAAGAATACCGGGGCAACCTACCAGTAAATGATGGATAGGGTCTTCAAGGAGCAGAGGGGAAGGAATCTGGAGGTGTATGTTGATGACCTCATGATCAAAAGCCGGGATGTGGACTCCCACCTCCGGGACCTGGAGGAGACCTTCGCCACCCTGCGCAGATACAAGATGCGGTTGAATCCCCTGAAATGTATCTTTGGGTCCAGTAGGTGAAAGTTCTTGGGACACCTCCTCACCCCCGCAGGGGTCGAGCCCAACCCAGATAAGGTCAGGGCTATCTTGGAGCTGGGGTCCCCGCGGAATGCGAAGGAGGTCCAACGGCTAACGAGGAAGCTAGCAGGGCTGAGTCGCTTCCTTTCTCGGGCAGGGGAGAAGTGCTCCCCCTTCTTCAAAACACTGAGGGGTGGTCAGAGATTTGAATGGACCAAGGAATGCGAGGAGGCGTTCCAGGCCCTAAAGATGCAGTTGACACAGGCTCCGCTGCTCCAAGGGCCGAAGGAGAGGGAGGACCTGTTCTTATATCTCGGGGTCGGGGCGGAGGCTCTGAGCTCCGTCTTGGTTCGAGAAGAAGGAAAGATGAAGCTCCCTATTTATTACGTCAGCCGGGTCCTGAGGAAGGCCGAGCTCCGATATCCGATCTTGGAGAAGCTAGCATTCACCCTAATCATCTCAGCTCGGAGGCTGCGACCTTACTTCCAGGCACACTCGATCCGAGTGGTGACCGACCATCCTCTCCGCAACATCTTCGAGGGGGTGGAGCATTCAGGAAGGCTGGCTAAATGGTCGGTGGAGCTGAGCGAGTTCGATGTCTCCTTTGTTCTGCGGCTCTCAATCAAGGCTCAGGCGATGGCCGACTTCCTGGCCGACTACGTAGTGGAAGTAGCGGAGGAAGAGCTCACCCGCCCGACTCCTTGGAAAGTGAGGGTGGATGGAGCCTCAGGGAGGCATTCCCTTGCAGTGGGGGTGAACCTAGAAAGCCTCAAGGGACTCTAATTGAGCAGACGGTGGTGGTGCACTTTCCCATTACCAACAACCAGGCCGAGTACGAGGCCGTGATAGCAGGGCTGCGCCTGGCCAGGGAGCTGTGGGTGTCGGATGTGGAGGTCCTTACTGACTCCAAGGTAGTAGCTTCCCAGATCAATGGGGAGTTCGAGGCAAGGGAGCCCACCTTGCGATCGTACTTGGCCATGGTGAAGGGGGTCATTGGCACTTTTTAAACTTTCACCATCCGACACGTGCCCAGGGAAGAGAACGAACAAGCCGATCAGCTGGCGAAGCATGGTCCCCATGTGGGGGGCACCATCACCGACCTGTTCCGCCCCTCCATCGAAGAAGGGGAGCTCATGGAAATCGACCATCAGGCTTCGTGGATGGATCCAGTTGTAGTTTTCCTCTCCACAGGAGAATATCCGGGGGGTAGACAAGAAGAAGCTAAGGCACAAGTCAGCTTATTACCTCCTCCAAGACGGGCAACTATACAGGATGACCCTCTCAGGGATGCTGGCTTGATGGGTGGCCGAGGGCGAGGTGCAGAGGATCTTGGAGGAAGTCCACTCCGGGGAATGTGGGAGTCATTCCGGGCGTCGAACCCTGGAGGGAAGGATAGTCAGGCAAGGGTATTTCTGGCCCACCCTGGGACGAGACGCCGCAGAGTTCGCAAGAAGATGTCATAAGTGCCAGCTGTTTGCCCCTCTTCAGCTACAGCCGGCCCAACGACTCAGGAGTGTCATGCCCCCCTGACCCTTCGCGATCTGGGGGATGGATTTGGTCGGGCCTTTTCCCCAAGCCAGCCGTCAGAGAAGGTTCCTCCTAGTGATGATCGACTACTTCTCCAAGTGGATGGAGGTGAATGCACTGGCCAAGGTGACCTCCCAGGAGATCAGGAACTTTGTTTGGGGAGAGATCATCTGTCGCCATGGGCTGCCCCAGGCCATCGTCACGGACAACGGGCCCCCGTTCGCCAGTGCCGAATTCACCAGCTTTTGCGAGCAGCTTGGGATCGATCTCAGGTTCGCCTCAGTCCATCACCCCAGGAGCAATGGGCAGGTGGAGGCCGCAAACAAGATCATCGTCAACCTCCTCAAGAAGAAGGTGGAGAATTTGATGGGGAGCTGGGTGGAGCAGCTTCCCGGAGTTCTTTGGGCCCTAAGAACCACCCCCAACACAACTACAGGAGAGACCCCCTTCAAGCTCTCCCATGGGTGTGAGGCGGTGCTCCCCGTAGAATTTGAAGTCCAATCGCCGCGAGTCGTGGCGGCCAAAGAGGGCCGAGGATAATGGCAAGCCGAGAACGAGGAAGAGCTGAGACTCTCCCTTGACATGGTGGAAGAACTGAGGGACCTTTCGACTGTCCGACAGAAGGAGGTGAAGAGAAGGATGGCCAAATACTTTGACAAGCATGTCAGGGTCAAGCAGTTTGTGGAAGGAGACTTGGTGCTGAAGAAGGTGGATGCGGCTGGGAGGTCAGCATCCGTAGGGAAGCTCAATCCCAGCTAGGAGGGACCATTTATTATAAAGGAAGCTCTAAAGTCAGGAGGCTACCGACTCCAAAATGTTGAGGGCGAGACCCTGAGTCTCACCTGGAGTGGTGACGACTTGAAGCATTTTTTCTCCTAAAGCATGTAAGTGACACTTTCGTTATAATAAATTCCTTCAACGCTCTAATACTGTCCTAGCCAGCCCGCATGTAGACATGGAATGTGTTTGGACCTCGAGAAGATCCCGCTGCCAGGCTCCCACCTAGCTGGCAGGGCCGGAAGTCACTCGATGGAATGTGTTTGGACCCCGAGAAGATCCTGCTGCCAGGCTCTCACCTAGCTGGCAGGGCCGGAAGTCACTCGGTGTCATCCTTGGCCCCGAGAAGATCCCGCTGCCAGGCTCCCACCTAGCTGGCAGGGCCGGAAGTCACTCGATGGAATGTGTTTGGACCCCGAGAAGATCCCGCTGCCAGGATCTCACCTATCTGGCAGGGCCAGAAGTCACTCGGTCTCAACCTTGGCCTCGAGAAGATCCCGCTATCAGTCTCCCACCTAGCTGACTGGGCCAGAAGTCACTCGATGGAATGTGTTTGGACCCCGAGAAAATCCCGCTGCCAGGCTCTCACCTAGCTGGCAGGGTCGGAAGTCACTCGGTGTCATCCTTGGCCTCGAGAAGATCCCGCTGCCAGGCTCCCACCTAGCTGCTAGGGCCGGAAGTCACTCAATGAAATGTGTTTAGACCCCGAGAAGATCCCGCTGGTAGGCTCTCACCTAGCTGGCAGGGCCGGAACTCACTCGGTGTCATCCTTGGCCTCGAGAAGATCCCGCTGCCAGGCTCCCACCTAGCTGGCAGGGACGGAAGTCACTCGATAGCAGTAGTTGGCGACCCAGAGAGAATCACGATGTCGGGCTCCCACCTAGCCGGCAGGACCGAAAACTAGTCAAATGGTGTTAATAATGGATTGGAATCGCGAAGATTAGCTGAAAGGGGGGGTCTAGCATAACCACCAAGCCCCCAGATTGGCGACCGGGAGGAGGCGAGAGCCCGGGTCATGCCGCAAAGGGGTCGATCCGCGAGGGATCTGATGTCTCGTGCAAACAGCAAATCGCCTCACCTCGCCTGGTCAGCGGGTAGCCTCGGCAGCGGGAGCCGTGCCGCTGATACAGGTCGCCCAGAGCTGAACGACCTGCCAGGCCCCCTATAACTCCTAAGCCGAATCCGTAGGCATACGACCTCGTTGACGCAACGCGAGGTGAGTGGTGGCGAGCGGGAAAGCGAAAAAATTACATCGCATGATGACAGCAAACATACGTAAGTAACGAGTGGGGAAGCATTTATAAGAGCATTAATAGACGAAAATCAAAAAGTATAGGTGCGGCACGTGCTTACATCTCAAACGTCAAAAAGAACGTAGTGTATACACCTAATAAACAAATGTCAAAATGCGGGGGCGACGCGAGATCTGGGGTAAGAAGTCCTAAATGCGCTGGAAGGACAGATCCCCAGGGTCCGGTACGGGAAGGAACAGCGCTGGCACCACGTCGCCCACCGAGAGTTCCGCCACCTCGCTCTTGAGAAGATTCGCGCGTCGCAGCATCTGCATCGTGTACTTCGTGGCGCTGGCGGCATTCTTTTGCATCAGCACCTCCAACTCGTGGTCGGAGTGGTGTGCGAGCGGGCGGTGATGCTTAAGATCACGACAGTGAACCGGTCGCACAAGTAATATAAAATGGGGGTTTTCCTAAGTATCGATCTCACAAGGAACACAGTAAGGTGGAGTTAATTTTGAGGAGGACTTGAGATTGAAGTCCTCAGGTCGGAGCTAACTAAGAGGGGTTTGATGTTTGCAGATACAGAAAATAAAAGGCTAACAACTATTCCTATGCAACGCCGCTATGCTAGGATGGACGAAAGACTAGTCGGGCCGCTATGCACCAAATCGCTAGGCGGATGGGCGAGTAAGCTTGCAAATGAGGTGGTGAGAATGGCGGAATGAGGGTCGTGAGCACGTCTTTGCTACGCACGCTTCTAGAAATTGCTAGAACGGCAAGGGTGGATGGTGGTGAATGGAATAATAGGCGCACCTCAAGTAAATAACGAACACAAACAATCACATACACATAATTGTAAGAAGGTTTTACAAATAAGCATACATCATCTATAAATAAGGTTTACAACAACACATAAACAACAATAAAGGAAGAACAAGTCAAGAGATCGACCGAATCTGAAGTCTTGCTAAGGATTCACGGTTGAAATCGTCGGTTTGTCAATCCGCGTCTAAGCTCGGTCCTCAACTGCGTCCGGGATAGAGAAGGGCTGTCACCACCTTCCAATGGCCTGTCTTCTTCGTCTCACGACAGCGGACGAAAGTTGAAAGCTTCCCTTTGGTTGATGGCTATGGCGTTGAAGCTTGAAATGAACCCAAGAGATGATGGAGGAGGCCGAGAGGAAGCTCCGGCTTGGATTTGGCGGTGAACGCTTGCCCGGAGCAACTCCCTAGGGTGGAAGATGAAGGAGGACGGCGAAATGCCTCCTCAGAGATGAAAACGGCGGATGAAATGGGCAATCTCTCGATTAGGGCGGAACCTGCAATATTTATACAAAAGCAGAAATGAACAATGCACACGATCACAGGCGCACGACCAGTGGTCGTGCGCACTATGTCCTATGCTCGTGCGCACTGGAATGGAATATCAGGAAGAAGAACTGGGATAATGCGCACGAGAAGTGGCGCACGACCAGTGGTCGTGCGCACTAAGTCCAATGATCGTGCGATTACCCAGACAGGACTCCAGAAAAGAGGAATCAATGCACACGATCAGTGGCGCACGACCGGTGGTCGTGCGCAATATGTCCAGTGGTCGTGCGCTTACCCTAGGCTGATTCTAGAAAACGTAGAGTAGTGCGCACGATCAGGGACGCACGACCGGTGGTCGTGCGCATTAGATCCCATGATCGTGCGCAGTATTCCTGTTTCACAACCATCCCGGAACACGCACACGACCCCTGTACCGAAAGGAAAAACCAATCACTAATCTGTGCAGACATTCCAGACAATCACAAAAGGGAGTACAAACTATAAAAACAACAAAATACACAACCATGGGCTTAAATGTGCACTTCCTATGGAAATAAAGATTAGATGAAATAAGAACGATAAAGAACTAAAAGTGAAGTGCAACCACGTGAAAACTAGCACAGATGAGTCCGAAAATAGGTATATAGAGTGGACTCATCACACCCCCAAACTTAACTGTTTGCGCGTCCCGAGCAAACAAAATCTAAGCAGATAGGGAAAAATAGTAGTTAACAAAGAAATTGCGATACGAAGTACCATGCGAAGTCGCATGCTCGCGCGCGTAAAAATATAATAGAAGAAATTTCTAAGTATACAAAATAGTTTATACTTTTCACAATGCATATCAACATTTTATTATTACTCAAAAATAGAATCACGGTGAATCATCCGGTCATGCGTAGGGAGAAAGTAGACTAATCGCTAGGCGAGCATTGCCAAAGATCAGGTCTCGGGATAACCTCCAAAGGAATCCACCAATGTCGGTGACCATATGCTTGCCTTTTCGCATTCTCTCCACGGCACAGGTTTGGTTCACACACGAATCAGTAGGACTTTAGGTGAAGAGATGGGGCTTGGGTTTTGGTGTGGTAAACAAGGATAAACAAGAAAGCTATGCACCTAACCCAAATGAGCAAGTAAAGAAAGAATCCATCAGCTAACCAAAATACATGCGGGTACACCGCACCCCCAAACTTAACTTTTAACAGATGGGTGTGTGCACCGCCTACTCCAAATATAATCACATTTCCAAAATGATTTTCAATTAAAGCTTTTTCTTTTCATTTTTTTTCTTTTTCTTTACAAATATTTTTTTTCTTTTTCTTTTTCTTCATTTTATTTTCACAATTCAGCACATATAACATTGGAGCACATCCACATAATCATAAGTAAAATCACCACATCACTTCCCAACATTAAAATGTAAACACTAAAGCTCAACTTGGGAGTGCGACTAGGATTGGCTTTGAGGCTTTGGTGAAATAAAGGTGGAGCTGAATCAAAAAAAATGGGTAGGCACAATGGGGCTACCGAGGATAAGACGTTAGGAATGGTATAAAGCTCAACCGGGCCAAAATGATGGCCTACATCACACTCATGCATGACTAACCTATACCCATGCTTCAAGAATAGCTTGGGGAAAGTTCTTAGCCAACGAGAAAGACTATCCATCTTCTCGACTCGAGCAATACGAAACTAACAGCCGTCGACACACATCCCTAAGCTACCGTCAGATTCACACCAGATTCACCAACTTTTGAATAGAATAAAAAGGATTTACACAATTAGAAAAATATAAAACTAAAAGAATACAGAAAAATTAAATCTACTCGAATTTCTACACGAGACGAGAGCAGTTGACTAGGAGCACACCAAGGTCAACATTTTACTCCGTCTCACAATCCTATGTCAGCACCATAATTTTCCAAAATCTAACAAAGAAATGAGTTTAACTCGCAGCACGCAAAAAGCTAAGCACGCGCTCATGTGGGTGCAGTGGTGTGTAGTGCAATGAACTAATGAAAATAAAACTATAAAAGCTTCTAGTATGCACATGAGATGTGTACGTGCAATAGGTAACATATCTCTCACCCAGAATTAAACTAAGGAACAAATCATAAGATCGAGAAATTAAAATCATACAGAGCTAAGGGAAGAGGTTACCCAATGCTCAGCTAGTGAGCATACCAGAAAACGCGTGGAAACTGAAGCAGGCCCGCCATACGAAGAATCAGAACCCTGCCAATGCAATTTGCCAAGAATACCTGCAGGGGTGAACTCCGCAAAAACAATACAAAAATATACAAAAAGAAATGCTAAAATAAAATAGACAGGAAAATAAAAATGCAGGAAATAAAAGATAAGTGCTGGGGTTATTGTCATCCCAGCACGACTTATTATATTCTAAACAGTTCTAGCTAATGGGCCTATGAAATAAAAAGTGCACAGGTAACTGTTCCAATATCTATTTCGGTAACGGGTACCGATACGGTGATAGAGCAGTTACCCCCTCTACCTAAATAGTAATACCTGCCCAACACAGGTAGAGGAAATAATAAATAAGAAGAGGAGGAGGACTGGTCCTCGCTCATCTTATCACAAAAGAAATCCTTGCATAGCAAGGTATCGTCTACAGGGAGTCTCCAGGAGGAGAAAGCGATGAATGGAGCTTCCTCAACAGAGGAGGAATCAACCTCCTCGCAAAAGAGGATGCTATCATCCATGACTCGAGCTAAAAGCTCCAAGTCCTCCTGAAGCACCTGCGAAGACTCAACCCGCACATGCTCAGATACAGAAATGGGATCAAGAAATAAAAGAGACGAAGAACATAAAGAAATAATCGGGGGAGTGATCCCGGTTTCACTCCCCAAAGGCTGAGGTAGAAAAATATCGTCAGCAATGTCGACAATGCTACAAGGCTCGGCAGGATCCATAGAGGCGTCCACCAAGACTTGGACTTCCTCCTTTGGTAACAAGGGAGAATCCTCGACACCAAGAAGGTTGTCCTCCTCCATGGGAGTGGAAACAACCCATGTATCACAAGTCTCAACTTGTGTTGCATCGTCGAAAATGTCGCCAGAGGCGACTGAAGTAGAATGCACAAAAGGGGAAGAACTGTGCTTGAATAACAGTCAAGCGCAGGTTCCTCACAAAGAATCGGCTCCACGCTTGGAGATGTATGCACAGGAGAGATGGGCTCAGCCATGTCGAAGCCTAGATCAGTCACACATCTGGTGGTTGTGTCCATATCATTCCCTTCAACAAATGATGGTGACAGGGATACATAACCCAATGATGAAGGTGTGCCACCAAGGGTAGGAGTCGGGATGATCTGGATGTCTGGCTCATCATCCTCTTCCATAACACGGAGGTACTCGGCACAATCCTTCAGGACATGATCTGTTCTACGGCAATACAAAAACTTTCTCCCATTACGCTGCGGTCCTTGTGGTGCCAGAGACGAATAGGAGAACGGTGTATGTGGCGAGGACGATTGACCATAAGGTCGGGGCACAGTGTTTGAAAGGCTGTACGAATAAAGCATTTCATGTATTGTGCGCTGATGCTTATGCTCAATATCTCTCGTAGGGCATTCATGACTAGCGTGGGAAGGCTTCCCACACCAACGACATTAGGCATACGAATATCCCCACATGGTGTAGAAATAGCAGATTCAAAATAAATTGTGCAAATTACTAAATCAAACAATATGTTACTACAATTGCCTAAAGAAATAAGAAAAAGGCAGGCAAAACAAAAATAGAACAAAACAAAAGCGATTTACAACGGAAAAGGAAAGCAATCTCACGTCTCCCTCTCCAAAAACTCACACGACTGTGTTCCCCGGCAACGGCGCCAAAAACTTGATGCTTAAGATCACGACAGTGAACCGGTCGCACAAGTAATATAAAATGGGGGTTTTCCCAAGTATCAATCTCACAAGAAACACAGTAAGGTGGAGTTAATTTTGAGGAGGACTTGAGATTGAAGTCCTCAGGTCGGAGCTAACTAAGGGGGGTTTGATGTTTGCAGATACAAAAAATAAAAGGCTAACAACTATTCCTATGCAACGCCGCAATGCGATGCTTCGACAGGCGGGATGGAAGACTAGTCGGGCCGCTATGCACCAAATCGCTAGGCGGGTGGGCGAGTAGGCTTGCGGATGAGGTGGTGAGAATGGCGGAATGAGGGTCGTGAGCACCTCTTCGCTACGCACGCTTCTAGCAATTGCTAGAACGGCATGGGTGGATGGTGGTGGATGGAATAATAGGCGCACCTCAAGTAAATAACGAACACAAACAATCACATACACATAATTGTAAGAAGGTTTTACAAATAAGCATACATCATCTATATATAAGGTTTACAACAACACATAAACAACAATAAAGGAAGAACAAGTCAAGAGATCGACCGAATCCGAAGTCTTGATGAGGATTTACGGTTGGAATCGTCGGGTTGTCAATCCGCGTCCAAGCTCGGTCCTCAACTGCGTCCGGGATAGAGAAGGGCTGTCACCACCTTCCAATGGCCCGTCTTCTTCGTCTCACGACAGCGGACGAAAGTTGAAAGCTTCCCTTTGCTTGATGGCTATGACGTTGAAGCTTGAAATGAACCCAAGAGATGATGGAGGAGGCCGAGAGGAAGCTCCGGCTTGGATTTGGCGGTGAACGCTTACCCGGAGCACCTCCCTAGGGTGGAAGATGAAGGAGGACGGCGGAATCCCTCCTCAGAGATGAAAACGGCGGATGAAATGGGCGATCTCTCGATTAGGGTGGAACCTGCACTATTTATACAAAAGCAGAAATGAATAATGCGCACGATCACAGGTGCACGAATAGTGGTCGTGCGCACTATGTCCTGTGCTCGTGCGCACTGGCATGGAATATTCAGAAGAAGAACTGGGATAATGCGCACGAGAAGTGGCGCACGACCAGTGGTCGTGCGCACTAAGTCCAATGATCGTGCAATTACCCAGACAGGACTCCAGAAAAGAGGAATCAATGCACACGATCAGTGGTGCATGACCGGTGGTCGTGCTCAATATGTCCAGTGGTTGTGCGCTTACCCTAGGCTGATTCTGGAAAACGTAGAGTAGTGCGCACGATCAGGGGCGCACGACCGGTGGTTGTGTGCATTAGATCCCATGATCGTGCGCAGTATTCCTGTTTCACAACCATCCCGGTACACGCACACGACCCCTGTACCGAAAGGAAAAACCAATCACTAATCTGTGCAAACATTCCAGACAATCACAAAAGGGAGTACAAACTATAAAAACAACAAAATACACAACCATGGGCTTAAATGTGCAGTTCCCATGGAGATAAAGATTAGATGAAATAAGAACGATAAAGAACTAAAAGTGAAGTGCAACCACGTGAAAACTAGCCCAGATGAGTCCGAAAATAGGTATATAGAGTGGAATCATCAGGCAGCCCCTGTTATCTGGCAGAGGGGCAGCAGCAGCGGCCTCCAGCTCGCGTACCCGCGCCTCCAGCGCTGACTTGTCCTGAGCAAGGGTGGCGATCTCAGCACCCATCCGACTGGCCGTCGCGGCATCCTGAAAAGAGGAAGAGAAAGTTATAAGGTGGATTCACGAGAGGAGGCGGTCGTCGGGAGTAAGCACGTACCACCTCTCCCAGGTACTGCGCAAGGGTCTCCTCGGCCGCGTCGGCCCGCCTTCTCTGGAGATCCGAGTCCTCCTGAGTGAGTTTTCGGGCCTCCTCCTTCTCGTCCGCCAACTTCTTGAGAGAGGCGGCATTCCGCTCCAGCTGGGTGCAGTGCCTCCCAACCATGTGGGCCAACAACAGGCCACATAGTTGAGCCCACGCGCTCTCATGCACTAGTACTCGCGTCGCCTCCTTGTCATAGATGGCGGCATCCTCTCGCGAGTATAGGCCGAACGAAAAATTATATGCCTCCCCGCCGATGGTGTGCTACTCCAGCCAACTCGGCAACAGAGTCGAGACCACCGTGCGATTAGACTCCTTGTCCCACGACAGAAGCGGGACGCCGAGCTCGTCCAGATATTTCTCGTCGTAGCCGAAATTGCGATGCCCTCTCGGCACCGGCCTCGAGGCGGTTTGCGACCCATCCGGCGGCCCGGACGTACCTGCCGCCTCGGTGGGGATGTCGCTGGTCGAAGCGACAATAGGGGTGGGGGAGCCCTCAGTCGGTAGATCAGCCGGGGCCTTGCCTTTCCTCTGGCCCCCAGCTAGTTGCTGACCCGTAGACTTCGCCGTCTTTGGCGGGGGAGCGGGCTGCTCGTAGCCCAGCCTCTTCTTGGCAGGGATCGACGGGGGCTCGCGCTGAGCGGCGTCAGCGGCCTGAGCACGAGCGAGGACCCCGGATGAGACCCGAGCACTCTCATAGGGGGGATGAAGGGGACGTCTCGCTCGCCTGCCGAAAAAAGAGGGTGAGACCTAAGAACAATGAGCGAGACAAGAGTAGTGGCGAGTGGCAAACCTCCCCCAGGCGGGACGGCAGCAAGGTCGTCGAGGTTGCGGCGCAGGTACGTGACCTCGAAGTTCTTTCCGGAGAAGAACCCGCACAAGGCGGCTTCATGGCCTCCCAGGTTTTGCGGGCGGTAACTCGCCTTGCTTAGCTGCACCGGCGAGTAGGGAACGTTGCCGAAATCCCCCTTGACGAACAGGAATTTCTTGAGCCAGTTGTGGCTCTTGTTAACGGTCTCCCGCACCTTGAGGTGGGTGCTGGAGAAGTAGGCGGTGCCATCCCGGTTCGGCGGAAGGTGAATAGTTTGCGGAAAATCGCGAGATTAAACTCGATCCGCTCCTCCCGCAGGAAGCAGGTGAACCCAACCATAACAGCTACTGAGTTCGGGGTCATCTGGCCTATGACGACCCCGAAGTACTTCAGTACCTGGCGAACCTCTAGCCAGAGGGGGAGGCGAAGACCCACCTCAAAATGAGCCAGGGGAATGGCGAGCTCGTTCCCGGACAGATCGTTGATCTTCTCCCCCTCCCCGGGCCGTCTCGCCGAGAACCCAGCCGGGATGTGGTCGCCTAGGGCCTCTAAGTATTCGCGCTCTGAGATGATAGCGTGGGGAAAGTCGTGCTCTGAGAAGGTCCAGGCGCATTTGCTTCGCCCGTCCGCATCGCCGCCGCCACCGCCGCCCATTCCACCGAATTGTCGCCGTTCAAGCGAGACAGACCCAATGGGTGAACGCGAATCGTGCTTTGCGGAGGGCAGGAAGCGGCTGGGTGCTTTGAAGCGATGGAAGGATAAGAACCGCCCACGCCTATTTATAGGGAGAAAGAATGGGCGGGAAATTTCCCGCCAACGGGAGAGGTGCGTGTAGCAAAAATCGGGCCTGCCGGTTCGACTCCCTGACGCGCGGCCGTAGTGCCAGGACCGTTTAGCAGTAGGTCTCGCTCGTCTGCATCCGCGCGAAGAATGAGCGGGCGAGGCTCAGCCCGAGCCCTCCCAGGATCCCGAGCCAGTCGGAGAGACTCGTGGATGGCGAGCTCCTCGGCTCGCTCCCGCTACGATCGGAACGGCGGGATGAGCGAGATCATCCCGAGACCATCCCTTGCACCAGGAGGTGGGCGAGGGGCGGACACGAGTACCCTCGAGCCCGCCTCAAGGAAAATAAAAACAGCAACACGATAATTTTGACGTGCATCAGAAATCAAAAATCAGGCCCATAGGCGGGCGAGGAGAGTCACAAATTGTTACAAATACAGAATGAGGCATTGAAATAGTAGACACTCCGCGATATCCCGCGAGCGGGGGGAAGAAAGGCTGGATCAGTACTGGATCCACTTCCACCTGCCCCGCCGCTGCGTTCCCGATCGCGGCGACACGCGAGGATAATGGTAATCGCGCAACGCCACCAGCTCCTGCTGAGCCAGGGCGACTTGTTCCGAGGCATTCCTAAGATGCTCCTCGGCTTGCGTAATGTGCACGCCAGGCGAAGTGACATTGCCACCTTCTGCTGCGCATGGGGCTCCCTCCAAGGCAGCGATCCGAGCCTCGGTGTCGGCCTTGTCTTGATTGACCCTCTTCACGAGCTCCTGAAGCAGCAGCGTGTATTTCTGGAACAGCCGCGTCACCTGCCTCTTCATCCCCACCGCATCAGTCGGGTCGCCCAGGTAATCAGAAACGCCCTCCACGTCGGGCGGAGGCAAGTACCCTTCGCTCATCTCAGTTTCAGAGGAGACCATGTTGTAGCCTGCAAAAGGGGCGATTCAGAAGGAGCGAGCGAGAACAAGGCCAATGCTGAGTATAAGCTTACCAGGGGTTGGCACGTCATCCACGCCGATGGAAGGACGAGAGGAGCCCGACCGACCCTGAAAGGCTTCTCCCTCGAGGGCCTCAAGAGATTTTCCCTGTCCATGGGGAGCCGGGGAGCGAGAGGTTTTCGGGGGTGGACAGTCCAGACCGAGGGGACTAGCAACCCTCTCAGATGACAAGGGAGGGGGACGATCCTCCCCCCCCCCATTCCCCTCGTCTTCACAATGTATTGCCTGCAAGACAAAAGATCAGAAATGCAACGACGAACCGAAGAAGAAGGTCACGTACCCCAGAAGAGACCTCAACACCCACCGCCGAGCTGGAGCCCGGGAAGTTACTCGTCGGAGACCGCCTCACAATCATTCCCTTTGCCAGCCTAAAGAGGGGGCCGGGAGACCCACGTGCTAACCAAGGGGCGGCCTCGAGGGCCTCCTCCCGAGTCTTCTGGCCCGCAGCATCCAGGCGAGCTCGCACCTCTTCGCTAACCGGCATCAAGAAACTGCAGTCTGTTCAAGAAAAGTGAGGTGGTCTGGGGAGCCCCCACTGGGCTCTGCTGTATATTTATAGCCGAACAGTGGGGCCCAACCAGAAGATTCACTGTCAGCTCAACACAGCACTCGCCGAACACGCGGGTTGGATGATTCTTTTTGAGCTTGTATCAAGCTCAAAAAGAGCGGGGATTGCGTATAACCCCGTGTTCGTCGAGCGGGCCCCACCAGGAAGATCGAGCGGATCTAGCCCCGCGATTCGCACCCAAGCAGCGAGCAGATATACGGCAAGGGGGGGGGCTGGTACGCTCCCACTCACATTAGGCGAGCGAGCCGGGCGAGACGACTCCCCTACTCTCCCGCTCGCTCGGATAATCGCTGACCAGAGCGGGGGGGGGGGGGGGGGTGGCCTTCGTCGCACCAGTACAAGCGGATGGGCTCGGCAACACGTGACCAGCGAGCCAATCGCGGGGTCGCGATGGCCACCAACCCGCCCCTACACGCGACCTAGTTGCATGTCCGCCCCGGCAGAGGACTGGCGGGTCGCAGCGGTCTGGCTCGCGCTCGCCCAGGAAGCATAGGGGGGCCACAGGAGCCAGGTCGTGCCCACCTCCCGCGGAGGAGAATTGGAGGCGAGCTGACTCTCCATGGGTGTGAATAGCTTCTCAGAACAGCGGAGCCACGCTGTTGGCAGACTAGATTGGACTGCGCATAGCTGTTCAGGACAGTGGAGTTTGGCTGTTGGCAGACCCAACCCGGGGCTTTTTGGTATTTTCAGGTCAGTTCTTCTGGTTATTAGCAGTTCAGATTCCAAAGACTATAAATAAGACCCAAGGGGTACCTCAGAAGGCACGCTTTGAGTGCCTCCTTGTTCCAGTTTTCAAGTGCATTCTGAGGGTACCTTAGCTCGGCTTCTGGCTAAGGAGGGGAAGCGCTCAGAGATCTTCCGGGTTTGTGGTGGGACCTCCCTGCCGAGCCCTTGGGTCTGTTTCTTCTTGTCTTCTTTGTTGTTTTTCTTACAGGAGCAAAGTAGGCGCGAGACCACCCCTTCTCCAAGGATCGAACTCCACAGGAGACCGCGTTCCGGTTTCAACAATACGATTGGTGGCCGAAGCAGTGTTTGTCATGATCAATGTGTAGCCTGCAAGG
Source organism: Platanthera guangdongensis (assembly GCA_039583875.1). Taxonomy (NCBI): domain Eukaryota; kingdom Viridiplantae; phylum Streptophyta; class Magnoliopsida; order Asparagales; family Orchidaceae; genus Platanthera; species Platanthera guangdongensis. The sequence continues at coordinate 161,349,169 of CM077152.1, read as the reverse complement.
CAGATGCAGCAACCCGCTCCTGTGATGCAGCAGGTACCTCTTCTAGAGGTTGAGCCAAGAAGAGTGGAGCAGGTATTAGTGGATCCTTTGATGCCTAGGCGAGCAACTAAAAGGCAGCTCAAGCACGTTATGAGCTTTAATCCTCCTATGTTCTTGGGGTTGGGAACCCCATCGCAAGCTGAAGACTGGCTCTCCCTTGTGAAGAGAGTCATGACAGCAATGGAGATGGAGGAGTGGAAGATGACCACTATAACTATGTTTCTTCTGGACGGTGATTATAGGTTGTGGTGGGAAAGCTTGGAGCTACATCACTTGAGGGGTAGGCAGATTACAGACGTCTCAATGGAAGAGTTCTCGAGACTATTCTTGGCAAGGTACCTCCCTTCGGCATAGAGGATAGCTTTGGAGAATGAGTTCCTGAAATTGGTGCAAGGAGAGAGTGGTGTGGATAAGTATCTCCACTATACTCGGTTGGGTTGGTATGCTAGCTCTACGTTCGTGGATGAGGAGCGTAAGACCAACCGTTTCTACGAAGGTCTGAGATATGACTTGAGGATACTACTCTCGGGGCCTATGATACAGGGTTTCTTGACCCTGGTCAACACGGTCTGCTCTTCGGAAAAGGATATGAAGAATGTACAAGCAAAGAAAAACTTTGGTGAAAAGAAGTCGGAGTTTAAGATGTCGACTACCTTAAAGTCTGGGTACTGTAAATTCTTTAAGAAGGCTAGGACTTCGGGTCCAGCTCCTTCTTCTGGTGCTTTTGGGGCGACTACGGGTCAGACCCTATGTGTAACACCCCCTATTCGTCGCATAACATATAACAGTAGGTCTGGCCGGGGCCCGACTCCATATACCATAGATAGACCGGGTGGTTACTCAATGGAAACCATCCAACCAATCACAACGTCCTACACAGAGCATTCTAGCGGAAGTAGTATTGTAAGTTGCAATTAAAAGATCCCAGCAATAAGCATGAATGTCCACTAACAAGCCAAATAGGAATGAAGTACATACACAAGTACTAGCCTTAAGGCCTTACAATTGGTTTACTCTTATTACAAGTTTTCCAAACCACAGCACGCAGGCCGGTAATACATGAACAAAATCAAGTAAACACTCCAATTAGGCCTTTGAGGGCCGACTTCATAATTTGGTCTTTAGCCTGCTATTGACCGCTTGGTCCAGCATCACCTGCAAGAAACAAACCACCGTACGGTGGCAAACAAAGGCAACGGTCAGCAATGTTGACCAAATTATAACGATCCCGCCCCCAATTCGGGGCGGCGGTGCTCCTTCCCTGTATTTTATTAGCACAACCAAGCAGTAAATAAATACATTGCATCACAGGCATTGGCACGCACGGCCACACGCCCCGTGCTCTTAGGGCACATTCTCGGTGATCACAGTGTAAGTCTGCGGACTCACCACCGTCCCCGGGACGGCAATCTCTCATGAGCATTTGGTTTTTCTGGCCACTGCCTAAGACCCTCCATCTATGCCAACGGTAAGTGCCAAGTAACTTTAGGTCTCTTTAACCGAACAACATAGAGCGGGTACGGTTCCGCCTGACCCGTTGCTCACACCGCAACGTTAATTTAAAACATATGCGCGGGTCAAACTTTCTCGAGTCCCAAATCGTTTACACACAACACATAAGCCAGTTATGGTCAAATTGGCTCCCAGGCCACCAAGTTGGCAAGATCTCGCATCCGCCCAGTTTTCCGGGTGCACCTTAGGGTTAATCACCAAGGCTCCCTGTTGCAATCTACCATCCAGACAACCCGAAAAACAAACATTCGAACGGAGTCTTCTCCGGCATTTATGCAATGCAACAGCACCGATCCATACCAATATGTCCGAATAGGCTTCACACATCATGCCTATGTCCGTTCTCGATTACGGATACTACACAACGGTGACTATTCATGTCTACCCGAAGGAACGCCTCAAACTCACCGCAAACTCGCGAGAGCGGGCTTCCTATGCAAAAGAAGGAGAGATTCACATGCTCAAGTAGAGAATTGTTACCCTAGCGTTCTTCCTTGGTGCCATGGAAATGTACGCGGATGAAAAGCACGGCAATCTCCTTGCGTTCGTAGATCCGAAGTCGGCTCGCGATTTGGAGCTCTAAAACTTCTCCAAAGACTAGATCTAAGCTTCTTCTTCCTCCTTTGCTCTCCCCTCTCTCTAGGATTTAGACAGAGAAATACGGCAGGAAATAATACTGGTTTTGAAACCCTTCACTCGGGTTAACCCTTTTGGGATAACCACAGTCGTCGGATCCCACAAAAAGGAAAAGCACGGCTATGATCCAGGTCTGACCTGGATGAATGGGGCTAAAACCGCATGGTTCACCAATAGGAGCAGGACACGTCCGTGTCAAAATAATGTCGGAACATTTATTCAACTCCCGCAAAAACCCCACGTCAACACTCCACGTCGACTGAGTCAGACAAGCCAAAATCAGACCCGTGCTCGACGATCGTCGAACCAAGATCCTCGACCGCTGCCAGATCGTCGAATGGAGATCTATAGCCCGATCGTCGATCACAAAGCTCTGGCCAAATAATCGAACGCACGGCCCGATCGTCGAACCCACGGCCCGATCGTCGAACCCAGAAAACTGCCTGTTCAACGAACACGCGGACCGATCGTCAAACCCACATAGCTGGCCCGATCGTCGAACACAGAATAGATGGCCCGATTGTCGAACACAGATAGCTGGCCCGATCGTCGAACACAGATAGCTGGCCCGATCGTCGAACGTAGCATTGTGACCAGATCGTCGACCGCTACTCGACGATCGTCGAACCCAGATTTTTGCCTGATCGTTTTTGCCAGATCTATGAACTACCCCGACACGACCTGGGACACGCCCGTGTCCCAGGACATGTACCCCTGCCAAATTCCAAATTTTGTACAGATTCGTCACCCGTCGCTCTTTTGAGTTTCGGGGCGTTACAACTCTCCCTCTCTTAAAAGAATTTCGTCCACGAAATTTCATAAAGGAAAGATAAGTACAAAATTAAATTGTACCTGAGCGGAACAACTCCGGATACTTGTCAAGCATAGTCTGCTCTCGTTCCCAAGGGAGCTCTTCTCGACCACAATTGTCCCAACGGACCTTGACCACCCTGATCTCTTTATTGCGTAGCCGCTTGACCTCTGAGTCCTCAATCCACACGGGCTTAACCTTTGTCCTCAACCCACTATCAATCGGCACTTGATCGACCACGATCACTTGCGTAGGCTCTTGAACCGCCTTCCGTAGCACCGAAATATGGAATACATCATGTAGACCACTAAGATCCACCGAAAGGTTCAACCGATAGGCTGCTTCACCAACCCGCTCCAGAACCTCAAACGACCCAAGGTACCTCGGGCTTAGCTTTTTCAATCGCCGCACCCGCGAGACACCCTTGAATGGCTTGATCATTAAGTACACCCAGTCGTCTACAGCAAACTCCACGTTCCTGTGCTTAGGATTATAGTACTTCGCCTAACGGTCCTGAGCGATTAGCAACCTCTCCCAAATGGTTCACACCAATGAAGTAGCATCCTCCACCTTTTGATGCTTGTACAACTTTGACTCAACCTTCTCCAACCAGGACAACGACATGCAACATCTTCTACCATAAAGGGCCTCAAAGGGCGCCATTTGAATACTCTCCTGGTAGCTATTGTTGTACGCAAATTCCACCAAATAAATATGGTCTTCCCATTTATTTCCAAAGTCCAAGACACACATGCGTAGCATGTCTTCCATAGTCCTATTGACCCTCTCATTCTATCCATCTGTTTGCGGATGGAAGGCTGTGCTAAAGCTCAGCTTTGTTCCCAACATTTGATGCACTAGACTCCAATCATTGCACGTGAACTGCCCATCTCGGTCACTAACGATGCTGCGGGGCACACCGTTGAGCCGTACTATGTTATCCACATATAACTTTGCCAACTTCTCAACCGGATCATCCTTCCTATGCGGAATGAAATGCGACACCTTCGTTAGCCGATCTACGACCACCCAGATGGCGTCATTCCAATTTTGTGACCTTGGCAAACCGTGCACAAAGTCCATTGTGATGTCGTCGAATTTCCACTCCGGAATAGGCAAGGACTTCAGAAATCCTCCCGGCTTTTGTTATTTCGCCTTCACCAAGGCGCAAGTTTGGCACTTTACCACGTATAGTGCCACATCCTTCTTCAAACCCGGCCACCAAAACAGTTTCTTAACGTCGCGGTACATCTTTGTGCTCCCCGGGTGAATCGAATACTTGGTATGGTGCGCCTCGTACAACAAATCCACCCACAAACTGCCCACGCTTGGGATGCAAAGACGACCATCTTTACAAAACAATCCGTGCTCCACAACGAATTTGGAATTTGACCCATCTAGAGCCTCTACCATGAACTGCTTCATGTGGTCATCCAAATCCAAAGCCTGCCGAATCCGATCAGCCAGGTCATATTGGACTTCAGTCCAATTCAATAGTTCTTCAGCACTTGACTACTTATCCACGAAAGAAATCTCTAACGCCTCCAACTCCCGAACCTACCGCTCATCATGCACCGATATCCAATTGGCTTGAGCAGGGGCTCGGCGACTCAACACATCCGCAACTGCATTCCCCTTCCCCGGCACGTAATGGATCTTGAATGTATAGTCCCCCAGGAACTCCATCCATCTACGCTGCCGCATATTCAGATCTTTCTGATCTATCAAATACTTCAGGCAGCGGACAGAAACAAGACGCGCGAACAGGCAGCGGACAGAAACAAGCCGCGCGGATAGAAACAAGCCGCGCGGACAGATGAGAAGGCAAGCCACGAAAAAGTCGCAGAACGCGGAAGACATGCCGCGGACAACAGGGAGCGCACAGAATCAGGAGGAAATGACCGTGTCCTCCGATACCATGTTGAAAGTAGCGAAAAGAAGCGAAAAGTAGAGAACAAGCGGATAAGCTTTTGAATAATTGAAACTTTATTATCCAAAAAAGATAACTATTACAAAGGTATGCCCTCCCTTATATAGAATGGAGGAGAGAAGAGATAATACAAATAAGAGATGTGGAACTAAAAATTTACAAGCTAAGCGGACTGTACAAAGTAAACCGCACAGGCCGCGTGGTTAGACAGAAGGACTAACCGCACGGCTACAACAAGAGAAGCAGAGAGGTCGCCTGTGAAGATTGCTAGACCGCCCGGTTTACAAGTCGCCGAGTCAAACCGCCAGACCGCGCGGTCTCCAACCTGCCAAGACAGACCGCCCGGTCACCAACTTCAACACTCCCCCTCAAGCTGGAGCATATATATCAATCATGCCCAGCTTGTCGCAAACATGCAGAAATGAGGCGGAGACTGGCTTGGTGAAGATGTCAGCTAGCTCTTTATCAGACGTGACAAACATAGTGCAAATTTGTTCTTTTAAAATCTCTTCACGAATGAAATGGCAGTCAACCTCAATGTGCTTTGTTCTTTCATGGAATACCGGATTTTTGGAGATGTATATGGCGGCCTTGTTATCACAGAACATAGGTAGAGGATGGTTGTACACCTCTCCTAAATCTAGCATGAGAGCCTGCAACCATTTCAACTCACAAGTGGTTGACGCCATACTGCGATACTCAGCTTCTCCACTGGACCTGGAGACAACAGACTGCTTTTTGCTCTTCCAGCTCACCAGATTTCCCCCAACAAAGGTGCAAAAACCTGAGGTTGACTTGCGATCCCCTTTGTCATCAGCATAACTTGCATCTGAGTAGGCTTCAATCCTCAGATGACCATTCTTCTGAAACAGTAATCCTTTCCCAGGCGCTGCTTTGACATATTCCAAGATCCGCAAGGCGGACTGTAGATGACATTCCCTAGGCGCTTGCATGAATTGACTCACCTTGCCCACAGCATAGGAAATGTCGGGTCTGGTCACTGTGAGATATATGAGCTTACCAACCAAACGCCTGTACCGCGAACTATCTGAAAGAGGAGGCGAATCATCTGTCCAGGTTTTGTCCTCCCCAGTAGCAATGGGGCATCGGGCAGGTTTAGCTCCAGTCAATCCTGCCTCTTTTAAAAGATCAAGGGCATACTTACGCTGAGAGAGAACTAAGGAGTCGGGCTTCCGAGAGAGTTCGATCCCCAAAAAGTACTTTGAAGAGCCCATATCTTTAGTGATCAGATGTTGGCGAAGATGTCGCTTTGTCAGGGCTACCCCTTCCTGGTCATCGGTAGTGAGAAGAATATCATCGACGTACACAACAAGAACAACCAGCCCAGAAGGAGTTTTGCGAATAAAGAGAGAGTGATCAGCAAAGCTTCGCACAAAACCAACAGCCGCCACAATACCGCTGAACTTGTCAAACCAAGCTCGAGGACTCTGCTTGAGGCCATAAATTGCCTTCTGCACCCGGCATACTCGTGTCTCCCCCTGAGCAACATACCCAGGAGGTTGCTCCATGTAAACGGCCTCGTGAAGATCACCATAAAGGAAGGCATTCTTGATGTCCAGCTGAGAAATCGGCCAAGCCCGATTGACGGCCACAGAGAGAAGAACCCGGATTGTGCTGAGACGAGCCACAGGGGAGAAGGTGTCAAAGTAATCAACCCCATAGGTCTGAGTAAAGCCCTTAGCAACAAGGCGAGCCTTATACCGATCCACAGTGCCATCTGGGCTAAATTTGACCACAAAGACCCAGCGACAGCCAATAACATCAGTACCAAAGGGAGGAGGAACAAGAGTCCAGGTACCCCGCTCAGTTAGGGTCGCCATTTCCTCATCCATGGCCATCTTCCAGTGAGGAATAACAAGGGCCTCCTGATAGGAGCGGGGTGTGGCAGTGGCAGAGAGAGCCAGTGCAAATGCCCTGCGAGAAGGAGTAAGACGATCATAGGAAACAACAGTAGCAAGGGGGTGTAAGGTACACGTCCGCACCCCTTTGCGAAGAGCTATAGGAAGATCCAGGTCAGCCGGGCCCGCGGCATCCGGAGCATCCGTGGTAGAGAAAGCTGGCCCGGGAGAAGAGAGCGACGACAGCGGAGATGAGGGAGAGGGTGGTGGAAGAGGAGGGGGTGGAGACGGTGTAGTGGTGGAGAGTGTAGGAGGAGGCGAGGGAACGAAGGGAACGGCAGGAGAATCAGAAGCTGGGAGAAGAGGAGAAGAGTCATCCGAGAAGTAGGAGGTATTCTCGAAGAAGGTGACGTCAGCAGAGACGAACTGCTTACGAAGGACGGGATCAAAGCAACAGTAGCCTTTCTGAGTAGTGGAGTACCCCAGAAAGACACATTTGGTGGAGCGAGGGGAGAGCTTATCACGGGTGGCAGATGGGGTATGCACAAAGGCAGTGCATCCAAAGATTTGGAGAGGGAGAGGAAACGGCTCCTTTCCCGGATACAAAATGGAGAACGGGGTTTGGTCGTGGAGAACCGTGGAGGGAATGCGATTGATGAGGTAGCAGGCAAGGAGAACAGCATAGCCCCAATAGGAGCGAGGAACATGCATCTGGGTCATCAAGGTGCGAGCGACATCGAGCAGGTGATGGTTTTTGCGTTCGGCCACACCATTTTGTTGTGAAGTATAGACACAACTAGTTTGATGAAGAATCCCATTTTGCATGCAGAATGTAGAGAAATCATGACTGAGATATTCTTGGGCATTATCAGATCGAAAAACTTGGATAGAAACACCAAACTGAGTTTTGATCATGAGATAGAAGGATGTCCATATAGAGAATAATTCGGAGCGATCTTTTAACAGATACACCCACGTACAGCGAGAGAAATCATCAATGAACGTGACAAAATAGGAACTACCCCGACCTATGGTAAGAGTAGGAGAAGGACCCCAGATATCGGAGTGGATAAGATCAAACGGACGGGTAGAGCTACGAACGTGCTTTGGAGGGAAGGAGGAGCGGTGATGCTTGCCAAGCTGACAGGCCTCACAGTTGAGCGGAGGACTTTGAGGAGGAAGGTGGGGCAGAAGTTGACGAAGAAGACGGGGAGGAGCATGACCAAGGCGGAGATGCCATTGGAGAAGATCTGTGGAGGTGGAGGAGAAGGTGGAAAAAGCAGAAATATTATCTAGGAAGTATAAGCCGCCACTCTCAGTCCCAGTAGCAATCGTCCGTTGGGAGTCCGGATCCTGAAAAGAGCAAGAAGTAGAAGTAAATGTGACGGAACACTGTAATTGCTTGCAAAGAGAGGTAACAGATAATAAATTGCACGGGAACTGGGGCACGTATAGAGTATCCGCCAAGTGAAGAGACGGAGTGATATGAACTATCCCTGTTCCATGAACTGATGATGAAGAGCCGTCAGCGAGAATAACCGGGGGCAAGCGAGCATGTTTTTCTAGGAGAGAGAAACACGGGAGATGGCCGGTCATATGATTCGTAGCACTAGTGTCGATCAGCCATTTGCCCTGAGTAACAACGTGTGCACGACCAGAAGACGTGACAACCGAGGTGAATGGCGTGGAGGAGGATATGAAAGCCATGAAGGGAGGAAGAAGAAACTGCAGCGGTCTCGGTGACAGCACACCAGCGGCACGAAGGGCCACGACCAAGGTGCAGAGCACAAGCCGCGCGACTAAACCAGGAGGTCGCGGCGACTAACAAGCAGGAGCGGCTAAAGGAAGAAGGGCAGAGAGGCCGCTCAAAAAGGAAGAATCCGCGGAAATAGAGAGAAAGCCGCGGGGAGAGGAAAAGAGAGCAAACCCGCGTGAAACCGCGGCGGGAAAAAGGAAGGAAGCCGCGCGAACACGAGCGGCTAGAATGCAGATTAAGGCACAGCGGGGAAGAGGTCGCGCGGACTGAAAAAGGCCGAGCGAACAGAAGAGAGGAGAAGAGCAGGTGACCGCGACCAAGATGCGGGTAAGAATGGGACAACCCGCACGGTCAGGCAGATCACAGCAGTAAACCGCGAGTACAGAGATAATACACGCGGACAGAGACAGACCGCAACAACTAGGAAGTCGGAGCGGCAGGAAAGAACAAGGAGCGCGGCGACAAGGAAACAGGTCGCTGCGACAAAGAGCAGTAGGAGAAGAGAACCAAGAAGAAGCAAGCCGCGCGAACAGGCAGCGGACAGAAACAAGCCGTGCGGATAGAAACAAGCCGCGCGGACAGATGAGAAGGCAAGCCACGAACAAGTCGCAGAACGCGGAAGACATGCCGCGGACAACAGAGAGCGCACAGAATCAGGAGGAAATGACCGTGTCCTCTGATACCATGTTGAAAGTAGCGAAAAGAAGCGAAAAGTAGAGAACAAGCGGATAAGCTTTTGAATAATTGAAACTTTATTATCCAAAAAAGATAACTATTACAAAGGTATGCCCTCCCTTATATAGAATGGAGGAGAGAAGAGAGAATACAAATAAGAGATGTGGGACTAAAAATTTACAAGCTAAGCGGACTGTACAAAGTAAACCGCACAGGCCGCACGGTTAGACAGAAGGACTAACCGCACGGCTACAACAAGAGAAGCAGAGAGGTCGCCTGTGAAGATTGCTAGACCGCCCGGTTTACAAGTCGCCGAGTCAAACCGCCAGACCGCGCGGTCTCCAACCCGCCAAGACAGACCGCCCGGTCACCAACTTCAACACACCTTCAGCTGTCTCGAGCCATATGCTATATTGCCTCCATGCTGTAACAGCATACAACCCAAACCAATGCCCGAAGCATCGCTATAAATCTCATAACCTTCAGTCCCACTCGACGAACTCAGCACAGGTGCCATGATCATCCGACGTTTCAACTCCTCGAAATCTCGCGCGCACTCCGGCGTCGAAACGAACTTCTACTCCTTCCTCGTCAAAGTAGTGAGAGGTAACACTATCTGCGAGAAGTTCTCTACGAAGCTCCTATAATAGCCGGCAAGCCACAGAATGCTCCGTACTTCCGCTACCGTAGAAATCTTAGCCCACTCCCGTATTGCAACAATCTTCGCCGGATCCACTGCAATAGCCTCCCCACTCACTATATGACTGAGGAATGCTACTGAGGACAACCAAATCTCGCACTTCGAGAACTTGGCGTACAATTAATTCCTCCTTAGCGTCTCCAAAACCAAATGAAGATGCCTGAAGTGATATTCCTCACTCTGCGAGTACACCAAAATATCGTCGATGAAGACGATCACAAAATGGTCCCAGTACTCCCTGAAGGTCCTGTTCATCAAATCCATGAAGATTGACGACGCATTAGTTTGCCCAAACGGCATGACCGTAAACTCGTAATGCCCGTATCTCGTACTGAATGCTGTCTTCGGGATATAACTCTCCCTTACTCGCAGCTGATAGTACCCGGACTTAAGATCCAACTTTGAGTACACCGTCGACCCGACCAACAGATAAAAAATATCATCGATCCGGGGGATCGGGTACTTGTTCTATTCCGTCAACTTGTTGAGCTCCCGATAATCAATACATAGCCTCAATATTCCGTCCTTCTTCTTAACAAAGAGGACCGGCGCGCTCCAAGGCGAAGAACTTGGACGCACATACCCTTGCTCCAACAACTCTTGCAATTGAACCTTCAGCTCCGCCATTTCCTTAGGCGCTAGCCGATATGGAGAGCGTGACACGGGTTTTGCAGCTGGTACGAGCTCTATCATGAAATCTATCTCCCGTTGAGGCGGGGCTCCAGGATGATCGCTAGGGAACACATCAGGGTACTCCGATACCACTTAAATACTATCCAACATGGGCTTAGGCTTTGCAACCTCCACTAGTGTAAAGAACAGTTCTGCACCGGCACGAACCGTCTTCACCACCTGAAGAGCAGACATCAATGTCTTGCTCGACCCTTTCAAGCCCGTAAAGGTCATCTCACGACTTGCTCCCAGCATGACTTCCTTGCTACCGCAATCAATATAGGCTCGCTGCTTCAAGAGCCAGTCCATGCCAAATATAACGTCGAATTCCACTAGCGGCAATAACGACGCTTGCAAATGGAACTCTTGTCTCCCAATTCGAATCTTCACGCCACAGATTTTATCTGCACACATCTAACACCCATTGGGCAACAACACATCCAACTTGTCCTTCGCCATCGAAGAAGGTACTCCGATACGTGATATAAATCCTTCGGACAAGGAGTGTGAAGCTCTTGTATCGAAGTGTGCTCTTGCCAGATTTTCACAAATCAAAACAAATCCTAAACAAGTAGTGGTAAGGTAACATGTGCATAACAAGTATTTAAAGAAAATAACTTGCTATAAATTAAACCGTACCTGTCACCACATCCGCCTGTTTGATGGCCTGCTATTGGCCAAGATTATACACCCTTGGTTGGGCCGAAGCATAATGGGACGCGGTTGACTCCACCTCCTTGACCTTCTCTTCATAAGTTTCTCCCGGCTTCCTTTCGGACTTGGGACGTACGCTCCAGCAATCGCGGGAAAAGTTCCCCGACTTTAAACAAGTAAAGCATGCACCCGGGGTCCGACCCGTAGTCGCCCCAGAAGCACCTGAAGAGGGAGCTGGACCAGAAGTCCTAACCTTCTTAAAGAATTTACGGTACCCAGACTTTGAGGTAGTCGGCACCTTGAACTCAGATTTCTTATCACCCAAGCTTTTCTTTGCTTGTACATTATTCATGTCCTTCTCCAAGGACCGGGTCGTGTTGACCAAGGTCAAGAAACCCTGCGTCATTGGCCCCGAGAGTAGTAGCCTCAAATCATCTCTCAACACTTCGTAGATTCGATTCATCTTACGCTGCTCATCCGCGATGGTGGAGCTAGCATATCGACTCAATCGAGTAAACTCATGTAGATATTCATCCACGCTACTGTCTCCTTGAACCAACTTAAGGAACTCGTTCTCCAACGCTATCCTCTGTGCCGAAGGGAGGTACCTAGCCAAGAACAGTCTCGAGAACTCCTCCATCGAGACATCTGTAAGTTGCCTACCTCTCAATAGATGCAGCTCCAAACCTTCCCACCACAGTCTCGCTTCAACGTCCATAAGGAACGAAGCAATAGTGGTCATTTGCCATGCTTCCATCTCCGTCACTGTCAAGACTCTCTTCATACGGGAGAGCCAGTCTTTAGCTTGAGATGGGGTTCCCAACCCCGAGAATACCGGAGGATTAAAGCTCATGACATGTTTGAGCTATCTCTCGGTTGTCGTCCTCAGCACCACCGGTTCCTTTACTACTTATTCCATCTTTCTCGGCTCTACCTCTATAAGAGGTACCTGCTCCATCGTTGGAGCAGGCTGCTGCATTTGCCTTGCAGGCTGCGCATTGATCATGGCAAGCACTGCTTTGGTAACCAATTGTATGGTCTCAGTCGATGGAGGTGTTGCTGGAGCATCATTTGGTGCACTGCTAGCCTAGAAACTCTACGTTCTGACGGCACAGCACCGCTTCTAGTCACCTATAGTGGTACAAAACACCGTTAAGAATCCAAACAAAATTGCAAACATCAATTATAGGAACACGCAGGTTCCCCAAACACGTGTATTTTCATTCCTAAGTGGACATTCATGGGTTCTTTTATTGTTATAACGATGACGCACATACATGTGCTCACCACCCCTTAAAAAGAATTCGCCCACGAATTCATTTAAGCCTGACTGAAACCAGTAGTCTGATACCAAATTGTAACACCCCCTATCCGTCGCATAGCATATAGTAGTAGGTCCGGCCGGGGCACGACGCCATATACCACAGACAAACCTGGTGGTTACTCAATGGAAACCATCCAACCAATCATAATGTCCTACACAGAGCATTCTAGCGGAAGCAGTTTTATAAGTTGCAATTAAAAGAACCCAGCAACAAGCATGAATGTCCACTAACAAGCCAAATAGGAATGAAGTACATACACAAGTACTGGCCTTAAGGCCTTACAAATGGTTTACTCTTATTACATGTTTTCCATACCACGGTACACAAGCCGGTCATACATGAACAAAAGCAAGTAAACACTCCAATTTGGTCTTCGAGGGCCGACTTCGCAATTTGGGCTTAGCCCGCTATTGACCGCTTGGTTCGGCAACACCTGCAAGAAACAAACCACCGCACAGTGGCAAACAAAGGTAACAGTCAGCAATGCTGACCAAATTACAACGATCCGGCCCACAATTCGGGGCGGCGATGCTCCTTCCCTGCATTTTATTAGCACAACCAAGCAGTAAATAAATACATTGCTCACAGGCGTTGGCACGCACGGCCACACGCCCCATGCTCTCAGGGCACATTCTCGGTGATCACAGTGTAAGTCTGCTGACTCACCACCGTCCCCGGGACGGCAATCTCTCGTCAGCATTTGGTCTTTCTGGCCACTGCCGAAGACCTTCCATCTATGACAACAGTAAGTGCCAAGTAACTTTAAGTCTCTTTAACCGAACGTCATAGAGCGGGTACGGTTCTGCCTAACCCGTTGCTCACACCGCAATGTTAATTTAAAACATATGCGCGGGTCAAACTTTCCCAAGTCCCAAAATATTTACACACAACACATAACCCAGTTATGGTCAAATTGGCTCCCAGGCCACCAAGTTGGGAAGATATCGCATCCGTCCAGTTTTTCGGGTGCACCTTAGGGTTAATCCCCAAGGCTCCCTGTTACAATCTACCATGTGGACAACCCGAAAAACAAACATTCGCACGGAGTCTTCTCCGGCATTTATGCAATGCAACATCACCGATCTAGACCAACATGTCCGGATAGGCTTCACACATCATGCCTATATCCGTTCTCGATTACGGACTCAACACAATGGGGACTATTCATGTCTACCCGAAGGAACGCCTCAAACTCACCGCAAACTCGCGAGAGCAGGCTTCCTATGCAAAAGAAGGAGAGCTTCACATGCTAAAGTAGAGAATCGTTACCCTAGTGTTCTTCCTTGGCGGCATGGAAATGTATGCGGATGAAAAGAAGGCAATCTCCTTGCCTTCGTAGATCCGAAGTCGGCTAGCGATTTGGTGCTCTAAAACTCCTCCAAAGACTGGATCTAAGCTTCTTCTTCCTCCTTTGCTCTCCCCTCTCTCTAGGATTTAGACAGAGAAATACGCCCTGAAATAATACTGGTTTTGAAACCCTTCCCTCGGGTATAACCCTTTCGGGATAACCACAACCGTCAGATCGCACAAAAAGGAAAAGCACGGCTATGATACAGGTCTGACCTGGACGAATGGGGCTAAACACCGCATGGTTCACCAATAGGAGCAGGGCACGTCTGCGTCAAAATATTGTCGGAACATTTAGTCAACTCCCGCCAAAACCCCAGCGTCAACACTCCGCGTCGACCAAGTCAGACACGACAAAATCAGCCCCCTGCTCGACGATCGTCGAACCAAGATCGTCGACCGCTGCCAGATCGTCGAACGAACATCTATAGTCCGATCGTCGAACACAAAGCTCTGGCCAAATCGTCAAATGCGCGGCCCCATCGTCGAACCCACGGCCCGATTGTCGAAACCAGAAAACTGCATGTTCGATGAACACGCGGCCCGATCGTCAAACCCACATAGGTGGCCCGATCGTCGAACACAGAATAGCTGGCCCGATAGTCAAACAAAGATAGCTGGCCCGATCATCGAACACAGATAGCTGGCCTGATCGTCGAATGCAGCATTGTGACCAGATCGTCGACCGCTGCTCGACGATCGTCGAACCCAGATTTCTGCCTGATCGTTTTTGCCAGATCTTTGAACTACCCCGACACGCCCTGGTACAGATTCGTCACCCGTCGCTCTTTTGAGTTTTGGGGCATTAAACTGTGTGCATGTTTTACCTGTGGAAAGCCGGGGCACTTTGCCCGTGACTGCTGGAGCGGACGTCCCAAGTCCGAAAGGAAGCCGGGAGCAACTTATGAAGAGTAGGGCAAGGCGGTGGAGTCAACCACATCCCATTATGCTCCAGCTCAACCGAGGGTTTATAATCTTGGCCAACAAGAGGCCATTAAATAAGTGGATGTTGTGACAGGTACGATTTAAATTTATAGCAATTTAAATTTTAAATACTTGTTATGTACGTGTTAGCTTAGCACTGCTTGTTTAGGATTTGTTTTGATCTGCGAGTATCCGGTGAGAGCACTCTTTGATTCCGGAGATTCACACTCCTTTTTGTCCAAAAGCTTCATATCGTGCATCGGAGTACCTTATTCGATGGCGGAGGACAAACTGGATGTTTTTTTGCCGAATGGATGTTCGATGCACGCGGATAGAATCTGTGGCGTTAAGATTCGTATCGGGAGTCAGGAGTTCCATTTGCTAGCGTCACTATTGCCACTAGTGGAGTTTGACGTAATATTTGGCATGGACTGGCTCTCGGAGCAGCAAGCTTATATTGATTGCGGTCGCAAGGAAGTCAAGTTGGGAACGTGTCGTGAGACGACTTTTACAGGCTTGAAAGGGTCGAGCAAGACGTTGATGTCTGCTCTTCAGGTGGTGAAGGCGGTTCGTGCTAGTTTAGAGCTGTTCTTTACACTAGTGGAGGTTGCAAAGACTAAACCTTCATTGGATAGTATTTCAGTGGTATCGGAGTACCCTGATGAGTTTCATGGTGAGCTTCCTTGAGCACCGCCTCAACGGGAGATAGATTTCACGATTGAGCTAGTGTTAGGTGTAAAACTTGTGTCACGCTCTCCATATCGGCTAGCGCCTAAGGAGATGGCAGAGCTGAAAGTTCAACTGCAAGATTTGTTGGAGCAAGGGTATGTGCGTCCATGTTCGTTGCCTTGGAGCGCACCGGTCCTCTTTATTAAGAAGAAGGACTGGAGCTTGAGACTCTGTATTGATTATCGGGAGTTGAACAAGCTAACGGAAAAGAACCAGTACCCGATCCTGAGGATTGATGACCTATTTGATCAGTTAGTCGGGTCGACGGTGTACTCGAAGTTGGATCTCAAGTCCGGTTACTATCAGCTGAGGATAAGGGAGAGTGATATCCCTAAGATAGCATTCAGTATGAGATACGAGCATTAGGAGTTTACGGTCATGACATTTGGGCTGACTAATGAGCCGTCAGTATTCATGGATTTGATGAATAGGACTTTCAGGGAGTACTTGGACCATTTTGTGATCGTCTTCATCGACGACATTTTGGTGTACTCGGAGAGTGAGGAAGATCACTTCAGGCATCTTCACTTGGTATTGGAGACGCTCAGGAGTAATCAATTATACGCCAAGTTCTCGAAATACGAGTTTTGGTTGTCCTTAGTGGCGTTCCTCGGTCATATAGTGAGCGGATAGGGGATCGCGGTGGATCCGGCGAAGATTGTTGCGATACGAGAGTGGCCTGTGCTTTCTATGATAGCGGATGTCCGGAGTTTTCTGGGTCTTGCCGGCTATTACAGGCGCTTCATGGAGAACTTCTCGCCGATAGGGTTACCTCTCACTACTTTGACGAGGAAGGAGCAGAAGTTCGTTTGGACGCTGGAGTGCGCACGAGCTTTTGAGGAGTTGAAGTGTCGGTTGACCACGGTACCTGTGCTGAGTTCGCCGAGTGGGATCGAATGCTTTGAAATCTATAGCGATGCTTTAGGCAGTGGCATAGGTTGTGTGCTACTGCAACACAGAAGCGTTATAGCATATGGCTCGAGACAGCTGAAAGTGCACGAGAGGAATTATCCGTTCCATGACTTGGAGTTAGCGGCCATGATTTTTGCCTTGAAGCTATTGAGGCACTACTTATATGGAGTAAGGATCGATAACTATACCGACCATAAGAGCCTGAAATATTTGCTGGATCAGAAAGATCTGAACAAGCGACAGCGTAGATGGATGTAGTTCCTGGGGGACTATACATTGAAGATCCACTACGTACCTGGTAAAGGCAATGCGGTTGTGGCCGTGTTGAGTCGCCAGACCCCAGCTCAAGCCAATTGGCTGTCGGTCCATGACGAGCGGTTGGTTCGGGAGTTGGAGGCTTTGGAGATCTCTTGCGTAGACAAGCAGTCGAGTGCTGAAGCGCTTTTAAACTGGGCGGAAGTTCAGTATGACCTGGCTGATCAGATTCAGCAGGCTTTGGATGTGGATATCCGCATGAAGCAGCTCATGATAGAGGCTCTAGATGGGTCAAATTCCCAATATGAGGTTGTGGATGGTTTGCTTTGGAAAGACGGTCATTTGTGCATCCCCAATGTGGGCACTTTGCGGTTGGAATTGTTGTACGAGACGCATCATACCAAGTGCACGATTCACCCGGGCAGCACGATGATGTACCGCGATCTGAAGAAATTTTTCTGGTGGCCAGGACTGAAGAAGGATGTTGCACTGTACGTGACAAAGTGTCTGACATGCGCCTTGGTGAAGGCGGAATCCCAAAAGCCGGTAGGATTCTTGAAGTCCTTGCCTATTTCGGAATGGAAGTTTGACGACATTACCATGGACTTTGTGCACGGGCTGCCGAGGTCGCAAAAAGGGAACAACGCCATTTGGGTGGTCGTAGATCGTCTAACGAAGGTGTCACATTACATTCCTCATAGGAAGGATGATCCGGTTGAGAAATTCGCAAAGTTATATATGGACAACATAGTGCGGCTTCACGGTGTGCCCCGCAGCATCGTGAGTGACCTAGATGGGTGGTTCACGTCCAATGATTGGAGGCTGGTGCAACAGATGTTGGAGACATAGCTGAGTTTCAGCACAGCCTTTCATCCGCAGACGGATGGGCAGACCGAGAGGGTCTATAGGAAAATGGAAGACATGCTTCGCATGTGCGTCCTGGATTTTGGAAAGTAGTGGGTGGACCACTTATACTTGGTGGAGTTCGCGTACAACAATAGCTACCAGGCGAGCATACAAATGGCGCCCTTCGAGGAACTTTATGGTAGAAGATGTTGTACGCCGTTGTCTTGGTTGGAAACAGGTGAGTCAAAGTTGTACAAACGCCAAGAGGTGGAAGATGCTACTTCTTTGGTGCGAACCATTCGGGAATGTTTACTAATCGCTCAAGACCGCCAGGCTAAGTACTACAATTTCAAGCACCAAAATATGGAGTTCGCTATTGGCGACTGGGTGTACTTGAAGATCAAGTCGTTCAAGGGTGTCTCGCGGGTGCGGAGTTTAAAGAAGCTAAGCCCGAGGTACCTTGGACCGTTTGAGGTTCTGGAGCAGATTGGTGAAGCAGCTTATCGTTTAAAGCTATTAGTGGAGCTTAGTAGTCTACATGATGTATTCCATATATCGGTACTACGGAAGTCGGTGCAAGAGCCTTCGCAAGTGATCGCGGTGGATCAAGTGTCGGTCGAGAATGGGTTGACGACAAAGGTCAAGCCCGTTCATATAGAGGACTCAGAAGTCAAGCGACTACGCAACAAAGAGATCAGGATGGTTAAGGTCCGTTGGGACAATTGCGGTCGAGAAGAGCTCTCTTAGGAGCGAGAGCAGACCATGCTTGAGGTGTATCCCAAGTTGTTTCACTGAGGTACCGTTTAAGTTTTATGTTTCTTTCCTTTATGTAATTTCGAGGATAAAATTCTTTTAAGAGGGAGAGAGTTGTAACACCCCGAAACTCAAAAGAGCGACCGGAGGCGTTTTGGACCAAATTTGGAATTTGGCAGGTGGCACACAGACTGGGACACGGGCATGTCCTTGGGCATGTCGTGTTTAGGTCGATGATTTGGCCGAGAGGTCGACGAATTCTCGAGTCGACGATCGTCGAGCAGCGAATACGGCCTGAGACATGGAGTGTCTCAGGGCGTGTCGAGCACATGTCGACGATCTGCCTAGGAAGTCGACATTTTTGCTCGACGATGTGTCGAGACAGGGAACACGGCCTATGACACGGTTGTGTCCAAGGCTGTGTCGGGTGGTCGCCGAACTGTGCTCGACGAAGTGTCGAGACAGTGAACACAGCCTGGATCCCAGACGTGATCGGGTTGGACAGACGTGTCAAATAAGACACGGGCGTGTCCAAGACCCGTGTGAGTCTCGGGTTGGTGTTGGTCCTATGTTGATGGAGGAACACGCCCGGGAACACGAGCGTGTACTGGCTAACACAGGCGTGTCAGGTCAAACACGGGCGTGTCGGGTGCCCTTGTGTTTTTCGAGACGTGTCGATTTTGACGGCGAATGGGGGACACGGCCCTGGACACGGGCTTGTCGCAGGCCGTATTCGGCCCTGGTTTTACCTTTCAGGCCCGAATCATGGTCGTTCGTTTCTTTAATTTGGGATCCGACGGCTGGGGGCTGCTAGTGCTAGGATATACCCGAGATTGGGCCTTTGAAACACTCATTTCACTTGAGTGGTTCTCTTTCTAAGTCTAGAGAGAGGGGAGAGCAAAGGAGGAAGAAGAAGCCTAGATCCGGTCAGCGGCGGAGCTTCGGAGCTCCAAATCGCTAGCCAACTTCGGATCTACGGAGGCAAGGAGATTGCGGTGCTTTTCATCCGCGTACATTTCCATGGAGCCAAGGAAGAACGCTAGGGTAACGATTCTCTACTTGAGCATGTGAAGCTCTACTTCTTTTACATAGGGAAGCCCGCTCTCGCGATTTTGCGGTGAGTTTTAGTCATTCCTTCGGGTAGACATGAATAGTCCCCATTGAGTACATGTAGAGTTTGTAATTGAGAACGGATATATGCATGATGTGTGAAGACTACCTGGACAAGTTTGTCTGGATCAGTGATGTTGCATTGCTTGAAAGGCCGGAGAAGATTTCGAGCGAATGTTTGTTTTTCGGGTTTTCTACGAGGTAGATTACAATAGGGGGCCTTGAGGATTAACTCCAAGGTGCACCCGAAAAACTGGGCAGATGCGTGGTTCTGCCATCTTGTAGGTCTGGGAGCCAACTTGAACATAACTGGGTTATGTGATGTATGTAAACGATTTGGGACTCGGGAAAGCTTGGCCCATGCATATGTTTTAAATTAACATTGTGGTGTGAGCAACGGGTCAGGAAAAACTGTACCCACTCTATGTCGTTCGGTTAAAGAGACCTAAAGCTACTTTGCACTTACCGTTGGCATAGATAGACGGTCTTAGGCAGTGGCCAGAAAGACCAAATGTTCACGAGATATTGCCATCCAAGGGGCGGTGGTGAGTCGGCGGACTTAGACAGTGATCACCGAGAATGTGCCCTGAGAGCACGGGGCGTGTGGCCATGCGTGCATGTGCCTGTGATGTAGTGTTATTACTCTACTGCCTAATTATGCTAATAAAGTTTAGGGAAGAAGCATCGCCGCCCCGAATTTGGGGGCGGGATCGTTATAATTTGGTCAGCATAGCTGACCGTTGCCTTTATTTGCCACCATTGCGGTGGTTTGTTGCTTGCAGGTGCTGCAGCACCAAGCGGTAACTAGCGGGCTAAAGCCCAAGTTGCTGAGCCGGCTCTCGAAGGCCTAATTTTGAGTGTTTTTTTGTTATTCATGTATGGCCGGCCTGCGTGCTGAGGTTTGGAAAACATTGATATTCAAGCAAACTATTGTAAGGCCTTAATGCCAGTACTTGTGTATTTGTACATTCATTCCTGTTGGCTTTGTAGTGGACATTCATGCTAGTAGCAGGGTTCTTTTATTTGCAACTATTAAAATTGCTTCCGCTAGAATGACTTTGTGTAGGACGTTGGATTGGTTAGATGGTTTCCATTGAGTAACCACCCGGTCTGTCTGTGGTATATGGCGTCGGGCCACGGCCGGACCTACTGCTTTGTGCTATGCGACGGATAGGGGGTATTATTCGCCCTGACATCATAATTATGACGCCGACCAACCAAAAAATGACATCAGAAAATTGGGGGTGTTATAGTCACACACACTAAAAATAAGTTTTGTCCTGAAACTTAACACAACCTCAAAACCAAACCCAAAACAAAATCCAATTATTATCAAAATCACTGAAGACATACCTGATCTAAGGGAAAAGATGCGGATGAGATTCTCTAATCGCCGACTCCAATTCCCATGTCGCGCTCTCGACATCATGATTTCTCCAGAGAACCTTAACCATGGGGGATGGTCTTCCTCCGCAACACTCGATCTTGAGAATCCAGAATACGAACAGGTTCTTCTATATAAGAAAGGTTGGGCTGAATCTGGGGCACTGAGTCGAGGACTTGACGATCATTATGAATACACTCCTGCAATAGGCTCACATGGAACACATCATGGACAACAGGGAAGGTGGCAGGCAACTCCAGCTTATATGCTGATACACCGATGAGTTCAAGAATCTGAAAAGGTCCCACATACTGGGGGTCTAACTTATGGTTCCTTCCAAACCTTTTAACACCAGATATCGGAGAAACTTTCAAAAAAACCATGTCCCCAACAGCGAACTCCAGATCAACCCTTCGTTGATTCGTATATTTCTCATAACATTCTTGTGCCATACTGAGCTTTTCTGAATATGAGCCACGACACAATTCATCTCTTCTAAAGCTTTTGGACCTAGCAAAGGTCTCTCACCAACTTCAACCGAAAACAAAGGAGTCCTACAATGCCTCCCATACAAGTCCTCAAACGGGGCCATCTGCAGACTCTCTTGATAACTATTATTGTATGCAAACTCCATGAATCTGAGGCATTCATCCCAAGCACCACTGTAACGCCCATGAGTTTCCGGCATTTATGTAATCCTCTTGTTGACGTCATAATGACGTAAGGGGCGTTACGTTAACGTGGAGTTGACGACGCGGCGCCGTTAGTGCGTTTTCGCATCTATTCGATCGAGTCGACCAAATTCGTGAATCCTTGCTGAATATGGAAAATTTCACATTGGAAAATTAAATTGATTAATTTTTGATATGATCGTCAAGTTTCATCGCGATCCGAGCAATATTCGAGCCTCGACGAATTTCTGAAGTTTTGTAGAATTTATGTTCGCCGTAGACTTGAAAATCTATATCTCAAGAACGGCTTGTCGTATTTTGATTTTGACTTCGCCGCTGTATTCGTATTGTCTGTGTTCGCCTACGTGTGAGTTTCATTCAATTCGGCGCGTGTTTGGGCCTGCGTTTTGATCTCGCGTTTTCTTATTCAAAAATATATAAATATGATTATTTTAATATTAAAGTACTATTCAAATATGAAAAGTACTGTTCATTCTTATAGTTTGATCAAAAGGTTTGATTTGCAAAAAAATTGTTTTCCACGCAATTTTTACTCGAGTAATTTTCCTCCTCTCGTGTAGGTGTGCTGTTCATGGAAATTTTTACTCGAGTAAATTATCTCCTCTCATGTAGGTTGTCCTGTTCATGGAAATTTTTACTCGAGTAATTTTCCAGCTTCTCGAGTATGTCTACTATTCATGCAATTTTTCTCTCGAGTGCTCTGGTCTGCCTCTCGTGTACTGCATCCATGTCCTCGAGTACTAAGTTTTAGTACTCGAGTAAATTAATTCTGCTTCTCGAGTGATCTTTTCACCTCTCGAGTGACGCTTCTTGTTACTCGAGTGCTGCTTTCAGCCACTCGATTAGCCTATTTTCTATCTCTCGAGTACCTGTAAACTTGTTCTCGAGTGGTCTGCCGCCCTTCCCGAGTAGTCCGTTGCAGTTTGTGTTCGAGTGCGGTTTTGAGAGTCAAAGCTATATCGTATAAATAAATGGTTAACATGAAATTTGTTCGTCTCGACGAGATCTACAACTTTTATGTTGGGCACTGTTCGATTTGAAATAATCCTAAATCTCTATTTTCATCTTCCGCGCACCAACTCGTAGATAGTTCG
This sequence comes from Platanthera guangdongensis, assembly GCA_039583875.1. Taxonomy (NCBI): domain Eukaryota; kingdom Viridiplantae; phylum Streptophyta; class Magnoliopsida; order Asparagales; family Orchidaceae; genus Platanthera; species Platanthera guangdongensis. The sequence continues at coordinate 161,326,554 of CM077152.1, read as the reverse complement.
TTTTAGACAAATATATATATATATATATATATATATATATATATATATATATATATATATATATATATATATATATATATATATATATATATATATATATATACTCTTATACTTATAAAATAATATAGATCTTCATCTTCTTCCTCACGTCATCACCGAAGCAGAGAAGCAAGAGCGAGCCATAGAATGTCCATTCGTGAAGCTTCAGATCGCCGCCGTCGGAGCTACGGTGCTCGGAATCGCAAACCGAGCATAGATCCGGAAAGCTCTTAACGTGATCTTCACATTCGTTGTAAGTATTTCTCATTTCGTAGAAGTTTTTCGTTAGGGTTTTCGGCCCTAACCTCTCTCCCGGCCTTGATCTTGTAGTTTCTGCTTCCTCGCGTCTTCTTTTGCCCCAATCTGCGATTTTGTGCGATTCAGAGGATTTTTTCGGTAAAACTGAGGCAAGTGGTGTACTTGCTCTCCCTCTTGTTCCTTTATTCTAAATTTTTGCTACATTTATTTTAGATTGTCATGTTTCAATTACTTAGAAACTTGTCCTTACATTCTAATTTTGTTTCTCTTTTCCTTGAATTGCGACTTGCTTTCCCTAAAAGCATACCCGCAAAATTTTAGTCCATAGAATTGGTAAACAAATCGGTTGTCGTGACATTTTAACTATCGAGTCATCTTGATCGTTGTGACACCTTGTGCATTCCGTTTTTTTTTATTGAACTTCACTTTGTTTGACCTTGAAATGTCTTTATATAGTCCACATTGATTGTTGACCATGAGTCTGTGATGAATAAAAAGGAACTCTGCTTGTATAATTATGTAACTAAAGAAACACTGATGGATTGTGTGCGTCGGGGTTTCTCCCTCGGCATAGTGCCTTATGCTTGAGTCTGTGTGCGTTGTGGACTTTCATCCCTGAAAAATTACCTTTGCATGGTCTGTGCGCGTTGGGGTTTCTCGCTCAGCATGGTGCCTGTTGGCTGGGTTTCTGCGCGTTGTGGACCTTTTCACCGGCACAGTAATCTTTATTGTTGAGCTGATTAGGCTCATTTTTATTGATGAATAACATGAATATTAATGACAGATGAAAGTTTGAATTTCTGATGTTTGTGCTTTGTTCTGTCCTGATGATGTGATTAGCCATTTTTGCAGGGCAAGATTTCCTTTTGCTTACCTTTACTTTGTTGCTGACCCTTTTGTTGTAGTCGCTTTACAATTTCCTTCACTTTGAGGTTTGTTTAGTCTGCCTTTACTCTTTGCACCATATGTATCTTGCTTCTGAAGTGTTCTTCTTTTGAATGCCTCAGGATTAGAGGAGTAGTAGGTTTAGCTAAATGTGTTGCGCTTCTGGTGTTGTCGGTTGCTGTGGCCGTTAGCTTCCACCTCAGAGCTTTTAGGTAGTGACTTTGTTTAGACTTATCAGATTTTACTATGTGTTCGTGTCAGTTGTTGACGCTCACAGTCTTTGACTTTTTCTGTAGTATACTACTTGTTGCTTTTACTGCTATTGTTCTTTTACCTGTTTATACTTGCTCTCTAGGAAGGATTTATGTTAGAATGCATTTAAATATTTTAAAATATACAAAACTGCATTCTGCAGTATTAACATGACATGACTTTTAACTGCTAAATCTACTACTTTTAAGCATTATAAAAGTCCTCTATATATATTAAATATAGAAGTCACATCATCATTTTAAGATACTGAACCTTCAATCTCATATAGGTTAACAAATGAATTAACTCAGTAATGTTCGCCGCATAAAACTTATATATTTTCTCACCTATGGACTAGTGATCCACCAGACCGAGGGACACTATCATTAACTCTAATAATTTATATGCATTGTTTTTAACTTAAATTCTTAAATCTTTACATGAAGTAAATGTGAGGACGGGTTGCATGAGTGTCTGCAGTTTTCCCCTGCACGGGGTGGTATCACGACGCGTATTTTGACTACTCTGACGTATTTTTGAATACTGAGAAAATGCGGGTCGTGACAGTTGGTGTCAAAGCCAGGTTTGCTAGAGGTTTGGTTGGTTTGGCAAGGTAGTTGAACAACTTTCCCATAAGCAAAACTCTAATCATATCATTTCATTGTATACACACACCAATATGTCATCAGTAGATCTTGATGGAAGCACAAACACTACACTCATAGCATGATAAGAAGTATACTGGAGAGAATCTCACCCTCAACTGTTCTCCTAGTCTGATGGTTATTGTTCTCTGGCAAAATCAGGATGCTAGAGGTGCAACTTGGGAATTAGAATCCGCAATGAGAGAATCTCACCCTCAACTGTTCTCCTAGTCTTCCCCGGTTAGTATTCTTGTTTAAAGAATTCTTCTATCATGTCTGTTCCTCTGCCCTCTTGTTTCATTTCGTGTTCCAAGATTCGGGATGAAACTTCCTTTTTGGAGGGTGGCTGTAACACCCCTGAGTTTCCAACAATTATTTAATCCTTTTGTTGACGTCATAATGACGTAAGGGGCGTTACGTTAACGTGGATTTGTCGGCACGATGCCATTAGTGCGTTTTCGGATCTATTCGATTGAGTCGACCAAATTCGTGAATCCTTGTCGAGTATGGAAAATTTCACATTCGAAAATTAAATTGATTAATTTTTGACATGCTTGTAAGGTTTTGTCGCGATCCGAGAGATATTCTAGCCTCGGCGAATTTCCGAAGTTTTGTAGAATTTATGTTCGCCAAAGACTTTGAAAATTTATATCTCAAGGAAGGCTTGTCGGATTTTGGTGTTGACTTCGTCGTTGTGTTTGTAGCGTATGTGTTCGCCTACGTTGTGAGTTTCGTTCAATTCGGCGCGCGTTTGGGTCTCCGTTTTGATCTCGCGTTTCCTTATTCAAAAATATATAAATATGATTATTTTAATATTAAAGTACTATTCAAAAATGAAAGGACTATTCATTCTTATAGTTTGATCAAAAGGTTAGATTTGCAAAAAAAATAATCTTCATGCAATTATTACTCGAGTAATTTTCCTCCACTCCTGTAGGTGTCCTGTTTTTGGAAATTTTTACTCGAGTAATTTTCCTCCTTTCGTGTAGGTTGTCCTGTTCATGGAAATTTTTACTCAAGTAATTTTCCTGCTTCTCGAGTAGGACTACTGTTCATGCAATTTTTTTATCGAGTGCTCTGGTCTGCCTCTCGTGTACTGCATCCATGTACTCGAGTACTAAGTTTTAGCACTCCAGTAAATTAATTTTGCTTCTCGAGTGATCTTCTCACCTCTCGAGTGCCGCTTCTTGTTACTCGCGTGCTGCTTCCAACCACTCGAGTAGCCTATTTTCTGAAACACCTCCATTCGTTACATGACATATAATAGAAGGTCCGGCCGGGGCCCCACACCATACGCCACAAACAGGCGGCAAAGTTACAGGTTAATATCAGAGTTGTGCATCCTAATACAGAGCATTCGAGCGGAAGTTTTTACGTTGATTGAACTCAGCTCATTAGAATGTCCACTATATATAAACCAACATTTATATATATCACACCACGAAGGAATGTTATACAAGTACACAACAAGCTTGTCCTTATGGACTTACAATTAAGCTTAGAACATATAGCTTCCATACATCAGCACGCAGGACGATCACACTTGATCAATATCTCATATACACTTCTTTGGCCTTCTAGGGCCAGCATAGCAGTAGCGGCAGCGACAGCAACATCAAGGGCTTCAGCACCCTATTCCCGCTCGTCTCTCCTGCACCTGCACAAGACGGTCCACCGCAACGGTGGCAAACAAAGGAACGATCAGCGTTCAACTGACCAATTTATAACAATCATACCCCTTACCCGGGGCAGTGGCATTTCTTCCCTGCAGGCATAGCATTTTACAAGTAGATATAACACACAATGTGCGTTCACGCACAATTCACATATCACAAACATCACCGACGCGACCCGACGCTCCGTGTACTCAGGGCACATTATTGGTGTACCAGATAAACCAGTCGCTCACTACCATTCAAGGCCCGAAGCCCAACGGCAAACTTGAGCATTTTTCTCCATGGCTCTTAGCCAGAGACTTAGTCTTATAACGACCCGAGATTGGCCCGTAGGCCCACATGGTATCGTAGCGCACAGACCTAAGACAACTACCGAGTTCTAGGTGCCCAGGAATACATGGCAGATAACCCAAATAAAGTTCATCCTTTACCTGTTGCTCAAACCGTTAGTTCAATGCAAAAACTAATACAGGTCGGCATCCCCTTTTCCGTTCGGCACGAGGCCTTTTAAAGAGCTCATCAAGATCACAAATAACCATGATGTCCCTGAAAGACTGACTTCACAATCATAGGTGAACTATGAGCTATCGCCAATGGCACTCACTCTTGCCCGACGTTAGCGACAGAACTCACTTTTCATCCCTAATCCTAACCTTTTCATTCATAGTATACAACACAAGCACTGAGTGGGTATTTTCCTGGACTTTCATTCCGGTACTTCCTGCTACTATCCTAAACAGACATAACCTACTGAGATCACAAACATAATCATTCATACACGGAGTCTTCTCCGGTGTGCAACAAAAAACAACAGCAATCCAGACCAACCTGTCCAGATTGCTTCACACAGTATGCATATTTCGTACTTCACATTTTCGGATCTACATGTAAGACATCTTGGGGATCTCCAGTGAAAGTGAGGTGTTAGATCTGAAATACTCTAGAGGAGGGGGGGGGGGGAATAGAGTATTCTTAAATTCTTTATTGCTTTTGCTGTAAATAAAGAACTGCAGAATAAAATTAATAAAGCATAAACACAACAATCCTAAATAGGCACAAACACAACAAGAACAAAAAGAAAGGGCATCCATACAACACAAGAAATTGTATTTGTTCCCCAACCTGGGTACATCCACTCTTCTATCTCCCGGGTAGGAATCCACTCAGATTTTTGATCAGGTGCCTGACGCCAATAGGCTTTTGATCAGGTGCTGAAAAACCAAACCTCAAGTCTTTTGGTCAGGTGAGTTGCAACAAGGAATAACTTTTGAAGGGAGTTATAACCCTTTGTACAGTTGGGGGATGAGAGATGATATTGTCTTCTCTTTCTTAATATACAACTGAGAAGACTTAAGTGGAAATGATATTCGCAAAGAGCTCCCCCTGAGATGAAGAATGGTTCAGGAAAAGCTGGAGCTTTGCTTCAGGGTGATAGGTCTTCAGTCTTTATCAGCCTTGACCAGAGAGTATTCAGGAACTTCTTGACAGATGGATTGTTTGTTGTCTTTTGAAGTGTCCTGGAGTGTTGAAGAAAGAAGACTCTTGATTTTGATTTGGTGTTCTTCCTCTTCAGATAGCTGATGTTCTTCTAGCCTAGGGCTTCTTTTCTATATCAGAGTTCTCTATCTTTTTATCAGAGTTCTGTCAAGAGAGAACAACAGAGAATTCCTTGTTGTAGACTAACTAGCTTTGTATCTATCTTGTCTGTCTTTCTCTGTACTGTCTTTCTGTATATGTCTGTGTATTTTCCGTATCTCTCTCCAGGAAAGGAGAGGATATTTCTTTTATATTTTTGGTCAAGAAATTCTCTTTCGGAATTTGAATTCTTCTGCCTTAATTGCTGACGGCCTTGAGAATAAACTGCATTGATTTATTTCCCCAACTGTCCCATGGAAAAACGACAAGCAATAATCCTAGAGAAGACCATAATCAATGCTATGTTTAACGATTATATTCAAAGAATATTTTAGCATTAATTACTCAGGAATTATTGCAATAGGAAGGGGACAGAATGAAGGAAATAACTAAGTCTTGTTTCGTCAAATAGAGAACAAAAATCGTCGAGCTGAGTTCACAGTTCGTCGAGCTGAGAAGCTGTGTTCGTCGAGCTGAGAAGCTGTGTTCGTCGACCAGATGGCTTCTGTTCTTCGAGCTAATTTCTGATATCGTCGAGCAGAGAGTAGAACTGCATTGATTAGAAACTTTGACAATTCTGTTTATGGAGTTCGTCGAGTTGATAACTGGTTTCGTCGACTGAAGTTCAGCAAAATATTTCTGGACTTAGAATATTTTAGATGCTTCTAGAATGAAATGTTGAAGTGAAGTGTCCAGAAATCGTCGACGTGAGAATTTGTTTCATCGAGCTGAGGACCACTAACTGCTACTTCATAACTCTTGCCAAAGTGGTCAAAGTTCGTCGAGCTGAGAATCTTGACTTCGTCGATTGGAGAAGATTCTGGACTAAGGAAATTGAGAGGCTTCTAGATTAATAAGTTGAAGTAGAGAATCCAGAAATCGTCGACTAGAGAACTAAGTTCGTCGACTGGAGTTTAGAGAATAAAGTCTGGACTTGGAATGCTGAAGGTAGAGTCCAAAGATCGTCGACCTGAGAATCAAATTCATTGAGTTAAGCTCAGAGAATTTTCTCTGAGATCGTTGAGCTGAGCACGACAATTGTTGACCTGAGTTCGACGAACATCGAACTCATTTTACTGAGTCTTTGGAAATTTTCTATGTTTTGAGTCTCTGGCAGTCTGATGATGGCTGGTCCATGAGATGTTGAAACTAAGGACTTGGCCTAGACTCTAGGACACAACTATGACCCTAGCTATACAAGATAGGTCATATGATAATAATTTAGTGAACCTAGCCCAAATCAAACTATGGATCCAACAATCTCCCCCTATTTGGGTGAGGTCACTAATTACAGACTCAAACTAAACTGAAAATAAGCAAAGTAAGAATGTATATATCTGGGAGAGAGAATTAACACATGCAGCAGATATATATATACCTAAGCTTTGTATAAAAAATAGAAAGCAGTTATAAAACATTTTATAACCTAAATAGTTTAGAGATCATTTCTTCTGCTTCTTTTCCTTAGGCTTCTCCTCTTTACCTTTATCTCCAGGCTTGGTAAAAATAATTTCCCTGTTGGGATCAGCAACTTGCACCTTAGTCATTGTCATATCAGTAGCCCCTATGATTTTCAAAGATGTGGCGCTGGGCACTACTGTTTCTGGATGCAATTTCATGTAATCATCAACATTGAAAAATTTGTTAGCGTTTTCAAATCTTTTGAGCTCTTCCTTCCTGTATTTAGCATGGTAGTATATTCTGAGGGATCCTTTCCTTCAGCTCTAGCTTTGTTGATCATAGAAAGGCCAACAAGTTCTTGGAACCTGGCCATCCTAGCAGTTGTTGTAACACCCCCTATCCGTCGCATAGCATATAGCAGTAGGTCCGGCCGGGGCCCGACGCCATATACCACAGACAGACCGGGTGGTTACTTATGGAAACCATCCAACCAATCTCAACGTCCTACACAGAGCATTCTAGCGGAAGCAGTTTATAAGTTGCAAAACAAGAACCCAGCACAAGCATGAATGTCCACTAACATGACAATAGGAATGTATACAAAAATACCCAAAATATTCGGCCTTAAGGCCTTACAAAATGTTTCACTTGTCTTTTACATGATTTCCAAACCTCGGCTCGCAGGCCGGCCATACATGAAGAAAACATAAAACATTTCCACTTGGGCCTTCGAGGGCCAGCTTTGCAAAAAGGGCTTTAGCCCGCTATTGACCGCTTGGTCCAGCTGCACCTGCAAGCAAACAAACCACCGCACGGTGGCAAACAAAGCAACGGTCAGCAATGCTGACCAAATTATAACGATCCCGCCCCCAACCCGGGGCGGCGATGCTCCTTCCCTGCATTTCATTAGCACAAGCGAGCAATGCATATAATCATAGCCATTTCATCACAGACGTTGGCTCGTACGGCCACACGTCCCGTGCACTCAGGGCACATTCTCGGTGAACCGGTCGATGCTACGTCAATTTAAGCCATTAACATTCCGGACTCACCACCGCCACTTGGACGGCCATTCCTATGAGCAATTCGTCTTCATGGTATTGGTCACGTCAATTTAAGTCATCGACCACCGAAGACTCACATCTATGCCAACGGCGAGTGCCATGTACTTTAGGTCTCTCTAACCCGAACGACATAGAGCGGGTACGACTCCATCTAACCCGTGCTCACATCGCAACGACAATTTAAGCCATATGCGCGGGTCAAACTTTCACCGAGTCCCATTCTAACACAAGTCACATAACCCCGTTATGTTCAAGTTGGCTCTCAGGCCACCAAGTTGGCAAGACCTCGTGTCCGCCCAGTTTTCCGGGTGCACCTTTGGGTTAGTCCCCAAGGCTCCCTGCTGCAATCTACCGCGTAGAAAACCCGAAAAACACCAAATAGCACGGAGTCTTCTCCGGCCTTATGCAATGCAACATCACCGATCCGAACTACATGTCCGGGTAGGCTTCAACCAAAATGCCTATGTCCGTTCTCGCATACGGACGCTAAACAACGGGGACTTCACATATCTACCCGAAGGAACGCCTCCAACTCTCCGCAAACTCGCGAGAGCGGGCTTCCTATGCAAAGAAAAGAGCGACTCATGCTCAAGATGAGGATCGTTACCCTTGCGGTCCTCTTTGGCGCCATCGAAAAGTAATCGGATGGAAATCACCGCACTTGCGTTGCCTCCGTGGATCCGGAGTCGGCTTGCGATTCGGAGCTCCGAAGCTCCTCCAATGGCGGATCTAGCTCCTCTTCTTCTTGCCTTAGCTTTTCTTTCTCCAAGGGTTTGGAGAGATAACAAGTGGAAAAAGTGAGGGTTTTCTAAGTCAAAACCCGGGTATATCCCTTCAGGAACAACCCCCAGCCATTGGATCCTCAGTCAAAGAAATGAACGGCTTCGATTCGGGACTGAAATGCCCAATCTGGGCCGAACACGGCCTGGCACACGCCCGTGTCCAGGGCCGTGTGCCTCATTCGCCGTCAAAATCAAATCACCTGGAACCTCACACGGGCATCGAACACGCCCGTGTTCGATCTGACACGCCCGTGTTCCAACTGACACGGCCGTGTATCTGGCCGTGTACCCCATGATTTTCTCCCGTTTCCAACCCGAGCGCTGACACGGGTTCGGACACGCCCGTGTCCTTGCCCGTGTCACCTTGACACGCCTGGGCTCCAGGCCGTGTACAAGGTCTCGGCACTTCGCGGCTAAGTGTCGACACGGGTCGACACGCCCTGCGACACGCCCGTGTCGCAGGCCGTGTGCCAGGTCTCGACACACTGTCGACACCAAAGTGTCGACTTCGCGGGACGAGTGTCGACACGGGTTGACACGCCCTGCGACACGCCCGTGTCTCAGGCCGTGTGCCGTGTCTCGGCACAACTTCAAAGCACTGTGTCGACTTCACGGCTAAGTGTCGACACGGGTCGACACGCCCTGCGACACGCCCGTGTCGCAGGCCGTGTGCCCAGTCTCGACACAATGTCGAGACCAAAGTGTCGACTTCACGCCTTAGTGTCGACACAGGCTTGACACGCCCTGGGACACGCCCGTGTCCCAGGCCGTGTGCCTGCAGCCAGAACTCAAACTGGCCCAAATTATTCCCCTTTTGCTCCTTTGAGTTTCGGGGCGTTACAGTTGTTGCTGTTTCTGGATCTTCAAAAGGTACAGGTGGAGAAGCAGGTCTGTTAGAGCTTTCATGTTGTTGATGTTCATGAAGTTTTTGCTGTTTTTTTTGTGGATGTTGTTGTTGTTGTTGAGGTTAGTGCTACTTGCCAGATGGATACTGTCTTTGCTGGCTGCTTTCTGAGGATGGCGATCTACCCTGATGTCTTTGATAAGTTTGAAATTGGGTAGTCCTTTGAGAAGTTGTGCCTGAAGCACCAGCAGCTGGAGGGGGAGGTGGAGGAGGGTCCTTTCTATATCTGTGAGTTGGTGGAGGGGAATATCATCTGCTTCTCTTTCTATCTTTCTGTTCATTCTTAGATAACCACATCCAAGCAGGCATTCCCTTATAAGGAGTAATCTTCGGGAGGATATAGTAAGGAGTATCATTTGTTGGATTGAGCTTTGGAGCAGGAGGAGGAGGTGCTTTCCTTTTCTTAGATACTTTCTTCTTCTTTGGATCCTCATCTGAATCCTCATCTTCATCATCATCCTCATCTTTAGACTCTTGGGGATTATCATATAAATCATTCAAAGCTTTCAGGGCCTTAGCAGAAATAATAGGTTTCTCAGTCTGAGATGGAGCTGGAGGAGAAATTGCAATTGGATCTGGAGCTGGAGAGCTGTCTATGATAGTGCTTTCAGCAACTGCCTTATTCTCTTCTTCAATATCAGCCAAGATCAAAGCATCAAGATCTGGCATAGGAGAGTCATCCATTACAATGGTTGCGGTAGAAAACATTTCTGGAGGGGGTGGAATGACTATAAGCTCTAGAGCAGCAAAACTGTCTTTGAGTTTCTTAGCAACTGTGGGACTTATAGGAGAAGAATAGGGAACAATAGACGAAGATGGCTTAATATAGTCTGCTGGAAGGAAACTCAAATATGCAGTATCAAACCTTTTCAACAAATTTACTAAATCCATTGTGGGATTTATAATGAAATCACCAACAGTATTTATTTCTGCTGTTACTGACTCATCCATGTCCATGTCAGTTTCAAGAAAATGAATAAAATCAATTAAATCTAACTCAACATCTGCATCTACTAGTACTTCTACTAGAACTTCTGCTGCTACTACTGTGTCTGCTGCTGCATCTGCTAATGGTTCTGCTGTTGCATCTGCTATTGGTTCTACTGCAACCTCTTCATCAAGCATCTCCCCCTACCTGGTTTCAGTGTGAACTGGAGACAGGTCCCTTACTGAAGATGGGGCAGCAGTGAGGGAAGAAATCTGGGCAGAGAGGGAAGATATAGAGGTAGCAAGAGGTGTAATGGACTATGCTATTATTGTTTTGAGAGTGGTGTGATGTGGGCAAGGATAGAAGAAATTTTGGAGGGGTCCAATGGTGGAGTTGCAGAATGTGTTCCAGAAGGTGGTTGCTTGGAGACATATGGAGGGATGGTAGTAGTGGGTGGGGTTGGAGGAGGAGCATCTGGCATTTGGACATCCTGTGTGGATTGATTTGGAGGAGAAGGAGTAGTGGGAGGAGATGATAGTAGATTGAAAGATGTTATAGAGGACAAATGTGGTGGAAGAGGAGATGAAGGTGGTGTTGGAGTTGGTGAAGCATGAGGAGATTGGGCTGGTGTTCCATATGGAGATGGAGGATGTGTAGGAAGATGACTATGTGTTGGAGAGATATGAATGGGGGAAGATGGAAGTGTGGGAGTATGAATGATGGTGTGGACTGTGGAAGGGATTTGGATTTGGATAGCTAGAAGAGATGAAGGTGGGGGTGAGATCTCTTCAGCAGGGTGGGGAGTGGCTATTACAGCCCTTATGCTCTCAGAAGCTCTGGTGGCAGAGGAGGAGGCCTTCGACGGCTTTGTTATTGTCCTCTCCCACCTGCCAAACAAGGCACAAGTAAGCCTTTTGCTGGCATTGATGAATATAGTAGGGGAGAACAATGATTTAGCAGCTTTTTCCTTCAAAACAATTTGCAGGATCCTTCCAAAATAAACTTCCTCTTTGTTGTTCTTTTTATTGATCAGGTCAAAGATGATCTGAGACCATTCCACTTATTTCTTGTTGACTACTGCACAAATAACCATAAATTGATGACTGGTTATATAATCGTGTGCTGTATGCTTGCCGAGCAAGAATTTCCCAATAAAATCTGCAAGAAACTTAAATTCTACAGACAAATGTTTCTTCAGCAATTTATTAGGATTTTTTCTAGAGTAACCAATCATACTCATCATTTGATCATATTCTTCAGAATCAAGTTCCAGTTCTTCTTCACTATTGTTCAATCCAAAAATTTCAGTTAATACGGCGGGAGAGAGAGATAGTGTTACCCACAATTGATCCAACCATTGTGTTCTCCTCTATTGTTGAAGATGTATAAACCCATTCTTTGATCTTAGTTCCAGATAGCTTAATCCTTATTGTCATTAGGTTCTTCAGTTGTTGCTCTTCCAGAAGTTGTAGAATATCCAGAAATATGGTGTCTGAATGCTGAAACGAATCAAAGTCGACATCGAAGCCGGTATCAAACTTCATCTCAGCAAGGGTTCCTGTTGGAATTGCCATGAGAGTACCTGCAACAGAAAAACAACGATCATGTGCAAAGGAACTGAAAGCGCGGGACGGACATCAAATAAAACCCAGATATAAGGTTTTCCATAATATGAATCGACAAACTCCGTTCCACGAAAATTAAAACATTCTTCGATCTGGGTTCGATGAAATAATTTAGAGTTAAACAATTCATCGAGCTCAGTCTGAAGATTTGAAGACATTTCGTCGAGCTCCATTCGACGAAAGTTTTCTGAAGTGGATTCGTCGATCTCCATTCGAAAAAAAAAACTTCACTCACAGAGAGTTCGTCGACCTCCGTTCGACGAATATCTCCTGAACTGTCCCTAGTTCGTTGAGCTCCGTTCGACAAACTCTAAAAAATTCGTCGAGTGCAGATAGAAAGTAAACTAAGTCTTCTCCATTGATCATTCCAAGCAGATTTATAAAGAACAGGTGGTTTCTTTTATCCAGAGGTTTGGTGAAAATATCAGCTCTTTGTAAATCAGTGTAGATATAGACATATTTAATTTTGTTTTTGTCTACACACTCTCTTATGAAATGATGCCTAGTATCTATATGCTTGGTCCTACTGTCATGAACTGGATTCTGTGTTATGGCTATAACACTTGTGTTATCACAAAATAGAGTTGAATTATTTAAGTTGAGACCATAGTCTAGTAGTTGATTTTGTATCCACAACATCTGGGAACAGCAACTGCCCGCAGCTATGTATTCTGCTTCAGCTGTTGATGTAGACACAGATGATTTTTTCTTACAAAACCAAGACACTAATCTCATACCCAGGAAATGGCAGGTTCATGAAGTACTTTTCCTGTCCACCCTGCATCCAGCAAAATCAGCATCTAAGTATCCAGTTAACTCAAATTCTGATTCAGTAGGATACCATAGGCCTAGACTTGGACAACTATTTATATATCTCAAAATTGTTTTTAAGAAAATTAGATGAGATGCTTAAGGTTCACTTGGAACCTAGCATAATGGCATGTGACAAACATGATATCAGGTCTGCTAGCTGTAAGATATAATAGGGACCCAACAATGCCCCTATATATTTTCTGGTCAACAGGTTTCCCATGTGAATCAGAGTCTATTATAGCATTTGTAGCCATAGGTGTTTTCTTTGCTGAGGCATCAGCCATCCCAAACTTTTTGATAAGCTTTTTTGCATATTTAGCTTGGGAGATGAAGATGCCATCAGGGAGCTGCTTCACTTAGAGACCACGGAAGTAGGAGAGCTCACCCAAGCTACTCATTTCAAATTTGGAATGCATGAGGTCAGAGAAACTCTTCCATAATTTGGAATCAGTACACCCAAATATAATGTCATCCACATATATTTGTACTAACAATGTTTGGTCCTTATGATGTCTAGTGAAAAGTGTCTTATCTACAATGCCTCTAATGAACTTATGATATATCAAAAAGATAGCTAAGGTCTCATACCAAGCTCTTGGAGCTTGCTTTAGACCATAGAGGGCTTTTTGCAATTTAAAAACATGATAAGGGTGATTTGGAGATATAAAACCTGGAGGTTATTCAACATACACCTCTTCTTTAAGTACTCCATTCAAAAATGCACTCTTCACATCCATTTGATACACCTTGAATTTCTTGAGGGCAGCATAGGCCAGAAAGATTCTGATGGCCTCTAACCTTGCAACTGGTGCAAAGGTCTGATCATAATTGATGTCTTATTCTTGTCTGTATCCTTGAACAACAAGCCTAGCCTTATTCCTCATAATTATACCTTGGGCATCCAGTTTATTTTTGTATACCCATTTGGTTCCAATGACTGGGTATCATGGGGTCTTGGAACCAAATCCCAAACTCTATATCTCTCAAATTAGTTAAGTTCCTCTTGCATAGCAATGATCCTGTGGGGATCTTTCTCAGCATATTTTATGGATTGAGGTTCAACCTGAGAGAGAAAATAAGCATGCATCAAATCTTGGTTGAGTTGATGCCTTGTCTGTACACCAACTAATATGTATCAAATCACGTGAGATCTAGGGTGATCCCTTAGTGTGAAAAGATCATTTGGTGGAGTTGGTTCAGCAACAGCATTTTGAATTAATTCCGCTTGTGGAATTTTGTTTGCTGTTGAGGGAAATTCAATTCCTTCAGTGCTTTCTTCTTCACTTTCTTCAATGACTTGTGGAGAAGGATGTGTTGGAACCTCTTGGGTGAGGTTGAGTCCATCCAAACTCTCACAAAAGTGAGGTACCTGCAAAGTGCTATTGGTAGAAATCTCTTTCTCCTTGCAAGACATGTTAGTTTCATCAAATGTAACATGAATGGATTCCTCAATTTTTAAGGATGATTTATTAAAGACCCTATTAGCTTTGCTTACTTGGGGATATCCTAGAAAAATTCTCTCTTCAGCCTTAGCTTCAAACTTCTTAATGTATTTCTTGTTGTTGTTATGTATATAACACACATATCCAAATACTTTAAAATAGTTGATTTTTTGGTTGCTACCCTTTAAGTAATTCATCGGGAGTCCTATTCTTAAGTTTATGTATTAGGCTTCTATTCAGAACATAATTTCCATTGTTTACAGACTTTTCCCAAAAGGGTAGTGGCAAGTAAGCATCTGCAAGTAATGTACCTGCATCTTCAGTGAGGGTCCTATTTTTCCTTTCAGCTACCCCATTTTGTTGGGGAGTTCTAAGAGCTGAGAAGTAGTGGCTGATACCTTCCTTCTCACAGAACTCATGCATAAGAATAGACTCAAACTTTATACCATGATCACTTCTGATCAATGCAACATGAGTAGAGTACTCAATCTGTATGGTCTTGAGAAAATATGTAAGAACCTTAAAGGTATCCGACTTAGATCTCAGAAAGGACACCCAAGTGAACCTTGAGAAGTCATCTACAATAACTAAGGTGTTGGATTTCCCTCCTAGGCTTTGTATAACAATGGGTCCAAAGAGATCCATGTGTAGCAAATACAAAATCCTCGGTGAATCCCTTTTATTTACTGATTTAAACCTATATTTAGTTTGCTTGCCTAGTTGACAAGGCCTGCAAAGGCCTTCCTTCTTGTAGGGACCAGAAGGTAAGCCTCTTATAAGACTGTCTTTTGATAGCCTAACAATGTTTTTCATGTTAACATGTCCTAGCCTATTATGCCACAACTCATTTTCATTGCAAACAATATTAAGCAAACAAATGTTAGATTTGGCAGAAAGAAAATCAACTAAGTATATGTTTCCTTGCCTATTTCCAATTAAAACTTTTTGGTTTTCTTTATTAGAAATAATGAAAGAAGTTGAGTTGAAATGTACCTGATAACCTTCATCACATAATTAGCTTATTTAGATGAGGTTATGCCTGAGTCCACTTACATAAGTCACTTTCTTGAAGGTGACTGCTCCAATCTTCACTTCTCCATAGCTTTCAGACTGGCCACACTTGGAATCACCAAAGATTACCTTTGGCCCAGCTTGGACTTGAGTTGGTTTGGTTGTCCTTGCTGCCAGACATATGTTTGGAGCAATGATAAGTTGTAATTATACGCATTTTTTATATGTTTTTATCATGATATTTTAGTTTTGTTTTGTTTTTTTAGTTAGTTTTATTTAATAATTGCTCCTTTTTGTAAATATTTACCTAACATAACCATAATTTTGATTTCTGAAACTTTCAGGAAAAATTCAAAATTTTCACATGTGACGCCCGTGTACATTAGGTCACGGCCGTGACCAAGGCGTGACACGTCAAACCCGTGGAAAGCTGCTATTTTTTAAGAGAAAAGTTCGTCACGCCCAGGGTCACGCGCGTGTCATTGACACGCCCCATGACCGTGGTCGTGACACTCCAGCTCGACGTTCCGCACTCGACGATCGCCGAGCAACCCGACATGCCGCGTGTAGATAGAGACACGGGCATGACTGACACGTGTACTCCTCCACCTGGCCGACAAGATGCTGTCGACGACTTTTTACGCAACCCGCGCCCAGTTCTACCTCCCCGACACGCCCAGAGTCGCGCTCGTGACCTGGGGCATGACCGCCGCGTGACCGACACGTGTCAAGCCCGAAGTCAACTATGCCGTCAAATCGATGGATCACATCGCGCACAGTGCTGGCACGCCCCCCTGAGACGCTCGTGTCGGAGGGCGTGTACTTGGATTTTTTTTCCTATAAATTCCCCATTTCTGTAAGGGACAAGGGTTCACTTTTTTGATCCAACTTTAGTTTGTTTTGTGGGCTACATCTGTGGTTTCAAGTGTTATGCAAGGAGATTTCTCCCCATTTCATTTCATGTTTGTTTTTGCTTTAGCTTTTAGCTTTGTAATAGTTTGATTATGTTATTAAAAATGTTAGATTTTCTCTCTTTACATGGCATGAAAAAATTCATATGTGTGGCTCATCTCTTCCTCCTTTTATCCCTTTGAATCTCTTTGTTTTTCTCTTTATCAAAAGTATGTGTGTGTGTATGTGTATGAGTGTAACTTGTTCATTTTCTATGTTTTTTTTGCTTGTCTCAATGATATAGTTTGTTATAGATTTCATTTCCAAACATGGTATGATATGTTTATCTCTTCTTCTACATGTTTTTCCTTAGTGTTTTTTTTTTAAATTTCATTCTTATGTATTTGTAAAAGAGATTTTAAAAGTGATTTTATTTTTTTTACTTTGTTTTAGGATTGTAATACCTTTTTTGTTCATTTCAATTTTTTTCACTTTTTAATCATTTTTATGAAAACCTAAGAATGAAAAAGTTGTTATTTTAATTTTTGAAAGGCTTTAGTTTTTGACTCGTTTTGAAAAACTTTTGTTCTCTTACTTTTTAATTTGTTCTTTTTATGAGTTTTAGTTAAAATCCAAATATAAATAAGTAGTTGTTTTAATTTTTAGGTAACTTTCATTTTGATTTTAATTTGTGTGAGTGTATGAGTTAGTTTTTCACTTGGTCCTTTAAAATTTCATGAAGTGTGTGTGAGTGTATGAGCTTAATTTTGCATACATCCTTTTATCCCTTTCTTCAAATCATGTAGAATGTGTGTGTAGGAGATAACTTTTCATGCTTCCTTTTATTGCTTTCTTCAAATCATGTAGAGTGTGTGTGTGTAGGAGATAAATTTTAATGCTTTCTTTTATCGCTTTCTTCAAATTATGTAGAGTCTGTTGTGTGTGCGCATTTATTTCCGCCGACACGTTAAGAGTTAAATGGCGTGCTTTTATTTCCCGCCTACTCGTTTGAGTAGGAGTTGTAATTTTCTTTTTTTTTTCTTTTTCGTCTACTCGTTAAGAGTTAAATGGCGCACCCTTATTTCCCGCCTACTCATTTGAGTAGGACTTGTAAATTTTTTTTTTCTGTAACGTAGTTTTTTTGTTTATTTATAATTTGAAGTGTGTGTGAGTTCTCTTTTTAGCTTACTTTTCTGTTTTCTAAATGTTTGTTATTTTCATGTCTTCTTCTTATAATCATTTAACGTTTAATTACGAACTCGCACCTCATCAAATTATAAAGCCGTCCCCATACTGATATGTGGCTAATCGTTATTAGCCTCGACATCGAAGAGCATTGGGGCATTTAAAAATGATTTGAAATAATTAAAGTTCTTAATTTTCACTTTAATTTTAGGACTTAAGGTTTACCCCGGGTTAACGACGCGTAGGACCACAAATTGATGTGTGAGCCCTATTTTCGTTATCCATACACTAGCTAGCCGAGAGGCCGTGCGTATGGACAAATCACCCCTAGGTAATGAGAGTTGCGTGCATACCCTCAAAAGAGGACAAGCGTAATTCTTCTGGATTGGGTTCCCCACCCAATAACGAGGTTCTTAGTGTAAAGCGGGCGTTAAGAGGAATCCTTCGTTGGACAAATGTTCAGTCGAATAGTCTTAGCGTTCAGGTGAGCGATATCCCTATAGCTAGGTGAGCACATATCTGTGGAACCTCCACCACCAAGTTGCCTTTTATTAATTTGAAAACTAAGTTCAATTATTATTAAAAGTCATTTTAGTCTTAATCTGATTCGATGCCGAGCATTAACCTTTCATCGAATTTTTATAAATTGTTTTCGCACTTCTCTTTACTTTAGTTAATTAAAATCTCCGCCTTAATTTCAGTAAAATAATAGTCCTCCTGGAGGAGTAAGAATAATCAACCCGACCCCGAGAACAATATGACCTCGGTATTCTCCCGAATATCGAGCACTACTTGCGATAGGTGCACATGCCTACCTTAGCAGGCCCGCGACGATCGACTCATCTAACCAACCACAATAAGAGTCTGTTCGTGGGCCATCAAGTTTTTGGCGCCGCTGCCAAGGAATCTTCTTTTGAGTTGTTATTCTGAATTCCAGAGACTATTACTTTTACTTATTTTATAAAAAAAACAAACAAAAAATTTTTTCTTTCGTTTATATTTTTTTAGGGTGTATGACCCATGGACACCCCTCCGAGTCTGAAGATTTTGACTTCGACCCTGAGATCGAATGCTCCCTTGCGCGTATTCGATCTCAACGCCGAATTCTTTTTTAGACCCCTAAGAATCTATCGGCGAACCCTCTGTCGTAGTAATGGCCGACCCTAATCCGAACGCGGCCGCCGAGCGAACAATGTCTTATTACGCCCAACCGAATTTGGACGATACTGGGTCTAGTATTGTTCGCCCTACGGTGACGAATACTAATTTTGAAATAAAATCAAGTGTCATTCAAATGGTCCAAAACGACATGCAGTTCGATGGACTGCCGGATGAGGACCCGAATGTCCACTTGTCCAACTTTTTAAAAATATGCGACACCTTCAATATTAATGACGTCACTGATGACGCCATTCGCTTGTGCTTATTTCCTTTTTCCCTTAATTTCAAACCCAAGGCGTGGTTGAATTCCCTCCCGCGAGGATGTATCACCACGTGGGCTGAGTTGATGGAGCAGTTACTAACAAAATACTTTCCGCCCGCAAAAACTGCAAAGTTGCGGGCGAACATTTCTTCATTTTTGCAAAACGAACCTGAGTCTCTTTATGAGACTTGGGAATGGTTTAAGGAGTTCCTCCGCCGGTGCCCGTAGCACGTGCTGGTAACGTAGTTGCATGTACAAATTTTTTATAATGGCCTGAACTTTCAGACGCGTCAAATGATTGACACGGCTGCCGGGGGTACCTTGAATAACAAAACACCCGAGGCCGCCCAGGCTTTATTCAAAGAGATGGCTATGAATGCCAATCAATGGAACGTCCCGCGGGGACACCCAAAGCCGGCGGCTGGCCTTTTTGAAGTGGATGCCACTGCTCTCTTAACCCTTCAAGTTGAAAGGTTAACAAAGCAGGTGGCGGAGATGACTGCTGCCTCCTCCACTCTGCCTTGTTTTATTCCCCCTAACGTCTGTGTGGCTGAAGAGTTCGTGGATTTCATTAGAAATTCAGGTCGTCCTTCCTTCAACCCCAACAACAACCCTTATAGTAATAACTATAATCTGGGTTGGAGGAATCACCCAAATTTCTCTTGGAGCAACCCGAATAATGCTCAGCGTCCCCCTATTTCTTATGCGCCCGAATTTCTGCCGCCTCCTCCTCTTCCAAAACCCTCCCCGATGGAGGAAAAGTTTTTGAAGTATATTGCGTCCAACGAGTCAAATATCTGGAACATCACTGGATCGCTAAAAACACTTGAACAACAGGTTGGATAGCTGGCGAGGATCATGACCGAGCGCGCGCTCGAGGCACTGCCGAGAAACACAGAGCCCAATCCGTGGGAGAACGATAACGCTATAATCCTCTGTATCGGAAAGGAGGTTGTCGATCCAAAACGGACCGACCCTCAGGTACATATTTCACCTCTGACCCCTCTTCCCTCTTCTTCGTCTACGTTACCTTTACCGAATTTAAACGAAAAAATTATTTTAAACAAGGCTTTACCGTATCCGCATAAATTAGATAATGAACGTAAGGACGCGCAATATGAAAATTTTATTTTATTATTAAAACAAATTCATATTAATGTTCCTTTTTGCGACGCTATCTCGCAAATGGCAAATATGCGAAAGTTTTAAAAGAATTACTTTCTAATACATGTAAATTAGAGGATATTTCACATGTATCTCTCAACGTTGTCTGCTCGGCGGCCCTTACTAATAAATTGCCCACAAAACAAAACGACCCAGGACGGTTTTCCATCCCGTGCCTTTTTGGCGATATATTAGTAAAATACGCCTTAGCTGATTTAGGGGCTTGAATTAATCTGATGTCGTTCTCGCCCTTTCAACATTTACGTTTGGGTACTCCTAGTCCTACGAATATGTGCATCCAATTAGCGGATCGCTCGGTTAAGTTCCCTATCAGGGTAGTGGAGGGCGTCCTTGTCCGAGTTGATAAGTTTACCTTTTCGGTAGACTTCGTCATCTTAGACATCGAGGAGGACGCCGAGGTACGAATAATACTCAGTCACCCTTTTCTCGCCAACTCCCGCACACTAATAGATGTTAGTAATGTTAGTCTTCTCCTCTGAGTAGGCGATGATCAAGTTACTTTCTCTATTAATCCCTCGATGGACAATTTGTCATCGAGCGACGATTTCTGCTATTCTTGAGATACATTTTTTGGAGATCGTTCTTCTCCCATTTTCGAGTCTGTATTTTTAAATGACGATATTTATGCGCTCGAAAATTTTCAATGCGATTTGGATACCTCTATAGACTTGCCTTTCGAACCAATTGATAAGAAAGACATAGGAATTAAAACCTCCCTAGAAGAACCGCCCATCCTAGACCTCAAACCCTTACCCGCATCACTCAAATACGCTTTTTTGGGAAAAGGCGATACGCTTCCCTTTATTATTTCTTCGGACTTGAGTGATTCGGAGACTTTCGATTTATTGGAAGTTTTACTTAAACATCGCCATGCAATTGCATGGCAAATCTATGACTTAAAGGGGATTAGCCCCTCCTCTTGCACCCATAAGATATTTCTTAACAATAATTGCCGCAAAACGATTCAGCCGCAACGTCGTCTTAACCCAAACATGAAAGACGTCGTTAAAGCCGAGATTATTAAGTTATTAGATGCGTGGATTATCTACCCTATTTCAGACAGTTCATGAGTTAGTCCCGTGCATGTCGTTCCCAAGAAGGGCGGTCTAACCGTAGTGGCGAATGATCATAACGAGCACGTCCCAACTCGTACTATTACGAGTTGGCGAGTGTGCATCGATTATAGAAAACTTAATGATGCCACCCGCAAGGACCATTTCCCACTAGCGTTTCTGGACCAGCTTTTAGAGCGTTTATTCGGTCATCCATATTATTGTTTTCTAGATGGTTTATCGGGGTTTTTCCAAATCCCCATTTCCCTAGATGATCAAGAGAAACAACATTTACTTGCCCGTTTTGCACCTTCGCATATCGAAGAATGCCATTTCGACTTTGCAATGCGCTAGTTACATTCCAAAGATGTATGCTAGCAATCTTTGGCGAGCTAGTAGAAGACATTATGAAAGTCTTTAAGGATGACTTTTCTGTTTTCGGACGCTCTTTTACCGATTGCCTTCACAATCTAGATCGTGTCCTTCAACTGTGCGAGGACACAAGCCTTGTTTTAAATTGGGAAAAATCCAATTTTATGGTTCGAGGAGGTTTGGTCCTCGACCATATGATTTCGTCTAAGGGGATAGAGGTGGATAAGGGCAAGATAGAAATCATAGAAAAATTTCCGCAACCAACAAACGTAAAATCTATTACGAGTTTTTTAGGCCATACGAGATTTTACTGACGTTTTATTCAAGATTTTTTTAAAATAACAAAGCCGCTAGCTCACCTCTTGGAAAAGGAATCACGTTTCATCTTTAGTAGCGAATGAGAGTCCGCCCTTAATTTAATAAAACAAAAACTTATCACCTCACCAATTTTAGTGGATCCTAATTGGTCCCTTTCGTTCAAAATTATGTGCGACGCTAGTAATATTGCCTTAGGTGTCGTTCTTGGCCAACGCATAGAAAAACATTTTCGTCCTATTTATTACGCTAGCAAGACACTCACTTCTGCACAAGTAAATTACACGACAACAGAAAAGGAACTCTTAGCCGTCATCTTCGCGTTTGATAAGTTTCGCTCGTATATAACATTATCTAAATATATCGTATTTATCGATCACTCCGCTCTTAAATAGTTATTAGCTAAAAATGATGCGAAAACCCACCTTCTTCGATGGATTCTCCTCCTATAAGAGTTTGATTTGGAGATCCGAGATAAGAGGGGTGCGGAAAATCTAGCGGTAGACCACCTGTCCTGCTTAGAAAATCCGGGTGCGGAAGCGCTCGTCAAACCTGAAATAAATGACAGATTCCCCGAGGAACGCCTCCTTGCCATTCATAATTCTTCGTCATCTTCGCCTTGGTTCGCAGATTTTGCAAAGTACCTAGTAGCGCAGGTGCTGCCTAAAGAGTTTTCAAGTCATCAAAAGAAGAAATTCTTTTCTGATTTGAAAAATTTCTTTTGGGAGGACCCATTTCTTTTTCGTATCTACACAGACGAAGCAGTCCTAAGATGCGTTGCGGCTCTAGAGTGCTTGCAAATTCTTAAGCTCCGCCACGAGGGTCTAGCCTGTGGGCATTATCAAGCTAACCAGACCGCTCGGAATGTGCTAGAGGCGGACTACTTTTTGCCCACTCTCTTCAAAGACACGCACACTTTTGTGCGCGCATGAGATAGCTGTCAGCGGTCGTGTAACATCTCTCATCGCGACGAGATGCCCCAAAACATGTTTTTATAATGCGAATTCTTCGATTTATGGGGCATAGATTTTGTTGGCCCCCTACCTCCCACGTTCAAAAATATATATATATTTTAGTTGAGGTCAACTACGTATCGAGGTGGGTGGAAGCGCAAGCTCTCCCCACAAACGACGCGCGAGTCGTCGTTACATTTCTTAAAAAACTATTTTCTCGCTTCGGCACGTCTCGCACAATTGTTAGTGATAGGGGAACACATTTCTGTAACGCTCTTATGGATAAGACGTTAGCTAAATACGGAGTCACGCATAAACTCGCCACCCCCTACCACCCGTAAACTAGTGGCCAAGTAGAGGTAGTTAATCGAGAGATTAAGCGAATATTAGAGAAAATTGTTTCACTAAATAGGAAAGATTGGTCCGTTAAACTCGACGATGCGTTGTGGGTGTATCGGACGGCATACAAAAATGCAATTGGTTGTACGCCATTCCGGTTAGTCTATGGCAAAGCGTGCCATTTACCCGTAGAACTAGAGCATCGCACTCTTTGGGCTTTAAAACTTTTAAACCTTGACTCCAACTTAGCCGCTCAGAATAGAAAACTACAACTAAACGAGCTCGATGAATGGCGTGCAAACTCTTACGAGAGCAATAAGTTCTATAAGGAGCGTTCTAAGTTATATCACGACCGAAAAAATCAAGTCCCCAAAATTATTTTCTCCGGGCGATCTCGTCCTTCTTTACAATTCACGTCTTAGGCTTTTTCCGGGTAAATTAAAATCTAGATGATTCTGTCCCTTCCTAGTCGAAGAAGTTTTTCCATATGGGACCGTACTCGTCTCCCACCCGGAAAAAGGTTCGTTTAAAGTAATCTGTCATCGGTTAAAGTCTTATATAGCGGGCGATCCAGTGATCGGTTTTAACGAAACCATAACTTTCCTCCACATTATAAACTTGCCAAAAAGTCAAGCTACACGAATATAAAGAAAGCGCTCTTGGGAGGCACCTATCGCTTATCTTTTTCGCTCTTTCCTTATTATGTTTGCTGTTTTTTCTAATAAACGCAGGGTTTTTGATCAACCTCCCCAAACGCGTTTCAGGTAAGCTTCTACACCCCCCTCTCTTTAATTTTTTTTACTTATTGCATTTCCTGTTTGTTCTGCATACTTATGTTACAACATTGGGGACAATGTTGGAGTTAAGTATGGGGGTATTTTTGTGCTTTACTTTCTGCACTTCTCCTTTTCTGCATTTCAAAATGAAAAAACAAACAAAAAACTTAAAAATGAAAAATCCAAAAACTTTTTTTCCTTTCTTTTTATTACAAAAATTCCAAAAACAATTATTAAACTAAAATCCCAAATAAAATTAATTTCATTTTGTAAATATCCTTGCAAACAAAAATTCAAAAAAATTAAAAACAAGAAAAATCCCCAAAAAATATATATATAAAACAAAAATTCCAAAAAAATTATAGTTCAAAAAATATTTAGTAACACTTTGTAAATATTTTTATGTAAATACTCTTGTGTCTCCCCCTTCCTTTTCCCTCTCATTCTTGTAAATAACTTTTCTTTTTCTCTCAATCTTTGTAAATAGAATGAAAATTTTCCTAAAAAAATATACAAAAAATTTTCAAAACTTATAAATCTAAAAACAATTTTTATGCATCTTTAGTATGTATATGTATATACTAAAGACATAAGCATAAAAACCAAAGAAAATTAATTAAAAGACAATAGTTCAAAAATTCAAAAAAATTGAGTAAAACAAAACAAAAATTCAAAAAAAAGATAATAAATTAAAAACACAAAAAATGATGATAAAAACAATAAAATTTAAAAAAAATATTTTGAAACAAATAAATCAAATATATCATTCTTAATCTTCTTGCTATCCAAAAATTCTATTTTGAGTTTATTATATGTGAATTTTATGAATTCTCTGTTTGCTATTTGTTTGTTAATTATTCATTGCAAAATTTAAATAGCCGGGGTTAAGTTTTAAAGAATTCATTATGCTTTGTTAAAAATAACGAACTCATTTTAGGCACTATTTCTAATTTTTCATTGATAGGAGCATATGTACTATGTTAGAAAATAATAACTATAGAATTCAATTATGTTTACTTTTAGCTTTCTGAAAAATTGGAACGTACAGTTTACTAAGGTTGCTCTCAAAAAATTATTTTAATTAAACATCTAGTTTTCTTTTCTTCCCTTATTTATCATGACCTACTTGGCATGATAAAATTTTTTATCCCTAAAAGATCCTATGTCAATGAGAATAACATTTCGTTCCGTAAACATAGGCACCCAATAATTTAAAAAAAAATGTATGTTATGGATTAACAGGATAAAATTCATTACTCCCACACATATAGATTGGGTCAATCTTAATTTGAAGTTAAAAAAAATGATATTAGGAAAATAAGATTTCATTTTTCTAATAATCCAAAAGAAAAAAAAATGGAGGTTTGAGAAAAAAAAATCACCTCACCTCAATATCAAAACACTCTTCATAAACCAACACCAACCCCCTTAGCCAATTTCACGATTCTAGAATTAATGTAAAAATCTTTTTGAGAGCATAATTTGTAAATAGCATCATTTCTAGTAAAACTCCTATAAGCTAAAGTTCATATAATTCCAAACTTTTTTTGTCAATCTAACAATTACAATTATTGCTTTCTATTTGATTACATCAAGAAGTCTTTTGGCCAAAACTTTTGCGCTATTTAAATCATCTACATAATTTTAGGACTTAACTCTTAAACCCCGTATGTTTATTTAGATCTCTCTTATAATTAATTAAGCGGTAGCTAAACTTAGAATTTTTTCTATTCCTTATAAGTTCACCTCAAAACGTTTGCTCTGGAATAGCAAAAGCTTAAGTATGGGGGTATTTGATAAGTTGTAATTATACGCATTTTTATATATTTTTATTATGATATTTTAGTTTAGTTTTGTTTTTTTAGTTAGTTTTATTTAATAATTGCTCCTTTTTTAAATATTTACCGAACATAGCCATAATTTTGATTTCTGAAATTTTCAGAAAAAAGTCAAAATTTTGACATGTCGCGCCAGTGTACATTGGGTCACGCCCGTGACCAAGACGTGACACGTCAACCCCGTGGAAAGCCACTGTTTTTGAAGAGAAAAGTTCGTCACGCCCGGGGTCACACCCGTGTGATTTGACAAATCCCGTGACCGTGGCCGTGATACTCTAGGTCGATGTTCCGCTCTCGATGATCGCCAAGCAACCCGACATATCCCGTGTAGATAGATACACGGGCGTGACCGACACGTGTACTCCTCCACCTAGCTGACAAGACGCTGTGGGCGACTTTTTAATCAACCCGCGCCTAGTTCTACCTCCCCGACACGCCCAGAGTCACGATCGTGATCGGGGGCATGACCTCCACATGACCGACACGTGCTAAGCCCGAAGTCAACTATGCCGTCAAATCGCCGGCTCACATCGCGCACAGTGCTGACACGCCCCCCCGACACGCACTTGTCGGAGGGCGTGTACTTGGATTTTTTTCCTATAAATTGTCCATTTATGTAAGGGCCAAGGGTTCACTTTTTTGAGCCAACTTTAGTGTGTTTTGTGGGCTGCATCTGTGGTTTCAAGTGCTATGTAAGGAGATTTCTCCCTCTTTCCTTTCATGTTTGTTTTTTGCTTTAGCTTTTAGCTTTATTATAGTTTTATTATGTTAATAAAAATGTTAGATTTTCTCTCTTTATATGGCATGAAAAAATTCATATGGGTGGCTCATCTCTTCCTCCTTTTATCCCTTTGTATCTCTTTTTTTTTCTCTTTATCAAAAGTGTGTGTGTGTATGAGTGTAACTTGTTAATTTTCTATGTTTTTTTTACTTGTCTCAATGATAGAGTTTGTTATAGATTTCATTTCCAAACATTGTACGATATATTTATCTCTTCTTCTATATGTTTTTCCTTACTGTTTTTTTTAATTTCATTCTTATGTATTTGTAAAAGAGATTTTAAAAGTGATTTATTTTTACTTTGCTTTGTTTTAGTATTGTAAACCTTTTTTGTTCTTTTCAATTTCTTTTCACCTTTTAATCATTTTTATGAAAACCTAAGAATGAAAAAGTTGTTATTTTAATTTTTGAAAGGCTTTAGTTTTTTGACTTGTTTTGAAAAACTTTTGTTCTCTTTCTTTTTAATTTGTTCTTTATATGAGTTTTAGTTAAAATCCAAGTATAAAAAAGTAGTTGTTTTAATTTTTAGGTAACTTTCACTTTTTTTAATTTGTGTGTGTGAGTGTATGAGTTAGTTTTTCACTTGGTTCTTTAAGATTTCATGAAGTGTGTGTGAGTGTATGAGCTTAATTTTTCATGCTTCCTTTTATTGCTTTCTTCAAATCATGTAGTGTGTGTGTGTAGGAGTTAAATTTTCATGCTTCTTTTTATAGCTTTCTTCAAATCATGTAGAGTGTGTGTGTAGAAGATAAATTTTCATGCTTTCTTTTATCGCTTTCTTCAAATTATGTAGAGTGTGTTGTGTGTGCGCATTTATTTCCGCCCACTCGTTAAGAGTTAAATGGCGCACTTTTATTTCCCGCCTACTCGTTTGAGTAGGAGTTGTAATTTTCTTTTTTTTCTTTTCTGCCTACTCGTTAAGAGTTAAATGTCGCACCCTTATTTCCTGCCACCTCGTTTGAGTAGGACTTGTAGTTTTTCTTTTTCTATAACTTAGTTTTTTTGTTTATTTATAATTTGAAGTGTGTGTGAGTTCTCTTTTTAGATAACTTTTCTGTTTTCTAAATGTTTGTTATTTTCATGTCTTCTTCATATAATCATTTAGAATTTAATTACGAACTCGCGCCTCATCAAATTATAAAGCCGTCCCCATACCGATGTGTGGCTAATCGTTATTAGCCTCGGCATCGAAGAGCATTGGGATATTTAAAAATGATTTGAAATAATTAAAGTTCTTAATTTTTACTTTAATTTTATGACTTAAGGTTTACCCCGGGTTAACGACGCGTAGGACCACAAATCGATGTGTGGGCCCTATTTTCGTTATCCATACACTAGCAAGCCGAGAGGCCGTGCGTATGGACAGATCACCCCTAGGTAAAGAGAGTTGTGTGCATACCCTCAAAAGAGGACAAGCGTAATTCTTCCGGATTGGGTTCCCCACCCAATAACGGGGTTCTTAGTGTAAAGCAGGCGTTAAGAGGAATCCTTCGTCGGACTAATGTTCAGTCGAATAGTCTTAGCGTTCAGGTGAGCGATATCCCTATAGCTAGGTGAGCTCATATCTGTGGAACCTCCACGGCCAAGTTGCCATTTATTAATTTGAAAACTATGTTCAATTATTATTAAAAGTCATTTTAGTCTTAATCCGAATCGATGCCGGGCATAAACCCTTCATCGAATTTTTATAAATCGTTTTCACACTTATCTTTTCTTTAGTTAATTAAAATCTCTGCCTTACTTTCAGTAAAATAATAGTCCTCCTGGAGGAGTAAGAATAATCAACCCGACCCTGAGAACAATACGACCTCAGTATTCTCCCGAATATCGAGTATTACTTGCGATAGGTGCACTTGCCTACCTTAGCAAGCCCGTGACGATTGACTCATCGAACCGACCACAATAAGAGTTTGTTCGCGAGCCATCAAGCAACCACTATCCAGGTATCAAGGCTAATTCACACCTGGACATCCATTTTCTTGCAGTAAAAATAGTTAGTTGTTCTTGACCCAGGTTACCTTGGGTCCTTTATATTGCTGGTAAGAAAAACTAGATATTATAGAAAACTCTGGTTGAGATTTGTATCATAGTGGATGATATCTTTTAGGTGGTATGATCCAATCAGCTTGTTGGAACACCCTATTACTAATTTGGGTCAGGATCACTATGTCTCTAGGAAATCATGTTTGTCCTCCTGTATAGCTCAAAAGGTCAATTAGAATTGAGTCTAAGGGTTAGAAGTCTAAGTTTGGTAGCTGCCCTCAAGTTCAGGATTTTCTATTTGGAGACTAAGCCATATCGTCGAGCTCAGCACGACGATTCGTCGAACTCCGATCGACGATCGTCTAGCTGAACTTCGACAGATCGTCAAACTCCATTCCACGATCGCTGAGCTCAATTTCATCATATCGTCGAGCTCCATTTGACGATCGGTGAGCTCAGTTCGACAATCTTGACTCAGCTTTGGATCTCTATCTCTGAGCTCAGTTCGACGATCTATGAGATTAGATCGACGATATTTTGCTATTGTATACATCCATATCGCCGAGCTCAGTCCGACGTTAGCAGAGCTCAGTTCGACGTTTTCAGATAACTTCAAGGATGTTTCTAGATTCAAATTAAAATCAGTTAAGGAGTTTTTCTGCAATTAATTCTGAAGATTTCCTAGCCGTTTTAATTTATTTCTGGACCAAGTTTCAAGAGATTTTCAAGGAATAATTCTATGGACTTTCCTCCAGAAGAGATTTTGCAATTAAGGATGCAATTAATGCAGACCGACGGCTATTCTTCTCAGAGAATGTTTTTCTATTCTGGATCAGAGAATAAAAGAAGGATTTTTTTTAATCACACACAGAATACAGAGAATACACAGACATTCACAGACAGACATCAGTATTCTTTAGAATAAAAACAAAAATACTCTGTCTCAAAGAATTCTCAGAACACACATCCAAGGAGATCAAACTTTCTCAAATCTTCAGATCTCTCTAGTCTTCAAGTGTTCAAGGCCAACATCTTTCAAGACTCCAGACATCCAACATTTCAGTTATTGCTGAAATCATCTATTGCTGGAGTTCAACTTATGAAGCCCTATCACCCTACAACAAAGCTTCTTTTCCTGAAGATCTCAAGGACTCAGGGGGAGCTTTGACACCATCAATCCACATAGTCTTCTCAGCTGTTTGATAAAGAGAAGATTTCCATCACTCTCTCACCCCCTCTCTGTAAAGGGTTTCTCAAACTCCCTTCAAAAGCTTGAATTTGGTTTTTGAGCACCTTGTCAAAAGCTCATTGGTGGCAAGACACCTGATCAAAAAATCTGATTTGGTTTTTGAGCACCTTATCAAAAGCTCATTGGTGCCCAGGACACCTGATCAACTCATCCTGCAGTGGAATCCTACCTAGGGTGGTAGAAGAGTGGATGTACCCAAGTTTGGGGGAACCACTATATTTCCTTGTGTCATCTGGTTTTTTTTGTCTTTATTTTTGTTTCTTGCCTTGATTATTCTGTGATTAGCTTTTGATTAGTTTAGTTCTGTGATTAGATTTATTACTGCTTCCCTGCTCACTCATATTACAACAATTGTTGTAAAAAGTTATAAAGCAATATATACTCTATTCACCCCCCTCTAGAGTATATCAGATCTAGCTGCACTTTCAATTGGTATCAAACCGAGGTTGGTTAAACATACCACACCTTGGTGGTTACACAGGCTAACACCTGAACCCAAAGATCCCTAGTTAGATCTGTTTTCTTTTGTAGTTTATTATTAGATTTTGTTTTCACAAATCATGGCCCAAAACAAAGATTATGCTAGCACCAGACCTCCAGTGTGCAATCTATCCAAGTTTGCACTTTAGAAAGCAAGGATCATACTGTACATGAATTCTGTTGACGAAGATATTTTTAACTCTGTTTTGACAGTATGTCCAAGATCTCTAGAGAACTCAAATACAAATGTTGTTCCACCTCCATCAGGAATAGATGTTGACATCAAGAGATGGAAGGTAGCTGATGCCAAGGCTATGAACATCTTAGCCCAGACAATGACTGATGATATTTTTCAAAAGGTGGCTGAATGCAATTCAGCAAAGGAAATTTGGGACAAACTCTCTAAAATAGTCTCAGGCTCAGCTGATGAGAGAAAGGATAGGAGATCCCACCTCATATCTCAATATGAGAATTTCAAGAAGGGAGAAACTGAGTCAGTAGGAGATATGTACAACAGGCTCAGTCTAATTGTCAGTGAACTCAGGACATTGGATAAAGAGATCTCACTAACTGAACTCAATGACAAAATTCTAATGTGCTTCCTTAGCACTTGGGATTCAAGAATCTGGCCAATCAAGGATGCCAGAAGTTTGAATGAGATCACCACTGAAGCTCTATTGGGTAAGCTCAAATCTTATGAGCTACTCATCAAGAATAGAGAAGAAGAACAGAAGGCTGCCTCACCAGCCACAAGAAAAGAGAAGACCATAGCCTTCAAGGCAACTGAAGATCAGCCTGAAGACAAAGTCACAGGCAATGATGAGCTGCTTAGTCTGTTGGCCAAAAGATTTTACAAGATGGCCAGAAAGGACTTCAGAAGGAGATCATACAAGGAGCATGATAAGCCAAGGTATGATAAGTCCATTAATAACAATAAAGAAATTGTTTGCCTTGGTTGCAGGAAACCAGGGCACATAGTTCCTGACTGTCCAAAAAACAAAAACAAGGACAGAAGGGACAAGAAAGAAAGAAGAAAGGAGAAAGACTCCAAAAGGAATGGCAATGGCAAACCCTCATCAAGCAAAAACAAACATACAATAAAGGGATTTGTTGCTGAATCCTGGAGTGAGACTGAAGAGGAGTCAGAAGCCTCATCCAGCTCCAGTGATGATGAGGATGATGCAGAAGAGAAAGAGTTCTGCATGATGGCAATCAATGCCTCACAGCACAATTCAGAAGAAGAGGAGTCAGAGTCAGACTCAGAGACTCAACCTGAAGAAGATCAGGTAATTGGTTCTTTTGATTTTAATTCAGAGGACTTTAAATCTGAATTTAAAGCATTGTGTTTAGACCTGCTAAAATCTGAGAAAGAAATTATCTCTCTCAGAAATCATTTATCTGAACAAAATACTTTAAAGTCAGAAAACCTCAAACTCTCTCAGGAGTTGGAGTGCTGTATGGAGCAGATAGCTTCACTGAAAAGTAAGCTGTCTGAGGCCAAGAAGCTTGAAGAATCCCTTAATGGGAGAAGCATCAAGCTGATGGACATCACAAGCACATTGAACTCCAGATTTAACAGTACACTGGGCTTGGGTGCTTCATCCATCCAACCCATAGTTCTAACAACTCCAATAAAATTCATTTCTGGCAAAGGAAAGAGAGTTGTAGAGGTTGCTAGGAAAAATTCTGATCTGACCCAGAAAACTAAGTCCCAGTAGAAATCGTCGAACGGAGGTCGACGATCGCCAAACGGAGATCGACGATCGCCGAACGCAGATCGACGATCTCAGGCAAGATCGTCGAACTCAGCTCGACGATCACAAGTACCTGAACTCTGCTATAGTCGACCGTCGAACGGAGCTCGATGATCTGACCCAAGATCGTCGAACGCAGCTCCAAGATCGTCGAACAGAGGTCAGAGCTCTGGAAAGTTTTTCAAGGGCAAATCAAAATCCAATCCTAAGGGTCCTTCATCCCAAATCTTTAACCCTTTAATGAATGGATTATACCTCCAAGGAGATATCATCCTGAAGGATATAAGAGTCAACCTGGGATGTCTTTTATTTCAGAATTTAAAGGTTATCAACCTAGGCCCAAGGTAAACTGGGTCAAAAACAAATGAATTGTCTTATGTGCAGGTGAAGACCTATCCAACATCTAACCAGCAATGGTACTTGGATAGTGGGTACTCTAAGCTCATGACAGGGAACAAGGACAACCTCACATCCTTTAGAGCCAAGCTTGGACCCAAAGTTATCTCTGGTGATTCAAACTTTGGACAGACTAAAGGATATGGTGCAGTCCAGATTGGATCAGTGACATTCAAGAAGGTAGCTTATGTGGAAGGACTAAAACACAACTTAATAAGCATCAGTCAGCTGTGTGATGAAGGCTACCAGGTGACCTTCAGCAAAGTCTTATGCAAAATCAAGTCAGAGGACAACACAACTGTGTTGACCGGTAATAGGAAAGGTAACATCTATCTAGTAGATTTTCTTTCAACTGATGTAGATATTTGCCTGTTTAATTCTGTCTGTAGACCAAATATTTTATGGCATTAGAGACTAAGACACCTAAACCTTAGAACTATTGCTAGGCTATCCAAGGATAACCTTGTTAGAGGACTACCTTCTGGACCCTACAAGAAGGAAGAACTCTGCAGGGCTTGTCAATTAGGCAAGCAAACTAAAAACATTACTTAATAAGAGTGATTCACCTAGGATATTGTATCTGTTACACATGGATCTTTTTGGACCCATCACAGTACAAAGCCTAGGAGGGAAATCATACACTTTAGTAGTTGTAGATGACTTCTCTAGATTCACTTGGGTGTTCTTTCTAAGGAAAAAGTCTGATAACTTTAAGTGTCTGACAGAGTTTCTCAAATGTATACAGATTGAGTTCAATACTCACATTGCCCTGATCAGAAGTGATGATGGGATAGAGTTTGATTCTCTTCTTATGCAAGAGTTCTGTCAGAGTGAAGGGATCAGGCATACTTTCTCAGCTCCTAGAACTCCTCAACAAAATGGGGTAGCTGAAAGGAAAAATAGAACCCTTATTGAATCTGCCACTACATTGTTGTTAGATGCTCATCTACCTCTATCCTTTTGGGCACAGACAGTGAACACCTCCAACTATATGCTGAATAGAAGTTTGATACATAAACTGAAGGGAAAGGCTCCCTATGAATTACTCAAAGGGAAGAAACCTAAAGTTGATTATTTTAGAATCTTTGGTTGTATTTGCTACATACATAATTATGACAAGAAATATTTAGCAAAGTTTCAAGCTAAAGCTGATGAAGGAGTGTTTTTGGGATACTCCATGTTCAGCAAGACTTATAGGGTTTATAATAAATCATCTTTAAAAATTGAGGAATCTGCTCATATATCATTTGATGAATCTAACATGTCTTTCAAGGAGAAGATCTCTTATACCATAGAGCCTTTGCAGGAACATTCTCTTGTTGAAGACTTGAATAAGTTACAGGTTACTCAAAGGGATGAAAGCAGTGAAGATGAAGAAAGTGCTCAACATATTGGAGAACAACTTGAAGAGCCAGTTGTTGTACCATAAGAGGAAACAACAACACAGGTAGGTGAACAATCAACACCCCCTGTTTATTTAGTAACATCAAGAGACCATCCAATTTCCCAAATAATTGGAGACATCTCAGGTGGTGTGCAAACCAGAAATCAGGTCAACCAAAACCTGTTGCACACCTGCTTCCTATCTCAAATTGAACCTCAGTCCATTCAAGATGCAGAGCAAGATCAACACTGGATCATTGCAATGCAAGAGGAATTGCATCAATTTGAAAGGAACAAAGTATGGGAACTAGTGCCAAAGCCTAAGGATCACTCCATTGTTGGAACAAAGTGGGTTTTCAGAAACAAACTGGATGATCAAGGAGTAATTTTAAGAAAAAAGGCAAGGCTAGTTGCTCAGGGATACTCTCATGAAGAAGGAATAGAGTACGACAAGAC
The DNA here is from genome assembly GCA_039583875.1 of Platanthera guangdongensis. Classification (NCBI taxonomy): domain Eukaryota; kingdom Viridiplantae; phylum Streptophyta; class Magnoliopsida; order Asparagales; family Orchidaceae; genus Platanthera; species Platanthera guangdongensis. The sequence goes on along the minus strand of CM077152.1, from coordinate 161,292,385 downwards.
CTTTGCACCTGATGCAAGATTGGAAGCCATCAGAATATTCTTAGCTTATGCAGCACATAAAGGCTTCAAGGTATATCAGATGGATGTCAAAAGTGCATTTCTAAATGGAGACATCAAAGAGGAAGTATATGTCAGACAACCTCCAGGTTTTATCTCTCCAACTTATTCTGATTATGTTTTTAGATTGAATAAAGCATTATATGGTCTCAAGCAAGCTCCTAGAGCATGGTATGAGACTCTAGCATGCTTTATCTTGGAAAATGGATTCATAAGGGGTAGAGTAGACAAAACTCTTTTCATTAGAACCCATAAGTCCCATACCCTACTAGTACAGATTTATGTAGACGATATTATTTTTGGTTCTACTAACTCCAAATTGTGCAGAAGGTTTTCCAACCTAATGCATTCTAAATTTGAGATGAGTAGCATGGGTGAGCTATCCTTCTTCCTAGGATTGCAAGTCAAACAGAATGCTGAAGGCATCTTTATTTCTTAAACCAAATATGCAAATAAACTGGTTAAGAAATTTGGCATGTCTGAAGCGTCTTGTATGAAAACACTCATGCCTACTAATGCTGTATTGGATGCTGATGAACATGGGAAACCTGTTGATCAGACAACCTATAGAGCAATGATTGGCTATTTACTGTATCTTACAGCTAGTAGACCAGATATAATGTTTGCTACATGTATATGTGCTAGGTTCCAAGTAAGCCCTAGAGGGTCACACCTAACATTAGTAAAGAGTATTCTCAGGTATGTTAAAAGTTGTCCAAATCTAGGTCTCTGGTATCCAACAGATTCAGCATTTTATTTAACTGGATTCTCTGATGCTGATTATGCTGGATGCAGAATTGACGGGAAAAGCACCAGTGGAACTTGTCAGTTCCTTGGTGATAGACTTGTCTCCTGGTTTTGTAAGAAATAAACTTCTGTGTCAACTTCAACTGCCGAAGCTGAATATATGGCTGCAGGCAGTTGTTGTTCACAAATCTTGTGGATTCAAAACCAACTCATAGACTATGTCTACAACTTAGAGAAGTCTAAAATCTTTTGTGATAACACCAGTGCTAATTCTATAGCTCAAAATCCAGTCCTCCATAGTAGGACAAAACACATAGAGATTAGGCATCATTTCTTAAGGGATAATGTTGAAAAGAATAAAATTGAACTACAATATATCCCAACTGATTAACAAAGGGGAGATATTTTCACCAAGCCCTTGGATGAAAAGAAACACACCTTCTTCCTAAATCAGTTAGGAATGTTAGATGAAGGAAGTCTTAAATAATATCCAAGATTTTGAAAGCTTAAAAATTGACCAAGACTAGGCAAACATCTTGATTTTTCTTAGTGTCTAGAGTTTTTCTGATCTCTGAACTGCGCTCGACGATTTTTCCTCAGATCGTCGAACGGAGATCGACAATTTCTGAGATCGTCGACCTGAGTTCAGCGTTTCTCAGATAGTATGAAATATCTCTTCCGGTCAACGATCGTCGAACGGCACTCGACGATTTTTGTTCTCTGAACGATCGTCGAACAGAGCTCGATGCTCTCCAATATCATCGAACGGAGATCGACGATGTTGAAAACTCTTCAGTTTCCTTTAGAAGCCTCGATCGTCGAACTGAGTTCAACGATCTTTCCAATTCTACGTCGAACCCTAATATAAAATTCATTTTTCGCCGTCGTTCTCCTTTGCGCATTCGATTTCTCTGTAAGAATTTTCTTTCCCTCCAAACAATTCTGCACTTGGTCATTTTGTTTGTTGAATTTTTGCAACCCATGGTTGTGTCTGTTGCTGTTCTCGCCGCCATGAAGTTTGATGTTGGTTTCGACATCGATATGGAATCCTTCAGCACAACCGACCAGGTCTTTCAGGATATTTTGGGGCTATTCAAAGAACAGAACCTGACTGCAATTATGACCATAAGGATCAAGCTTGCATCTGATGAGATCAAAGAATGGGTCTACACTGCCCACAATCAAGACAACTCCACTATTGTTGGGTCAATATCTGGCACACAGGTACCTCTAACCCCAGCAATTTTATTAGAGGTTTTTGAGTTGAGAAATGGTGGAGATACTGCTGACTTGTCTGGAGAAGAGTATACTGACTTGCTTGCCAGAATGGGTCATTCTGAGGCCACCCCTAGCAAGCTCTTGAAAAAGAATCTTTCTGTAGAATATAGATTCATGGCAGATGTAGTTGGGAAAGTGCTACTGGCAAAGCACTCTGCTCATGATACAATCTCAAGGTATCAGCTCTGCCTCATGGGAGCCCTAGTAGACAGGAAGAACTTTAATTAGGGAGAAGTCTTCTTTGACCTTATCAAGAAGAAGATAAACAAAAGTTTTGTATACTTTGGAAGAGTTATAGGGGTATTTCTGCTACACAGGTGCCCTGCTTTGCTGTTCTCTTCTGGAATCCACATCAATACATCCAAGAGACTGTCTTGTGCCCTGTTTGGTAAATGGGACAGACAAATGAGCAAGCCCAGCAGGCCATCCTCCAGCACTCCTTCAGGCACAAGGACTCTCAGAGTCACTTCCCCACAGGTCTCTGCCCCTGCAGATAACTTGCCTGCTGATGTTGCCTCTCCTCCTCCTCATCCAATTCCATCTCTTCCCATACCATCTACCATTCTAACTCCATCCACCATCATCAACTCCAGCCCCTCTCCAACATCCACACCATCTCCAGTACCTATTCTACCAACACCAGAAGACCAATTCCATCCATTAATCTCCTACCCTCAACCAGATGCCACTTCATCACCCTCCATTCCATCCTTCACCCTCATTGATGATTCCTTTATGGATGATTCACCATCCTCTCCTCCTGAGCTACCCTCATCCTCCACTTCCTATCAAGACCTTCTACAACAAATCATTGACCAACCCACATTCACCCCATCAATCTCCATCCCACTATCCTCCATATCCACCTTACCCACACCTCAGCCATCTCTTCCACCATTCACCAGCTCTCCACTACCATCACCAACAGCTGCTCCTCCATCTTCTACCTCTGTTCCAGTCACCCTTGAGCAAGTGGACATTCCAGCCCTTGCTGACAAGTTGTATGAATTGCTAGCCCCCAGGCTATCTCTTCTCTTGGAGACCTCCTTGGCTCCATTACACCTGTCAGTGCCAGCTCTCTCTGCCAGGCTCTCATCTCTATTCCCTCAGGCAGCCCCTATAATAGTATGCCTTGATCCAGCCTTGTCTGAATCTAGGCAGTGGGAGATGCCCTATGAAGTGAGTCTTCCTGCTGCTGCTGTTTCTGTGAGCCTGTCTGCTGCTGCTGTTGTTGCTGCTGTTTCTTCAGCTCCTATTCTTGCTGCTGCTGCTGCTGTGTCTCAAGAACAAATTCCTCCTGCTGTAGTTTTTGCAATAGACCTCAGGTCTTTGCTTTCAAATTTTGATTCTATACATTTCAGATGTCTGCCAGAGCCAGTTGCTGTCCAGCCCCTAGAGGATCTATCTAAGGCACTTATGACATTCTCCTGCTATAACCCCAGCATCATCACCTCTTTTGCCAACTCAGTATATGCCGCTGCTTCTTCTGATGAAAGCATTGCTATTGATGTTGTTGTCTCTACTGCTGCTGAAAGTTTTGATACTGCTGCTTAAAGTTTTGATATTGCTGCTGAAATTTCTATTATTGTTGTTGAGCCAATTTCCAAGGAAATTCTTATGTCAGAGGCACCTGAGTTTGAGTATTCTGCAGTTTCTGATTATATTTCTACTGTTGATGTTGCTGTGAGTGAAACTATTGCTGCTGTTGTCACTTCTCCAGAATCTGTTGCTGCTGCTGTTGTTACTGAACCTGCAATATCTGCTGCTGTCATTTCTGCTACTGCTTCAACATCTGCTGCTACACCCTCTGTTGCCTCATCTACTTCTGTTCAGCTCAAGAAGGATTTGATGAAGAAAATTGATGCCCTGTATGATGACCAAAGTTCTAAAAGTGATGAGTACAGAACAGACTCTGATGATTCTTCTGCTACCATTGCCAGGAAAAGAAAGGCAAGTAGCAAAGCCATGAAGAGAGTACCTCCTGCCAAGGTCAAAGATAACAATGATATTCCATACTACATTCTTCATGATTGCCCTATCACTGAGCACTGGATGCAGTACTGTAAGAACCAATTGAAAGCAATGAAAAAGAAGAGGAAATATGAAAAGGGTTCTTCACAATTCCAACACTCTCATCCTCCTCCACCACCTCCTCCTGATGCAAGTGCAGGTGGAAGTTCTGCTGCTTAACCCCTGGCTAGAAGTCAGGCCCCCTATCATCCTCATGCTAGATCTTATCATAGGGGAAGCCAATACGGGGTTTCTCAATCCAGGAGTGGAGGATACAGAGGCAATCAAAGAGATCTCCAGGTCTACTCCAAAGGATACTCAAGGCAACACCCTTACTCCAGGGAAGGACAAATTTTAACTAATACCACCTCTGGTCCTTTTCCCTATAAGGTAAAGGAAACTGTGTCATCCAGGCCTACTCAAGACAATCCCTCTAATAGATATGAGCCACCAGTACCTTTTGAGGACCCTGAGAACAATCCAGCTGCTTGGACTGCAAGGATGAACGAACTTGCTGCACTGGATCAAATCAAAAAGGCTAAAGAGCAAGGAAGAGATTCCTCTAATATCTCAACAATGTCTGAACATAGAAAGCAAGTGCTAGAAAGATATGCATCAAGCAAATTTTTTGATTCTGACAGGTATATGGAACTGCATCCTGAAGCTGTAGTTCCTAGGCCTAAACAGCAAACATCTCTAGGTGCAGCAGATGAAAACAGATCAAAGAAGCAAGCCCAACAGAGAAATTAAACTTGTTAAGGGAAACGAAAATAAATGACAATGTAAGGTGACAATCTCTGTGATTTCTGATTATTATCTGGGATGTCATATATCTGTGGTTCTGCAATGTCTAGCTTGTTGCTTTTCTGTTTTGCTGCTTGTATGTTGTTATTTAAATTTTCCAAAGTCTGTAAATAGTAATCCTAACCCAAATAGGGGGAGATTGTTGGAACACCCTATTACTAATTTGGGTCAGGATCACTATGTCTCTATGAAACCATGTTTGACCTCCTGTATAGCTCAAAAGGTCAATTAGAATTGAGTCTAATGATTAGAAGTCTAAGTTTGGTAGCTACCCTCAAGTCCAGGATTTTCTGTTTGGAGACTAAGTCATATCGTCGAGCTCAGCACGACGATTCGTCGAACTCTGATCGACGATCATCTAGCTCAACTTCGATAGATCGTCGAACTCCATTCGACGATCGCTGAGCTCAACTTCATCATATCGTCGAGCTCCATTCAACGATCGGTGAGCTCTGTTTGACGATCTTGACTCAGCTTTGGATCTCTATCTCTGAGCTCAGTTCGACGATCTGTGAGCTCAGATCGACGATATTTTGCTGCTGTATACATCCATATCGCCGAGCTCAGTCCGACGTTAGTAGAGCTCAGTTTGACGTTTTCAGATAACTTAAAGGATGTTTCTAGATTCGAATTCAAATCAGTTAAGGAGTTTTTCTGCAATTAATTCTCAAGATTTCCTAGCCATTTTCATTTATTTTTGGACCAAGTTTCAAGGGATTTTCAAGGAATAATTCTATGGACTTTCCTCCAGAAGAGATTTTGCAATTAAGGATGCAATTAATGCAGACCAACGACTATTCTTCTCAGAGATTGTTTTTCTATTCTGGATCAGAGAATAAAAGAAGGATTTTTTTTAATCACACACAGAATACAGAGAATACACAGACATTCACAGACAGACAGCAATATTCTTTAGAATAAGAACAAAAATAATCTGTCTCAAAGAAATCTCAGAACACACATCCAAGGAGATCAACTTTCTCAAATCTTCAGATCTCTCTAGTCTTCAAGTGTTCAAGGCCAACATCTTTCAAGACTCCAGACATCCAACATTTCAGTTATTGCTGAAATCATCTATTGCTGGAGTTCAACTTGTGAAGGCCTATCACCCTACAACAAAGCTTCTTTTCCTGAAGATCTCAAGGACTCAGGGGGAGCTTTGACACCATCAATCCACATAGTCTTCTCAGCTGTTTAAGAAAGAGAAGATTTCCATCACTCTCTCTGTAACGCACCGAAACTCAAAGGAGCGAAGGGGGATGTTTTGAGCCAGTTTAAGTTCTGGCTGCAGGCACACGGCCTGGGACACGGGCGTGTCCCAGGGCGTGTCAAGCCTGTGTCGACACTAAGGCGCGAAGTCGACACTTTGGTCTCGACATTGTGTCGAGACTGGGCACACGGCCTGCGACACGGGCGTGTCGCAGGGCGTGTCGACCCGTGTCGACACTTAGCCGTGAAGTCGACACAGTGCTTCGACGTTGTGTCGAGACACGGCACACGGCCTGTGACACGGGCGTGTCGCAGGGCGTGTCAACCCGTGTCGACACTCGTCCCGCGAAGTCGACACTTTGGTGTCGACAATGTGTCGAGACATGGCACACGGCCTGCGACACGGGCGTGTCGCAGGGCGTGTCGACCCGTGTCGACACTTAGCCACGAAGTGTCGAGACCGTGTACACGGCCTGGAGCTCAGGCGTGTCAAGGTGACACGGGCAAGGACACGGGCGTGTCCTAGAACCCGTGCAGTGCTCGGGTTGAAAATGGGGAAAAATCATGGGGTACACGGCCAGCTACACGGCCGTGTCAGGTGGAACACGGGCGTGTCAGCTCGAACACGGGCGTGTTCGATACCCGTGTGAGGTTCCAGGTGATTCGATTTTGATGGCGAATGAGGCACACGGCCCTGGACACGGGCGTGTGCCAGGCCGTGTTCGGTCCAGATTGGGCATTTCAGCCCCGAATCGAAGCCGTTCATTTCTTTGACTGAAGATCCAACGGCTGGGGGTTGTTCCTGAGAGGATATACTCGGGTTTTGACTTAGAAAACCCTCACTTTTTCCACTTATCCTCTTTCTAAATACTTGGAGAAAGGAGAGCTAAGGCAAGAAGAAGAGGAGCTAGATCCGCCATTGGAGGAGCTTCGGAGCTCCGAATCGCAAGCCGACTCCGGATCTACGGAGGCAACGCAAGTGCGGTGATTTCCATCCGATTACTTTTCAATGGCGCCAAAGAGGACCGCAAGGGTAACGAACCTCAACTTGAGCATGAGTCGCTCTCTTTCTTTGCATAGGAAGCCCGCTCTCGCGAGTTTGCGGAGAGTTGGAGGCGTTCCTTCGGGTAGATATGTGAAGTCCCCGTTGTTTAGAGTCCGTATGCGAGAACGGACATAGGCATGATGTGTGAAGCCTACCCGGACATCTTAGTCTGGATCGGTGATGTTGCATTGCATAAGGCCGGAGAAGACTCCATGCTATTGGTTGTTTTTCGGGTTTTCTACGCGGTAGATTGCAGCAGGGAGCCTTGGGGACTAACCCAAAGGTGCACCCGGAAAACTGGGCGGATACGAGATCTTGCTAACTTGGTGGCTTGAAAGCCAACTTGAACATAACCGGGTTATGTGACTTGTGATGGAAATGGGACTCGGGAGAAGTTTGACCTGCGCATATGGTTTAAATTACCGTTGCGGGCGCATATGGTTTAAATTACCGTTGCGTTGTGAGCACGGGTTAGATGGAACCGTACCCACTCTATGTCGTTCGGATTAGAGCCGTTGGCATAGATGAGAGTCTTCGGCGGTCTATGGTTTTAATTACCGTGACCCGTGCCGGGAAGACAAACTGCTCATTGTTTGGCCGTCCAAAGGGGATGGTGGTGAGTCGGTAGACTTAGACTGCGTTCACCGAGAATGTGCCCTGAGTGCACGGGGCGTGTGGCCGTTGAGCCTCCGCCTGTGATGTAATGGCTATATATTTATTGCTCGCTTATGCTAATGAAATGCAGGGAAGGAGCATCGCCGCCCCGAGTTGGGGGCGGGATCGTTATAATTTGGTCAGCATTGCTGACCGTTGCCTTGTTTTGCCACCGTGTGGTGGTTTGTTGTTTGCAGGTGCAGCTGGACCAAGCGGTCAATAGCGGGCTAAAGCCCTTTTTGCGAAGCTGGCCCTCGAAGGCCCGAATGGAAATGTTTATTGCTTTATTCATGTATGACCGGACTGCGTGCCGAGGTTTGTAAATCATGTAACAGACAAGTGAAACATTTTGTAAGGCCTTAAGGCTTGTTTTGAGTATTTGTGTAATAACATTCCTATTTGTGTACTAGTGGACATTCATGCTCAAATGCTGGGTTCTTGTTTTACAACTTATATAAACTGCTTCCGCTAGAATGCTCTGTGTAGGACGTTGAGATTGGTTGGATGGTTTCCATAAGTAACCACCCGCTCTGTCTGTGGTATATGGCGTCGGGCCCCGGCCGGACCTACTGCTATATGTTATGCGACGGATAGGGGGTGTTACAATTTGGTATCAGACTACTGGTTTTGGTCGGGCTTAAAGTGAATTCGTGGGTGAATTCTTTTTAAGGGGTGGTGAGCACATTGTGTGCGTTATCGTTATAACAGTAAAAAGAACCCATGAATGTCCACTTAGGAATGAAAATACTCGTGTTTGAGGAACCTGCGTGTTCCTGTAATTGCTATTTTGCAATTTATTTGGTCGCTTAACGGTGTTTTGTACCACTATAGGTGACCCGAAGTGGTGTTGGGCCGTCAAAACGCCGAGTTTCTTAGGCTAGCAGTGCACCGGATGTTGCTCCCGCAACACCTCTGTCGGCTGAGAATATTCGATTGGTGGCTGAAGCGGTGTTGGCCGTGATAAATGCGCAGCCTGGGAGGCAAGAGCAGCAGCCCGCTCCTGTGATGGAGCAAGTACCTCTCCAAGAGGCGGAGCCGAGGAGGGTGGAGCAAGTGGTTGCGGAACCAATAGTGCCAAGGAGGGCAACTGAGAAGCAGTTGAAGCATGTAATGAGCTTTAACCCTCTGTTATTCTCGGGGTTGGGAACCCCATCTCAGGCTGAAGACTGGCTCTCTAGGGTGAAGAGAGTCATGACAGCTACGGAGACGGAGGAGTGGCAAATGACCACCATCGCTACGTTCCTTCTGGACGGGGAAGCGAGGATGTGGTGGGAAGGTTTGGAGCTGCATCATTTGAGAGGTAGGCAACTTGGTGATGTCTCGATAGAGGAGTTCTCGAGATTGTTCTTGGCTAGATACCTCCCTTCTACGAAGAGGATTTCAATGGAGAATGAGTTCCTGAAGTTGGTGCAGGGTGAGAGGAGCGTGGATGAATATCTCCACGAGTTTACGCGGTTGAGTCGTTATGCGAGCTCTATCATCATGGATGAGGAGCGCAAGACTAATCGTTTCTACGAAGGCCTGAGGGATGAGCTGAGATTATTACTGTCGGGGCCAATGACGCAGGGTTTATTAACCTTGGTCAATACTGCCCGGTCCTTGGAGAAGGATATGAAGAATGTGCAGGCAAAGAAAAGCTTGGGCGAGAAGAAATCTGGGTTCAAAGTGCCGACAACTTCAAAGTCTGGCTATCAAAGATTCTTTAAGAAGCATAGGACTTCGGGTCCAGCTCCTTCTGGTGCTTCTGGTGCGACTACGAGTCGGACCCCGGGCACGTGCTTTACGTGTGGAAAGATGGGGCATTTCGCCCGTGATTGTTGGAGCGGACGTCCTAAGTCCGAGAGGAAGCCGGGAGCTACCTACGAAGAGAAGGGTAAGGCGGTGGAGTCGACCGCATCCCATTATGCTCCGGCCCAACCAAGGGTCTACAATCTTGGCCAACAGGAGGCCATTAAACAAGCTGACGTGGTGACAGGTACGGTTTAATTTATAGCAAGTCAATTCCTTTATATGCTTGTTATGCACATGTTACCTTACCACTACTTGTTTAGGATTTGTGTTGATTTGTGAAAATCCGGCACGAGCACTCTTTGATACGGGAGCTTCACACTCCTTCTTGTCCGAAGGATTTATATTAGGCATCGGAGTCCCTTCTTCGATGGCGAAGGATAAGTTGGATGTGTTGTTGCCAAATGGGTGTTCGATGCGAGCGGATAGGATCTGCGATGTTAAGATTCGTATTGGAGAGCAGGAGTTTGACCTGCGGGCGTCCTTACTTCCGTTGGTGGAGTTCGACGTCATATTTGGCATGGACTGGCTCTCGGAGCAGCAGGCCCATATAGATTGCGGTAGCAAGGAAGTCAAGCTGGGAGCAAGTCGTGAGACGACTTTTACGGGCTTAAAGGGGTCGAGCAAGACGTTGATGTCTGCTCTTCAGGTGGTGAAGGCGGTTCGTGCTGGAGCAGAACTGTTCTTTACACTAGTGGAGGTTGCAAAGCCGAAGCCCGCGATGGATTGTATTTTAGTGGCATCGGAATACCCTGATGTGTTCCCCGCAGATCTTCCTGGAGCCCCGCCTCAACGGGAGTTAGATTTTACGATCGAGCTAGTGCTAGGTGCAAAGCCTGTGTCACGATCTCCGTATCGGCTAGCGCCTAAGGAAATGGCGGAGCTGAAAGTTCAACTGCAAGAGTTGTTGGAGCAAGGGTATGTGCGCCCGAGTTCTTCGCCTTGGAGCGCACCGGTCCTCTTTGTTAAAAAGAAGGACGGAAGCTTGAGGTTATGTATTGATTATCGAGAGCTGAACAAGCTGACTGAGAAGAACAAGTACCCGATCCCCCGGATTGATGATCTCTTTGATCAGTTAGTCGGGTCGACGTTGTACTCGAAGTTAGATCTCAAGTCTGGGTACTATCAGCTGCGGATAAGGGAGAGTGATATCCCGAAGACAGCGTTTAGTACGAGATACGGGCATTATGAGTTTACGGTCATGCCGTTTGGGCTGACTAATGCGCCGTCAGTGTTCATGGATTTGATGAACAGGACGTTCAGGGAGTACTTGGACCATTTCATGATCGTCTTCATCGACGATATTTTGGTGTACTCGCAAAGTGAGGAGGATCACTTCAAGCATCTCCATTTGGTGTTGGAGACACTCAGGAGAAATCAGTTGTATGCCAAGTTCTCGAAGTGCGAGTTTTGGCTATCCTCAGTGGCGTTCCTCGGGCATATAGTGAGTGGAGAGGGTATTGCTGTGGATCCGACGAAGATTGTTGCGATACGGGAGTGGCCTGAGCTTGCTACGGTAGCAGAAGTCCGGAGCTTTTTGGGGCTTGCCGGCTATTATAGGCGCTTCGTAGAGAACTTCTCGCGGATAGCATTACCTCTCACTACTTTGACGAGGAAGGAGCATAAGTTCGTTTGGACGCCGGAGTGCGCGCGAGCTTTTGAGGAGTTGAAGTGTCGGTTGACCACGGCGCCTGTGCTGAGTTCGCCGGTTGGAACCGAAGGCTACGAGATATATAGCGATGCTTCGGGCAGCGGTTTGGGTTGCGTGCTATTGCAGCATGGCAGCATGATAGCTTATGGCTCGAGACAGCTAAAAGTGCACGAGAGGAATTATCCGGTCCATGACTTGGAGTTAGCGGCCGTGATTTTTGCCTTGAAGCTGTGGAGACACTATTTGTACGGTGTGAAGATTGATATATACACCGATCACAAGAGTCTAAAGTACCTGATTGAACAGAAAGATCTGAATATACGGCAGCGTAGGTGGATGGAGTTCCTGGGGGACTATACATTCAAGATCTACTACGTGCCTGGCAAAGGGAATGCGGTTGCGGATGCGTTGAGTCGCCGAGCCCCAGCTCAAGCGAATTGGCTATCAGTGCATGATGAGCGGTTGGTGCAGGAGCTGGAGGCGTTGGAGATTGTTTGTGTGGATAAGCAAGCAAGTGCTGAAGCAGTGCTGAATTGGACTGAAGTCCAATATGACCTGGCTGATCGGATTCGGCAGGCTTTGGATATGGATGCTCATATGAAGCAGTTCATGATAGAGGCTCTGGATGGGTCAAATTCCCAATTCGTTGTGGAGGACGGGTTGCTGTGGAAAGACGGTCGTCTGTGCGTCCCAAGTGTGGGCAATTTACGGGTGGAGTTGTTGTATGAGGCGCACCATACCAAGTACTCGATTCACCCGGGGAGCACGAAGATGTACCGTGATGTAAAGAAACTGTTTTGGTGGCCGGGCTTAAAGAAGGATGTGGCGCTATATGTAGCAAAGTGCCAAACTTGCGCCTTGGTGAAGGCGGAGTGCCAAAAGCCGGGAGGATTTCTTAAGTCCTTGCCTATTCCGGAGTGGAAATTTGACGACATCTCTATGGACTTTGTGCACGGTTTGCCAAGGTCGCAAAGGGGGAACGACGCCATTTGGGTGGTTGTTGATCGATTAACAAAGGTGTCACATTTTATTCCGCATAGGAAGGATGATCCGATGGAGAAGCTGGCAAAGCTTTATGTGGATAACATAGTACGGCTTCATGGTGTGCCCCGCAGCATCGTGAGTGACCGAGATGGGCGGTTCACGTCCAATGATTGGAGGCTGGTGCAGCAAATGTTGGGAACAAAGCTGAAGTTTAGCACAGCCTTCCATCCGCAAACGGATGGGCAGACCGAGAGGGTCAATAGAACCATGGAAGACATGCTTCGCATGTGTGTCTTGGACTTTGCAAAGCAATGGGAGGACCACCTTTATTTGGTGGAGTTCACATACAACAACAGCTACCAAACAAGTATTCAGATGGCGCCTTTCGAGGCCCTATATGGTAGAAGATGTCGCACGCCGTTGTCTTGGTTAGAAACGGGCGAGTCAAAGTTGTATAAGCGATCGGAAGTGGATGATGCTACTTCTTTGGTGAGGACAATTCGAGAGAGGTTGCTTATCTCTCAGGACCGGCAAGCAAAGTACTATAATGCCAAGCACAGGAACGTGGAGTTCGCTGTGGGCGATTATGTATACTTGAAGATCAAGTCGTTCAAGGGTGTCTCGCGGGTGCGGCGATTGAAAAAGCTAAGCCCGAGGTACCTTGGACCGTTCGAGGTTCTGGAGCGAGTAGGAGAAGCGGCCTATCGGCTGAAGCTTTCAGTGGAGCTAAGTGGTTTACATGATATATTCCATATTTCGGTGCTTCGGAAGGCGGTGCAAGAGCCTACGCAAGTGATCGCGGTCGATCAAGTGCCGGTGGATAGTGGGCTAACGACAAAAGTCAAGCCCGTGCGGATTGAGGACTCGGAGGTCAAGCGGCTACGTAATAAAGAGATCAGGATGGTCAAGGTCCGGTGGGACAATTGCGGTCGTGAGGAGCTCTCTTGGGAGCGAGAGCAGACGATGCTTGACGAGTATCCGGAGTTGTTCCGCTCAGGTACAAATTTTGGTTTTGTACATGTTTTTCCCTTTATGTAATTTCGTGGGCGAAATTCTTTTAAGAGGGGTAGAGTTGTAACGCCCCGAAACTCAAAGGAGCGAAGGGGGATGTTTTGGGCCAGTTTAAGTTCTGGCTGCAGGCACACGGCCTGGGACACGGGCGTGTCCCAGGGCGTGTCAAGCCTGTGTCGACACTAAGGCGCGAAGTCGACACTTTGGTCTCGACATTGTGTCGAGACTGGGCACACGGCCTGCGACACGGGCGTGTCGCAGGGCGTGTCGACCCGTGTCGACACTTAGCCGTGAAGTCGACACAGTGCTTCGACGTTGTGTCGAGACACGGCACATGGCCTGCGACACGGGCGTGTCGCAGGGCGTGTCAACCCGTGTCGACACTCGTCCCGCGAAGTCGACACTTTGGTGTCGACAATGTGTCGAGACATGGCACACGGCCTGCGACACGGGCGTGTCGCAAGGCGTGTCGACCCGTGTCGACACTTAGCCGCGAAGTGTCGAGACCGTGTACACGGCCTGGAGCCCAGGCGTGTCAAGGTGACACGGGCAAGGACACGGGCGTGTCCTAGAACCCGTGCAGTGCTCGGGTTGAAAACGGGGAAAAATCATGGGGTACACGGCCAGCTACACGGCCGTGTCAGGTGGAACACGGGCGTGTCAGCTCGAACACGGGCGTGTTCGATACCCGTGTGAGTTTCCAGGTGATTCGATTTTGACGGAGAATGAGGCACACGGCCCTGGACACGGGCGTGTGCCAGGCCGTGTTCGGTCCAGATTGGGCATTTCAGCCCCGAATCGAAGCCGTTCATTTCTTTGACTGAAGATCCAACGACTGGGGGTTGTTCCTGAGAGGATATACCCGGGTTTTGACTTAGAAAACCCTCACTTTTTCCACTTATCCTCTTTCTAAATCCTTGGAGAAAGGAGAGCTAAGGCAAGAAGAAGAGGAGCTAGATCCGCCATTGGAGGAGCTTCGGAGCTCCGAATCGCAAGCCGACTCCGGATCCACGGAGGCAACGCAAGTGCGGTGATTTCCATCTGATTACTTTTCAATGGCGCCAAAGAGGACCGCAAGGGTAACGATCCTCAACTTGAGCATGAGTCGCTCTCTTTCTTTGCATAGGAAGCCCGCTCTCGCGAGCTTGCGGAGAGTTGGAGGCGTTCCTTCGGGTAGATATGTGAAGTCCCCGTTGTTTAGAGTCCGTATGCGAGAACGGACATAGGCATGATGTGTGAAGCCTACCCGGACATGTTAGTCTGGATCGGTGATGTTGCATTGCATAAGGCCGGAGAAGACTCCGTGCTATTGGTTGTTTTTCGGGTTTTCTACGCGGTAGATTGCAGCAGGGAGCCTTGGGGACTAACCCAAAGGTGCACCCGGAAAACTGGGCGGATACGAGATCTTGCCAACTTGGTGGCTTGAAAGCCAACTTGAACATAACCGGGTTATGTGACTTGTGATGGAAATGGGACTCGGGAGAAGTTTGACCTGCGCATATGTTTTAAATTACCGTTGCGGGCGCATATGGTTTAAATTACCGTTGCGTTGTGAGCACGGGTTAGATGGAACCGTACCCACTCTATGTCGCTCAGATTAGAGCCGTTGGCATAGATGAGAGTCTTCGGCGGTCTATGGTTTTAATTACCGTGACCCATGCCGGGAAGACAAACTGCTCATTGTTTGGCCGTCCAAAGGGGATGGTGGTGAGTCGGCAGACTTAGACTGCGTTCACCGAGAATGTGCCCTGATTGCACGGGGCGTGTGGCCGTTGAGCCTCCGTCTGTGATGTAATGGCTATATATTTATTGCTCGCTTATGCTAATGAAATGCAGGGAAGGAGCATCGCCGCCCCGAGTTGGGGGCGGGATCGTTATAATTTGGTCAGCATTGCTGACCATTGCCTTGTTTTGCCACCGTGCGGTGGTTTGTTGTTTGCAGGTGCAGCTGGACCAAGCGGTCAATAGCGGGCTAAAGCCCTTTTTGCGAAGCTGGCCCTCGAAGGCCCGAATGGAAATGTTTATTGCTTTATTCATGTATGACCGGCCTGCGTGCCGAGGTTTGTAAATCATGTAACAGACAAGTTAAACATTTTGTAAGGCCTTAAGGCTTGTTTTGAGTATTTGTGTAATAACATTCCTATTTGTGTACTAGTGGACATTCATGCTCAAATGCTGGGTTCTTGTTTTACAACTTATATAAACTGCTTCCGCTAGAATGCTCTGTGTAGGACGTTGAGATTGGTTGGATGGTTTCCATAAGTAACCACCCGGTCTGTCTGTGGTATATGACGTCGGGCCCCGGCCGGACCTACTGCTATATGCTATGCGACGGATAGGGGGTGTTACACTCTCACCCCCTCTCTGTAAAGGGTTTCTCAAACTCCCTTCAAAAGTTTGAATTTGGTTTTTGAGCACCTTGTCAAAAGCTCATTGGTGGCAAGACACCTGATCAAAAAATCTGATTTAGTTTTTGAGCACCTTATCAAAAGCTCATTGGTGCCCAGGACACCTGATCAACTCATCCTGCAGTGGATTCCTACCAAGGGTGGTAGAAGAGTGGATGTACCCAAGTTTGGGGGAATCACTATATTTCCTTGTGTCATCTGGTTTTGCTTGTCTTTATTTTTGTTTTTGGCCTTGATTATTCTGTGATTGGCTTTTGATTAGTTTAGTTCTGTGATTAGATTTATTACTGTTTCCCTGTTCACTCATATTACAACAATTGTTGGAAAAAGTTTTAAAGAACCATATACTCTATTCACCCCCCTCTAGAGTATATCAGATCTAGTTGCACTTTCACAGCTAATGGATTAAATAGTTTCCTAAATTTATTTAAGTTGTTGTTATAGTTATAATTTTTATTAAGTCTTTCTGGGTTCGACGAATTGTTGTGAGTTCGTCGACCAGAGTTTGACGAATTGGGATGAGATCGTCGATCTCTGCCTAGAGAATGAACATGTTCATTTTCTGTGCCCCACGTTCGTCAGCCTCTTCTTGACAAACCATACAGAGTTCGTCGATCGCAGTTAGATGAATGATTATAGCTAAGGCTTGAGTTCAGCGTTAGTTGAGTTGGGTTCGACGAACTGGCCACACTTCATCGATCTGAGTTCGACGAAATCTGCTGAACTTTGTTTTTACTTGTGGTTTTCTGATTCTTATTATTTTGACCTATTGTTTTTAGAACAACTTCTAAGGTTTGTTTATTATTCATTATTTCTTTCCCCTTAGCTTAAACAAACTTGATGGGGGTTGACAAAATGTTTTTCTTGAGAATGGGGGGCAAACCTGATGAGGCACCCAAGCCCAGCTTGCCATTCAATCTGGAATTAACTGTGCTTGTAATGTCCATCATCTTGAGGCTTCTCACATTGAGAGTCTCCTCAAGTTGTTTAGCCTCACATAACTCAGTCTTTAACATTATAATTTGTTCATTAGCTAAAATTAATTCATCCTTTAACTTATTGTTTTCAGAGTTAACAGTCTCTAGGTTTCCTAGTTTTTCCTAAGAGTCTTAATTTTCTTTTCTGAGTTAATTAGATCTATGCACATGGTTTTTAATTCAGATTTCAATGATTCAAAACCATGATTTTAATGTCCTTATCATTCACCTCTGTGAGCGTAATTAGATCTTTGGTTCAAGGGTTAGCTTGTACAAAAAAGGGAATCCTACTCTGATACCAATTGAAAGTGAGGTGTTAGATCTGAAATAATCTTGAGGGGGGGGGGGGGGGTGAATAGAGTATTCTTAAATCCTTTATAGCTTTTGCTGTAAATAAAGAACTGCAGAATAAAATTAATAAAGCATAAACAAAGCAATCCTAAAAGGCACAAACACAGTAATAACAAAAAAAGGGCATCTAGACAACACAAGAAATTATAGTGGTTCCCCAACCTGGGTACATCCACTCTTCTACCACCCTGGTAGGAATCCACTCAGATTTTTGATCTGGTGTCTGACAGTAATGAGCTTTTGATCAGGTGTTCACAAACCAAACTTCAAGTCTTTTGGTCAGGTGATTGGCAACCAGGAATAACTTTTGAAGGGAGTTATAACCATTTGTACAGTGGGGGATGAGAGATGATATTGTCATCTCTTTTTCAATATACAACTGAGAAGACTTAAGTGGAAATGATATTAGCAAAGAGCTCCCACTGAGATGAATAATGGTTCAGGAAAAACTATAGCTTTTCTTCTGGGTGATAGGTCTTCAGTCTTTATCAGCCTTGACCAGAAAGTATTCAGGAACTTCTTGACAGATGGATTTGTTGTTGTCCTTTGAACTGTCCAGGAGTGTTGAAGAAAGAAGACTCTTGATTTTGATTTGGTGTTCTTCTTCTTTAGATAGCTGATGTTCTTCTGGTCTAGGGCTTCTTTTCTATATCAGAGTTCTCTATCTTTTTACCAGAGTTCTATCAAGAGAGAACAACAGAGAATTCCTTATTGCAGACTAACTAATTGTGTATCTATGTTGTCTGTCTATCTATATATTGTCTTTATGTATATGTTTGTGTATTTTCTTTATCTCTCTCCAGGAAAGGAGTGGAAATTTCTTTTATATTTTCTATCAAGAAATTACCTTTTGAAATTTGAATTCCTCTGTATTAATTGCTGACGGCCTTGAGAATAAACTGCTTTGATTTATTTCCCCAACTGTCCCATGGAAAAATGGCAAGCAATAATCCTGCAGAAGACCATAATCAATGCTCTGTCTAACGGTTATATTCAGAGAATATTTTAGCATTGATTACTCAGGAAGTATTGCAATAGGAAGGGGACAGAATGAAGTAAATAACTAAGTCTGGATTCGTCGAACAGAGAACAAAAATGGTCGAGCTGAGTTCACAGTTCGTCGAGCTAAGAAGTTGTGTTAGTCGACCAGACGGCTTCTGTTCGTCGAGCTGAGTTCCAAGATCGTCGAGCAGAGAGTAGAACTGCATTGATTAGAAACTTTGACAATTCTGTGTATGGAGTTCGTTGAGCTGATAACTGGTTTCGTCCATTGAAGTTTAGAAAAGTATTTCTGGACTTAGAATATTTTAGATGCTTCTAGAATGAAGTGTTGAAGTGAAGTATCCAAAAAATCGTCGACCTGAGAATTTGTTTTGTCGAGTTGAGGACCACTATCTGCTGCTTCATAACTCTTGCCAAAGTGATCAAAGTTTGTTGAGCTGAGAATCTTGAATTCGACGACTGGAGATGATTCTAGACTTAGTAAATTGAGAGTCTTCTGGATTAATAAGTTGAATTAGAGAATCCAGAAATCGTCGACTAGAGAACTAAGTTCGTCGACTGGAGTTAAGGGAATAAAGTCTGGACTTGGAATGCTCAAGGTAGAGTCCAAAGATCGTCGACCTGATAATCAAGTTCGTCGAGCTCAGCTCAGAGAATTTTCACTGAGATCGTCGAGCTGAGCACGACAATCGTCGACCAGAGTTCGACGAACGTCGAACTCATTTTACCGAGTCTTTGGAAATTTTCTAAGTCTTGAGTCTCTGGCAGTCTGATTATGGCTGATACATGAGATGTTGAAACTAAGGACTTAGCCTAGACTCTAGGACACAAATATGACCATGGCTATACAATATGGGTCATATGATCCTAACTTAGTGAACCTAGCACAAATCAAAGTAGGGATCCAACATCCAGAATCAACCCAAGGAATCCCTTACAAAGTCACCTTTTGGTGGGGGAAAACATATGCATATGCCAAATCAAGGACTTCACATCTCCAAGGAAGAATGATGTTTACCCTTGATGACCTCTTTAGATCCATGGACATCTGGCTAGATGGAAATCACCGCCACGGCTTTGCCTCCACAAACCTGAACTCGGATCTTGCTTTTTAACTCCGCAGCTCCTCTGGCAGCTGGATTCCTTCTCCTTCTTCCTCCTTGCTCTCCCTTCTCTCAACTTCTTTTAGAAAGAGAATGGACAAAGTAAAATGAGAATTATCTTCTCCCTTTCAGCATTAAAGAAGCAAGGAGATACTTGGGCCATCAGATCCTAGAAGAAGGAAATGATCGGCTACAAAAATCCCTGAATATGGCTATTTTGTGGCTGACACGCCCTGTGACACGCCCGTGTCACAGGCCATGTCCCTTAAGCAGTGCACGAACCGCCTTATCCAGAACAAGACATGACCATGTGACACGCCCGTGTCACACGGCTGACATGCCAATGTCACATGGCTGACAAGCCCGTGTCTAGCTCTCGAGACCCACTGGAGACCTACTCGAGAGAACCACTCGAGTAATTGTACAGGACACGCACATGTCACATGGCTGACAAGCCCGTGTCACATGGCTGACACGCCCGTGTCACATGGCTGACACGCCCGTGTCACATGGCTGACACGCCCGTATCACGTGGCTGACACGCCCGTGTCACATGGCTGACACGCCCGTGTCACATGGCTGACACGCCCGTGTCACATGGCTGACACGCCCGTGTCACATGGCTGACACACCCGTGTCTAGCTATCGAGACATTTAAGACCTACTCGAGACAACCTCTCGAGACCCACTCGTGTATACACAGAGCAGGACAGGGTCTTGTGACATGCCCGTATCACAAGCCGTGTGCCCTCTATCTCGAGATTTCTTCGAGCGCATCCACTCGAGTGGAGTTCGTTGACCAAAGGAGGAAAAGCCTCGGACACGCCCTCAGACACGCCCGTGTCATAGGGCGTGTCCCATCTCGAAAACTTCATCGAGTGCATTTCGTCGAGCACTCGACGAGCTGCTCAACCGAGTAGGACATGCCTTGGGACATGCCCGTGTCCCAGGCTATGTCGCCCAAACCTAAACACAAATTTGGGATTTAGGGTGTTACAACTCTCCCCTCCTTACAAGAAATTTCGTCCCAAAATTTGCGCACATTAAAGAAATCAGCAGTCACAATGTTATAACTTGAAACATGTATGTTACAACAAGATATGCACTAAACAACAGGTGTAAGCAAACAACTCGGGAAATTCAGCTCGCATGGTCTGCTCTCGCTCCCATGTTAGCTCCCCATGGTCATAGTTGTCCCACCGACCCTTGACCATCCCAATTGTCTTGTTCCGCAACGATTTATTCGCTCTCTCCTCAATCCGAACGGCCCTAAACTTTGTCGTTAGCCCATACTCCACCGGCAGACGATCGTTCTCGATCACTTGAGCTGGATTTTTGATCGCTTTCCGAAGCACGAATATTGGAAACACATCATGCAATCCACTCAATTTGGCCGAAAGAGCTAGCCGATAGACAGCTTCCCCAACTCGCTCCGCCACTTCAAACGGACCAAGATATCTATGCCAAATCATGGACAAGCTTTTGAAGGGTTTTCAAATAAACTCAATCGCCCACAGTGAAATCCACATTCCAGTGCTTAGCCTTGTAGTATTTTGCTTTTCGATCCTGGGCTATCAGTGGCCTCTCCCGAACAGTGCGTATCGTCGAATTAGCTTCATCGACTTATTTACACTTATATGGTTTGGATTCGCTTGCTTCTGCCCAAGCTAACGGTGTACGACACTTCTGACCATACAGAGCTCCAAAGAGTGCCATACTGATGCTCGCTTAGTAGCTATTGTTGTAGGAAAACTCCATCATATAGAGATGATTTTCCCAGCTCTTACCAAAATCCAGGGTGAACATTCACAGCATATCCTCCATTGTTTTGTTGGTCCTCTCCATCTGGTCATCTATTTGGGGTTGAAACGCTATATTGAACATCAATTTTGTTCCCAACAATTGGTGGACTAGCCTCCAATTGTTCGACTTGAATAACCCATCACGATCACTCATGATGCTACGAGAGACACCGTGCAGCCGTACAATCTGCTCCATATAGAGTTTTGCCAAACTTTTCACTGAATCATCTCGCTTGTTCGGAAGGAAGTGAGCCACTTACATCAACCGGTCTACAATAACCCAGATTGAATCATTCCCGCGTTGAGATCTAGGTAAGCCGTGCACGAAATCCATTGAAATATCATCAAACGTCCATTCCGAAATCAGTAACGACTTCAAGAAATCTTCGGCTTCTGGTATTCCGCTTTCACCAAAGCACAAGTTTGACATTTAGTCATATAATGAGCTATGTATTTCTATAGTGCTGGCCACCAGAACAACTTCTTCATATCCTTGAACATTTTTGTGCTCCCAGGGTGGATTGAGTATTTTGTCACATGCGCTTCATACATTAATCTTCTTTCAACTAACCCATACTCAGGACGCACAAACAACCCTCTTTCCGCAAAAGTACGTCATCCCAGGAGAATTGGCTATCAATCCCATCCTTTGCATAGCGTTGGAGAATTTCATCTAGTTCCGTTGCTCGTTGAATTTTGTCTGCAACCTCATCTTGTACCTCCGTCCAGTGTAATGATGCATTGGTTGTGGAATTCTTGTAACACAAGAAATCTCTAACGCTTTTAACTCCTGGATCAGATGCTCATCATGCATCTGCAACCAATTTTCCCTTGACGGAGTTCTACGACTCAAGGCATCTGCCACCACGCTTCTCTTCCCGGGAATGTGATGATTCTTAAACGTATAGTCTCGGAGGAACTCTACCCACCATTGTGGTTGCATATTGAAATCGTTTTGCTCCAATACGTCCGTTAGGCTCTAAAGGTCTGTGAAGATATCCACCTTCACGCCATGTTAAGAATGTCGCCACAATTTAAGCCCAAAGATCACCGCCACCAACTCCAAGGCGTGGACGGAATAATGTTACTCATGCACTTTCACCTGGTGTGAGCTATACGCAATCACCTTTCCAACTCAACCATTTGTTCCACATGGCGACGTCAAAACGGGTGTCGTGGTCAAACGACTCATTAGCTATTCAAAATCTCGCGTGCACTTTGGAATACAAACAAACTTCTGATCCTTCACGACATTATATTAAACTCGTAATGACTGTAGCATGCGCCAAATGCTGCTTTGGGAATGTCACCTTCCCGAATTCTAACCATGTCGTAGCCCGAGTTCCAATCCAGCATCACTTTTGAACCTGCCAATTTATCCAACAACTCATTTACCCGTGGCTCCGATGTTTCTTTTTTATTCGTTAACTTATTTAATTGCAGGCTACCGTCCTTCTTTTTCACAAAAGAGCAACCACGCTCCACGGTGACATACTCGGGCGTATATAACCCTGTTCCAACAACTCTTGCAATTTCAATTCAGCCATTTCCTCTGCTGCCACACGATATGGCGAGCGGGCTACAGGTTTCTCACCTGGCACAAACGCAATAGTGAAGTTGATCTCCTACTGGGGGAGTAGCGCAGGAGGATCCCTAGGGAACACATCAGCAA
The DNA here is from genome assembly GCA_039583875.1 of Platanthera guangdongensis. Classification (NCBI taxonomy): domain Eukaryota; kingdom Viridiplantae; phylum Streptophyta; class Magnoliopsida; order Asparagales; family Orchidaceae; genus Platanthera; species Platanthera guangdongensis. Next base: position 161,269,832 of record CM077152.1, on the reverse strand, counting down.
ACTCTGATAAAATCGGAACGTCACTCAAACTGGCCTTGGGCCAACAACCCGAATCAGTGTGAAGAGTAACTTTGCGCTCTTTCGAACAACATTGATGACTTGGAGTGCTGACATCAAGGTCCCGCTCACCCCTTGCATACCAGCAAACTTACTCGCAAGCTCGGTATTCTGGCCATGTGTGATCTCGTTTAAATTACAGTCAATAAAGGCACGCTGTTTTGAGAGGCAGTCCACACCAAAAATCACCTCAAATTCCGATATCAGTAACATAGATGCATTCACACAGAAATCCTGAATTCCAATTTGAATTACCGCCTCGTCAGCCATATCCGCAAGCATCAAACATCCATTCGGTAATAACACCATCACACTACCTACCATTAACCGAATCGGTACACCGATCCGTTACACGAGGTCCACAGATAGAAGTGAATGAGAAGCACCAATATCAAACAGGGCTATGGCCGGATAGTCGCGAGTCAGGACAAAGCCGAATAGAAACACATCCTACGCAACCTACATACAAGGTATGAAAGAGCCAAAAAGCGATTCAATATGTCACCGCATGTCGGTGATAATGTCACTTTGTTGTATGGCCTTCTGCTGGCCAAGTGTAAATACTCGGGGTCGCGCCTGGCCGGTAGTGGACTCCACCACTGCCTTTCCCGTGTCAGCATATGACACTTTGGTCTTCGTTTCAAACTTTGGCTGGCCAACATGACAGTCACGTGCTAAATTCCCCACTGTACCCGTGTATTATATTGTACCAGTCTAAGTACACAAGGAACATTTAAAGCCTCCATACAAATACTAACGACATGTTTGTACACACACAAAACACGCACATTACGGGAACATAGTTATTTATGTACATAAATTCGACATTCCCTTCTTGTTTCTTGTCATCTAACGACCAAGTCGGCAATATCGGGCATTATGTCTATCTTTGCCACAGGAGTAGCACTTGTATTGCTTATTTGTCTTCTGGTCACCAACCCAACACTCTCTGGCAAGGTGTCCATTATTACCACAAGTATAACAAGCACGAGTCTCGTGTTTTTCCCTCCTGCGGTGAGCATTTTTTCTAACCCGTGAAGAACTCGAATCCCTGATCGCAGGCATTTGATGGTCTCTTGTCAAGTCCATCTCCAATAGTCTAGCTGACTCCTCCAATGGTTGGAATCCCATTAACTTCGGACCCATCAACAGAAAACGTAGTCCTGAAATAGCCCATCATAAAACCTGCTGATTTTAGTTTCTTTGGTTTCAAACACGAACTCTGGATGTTGTCTCAGCCCAACAAATGCATGAAAGTATTCCTCAACTTTGTCCACTTCTTAGTTCCGGCGCATGTTCAACGACGAAGCTGATGCTCATTCCCTTGTCCTCTGCTTAAGTACGCCGACCGGCATGGGACGCACCACCGGAATAGAGGGTTGTCCCCGTCCCTCATGTTGGGCCTTGATCATTGCGTAGACCACATCAGCAATCTCTCAAACTGTCTCTACCAAAGGAGGAGGTGGTGGTACCACAGTTGGTGTCATCAGTCCCATCGAATATTGGGGTTCCTGCTGCCCCGCATGCACCGTAGTATCCTACAATCATGAAACACATAAGTAAGCAACAAACATAGTGCCAATAGAAATACCAGGAATGCACAAGTTCCCCAAACAGGTGTATTTGCATTCCTTTGTGGACATGTTTGAGTTCATTAATGTTAAAGTGGGTCGCACTTGCATGTGCTTGCCACCCCACAAAGGAATTCGACCACGAATTCGAAAGGGAAGGACCAAGAGAAATGAAATAAAAATTTTAACCACTCTATCCATTGCATGACATATAATAGAAGGTCTAGCCGGGGCCCCACACCATATACCACAAATAGGCGGCGACATTACGGGTTATGTCTTTCTGTATATGTTCTTTTTTATTCGTTAACACAGAGTATTCGTGCGGAAGTTTTTACGTTGATTGAACTCAGCTCAATAGAATGTACACCATATATAAACCAACATTTATATATATCACACCACCAATGAATGTTATACAAGTACACAACAAGCTTGTCATTATGGCCTTACAGTTAAGCTTAGCACATATAGCTTTCATACATCGGCACGCAGGCCAGCTACACAAGAACAATATCTCATATACACTTCTTTGGCCTACGAGGGCCAGCATAGCAGCAACGGAAGCAGCAGAAACATCAAGGGCTTCTGCCCCCCTATTCCCACTCGTCTCTGCTGCACCTGCATAAGACAGTCCCCCGCAACGGTGGCAAACAAAGTAACGGTCAGCGTTCAGCTGACCAATTTATAACAATCCTACTCCTTACCCGGGGCAGTGGCATTTCTTCCCCGCAGGCATGGCATTTTACAAGCAGATATAACACACAATGTGCGTTCACGCACAATTCACATATCACAAACATTGCCCACGCGGCCCATCGTTCCGTGAACTCAGGGCACATTATTGGAGTAGCGGATAAAGTAGTCGCCCACCGCCATTAAAGGCCCGAAGCCCAACAACAAACTTGAGCATTTTGATTCATGGCTGTCAGCCGGAGACTTAGTCTTATAACGACCCGGGATGGCACGTAGCCCCCCATGGTATCGTAGCGCGTAGGCCTAAGACCTTTGCCGAGTTCTAGGCGCCAAGGAACTCATGGCAGATAACCTGGATATAGTTCAGCCATTGCCTGTTGCTCAAACCATTAGTTCAATGCAAAGACTAACGCTGGTCGGCACCCCCTTTTTTGTTCGGCATGAGGCCTTTTGAAGAGCTCATCAAGCTCACAAATTGCCATGTTGTCCCCGAAGGACTATCTTCACAATCACAGGTAAAGTAGGAGCTATCTCCAGTGACACTCACTCTTGCCCGGCGTTAGCTACAAAACTTACTTTCCATCCCAAGTCCTAACCTTATCATTAATAGTATACAACACAAGCACTGAATGGGTATTTTCCCGGACTTTCATTCCAGTACTTCCTGCTACTATCCTTCACATGCATAACCCACTGAGATCACAAGAATAATTATTCATACACGGAGTCTTCTCCAGAGTGCAATAGAAAACATCACCAATCCAGATAAACCTGTCCAAATGGGCTTCAAACAGTATGACTATTCCATACATCATGTTTCCGGATCTACATGCAAGACATCTTGTGGATCTCCACAATCAACCCAAGGAAAATATATGCATATTCCAAATCAAGGACATCACATGTCCAAGGAATAAAGATCGTTACCCTTAACGAGCTCTTTAATTCCATGGAATCCCTTACCAAGGGATCTTGATTTTGACAAAGCACCCCCAGAGATATAGATTTGTTCAGCAAGGATGGAGCTTTGCTTCAGTGTGAGTAGGCCTTCAATGTTTCAGCCTTGACCAGTAGGTATCCAGGTGCTTTTTAACTGATATAGTAATTATTGTCCTTTGAAGAATCCTGGGATGAAGACAAAAGAAGACCCTTGATTTAAATGGTTGTTCCTCTTCTTCTTCAGCTTGTTGTTCTGTCTCTGGTCAAGGGCCAGGGCTTCTTGTTCTCTATTACTGTATTATTACTATTACTCTATTGTGCTCTGTGTGTTCTCCTGAGAAGAATGAAGAAAACCCATACTACTGTCTTGTGTGTGCATCTGGAAGGAAGAAGAAAAATCATTTTTATATTTCCTACGAAGTCTTTCTTCTGAATTTTGAATTTCTTCCTTCATTTAATGCCGACGGGCTGGAGAATAGTTTCATTGATTGTTTTCCCTAACTGTCCCAAGGAAAAATGGCAAGCAATAATCCTAATGAAATCCATAATCAACGTTGCGTCTAACAGTAATATTCAGAGAATATTTAGCATTGATTACTCAAGAATTATCGCAATAAATTAAGGACAGAGGGAGGAAAATATCTAAGTCTGAAACTTCACAGAAATCGTTGAGAAGAGAACAGAATTCGTCGACCTGGATCTAGAGTTAGTCGAGCTAAGAAGTCAAGTTCGTCGACCAAATAATAGTTGTTCGTCGAGCTGAGATCGAAGATCGTCGACCTAAGAACAGATAACCGCTTTCTCTATACCCTTGCCAATTCTGTGCATCAAGATCATCGAACTGAGAGTATAACTTCGTCGACTGGTGTTCAGAATTCCATGTTTCTTGGACTTAACAATGTTGAAGTAACGTGTCCAGAAATCATTGGCCTCAGAACTGGGTTCATCGACCTGAGAACTAGTTTCGTCCAACTGAGAGCTTCTAACAGCTACTTGATAAATCTTTCCAAGACTGTGGTCTAAGTTCGTCGAGCTGAGAATGTGAGTTCGTCGACTTGAGTGTGATCCAGGACTAAGAATACTTAGATGTTTTTGGAATAAGATGTTGAAGTAGAATACCCATAGATTGTCGACTTGAGAACTAAGTTCGTCGACTGGAGTTCAGAGAGAAAATTTGTACTTGAAATGTTGAAATATGGTGTCCATAAATCGTAGACCTGAGTACCAAGTTCATCGATCCCAAATCAGAGAATTGTCTCTGATTCGGTTGCGCTGAGCACGACTTTCATCGACCTGAGTTCGACGAATGTCGAACACATTTTCTGAGTCTTTGAAATTTCTCTAAGTCTTGAGTCTTTTGCAGTCTGGTGATGGCTGGTCCACGCAGTGTTAACTCTAATGACATGGACTATACTTTAGGACACACACATGACCCTGGCTATATATGTTGGGTCAAACATCCTAGTTTAGTGAACCTAGCCCAAATCCAAATAGGGATCCTACAATCTCCCCCTATTTGGGTGAGGTCACTAATTACAGACATTCAAAATATATAATGCAATAAAACATATATCTGGCATGAAAAAATTTTAAATGTGCTGCAGATATATATATATATATATACAGTAAGCTTTCTCTGAAAAACATAAACAGACAGTTTTAAAGATAACAGAAAGACTGAAGACAGTTCATAATTTATTTATTATTCTTTGGTTCCTTGTGCTTCTCCTCTTTAGCTTTCTCACCTGGCTGAGTAAACTTAATCTCCCTATTAGGATCAATTGCTTGAACTTTTTTTCATTTTCATGTCAGCAGCTCCAATGATATTCAGGGATGTATCTCTTGGCATTACAGCTTCAGGATGCAACTTCATATAATCATCAACATTAAAAATTTTATTAGCTTTAGCAAACCTGTTGAGCTCTTCCTTCCTGTATCTGGACATGGTAGTGTATTCAGAAGGATCCTTTCCTTCAGCTCTTGCCCTGTTAATCATGGATAGGCCTACCAATTCCTGGAACCTGGCCATTCTAGCAGTTGTAGCTATCTCAGGATCTTCAAATGGTACAGGAGGGGAAGCAGGTCTCTTGGGGCTTTCAGCCTTTTGATGTTCATTGAATTATTGATGTTGATGTTGTTGATACTACTGCTTGCCAAATGAATAATGCCTTTGCTAGCTGCTTCCTGAAGAGGAGGACCAACCCTGATGTCTTTGATAGGTTTGAAACTGGATAGTCCTCTGATTTGAAGAACTAGAAGCACCAACAGCAGGTGGAGGAGGAGGAGGAGGATCCTTTCTGTATCTTTGAGGAGGTGGGGAATATCTCATGCTTTTATTCCTTTCTTTCTGTTGATCTTTAGACAGCCACATCGATGCCGAAATGCCCTTATATGGTGTGATCTTCTAGAGTATATAGTATGGAGTGTTATTTGCTGGATTTGGTTTTGGGACAGGAGGTGGAGGAGCTTTCCTCTTCTTAGATACTTTTTTTTTCTTAGGATCATCATCTGATTCCTCTTAATCTTCATCCTCATCATCAGAATCCTGAGGAGTATCATACAAAGCATCAATAGCTTTTAGTACTAATTTGTCAATGGGCTTTTCAGCCTGAATAGGAGCTGGAGGAGCTGGAGGAGGAGCTGAAGCTGGAACAGGAGGGCTATATGGAATAGTACATTTAGCGACTATTTTATTATCTTCATATATATCATCCATGATCAATGCATCAAAATCAGGCATGGGTGAATCATCCATAAAAAAACTGGAGCAGGAGGAGATGAGATGAAGGGGGGAAACAGCTCTGGGAAGAGATGGAATAGCTGGAACCTCTATAGCTGGAACCTCTATTGTAATAAAACTAGCCTTTAGTTTCTTGGAAACCTTGGGTCTTATGGGAGAGGTGTGTGGGACTATAGCCAAAGATGGCTTGATGTTGTACTCTAGAAGGTTATTAAAATAAGCTGTATCAAAACTGCTCAATAGATTTAAAAGATCAACTGTGGGATTTATAATAAAATCACCAGCAGTTGTTATTTCCTCTGAGACCTACTCATCTATTTCCATATCACATTCAATAAAATGAATTAAATCAAATAAATCTTGATCAGCATCTGCATCCGCTTCTCTGCTGCTTTTTTTATTATTTCTGTTAGTACTGCTACTACTGCTATTGTTTCTGCTGCTACAGCTGTTGTTTTTGCTGCTGCTTCTTCATGGAGTATCTGCCCCTACCTGGTTTCAGTGGAAAATAGATCCAGGCCCGAACTAAAGGAGTAGCAGAGTGGGCAGAGATTTTGTCAGCTAGAGAGGTTATGATGGCATCAAGAGGAGAAATAGCCACTATGATGAGATGTTTGAGGACGGGAGTGAGAAGGGCAATGAGAGGTAGAATAATGGAGGTTTCCAATGGTATAGATGCGTAGGGTGTTTTAGAAAGTGTTTCAATAGAAACAGAGGGATGGATGGAAGATGCTGGTGGAGGAGGAGGTGGTGGATCATACATTGGTTCATCCTGAGGAGAAGGAGTATGAAGGGGGATGTGAGCAGATTGAATGTTGGGAGGGAGGACAGATTGGATAGGGGAATGTCAGCTAAGTGAGGTGGAAGAGGAGATGAGGGTGGTGATGTAGTTGGTGTACCATGGGGAGATGGGGTATGAGTGTGGGAAGGAATTTGTACATTATTTTGCAGGGTGGGTGAGGTATGAACGGGAATATGAGTTGGAGATATATGAATTGGGGATGATGGAGGTGTGGGAGTATGGAATGTAGTGTTAGCTGTGGAGGGGAGGTGGTGTACCATCTGAGGATGAGATTGGATGGCTGGAGGTGATGGAGGTGGAGGAGGGAGATCTTTAGTAGGGTGTGGAGTGGCTAAACCAGCCCTGGTACTCTTAGAAGGCCTGGTGGAGGAGGAGGAAGCCTTGGAGGGCTTGGTGATGCTCCTCTCCCACCTGCCAAAGCAGGCACAGGTGATTCTCTTGGAGGAAATGATGAATATGGTCGGGGAGACCAGTGATTCAACAACCATCTCCTTCAGTAAGATTCCCAGAATTCATCCAAAACAGACCTCCTTTTTATTGTTTTCTTCTTAATCAGCTCAAACAGATTCTGAGCCCAGTTCACCTTCTTCTTGTTTACCATAACAGACATTACCAAGAATTGGTGTCTGGTTATGTAATCATGTGCAGTGTGTTTGCCCAACAACACTTTCCCCACAATGTCTGCTAGTAATTTGAACCCGACAGACAGGTGTTTCTTCATTAATTTATTTGGGGTTTCTCCAGTATACCTCATCATACTCAGCATCACATCAAATTCCTCAGTATCAATTTCTAACACTTTTTCACCGTTAATTAATCCAAAAATTTATGTTAGAACGGTGGGAGCAAGTGGAATAGCATTACCCGAGATTGTGCCAGTCATAAATTTCTCATATGTGGTGGAAGAAGTATAGACCCACTCTCTGATCTCAGCGCCAGATATCTTGATCCTGGTGGACACTAGATTCTTCAACTGCTGTTCTTCAAGGAGTTGCAGGATGTCCAGGAAGTTTGGGTCCGAATGTTGCAAGGAATCAAAATCGACATCAAACCCACTATTGAATTTCATTGCTGCGAGGCTGCCTGCTGGAATCGCCATTAGTTCACCTGCAAGAGAAAAATGAAGATCAAGTGCAAGGGAACTGAAAGCGCGGGATGGAGGTCGAAGAAAACCTAGATATAAGGTTTTCCAGAATATGAATCCACAAACTCCGTTCGACGAAAAATAAAAAAATCTTCGATCTGAGGTCGGCGAAATAATTTGGAGTTAAATAATTCGTCGAGCTCAGTCTGAAGATTTGAAGAGATTTTGTCGAGCACTGTTCGATGAAAGTTTTCTGAAGCAGATTCGTCGAACTCCGTTCAACGAAAACAACTTCAATCACAAAGAGTTCGTCGATCTCCGTTCTACGAATGTCTCAAGATTGTTTCCCAATTCACCGAACTCCCTTCGACGAACTTTGAAAAATTCGTCGAGTGCAGACAGAAATTAAACTAAGGCTTCTTCATTGATCATTCCAAGCTGATTTATAAAGAACAATTGATTTCTTTCATCAAAGGGTTTGATGAAAATATTAGCTCTTTATAAATCAATGTAGATATAAACAAGTTTAATTTTGTTTTTGTCGACAAACTCTCTAATGAAATGATGCCTATTTTCTATATGTTTAGTCCTACTATGATGGACTGGATTCTGTGCTATGGATATAGCTCTTGTGTTATCACATAATAAAGTTGAATTATTTAAGTTCATGCCATAATCTAGGAGTTGGTTTTGGATCCATAGCATCTGGGAACAGCAACTGTCGGCTGCTATATATTCTGCTTCAGCAATTGATGTGGACACAGATGACTTCTTCTTGCAAAACTAGGACACTAATCTCATACTAAGAAACTGGCAGGTTCCTGATGTACTTTTTGTAACGCCCCGAAACTCAAAGGAGCGACGGGGGATGTTTTGGGCGAGTTTTGGGTTCTGGCTGCAGGCACACGGCCTGGGACACGGGCGTGTCCCAGGGCGTGTCAAGATTGTGTCGACACTGAGCCGCGAAGTCGACACTTTGGTCTCGACATTGTGTCGAGACTGGGCACACGGCCTGCGACACGGGCGTTTCGCAGGGCGTGTCGACCCGTGTCGACACTTAGCCGCGAAGTCGACACTCTGCGTTCGACGAAGTGTCGAGACATGGCACACATCTTGCGACACGGGCATGTCGTAGGGCGTGTCAACCCGTGTCGAAACTCGTCCCGGGAAGTCGACACTTTGGTCTCGACATTGTGTCGAGACAAGGCACACTGCCTAGGACACGGGCGTGTCCAAGGCCGCGTAATTAGGTCGACGATCTTCGCTCGACGAAGTGTCGAGTGTCAAGAACGTGTATACGGCATGGAGCCCAGGCGTGTTAAGGTGACACGGGCAAGGACACGGGCATGTCCTAGAACCCGTGCAGTGCTCGGGTTGTTTTCGGGGAAAAATGATGGGGGTACACGGCCGGCCATGCGGCCGTGTCAAGTGGAACACGGGCGTGTCAGCTTGAACACGGGCGTGTTCGATACACATGTGTTATTCCAGGCGATTCGATTTTGATGGCGAATGAGGCACACGGCCTTGGACACGGGCGTGTGTCAGGCCGTGTGCGGTCCAGATTGGGCATTTCAGTCCCGAATCAAAGCCGTTCATTTCTTTAATTGACGATCCAACGGCTGGGGGTTGTTCCTGAAGGGATATACCCGGGACTGGACTTAGAAACCCTCACTTTTCTTAAGTTGTTATCTTTCTAAAAACTTAGAGAGAGAGGAGAGCCAAGGAAGGAAGAAGGGGCTAGATCCGACCATTGGAGGAGCTCTGAAGCTCCAAATCGCGAGCCGACTCCGGATCCATGGAGGCAAAGCTAGTGCGGTGCTTTTCATCCGCTTACTTTTCCATGGCACCAAAGAGGAATGCTAGAGTAACGATTCTCTTCTTGAGCATGAGTAGCTCTCCTTCTTTGCATAGGAAGCCCACTCTCGCGAGTTTGCGTTGAGTTGGAGGCGTTCCTTCGGGTAGATATGTGAAGTCCCCGTTTTTTAGAGTCTGTAAGTGAGAATGGACATAGGCATGATGTGTGAAGCCTACCCGGGCATGTTGGTCTGGATCGGTGATGTTGCATTGTATAAATGTCGGAGAAGACTCCGCGCGATTGATTGTTTTTCGGGTTTTCTACGTGGTAGATAGCAACAGGGAGCCTTGGGGATTAACCCAAAGGTGCACCCGGAAACCTGGGCGGATGCGTGATCTTGCCAACTTGTGGGCCTAGGTGCCAATTAGTACATAACTGGGTTATGTAACATCGTACGTTTGATTCACGGGCTTCGAGGAAACTTAACCCATGCCGATGATATTTAAGTGTCGTGGCAAGTGAGCAACGGGTTAAGTGGGAACCGTTCCTACGTTATGTCAAGGGCATAGAGGTCGGGTCTTTCTGTCGATGACATTAAAATGTCGTGACATAGGCTGTTGATGACATTAAAGAGTCGTAATGTTTGCCTAAAAGACCATTTTGCTCACGAGTTATTGTCGTCCTAGAGATGGTGGTGAGTTAGCGGCTTAGACTGCGATCACCGAGAATGTGCCCTGAGAGCACGGGGCGTGTGTCCATGCGTGCCGACTCCTGTGATGCATTGAGTTATTATATTGCTCGCGTATGCTAATGAAATGCAGGGAAGGAGCATCGCCGCCCCGAGCTGGGGGCGGGATCGTTATAATTTGGTCAGCATTGCTAACCGTTGCCTTGTTTTTCCACCGTGCGGTGGTTTGTTGTTTGCAGGTGCTACTGGACCAAGCGGTCAATAGCGGGCTAAAGCCCTTTTTGCGAAGCCGGCCCTCGAAGGCCCCAATTGGAAGTGTTTACTACTTTATTCATGTTTGACCGACCCGCGTGCCGTGGTTTGTAAAACATGTAATATGAATTGAAACATTTTGTAAGGCCTTAAGGCTTATGTTGGTATTTGTATAACATTCCTATTTTGGATTAGTGGACATTCATGCTTTAGTGCTGGGTTCTTTAATGCAACTTTTATAAAACTGCTTCCGCTAGAATGCTCTGTGTAGGACGTTGATTGGTTGGATGGTTTCCATGAGTAACCACCCGGTCTGTTTGTGGTATATAGCGTCGGGCCCCGGCCGGACCTACTGTTATATGTTATGCGACGGATAGGGGGTGTTACACTTTTTATGTCCACCCTGCATCCAGCAAAGTCAGCATCTGAGTATCCAGTTAACTCAAATTGTGACTCAGTACGATACCAGAGTCCTAAACTAAGACAACTCTTTATATATCTCAAAATTCTTTTTAAGAAAATTAGGTGAGATTCTTTAGTGTTCACTTGGAACCTAGCACAAAGGCATGTGGAAAACATGATATCAGGTCTGCTAGCAGTAAAATATAATAAGGACCCAACAATGCCCCTGTATAACTTCTGGTCAACAGGTTTCCCATGTAGATCAGAATCTATTACAGTATTAGTGGCTATAGGTGTTTTCTTTGCTGATGCATCAGCCATCCCAAACTTCTTAATAAACTCTTTAGCATATTTAGCCTGGGAGATGAAGATGCCATCAGGTAGCTGCTTCACTTGGAGACCAAGGAAGTAGGAGAGCTCACCCATGCTGCTCATCTCAAACTTAGAATGCATGAGGTCAGAAAACCTCTTGCTTAGTTTAGATTCATTAGACCCAATAATGATGTCATCTACATAGATTTGTACTAACAAAGTTTGATCCTTATGCTGCCTAGTGAATAATGTTTTATCTACTATGACTCTAATGAATTTATGCTCTATCAAAAAGCTAGCTAAGGTATCATACCAGGCTCTTGGAGCTTGCCTTAGACCATAGAGGGCTTTATGCACCCTAAATACATAAGAAGGATGGGTTGGAGAGATAAAACCTGGAGGTTGTTCAACATAAAACACTTCTTTTAGTACTCCATTCAGAAATGCACTTTCACATCCATCAGGTAGACTTTAAACTTCTTGTAGGCAGCATAGGTAAGGAAGATTCTGATTGTTTCTAACCTTGCAACTGGTGCAAATGTTTGATCATAGTCTATGCCTTCTTCTTGCCTATATCCTTGAGCAACAAGCCTAGCCTTGTTCCTCACAATTACACCATGGGAATCAAGCTTATTTCTATATACCCATTTCGTTCCAATGACTGGGTAGTCTTTGGGTCTTGGAACCAAATCCGAAATTCTACATCTCTCAAATTGGTTGAGTCCTCTTGCATAGCAATGATCCAGTCAGGATCTTGCTCAACATCTTTTATAGATTGATGTTCAACATGAGAGAGTAAGCATGCATGCATCACATCTTGGTTGAGTTGATGCTTTTTCTGTACACCTACTGACATGTCTCCAATCACTTGAGATCTTGGGTGATCGCTTAGTGTGACAAGATCAGTGGGTGGAGTTTGTTCAGCAACAACAATTGGATTTAATTCCTCTTGTGGAATTATGTTTGCTATTGTATGAGGTTCAACTTCTTCCAAAGATTCATCTTCACTGTCTTCAACAACTTGTGGAGGACAGGGTGCTATAGCTTCTTGTGGAAGGTTTAATTCACCCATTTAATCACATAAGTGAGGTACCTGCAAGGTGTTTTTGGTAGAAATCTCTTTCTCCTTGTAAGACATGTTATCTTCATCAAAAGTTACATTTATAGATTTCTCAATTTTTAAAGATGATTTGTTAAACACCCTAAAAGCTTTGCTTACTTGGGAATATCCTAGAAAAATTCCCTTTTCAGCCTTAGCTTCAAACTTTATAATATATTTCTTATTATTATTATTATGTATGTAGCATATACAACCAGATATTTTAAAATAAGTGATCTTAGGTTTCTTCCCTTTAAGTAATTCATAGGGAGTCCTATTCTTAAGTTTATGTATCAAACTTCTGTTCATTACATAATTTGTTGTGCTTACAGCCTCTGCCCAAAAGGATAGTGGCATATAAGCATCTGCAAGTAATGTGTTTGCTGCTCCAATCAAGGTTATATTCTTCCTTTCAGCTACCCCATTTTGTTGGGGAGTTCTAGGAGCTGAGAAGCAGTGCTTGATACCTTCCTTCTCACAAAACTCATGCATAAAAAGAGACTCAAACTCTGTACCATGATCACTTCTGATAAATGCAACATAAGTACAGTACTCAATTTGTATGGTCCTGAGAAAATCTGTCAGAACATTAAAGGTATCTGACTTAGATCTCAGAAAGAACACCCATGTGAATCTTGAGAAGTCATCTACAATGACTAAGGTATAGGATTTTCCTCCTAGGCTTTGTTCAGCAATGGGTCCAAAGAGATCCATTTGTAGCAAGTACAGGATCCTAGGTGACTCACTTTTATTAACTAACTTAAAGCTAGATTAAGTTTGCTTGACTAGTTGACAAGTCCTGCAGAGGCCTTCCTTCTTGTAGGGACCAGAAGATAAACCTCTCACAAGACTCTCTTTAGATAGCCTAACAATGTTTCCGTGTTAACATGTCCTAGCCTTTTATGTCATAAATCATTTTGATTGCTAACTAAGTTAAGTAGACAAATGTCTGAAGGTGCAGAATAAAAATCTACTATATATATGTTTCCTTGTCTATTTCTAATTAAAACATTTTGTTTTTCTTTGTTAGAAATAATACAAAATGTTGAGTTAAAGTGTACCTGATAACCTTTATCACATAACTGGCTTATTGACATGAGGCTATGTTTGAGTCCTCTTATATAAATCACTTTATTGAATGTTACTGCTCCAATCCTTCTCCATATCCTTCAGACTAGGCACACTTTGAATCACCAAAGATTACCTTTGGTCCTAGCTTGGACTTGTAGTTAATTAAATTGCCCTTACTGCCAGTCAGTGCTTGGAGCATCCACTATCTAGATACCATAGTTGATTAACAACTGGACAACTCTTCACCTGCAGAGAAAATAATTAATTGTTCTTAACCCAGGTTACCTTGGGTCCTTTGTTTTGTTGATAGGAAAAACTTGAAATCAAAGAAAATTTTGGTTGTGATTTATATCATAATGGGTGATATCTTATACGAGGAATTATCCAATCAGCCGGTGGATTAAAGGGTTTCCTAGATTGATTTGAGTTTCTGTTATAGTTTTAATTTTTACCAAGTCTGACTGGGTTCGACGAAATGTTGTGAGTTCATTGACAAGAGTTTGAAGAAATGGGATGAGATCTTCGATCTCTGCTCAGAGAATGAACATAGTCATTTTCTGTGCCCCAAGTTCGTCGATCTTTGCTCGACGAACCATATAGAGTTCATCAATCGTAGTAAGACGAATAATTGTTATATAGATTTGCGTTTAGAGTTCGTCGACTTGAGTTCGACGAACTGACCATATTTCGTCGATCTGCGTTCGACGAAATCTGATGAACTTTCTTTTTATCTATGGTTTTCTGGTTTCTGTTATTGTGACTTTTAAAGTTGGGCATTTCGTCTGTTTTTTGTTTATTGTTCATAATTTTCGTACCCATAGCAGAAACAAATTTAATGGGGGTTGATAAAATATTCTTCTTAAGAATGGGGGGTAAACTTGATGATGCACCCAAGCCCAATTTGCCATTCAATCTGGAATTGACTGTGCTTGTGATGTCCATCAGCTTAAGGCTTCACCTATTGAGAGATTCCTCAAGTTGTTTGGCCTCACATAGTTCTGTTTTCAAGGAGTTAATTTGTTCATTAGGTAATGTTAGTTTTGCTTTTAGCTTGGTGTTTTCAGAACTGATGTTTTCCTGATTTGATAATTTTTCCCCAAGTGTTTTGATTTCCTTTTCAGAGTTTATTAAATCAATACACTTAGTTTTAAATTCAAATTTGAAAGCATCAGAATTATAGTCAAAAGATAAAAGTTCCTAATCAGCTTCTATTTTTGAAGCTTTTTCATTATCAGATTCTTCTTCTTCTGATTGACTTCTGGATGCATCAATGGCCATGAGACAAACTTCTTTGGCCCTTGCCTCTTCTTTTTCTTCACTGGAGTTGGAGGATGTGGATTCATCTTCAGTTTCACTGCAGGATTCAACTACAAAGCCTTTCTCCTTCTTCTTGTATTTACTGGAGGAAGGTCTTGTACTTTGTTGTCTTCTTGTATCCTTATCTCTTCTTTTCTTTTTCTTCTGATTATCTGGACACTCTGAGATGAAGTTTCCAGGTTTCCTACAGCCAAAGCAAACAACCTCTTTAGTAGAAGTTTTGTCATCCCTTGGCTTGTCATCCTTCTTGGATGACTTTCTACTGAAAACTTTCCTTGCCATTTTATAAAATCTCTTGGCAAAGAGACTCATCAACTCTTCATTGACTGCCGAGGCTTCAGATTCTTCAATAGACTTGAATGCCAGGTTGTTTTCCTTCCTTGCTGGTGGAGGTGTTCTCTGCTCAGCTGCTTCTCTGGATTTAATGAGCTGCTCATAAGATTTGAGCTTTCCTAAGAGAGATTCTGTGGAAATCTCATTTAGGCTCCTGGCCTCCTTGATTGGCTAGATCCTTGAATCCCATGAGCTTGGGAAGCACATGAGAATTTTGTCACTCACCTCAGTGAGGGTGATGTCCTTCTCCATGGTTTTCAGCTCATTGATGATTGAGCTCATCCTACTGTACATGTCTGCTACAGATTCTGCTTCCTCCTTCTTAAAGTTCTTATATTGGGATATGAGATTGGATCTTCTATCTTTCCTTTTATCAGCAGAGCCAGCCACCACTTAGTTAAGGGATTCCCAAATGGCCTTGGCTGATGTATATTCAGCCATCTTCTAGAATATGTCATCAGACATTGTTTGGTCCAGAATATTCATGGCTTTAGCATCAACAACTCTGGCTTTCTTCTGGGCTTCAGTCCACTCAGTTGGTGGAACTGCATTAGTGCTGGATGTTATTGTAGAGGTATATGGTTGAGGAGGACCTGTCAAGATATAATTGTAGATTTCCTCATCAATAGAGTTCATATATAATTTAATTCTTGCCTTCCAGATGACAAATTTATTTAGATTTCATACTGGAGGTCTGGTGCTTGCATAGTCTTTGTTCTGTGTCATGCTGTGATTATAAACCTAATAGAATTAAAAGTCAGATATAACTCGGCATCTTTTGGTTCAAGGATTAGCTTGTATAACAAAAGGAATCTTGCTCTGATACCAATTGAAAGTAAGGGTTAGATCTAAAATACTCTAGGGGGGGTGAATAGAGTATTTAGGGTTTATAAAACTTTTTGCTAATTAATAAATCAGTCCTAAGATAATTTAATTTATCACTGGTGCTGTAGAAATTAAATTAAATATCACAAACACAGCAAACCTAAGCCCCACAGCCACAATTAGAACAAAAGAAAAAGTGCAATTAGACAACACAAGAATTTTATAGTGGTTCCCCAACCTGGGTACATCCACTCCACTACCACCCTGGTAGGAATCCACTCAGGTTTTTGATCAGGTGACTGTCACCAATGAGCTTTTGATCAGGTGCTCAAAAACCAATCCTGAAGTCTTTTGATCCGATGACTTGCAACCAAGAATAACGTTTGAAGGGAGTTAAGAACACTTTATACAGTGGGGGATGAGAGAGTGATTATGTCTTCTCTTTCTCAACTACAATTGAGAAGACTTTAGTGGATCTCAATTTTGACAAACCTCCCCCTGAGATATAGATTTGTTCAGGAAGGATGGAGCTTTGCTTCAGGGTGAGTAGGCCTTCAATGTTTCAGCCTTGACCAGCAGGTATCCAGGTGCTTCTTGACTGATATAGTTATTGTTGTCCTTTGAAGAATCCTGGGATGAAGACAGAAGAAGTCTCTTGATTTAAATGGTTGTTCTTCTTCTTCTTCTTCAGCTTGTTGCTCTGTCTCTGGTCAAGGGCTAGGGCTTCTTGTTCTCTGTTACTGTATGATTGTTATTACTCTATTGTGCTCTACGTGTTCTCCTAATAAGAAGGAAAAAAACCCTTATTGTTGTCTTGTGTGTGCATCTGGAAGGAAGAAGAAAAATCCTTTTTTTTTCCTGCGAAATCTTTCTTCTGAATTTTGAATTTCTTCCTTCATTTAATGCTGACGGCCTAGAGAATATTTGCATTGATTGATTTCCCCAACTGTCCCATTGAAAAATGGAAAGGAATAATTCTGATGAAATCCATAACCAATGCTTCATCTAACGGTAATATTCAGACAATATTTAACATTGACTACTCAGGAATTATTGCAATAAATTAAGGACAGAGGGAGGAAAATATCTAAGTTTGAAACTTCACAAAAATCGTTGAGCAGAGAATAGAATTCGTCGACCTGGATCCAGAGTTCATCGAGCTGAGAAGTCAAGTTCGTCGACCAGATAATAGTTGTTCGTCGAGCTGAGATCCAAGATCGTCGACCTAAGAACAGATAACTGCTTTCTCTAGACCCTTGCCAATTCTGTATATCAAGATCATCAAGCTGAGAGTATAACTTCGTCGACTGGAGTTCAGAATTCCAGGTTTCTTGGACTTAAGAATGTTGAAATAATGTGTCCAGAAATCATCGACCTCAGAACTAGGTTCGTCGATCTAAGAACTAGTTTTGTCGAGCTGAGAGCTTCTAACTGCTACTTGATAAATCTTGCCAAGACTATGGTCTAAGTTCGTCGAGCTGAGAAGGTGAGTTTGTTGACTGGAGTGTGATCCTGGACTTAGAATACTTATATGTTTCTGGAATAAGATGTTGAAGTAGAATACCCAGAGATCATCGACTTGAGAACTAAGTTCGTCGACTGGTGTTCAGAGAGAAATTTTGAACTTGAAATGTTGAAATATGGTGTCCAAAAATCGTCAACCTGAGTACCAGGTTCGTCGATCCAAGTTCAGAGAATTGTCTCTGATTTTGTCGAGCTGAGCACGACTTTCATCGACCTTAGTTCGACGAACGTCTAACTCATTTTCTGAGTCTTTGAAATTTCTCTAAGTCTTGAGTCTTTTATAGTCTGGTGATGGCTGGTCCATGCAGTGTTGACTCTAAGGACATGGCTTATACACTAGGACACACACATGACCCTGGCTATACATGTTGGGCCAAATATCCTAGTTTAGTGAAGCTAGCCCAAATCCAACTAGGGATCCAATAGAAAGTTTGAAGCTAAGGCTGAAGAGGGAATTTTTCTAAGATATTCCCAAGCAAGCAAAGATTATAGGGTGTTTAACAAATATTCTTTAAAAATTGAAGAATCAATGCATGTGACTTTTGAGGAAGCTAACATGTATTACAAGGAGAAAGAAATTTCTACTAATAATACCTTACAGGTACCTCACTAGTGTGAGAAATTGGGAGAGTTAAACCTTCCACAAAAGGTTACAACACCTTCTCCACAAGCTGAAGAAGATAGTGAAGAAGAACTATTGGAAGAGGCTAAAATTCATTCAACAGCAGCCATTATTCCACAAGAAGAATTAAATCCAAATGTTGTTACTGAACCAACTCCACCCACTGATCTTGTTACACTAAGGGATCACCGTAGATCTCAAGTTATTGGATACATAACAGTAGGTGTACAAACAAGGCATCAACTTAATTAAGATGTGATGCATGCCCGTTTCTTATCTCAAGTTGAGCCTCAATCCATAAAAGATGCTAAGCAAGATCCCCACTGGATCATGGCAATGCAAGAGGAACTCAACCAATCTGAGAGATGTAGAGTTTGGGATTTAGTTCCAAGACCTAAAGACTTCCCAGTAATTGGAACTAAATGCGTATACAGAAACAAACTAGATGTCCATGGTGTAATTATGAGGAACAAGGCTAGGCTTGTTGCCCAAGGTTATAGGCAAGAAGACGGAATACACTATGACCAAACCTTTGCACCAGTTGCAAGGTTAGAAGCAATCAGAATATTTCTTGCTCATGCTGCCTACAAAAAGTTCAAAGTCTATCAGATGGATGTCAAGAGTGCCTTCCTCAATGTAGTACTTAAAGAAGAGGTTTATGTTTAACAACCTCCAGGTTTTATCTCTCAAACCCATCTTTCATATGTTTTTAGAATGCATAAAGCTCTTTACAGTCTAAAGCAAGCTCCAAGAGCTTGGTATGAGACCCTAGCTAGCTTCCTGATAGAACATAAATTCACTAGAGGCATTGTAGATAAAACATTGTTCACTAGGCACCATAAGGATCAAACTTTGTTAGTACAAATATATGTGGATATCATTATATTTGGGTTTACTGATTCCAAACTAAGCAAGAGTTTCTCTGACCTCATGCATTCAAAGTTTGAAATGAGTAGCATGGGTGAGCTCTCCTACTTCCTTGTTCTCCAAGTGAAGCAGCGACCTGATGAAATCTTCATATCCTAGGCTAAATATGCTAAAGAGCTTATTAAAAAGTTTGGGATGGATGATGCCTCAGCAAAGAAAACACCTATGGCCACTAATGTTGTAATAGATTCTGATGTACATTGGAAACCTGTTGATCAGAAATTATATATGGGCATTGTTGGGTCCCTACTATATCTTACAGCAAGCAGACCTGACATAATGTCTATCACATATCTTTGTGCTAGGTTGCAGGTGAACCCTAAAGAATCTCATCTAGTTTTTCTAAAAAGAATTTTGAGATATATAAAGGGTTGTCCTAGTCTAGGACTCTGGTATCCTATTGAGTCAGAATTTGATTTAACTGGATATTCAGATGCTGACTTTGTTGGATACAGGGTAGACAGGAAAAGTACTTCAGGAACATGTCAGTTCCTTAGTATGAGATTAGTGGCTTGGTTCTGCAAGAAACAATCATCTGTGTCTACATCAACTGCTCAACCAGAATACATAGCAGATGGAAGTTGTTGTCCCAG
Source organism: Platanthera guangdongensis (assembly GCA_039583875.1). NCBI lineage: Eukaryota > Viridiplantae > Streptophyta > Magnoliopsida > Asparagales > Orchidaceae > Platanthera > Platanthera guangdongensis. The sequence continues at coordinate 161,250,183 of CM077152.1, read as the reverse complement.
ATGTTGTGGATTCAAAACCAACTCCTGGACTATGGGTTCAACTTAAATAATTCAACTCTCTTATGTGATAGCATAAGTGCAATATCCATAACACAAAATCCAGTCCATCACAGTAGGACTAAGCATATAGACATTAGGCATCATTTCATTAGAGAGTGTGTAGACAAAAACAAAATTAAACTTGTCTATATCTATAATGATTTACAAACAACATATATTTTCACCAAACCCTTAGATGAAAGAAATCACTTATTCTTTATAAATCAGCTTGGAATGATCAATGGAGAAGCTTTGGTTTAATTTTTGTCTATGCTCGATGAATTTTTCAAAGTCCGTCGAACGGAGATCGACGAGCAGAGAAAAGTTCTTGAGATTTTCATCAAACGACGATCGACGAACTCTCTGTGAGTGAAGTTACTTTCGTCGAACAGAGATCGACGAATCTGTTTCAGAAAACTTTCGTGGAACAGAGCTCGATGAAATGTTTTCAAATCTTCAGACTAAGCTCGAAGAATTATTTACCTACAAATTATTTCGTCGACCACAGATCGAAGAATTCTTTATTTTTCATGGAACGGAGTTTCTCGATTCATATTCTGAAAAATCCTATATCTAGGTTTTTTTCTTCGACCTCCGTCCCGTGCTTTTAGTTCCATAGCACTTGATCTTTATTTCTCTCTTGCAGGTGCACTATGGCGATTCCAGCGGGAAGTCTTACAACCATGAAATTTGATACCAGATTTGATGTGGACTTTGAATTGTTTCAACATTCTGATCCTATCTTCCTGAATATAATGCAACTACTTGAAGATCAGCAGTTGAAAAATTTGATGACCACCAGGATCAAGCTCGCAGTGCAGAAATCAGAGAGTGGGTCTACACTTCCTCCACAATATATGAACACACCATGACAGGCACAATATCGGGTAATGTCGTCTCTCTTACCCCCGTAGTTTTAACCTAAATTTTTGGATTATCTAATGGTACAGAAGAATTAGAAATTAATACTGATGAATTTGATGGGATGTTGAATAAGATGGGTTATTCTGGAAAACCCCCAATAAATTGCTGAAGAAACATCTATCTATTGAGTATAAGTTTCTGCCAGATGTTGTGGGCAAGGTGTTGTTGGGTAAGCACACAACCAATGACTACATCACCAGGAATCAATTCCTGGTGATGTGTGCAGTGGTGAATAAGAAGCCATTAAATTGGGCTCAGATTATGTTTGAACTGATTAAGAAAAAGAATACCAAAAAGGAGGTTTGCTTTGGAAGTATTCTAGGAATCTTCCTTAAGAAAAAAGCTGTTGAATCCATGGTCACCCTGACCATATTCATAAATGCCTCTAAGAAACTCACCTTTGCCCTCTTTGGCAGGTGGGAGAGGACCATCACTAAGCACTCCAAGGCTTCATCCTCTTCCTCCAGGCCTTCTGAGAGTACCAGGGCTGATCCAGTCACTTCCCACCCTGCTGAGGATATTCCTCCTCCACCTCCATCACCTCCAGCCATTCAAATTCATCCTCAGATGGTACAACAACTCCCCTCCATAGTTCACACCACAGTCCATACTCCTTGATGGCCTACTATTCGTTTAAGAAAAGAGATCAGCCAAACTAGCAGTCCAACTAGGCAAGTATACCTATCGAACTGTAGCAAGAGGACACAAGTGTTGTATTAAAATCCGGGAACTGTTGATTAAGCTTACTCACACAAAGACTATTATTTTATCGAAGGAAAACTTGGTGTTTAAAGAAAGTTAAATGCACTAAATGAAACATTACATAAGAAAGATGGCTAATTGCATAACAAGGTAAAGAAAGCATAAAATAAACGATTATACTAGAAGGTTAGAATGCTAAGATGGAAATGCACTCAATCAAGAATCACTTCGGCAAGAGTCGATTAAAAACAAGATAAATAAATCTAAGCTTAATAGGGAAAAGGTCCTTGACTGTGGAGGTTCCATAAACATGCACACGGTTCTCTCGAAGACGTGCCCACCTGAGTTTAGGAAGGTCCGACCAACTTTCGCCTAAATCGGAGGCCAAAAACTCGCCTTACGCGGTGAACCTCACTATTGGATTTTACTCCAAACGGGGAGATTTGGACATCTGTCTCTCTCGAGGGGTGTGTACTGTAATGCCCCAAAAATCGTTATCGAGATGGTCGCGTCCAAAAGAGATTTTGGTGTCTATATACGGGTACACGACCTAGGACACGTGCGTGTCTAAGGCCGTGTCTTGGTTGGTCTTTTGGCCGGCTCTATCCAGAGAAGGACACGGTAAGAAACATGGCAGAATTACACCTGCATGTCATTGGACACGGGCATGTGCCTTCCTATGTCAGTACCTGTGTTCCCTATAGTCGTGGTGCTTGGCATAACGGTTATTCGTAACACGCCTCCAGTCACGGGCATGTCGATTACCCGACACGGTCATGTCAGGTTGAGACACGGGCGTGTCTTTGCCGTATCGTTTTTCTGTATTCGACGATCGCGCCTGGATCGAGGCACACGGACAGGGACACGGCCAAATTCGAGGCCGTGTTCGCCCCAGGTTTGAGGATTTCTATACAGATCTGAGCAGTTCGTTTTCTTTAATTAAGATCCAATGGTCCAGATGAGTTCTTTCTCTGTTAAGGTCGGAAATAGAGGATCAAATCCTCATTTCTCTCTTAAGCACTCTCTTTCAAGCAGTTAAAGAGAGGAGGAAGAAAGAGGAGGATTCCGGCCATCGGCGGAGCATCAGAGCACCGTTTAGAGAACCGAGAGCGGATCCATGGAGGAAATCCCATTGCCAAGACTTCTATCTGTGTAATTTTCCATGGAACAAAAGCGTACTACAAGGGTAACGATTCTCTACTTGAGCATGTGAAGCTCTCTTCCTTTTTGCATAGGGAAACGCACTCCCGTGAGTGTGCGGCGAGTGTGCGTTGTTCGTTGGGGTTGACGGGAATAGTCCCCCTTGTGTTGCATATAGAGTCTAGAATTGAAGTACGGACACATGCATTATGTGTGAAGCCTACCCGGTCATGTTTGTCTGGATCGGTGATGTTACATTTATTATGGTTTGTCGGAGAAGACTCCGTGCTATGGGTTTTCGAGTTTCTACGCGATAAATTGTAGCAGGGATCCTTGGGGATTAACTCCAAGGCGCACCCAAAAAACTGAGTGGAATCATTGTTCTGCTAACTTGGCGGTCTGGGAACCGGCCTTGAACATAACTGGGTTATGTGATTGTTTGGAAATGTCAGTATCTGAGAGAAGCTTGGCTCGTGCGTACGTCTTAAGGTGTACCACGCGTTGTAAGCGACGAGCAAGTGGAATCGGACCAGGGTTATGTGGTTCGGTGCGAGAGACCAGAAAAGGTGACTGTCCATTGGCATAGTCGGGAGCCTTAGACAGTGGTCAGAAAGGATATAATGTTCACATTGTTGTCATACCGGGGGTGGTGGTGAAGACGCTGAAGTGTCAGGATTCACTGATAATGTACCCTGAGTGCACGGGGTGTTTGGCTGTGCGAGCCTACACCTGTGGCAAAGCATGTTTGTACTATATTGTTTAGCTGGGATAATGAATTGTAGGGAAGGAGCACCGCCGTCCCGAGTTAGGGGCGGGTTCGTTATAATTTTGTCAGCTTTTGGCTGATCGTTGCTTTGTTTGCCACCGTGCGGTGGAATTTTGCTTGCAGGTGTTGCGGAGCCTAGTACTAAATAGCGGGCTGGAGCCCATGTTGCTGTGCTGGCCCTAGAAGGCCAAAGCGAATAGTTGTACTTTATTTTGTCATGTGTGGCCGACCTGCGAGCCGATGTATGGAAAACATTATATTATTAAGTGAACTACTGTAAGGCCATAAGGCCGTGTATCTTTCAGTGTATTTGTATTTCATTCCAGTGGTAGTGGTTGTGGACATTCGTGCTTTTTTTTGGATTCAAGTTTGGGTTCATTCAACTATTTAAAAATCTTCCGCTAGAATGCTCTGTGTTAGGACGAGTAGTCTTAATTGGATAGTTTGGTTATTCATACGTAACCCTTCCGACTGTCCGTGGTATATGGTGTCCGGTTGCAGCTGGACCTTCTACTATATGCCATACAACGGATGGGGGTGTTACAATTTGGTATCAGAGCTCTGGCTAAGGTCAGGCTTAAATGAATTTGTGGGCGAATTCTTTTAAGGGGTGGTGAGCACATGTGTGCGTCATAGTTATAACATAAAAAGAACCCATGAATGTCCACTCAGGAATGAAAAATACACTTGTTTTGTGGAATCTGAGTGTTCTAATGATTGCTTTTAACAATTTCTGTGTCTTCTAATCTAGGTTCTTTGCTATTATAGGCAGCTAGTAGCGGTGCTGGTCAATCGTAGCGTCCGCAATCGGTGGAAAGTAGTGCCCCGAGGGATGTGCCTACAACACCTCCTTTAGTGGAAACCATCAGGTTGGTGGCTGAAGCAGTTTTTCCATGATAAATGCCCAACATGCAGGGCAAATGCATCACACACCTCCTGTGAATGAGCAAGAACCAGTTAGGGCGGCAGAGCCGAGAGTGGTGGAGCGCTTGGCAGTGGATCAGGTAGAGCCGAGGAGGGCTACGGAGAGACAGCTCAAGCATGTAATGGGCTTTAATCCTCCGAGGTTCGATGGGGTTAGAATGCTAGCTCAAGCTGAGGATTGGCCCTCTATGATAAAGAGGGTCTTGACGGCCATGTTAACTGAAGAGTGGAAGAATTCCACCATAGCGTCCTTCCTTTTGGCTGGTGAGGCGAGGCTGTGGTGGGATGAGTTGGAGTTTCATCTATTAGTGGGAAGGCAGCTTGCTGATGTGCCTTTGGAGGAATTCACAAGATTGTTCTTGGCTAGGTATCTACCCTCCGCTCAGAAGCTTGAGATGGAAAATCAGTATCTTGGGTTGACTCAGGGAGCCAGAAGCGTGGACGAGTATCTCCACGAGTTTACACGGTTGGGCCAGTATGCTGGTGCTATGTTTATGGAAGAAGAGAGGAAGACCAACCGATTTTATGAGGGACTACGCGGTGACCTATAGTTACTCCTTGCTGGGCCTAAGGCGTAGGGCTTCCTAGCCTTGGTCAATTCTACCCGGTCATTGGAAAAGGTTTTAAAGAAAGTCCAAGAGAAGAAGGACATAGGGGAAAAGAAGGCAGAGTTCAAAGTGTCAAATGCAATGTCAGGATTCCGCAGATGGATCAAGAGGCAGAAGACTTCGAACTCAGCCCCTTCATCTGGTGCGTCGGGGGAAACCACAAGTCGAGTTCCAGGAGCTTGCTACAACTGTGGGAAGACGAGGCACTTTGCTCGTGAATGTTGGAGCGGACGTGCAAAGTCCGAGAGGAAGCCTGGAGCGGCCTATAAAGAGAAAGGGAAGGCGGTGGAGTCAATCGCATCCCATCATGCTCCAGCCCAGCCTAGAGTTTATAATCTTGGTCTGCGAGAGGCCATGAAACAAGCTGACATGGTGACAGGTATGAGTTAAATTATAACAGTTTAACTTGATGTAGTTATTACCTTTTTATATGTTAGCTTAAATTTGTTGGTGCTAGGCTTTGTGTTGATTTTCGATCGTCCGGCAAGAGCTGTTAAATTTTCTCAACGTGGTCAGCAAGATAGCCCAAACACCAAATTAATATCTTCGAAACTACCCAGTTCGCACGCTGAACCTGCGGAAACCCAAGGACTAGAGGTTGCACCCAACAAAACAATGGAAGCACAAGAAGATCTTATTATGCATTCACTTCTTTACAATCCGAGGCATACATAGCGAGACATGATTTCGCTAGTATTACAGCTGTAAACAGAAAGAACAAAAAGAACAAGCCGGGCGGACAGCACTCCAGTCCGCCGAGACCGCGAGGTCGCCGAGACCGCCGAGACCGCTGAGCTCGCCCAAGCTATGCTGCAATCCGCCGAATACCACGGAGTCCGCCGAGACCGCGAGGCCGCGCGGACAGACCGTTATTCGCCTCCTGCTGAACCCGAACAGAGGAACTCCCCTACCCGCCTGAAGCCGGCGGACAGGTTATTGAAGCTGGGAAAGTTGAAACAGAACTGACAAGCCGCAGAGCGACCTCCTGCTGAGTCCGCAGAGACCGCACACTTCCAAGCACTGACCGAAGTCACAGCCAAACTCCTGGCTCCTTGAAGTTATCCGCGCGACCTGCACACAGCAAACCGTCAGCCTGAAACAATCCGCGCGGACTGAAAAACACAGACCGCAGCACTCGCCCAACCCAAAATATTGTTCACTCACGTTACTTAGGTTACTGTAGATGTGCCAGGGGGGTCCTATTTATAGGCCGAATGAGGAGTGTGGTCACCGCCCATGAGATAGCGACACCGCCCCAGCCCGCGCGAATACAAACGACCGTCCGCTCAGTCCGCGAGGACTTAGCCAGTCACCAAGGGAAACCGCCAGGAGCAAGGCAACCAATGACGAACCCTCTCCAGTCCGCCCAAGCTAAGCGGACAAGGCACCAGCCCGCAAAGCTCCAACTGCTTCAGGACAGCACCCTCTTCAATGGCAGTCCGCACCAACCCGAGGCAGTCCGCAAGACTCACACCTCAATCCGCCACAAGTCCACGACCAAAGGCAAACAGCAACAGTCCGCCCGGTCACAGCGGACTTGGCGGATACGGCGGACGCCATGAACTTGACACCAAGTGTGACCAAGTCCAAAACCATCAAGGGCCAGTGCGAGCATGGCGGACACAAAGTCCCGTCCGCCAAACACCCTAGCACAGACCGCAACCAGTCCGCGAGCTCCTCGCACTTGTCCAACACAGCAGCTACTTCCCGGACTCCAAACATCAGTCCGCCAACCGGTCTCCACAGCAAGACCTGCTGTAACACCTGAGCTCGACAAGGCCTCAGCCAAGCTCAAGGCCCAGTCCGCAACAGCCCAAACCGCGGACACACCAGTCCGCAAGGCTTCCCGCGAACTCGAACCAACCCGCCAACAGCGCAAACTTGCACCTGCGACCACTGAGCAAAGCACCAGTCCGCAAGCCTCTCTATCCGCAGATACCAGGCCGCACCAAACCGCGGACACCATGCAACAACCCGCTCAGAACACAGCCGGCTTCCACCAGACTTCTCACCAGGCCGCAACCCACAGTCCGCCCAGTCCGCCCAGTCCGCCAAAGCTGTCCGCACAGGCCGCGCGGCCTGTCCCGTCACCCACTTTCACTTCACAAATTTCAACACTCCCCCTTGAAGTGAGAAGTGGTGACCAAGCCCAGCAAGCTGCGCAAGCGTTCAAAGGGCCCCTTCGACAGCGGCTTCGTGAAGATGTCAGCAAGATTATCTTCACTCCGAACATGCCCGACCAGCAGAGACCCTTCCAACACCTTCTCCCTGATGAAGTGGTGATCAATCTCTATATGCTTGGTCCTGGCGTGACACACTGGATTGTTTACCAGTTTGAGAGCACTCTCATTGTCACCCCGGAGTAAAGTAGGCCCTTGCACTTCTTCATGAACATCCTCTATGAGCCTCCTCAACCAAACGGCTTCCCGAGCAGCCAAGGCCGAAGCCTTGTACTCCGCCTCCGTGGTTGAAACCGACACCGAGTCCTGCTTCTTGCTACACCACGACATGCTAGCTGAACCGCAAGTGAACACATAACCTGAAGTAGACCTTCGATCATCCGAATCACCGCCATAGTCAGCATCCGTGTACCCGAGCAACGCAAACTCCGCATCCCTTCCATAGAGGAGTCCCATCTCAGAAGTCACCTTGACATACTTCAGAATTCCCTTCGCCGCCACTAGATGAGATTGCCTTGGTTCAGCCATATACCGACTTACTCGGCCAACAGCATAAGCTATATCCGGCCTTGTAATCGTCAGATAGATCAAGCTCCCAACAAGAGCCCTGAACACCAAGGGATCATTAAGCACCCTTCCCTCATCTCGTCGAAGCTTCAGCCCAGATTCCAGTGGAGTAGAGCACTTCTTCCCTTCGCCCATGCCAAACCGCTTCACAATATGATCAGCATACCCTTTCTGGCTAATGAGAATCCCGCACTCCTTCCTCTCCACTTCCAGACCAAGAAAGTGATGCAACTCTCCCAAGTCTTTCATCTCGAAGCGTATAGCAAGCTCTCCCCTGAGCCTTGCTACTTCCTCCTCCGAGTTCCCTGTGATGATCATATCATCCACATACAGCAGGACCAAGACTCTTAGCTCTCCCTTCTTCTTGACAAACAAGCTTGAATCCGAGTTAGAAGCCAGGTATCCACAGAACTGCAGGTACTCTGCAATCTTCCCATACCACGCTCGAGGAGCTTGCTTCAACCCATAGAGAGCCTTCCTGAGTTTGCAGACATAGTCCGGATGCTTCTCAGAGACGAAACCAAGCGGCTGATCCATGAAGATGTCCTTGTCAATCTCTCCGTAAAGAAAGGCATTCTTCACATCGAGTTGCCACAACCTCCATCCCTTGCAAGCAGCCAAGGCGATCACCACTCTTACAGACGTCATCTTCGCAACTGGACTGAATGTCTCCTCATAGTCTTCTCCATACTGCTGTGAGAATCCTCTAGCGACCAGGCGAGCCTTGAACCGATCAATGCTCCCATCAGCCTTCTTCTTCAACTTATACACCCACTTGCAAGTAACCGGAGTAACGCCATCAACCTTGGGCACAAGGTCCCAGGTTTCATTCTTCTTCAGAGCATCAATCTCTTCCTTCATGGCACCTTCCCACTCCTTCACTCCAGTGGCCTCGTTGAAGTTTGCAGGCTCTCGCTCATCCAGAGGACCTGCAAAGAAGCAGGAGACAAAGCTCACTGCATTCCCATCACAGTACCGAGCCGGTGGCTTAACCACCCTCTTCGATCTCCGAAGACACGGCTCCTTGCTCACGGCTTCCGTTGCTTCTTCAGGCTCCACTCCTACCTGGGGCAAGCATTGAGCAGTGCTCCCCCTGCTTCCTGAGCCAGAAGGCTCAGCCTCGGAGTTCGAAGCAACAGGAGCAGCTGGTGAAACAGCAAGCTCCTCTTCCAAGCCTTCAGCATCCTCCACCGGTGCTTCCTCAACCTTGCTACTTCCTGTAGGCTCCACCGAGCCACCTCCATATGACGTCAGCTCGTCAAAGACAACGTCTCTTGACACCACGAACTTCTTCGTCACAGGGTCCATGCACTTCCATCCCTTCTTCCGCTCATCATAGCCAACAAAGACGAGTTTCCTTGCCTTCGCATCCAGCTTTGTCCGTGAAGCATCCGGGACATGCACGTAGCAAGTTGAACCGAACACCCGAAGGTGTCCAACACTCGGCTTCTCCTTCAGCAACAGCTCAATAGGAGTCTTCATGTTGATAGGGCTGAGTGGCATCCGGTTGATAACATATGCAGCACAAGACATTCCCTCCGCCCAAAAAGACCTCGGGATATCTTTCGCATGCAGCCAGCATTTGCAGGTTTCCGTCAAATGACGGATCTTCCGCTCCGCTACCCCATTTTGTTGTGGAGTGTGAGCACATGTAAGCTCCCGTTGGATCCCGTGCTTCCTGCAGAAGTTAGAAAACTCGGAAGAGACAAACTCTCCCCCGTTATCAGTTCTAAACTTCTTAATCCGCAAGCCAAGCCGGCCTTCTACCAACTCCTTGAACTCCACGAACAAACGGAAGGCATCCGACTTCTCCTTTAAGAAGTACACCCAAGTATACCTTGAGTAGTCATCAACCAAGACAAGCATGTATTTGCTTCCACCAAGGCTGGCTGTAACAGTCGGTCCCATCAGGTCGCCATGAATACACTCCAATGGTTTCTTGCTCCTTGTTTGAGATTTATCAAACGGAAGGCGATGTGCCTTACCGTATTGACAGCCCGCACAAACATGCCCATCACCAAAGGAGGACAACATCGGCAACCCCCTCACCAGACTTCTACTCGCCACTGCCTTTAGCTTGTCCATGCCAACATGCCCCAGCCTCTCATGCCAGATAGCCGCACTATCATTGGCTCTCATCCTATCAACATAGGCACTGGTGGAAAGAACAAACAAGTTCTTCACCCTCCTCCCAACATGAGCAACATCAGCCTTTACCGCTGATACGTTGCGAAGGAACCTCACGTCTGTTGGCCCAAACAGAACGTGATACCCAGCGTCCACCGCGTTGGTCACCGAGAAGAGGTTCTTCTTCATGCCCGGCACGTGATACACACTCCTTAACGTGAGTGGCCCCTGATCACTACCCAAAGACACGACCCCCTCCTTCTCTACTGCATAAACAGTATTATCAGCAGTGATAATAGCTTCATTACCTGAGTAAGCCTGCATGGAGGTGAACTTCGACTTGTCTCCGGTGAGGTGATGACCACACCCGGAGTCGACGATCCACTCGTTGTTGAAGTCCTCAGCAGATAAGGCACGGACACAAGTGCCCGTAATGAAAGCTCCTCCCCATTCTGCTTCTTCACTTCGCGAGCAAGCTTCCTCCTTTTCCGCAGCATGCCCAGGCTGCAGTTTGACCTTGCAGTCCCGCTTGAAGTGCCCTCGCTGATGACACCGGTAGCACTTCAGATTCTTCTTCCAGTCCTTAGGAGCATTGCTCCTCTCCGGCGGATATGAAGTTGAAGTCTCCTTCTCAACAGCGGCCTGCACCTTCTTCTTCTTCTTCCCTTCCCATCCCTTCTTCTTGCCTGAGAAGAGAGCCTCACTGCCTTCCTGATTCAGATTCACTCCAGCCATCTGTCTTGCTAAGCTCTCCTGCGAGGCAAGCAGATTCTCCAGCTCCAGCAGAGACGGCTGAGTAGCCCACCCTTGAACAGACGTAACAAAGGCCACATACTCCTTCCGCAAGCCGCGGAAAATGTGTCTTTTCATCTTTGCCTCAGAGATAGGCTCATCAGGATCCAGTGCCGACAGCTCAGCACACAAGCTCTTCATATTTAAGAAGTATCTGGAGATGGAAAGGTCTCCCTGAGTTGCCCTGGCCAACTCATTCTCCAGGAACTGAAGCCGCGCCACATTCTTCCTATTGAACAACTCATCAATGGTTGTCCAAATATCAGCAGCCGACTCACACCCAATGATGTGATCAAACAGTTCCGGAGAGACAGCTCTCTTCAGAACGAACTCTGCCTTAGCATTAGTTCTTCTCCAGAGCCTCACCTGTTCAGCAGTACCGAAAGCAGCAGTAACTTCCTGTCTGTCGTCTCCACCGACAACTTCCCACAGCTCCTCGCCTAGAAGATAACTCTTCATGCACGACATCCACTTTTTATAGTTAGTCGGCGTTAAGAGTTCAATGCCCAGACCTCTTGCTAAGCTTCCTTCCATTGCAACCACCTGTTGGTACCCTTCAGCAGCTCCGAGCAACAACACAGGTTGAACACCACTCAATCACTGAGTAACAACACTGGCTGACCTCCGCTCACGCAACTGAACCTCCGCAACCTCAGAAACCTCCCTCTGATACCATGTTAAATTTTCTCAACGTGGTCAGCAAGATAGCCCAAACACCAAATTAATATCTTCGGAACTACCCAGTTCGCACGCTGAACCTGCGGAAACCCAAGGACTAGAGGTTGCACCCAACAAAACAATGGAAGCACAAGAAGATCTTATTATGCATTCACTTCTTTACAATCCGAGGCATACATAGCGAGACATGATTTCGCTAGTATTACAGCTGTAAATAGAAAGAACAAAAAGAACAAGCCGGGCGGACAGCACTCCAGTCCGCCGAGACCGCGAGGTCGCCGAGACCGCCGAGACCGCTGAGCTCGCCCAAGCTATGCTGCAATCCGCCGAATACCACGGAGTCCGCCGAGACCGCGAGGCCGCGCGGACAGACCGTTATTCGCCTCATGCTGAACCCGAACTGAGGAACTCCCCTACCCGCCTGAAGCCGGCGGACAGGTCATTGAAGCTGGGAAAGTTGAAACAGAACTGACAAGCCGCAGAGCGACCTCCTGCTGAGTCCGCAGAGACCGCACACTTCCAAGCACTGACCGAAGTCACAGCCAAACTCCTGGCTCCTTGAAGTTATCCGCGCGACATGCACACAGCAAACCGTCAGCCTGAAACAATCCGCGCGGACTGAAAAACACAGACCGCAGCACTCGCCCAACCCAAAATACTGTTCACTCACGTTACTTAGGTTACTGTAGATGTGCCAGGGGGGTCCTATTTATAGGCCGAATGAGGAGTGTGGTCACCGCCCATGAGATAGCGACACCGCCCCAGCCCGCGCGAATACAAACGACCGTCCGCTCAGTCCGCGAGGACTTAGCCAGTCACCAAGGGAAACCGCCAGGAGCAAGGCAACCAATGACGAACCCTCTCCAGTCCGCCCAAGCTAAGCGGACAAGGCACCAGCCCGCAAAGCTCCAACTGCTTCAGGACAGCACCCTCTTCAATGGCAGTCCGCACCAACCCGAGGCAGTCCGCAAGACTCACACCTCAATCCGCCACAAGTCCACGACCAAAGGCAAACAGCAACAGTCCTCCCGGTCACAGCGGACTTGGCGGATACGGCGGACGCCATGAACTTGACACCAAGTGTGACCAAGTCCAAAACCATCAAGGGCCAGTGCGAGCATGGCGGACACAAAGTCCCGTCCGCCAAACACCCTAGCACAGACCGCAACCAGTCCGCGAGCTCCTCGCACTTGTCCAACACAGCAGCTACTTCCCGGACTCCAAACATCAGTCCGCCAACCGGTCTCCACAGCAAGACCTGCTGTAACACCTGAGCTCGACAAGGCCTCAGCCAAGCTCAAGGCCCAGTCCGCAACAGCCCAAACCGCGGACACACCAGTCCGCAAGGCTTCCCGCGAACTCGAACCAACCCGCCAACAGCGCAAACTTGCACCTGCGACCACTGAGCAAAGCACCAGTCCGCAAGCCTCTCTATCCGCAGATACCAGGCCGCACCAAACCGCGGACACCATGCAACAACCCGCTCAGAACACAGCCGGCTTCCACCAGACTTCTCACCAGGCTGCAACCCACAGTCCGCCCAGTCCGCCCAGTCCGCCAAAGCTGTCCGCACAGGCCGCGCGGCCTGTCCCGTCACCCACTTTCACTTCACAAATTTCAACAAGAGCCCTATTTTTTACGGCAGCATCGCATTCCTTCTTGTCTGAAAGGTTCATATCGCACATTGGGGTCCCTTCCTTGATGGCAAAAGACATGTTGGATGTGTTGTTGCCCAATAGGTGCTCAATTCGAGCGGATAAATTCTGTGTTGTAAAGATTTGGATTGGGGACCAGTAGTTTGATTTGCGAGCATTGGTTCTACCGTTAGTGGAGTTCGACATAATATTTGGTATGGACTGGCTCTCGGAGCAGCGAGCTTGCATCGATTGCAACCGAAAGGAGGTTAAGTTGGGACTGCATACTGAACGTGAGACTATGTTTACGGGCATGAAGGGTTCGGTTAAAGTTTTGATGTCGGACCATCAAGTGATTAAGGCAGTTCGTTCTGGTGCAGAGCTGTTTGTCATCTTAGCGCAGGCTTCAACGCATAGGCCAAGTTTGGATAGTATCCCAGTTGTGTCTGAATATCCTAATGTGTTCTGAAATGATCTACCAGGAGCCCCTCCTCAGTGGGAGATTGATTTTAACATTGAGCTGGTACCTGACACCATACCGCTGTCACGCTCTCCATATCGGATAGCACCATGAGAGATGGTAGAGTTGAAGGTGCAACTGCAGGAGTTGTTGGAACAAGGGTATGTGGGTCCAAGTTTATCGCCTTGGATCGCACCGCTTCTTTTCGTTAAGAAGGACGGGGACTTGCGACTCTGTATTGACTAACGGGAGTTGAACAAGCTTACGGAAAAGAACAAATATCCAATCCCCAGGATTGATGATCTATTTGATCAATTGGTTGGGTCAACAGTATATTTAAAGTTAGATCTGAAGTCCGGCTACTACCAATTGAGGATATGGGAAAGCGACATCACAAAGACAGAGTTCAGCACACGATTTGGGCATTACGAGTTCACGGTCATGCCGTTTGGATTGACTAATGTGCCATCCGTGTTTATGGATTTGATTAACAGGACGTTCAGAGAATACCTGGATCATTTCGTGATAGTATTTATCGATGATATCTTGGTATACTCGCAGTGTGAGGAGGACCATTACAAGCATCTACACATGGTGTTGGAGACCTTGATGAGGAATCAGTTGTATGATACGTTATCCAAGTGTGAGTTCTGGTTATCCTCAGTAGCGTTCCTTGGTCATGTTGTTAGTGGAGAAGGGATAGCGGTGGATCTGCCGAAAATAGAAGCGATACGGGAGTGGCCTATATTGTCTACAGTGGCGGATGTTCGGAGCGTTCTGGGGCTTGACGGCTACTACAGGCGCTTCGTAGAGAACTTCTCGCGGATAGCGTTACCACTCACGACATTGATAGGGAAAGATCAAAAGTTCGTGCGTTCGCTAGAGTGTGAGCAGACTTTTGAAGAATTGACGAGGCGGTTGACCACAACGCCTATTTTTTGTTCACTGAGCGGAACCGAAGGGTTTGAGATTTATAGTGATGCTTCAGTCAGTGGTTTGGGTTGTGTTCTGCTACACAATGGGAGCGTGATAGCCTATGATTCATGATAGTTGAAGGTTCATGAGAGGAATTATCCGGTCCATGACTTAGAGTTAGCGGTCATGATATTTGCTATAAAGCTATGGAGGCACTATCTGTACGGGGTAAAGGTCGATATATACACCGACCATAAGAGCCTGAAGTACCTGTTAGATCAGAAGGATCTGCACATGAGACAACGGAGGTGGATGGAGTTCTTGGGGGACTATACATTCAAGATACATTATGTATCTTGGAAAGGAAACGCGGTGGAGGATGCGTTGAGCCGTAGGGCTCCTGCTCAGGACAGTTTGTTATCGGTACATGGTGAGAGATTGGTCCGTGTTTTGGATGCATTAGAGATTTCCTGCGTCGATAAGTAGTCTAGTGCCGGGGCGATATTGTGTTGGACAGAGGTGCAGTATGACCTGGCTGATAGAGTTTGATGGGCTTTGATTCAAGATAGCAGCATGAAGAAGATCTTGGATGAATCTTTGGATGGGTCAAATTCCCAATTTGCGGTTGAGGATGGACTGCTAAGGAAAGACGGTCGTCTATGCGTCCGTAGTGCGGATAATCTTCAGGAGGAGTTGATGTACGGTGCTCATCATACCAAATACTCAATCCACCCGGGTAGCACGAAGATGTATAGAGACATGAAGAAGTTATTCTGGTGACCACGATTAAAGAAGGATGTTGCACTTTATGTGGCCAAGTGGCATACTTGTGCCTTGGTGAAAGCGGAGTGCCAGAAACCCGGAGGCTTCCTAATGTCCTTGCATATCCCGTAATGGAAATTCTACGATATTTCTATGGATTTTGTGCATGGTTTTCCATAGTCGTAGAGGGGAAACGACGCCATCTGGGTTGTCGTAGATAGGTTGACAAAAGTGTCTCATTTCATCCCAAATAGGAAGAAATATCCAGTGGAAAAGTTAGCCAAACTCTATGTGGATAATATCGTACGGTTGCATGGTGTGCCGCGTAGTATTGTTAGTGACCGAGATGGACGCTTAACGTCGAAGGACTGGAGGTTGGTGCATAGTTTGTTGGGAACTAGGCTGAGTTTCAGCACAACCTTCCACCTACAACCAGACGGTCAGACCGAGAGGGTCAACATGACGATGGAGGACATGCTTCGCATGTGCGTCCTAGATTTCAGAAAGCATTGGGAGGATCACCTGTATACGGTGGAGTTTGGGTATAACAACAGCTTTCAAGCGTGTATTGGAATGGCACCTTTCAAGGCCTTGTATGGGAGGAAGTGTCGTACGCCGTTGTCTTGGTTGGAGACAGGCGAGTCAAAGCTGTATAAACGTCAAGCGGTAGAAGACGCCACTTCAATGGTACGTACAATTCAGGAAAGGTTGAAGATCGCTTAGGACAGGCAAGCGAAGTACTATAATACCAAGCATAGGACCGTGGAGTTCGGTGTTGGCGACTCGGTGTATTTAAAGATCAAGCCGTTCAAGGGTGTTTCGCGGGTTCGACGCTTGAAGAAGCTGAGTCCGAGATACCTTGGACCATTTGAAATCCTGGAGCGTGTTGGGGAAGCAGTGTGTAGATTTAAGCTATCGGTGGAGTTGAGTGGGCTACACGATGTGTTCCACGTATCGGTGTTGCGGAAGGCGAAGCAAGAGTCTTCACAGATAGTTGCGGTTGATCAAGTGCCAGTGGATTACGAGTTGACGACAAAGGTCAAGCCCATACGTATAGAAGACATTGAAGTCAAATGACTCCGCATCAAGGAAGTCTGAATGGTTAAGGTTCGTTGGGATAACTGCGGACGTGAGGAGCTTTCTTGGGAGCGAGAGCAAACTATGATGGAGGAATACCTTGAGTTATTCCACTAAGGTAACATTTAATTTTTGTATACATTTACGTAACTTCGGGACGAAATTACTTAAGGGGGGAGATTTGTAATGCCACGAAAATCGTTATCGAGCTGGTCGCGTCCAAATGAGATTTGGGGCCTGTATAGGGGTACACGGCCTAGGACACTGGCGTGTCTAAGGACGTTTCTTGCTTGCTGTTTTGTTCGGCTGTATCCAGAGAAGAACACGGCAAAAAAACATGGCAGAATGACACGTGTGTGTCATTTGCCATGGGCGTGTGCCTACCCGTGTCAGTGCCCGTGTTCCCTAGAGTTGTGACAGTTGGCATCATGGTTATTCATGACACGTCTCCGGTCACGGGTGTGTCGAGGACCCGACACGGGCATGTCAGGTTGAGACACGGGCGTGTCTTTGCCATTTGGTTTTTCTGCATTCGACGATCATTCCTGGATCGAGGCACACGGCCTAGGACACAACCGTGTGCGAGGCCGTGTTCGGCCCAGGTTTGGGTATTTCTGTACAGATCTGAGCCGTTAGTTTTCTTTAATTAAGATCCATCAGCCCAGATGAGTTCCTGCTCTATTAAGGTCGGAAATAGAGGATCAATTCCTCATTTCTCTCTTAAGTACTCTCTTTTAAGGAGTTAGAGAGGAGGAAGAAGGAGGAGGATTCCGGCCGCCGGCGGAGAATCGGAGCACCGTTTAGGGAACCGAGAGCAGATCCGTGGAGGAAATCCCGTTGCGAAGACTTCTATCCGTGTAATTTTCCATGGCGCAAAAGCGTATTACAAGGGCAACGATTCTCTACTTAAGCATGTGAAGCTCTCTTCCTTTTGCATAGGGAAACCCGCTCCTGTGAGTGTACGGCGAGTGTGCGGTGTTCCTTGGGGTTGACGGGAATAGTCCCCCTTGTGTTGCATATAGAGTCTGGAATCGAAGTACGAACTTAGGCATTGTGTGTGAAGCCTACCCGGATATGTTGGTCTGGATCGGTGATGTTGCATTTGTTATGGTTTGCCGGAGAAGACTGTGCTTTGGGTTTTTGTGTTTCTACGCGGTAGATTGCAGCAGGGATCCTTGGGGATTAACTCCAAGGCGCACCCGGAAAACTGAGCGAAATCGTTGTTCTGCTAATTTGGCAGTCTGGGAAACGGCCTTGAACATAACTGGGTTATGTGATTGTTTGGAAATGTTAGGATCCGAGAGAAGCTGGGCTCGTGCATACGTCTTAAGGTGTACTACGCGTTGTGAGCAATGGGCAAGTGGAATCGGACCAGGGCTATATGGTTCGGTGCAAGAGACCCGAAAAGGTGACTGGCCGTTGGCATAGTCGGGAGCCTTAGACAGTGGTCAGAAAGGCTACAATGCTCCCATTGTTGCCATCCCGGGGGTGGTGTTGAAGATGTTGAAGTATCAGGATTCACCGATAATGTACCCTGAGTGCACGGGGTGTTTGTCCGTGCGAGCCAACACTTGTGGCGATGCATGTTTGTACTATATTGTTTAGCTGGGCTAATGAATTGCAAGGAAGGAGCACCGCCGTCCCAAGTTAGGGGCGGGGTTGTTATAATTTGGTTGGCTTTTGGCTGACCGTTGCTTTGTTTGCCACCGTGCGGGGGAATGTTGCTTGCAGGTGCTGCGAAGCCGATTACCAAATAGCGGGCTCGAGCACATGTTATTGTTCTGGCCCTAGAAGGCCAAAGTGAATAATTGTACTTTATTTTGTCATGTGTGGCCGGCCTGCGGGCCGATGTATGGAAAACATTATATTATTAAGTGAACTCCTGTAACGCCATAAGGTCGTGTATCTCTCAGTGTATTTATATTTCATTGCAGTGGAAGTGGTTGTGGACATTCATGCTTTTTTTGGATTCAAGTTTGGGTTCTTTCAACTGTTTAAAAAATTTCCGCTAGAATGCTCTGTGTTAGGACAAGTAGTCTTAATTGGATATTTTGGTTATTCATACGTAACCCTTCCGACTGTCCGTGGTATATGGTGTTGGGTTCCAGCTGGACCTTCTACTATATGCCATACGACAGCTGGGGGTGTTACACCTACAACTCCCTTTACTCTTGAGTGCTCACTTCATTCTATCGGTCTCTCGGCTAGCCAAGAATGAAAGCAAAGGTAGAGAATATATATTAATGATATATCTCCAACCCATGATAAATCAAGAGTAATTCAAGGCTAAACCGTAAAAAGAAAAGGTAAACTCAAAGCAGCATAACTTAATCACTCGAACCTCGGATCATCAAGATCGAGTACAAGGAGTATTAGTTAATCATGGTGAAGTGGAGGTGGGGGGATGAGTAGTGAATCATAAAGAACACAAAGTAGAAAGGGAAGAGTAAGGAGCACTTTTATTAATATTAAAGAGAGCTACACTTGGAAATTGAAGCGTACAATTAAATGAAAATGAAATCCTATTCTGGCCCTACAATTAGCAACTAAAGCATTTGCAAGAAAAGCTAATACAAAAGCTTAAACTAAACTTGAATTGAACTAAACTAAACTAAGAAAGAGAGAGAGAGAGAGAGAGAGAGAGAGAGAGAGAGAGCAAGATGAAAAACTTCAGGAAATAAAAGGGCAACACTTCCTTACACACTCCAGAAAACTATATGGACTCAAGGGCAGGGGGTGAATTTATAGAATTTCAAGAGGAGGCGACACGACCAGCGACACGACCTTGTTGGTGGTCGTGTCCCGTCTGGTTGACTTCGGGCTTTGGTTCTGGCAGGAAATCATCATTGCAACGTCGACTGTCAGGCACGTCCATGATGACAGGGCCAACGACATGGCCGTGTTGGTGGTCGTGTCCACTGCGGTTGATGGGCCTTGTTGGGGGGCGCATTAATGACGGGCAACACGCCTGGCGACACGGCCGTGTGGGTGGCCGTGTCCGCTCTGGAAATTCTCGACTCCTGGTGACACGGTCGATCTTGACACGGCAAGCTTGATATAACCAGAGACACGGCCCATGACACGACCGTGTCGGAGGTCGTGTCCTTGTCGGGATGAAACTGGACTTTCCTCTGATGGTTGAATCTTTGGGAACAGGTGACACGCCCAATAACACGGCCGTGTTGGAGGCCGTGTCAGGTCATTTTGGGTGAAATTCAAGAAAAACTACAAAAGAGCACAAAACATTAGTGGCATAAATAAATACAAAAGAAGGGGGACATATAAGATAAAAAACAAGATTTGCACAATAAAGACCTAATCAAAACTCTAATAGTTTAAATACAAAACTAACTATCAAATTCCCCCAAGCTTAAGCTTTGCATGTCCCCAAGCAAAAATATAAAAACTAGATAACCATAAAATAGGACTTATCAAAAACTTCTAATTATGCCTACACAAGTACTATGCGAAATTCTAAGTAGGGAAAAAGGTGAAACGTGAATCTAAAACAATTATTTAGGTACGGTTTAACTTTTATAAACTTTACTTAACAGAAATAAATCATCCAATATTTTGACAAAATTATTTAAATAGATTTAAGTAAAGCAACGATAATGAAAAAAAAATGCATTGAGTTATTACTAGATCCAAGCAGCGCATTATAAGTATATCAGATAAATAACAAAAATCTAAGTTTAAATCTAAAACTAATACTGATTTACTTTTCTTCGTTTCTTAGTTATTAAATAAAATTCAAAAAGGCGTGAATCAAAATGACTTAAAAGGACCGAAGTGTTTGGTTTAGGATTATGATTAGAAGTGGAATTCAAAGATAAACAGGGAGGCTTAAAATCACAATAAACCAAAACAAAGAGTTTCAAAAAATTTTATTTTAAACAAAATATTTTTCTTTCTTTTTTTTTCTTTTCCATTTTTTTTCTTTTTCAAAACAAAGGCCATAAATATTTTCATTTTCATTTTGAATTGGCCAAAAACAAACATTTCTTTTGAGCATAAAAACATCACAAGATAACATATCATAATCATGAAAATTCTTTATGAAACTCAAAAAAAGACAAGTGTGATTAGATAGGTTGGAAATTTTGGCTTTGGTGAAAATGATATGAAAAGAGGAGCTATCAAATGAATTTGGAAAAGAGGACTCAATAGTGGCTAACTAGTGGTGAAAGTTTTTAGGTTGACAGAAAGCTCAAACGAAAACAAAAATGGCCTAAATCATTTTCACGCTTTTAAATTTATTTAAAACATAGATTTGAAAAATTTCAAAAATCAAGTCCTAGATAATAAAAGAAGATTGATGAAATTATCTTGAAAATAGAAATAATAGGTGACTTGGATCGTTCATATCTACTACGCTATTCAAAAGTTTTCCTTATAAAAATTATCTGAATATGAAAATGAAAATAATGGATGATAATTTTTTGAGAAAGTAAAGAGATAAAAAACAAAAAACCATAATAAAAATGCGAGTTTTAGAAAAACATTTCACCTTAACATGCTACAG
Source organism: Platanthera guangdongensis (assembly GCA_039583875.1). Classification (NCBI taxonomy): domain Eukaryota; kingdom Viridiplantae; phylum Streptophyta; class Magnoliopsida; order Asparagales; family Orchidaceae; genus Platanthera; species Platanthera guangdongensis. The sequence goes on along the minus strand of CM077152.1, from coordinate 161,229,363 downwards.
TGAATTAGAAACACAACATTGCCAACATTTTACTTGTGAAACATAATTAAAAAGAAGGATTAGAAAATTATAATTAACTATGTTGTTTATAAGGAATTTTGAGAAAAACAAAACAAAAATAAGGGGAACTATTGAAATACCAAAATGTCTAAATTATTAAAAACAAAAAGCATATATGTTTTTTAAAATTTTGAAATATTCTCTTTTTTTGGATTTTGGAAATAATAAGATATTCATTTTTTTTGGATTTTTGAAAAATATTCACAAAAAATATGAAAGAATATTCACAAAGAGCAAAAAGAAGGAGGAAATCCTCCCCCAAGCTTAAAATATACATTGTCCTCGATGGAGAAGGAGGTTAGAGAGAGAGACAATTAAAGTACAGAATTGAAAAATAGGATTGAAAAACAGGTACTTCCCCGGATTTATTTGCTGCAAAAGTTGAGTCATGCCGCTCCCCATGCTTGCTCTATGGATCTTCATGAAATGTCTTCTTTGGACTTCGTGATGGATTCAGCAGCATTGGAGCAGGTGATCGTAGAGGCTTCAGCTTGTCGGAGCCATCCGGGGCAAAAATTATAAAATAAAGAAAATAGAAAAAGATAACTTGGGTTGCCTCCCAAGAGCACCCTTTATTTAAAACGTCGTTTGAGCTCGACTCAACAAAATAATATTGTCCAAAAATATTATATAAAATAAAGTTCAAAGAAATAGTTCAAAGTTTTATTAGAACAAAGTTCCAAACTAATCAAAAGTTAGATCATGAAGGATAGAGTTAACACAGTTAGGACTGACATCATCACAGAAATACAGTTTAAGACGCTGACCATTCACTTTGAAATTACCCTTATCAGGGTGGGAAATCAAAACAATACCATAAGGAAAAACTTCTAAAACCGTAAAGGGTCCAGACCAACGTGATTTTAATTTTCCAGGAAATAAACATAAATAAGAATTATAAAGAAGAACCTGGTCACCCGGCTTAAAGATTTTTGGGTACCTTAAGTGCTTATCGTGAAAGTGTTTCATCCGCTCTTTATAAAGTTTGTTATTTTTATAAGCGAAAGAGCGCCACTCATCGAGTTTGTTAAGTTGAAATTTTCTAAGGTCGCCATCAGAGTGGGGATTGAAGTTTAAGAAATGCAGGGCCCAAAAAGAGAGGTGTTCTAATTCTACGGGTAAATGACACGATTTTCCATAAACTAACCGATACTGCGTACATCTGAGGGTGGTTTTGTACGCTATTCGGTATTCCCATAGAGCATCGTCTAATTTGGTTGACGAGTCTTTCCTAGAAGTTGAAACAGTCTTTTATAAAATTCTTTTTATTTCTTTATACACTACTTCGACTTGTCCATTAGTTTGGGGGTGGTAGACGGTTGAAAGCTTATGTGTAACGCCGTATTTAGTAAGGATTTTAGAAAACTGTGCGTTACAGAAATGAGAACCCCTATACCTAACGATGGCGCGCGGTGTACCGAATCGAGAAAATAATTATTTGAAAAACGTAACCACGACACGTTCGTCATTTGTAGGAAGAGCTTGGGATTCAGCCCATTGAGAAACATAAATAACAGTAACTAAAATGTACTTATTTCCGAAGCTAGAAGAAAGAGGGCCAACAAAATCAATTCCCCAGAGGTCGAAAATTTCGCACTCAAGGAAATAATTTTGTGGCATGTCATTTTTATTGGAAATGTTGCCCGACCGTTGGCAACTATCACACCTACTCACAAAGGCTTACGCGTCTTTAAACAGGCTAGGCTAGTAAAAACACGCGCAAAGCACCTTGTGAGCGGTGCGAGCAGCTTGATAGTGCCCCCCAGTCAGTCCTTCAGGTAAGTGTTTTAAAATATCTAATCCTTCTTCATAAGAAACACACATCCATATCATTGGTCCGCACAGACTCTGAAAAGATGCGGGTCCTCCCAAAAATAGTTCTTCAACTCAGAAAAGAATTTCTTCTTTTGTTGAGAGGAGAACTCTTTTGGAAGCACACGAGCCACTAAGTAGTTGGCAATGCGTGCAAACCAAGGCGAAGGAGAAGTGCTAATTGAAAGCTGCTTCTCATCAGGAAAATAATCATTAAAAGTTTTTTCATCTTGATTTTCAATAAAAGGATTATCTAGGCGCGAGAGGTGGTCGGCGGCCAAATTCTCGGCTCCTCTCTAATCACGGATTTCTAAGCCAAACTCCTAGATGAGTTAGACCCAGCGAATGAGGCGCGGTTTGGCATCCATTTTGGAAATAAGATATTTGAGGGCCGAGTGGTCCGTAAAAATGATAATTTTTGAAAGTGTAATATACGGGCGAAATTTATCAAAAGCGAATACTACAGCTAGGAGCTGCTTCTCGGTTGTAGTGTAATTTTCCTGTGCAGATGTGAGCGTCTTACTTACATAATAAATACGGTGGAAGTTTTTAGATATGCGTTGACCTAGTACGACTCCCACCGCAAAACTACTCGCATCGCACATTATCTCAAATGGAAGGTCCCACACCAGAACTATCATACTCAGGGCATTAATTAATTTTTATTTTATTAAATTAAAAGCAGTTAGGAAAAGATCATCAAAAATGAATGGGGCATCTTTTTCTAAGAGATGGGTAAGGGGTTTGGTGATCTTGGAGAAGTCCTTTATGAAATGACGGTAAAAACCAGCGTGACCTAGGAAACTTCTTATAGCTTTTATGTTCGTAGGCGGCGGCAGCTTCTCTATAACTTCTATCTTAGAAATGTCTACTTCAATACCTCTAGCTGAAATTTTATGACCCAAAACTAACACTTCCCTCACCATAAAATGACATTTTTCCCAATTTAGGGCAATGTTAGTTTCTTCGCATCTTTCTAAGACTTTTTCGAGGTTATCTAAACAACTATCAAATTCGTCACCGAACACGGAGAAATCATCCATGAATACCTCCATAATGTTTTCTACGTACTTGTCAAAGATAACGATCATACATCGCTGGAATGTAGCTGGCGCATTGCACAATCCAAACGGCATTCTTCGGTAGGCGAAGGTGCCGAAGGGATAAGTAAACGTAGTTTTCTCTTGGTTCTCGGGAGAGATGGGGATTTGAAAATACCCCGAGAGGCCGTCGAGAAAACAATAAAAACGATGGCCGGATAATCGTTCTAAAATCTGATCGATCAATGGTAAGGGAAAATGATCCTTCCGGGCGGCGTCATTTTACTTACGATAATCTATACACATTCGCCACCCGGTCACCGTCCGTGTAGGGATTAATTAATTACTTCTCATTACTAATTACTGTTATCCCTCCCTTCTTTGGTACTACCTGAACTGGGCTAACCCACTTACTATCAGATATAGGATAGATAATTCCTGCGTCTAATAATTTCATAACCTCGCCCTTAACTACTTCTTTCATGTTGGGGTTTATACGGCGCTGAGGTTGTATATAGTTACATGAATTATCTTCCATTAAGATTTTGTGAGTGGAAAAAGACGGGCTTATGCCCTTCATATCAGATATTTGCCAAGAAGTAGCCCGGCGATACTTACGTAAAACTAAAAGGAGTTTATAATTTTGCACATCTGTGAGGTAGGCCGAAACTATAATGGGCAGCTTGGTGTCCTTTTCTAAGAAAGCATATCTAAGATGTTCGGGTAGTTCTTTCAATTCCACGGTAGGGAGGTCATCATACGAGTTTTCGAAATTCTTTCTTTTTCAAAAACTATGTCCTCATAGACTTTTTTATGTAAAAAATTAAAAGGGGCGGGGAAAGCGGCCATGGAGGCTTCTTGCAGCGATGCAGTTTGAAGAGTAGAAGGGGAACAAAAATCTGAAAATTATTGTTCAAATTCAGAGAGGTGATAGGAGGATTCTTCACTTAGGTGTAGCGATTCAGTTGGAGGAGTAGAGGAGGAACAAAAATCAGAAACTTCTTTTTCAAAATCAGAGAGGCGGCAGGAGGATTATTCACTTAGGGCGTCTATGAAAAAACAAGAGTCATCACTTGCAAGGGTGTTCTTCATCGAGGGGGTGATAGAGAATGTTACTTTGTCATCACCTATGCGAAGGAAGAGCTTACCATTGTTTACGTCAATGATGGCTTGGGAGGTTGCAAGGAAGGGTCGGCCAAGGATTAGTGGAACCTCGCCTTCTTCTTCGATGTCCAATATGACAAAGTCCACAGGGAAGATGAACTTGTTGACTTTAACGAGGACATCCTCCACGATGCCTAATAGGTACTTCACAGATCTATCGGCTAGCTGGATACTCATGAGTGTGGGGTTGAGGTTACCAATTCCCAACTTATTAAACAACGAGAGGGGAATCAGGTTAATACTTGCACCTAAGTCGGCTAATGTGTGCTTGACAAAAAGATCACCAAAGACACACGGAATAGAAAAACTACCCGGGTCACTGATTTTCTTTGGTAAACTGTTTGTCAAGACCGCCGAGCACTAGACACTTAACGTGACATGCGAAAGGTTCTCTAACATCTTCTTGTTAGTCAGGAGGTCCTTAAGATACTTAAAGTACTTCAGCATCTGAGATATCGCTTCGTGAAAGGGCAGATTTATGTGGATTTGTTTAAACATTTCTAAGAACCGGGTGTATTGATAGTCCTGACGTTGTTTTTTAAGTTCAGAAGGGTATGGCGCGGTTGGATTATTTTTAAAGGTGGGTGGTGGAGTGAGTTCTTTTTCTAAAATAGGGGTGATAACTTCTTCGGCAGAGGGTGGAATTTTTAAAACGGGAGCGGAGCTTTGATTTTTTAAAGCGGGAGTTGACCTTGCCTCGGGCTCTTCACTTGCCACACCGGGAACTCGCTTCTGACTACGAAGAGTTATAGCTTTCGCTTGCTCTCTCGGGTTGGGCTGGGTATTGGAACGAAGAGACCCTGCGGGTCGCTCAGAAATCATTTTAGCGAGCTATCCTACTTGATTTTCTAAACTTTTTACGGCCCCGGTTAAGGTTCTTATAGTAGGGTCATTTGAGGTGATATATTTAGAAAGTAACTCTTTCAAGCTTGGAGGTTTTGGAAAGTTTTGAAGAGGTGGAGGTGTTGCAGAAAAATCATTTTGAGGTGGTTGGCGCATTACATTCGAAGGATTACTCCACGAAAAATTCGGGTAATTTCTTAAAGCAGGATTATAACTATTCAGAAAATTAAAACCAGGAGGATGAAAATTCGCAGTAAAAAAATTATTAAAAGCATTTATAGGCATATTATTATTAAAAAAAATCTAATTGTTCAGGAGCTGGAGTTGCAGATTCCCATACCTGAGGGGCGGAGGCAGCAATCATCTCCGTAATTATTTTTCTTAATATTTCAACTTGCAAAGCGAGCTGAGAGACGTTGTCCACTTCAACATAAGTGCATGTTTGTTGGGGATGGACCTAGGCACATTCCACTGGTAAGTGTTCATGGACATGTCCTCAAAAGGCTCAACAGCTGCTTCGAGGGTATTATGGTTTAAAGTACCGCCAGAAGATGCGTCTATCATTTGCTTTGTACTTTGATTTAGCCCGTTATAAAACAACTGCACCTGCAACCATACAGGCAAAGCGTGGTGTGGGCATTGTCTTAATAATTCTTTAAATCTTTCCCAGGTTCCATAAAGGGTTCCGTAGTCTATTTGTCCAAAGGCAGAAATGTCGTTCCTAAGTTTTGTGGTTTTAGCTGGCAGAAAATACTTCGCCAGAACTTTTTTCAGTTAATTGAGTCCAGGTTGTGATGCTATTCTTAGATAGAGTGTTCAGCCACTGCTTATCCTTAGTTCTAAGGGAGAAAGGAAAAAATCTTAGCCTAATTACATCATTTGTGACACAATTTATCTTGAAGGTGTCAAAAATCTCAAGAAAACTTGCTATATGCGTGTTCGGATATTCATCTTGAAGTCCGTCAAATTGCACATACTACTATATGATGCGTAAGATCACGGCAGTGAACCGGTCGCACAAGTAATATAAATTGGGGGTTTTCCCAAGTATCGATCTCACAAGGAACACAGTAAGGTGGAGTTAATTTCGAGGAGGACTTGAGATTGAAGTCCTCAGGTCGGAGCTAACTAGGGGGGAGGTTTTGATGTTTGCCAAAACAGAAAAAAAACACACTATCAACTACTCCCATTCAATGCCGCTATGCGATGCTTCGCCAGGCGGGATGGAAGACTAGTCGGGCCACTATGCACCGAATCACTAGGTGGATGGGCGAGTAGGCTTGCGGATGAGGTGGTTAGAACGACGGAATGAGGGTCGTGAGCACCTCTTCGCTACGCACGCCACTAGCAATTGATAGTGCGGCAAGGGCGGATGGATGGTGGATGGACAAATAGGCGCACCTCAAGTAAATATAATGAAAATATACAATCACATAGACATGATTACAGATAAACGTATATTACACTAAGCATAGCTTCATCAAATACAAAGAGTTCAACTAAACTATCAACAACAAGAGAAGAAAAGTGTGCGAAATAGACCGGATCCGAAGCCTTGCTGAGGATTCACGGTTGGAATCGTCGGGTTGTCAATCCGCATCCAAGCTCGGTCCGCAACTGCGTCCGGGGTAGAGAAAGGCTGTCACCACCTTACAATGGCCCGTCTTCTTCGTGTCACAATCCGGTGGAGGATGGCACAACTTCCCATTGCTTGATAGAGAAAGCTAGGTCAAGCCCTTCTTGAAGCTCAAGGATGAAGGAGGAGGCCGAGAGGATGCTACGGCTTGGATTTGGCGGTGAAAGCTTGCCCGGAGCATCTCCCTAGTGTGGAGATTGAAGGAGGATGGTGGAATCCCTCCTCGGAGACAAAAACGGCGGAGGAAAAATGAGCGATGACGAATTAGGGCGGAACCTGCGAATTTATAGATTGCAGAAATTATAATGCATGCGACCAGTGGTGCACGACCAGTGATAGTGCGCACTTTGTCCAGTGGTAGTGCGTTTGCCCCAGGCAGACTTTGGAAAAATATGGAATCAATGCACACGATCAGTGGCGCATGATCAGTGGTCGTGCGCACTCTGTCCAGTGATAGTGCACATACCCCAGGCAGATTCGGGAAATCAGGGAACATTGCGCACGAGCAGTGGCGCACGACCAGTGGTCGTGCGCACTATATCTGATGAGCGTGCACAATATTCCTGCTTCCAAACATCCCCGGAACATGCACACAACCCCTAAACCCCGCACTGATATGTGCAGACATTCCAGGCAATAACAAAAAGGGAGTACAAACATTAAAAGTACAAAAATATACAACCACGGGCCTAAGTGTGCACTTTCTATGGAAATAAAGACAAGATGAAATATGAACGATATAGAACTAAAAGTGAAGTGCAAATGCGTGAAAACTAGCCCAGATGAGTCCGAAAAACCCTATATAAATCGGACTCATCACACCCCCAGACTCAACTGTTTGCACGTCCCGAGCAAACAAAATCTAAGCATATAGGGAAAATGATTTAGCTAACAAAGAAATTGAAAAACAAAGTACTATGCAAAGTCGCATGCTCGCGTGCGTAAAAATACAATAGAGAAAATTTCTAAGGATGCAGAATAGTTTATATTTTTCACAATGCGTATCAAAATTTTATTATTACTCAAAAATAGAATCACGGTGAATCAACCGGTCACGCATAGGAAGAAAGTAGGTAGGCCACTAAGGTGAGCTTTGCCAAAGATTGGGTCTCAGGATCACCTCCAAAGGAATCCACCAATTTCGAGGACCATACGCTTGGCCTTTCACACTCTCTCCACGACACTAGTAAGACTCAAGCGCAAATCCGTAGTACTTTAGGATAATCACGGGGCTTGGGTGATGGTGAGGTAAAAAATGATAAAAAGGAAGGCTATGCACCTAACCCAAATGAGCTATCAAAGAAAGAATCCATCAGCTAAGGAAAATAAATGCGGGTGCACCACACCCCCAGACTTAACTTTTAACAAATGGTTGTGTGCACCGCCTACTCCAAATATAATCACATTTCCATAAAGATTTTCAATATAAACTTTTCTTTTCACTTTTTTTTTCTTTACAAATATTTTTCTCTTTTTTTTATTTTTCTTCATTTTATTTGCACAATTCAGCAGATATAAACTTGGGAGCACTTCCACATTTTCATAAATAATAACACCACATCACATCCCAACATGAAAATATAAAACACTAAACTCAACTTGGGTGTGTGACTAGGATAGGCTATGGGGCTTTAGTGAATGAAGGTGGAGTTGAATCAAAAGAAGGGTAGGCACAACGGGGCTAGCGAGGACAAGACGTTAGGAACGGTACAAAGATCAACCGGGCCAAAATGATGGCCTACATCACGCTTACGCTTAACTAACCATGCACCTATGCTTCGAGAGTAGCTTGGGGCAAGTTCTTAGCCACCGAGAAAGATAATCCTTCCTCCCGACTCGAGCAAAATGAGGCTAGTGGCGGCTACACACATTCCTACACTACCGTTTGATTCATACCGGATTCACCAACTTTTGAGTAGAATAAAAAGTCTTTAAGCAATTAGAAAAATATAAAACTAAAAGCATACAGAAAAATTAAATCTACTCGAATTTCTACACGAGACGAGAGCAGTTGACAAGAAACACAACAAGGCCAACATTTTACTCCGTATCACAATCCTAAGACAGCACCATATGTTTCCCAAATCTAACGAAGAAATGAGTTTAACTCGCAACACGCAAAAATCTAAGCACGCGCTCATATGGGTGCAGTGGTGTGTGATGCAATGAACTAAGCAAAATAAAACAATAAAAGCTTCTAGTATGCACATGAGATGTGTACGTGCAATAGGTAACAGATCTCTCCCCCAAGACATAAACTAAGCAACAAATCATAAGATAGAGAAATTAAAATCATAAAGAGCTAAATGAAGAGTTTACCCCATGCTCAGCTAGTGAGCATATCAGAAGACGCGTGGAAACCTGAAGCAGGCCCAACATACGAAGAATCAGAACCCCGCCAATGCGATGTTGTCAAGAATACCTGCAGGGCTGAGCTCCGCAAAAACAAAACAAAATATACAAAAAGAAATGCTAAAATTAAAATACACAAGAAAAATAAAATGCAGAAAATAAAAGATAAGTACTGGGGTTATTGTCATCCCAGCACGACTTATTAAATTCTAAACAGTTCAAGCTTATAGGCCTATGAAATAAAAAATGCACAGGTAATTGTTCCAATATCCGTTTCGGTAACGGGTACCGATATGGTGATAGAACAGTTACCCCTCTACTTAAATAGTAATACCTGCCCAACACAGGTAGAGGAATTAAGAAATAGGAAGAGGAGGAGAATTGGTCCTCTCTCATCTTATCACAAAAGAAATCCTTGCCTAGCAAGGTATCGTCTATAGGGAGTCTGCAGGAGGAGAAAGCGATGAATGGAGCTTCCTCAATAGAGGAGGAATCAACCTCCTCGCAAAAGAGGATGCTATCATCCATGACTCGAGCTGAAAGCTCCAAGTCCTCTTAAAGAAACTGTGAAGACTCAACCCGCACAGGCTCAGATACAGAAATGGGATCAAGAAATAAAGGAGATGAATAACTAAAAGAATCAGAAATAGGGGGAGTGGTCCCAGTCTCACTCCCAGCAGGATCCCAACATAGATCATCGACGGCGTCATATGAGTCATGGTGAGGGGAATCCGCGAGCTCAAGGTCCTCGGTGGTGGTTTGGACCTCCTCATCCATCAAGGAAGTGGAAACTTCCTCAACAAAGAGGATATCCTCATCAACACACCTCGGTGCGTCCACATGTTCCAAGACGTAATACTGTCCATTAATGAAAATAATATCCTCGTCAAACATGGGCACATCCTCAGGCTCAGAATCACAATCCGGCCGAACATCATCAACCGACTCACTAAAAATAGGGATAGATAATTCTTGCAAAGAAGGCGGAGTAACAACAGCATCAGAGAAAATATGTGCAGGTTCCTCCGAGCGTGAATCAACAAGAGGGGAAGAGTGCATGGGGAGAGACGATGCCACAATGTCGTCATACCGATCAGTAGAAAGTCTGATGGGTATATCCGCAGCAGTCCCCCATAGACAAGGTGGTGCTGCGAACATATCATCAGAATCAGAAGGGGCAGCCGATTGAGAGGTGGATGGAATGAATCGGATACCCGGTTCATCATCCTCCTCCAACTGGTGCTGAAATTCTGCACAATCTTTCAACACGTGGTCGGTGCTACGACAACACAAACATCGTTTTCCATTACTCCTCGGTACAGGTGGGACTGTAGAGGAATAAGAAAAAGATGAAGGCGTAGAAGAGGAGTGACCATAAGACCTGGGTTGGGTATATGAAGTACCATAAGAAGACGGTGCTCCATACACAGAACCATGATAATTATGCTCCCATTCTTCAGTGGGGCACTCATCACTACCATGCCTATAATCCCCGCACCATCGGCAACGGATATTCATATAAGAATACATGGTGCAACAAGAATAATTCACCAACAAAACGTTTTAAGCAACAATTAACTACACAACACAAATAAAAGAATAGGAAAACATGTTATAACAAAATTAAAACTAGAAGTGGAACAAATAAAAACAAAAAAAATAGATTCTAAAAACTTAAATAGAGAAGAAACATGAAATGTAACGCCCCGAAACTCAAAGGAGCAAAGGGGGACGTTTTGGGCCAGTTTTGGTTTCTGGCTGAAGGCAAACGGCCTGGGACACGGGCGTGTCCCAGGGCGTGTCAAGCGTGTGTCGACACTTAGCCGCGAAGTCGTCGAGTTATTCTCGACGATTCGTCGAGAATGGGCACACGGCCTGCGACACGGGCGTGTCGCAGGGCGTGTCGACCCGTGTCGACACTTAGCCGTGAAATCGTCGAGTTATTCTCGACGATTCGTCGAGAATGGGCACACGGCCCGCGACACGGGCGTGTCGTCGGGCGTGTCGACCCGTGTCGCCGAGCATCAAGGTGAAATCGTCGAGATTCACTCGACGGTCGTCGAGACAAGGCACACGGCCTCAGACACGGGCGTGTCCAAGGCCGTGTCAGCGAGTCGTCGTTCTCCCCTCGACGAAATGTCCCGTGTACACGGCCTGGGGGCCCAGGCGTGTCAATGTGACACGGGTAAGGACACGGGCGTGTCCTAGAACCCGTGCAGTGCTTGGGTTGGAAACGGGGGAAAATCATGGGGTACACGGCCGGCTACACGGCCGTGTCAGCTGGAACACGGGCGTGTCAGCTCGAACACGGGCGTGTTCGATACCCGTGTGCGTGTTCAGAAGATTCGATTTTGATGGCGAATGCGGCACACGGCCCTGGACACGGGCGTGTGCCAAGCCGTGTTCGGCCCAGATTGGGCATTTCAGCCCCGAATCAAAGCCGCTCGTTTTCTTAGGTTGAGATCCGACGGCTGGGGATGATTCCTGGGAGGATATACACGGGTTTGACTTAGAAAAATCCACACTTTTCATCACTTGATCTCTCTCCAAACCCTTGGAGAAAGAAGAGCCAAGGCTAGAGGAAGAGGAGCTAGATCTGCCATTGGAGGAGCTTCGGAGCTCCGAATCGCAAGCCGACTCCGGATCCACGGAGGCAACGCAAGCGCGGTGATTTCTATCCGATTACATTTCGATGGCGCCAAAGAGGAACGCAAGGGTAACGATCCTCACTTGTGAGCTTGATAGCTCTCTTTCTTAGCATAGGAAGCCCTCTCTCGCGAGTTTGCGAAGAGTTGGAGGCATTCCTTCGGGTAGATATGTAAAGTCCCCGTTGTTTAGCGTCCGTATGCGAGAACGGACATAGGCATTTTGGTTGAAGCCTACCCGGACATGTAGTTCGGATCGGTGATGTTGCATTGCATAAGGCCGGAGAAGACTCCGTGCTATTGGGTGTTTTTCGGGTTTTCTACGCGGTAGATTGCAGCAGGGAGCCTTGGGGACTAACCCAAAGGTGCACCCGGAAAACTGGGCGGACACGAGGTCTTGCCAACTTGGTGGCCTGAGAGCCAACTTGAACATAACGGGGTTATGTGATTTGTGGTAGAACGGGAATCGGTGAAAGTTTGACCCGCGCAAATGGCTTAAATTGCCGTTGCGATGTGAGCACGGGTTAGATGGAGCCGTACCCGCTTTATGTCGTTCGGGTTAGAGAGACCTAAAGTTACATGGCACTCGCCGTTGGCATAGATGTGAGTCTTCGGTGGTCGATGGCTTAAATTGACGTGACCAATACCATGAAGACAAATTGCTCATAGGAATGACCGTCTAAGTGGCGGTGGTGAGTCCGGAATGTTAATGGCTTTAATTGACGTAACATCGACCGGTTCACCGAGAATGTGCCCTGAGTGCACGGGACGTGTGGCCGTACGAGCCAACGTCTATGATGAAATGGCTATGGTTATATGCATTGCTCGCTTGTGCTAATGAAATGCAGGGAAGGAGCATCGCCGCCCCGAGTTGGGGGCGGGATCGTTATAATTTGGTCAGCATTGCTGACCGTTGCTTTGTTTGCCACCGTGCGGTGGTTTGTTTGCTTGCAGGTGCAGCTGGACCAAGCGGTCAATAGCGGGCTAAAGCCCTTTTTGCGAAGCTGGCCCTCGAAGGCCCAAGTGGAAATGTTTTCTATTTTATTCATGTATGGCCGGCCTGCGTGCCGAGGTTGGTAAATCATGTAATAGACAAATGAAACATCTTGTAAGGCCTTAAGGCCGACTTTTGAGTATTTTGTAATGACATTCCTTTTGGTTTTAGTGGACATTCATGCTTGTGCTGGGTTCTTGATTTGGTAACTCTTATAAATTGCTTCCGCTAGAATGCTCTGTGTAGGACGTTGAGATTGGTTGGATGGTTTCCATACGTAACCACCCGGTCTGACTGTGGTATATGGCGTCGGGCCCCGGCCGGACATACTGCTATATGCTATGCGACGGATAGGGGGTGTTACAATTTGGTATCAGACTATTGGTTTTGGTCGGGCTTAAAGTGAATTCGTGGGCGAATTCTTTTTAAGGGGTGGTGAGCACATTGTGTGCGTCATCGTAATAACAGTAAAAAGAACCCATGAATGTCCACTTAGGAATGAAAATACTCGTGTTTGAGGAACCTGCGTGTTCCTATAATTGCTGTTTGCAATGTTATTTGGTCGCTTAACGGTGTTTTGTACCACTATAGGTGACCCGAAGTGGTGTTGGGCCGTCAGAACGCCGAGGTTCTGAGGCTAGTAGTGCACCAGAGGTTGCTCCAGCAACACCTTTGTCGGCGGAAAATATACGATTGGTTGCTGAAGCGGTGTTGGCCGTGATAAATGCGCAGCCTGGGAGGCAAGCGCAGCAGCCAGCTCCTGTGATGGAGCAAGTACCTCTTCAAGAGGCGGAGCCGAGGAGGGTGGAGCAAGTGGTTGTAGAACCAATAGTGCCAAGGAGGGCGACTGAGAGGCAGTTGAAGCATGTAATGAGCTTTAACCCTCCGTTATTCTCGGGGTTGGGAACCCCATCGCAGGCTGAAGACTGGCTCTCTAGGGTAAAGAGAGTCATGACAGCGACGGAGACGGAGGAGTGGCAAATGACCACCATCGCTACGTTCCTTCTAGACGGGGAAGCGAGGATGTGGTGGGAAGGCTTGGAGCTGCATCATCTGAGAGGAAGACAATTGATAGACGTTCCGATGGAAGAGTTCTCGGAATTGTTCTTAGCAAGATACCTCCCTTCTACTCAGAGGATTTCAATGGAGAATGAGTTCCTGAGGTTGGTGCAGGGTGAGCGAAGCGTGGATGAATATCTCCACGAGTTTACGCGGTTGAGTCGTTATGCGAGCTCTACCATCATGGATGAGGAGCGCAAGACTAATCGCTTCTACGAAGGTCTGAGGGATGAGCTGAGACTATTACTGTCGGGGCCGATGACGCAGGGTTTCTTGACCTTGGTCAATACTGCCCGGTCCTTGGAGAAGGACATGAAGAGTGTACAAGCAAAGAAAAGCTTGGGTGAAAAGAAATCTGAGTTTAAAGTGCCGACTACTTCGAAGTCTGGCTATCGGAGGACTTTCAAGAAGCATAGGACTTCGGGTCCAGCTCCTTCTGGTGCTTCTGGGGCGACTACGAGTCGGACCCCGGGCGCGTGCTTCACTTGTGGCAAGACGGGGCATTTCGCCCGTGATTGTTGGAGCGGACGTCCTAAGTCCGAAAGGAGGCCAGGAGCTACCTACGAAGAGAAGGGAAAGGCGGTGGAGTCGACCGCATCTCACTATGCTCCGGCCCAACCTAGAGTTTACAATCTTGGCCAACAGGAGGCCATTAAACAAGCTGATGTGGTGACATGTACGGTTTAATTTATAGCAAGTCAATTCCTTTATATGCTTGTTATGTATATGTTACCTTACCACTGCTTGTTTAGGATTTGTAATGATTTGTGAAAATCCCGCACGAGCACTCTTTGATACGGGAGCTCCACACTCCTTCTTGTCCGAAGGATTTATATCACGCATCGGAGTCCCTTCTTCGATGGCGAAGGACAAGTTGGATGTGTTATTGCCCAATGGGTGTTCGATGCGAGCGGTTAGGATCTGCGAGGTTAAGACTCGTATTGGAGAGCAGGAGTTCGACCTGCGGGCGTCTTTACTTCCGTTAGTGGAGTTTGACGTCATATTTGGCATGGACTGGCTCTCGGAGCAGCAGGCCCATATAGATTGCGGTAGCAAGGAAGTCAAGCTGGGAGCGAGTCGTGAGACGACTTTTACGGGCTTAAAAGGGTCGAGCAGGATGTTGATGTCTGCTCTTCAGGTGGTGAAGGCGGTTCGTGCCGGAGCAGAACTGTTCTTTACACTGGTGGAGGTTGCAAAGCCGAAGCCTGCTTTGGATTGTATTTCAGTGGTATCGGAATACCCTGATGTGTTCCCCGCAGATCTTCCTGGAGCCCCGCCACAACGGGAGATAGATTTTACTATCGAGCTAGTGCCAGGTGCAAAGCCTGTGTCACGATCTCCGTATCGGCTAGCGCCTAAGGAAATGGCGGAGCTGAAAGTTCAATTGCAAGAGTTGTTGGAGCAAGGGTATGTGCGCCCGAGTTCTTCGCCTTGGAGCGCACCGGTCCTCTTTTTTAAGAAGAAGGACGGAAGCTTGAGGTTGTGTATTGATTATCGGGAGCTAAACAAGCTGACTGAGAAGAACAAGTACCCGATCCCCCGGATTGATGATCTCTTTGATCAGTTAGTCGGGTCGACGGTGTACTCGAAGTTAGATCTCAAGTCTGGGTACTATCAGCTGCGGATAAGGGAGAGTGATATCCCGAAGACAGCGTTTAGTACGAGATACGGGCATTATGAGTTTACGGTCATGCCGTTTGGGCTGACTAATGCGCCGTCAGTATTTATGGATTTGATGAACAGGACGTTCAGGGAGTACCTAGACCATTTCGTGATCGTCTTCATCGACGATATTTTGGTGTACTCGCAAAGTGAGGAGGATCACTTCAAGCATCTCCATTTGGTGTTGGAGACACTCAGGAGAAACCAGTTGTATGCCAAGTTCTCGAAGTGCGAGTTTTGGCTATCCTCAGTAGCGTTCCTCGGGCATATAGTGAGTGGAGAGGGTATTGCGGTGGATCCGGCGAAGATTGTTGCGATACGGGAGTGGCCTGAGCTTGCTACGGTAGCAGAAGTCCGGAGCTTTTTGGGGCTTGCCGGTTATTATAGGCGCTTCGTAGAGAACTTCTCGCGGATAGCGCTACCTCTCACTACTTTGACGAGGAAGGATCATAAGTTCGTTTGGACGCCGGAGTGCGCGCGAGCTTTTGAGGAATTGAAGTGTCTGTTGACCACGGCGCCTGTGCTGAGTTCGCCGGTTGGAACCGAAGGCTATGAGATATATAGCGATGCTTCGGGCAGCGGTTTGGGTTGCGTGCTATTGCAGCACGGCAGCGTGATAGCTTATGGCTCGAGACAGCTAAAAGTGCACGAGAGGAATTATCCGGTCCACGACTTGGAGTTGGCGGCCGTGATTTTTGCCTTGAAGCTGTGGAGGCATTATTTGTACGGTGTGAAGATTGACATCTACACCGATCACAAGAGCCTAAAGTATCTAATAGATCAGAAAGATTTGAATATGCGGCAGCGTAGGTGGATGGAGTTCCTGGGGGACTATACTTTTAAGATCCACTACGTGCCTGGCAAAGGGAATGCGGTTGCGGATGCATTGAGTCGCCGAGCCCCAGCTCAAGCGAATTGGCTATCAGTGCATGATGAGCGGTTGGTGCAGGAGCTGAAGGCGTTGGAGATTGTTTGTGTGGATAGACAATCTAGCGCTGAAGCAGTGCTGAATTGGACTGAAGTCCAATATGACCTGGCTGATCGGATTCGGCAGGCTTTGGATATGGATGCTCATATGAAGCAGTTCATGATAGAGGCTCTGGATGGGTCAAATTCCCAATTTGTCGTGGAGGACGGATTGCTGTGGAAAGACGGTCGTTTGTGCGTCCCAAGTGTGGGCAATTTACGGGTGGAGTTGTTGTACGAGGCACACCATACCAAATACTCGATTCACCCGGGGAGCACGAAGATGTACCGCGATGTGAAGAAGCTATTTTGGTGGCCGGGTTTGAAAAAGGATGTGGCGCTATACGTAGCGAAGTGCCAAACCTGCGCCTTGGTAAAGGCGGAGTGCCAAAAGCCGGGAGGATTTCTTAAGTCCTTGCCTATTCCGGAGTGGAAATTCGACGACATCTCTATGGACTTTGTGCACGGTTTGCCAAGGTCGCAAAAAGGGAACGACGCCATTTGGGTGGTTGTTGATCGATTAACAAAGGTGTCACATTTTATTCCGCATAGGAAGGATGATCCGGTGGAGAAGCTGGCAAAGCTATATGTGGATAACATAGTACGGCTTCATGGTGTGCCCCACAGCATCGTGAGTGACCGTGATGGGCGGTTCACGTCCAATGATTGGAGGCTGGTGCAGCAAATGTTGGGAACAAAGCTGAAGTTTAGCACAGCCTTCCATCCACAAACGGATGGGCAGACCGAGAGGGTCAATAGAACCATGGAAGACGTGCTTCGCATGTGTGTTTTGGACTTCGGAAAGCAATGGGAGGACCACCTTTATTTGGTGGAGTTCGCATACAACAACAGCTACCAAGCAAGTATTCAGATGGCGCCTTTCGAGGCCCTTTATGGTAGAAGATGTCGCACGCCGTTGTCTTGGTTAGAAACGGGCGAGTCAAAGTTGTATAAGCGATCGGAAGTGGAGGATGCTACTTCCTTGGTAAGAACCATTCGGGAGAGGTTGCTTATCGCTCAGGACCGACAAGCAAAGTACTATAATGCCAAGCACAGGAACGTGGAGTTCGCTGTGGGCGATTATCTATACTTGAAGATCAAGCCGTTCAAGGGTGTCTCGCGGGTGCGACGATTGAAAAAGCTGAGCCCGAGGTACCTTGGACCATTTGAGGTTCTGGAGCGAGTTGGTGAAGCGGCCTATAGGTTGAAGCTTTCTGTGGAGCTAAGTGGTTTACACGATGTATTCCACATTTCGGTACTTCGGAAGGCGGTGCAAGAGCCTACGCAAGTGATCGCGGTCGATCAAGTGCCGGTGGATAGTGGGCTAACGACAAAGGTCAAGCCCGTGCGGATTGAGGACTCGGAGGTCAAGCGGCTACGCAATAAAGAGATCAGGATGGTCAAGGTCCGGTGGGACAATTGCGGTCGTGAGGAGCTCTCCTGGGAGCGAGAGCAGACGATGCTTGACGAATATCCGGAGTTGTTCCGCTCAGGTACAAATTTTGTTTTGTACATGTTTTTCCCTTTATGAAATTTCGTGGGCGAAATTCTTTTAAGAGGGGTGGAGTTGTAACGACCCGAAACTCAAAGGAGCAAAGGGGGACGTTTTGGGCCAGTTTTGGTTTCTGGCTGAAGGCACACGGCCTGGGACACGGGCGTGTCCCAGGGCGTGTCAAGCGTGTGTCGACACTTAGCCGCGAAGTCGTCGAGTTATTCTCGACGATTCGTCGAGAATGGGCACACGGCCTGCGACACGGGCGTGTCGCAGGGCGTGTCGACCCGTGTCGACACTTAGCCGTGAAATCGTCGAGTTATTCTCGACGATTCGTCGAGAATGGGCACACGGCCCGCGACACGGGCGTGTCGTCGGGCGTGTCGACCCGTGTCGCCGAGCGTCAAGGTGAAATCGTCGAGATTCACTCGACGGTCGTCGAGACAAGGCACACGGCCTCGGACACGGGCGTGTCCAAGGCCGTGTCAGCGAGTCGTCGTTCTCCCCTGGACGAAATGTCCCGTGTACACGGCCTGGGGCCCAGGCGTGTCAATGTGACACGGGCAAGGACACGGGCGTGTCCTAGAACCCGTGCAGTGCTCGGGTTGGAAACGGGGGAAAATCATGGGGTACACGGCCGGCTACACGGCCGTGTCAGCTGGAACACGGGCGTGTCAGCTCGAACACGGGCGTGTTCGATACCCGTGTGCGTGTTCAGAAGATTCGATTTTGACGGCGAATGCGGCACACGACCCTGGACACGGGCGTGTGCCAAGCCGTGTTCGGCCCAGATTGGGCATTTCAGCCCCGAATCAAAGCCGCTCGTTTTCTTAGGTTGAGATCCGACGGCTGGGGATGATTCCTGGGAGGATATACACGGGTTTGACTTAGAAAAATCCACACTTTTCATCACTTGATCTCTCTGCAAACCCTTGGAGAAAGAAGAGCCAAGGCTAGAGGAAGAGGAGCTAGATCCGCCATTGGAGGAGCTTCAGAGCTCCGAATCGCAAGCCGACTCCGGATCCACGGAGGCAACCCAAGCGCGGTGATTTCTATCCAATTACATTTCGATGGCGCCAAAGAGGAACGCAAGGGTAACGATCCTCACTTGTGATCTTGATAGCTCTCTTTCTTAGCATAGGAAGCCCTCTCTCGCGAGTTTGCGAAGAGTTGGAGGCATTCCTTCGGGTAGATATGTAAAGTCCCCGTTGTTTAGCGTCCGTATGCGAGAACGGACATAGGCATTTTGGTTGAAGCCTACCCGGACATGTAGTTCGGATCGGTGATGTTGCATTGCATAAGGCCGGAGAAGACTCCGTGCTATTGGGTGTTTTTCGGGTTTTCTACGCGGTAGATTGCAGCAGGGAGCCTTGGGGTCTAACCCAAAGATGCACCCGGAAAACTGGGCGGACACGAGGTCTTGCCAACTTGGTGGCCTGAGAGCCAACTTGAACATAACGGGGTTATGTGATTTGTGGTAGAACGGGAATCGGTGAAAGTTTGACCCGCGCAAATGGCTTAAATTGCCGTTGCGATGTGAGCACGGGTTAGATGGAGCCGTACCCGCTTTATGTCGTTCGGGTTAGAGAGACCTAAAGTTACATGGCACTCGCCGTTGGCATAGATGTGAGTCTTCGGTGGTCGATGGCTTAAATTGACGTGACCAATACCATGAAGACAAATTGCTCATAGGAATGACCGTCTAAGTGGCGGTGGTGAGTCCGGAATGTTAATGGCTTTAATTGACGTAACATCGACCGGTTCACCGAGAATGTGCCCTGAGTGCACGGGACGTGTGGCCGTACGAGCCAACGTCTGTGATGAAATGGCTATGGTTATATGCATTGCTCGCTTGTGCTAATGAAATGCAGGGAAGGAGCATCGCCGCCCCGAGTTGGGGGCGGGATCGTTATAATTTGGTCAGCATTGCTGACCGTTGCTTTGTTTGCCACCGTGCGGTGGTTTGTTTGCTTGCAGGTGCAGCTGGACCAAGCGGTCAATAGCGGGCTAAAGCCCTTTTTGCGAAGCTGGCCCTCGAAGGCCCAAGTGGAAATGTTTTCTATTTTATTCATGTATGGCCGGCCTGCGTGCCGAGGTTGGTAAATCATGTAATAGACAAATGAAACATCTTGTAAGGCCTTAAGGCCGACTTTTGAGTATTTTGTAATGACATTCCTTTTGGTTTTAGTGGACATTCATGCTTGTGCTGGGTTCTTGATTTGGTAACTCTTATAAATTGCTTCCGCTAGAATGCTCTGTGTAGGACGTTGAGATTGGTTGGATGGTTTCCATACGTAACCACCCGGTCTGACTGTGGTATATGGCGTCGGGCCCCGGCCGGACCTACTGCTATATGCTATGTGACGGATAGGGGGTGTTACATGAAATATACAAATGGAAAAGGGCTTCTATCTCCTATCTTCCTCTCCAAAAACTCACACGACTGTGTTCCCCGGCAACGGCGGCAAAAACTTGATGCGTAAGATCACGGCAATGAACTGGTCGCACAAGTAATATAAAATGGGGGTTTTCCCAAGTATCGATCTCACAAGGAACACAGTAAGGTGGAGTTAATTTCGAGGAGGACTTGAGATTGAAGTCCTCAGGTCGGAGCTAACTAAGGGGGGGTTTTGATGTTTGCGGAAACAGAACAAAAAAACACTATCAACTACTCCTATGCAACGCCGCTATGCGATGCTTCGCCAGGCAGGATGGAAGACTAGTCGGGCCGCTATGCACCAAATCACTAGGTGGATGGGCGAGTAGGCTTGCGGATGAGGTGGTTAGAACGGCGGAATGAGAGTCGTGAGCACCTCTTCGCTACGCACGCGACTAGCAATTACTAGTGCGGCAAGGGCGGATGGATGGTGGATGGACAAATAGGCGCACCACCTCAAGTAAATATAATGAAAATATACAATCACATAGACATGATTATAGATAAACGTATATTACACTAAGCATAGCTTCATCAAATACAAAGATTTCAACTAAACTATCAACAACAAGAGAAGAAAAGTGTGCGAAATAGACCGGATCCGAAGCCTTGCTGAGGATTCACGGTTGCAATCGTCGGGTTGTCAATCCGCGTCCAAGCTCTGTCCGCAACTGCGTTCGGGGTAGAGAAGGGCTGTCACCACCTTCCAATGGCCCGTCTTCTTCATGTCACAATCCGGTGGAGGATGGCACAAATTCCCCTTGCTTGATAGAGAAAGCTAGGTAAAGCCCTTCTTGAAGCTCAAGGATGAAGGAGGAGGCCGAGAGGAAGCTCCGGCTTGGATTTGGCGGTGAAAGCTTGCCCGGAGCACCTCCCTAGTGTGGAGATTGAAGGAGGACGGCAGAATCCCTCCTCGGAGACGAAAACAACGGAGGAAAAATGAGCGACGACGAATTACGGCGGAACCTGCGAATTTATAGATTGCAGAAATTATAATGCACACGACCAGTGGCGCACGACCAGTGGTAGTGCGCACTATGTCCAGTGGTAGTGCGTTTTCCCTAGGCAGATTTTGGAAAAATATGGAATCAATGTACACGATCAGTGGCGCATGACCAGTGGTCGTGCGCACTGTGTCCAGTGATAGTGCGCATACCCCAGGCAGATTCGGGAAATCAGGGAACATTGTGCACGAGCAGTGGCGCATGACCAGTGGTCGTGCGCACTATATCCGATGAGCGTGCGCAGTATTCCTGCTTCCAAACATCCCCAGAACATGCACACAACCCCTAAACCCAGCACTGATATGTGCAGACATTCCAGACAACAACAAAAAGGGAGTACAAATATTAAAAGTACAAAAATACACAACCACGGGCCTAAGTGTGCACTTCCTATGGAAATAAAGACCAGATGAAATATGAACGATATAGAACTAAAAGTGAAGTGCAAATGCGCGAAAACTAGCCCAGATGAGTCCGAAAAACCCTATATAAATTGGACTCATCACTATAGCATTTGAATTATGCTAGACTTCAGTTCGAAGTTATTATTTTCAATCGTAGGGTGAACTATGCTAGATTCTGTACCCTCAAGATTCGGTCGTGCATAATAAGACATAGGCCTTTTCACGGCTTCCTCTACATTGGGTTTTTCCATTCTTAAAGTAGAGAATGACTCAGAATCCTCAACCAGTTTTTGGAGAGTGGGGCCTTGAAATCGCGATCTTCTCCGAAGAGTACGCTCAATTTCATGGTCCAGGTCCAAAATAACTGACGGACTCCCGCGGGTCATGCACTAAAAGAAGAGAAGAGAAGAAAGAGAACTAAAAAAAACTAGAAAAAGAGAGACTAAATTTTTGAAATATAATTGTTTTTTAAAAATTTTAACTCCCGAACATCCCAAGGACTACCCCGCAAAGGGTTCACAAGGTACTAGACAAGATAGTGGTACTTAAAACCGCTTTGCCCTTTTAGAGAGATTTATGTGGTGTAGAAAAATTGTGCAGCGGGTTTCTATTAAGAGTGGTAATAAAATATTTTTTTTAAAATTTATTTTTAGGAGGATGAGAAAGAGAAATGATAAAATTAATAGGTTCGTGTTTTCAATTTATCAACGAAAGTTGCTCCCCGGCAATGACGCCAAAAACGTGGTTCGCCTACAATTCGTTTAAGAAAAGAGAGCAGCCGAACTACCAATCCAACTAGGCAAGTATACCTATCGAACTGTAGCAAGGGGCACAAGTGTCGTATTAAAATCCGGGAACTGTTGATTAATCTTACTCACATGAAGACTATTATTTTATCGACGAAAAACTTGCGGTTTAAAGATATCCAAATGCACTAAATGAAATATTAAATAAGAAAGAGGGCTAATTGCATAACAAGGTAAAGAAAGCATAAAAGAAACAATTATACTAGAAGGTTAGAACGATGAGATGGAAATGCACTCGATCAAGAATCACTTCGGCAAAAGTCGATTAAAAACACGATAAATAAACCTAAGCTTAATAGGGTAAAGGTCCTTGACCGTGGAGGTTCCATAAACATGCACACGCTTCTCTAGAAGACGTGCCCACCTGAGTTTAGGAAGGTCCGACCAACTTTCGCCTAAATTGGAGGCCTAAAACTCGCCTTACGCGGTGAACCCCACTATTGTATTTTACTCTAATCCGGGAGATTTGAACGTCTGCCTCTCTCGAGGGACGCATACAAATCCCTTTACTCCTGAGTGCTCAGTTTATTCTATCGGTCTCTCGGCTAGCCAAGAATGAAAGCAAAGGTAGAGAATTTATATCGATGATATATCTCCAACACATGATAAATCATGAGTAATTCACGGCTAAACCCAAAAAAGAAAAGGTAAACTCAAAGAAACATAACTTAATCACACGAACCTCGGATCATCAAGATTGAGTACAAGGAGGATTAGTTAATCATGGTGAAGTGGCGGAGGGGGGATGAGTAGTAAAGCATAAAGAACACAAAGTAGAAAGGGAAGAGTAAAGAGCACTTTTATTAATATTAAAGAGAGCTACACTTGGAAATTGAAGAGTACAATTGCATGAAAATGAAATCCTATTCTGGCCCTATAATTAACAACTAAAGCATTTGCAAGAAAAGCTAATACAAAAGCTTAAACTAAACTTGAATTGAACTAAACTAAACTAAGAAAGAGAGAGAGAGAGAGAGAGAGAGAGAGAGAGAGAGAGAGAGAGGGAGAGAAGAAACCACAAAAACTTCAGGAAATAAAAGGGCAGCACTTCCTTACACACTCCAAAAAACTATATGGACTTAAGCGGAGGGGGCTGAATTTATACAATTTCAAGAGGAGGTGACACGGCCAGCGACACGACCGTGTTGGTTGCCGTGTCCCGTTTGGTTGACTTTGCGTTTTGTTTCTGGCAGGAAATCATCATTGCAACACTTACTGTCGGGCACGTCCATGCTTACACAGCCAACGACACGCCCGTGTTGGTGGCCATGTCCGCCGCGGTTGATCGGCTTTGTCAGGGTGGGGTGGGGGCACATTAATGGCGGGCTGCATGCGCTGATGAGTTAGCAACAAGCCTGGCGACACGGCTGTGTGGGTGGCCGTGTTCGCTCTTGAAATTCTCGACTCCTGGTGACACAGTCCATGTTTACACGGCCAGCTTGACACGGCCAGCTTGAGACAGCCAGAGACACGGCCCCGTGAGACGGCCGTGTCGGAGGTCGTGTCCTTGTCGGAATGAAACTGGACTTTCCTCTGATGGTTGAATCTTTGGGAACAGGTGACACGCCCAATGAGACGGTCATGTTGGAGGCCGTGTCAGGTCATTTTGGGTGAAATTCGAGAAAAACTGCAAAAGAGCACAAAAACATTAGTGGCATAAATAAATACAAAAGGAGGTGGACATATAAGCTAAAAAGACAAGATTTGCACAATAAAGACCTAATCAAAACTCTAATAGTTTAAATACAAAACTAAATATCACTCATATACCTCACTCCTCTACAATACATACATCCCCAACTCATATTCACTTTCATACCTCACCTCCATCCCCCCATAGTACAATAACTCCATCATCTCCAGTACCTCCATCACAAACTTATATTCACTTTCATACATCCACTCAATCCCCAAGTGACACACCAGTTCCATCACCACCCTCATCTCCACTACCAACACATTTGGTTGATATTCCACTCTCCAATCTGTCCTCCCTACCATCATTCAATCTGCTTACATCCCCCCTTCATACTCCTTCTCCTCCAGATGAACCAATGCAAGATTCCTTACCTCCTCCTCCATCATCCACTACCATCCCCACTTCCGTCTCCACTGAGACAACTTCTGAATTCCATCCACTAGACCCCTCCATCATTCCACCTCTTATAGCACTTCTCACTCCCCTCCTCAAAACACTCATAGCAGAGGCTATTTCTCCTATTGCTACCTCCATCTCTTCTCTTGCAGATCAAATTTCCACTCTCTCTGCTACTCTTTCTTCATTTAGGGGCCTGGCTCCAGTACCCACTGTGATGTAGGGTTATCCGGAAATGGAGATCTCCACGAGGCTAACGCTCTCCCTACGCACAAAACGTCGTAGATCTACCGCACCTACACAACACCTATCACCCACAATATTTCCTCGTCACAAAACGCAGCACAAACAACAAAGGAGGAATGGTCGACTCGAAAACAACGATCGAAAATTTGAGTCGGATTATTTCCCAAGAAAACACAAAGGTTGCCACTCCTTTTTGAGAGCAAGACCAAGGCTATAGGACAAGATCCGCTCAAGCAAATAGGATCCATCCGATCCAGAAATAAAAGCCTTGCAACGGCGATTTCGATTCAAAACTTGCAGCGATTAAATTAAAGATCCGGAGAAAACGATGAGCGAAATCCACCACAACTAAAGAGAAGAAATCGCACAAGGGAGGGGAAAGAGATTACCCAACCAGAAAACTTTCACACGAGATAACTGTGGGAGAATCACTCTCTCCACGGATCCACCGGCGTCGCACCGAATGGTTTGCAACCTTCTTCCAAGGAGTCGCACCGAAGGAAGCCACGTCGTAGTCGCACCGAACGGGGATGGAGGAGGCAAGGCTTGGCTTCACACCAAAGGGGAGGGGGCGGCTATGGACTTCTCCATGGTGGCCGAAATTTCCACAAGGGGGGTTTTTTTAGGTTTCTTTTCCAATTGCCTTAACTCTTCATGAAAGCCTCCTTTAAATAGGAGTTACAAATAAGCCTTAGCCCTTCATGATGGAGATTTAATCTCATCCATCCGAATGGCTAATAGGAGTTACAAATAAGCATTAGCCCTTCATGATGGAGATTTAATCTCATCCATCCGAATGGCTAATTGCACACCAAAACTAAAATAGTTCAAATTGAAAATACAACAACACATGCAATGAATATAAAATTATCACATAAGCATAGGATAATTTTATATTCCAATTATAAAATAAAGTGCACGAAAAGGAAATAAATAAAACTAAGGCGTTGTTGTGGCAGTAGCACAGCGCGGGCGGAGGTTGTAGCGTAGCCGTCCGTTAGCATCATCGTGCTGCCTCACGTCCTTGAGTCGTATGGCCTTAGCAACCGGATCATCAACAGCATCATCAGCATCATCTTCAGCTGGTGGAGGAGGGGCTGCGCCATCAATCCTCCCCCGCTCAAATGCACGCATCTCCGTTGCGTGGTCCAAGCGATAGCGGTGAAGGAGAGCGACATTCAAACTCTTCAGCTCCGTCTCGAGTACCCAAGAGTCATCCGAAGGGGGCCGATCACGCCAATGGATGAGAAAGCGGTGGGTGTCACCAACAGCAGTGGTAACAGGCTCAGCATCAAGGATCATCTCTGGAGTGGAAAATGTCCGTGGAAACCTGGGGAACATATTAGCAGTAGGCAGGAAAGAAGGCAACTTACCATCCGATGATATACCTGTGGGGACCAAAAGAGAGAGATCATCCGTACTACCACTCTCCAACCCATGAGAATTTTTAGTGGGAGAAGAAGACGACAAAGAAATCAACTCTTATGGTGGTGACACAAACATCGTTAAATCCGAAACATTAAAAATGGGGGAGATACCCCAATCAGCAGGTAAGTCCAAAACGAAAGCGTTGTCACCTAGCTTTTTAATAATCCGAAAAGGTCCGGCGCGCTTTGGTGCTAACTTTTTAACGGTGCCAGTTGGCAAGCGTTCGGGAACCAAACGGACTAAAACTAGATCGCCAATTTTGAAGTCTGATACTCTCCTATGTAAATTAGAGTGCGCTTGATAAGAGTCGTATTGCGTAGTCAAGGTGTCCCGTATACGTGCGTGTAAATCATGGATGTGCTGCGCGAAGGATTGTGCAAACTGACTTGCCTTGTACGTTGGGGGCAACGACACCAAGTCAAGTGGCACAGGAGCCTTATACCCGTGGACAATCTCATTTGGAGACAGAACCGTAGACCGATTCTTGGAATTATTGTAGGCTAATTGGGCATGGGGAAGGAGAAGATCCCAAGTTCTCTTGTGATCACTCACGAGGCATCGTAACAAATTTCCTAAGCTCTGATTAACCACTTCCGTCTGCCCATCAGTTTGGGGATGATAGGCAGAGGAAAACAATAATTTCGTTCCCATTAATATCCAAAGAGTCTTCCAAAAATAACTAGTGAATTTTATGTCCCTATCCGACACTATGGTCTTGGGCACTCCACGGTGACTAACGACTTCTTTAAAATAAAGCTTAGCGACGTGAGACGCATCATTTGTCCTACTGCACGGAATAAAATAAGCCATCTTTGAAAACCTATCCACAACTACAAAAATTGAGTCGTGACGGCGTGGGGTAATGGGGAGGCCTAATACAAAATCCATACTAACGTCAACCCAAGGCATGGAAGGAATAGGCAAGGGTGTATATAATCCTATGTTGGTTTTACTACCCTTAGATACCTGGCATGTGCGGCAGCTACTCACTACCTGTCCCACCATAACCTTCAGTTTTGGCCAATAGAATTTGTCTTCGACTAACGTAATGGTCTTATCTCTACCGAAGTGGCCACTCAACCCTCCGCTATGCAACTCCCATATAATATGTAGTCGTAACGATGACTGCAAAATACATAGCTTTTCGTTCCTAAACAGGTAACCATCCTTGATGACGTATGCAGATATCGTCGTGGGGGAGCTATCCTGGGCAGATAAATAGAAGTCCTGGAAGTCAGGACACGTGGCGTAGTCATCCTTTATCCGCTCAAAGCCTATAACATGTACTTCCATAGAGGTGAGTAAAAGCGTAAGACGACTAAGGGCATCCGCGACTCGGTTATCGGCTCCCTTAAGGTGCTTGAGATTAAACGTGTAGCCTTGTAAGAAAGATACCCACTTAGCGTGTCGTGGGCTGATCTTATGCTGGTCGTTGATGAAACATAGATCCTCATGATCGGAGAGGATCACAAACTCCTTGGAGAGGAGATAGTGCCTCAAATGGTGTAGACATCGGACTACAGCATAAAATTCTCTATCGTAATTGGAATAGTTCAGCTTAGGGCCGGATAGCTTCTCGCTAAAATAACTAACGGGATGGCCCTCCTGGCTCAAGGCACCTCCAATCCCGACCCCAGACGCATCGCATGTGAGCTCAAAGACTTTATCAAAGTCAGGTAGACGTAAGACAGGTGCCTCCGTCATAAGCTCTTTGATTCGTTCAAAAGCATGGGTGGCGGACTTCGTCCACGTAAACTCTCCCTTCTTCATACAGTCCGTGATAGGCGCCATAATACTACTGAAGTCTAGTATGAAACGACGATAAAACATGGCTAACCCAGGGAAACTACGCACCTCACGTATGGTGGTTGGCACGGGCCAGTCCTTAATGACCTGAACCTTGCCCGGATCAACTCGAATACCCTCAGAGCCGACTATATAGCCAAGGAACTCTACCTCCGAGACATAGAAAGTGCATTTCTTAAGGTTAAGAAATAACTTCTCCTTCCGCAGGGTGGAAAGGATCACTCTCATGTGGGAGATGTTCTCGGTAGTAGAGGTGCTATAAATCAGAATATCGTCAAAGTAGACGACAACGAACTTTCCCATAAATGGCTGAAACACGTGTGTCATCATCCGAGAGAAGGTACTAGTGGCATTGGACAACCCAAAGGGCATCACAAGACATTCGTACAGACCATCCTTCGACTTAAACGCTGTCTTCCACTCATCGCCCTCTCGTATCCTAATCTGGTGATAGCCACTCCGAAGATCTAATTTGGAGAATACAGTGGCTCCAGACAAGACATCCAACAAATCATCTAGGCGGGGAATGGGGAACCTATACTTGATGGTGATTTTGTTGATTGCCCGGCTATCAGCGCACATCCTGTAACGCCCCGGATTTTTTGTTTGATTACGTACGCATGATGGGCGTTACGTTGCTTTTGACTGTAGTTTGAGCATGGTTTTTCCCGCGGGCTTACGAGTGGCTGTTTTGGTTGCCGAGTTGCACGATTCCCCAGCAAACCGGAGTCCAAATAAGGGACTCGGTGAGGCCTCTTAAGGAAAGCTTGCACTTTTTCGCGCCCGGGAATGTTGCTCAACATAAGTTGCTGGTTCAAGAAACAAAAAAAAAGGGTAAAAAGTTCTTAAGGCAAAAATGGTCTAGGACGACACAGAAACATTTTTCAAATCAGGAATTTTTTTGGGGTGACACGGCCTGGGACACGGGGTGTCCCAGGGCGTGTCCATTGACACGGCCTGCGACACGGCCGTGTTGCAGGGCGTGTCCGTTGACACGGCCTGCGACACGGCCGTGTCGCAGGGCGTGTCGAGGTTGTGTCGACGATCGGGCTTTGTCTCGACGAATTTTTTCGCTCGACGATGTGTCGAGAGGAGGCACACGGCCGAGGACACGGCCGTGTCCACGGCCGTGTCGTGTGCTCGATGACTTTTACTCAATGATCGTCGAGTGTCGAGATGTGGGTGTTGAGTGTCGAGAAGTTGCACATGGCCCGTGACACGGGCGTGTCACAGGGTGTGTCCAATCAGGTCGACGAACTCAGCCGCCGAAGGATTTCGACAGGGCGTGTCTTTGTGCCGTGTTTGGGCACACGGCCTGGGACACGGGCGTGTCCAAGGCCGTGTGAAGTCTCGGGATGTTTTGGGATTTTTTTCACCAGGCACACGGCCACAAACACGGGCATGTCTGAGGGCGTGTTGGTGATACGGCCCATGACACGGGCGTGTCCCATGGGCGTGTCACTGGTTTGGATAAGTCGGTTGACCACCGCTTGAGGCACACGGCCTGGCACACGGTCGTGTCAGAGGCCGTGTCGAGTCAAATTTAGTGTTTTTGGCCGAATCGTGGCCGTCCATTCCTTCAGCTAGGATCCAAGGGCTGAAGCCTCTTCTTCATTTTCTTAAAGGCCGAAATCAGAGCAAGGATTCCTCCTTCTCATTTTCCTCTTCTTCTTCTTCTTCTTCTTCCTTCTCAAAGAGAAAGCAAAAAGAGAAAGGCTCAAGCAAGGCAAGAAAAGAGAAGCAGCCGTCGCGACATCGTCTCTGTTCACGCAAGCGGTGTTCTCCACCCTTGCCAATCTTCATTCTTGATATGAATTATGCCAACTTAGCTAGTGTTCCTCTTTCACTTTCCTAGCTTTAGTTTCTTGTGTTCTTAAATTTCCCTATGATGCAATTGCCTAGTGTGTTCTTCTTGATTCAAATGATGCTTACTTGGTGTAATTATCAATCCTCTTGTTTGTTTTATCAAAGGTCCCTATGCTAATTTGATACATGTAGCTATTTCCTTATGCTAATTCCCTATGCTAAATGACTTTGCTCTCTCATGTTTAGTTTTGTTGGTTATCACATCTATGCTAGGTTAAATCATGTAGTTCTAGCTAATTGGATTCCTGTTCATATAGCCTTTCAAATGTATGCGATTCTTCCTTGATCAAACACATATGATTCATGTTCCAAACATGTGATTTATGTATTTATCAAACTCTCTTATGTGAGTCTTCTTTGATACAAAGCATGTTATTTATGTACTTATCACACTCTACGTTGGAAAGTGATAGTCGTGTGTAAGGGCGATGAAAGGAAACGTGTTACCTTGAGTTATGGGGCGTTTTGCGTGGCGAATTTATGAACCATGGCAGGAGCGTTTGTGTGAGAATTTTGCAAGGGGTGGTGTGGTTTTCGCCTGTGGCCACCGAGTTTTGTTTTTGTGGTTAGAGAGACCACTTTGGCCCCGATTCGGGCTGGTTTTGTTTGGTGCGTTCCACTTTAGGGCCGCCACCGATAAGACCCTTGCGAAATTGAACTTAACCGCTGCTTATGCTTCACTAGTATAGTAGTTTCTTGTACTACGGATGATGGAATGGGCATGTGTTTTGCCTTTTGCTCCTACGGTTTGAGCAGGACTTGATGAACTTGTACGCACTTGGTGCATTTGGCATGTGTTTTGGTGCATTTTCCACTTGTTTTCTTCACTTATATGAAACATTGCTACGGGGTCGGTAAGCCCCTTCATGATACTGCTCTTCTTTTTGTTGTATCTTCGAGGATTGCTGAGGTATTCTTTCTTGAATGCCTCAGGTGCAGGTTGTAGCCGGTTGAGCGGCTAGGTTTGTTGGAGGCGTTTCTTGGGAGCTAACCGAGCGTACTTAGCGAGGTAGTTCTTTTCTTTGTTGTACAGACCTACATGTGCCCCAATGGGTTCGTGTCAGCTTGTTGGCGCCCATTGGTGGCTTACTTTACTTGTGATATATGAATACGAAACTGCTATGTGACTCATGTAGATGATGTCTTTTTGCTCTTGGGAAGGATTTATGGTAGGTTGAATTAGGTATTTTGAAGCTAAACCAAAACTATTATTGTATCTCATGCATACATGACTTGATAAATTAAAACGTATTTTCCAAATAACGTAAATGAAGACGATTTCTTATATTAAGATCACCATAGACTGCATATAGGAGATCGTCATAAGTAAATAAAGGATTTCCGCCGCGTACCAATGTGTTTTGATACCTTAAGGCTGAGGGATACGACCATCAAATGAACTAGTTTTCTTACATCTAACTGTTGAATTTCAATTCATAAAGTAAGCGTCAAGGGTTGCCTGAGCGTGTGCAGTTATCCCCTACACGACGTGGCATCATAACCCGTAGTTCCTCTTGCTCTGATACGAGGTACTCGTTGAGGAAATGCGGGTTGTGACAGTTGGTATCAGAGGCAGGTTTGCTTGACTATTGGTCGGGCAAACTCAGCATCATTTCATACACACACCGAGGTGCCATCTGTATGTCTTGGCCGAAGCACGCACACTACACTCATGGCATGACATGAAGTATACGGGGCATATTATGTAGTATGGGATGCATAATATGTGGTTGTATATGGATCCACCATAGGGGCAACATGTGAGGGTTATGTAGTATGGGATGCATAACCTCACCACATGGATGCGACTAGCACGTTTTCTTTTATTCGTTGCATGTAATGCGATGTAGTATGGGATGCATAGCATTGTAATGCATACGACCGCTCATGGCATGCATTAAGGCCTTTTCTAGAATGCATAGCACAGCATGCATACCATAACATTGCATGAGCACAACGTGCCAAGCTAAGATTTACATGATGACACCTGTACACTCATGGTTTTGGGTCAAATCACGTCATGCATTCATCGGTTAGGCACAACTTAGTGGGATGACGGTGAGTCATCTTTAGACTAGGCATATCATCATGCTTAAACTCCCAGAGCAAGTTCGCAATTGATGTTCATATTGTTCTCTGTATGGTCTGTACATAGCCGTTGTGTGTTTTGTTGGGTTTGAGGTTGACAAGAGTGAACGTGTTTCTAGGATGTCGAAGCATCCAGTGACAAGGCAAACTCCCCAATCCGAGGGTGAGTCTTCGGGCGCGCAGAATAATGCGCTGATGGATAGTCTTCGCCAAAGTAATGAGGCTTTGACGAGGCAGGTACAGGAGGTACAGTCCCAGCTCCAAGCTATGTCAGCCGCGATGTCTGGGCTGGCACCAAGAGGACAAGAGACGGTTAGAGGCCCCACTAGTTCGACTCCTTCAGTGGCAGCGACACCCCCAGTTGTGGTTCCTCCTGCGATGACTTTCATCTCGCAGTTTCAGCGACTTGGACCACCGACGTATGATGGAAAAGCAGACTTCGTAATCTTGGATGATTGGGTGATTACGTTGGAAGAAATGTTTGTGTATGCTGGTGTGACTGAGGACCAGAAGGTGATGCTTGCTGCCTATCAGCTGAAAGGGTTGGCGAAAGGTTGGTGGTTACGCGAAAAGGAAGGACTAGGGGCGGGCTGTTCGTGGAAAGCGTTTAAAGAACTAGTACGGCGCAAGTTTCTACCGGCAGTGGAACGGGACCGCCTGATGAATGACTTCTTATACTTGAAGCAGAGGAAACTCACAGTGAGTGAGTATGAAATCGAGTTTAGCAAGTTAAGTCGGTTCGCTCCGAGCTTGGTGACTACAGAAGCTGACCGAGTAAAGAGATTTCTTGGCGGCCTCCGTAGCGACGTTCAGCAGTTCGCAAGTGCTTATGGAGCGACAAGTTACACCATGGTGGTTGAGGCGGCGTTGAAGGTAGAAGCTATCGAAAATGCCAAACAAAGAGGGCAGTAGATGAGGCAGGGCAAGAGGCAGCTGGTGGGAGAGAAAATGTCCCACGAGTCAGACGTAAAGAAGAAGAAGGAACTATGTAGCTTCTGTGGCCGAGCCGGTCACCCGTTTGAAAAATGTTTCAAGCGGTTGGGAATGCAAAAGAAGGAGCAGGTGCACGCCATTCAAGGTGCGCCAACCAGAGACTTGGAGTGTACATTTTGTGGGAGAAGAGTTCATGATGTGAGCCGCTGCTGGGCCAAAGACAAGGTATGCTTCCAGTGTGGCAGACCAGGACATCTTCGCGCAAGGTGCCCACAGGTTCAAGCTGTGTTGCAACCCGCACCACTCCAGGCTTTGCCTCCGCCTCCGCGCTTGGACAAAGGCAAAGGGAAGTTAAATGTGGTCTCTGCAGAGGAAGCGCACACATCACCGCAGGTTATCTCAGGTTCGATTCAGTCCTCTGGTTCTCGTTTTGTGTATGCCTCTTATGTGTAGTTCTTAGCATAGCATATATACCTTATAGGAAACTTTAAGGTAAAGAACCGTTGGGCGCGTGTTCTCTTTGATTCTGGCGCGACCCATTCATTTGTGGCTCGAACCTTTCTGGATTGATATCATTTGACACCAGAGCGAGTGGGGAATGCGTTTTTGGTGAAATTTCCTTCCGGCGCTTCTGTGGTGGCTGACTGGGGTCTTTTGATTGTCCCATTTTGTTGGGGGATTTCATAGCAAGAGTTGATTTCAAGGTGATCGATTTGGACGATTTTCACGTCATTCTGGGCATGGACTGGTTAGCCCGTTATGATGCCGTCATCCAGTGCAGAGGAAAGCGCTTGGATTTCATCAAGGATGATGGTCAGCCAGGAAGTGTGTATGGTGATTCGTGTCAGGATTCTCCAGGGATTTCGGCGGTATGTGTTCGGACGTTGTTTGTTTCCGATTGTTTTACTTGTTTTGTCTCCGTTGTGGGGACTAGTGATGTTTTGCCACGTTTAGAGGAGATTCCTGTTGTGCGTGAATTTCCAGATGTTTTTCCTACTGACCTTCCTGGTCTACCCCCTAATCGTGATGTCGAGTTTGTTATTGATTTGGAACCGGGTACGCGACCGATTGCGAAAGCGCCGTATAGAATGGCCCCGCGTGAGCTTGCAGAGTTACGTACCCAGTTGGATGACTTATTGGCAAAAGGGTTTATCAGGCCGAGTTCATCACCTTGGGGTGCACCGGTGTTATTTGTGAAGAAGAAAGATGGGTCGATGCGGCTTTGCATCGATTACCGGGAATTGAACAAGGTGACGATTAAAAACAAGTACCCACTGCCAAGAATCGATGATTTGTTTGATCAACTACGTGGCAGTTCCGTATTTTCGAAGATTGATCTCCGCTCGGGCTATCATCAGCTCAAGGTCCGGGAATCGGATATTCCGCGGACTGCATTTCGATCACGATATGGTCATTTTGAATTTCTGGTGATGTCGTTTGGTTTGACCAACGCACCATCAGCCTTCATGGATATGATGAACAGGGTGTTCAAGGACTACTTGGATAAATTTGTGGTTGTTTTTATTGATGACGTTCTTGTCTACTCCCGTAGTGCTGAGGAGCATGAACAGCATCTGCGATTAGTATTGGCCACTTTGCGAGATCAACGGTTATTCGCCAAGCTAAGCAAATGCGAATTTTGGTTGCCGCAAGTTGCTTTTCTGGGTCATGTCATTAATCACCATGGAATTTCAGTGGATCCCGAAAAGATTTCTGCGGTCATGGAATGGAGAAGACCGGAAACACCCAAGGAAATTCGAAGCTTCTTGGGCTTAGCCGGCTATTATCGCAGATTTGTCGAAGGATTTGCGACGTTGGCCGCACCTTTGACTCGATTAACCCAGAAGAATGTGGCATTTGAGTGGAATGACAAGTGTGAGGCATCATTCCTGGAACTCAAGAACAGGTTATGTACCGCTCCTGTTTTAGTCTTGCCAATAGAAGGAAAGGATTATGACGTGTTCGTGGATGCGTCGCACGTTGGACTTGGATGTGTGTTAATGCAAGACAAAAAGGTGATTGCGTATGGGTCTCGGCAGTTGAAAAGTTATGAAAAGAATTACCCAACGCATGATTTGGAGTTTGCAGCGGTGATATTTGCATTGAAGTTGTACAGACACTTACTGTATGGTGCACAGTGTAAAATCTTTACAGATCATAAAAGCTTGAAGTATGTCTTCACGAAGAAAGAACTTAATTTGCGCCAACGGCGATGGCTTGAGTATGTAGCTGATTATGATGTGGACATTCAGTATCATCCGGGGAAAGCAAATGTTGTAGCCGATGCTTTGAGTCGAAAGACGGGGAAATTATTTCATCTTTCCGTCGACCGTCTTGTTGAGGAATTTCTATTGATGGATATTGCGGTGGGCAAATATGATCCGCAAAGTCATTCGGCAATAGAAGAACCGTCATGGCTGGTGCTTGCAAGACAACATCAAAAAGATGATCCTGATCTTGTACATCTATTTCTTCGGACTGAAAAGGATGAATTGCCAGATTTGCGATTGATGGTGTAGGCACGTTAAAGTATCGTGGATGATTTTGTATTCCCGCGGTTGGTGATATTCGCGAGATGGTGTGTAAGGAAGCACACGGCGCAAGTATGGCCTACCATCTAGGCTCAACCAAAATGTACAGTGATTTGAAACAAATTGTCTGGTGGTATGGAATGAAAAGAGATATAGCGCAATTTGTCTCAGAATGTCATACCTGCAAGCGGGTGAAAGCTGATCATGGGAAGCCTGGTGGCAAGTTGACACCATTGGAGATTCCAACCTGGAAGTGGGAAAGTATCTCAATGGATTTTATTACCGGTTTACCAAGATCTCCACGAGGACATGACTCCGTGTCGGTGATCGTGGATAGGTTGACCAAGTGTGCTCATTTCATACCCTTTAAGGTCAACTACCCGATGAAGACCATAGCGGAGCTCTATGTGAGCGAGATCATCCGACTGCATGGTGTACCTATGAATATTATTTCAGACCGAGATTCCCGCTTTACCTCTCGTTTTTGGCGAAGTTTACAAGAGGGTTTGGGGACAGATTTGCGATACTCCACGGCTTATCATCCTCAGACGAATGGCCAAACCGAAAGAGTAAATCAAATTGTAGAATATATGATTCGATGTTATATTCTTGAGTATGGCGGAGCATGAGATGAACGTTTGCGGCTTATGGAGTTCACATATAATAATAGCTATCAGGAAAGCTTACAAATGGCTCCGTTCGAAGCTTTATATGGGCGTCGATGTCGGACCCCACTATTTTGGGCTGAGGATGGCGAGCGGCCTTTGTTGGATCCGGAAGCGCTCGAGGACATGGAAGTTGCCGTACGAGGTATTCGGGAGAAGCTCCGAGTCGCCCAAGAACGATATGAAAAGTATGCCAACCGACGAAGGGCGGAATTAGAGTTTGCGGTGGGGGATTCCGTTTTCTTGAAAGTCTCCCCAATGGTGGGGATTAAAAGGTTTGGAAAGGAGCGCAAATTAGACACAAGATTTGTGGGTCCCTTCAAGATCCTTGCGCGAGTTGGTGCATCCGCTTACAGATAGAATTACCCGTGAACTTTCTTGGTGTTCACGACGTGTTTCATGTTAGCCAACTTCGCAAGTGTGTGCGACATGACACGCAAGTGTTGGATGTGGTGCCGCCATTGGCGCCAAATCTTTCTTATGTGGAGATGCCCATCCGGATATTGGACTCCCAAGATCGCGTGTTGCGGAGAAAGAGGATTCCTATGGTCAAGGTGCTATGGAAAAATCAGGACGTGGAAAGCGCGACGTGGGAGCTCGAGTCAACGATGAGGGCGGCTCACCCTCATTTGTTCCCATAAGCTGGTATGTGATTTAGTGTTTGATTGGATTCATGTTTTGGTTTGTGTGTTTGGTTTTGTGAAAAGTTTCGAGGCGAAACTTTTTGTTAGGGGGAGTGATTGTAACGCCCCGGATTTTTTGTTTGATTACGTATGCATGATGGGCGTTACGTTGCTTTTGACTGTAGTTTGAGCATGGTTTTTCCCGCGGGCTTGCGAGTGGCTGTTTTGGTTGCCGAGTTGCACGATTCCCCAGCAAACCGGAGTCCAAATGAGGGACTCGGTGAGGCCTCTTAAGGAATGCTTGCACTTTTTCGCGCCCGGGAATGTTGCTCAACATAAGTTGCTGGTTCAAGAAACAAAAAAAGGGTAAAAAGTTCTTAAGGCAAAAATGGTCTAGGACGACACAGAAACATTTTTCAAAACAGGAATTTTTTTGGGGTGACACGGCCTGGGACACGGGTGTGTCCCAGGGCATGTCAGTTGACACGGCCTGCGACACGGCCGTGTCGCAGGGCGTGTCGAGGTTGTGTCGACGATCGGGCTTTGTCTCGACGAATTTTTTCGCTCGACGATGTGTCGAGAGGAGGCACACGGCCGAGTACACGGCCGTGTCCACGGCCGTGTCGTGTGCTCGACAACTTTTACTCAACGATCGTCGAGTCTCGAGATGTGGGTGTTTAGTGTCGAGAAGTTGCACACGGCCCGTGACACGGGCGTGTCACAGGGCGTGTCCAATCAGGTCGACGAACTCAGCCGCCGAAGGATTTCGACAGGGCGTGTCTTTGTGCCGTGTTTGGGCACACGGCCTGGGAAACGGGCGTGTCCAAGGCCGTGTGAAGTCTCGGGATGTTTTGGGATTTTTTTTCACCAGGCACACGGCCACAGACACGGGCATGTCTGAGGGCGTGTTGGTGACACGGCCCATGACACGGGCGTGTCCCATGGGCGTGTCACTGGTTTGGATAAGTCGGTTGACCACCGCTTGAGGCACACGGCCTGGCACATGGCCGTGTCAGAGGCCGTGTCGAGTCAAATTTAGTGTTTTTGGCCGAATCGTGGCCACCCATTCCTTCAGCTGGGATCCAAGGGCTGAAGCCTCTTCTTCGTTTTCTTAAAGGCCGAAATCAGAGCAAGGATTCCTCCTTCTCATTTTCCTCTTCTTCTTCATCTTCTTCTTCCTTCTCAAAGAGAAAGCAAAAAGAGAAAGGCTCAAGCAAGGCAAGAAAAGAGAAGCAGCCGTCGCGACATCGTCTCGGTTCAGGCAAGCGGTGTTCTCCACCCTTGCCAATCTTCATTCTTGATATAAATTATGCCAACTTAGCTCGTGTTCCTCTTTCACTTTCCTAACTTTAGTTTCTTGTGTTCTTAAATTTCCCTATGATGCAATTGTCTAGTGTGTTCTTCTTCATTCAAATGATGCTTACTTGGTGTAATTATCAATCCTCTTGTTTGTTTTATCAAAGGTCCCTATGCTAATTTGATACATGTAGCTAATTCCTTATGCTAATTCCCTATGCTAAATGACTTTGCTCTCCCATGTTTAGTTTTGTTGGTTATCACATCTATGCTAGGTTAAATCATGTAGTTCTAGCTAATTGGATTCCTGTTCATATAGCCTTTCAAATGTATGCGATTCTTCCTTGATCAAACACATATGATTCATGTTCCAAACATGTGATTTATGTATTTATCAAACTCTCTTATGTGAGTCTTCTTTGATACAAAGCATGTGATTTATGTACTTATCACACTCTACGTTGGAAAGTGATAGTCGTGTGTAAGGGCGATGAAAGGAAACGTGTTACCTTGAGTTATGGGGCGTTTTGCGAGGCGAATTTATGAACCATGGCAGGAGCGTTTGTGTGAGAATTTTGCAAGGGGTGGTGTGGTTTTCGCCTGTGGCCACCGAGTTTTGTTTTTGTGGTTAGAGAGACCACTTTGGCCCCGATTCGGGCTGGTTTTGTTTGGTGCGTTCCACTTTAGGGCCGCCACCGATAAGACCCTTGCGAAATTGAACTTAACCGCTGCTTATGCTTCACTAGTATAGTAGTTTCTTGTACTACGGATGATGGAATGGGCATGTGTTTTGCCTTTTGCTCCTACGGTTTGAGCAGGACTTGATGAACTTGTACGCACTTGGTGCATTGGGCATGTGTTTTGGTGCATTTTCCACTTGTTTTCTTCACTTATATGAAACATTGCTACGGGGTCGGTAAGCCCCTTCATGATACTGCTCTTCTTTTTGTTGTATCTTCGAGGATTGCTGAGGTATTCTTTCTTGAATGCCTCGGGTGCAGGTTGTAGCCGGTTGAGCAGCTAGGTTTGTTGGAGGCGTTTCTTGGGAGCTAATCGAGCGTACTTAGCGAGGTAGTTCTTTTCTTTGTTGTACAGACCTACATGTGCCCCAATGGGTTCGTGTCAGCTTGTTGGCGCCCATTGGTGGCTTACTTTACTTGTGATATATGAATACGAAACTGATATGTGACTCATGTAGATGATGTCTTTTTGCTCTTGGGAAGGATTTATGGTAGGTTGCATTAGGTATTTTGAAGCTAAACCAAAACTATTATTGTATCTCATGCATACATGACTTGATAAATTAAAACGTACTTTCCAAATAACGTAAATGAAGAGGATTTCTTATATTAAGATCACCATAGACTGCATATAGGAGATCGTCATAAGTAAATAAAGGATTTCCGCCGCGTACCAATGAGTTTTGATACCTTAAGGCCGAGGGATACGACCATCAAATGAACTAGTTTTCTTACATCTAACTGTTGAATTTCAATTCATAAAGTAAGCGTCAAGGGT
Organism: Platanthera guangdongensis; assembly: GCA_039583875.1. Lineage (NCBI taxonomy): Eukaryota > Viridiplantae > Streptophyta > Magnoliopsida > Asparagales > Orchidaceae > Platanthera > Platanthera guangdongensis. The sequence goes on along the minus strand of CM077152.1, from coordinate 161,189,892 downwards.
TGCCTGAGTGTGTGCAGTTATCCCCTGCACGACGTGGCATCATAACCCGTAGTTCCTCTTGCTCTGATACGAGGTACTCGTTGAGGAAATGCGGGTTGTGACACATCCTCCATGTACCATCCTTCTTGGGGGCAAGTAGGGCTGGTACAGCACATGGACTCATACTAGTCCTAATAAAACCTTTCGCTAGCAAGCCCTCGATCTGAGACTGCAACTCTAAGTGAGCCGGGGGTGGAGTCGATAATGGGGCTAGTTTGGCAAGGAAGACCCCGGGATGAGATCTATCGCATGCTGGATATTCCTAAGCGGGGGTAACGTGGGCGGCAACTCATCCGGGTACACGTCCCTATACTCCTCCAACAGTACCCGTAACTCACTAGGTAGCTCATCCAAAATGCTAGAATCGGGCTTCGCACTTAAGAGGACTAGCGCATACATAATTCCATCAAAGAACGGATCTCTCTCAAACTCTTTCCTACCAACGAGATTCAACGTTTTCCATTCTACCGGGATAGTGGTGTCCTTAGCCAAGACTACGGGCTCCTTTGGGATGGTCGGCTTCAAAGTGATGGTTTTGCCATTGAATTTGAACTCATAAGTGTTGGCTCTACCAAAATTTGTAACATCACGGTCGTATAGCCAAGGGAGGCCTAACAACACATGGCAAGCGTCCATCGGAAGGACATCACACCACACCTCATCAATGTAGGATTTGAATGAGAGTGGGACCAGGCATCGCTTGGTAACGGGTACAGAGAGCTTGTTGATCCAAGCGACCTGGTATGGGGTCGGGTGTGGTTCCGTGACCAAGGACATACGTGCTACGGCATTCTCAAATATGACATTCACGCAGCTACCACTATCAATAATCAACTTGCAAAGCTTCTCGCCACTCTTAAAAATCAGGGAAAATATGCTCGTCCTCTTCCAATCATCTAATGGACGAGGAGTGGTCAAAATACAACGCATCACCATAAGGGGGTGATCGTCCTCTAAGTCACTAGGGACTCCTTCGGGGTCACTCTCCTCCACGGCCTCGTATACGTAATCGTCAGGGTCGGTGGTTGGCTCTAATAAGGCTAGTGTTTTTGTCTTTGTTGGGAATTCGTAGGCAAAGTGGCCTTGAATGCCGCAAGAGTAACAAGTGGTGTTAGCCTTGCTCACCTTCCCGATAGGGACACGCTCACTCGAAGGGTTCTTGGAGTTCCTAGCGGTGATCACGATTGACTTCGACTCGGTAGATTTAAACTTTCCCTTATCAGGATATGTGGAAGAAGAAGCCCCAGTGGTGGACTTGTGCTTCGCATGAGCGTAACGGGAGTGAGCCTTAGAGGCTAGGTGTTTTTCAATGTCCAAGGCGGCATTGAAAGTCGTGTTCAAGTCCGTATGCCCATATCGCAAGAGCTTCCTTTGGATATCGGGGTTAAGGCCCTTTAGAAATCGAAATAAAGTGACTTCGGGAATCTCCCTAAGGTCACATCGCACCATTCGGTCCTTAAGTTCACCCATATATTCAGCTACGGAGCTTGAGCCCTGCCGTAGAGTGGCAAGCTCATCGAACATCTGTGTCCGATGGTACGCAGGAACGTACTGATCGGTCAACAGGTTCTTCATTACTGGCCAACCTATAAGTGGGGCTCCGTGTCTATCTCCTAGCCTTCGCTCCTCATTCAGCCAAAACGTCTTAGCACGACCTGTTAACTTCATCCTGGCAACTTGGACCTTTTGGGGATTCGTTAGGTTGTGCCACTCGAAGTAACACTCCATGTCCACAGTCCAGTTCAGGAAGATTTGGGGGTCTCCCATGCCATCGTAAGTGGGGGCATTTATTTTAATGGCCCAAGTAATGTCGAAGTCTCGCTCGCGGCGGTGTCCTCTAGGGGGCACCCGCGGAGAGACCCCATCAGAATCCGAATCAGAGTTATGTTGGTGCCGGTGGGGCCGGTCAACATTAACGGGTGGCGGAGGTGGCCTAGCTTGGTTTTGTAGGATCTGGGATAAGGCGTTCCTAAGCTCAGCCATTTCAGCACAAAGACCCTCTATAGCCGCGGTGTTGGGATCACCATGCTCGTTCGCAGCCATACTAGACGTAGACGGGGTTGCGTACTCCGTTCCTAGCCTAGTGCGCATTCAGGTTTGGGAGGCCCCGGGCAAGTTGAATTTTCCTAGGGCTGTAGCTATATTGAAAATAAGATATTTTTATATATTCCCAAAGTGAATAACACGTAGATCGTTAAAAATGTTTTTTTTGAAATTTTGCTGAAAAATAAAGATTTCGGCCCACTATTGGCAGACCACAGAAAATAATTTTTTTGATTTTTTTTAGATCCGATCGACCAACAAGGAATGCAGAGAGGATGTTTTCAACTTGGGAGTTGAAACGACCGCCTCTGATACCAAATTGATGTAGGGTTATCCGGAAACGGAGATCTCCGCGAAGCTAACGCTCTCCCTACGCACAACACGTCGTAGATCTACCGCGCCTACACAGCACCTATCGCCCACAATATTTCCTCGTCATAAAACGCAGCACAAACAACAAAGGAGGAATGGTCGACTCGAAAACAACGATCGGAAATTTGAGTCGGATTATTCCCCAAGAAAACAAAAAGGTTGCCACTCCTTTTTGAGAGCAAGACCAAGGCTATAGGCCATGATCCGCTCAAGCAAATAGGATCCACCCGATCCGGAAATAAAAGCCTTGCAACGGCGATTTCGATTCAATACTTGCAGCGATTAAATTAAAGATCTGGAGAAAACGATGAGCGAAATCCACCACAACTAAAGAGAAGAAATCACACAAGGGAGGTGAAAGAGATTACCCAACCGGAAAACTTTCACACGAGATAACTGTCGGAGAATCACTCTCTCCACGGATCCACCGGCGTCGCACCGAATGGTTTGCAACCTTCTTCCAAGGAGTCGCACCGAAGGAAGCCACGCCGGAGTTGCACCGAATGGGGATGGAGGAGGCAAGGCTTGGCTTCACACCAAAGGGGAGGGGGCGGCTATGGACTTCTTCATGGTGGCCGAAATTTCCACAAGGGGGTTTTTTTAGGTTTCTTTTCCAATTGCCTTAACTCTTCATGAAAGCCTCCTTTAAATAGGAGTTACAAATAAGCCTTAGCCCTTCATGATGGAGATTTAATCTCATCCATCCGAATGGCTAATAGGAGTTACAAATAAGCCATAGCCCTTCATGATGGAGATTTAATCTCATCCATCCGATTGGCTAATTGCACGCCAAAACTAAAATAGTTCAAATTGAAAATACAACAACACATGCAATGAATATAAAATTATCACATAAGCATATGATAATTTTATATTCCAATTATAAAATAAAGTGCACGAAAAGGAAATAAATAAAACTAAGGCATTGCCGTGGCGGTAGCACAGCGCGGGCAGAGGTTGTAGCGTAGCCGTCCGTTAGCGTCATCGTGCCGCCTCACGTCCTTGAGTAGTATGGCCTTAGCAACCGGATCATCAACAGCATCATCAGCATCGTCTTCAACTAGTGGAGGAGGGGTCGCGCCATCACACTGAAACCAGGTAGGGGGAGATAGTATATGAAGAAGCAGTAGTAGAAATAGCAGTAGAAACAGAAACAGCAGTAGTAGCAGCAAAAGCAGCAGCAGAAGAAGCAACAGCAGATGCAGATGCGAATGATGATTATATGAAACTGCATCCAGAAGCTATGGTGCCAAGAGCTACCTCCCTTAATATCATTGGAGCTACTGATATGACAATGACAAAGACACAAGCAGCCAATCCAAATAGGGAGATCAAGTTTACTCAGCCTGGTGAAAAAGCTAAAGAGGAGAAGCACACGGAGCAAAAGAAGAAGAAATAAACTTTTTGATCTGTCTCAGTTTTTCTGTTGACCTAAAACTGTCTATTTAATTCCTGATAAAAAGCTTTTTGTACATATATATCTGCTGCATATTTTAAAATTTCCTGCCTGATATATGTTTTTATGCTTTGTGAATATTTTGTGTATGTATTTAGTGACCTCACCCAAATAGAGGGAGATTGTTGTATCCCTAGATGGATTTGGGCTAGGTTCACTAAATTAGGATCATTTTTGTTGGAACACCGTATTACTAATTTGGGTCAGGATCACTATGTCTCTAGGAATCTGTGTTTGACCTTCTGTATAGCTTAATAGGTCAATTAGAATTGAGTCTAAGGGTTAGAAGTCTAGGATTGGAAGCTGCCCTGAAGACCAAGTTTTTTTGTCTGGAGACCAAGTCTAATCGTCGAGCTCAGCACGACGATTCGTCGAACTCCAGTCGATGATCGTCTAGCTCAACTTTGATAGATCGCCGAACTCCATTCGACGATCGCTGAGCTCAACTTCAGAATATCGTCGAACTCCATTCGACGATCGGTGAGCTCAGTTCGACGATTTTGACTCTGCATTGGATCCTTATCTCTGAGCTCAGGTCGACGATCTTTGAGCTCAGATCGACGATTATTTTGCTGCTTAAGTTTTCCAGATCGCTGAGCTCAGATCGACGATAGCAGAGCTCAGTTCGACGATTTCAGATAACTTCCAGAATTCAAATTCAAATCAGACAGGAGTTATTATGCAATTAATTCAGAGATTTGCTAGCCGTTTTCATTTATTTCTGGACCAAGTTTCAAGAGATTTTTCAAGGAATAATTCTGTGGACTTTCCTCCAGAAGAGTTTTTGCAATTAAGGATGCAATCAATGCAGACCAACGGCTACCTTTGACAGAGTGATATTCTATTCTGGAACAGAGAATAAAAGACAGAATGTTTTTGAATCAAGACACAGATGAACAAAAAGAGGACACACAACTCAGAATATAGAGACTCTTTCAAAACTCTCTGTCAAAAAGAATTCTGAAGAACACTCATAAAAGAGATCAAGCTTTCAAAAATCTTCAGATCTCTTCAGCTCTCAAAGTGTTCAAGACCAACGTCATTTCAAGACTCCAGACACTCAACATTTCAGCCATTACTGAAACCATCTATTGCTGGAGTTCTACCTTTGAAGGCCTATCACCCTCAGCAAAGCTCTTCTTCCTGAAGATCTCAAGAACTCAGGGGGAGCTTTGACATCAATCCACATAGTCTTCTCAGTTGTTTGAGAAAGAGAAGACTGCCATAACTCTCTCACCCCCACTCTGTAAAGGGTTTTTCAAACTCCCTTCAAAAGTTTGAATCTGGTTTTTGAGCACCTTGTTAAAAGCTCATTGGTGGCAAGACACCTGATCAAATAATCTGATTTGGTTTTTGAGCACCTTATCAAAAGCTCATTGGTGCCCAGGATACCTGATCAACTCATCCTGCAGTGGATTCCTACCTAGGGTGGTAGAAGAGTGGATGTACCCAAGTTTGAGGAACCACTATATTTCCTTGTGTCATCTGGTTCTGCTTGTTTACTTTTTGTTTCTGGCCTAGATTTTTCTGTGCTTAGTTTTTGCATAGCTTAGTTCTGTGATTAGATTTATATTTGCTTCCCTGCTCACACATATTACAACAATTGTTGTAAAAGTTTTTCAAAAGTTTTTAAAACACCATATACTCTATTCACCCCCCTCTAGAGTATATCAAATCTAGTTTCCCTTTCAATTGGTATCAGAGGGAGGTTGGTTAAACATACCATACCTGATTGGTTGTACAGGCTAACACCTGAACCCCAAGATCCTAAACTAGATCTGTTTTTCTTTTGTATTTTATTATTAGATTTTGTTTGCACAAATCATGGCCCAAAACAAAGACTATGCCAGCACCAGACCTCCAGTGTGCAATCTGTCAAAGTTTGCACTTTGGAAAGCAAGGATTAGACTCTACATGAATTCTATTGACGAAGATATATTTAATTCTGTTTTGACAGTGTGTCCAAGACCCCCAGAAAGTACAAGTACAAATGCTGTTCCACCTCCATCAGGAACAGATGCTGACATCAAAAAATGGAAAGTAACTGATGCCAAGGCTATGAACATTCTAGCCCAGACAATGTCAGATGACATTTTTCAAAAGATAGCTGAATGTAATTCATCCAAGGAAATTTGGGATAGACTCTCAGAAATAGTCTCAAGCTCAGCTAACGAGAGAAAGGACAGAAGATCCCATCTCATCTCCCAATATGAGGACTTCAAGAAGGGAGAGACTGAGTCAGTGGGAGACATGTACAACAGACTAAGTCTAATTGTCAGTGAACTAAGGACATTGGACAAAGAGATTTCTCTGACAGAACTCAATGACAAGATCCTAATGTGCTTCTCCAGCACTTGGGATTCAAGAATCTGGCCAATTAAAGATGCCAGAAGTCTAAATGAGATCACCACTGAATCCTGGTTGGGTAAGCTCAAGTCTTATGAGCTGCTCATCAAGAATAGAGAGGAAGAACAGAAGGCTGCTTCACCAGCCACAAGAAAAGAGAAGACCATAGCATTCAAGGCAACTGAGGATCTGCCTGAAGAAAAAGCTACATGCAATGATGAACTTCTCAGCTTGTTTGCCAAAAGATTCTATAAGATGGCCCAAAAGGACTTCAGAAGAAGATCATACAAGGAGCAGGATAAGCCAAGGTATGACAAGTCCATTGGTAATAACAAAGACATTATCTGCTTTGGTTGCAGGAAACCAGGGCACATAGTTCCTGACTGTCCAGAGAACAAGAACAAGGACAGAAGGGAAAGAAAGGAGAGAAGAAAGGAGAAAGACTCCAAAAGGAGTGGCAATAGCAAACCTTCTTCCAGCAAAAATAAGCATACAAGGAAAGGGTTTGTTGCTGAATCCTGGAGTGAGACTGAAGAGGAGTCAGAAGCCTCTTCCAGCTCCAGTGATGATGAGGATGATACAGAGGAAAAGGAGTTCTGCATGATGGCAATCAATGCCTCACAACACAACTCAGAGGAAGAGGAGTCAGAGTCAGACTCAGAGACTCAACCTGAAGAAGATCAGGTAATTAGCTCTTTTGATTTTACTTCAGAAGATTTTAAATCTGAATTTAAAGTACTGTGTTTAGACCTGCTAAAGGCTGAGAAAGAGATTATCTCTCTCAGAAATCAATTATCTGAACACAATGTTTTAAAGTCAGAAAACCTCAAACTCTCTCAGGAGTTGGAGAACTGTAGGGAACAGATAGCTACACTGAAAAGTGAGCTCTCTGAGGCCAAGAAGCTTGAAGAATCCCTTAATGGGAGAAGCATCAAGCTGATGGACATCACAAGCACAGTGAACTCAGGATTCAACAGTACACTGGGCTTGGGTGCCTCATCCAGCCAACCTATTGTTCTGACAACTCCCATCAAGTTCATTTCTGACAAGGGAAAGGGAGTTGTAGCGGTTGCCAGGAAAAATTCTGATCTGCCTCAGAAAACTAAGTCCCAGCACAAATCGTCGAACGGAGATCGACGATCGCCGAATGAAGATCGACGATCGCCGAACGCAGCTCGACGATCTCAGGACAAATCGTCGAACGCAGATCGACGATCTCAGCCAAAGTCGTCGAATGCAGGTCGACGATCCCATATACCTGACCTCAGCCATAGTCGACCGTCGAACGGAGCTCGACGATCTGACCCACGATCGTCGAACGCAGCTCCAAGATCGTCGAACAGAGGTCAGAGCTTTGGAAACTTTTTCAAAGGCAAGTCAAAATTGAATCCTAAGGGTTCTTCATCCCAAACCTTTAACCCTTATACTGAATGGATTATACCTCCAAGGAGATATCATCCTGAAGGATATAAGACTCAGCCAGGGATGTCTTTCATTTCTGAATTTAAAGGTTATCAACCTAGGCCCAAGGTAAAATGGGTCAAAAACAAGTGAATTGTTTTATGTGCAGGTGAAGACCTATCCAACATCTAACCAGCAATGGTATTTGGATAGTGGGTGCTCTAAGCACATGACAGGGAACAAGGACAACCTCAATTCCTTTAGAGCCAAGCTTGGACCCAAAGTTATCTTTGGTGATTCCAACTTTGGACAAACTAAAGGATATGGTGCAGTCCAGATTGGTTCAGTAACCTTCAAGAAGGTAGCATATGTGGAAGGACTGAAGCACAACCTAATCAGCATCAGTCAGCTATGTGATGAAGGCTACCAGGTGACCTTCAGCAAAACCTTATGCAAAATCAAGTCAGAGGACAACACAACTGTGTTGATAGGTAAAAGGAAAGGTAACATCTACCTAGTGATTTTCTTTCAACTACTGTAGATATCTGTTTATTCAATTCAGTCTGTAGACCAAATGTTTTATGGCATAAGAGACTAGGACACCTAAACCTTAGAACTATTGCTAGGCTCTCCAAGGACAACCTTGTTAGAGGACTACCTTCTGGCCCCTACAAGAAGGAAGGACTATGCAAGGCTTGTCAATTAGGCAAGCAAACTAAAAACAGTTTTAAGTCACTTAATAAGAGTGATTCACCTAGGATATTGTATCTGTTACATATGGATCTATTTGGACCCATCACAGTACAAAGCCTAGGAGGGAAATACTACACTTTAGTAATTGTAGATGACTTCTCTAGATTCACTTGGGTATTCTTTCTAAGGAAGAAGTCTGATAACTTTAAGTGTCTAACAGAGTTTCTCAAATATATACAGATTGAGTTCAATACTCACATTGCCCTGATCAGAAGTGATCATGGGACAGAGTTTGATTCTCTTCTTATGCAAGAGTTCTGTCAGAGTGAAGGGATCAGGCATACTTTCTCAGCTCCTAGAACTCCTCAACAAAATGGGGTAGCTGAAAGGAAAAATAGAACTCTTATTGAATCTGCCACTACATTGTTGTCAGATGCTCATCTACCTCTATCCTTTTGGGCAGAGGCAGTGAACACCTCCAACTATGTGTTGAACAGAAGTCTAATACATAAACTAAAGGGAAAGACTCCCTATGAACTACTCAAAGGGAAGAAACCTAAAATTGACTATTTTAGAATTTTTGGTTGTATTTGCTACATTCACAATAATGACAAGAAATATTTAGCAAAATTTCAAGCCAAAGCTGATGAAGGAGTGTTTCTGGGATACTCCATGATCAGCAAGGCCTATAGGGTCTATAATAAATCATCTTTGAAAATTGAGGAATCTGTTCATGTTTCTTTTGATGAAACTAACATGTCTTTCAAGGAGAAGATTTCTTCTACCATAGAACCTTTGCAGGAACACTCTCTAGTTGAAGATATGAACAAGTTACAGGTTGCTCAAGAGGATGAAAGTAGTGAAGATGAAGGGAATGCTCAACACATTGAAGCACAACCTGAAGAGCCAGTTGTTGTACCACAAGAGGAAACAACAACACAGGTTGGTGAACAATCAACACCCCCTGTTGATTTAGTAACATCAAGAGACCATCCAATTTCCCAGATAATTGGAGAAATCTCAGCTGGTGTGCAAACCAAAAATCAGGTCAACCAAAACCTGTTGCACACCTGCTTCCTTTCTCAAATTGAACCTCAGTCCATTCAAGATGCAGAGCAAGATCCACACTGGATCATTGTCATGCAAGAGGAGTTGCATCAATTTGAGAGGAACAAAGTATGGGAACTAGTGCCAAAGCCTAAGGATCATTCCATTGTTGGAACAAAATGGGTATTCAGAAATAAACTGGATGATCAAGGAGTAATAATAAGGAACAAGGCAAGGCTAGTTGCCCAGGGATATTCTCAAGAAGAAGGAATTGACTACGATAAGACCTTTGCACCTATTGCAAGATTAGAAGCCATCAGGATATTTTTAGCTTATACAGCTCACAAAGGCTTCAAGGTTTATCAAATGGATTTCAAGAGTGCTTTCTTAAATGGAGACATCAAAGAGGAAGTCTATGTCAGACAACCTCCAGGTTTTATCTCTCCAACTTATCCTGATTATGTTTTTAGATTAAATAAAGCATTATATGGTCTCAAGCAAGCTCCTAGAGCATGGTATGAGACCCTAGCATGCTTTCTCTTGGAAAATGGTTTTATCAGGGGTAGAGTAGACCAAACTCTTTTTATTAGAACCCATAAGTCTCATACCCTACTAGTACAAATTTATGTAGACGATATCATTTTTGGTTCTACTGACTCAAAATTGTGCAGAAGGTTTTCTAACCTAATGCATTCTAAATTTGAGATGAGTAGTATGGGTGAGCTATCCTTCTTCCTAGGATTGCAAGTCAAACAACATGCTGAAGGCATCTTTATTTCTCAAACCAAATATGCTAATGAGCTGGTTAAGAAATTTGGCACGTCTGAGGCATCTTGTATGAAAACACCCATGCCTACCAATGTTGTATTGGATGCTGATGAACATGGGAAACCTGTTGATCAGACAACTTATAGAGCAATGATTGACTCTTTACTGTATCTTACAGCTAGTAGACCAGATATAATGTTTGCTATATGTATATGTGCTAGGTTCCAAGTTAGCCCTAGAGTGTCACACCTCATTTTAGTAAAGAGGATTCTTAGGTATGTTAAAAGTTGTCCAAATCTAGGTCTCTGGTATCCAAAAGATTCAGCATTTGAGTTAACTGGATTCTCTGATGCTGATTATGCTGGATGCAGAATTGACAGGAAAAGCACCAGTGGAACTTGTTAGTTCCTTGGTGATAGACTTGTCTCTTGGTTTTGCAAGAAACAAACATCTGTGTCAACTTCAACTGCTGAAGCTGAATATATGGCTGTAGGCAGTTATTGTTCACAAATACTGTGGATTCAAAATCAACTCCTAGACTATGGTTACAACTTAGAGAAGTCAAAAATCTTTTGTGACAATACAAGTGTTATTTCCATAGCTCAAAATCCAGTCCTCCACAGTAGGACAAAACACATAGAGATTAGGCATTACTTCTTAAGGGATAATGTTGAAAAGAATAAAATTGAATTACAATATATCCCAACTGATTTACAAAGGGGAGATATTTTCACCAAGCCTTTGGATGAAAAGAAACACACCTTCTTCCTAAATCAGTTAGGAATGTTATATGGAGGAAGTCTTAAATAATATCCAAGATTTTGAAAGCTAAAAATTGACCAAGACTAGGCAAAAATTCTGATTTCTCTTAGTGTCTAGAATTTTCTGATCTCTGAACTGCGCTCGACGATTTCCCCAAAGATCGTCGAACGGAGTTCGACGATTCCCAGAATCGTCGAACTGAGTTCAGCGCCCCTCAGATAGTATGAACTATCTCCTTCGATCAACGATCGTCGAACGGCGCTCGACGATTTTGTTCCCTGAACGATCGTCGAACGGAGCTCGACGCCTTTCCAGATCGTCGAACGGAGATCGACGATGTTGGAGTCTCTTCAGATTCCTTTAGAAGCCTCGATCGTTGAACCGAGTTCAACGATCTTTCCAATTCTGCGTCGAACCCTAATATAAAACTCATTTTTCGCCGTCGTTCTCTCTTGCGCTTTCAATTTCTCTGCAAGAATTTTCTTCCCTCCAAACAGTTCTACGCTTGGTCGTTTTGTTTGTTAAGTTTTTGCAGGTACAATGGCCGTATCAGTTGCTATCCTAGCCGCAATGAAGTTTGATGCAGGCTTCGACATTGATCTGGAATCGTTCAACACTACTGATCAAGTTTTCCAAGACATTCTGAATTTATTCAAGGATCAGAACTTGTCTGCCCTCATGACCACTAGAATCAAGCTTGCTTCAGATGAAATAAAGGAATGGGTCTATACTGCTCACAATCTAGACAACAACACAATAGTTGGATCTATTGCTGGAACTCAGGTACCTCTGACCCCCACAGTTTTAACAGAGGTTTTTGGTTGGAGAAATGGAGAAGAAACTGCTGAATTATCTGGGGAGGAGTTTTCTGATATACTTGCCAGGATGGGTCATCCAGAGGGAAACCCTAGCAAGTTATTTAAAAGGAACCTGTCTATTGAATACAGGTTCCTAACAGATGTTGTAGGAAAAGTACTGCTGGCAAAGCACTCTGCACATGATACTATCTCCAGACATCAGCTCTGCATCATGGGTGATCTGGTAGATATGAGAAGTTTGAACTGGGGAGAGGTCTTCTTTGACCTAATAAAGAAGAAAATCAATAAAAGCTTTGTAAACTTTGGAAGGATTCTTGGAATCTTCTTACAAAACAGGTGCCCTGCCTTGCTGGTCTCCTCTGGAGTGCACATTAATGCCTCCAAGAGACTCACCTGTGCCCTCTTTGGCAAGTGGGACAGGCAAATCAGCAAGCCCAGCAGGCCCTCCTCTAGTGCTCCTTCAGGCACCAGGACTCACAGAGTCACTCTCCCACAGGTCTCTGCTCTTGCAGAAGACCTGGTTGCTACTGTTGCTGCCTCTTCTCCTCCTCCAAGTCAAACCCTACCTCTTCTATCCACCTTTCCAGCTCCATCCACAATTACCATCTCCAGCCCATCTCCAACATCAATCCCATCTCCAGAACCAATTCTACCTCCTCCTGCAGACCACTTCCACCCATTGTTCTCATATCCACCACCAGATGTCACTTATTCTCCATCCATACCATCATTCACCCTTCTGGATGACTCCTACATGGATGATTCCCCCTTTTCTCCTCCAGAATTACCCTCCTCCTCAACCTCATTCCAAGATCTCCTCCTCCACATCATTTACCAACCAACATTCACTCCATCCATATCCATCCCCTTGTCTTCCATCTCCACCATCCTCACACCTCAGCCATCCATCCCTCCACTCTCCAGCCCTCCACTTCCAGCATCCTCAGCCATCCCTATTCCATCTACCTCTGCTCCTGCTATTGAGCATGTAGATCTCTCAGCCTTAGCTGACAAGTTGTATGAGCTACTTGCCCCCAGGCTCTCTCTTCTTATGGAGGCCTCCTTAGCTCCTCTACAACAGTCAGTGGCAGCTCTCTCTGCCAGGATTTCCTCCCTCCTTCCTCAGGCAGCACCTCCAGCAGTGTGCCTTGATACAGATGTATCTGCATCCAGGCAGGGGGAGATGCCATATGAAGCAAGCCTTCATGCTGCTGTTGCTGCTGCTTCTGCTCCTGCTGTTGATGATACTGCTGCTGCTGCTGTTGTTTTTGTATCTGCTGTTCCTGTTGCTGTGGCTCCTACTCCAGTTCTGGCAATAGACCTACAATCTTTGCTTTCTGCCTTTGATACTACATACTTCAGCTATCTCCCAGAGCCTAATGCTGTCCAGCCCCCAGAAGATTTGTCCAAGGCTCTGGTGCCTTTCTCTGGCTGTGACCCCAGTATTATATCTTCTTTTGTGTTCTCATAAATTGCTGTTGCTGCTGCTGTTGAAGAAAAGACTGAATCTGCTTCTGAAACTATTTTTGCTGCTGCTGAAATCCCAACTGCCTTTGATGAGCAGATATCCAAGGATTTTCTGATGACAGAGGCCACTGTGTTTGAGCCTGCTGCAGATTCTGATGATGTTACTGCTACTGTCACTTCTCTAGCTTCTGTTGCTCTATCTGCTGCCCCATCTGCTGTTGTTCCTGTATCTGCTGCTGTATCTACTGTTGTATTTGCTGCTGTCTTTGCTGCTGTCCCTGATGCTGCTCCTTCTACTTCTGCCTCATCTGCTACAATTCAACTGAAGAAAGATCTTATGAAGAAGATAGATGCTATATATGATGCCCAGAGTTCTGACTCTGATGAGTTCAAGATAGACTCTGATGACTCTGCTGCCACTATTGCCAGGAAGAGGAAGGCTAGAAGCAAGGCTATGAAAAGGGTTCCTCCTACAAAAGTAAAAGATGATAATGATATTCCTTATTATATTCTGCATAACTGCCAAATTACTGAACATTGGATGCAGTATTCCAAAAATTAGCTAAAAGCAATGAAAAAGAAGAGAAAGTATGAGAAGGGCTCCTCCTAGTTCCAGCACCCTTATCCTCCTCCACCACCTCCTCCTGATGCAGGTGCAGGTGGCAGCTCTGCAAGTCAAGCCCCATCTAGAAGCCAGGCTCCCTACCAACCCCATGCCAGATCATACCAAAGGGAAAGCCAGCCTAGGGGTTCTTATTCCAGGAGAGGAGGATACAAGGGAAGTCAAAGAGATATTCAGGTTTATTCTTAAGGGCATTCTAGGCAGCACCCTTACTCCAGGGGAGGACATGTTTCATCTAATACTACTTCTGGTACATTCCCCTACAAGATAAAAGAGACAGTGTCTGCTAGGCCTCCTCAAGACTATTCTTCCAACAGGTATGAGCCACCTGTGCCATTTGAGGACCCTGAAAAGAATCCATCTGCATGGACTGCTAGGATGAAAGAAATGGCTGCATTAGACCAGATAAAGAAAGCCAGAGAGCAAGGCTTAGACACTTCAAATATTTCTACCATGTCAGAGCAAAGACAAAAAGAGCTAGAAAGATATGCCTCCAGCAAATTCTTTGATGCAGACAGATATATGGAGTTGCATCCTGCTGCTGTGGTTCCCAGGACTTCAAAGCAAACATACTTGGGTGCAGCTGATGACACCAGGTCCAACAAGGAAGCCTTAAATCCAAACAGAGAAATCAAAATGGTTAAAGGCAAAGAGAAGAAGTAACTCTGTAAGGTGACAATCTTTGGTTTTTCTGACTGCTATCTGGATGCCATATATACATATATATATATCTCTGTGATGTTTCTGCAATGTGTCTAGCTGCTGTTGTTTTTATGCTTTTCTGATTGTATGATGTTATTTGATTTTCCAAAGTCTGTAAATAGTAATCCTAACCCAAATAGGGGGAGATTGTTGGAACACCCTATTACTAATTTGGGTCAGGATCACTATGTCTCTAGGAATCCGTGTTTGAACTTCTGTATAGCTTAATAGGTCAATTAGAATTGAGTCTAAGGGTTAGAAGTCTAGGATTGGAAGCTGCCCTGAAGACCAAGTTTTTTTGTCTGGAGACCAAGTCTAATCGTCGAGCTCAGCACGACGATTCGTCGAACTCCGGTCGATGATCGTCTAGCTCAACTTTGATAGATCGTTGAACTCCATTCGACGATCGCTGAGCTCAACTTCAGAATATCGTCAAACTCCATTCGACGATCGGTGAGCTCAGTTCGACGATTTTGACTCTGCATTGGATCCTTATCTCTGAGCTCAGGTCGACGATCTTTGAGCTCAGATCGACGATTATTTTGCTGCTTAAGTTTTCCAGATCGCTGAGCTCAGATCGACGATAGCAGAGCTCAGTTCGATGATTTCAGATAACTTCCAGAATTCAAATTTAAATCAGACAGGAGTTATTATGCAATTAATTCAGAGATTTGCTAGTCGTTTTCATTTATTTCTGGACCAAGTTTCAAGGGATTTTTCAAGGAATAATTCTGTGGACTTTCCTCCAGAAGAGTTTTTGCAATTAAGGATGCATTCAATGCAGACCAACGGTTACCTTTGATAGAGTGATATTCTATTCTGGAACAGAGAATAAAAGACAGAACGTTTTTGAATCAAGACACAGATGAACAAAAAGAGGACACACAACTCAGAATATAGAGACTCTTTCAAAACTATCTGTCAAAAAGAATTCTGAAGAACACTCATAAAAGAGATCAAGCTTTCAAAAATCTTCAGATCTCTTCAGCTCTCAAAGTGTTCAAGACCAACATCATTTCAAGACTCCAGACACTCAACATTTCAGCCATTGCTGAAACCATCTATTGCTGGAGTTCTACCTTTGAAGGCCTATCACCCTCAGCAAAGCTCTTCTTCCTGAAGATCTCAAGAACTCAGGGGGAGCTTTGACATCAATCCACATAGTCTTCTCAGTTGTTTGAGAAAGAGAAGACTGCCATAACTCTCTCACCCCCACTCTGTAAAGGGTTTTTCAAACTCCCTTCAAAAGTTTGAATCTGGTTTTTGAGCACCTTGTCAAAAGCTCATTTGTGGCAAGACACCTGATCAAAAAATCTGATTTGGTTTTTGAGCACCTTATCAAAAGCTCATTGGTGCCCAGGACACCTGATCAACTCATCCTGCAGTGGATTCCTACCTAGGGTGGTAGAAGAGTGGATGTACCCAAGTTTGGGGAACCACTATATTTCCTTGTGTCCTCTGGTTCTGCTTGTTTACTTTTTGTTTCTGGCCTAGATTTTTCTGTGCTTAGTTTTTTCATAGCTTAGTTCTGTGATTAGATTTATATTTGCTTCCCTGCTCACACATATTACAACAATTGTTGTAAAAGTTTTTCAAAAGTTTTTAAAACACCATATACTCTATTCACCCCCCTCTAGAGTATATCAGATCTAGTTGCCCTTTCAATTTTACACAACATGTATAGCGAGGGTCATGTCTGTGTCCTAGAGTCTAGCCATGTATTTAGAATCAACACTATATGGACCAGCCACCAACAAACTGCAAAAGACTCAAGACTTAGAATAGTTTCAAAGACTCAAAAAAATGAGTTCGACGTTCGTCGAAGTTAGCTCGACGAAAGTCGTGCTTAGCTCGACGAACTCAGATATAATTCTCTGAGCTGAGCTCGACGAACTTGGTTCTCAGGTCGACGATTTCCAGATACTATACTTCAACATTCCAAGTCCAGAATTCCTTTCTCTGAACTCCAGTCGACGAAGTTAGAATATCATCTCAACGAACTTAGATTCTCAGCTCGACGATTTTGATACACAGAATTGGCAAGGTTCTGGAGAAAGCAGTTATCTGTTCTTATTTCGACGATCTTGGATCTCAGATCGACGAACAACAATTATATGGTCGACGAACATAACTTCTTAGCTCGATGAACTCTGTACCCAGGTCGGCGAATTTTGTTCTCTGCTCGACGACTCCTGTGCAGATCCAGACTTGGATATTTTCCCTCCATATGTCCTCATTTTATTACAATAATTTCTGAGTAATCAATGCTTAACATTCTCTGAATATTACCGTTAGACGCACAACTTATTATGGCCTTCATCAGGATTATTACTTGCTGATTTTCAATGGGACAGTTGGGGAAATCAATCAATGCAGACATTCTCCAGGCCGTCAGTAATCAATACTGGAAAGAAATTCAAACTCAAAAGGAAGACTTCATGGAAAATATAAATGGATTTTTCTCCTTCCCTCTCGACATAAGTAAGAGATGGAGAAATAGACATACACAGACAGTGATCAAGGATTTTTTTTAAAAAAGAGAACAAGCAATACAACAGTTAAGAAACTAGAAGCCCTAGTCCAGACAAAGAACAGCAAGCTAAAGAAGAAGAAGAACATCCATTTAAATCAAGAGTCTTCTTCCTTCTTCATTCCAGGATTCTTCAAGGACAACAGCAACTCTATCAGTCAAGAAGGTTCTGAATATCTTCTGGTCAAGGCTAAAGGATTGAAGACCTAATCACCCTGCAGCAAAGATCCAACCTTCATGAACAAATAAATATCTCAGGGGGAGATTTGTTAACATAAAATATCCACTAAGTCTTCTCAGTTGTACTTGAGAAAGATTAGACAACATCACTATCTCATCCCCCCACTGTAAAAAGGGTTCTTTAACTCCCTTCAAAAGTTATTCCTGGTTGCAAGTCACTTGATCAAAAGACTTGGGATTGGTTTTTGAGCACCTAATCAAAAGCTCATTGGTGGCAGTCACATGATCAATAACCTGAGTGGATTCCTACCAGGGTGGTAGAAGAGAGGATTTACCCTGGTTGGGGAACCACTATAAAATTCTTGTGGTGTCTGGTTTTTATCTCTAATTTTTGTTCTTGCTGTGGCTGTGCTAGCTAGGTTTGTTGTGTCTGTGATTAATTAGTTTATATTTTGTTGTACCTGTGGTAGATTATTTTATCTTTGGACTGTTCTTTACTTACAACATTGTTTAGTATCAAATAGCTTTCTTACTCAGCATTTTTTCATTAAACAGCAAAGAGTGTTAAAGTTTTAAAGATACTCTATTCACCCCCCCCTCTAGAGTATATCAGGTCTAACCCTAACTTTCACCTTATCTCCCCCGCAGACTAAGCATGATGTCAGGGTCGAAATATTTTATTTTGTTTATAGGATTTGTAAAGTCTCATTTCAAGCTAGACCCCTCGCACGTGTTTTGAGTTAAGAGAGTTGACTCGAGATTGGGGTGCGCTGGACTCGATAAGTAAAATTCGTCAAATATCATCATAAATATTCGACAAATTCATCGAGCATGACTTGTGAGTTGATACAAATACAATTTGTCGAATATCATCACAAATATCCGACGAATTCGTCAAGTATGTAAGACAAATTGGACTTAGAATATTTCTATTTTTTGGAGGCGTCGAGTGCGTTTAGTGGTCTCGACTCCACTGAACGAATTGTCGAGTGATTCTCCACGAGTGATACTTAGAAAATATTCTAGACTTATATGCGTCGAGTGATCACGATGAATCTCGATGATTCATTGAGTGAGTATAGGTATACTCGATGCTTTTTACTTGGAAAGTCCTGCACTCAACAAGGCATTGAGCGGTCCCAATGCAACTCAACTCTTTTGACTTAGAATATTTTCTGGATTCAAAGTATCGAGAGTGTTGAGTGGTCTCAACGCCATTCAACGATTCATTTAGTGTTTAACTTATAATTATTCTAGGCGTTGAGTGGACTCAACGCCAGTCGACGAAGCGTCGAGTGCTTTGAGTAAACTCGACGTCATTCGATGAATTGTCAGGAATACTCGACGAGGCGTTGAGTAGTCTTAACGCAACTTAAGGCTCTTGTAAGACCCCCATCCATCACATGGGATATAACAGAAGGTATGGCCGGGGCCCCACGCCATATTCCACAGACAGTTAGCGGAGTTACGTATTAATTGAAAATTACTATGAAACTTTATTGAAACCTAACACAGAGCATTCTAGTGAAAGCTTTTAAATAAATTAGAAGAACCCATAAACATAACATGAATGTCCACTAAAGATACAACAGGAATGAAATAACATACACAAAATTCTTGGCCTTATGGCCTTACAATATTCAATTTAAATTAAAGTGTTTTACATATATCAGCTTGCAGGCCAGCCATACAAGATACTCTTAAAAGGAAAACACTTTGCCTTGGCATTCAAGGGCCAGCACAGAAACAAGGGCTTCAACCCGATATTTTCCACTAGGCTCACTTGTTGCTGCATAATAACAATCCACCTCACGGTGAAAAAATAAAGCACTGGTCAGCTAAAGCTGACCAAATTATAACGACCCCACCCCTTACTCGGGGAGGCGGTGCTCCTTCCCTGCAATTGTATTAGTAAAAAACAACATAGAAATGAAAGTGTAATTTGAGCACACTTCACCATTGGTGTAGGCACGTACGCCCACATACCCCGTGCTCTCTGGGCACATTCTTAGTGACTCTGGTTCAATCCGAGTCTTCACCACCGCCCACAGGATGACAACCATGGTGAGCATTTCAATCTTTCTGGCCAAAGCCTAAGACTCTCCATCTATGCCAACGGTAAGTGCCAAGTACCTTAGGTCTCTTTAACCAAACCACATAGAGCGGGTACGGTTCCACTCAACCCGTTGCTCACACCAGCATGTCAAGTTAAGTCATCAGCGCAGATCAAGCTTCCCCGAGTCCCAACATATCGATCAAACAATAGTACATAACCCGGTTATGCACAAGATCTGCTCTCAGGCCACCAAGATGGGACCCCAGAGCACGCAGCCCCACACACTGGCCCCTAGGTTTCTGTGATACATGCCTCACAATAGCTGTTTCACAGAGCTACCACCGGCGGTAACACTACCGTCGCGCGGTACCTGGGAGAAATGCATTCCTACCTAGTTTTCCAGGTGCTCTGTGGGGTTTGTCCCCAAATTTCACTGCTACAATCTACCACGTAGAATCCCGAAAACATACAACATGGAGTCTTCTTCGGTAATTCATGCATAATGAAAACATCACCAATCCAGACCAACCCTTCCGGATGGGCTTCACACACAATGCATGTGTCTGTACTTTGATTCTGAACTCTATATGCAATACTATGGGGATAATCCATATCTACCGAAAGGAATACCTCACGCTCACCGCACACTCACGGGAGAGGGTTTCCTATGGAAAAGGAAGGGGTCTTACAATGTCGAAGTTTGCTCGCGCTCACAAGACAACTCTTCTCGGCCACAATTTGTAACGCCCCGGAACTCAAAGGAGCAAAGGGGGACGTTTTGGGCCAGTTTTGGTTTCTGGCTGAAGGCACACGGCCTGGGACACGGGCGTGTCCCAGGGCGTGTCAAGCGTGTGTCGACACTTAGCCACAAAGTCGTCGAGTTATTCTCGACGATTCGTCGAGAATGGGCACACGGCCTGCGACACGGGCGTATCGCAGGGCGTGTCGACCCGTATCGACACTTAGCCGTGAAATCGTCGAGTTATATTCGACGATTCGTCGAGAATGGGCACACGGCCTGCGACACGGGCGTGTCGCAGGGCGTGTCGACCCGTGTCGACGATCGTCAAGGTGAAATCGTCGAGATTCACTCGACGATCGTCGAGTCAAGGCACACGGCCTAGGACACGGGCGTGTCCAAGGCCGTGTCATCGAGTCGTCGACCTTCCCTCGACGAAATGTCCCGTGTACACGGCCTGGGGGCCCAGGCATGTCAAGGTGACACGGGCAAGGACACGGGCATGTCCTCGAACCCGTGCAGTGCTCGGGTTGAAAACGGGGAAAAATCATGGGGTACACGGCCAGCTACACGGCCGTGTCAGCTGGAACACGGGCGTGTCAGCTCGAACACGGGCGTGTTCGATACCCGTGTGCGTGTTCAGAAGATTCGATTTTGACGGCGAATGCGGCACACGGCCCTGGACACGGGCATGTGCCAGGCCGTGTTCGGCCCAGATTGGGCATTTCAGCCCCGAATCAAAGCCGTTCGTTTCCTTGATTGAAGATCCAATGGTTGGGGGTTGTTCCTGGGAGGATATACCCGGGAGTTGACTTAGAAAAATCCATTTTTCTTACCTTTTTATCTCTCCAAACCCTTGGAGAAAGAAGAGCTAAGGCAAGAGGAAGAGGAGCTAGATCCGCCATTGGAGGAGCTTCGGAGCTCCGAATCGCAAGCCGACTCCGGATCCACGGAGGCAACGCAAGTGCGGTGATTTCTATCCGATTACATTTCGATGGCGCCAAAGAGGAACGCAAGGGTAACGATCCTCACTTGTGAGCATGATAGCTCTCTTTCTTAGCATAGGAAGCCCTCTCTCGCGAGTTTGCGAAGAGTTGGAGGCATTCCTTCGGGTAGATATGTAAAGTCCCCGTTGTTTAGAGTCTGTATGCGAGAACGGACGTAGGCATTTTGGTTGAAGCCTACCCGGACATGTTAGTCTGGATCGGTGATGTTACATTGCATAAGGCCGGAGAAGACTCCGTGCTATTGGGTGTTTTTCGGGTTTTCTACGCGGTAGATTGCAGCAGGGAGCCTTGGAGACTAACCCAAAGGTGCACCCGGAAAACTGGGCGGACACGAGGTCTTGCCAACTTGGTGGCCTGAGAGCCAACTTGAACATAACAGGGTTATGTGTATTGCGGTAGAATGGGACTCGGTGAAAGTTTGACCCGCGCAAATGGCTTAAATTGCCGTTGCGATGTGAGCACGAGTTAGATGGAGCCGTACCCGCTTTATGTCGTTCGGGTTAGAGAGGCCTAAAGTTACATGGCACTCGTCGTTGGCATAGATGGGGGTCTTCGGTGGTCAATGGCTTAAATTGACGTTACCAATACCATGAAGACGAATTGCTCATAGGAATGGCCGTCTAAGTGGCGGTGGTGAGTCCGGAATGTTAATAACTTTAATTGACGAAACATCGACCGGTTCACCGAGAATGTGCCCTGAGTGCACGGGACGTGTGGCCGTACGAGCCAACGTCTGTGTTGAAATGGCTATGGTTGTATGCATTGCTCGCTTGTGCTAATGAAATGCAGGGAAGGAGCATCGCCGCCCCGAGTTGGGGGCGGGATCATTATAATTTGGTCAGCATTGCTGACCGTTGCCTTGTTTGCCACCGTGCGGTGGTTTGTTGCTTGCAGGTGCAGCTGGACCAAGCGGTCAATAGCGGGCTAAAGCCCTTTTTGCGAAGCTGGCCCTTGAAGGCCTAAGTGGAAATGTTTTCTGTTTTACTCATGTATGACCGGCCTGCGTGCCGAGGTTTGTAAATCATGTATTAGTCAAGAGAAACATTCTGTAAGGCCTTAAGGCCGAATATTTGGGTATTTTTGTAATAACATTCCTATTATCATGTTAGTGGACATTCGTGCTCTTATGCTGGGTTCTTGTTTACAACTTATACAAACTGCTTCCGCTAGAATGCTCTGTGTAGGACGTTGAGATTGGTTGGATGGTTTCCATAAGTAACCACCCGGTCTGTCTGTGGCATATGGCGTCGGGCCCCGGCCGGACCTACTGCTATATGCTATGCGACGGATAGGGGGTGTTACAATTTGGTATCAGACTACTGGTTTTGGTCGGGCTTAAAGTGAATTCGTGGGCGAATTCTTTTTAAGGGGTGGTGAGCACATTGTGTGCGTCATCGTTATAACGGTAAAAGAACCCATGAATGTCCACTTAGGAATGAAAATACTCGTGTTTGAGGAACCTGTGTGTTCCTATAATTGTTGTTTGCAATTTATTTGGTCGCTTAACGGTGTTTTGTACCACTATAAGTGACCCGAAGTGGTGTTGGGCCGTCAGAACGCCGAGTTTCTGAGGCAAGTAGTGCACCGGAAGTTGCTCCCGCAACACCTTTGTCGGCTGAAAATATAAGATTGGTGGCTGAAGCGGTGTTGGCCGTGATCAATGCGCAGCCTGGGAGGCAAGCGCAGCAGCCCGCTCCTGTGATGGAGCAAGTACCTCTGCAAGAGGCGGAGCCGAGGAGGGTGGAGCAAGTGGTTGCGGAACCAAGAGTGCCAAGGAGGGCAACTGAGAGGCAGTTGAAGCATGTAATGAGCTTTAACCCTCCGTTATTCTCGGGGTTGGGAACCCCATCTCAGGCTGAAGACTGGCTCTCTAGGGTGAAGAGAGTCATGACAGCGACGGAGACGGAGGAGTGGCAGATGACCACCATCGCTACGTTCCTGCTGGACGGTGAAGCGAGGATGTGGTGGGAAGGTTTGGAGCTGCATCACCTGAGAGGTAGACAACTGATAGACATTCCGATGGAAGAGTTCTCGGAATTGTTCTTGGCAAGATACCTCCCTTCGACTCAGAGGATTTCAATGGAGAATGAATTCCTGAAGTTGGTGCAGGGTGAGAGAAGCGTGGATGAATATCTCCACGAGTTTACGCGGTTGAGTCGTTATGCTAGCTCCACCATCATGGATGAGGAGCGCAAGACTAATCGTTTTTATGAAGGCTTGAGGGATGAGCTGAGATTGTTACTGTCGGGGCCAATGACGCAGGGTTTCTTAACCTTGGTCAATACCGCCCGGTCCTTGGAGAAGGACATGAAGAGTGTGCAAGCGAAGAAAAGCTTGAGTGAAAAGAAATCTGAGTTCAGAGTGCCGACTGCTTCAAAGTCCGGCTATCAGAGGGCTTTCAAGAAGCATAGGACTTCGGGTCCAGCTCCTTCTGGCGCTTCTGGGGAGACTACGGGTCGGACCCCGGGTGCCTGTTTTACATGTGGAAAGACGGGGCATTTCGCCCGTGATTGTTGGAGCGGACGTCCTAAGTCCGAGAGGAGGCCAGGAGCTACTTATGAAGAGAAGGGTAAGGCGGTGGAGTCGACCGCTTCCCACTATGCTCCGGCCCAACCAAGGGTTTACAATCTTGGCCAACAGGAGGCCATTAAACAAGTTGATGTGGTGACAGGTACGGTTTAATTTATAGCAAGTCAATTTCTTTATATGCTTGTTATGCACATGTTACCTTACCACTACTTGTTTAGGATTTGTATTGATTTGTGAAAATCCGGCACGAGCACTCTTTGATATGGGAGCTTCACACTCCTTCTTGTCCGAAGGATTTATATCACGCATCGGAGTCCCTTCTTCGATGGCGAAGGATAAGTTGGATGTGTTGTTGCCCAATGGGTGTTCGATGCGAGCGGTTAGGATCTGCGATGTTAAGATTCGTATTGGAGAGCAGGAGTTCGACCTGCGGGCATCTTTACTGCCGTTAATGGAGTTCGACGTCATATTTGGCATGGACTGGCTCTCGGAGCAGCAGGCTCATATAGATTGCGGTAGCAAGGAAGTTAAGCTGGGAGCGAGTCGTGAGATGACGTTTACGGGCTTAAAGGGGTCGAGCAAGACGTTGATGTCTGCTCTTCAGGTGGTGAAGGCGGTTCGTGCTGGAGCAGAACTGTTCTTTACACTAGTGGAGGTTGCAAAGCCGAAGCCTGCTTTGGATTGTATTTCAGTGGTATCAGAATACCCTGATGTGTTCCCCGCAGATCTTCCTGGAGCCCCGCCTCAACGGGAGATAGATTTTACGATCGAGCTAGTGCCAGGTGCAAAGCCTGTGTCACGATCTCCGTATCGGCTAGCGCCTAAGGAAATGGCGGAGCTGAAAGTTCAACTGCAAGAGTTGTTAGAGCAAGGGTATGTGCGCCCGAGTTCTTCGCCTTGGAGCGCACCGGTCCTCTTTGTTAAGAAGAAGGACGTAAGCTTGAGATTATGTATTGATTATCGGGAGCTAAACAAGCTGACTGAGAAGAATAAGTACCCGATCCCTAGGATTGATGATCTCTTTGATCAGATAGTCGGGTCGACGGTGTACTCGAAGTTAGATCTCAAGTCTGGGTACTATCAGCTGCGGATAAGGGAGAGTGATATCCCGAAGACAGCGTTTAGTACGAGATACGGGCATTATGAGTTTACGGTCAAGCCGTTTGGGCTGACTAATGCGCCGTCAGTATTCATGGATTTGATGAACAGGACGTTCAGGGAGTACTTGGACCATTTCGTGATCGTCTTCATCGACGATATTTTGGTGTACTCGCAAAGTGAGGAAGATCACTTCAAGCATCTTCATTTGGTGTTGGAGACGCTAAGGAGAAACCAGTTGTATGCCAAGTTCTCGAAGTGCGAGTTTTGGCTATCCTCAGTGGCGTTCCTCGGGCATATAGTGAGTGGAGA
Source organism: Platanthera guangdongensis (assembly GCA_039583875.1). Classification (NCBI taxonomy): domain Eukaryota; kingdom Viridiplantae; phylum Streptophyta; class Magnoliopsida; order Asparagales; family Orchidaceae; genus Platanthera; species Platanthera guangdongensis. The sequence goes on along the minus strand of CM077152.1, from coordinate 161,164,905 downwards.
GGGTATTGCTGTGGATCCGGCGAAGATTGTTGCGATACGGGAGTGGCCTGAGCTTGCTACGGTAGCAGAAGTCCGGAGCTTTTTGGGGCTTGCCGGCTATTATAGGCGCTTCGTAGAGAACTTCTCGCGGATAGCGTTACCTCTCACTACTTTGACGAGGAAGGAGCATAAGTTCGTTTGGACGCTGGAGTGCGCGCGAGCTTTTGAGGAATTGAAGTGTCGGTTGACCACGGCGCCTGTGTTGAGTTCGCCGGTTGGGACCGAAGGCTATGAGATATATAGCGATGCTTCGGGCAGCGGTTTGGGTTGCGTGCTATTGCAGCACGGTAGCGTGATAGCTTATGGCTCGAGACAGCTAAAAGTGCACGAGAGGAATTATCCGGTCCATGACTTGGAGTTAGCGGCCGTGATTTTTGCCTTGAAGCTGTGGAGACACTACTTGTACGGTGTGAAGATTGATATCTACACCGATCACAAGGGCCTGAAGTATCTTATAGATCAGAAGGATCTGAATATGCGGCAGCGTAGATGGATGGAGTTCCTGGGGGACTATACATTCAAGATCCACTACGTGCCTGGCAAAGGGAATGCGGTTGCGGACGCGTTGAGTCTCCGAGCCCCAGCTCAAGCCAATTGGCTATCGGTGCATGATGAGCGGTTGGTGCGGGAGTTGGAGGCGTTGGAGATTGTTTGTGTGGATAAGCAAGCAAGTGCTGAAGCAGTTCTGAATTGGACTGAAGTGCAATATGACCTGTCTGATCGGATTCGGCAGGCTTTGGATATGGATGCTCATATGAAGCAGTTCATGATAGAGGCTCTGGATGGGTCAAATTCCCAATTCGTCGTGGAGGACGGATTGCTGTGGAAAGACTGTCGTCTGTGCGTCCCAAGTGTGGGCAATTTACGGGTGGAGTTGTTGTACGAGGCACACCATACCAAGTACTCGATTCACCCGGGGAGCACGAAGATGTACCGCGATATAAAGAAACTGTTTTGGTGGCCGGGTTTGAAAAAGGATGTGGCGCTATACATAGCGAAGTGCCAAACCTGTGCCTTAGTAAAGGCGGAGTGCCAAAAGCCGGGAGGATTTCTCAAGTCCTTGCCTATTCCGGAGTGGAAATTCGACGACATCTCTATGGACTTTGTGCATGGTTTGCCAAGGTCGCAAAAAGGGAACGACGCCATTTGGGTGGTGGTCGATCGATTAACAAAGGTGTCGCATTTTATTCCGCATAGGAAGGATGATCCAGTGGAGAAGCTGGCAAAGCTTTATGTGGATAATATAGTGCGGCTTCATGGTGTGCCCCGCAGCATCGTGAGTGACCGAGATGGGCGGTTCACGTCCAATGATTGGAGGCTGGTGCAGCAAATGTTGGGAACAAAGCTGAAGTTTAGCACAGCCTTCCATCCGCAAACGGATGGGCAGACCGAGAGGGTCAATAGAACGATGGAAGACATGCTTCGCATGTGTGTCTTGGACTTTGGAAAGCAATGGGAGGACCACCTTTATTTGGTGGAGTTCGCATACAACAACAGCTACCAAGCAAGTATTCAGATGGCGCCTTTCGAGGCCCTATATGGTAGAAGATGTCGCACGCCGTTGTCTTGGTTAGAAACGGGCGAGTCGAAGTTGTATAAGCGATCGGAAGTGGAGGATGCTACTTCTTTGGTGAGAACCATTCGGGAGAGGTTGCTCATCGCTCAGGACCGGCAAGCAAAGTACTATAATGCCAAGCACAGGAACGTGGAGTTCGCTGTGGGTGATTATGTGTACCTAAAGATCAAGCCGTTCAAGGGTGTCTCGCGGGTGCGACAGTTGAAAAAGCTAAGCCCGAGGTACCTTGGACCGTTTGAGGTTCTGGAGCGAGTTGGAGAAGCGGCCTATAGGTTGAAGCTTTCGGTGGAGCTAAGTGGTTTACACGATGTGTTCCACATTTCGGTGCTTCGGAAGGCGGTGCAAGAGCCTACGCAAGTGATCGCGGTCGATCAAGTGCCGGTGGATAGTGGGCTAACGACAAAGGTCAAGCCCGTGCGGATTGAGGACTCGGAGGTCAAGCGGCTACGCAATAAAGAGATCAGGATGGTCAAAGTCCGGTGGGACAATTGCGGTCGTGAGGAGCTCTCTTGGGAGAGAGAGCAGACTATGCTTGACGAGTATCCGGAGTTGTTCCGCTCAGGTACAAATGTTGGTTTTTGTATATCTTTCCTTTATGTAATTTCGTGGGCGAAATTCTTTTAAGAGGGGGAGAGTTGTAACGCCCCGGAACTCAAAGGAGCAAAGGGGGACGTTTTGGGCCAGTTTTCGGTTTCTGGCTGAAGGCACACGGCCTGGGACACGGGCGTGTCCCAGGGCGTGTCAAGCGTGTGTCGACACTTAGCCGCGAAGTCGTCGAGTTATTCTCGACGATTCGTCGAGAATGGGCACACGGCCTGCGACACGGGCGTGTCGCAGGGCGTGTCGACCCGTGTCGACACTTAGCCGTGAAATCGTCGAGTTATACTCGACGATTCGTCGAGAATGGGCACACGTCCTGCGACACGGGCGTGTCGCAGGGCGTGTCGACCCGTGTCGACGATCGTTAAGGTGAAATCGTCGAGATTCACTCGACGATCGTCGAGTCAAGGCACACGGCCTAGGACACGGGCGTGTCCAAGGCCGTGTCATCGAGTCGTTGACCTTCCCTCGACGAAATGTCCCGTGTACACGGCCTGGGGACCCAGGCGTGTCAAGGTGACACGGGCAAGGACACGGGCGTGTCCTCGAACCCGTGCAGTGCTCGGGTTGAAAACGGGGAAAAATCATGGGGTACACGGCCGGCTACATGGCCGTGTCAGCTGGAACACGGGCGTGTCAGCTCGAACACGGGCGTGTTCGATACCCGTGTGCGTGTTCAGAAGATTCGATTTTGACGGCGAATGCGGCACACGGCCCTGGACACGGGCGTGTGCCAGGCCGTGTTCGGCCCAGATTGGGCATTTCAGCCCCGAATCAAAGCCGTTCGTTTCCTTGATTGAAGATCCAATGGCTGGGGGTTGTTCCTGGGAGGATATACCCGGGAGTTGACTTAGAAAAATCCATTTTTCTTACCTTTTTATCTCTCCAAACCCTTGGAGAAAGAAGAGCTAAGGCAAGAGGAAGAGGAGCTAGATCCGCCATTGGAGGAGCTTCGGAGCTCCGAATCGCAAGCCGACTCCGGATCCACGGAGGCAACGCAAGTGCGGTGATTTCTATCCGATTACATTTCGATGGCGCCAAAGAGGAACGCAAGGGTAACGATCCTCACTTGTGAGCATGATAGCTCTCTTTCTTAGCATAGGAAGCCCTCTCTCGCGAGTTTGCGAAGAGTTGGAGGCGTTCCTTCGGGTAGATATGTAAAGTCCCCATTGTTTAGAGTCCGTATGCGAGAACGGACGTAGGCATTTTGGTTGAAGCCTACCCGGACATGTTAGTCTGGATCGGTGATGTTGCATTGCATAAGGCCGGAGAAGACTCCGTGCTATTGGGTGTTTTTCGGGTTTTCTACGCGGTAGATTGCAGCAGGGAGCCTTGGGGACTAACCCAAAGGTGCACCCGGAAAACTGGGCGGACACGAGGTCTTGCCAACTTGGTGGCCTGAGAGCCAACTTGAACATAACGGGGTTATGTGTATTGCGGTAGAATGGGACTCGGTGAAAGTTTGACCCGCGCAAATGGCTTAAATTGCCGTTGCGATGTGAGCACGGGTTAGATGGAGCCGTACCCGCTTTATGTCGTTCGGGTTAGAGAGACCTAAAGTTACATGGCACTCGCCGTTGGCATAGATGGGGGTCTTCGGTGGTCAATGGCTTAAATTGACGTGGCCAATACCATGAAGACGAATTGCTCATAGGAATGGCCGTCTAAGTGGCGGTGGTGAGTCCGGAATGTTAATGGCTTTAATTGACGTAACATCGACCGGTTCACCGAGAATGTGCCCTGAGTGCACGGGACGTGTGGCCGTACGAGCCAACGTCTGTGTTGAAATGGCTATGGTTGTATGCATTGCTCGCTTGTGCTAATGAAATGCAGGGAAGGAGCATCGCCGCCCCGAGTTGGGGGCGGGATCGTTATAATTTGGTCAGCATTGCTGACCGTTGCCTTATTTGCCACCGTGCGGTGGTTTGTTGCTTGCAGGTGCAGCTGGACCAAGCGGTCAATAGCGGGCTAAAGCCCTTTTTGCGAAGCTGGCCCTCGAAGGCCCAAGTGGAAATGTTTTCTGTTTTACTCATGTATGACCGGCCTGCGTGCCGAGGTTTGTAAATCATGTATTAGTCAAGAGAAACATTCTGTAAGGCCTTAAGGCCGAATATTTGGGTATTTTTGTAATAACATTCCTATTATCATGTTAGTGGACATTCGTGCTCTTATGCTGGGTTCTTGTTTACAACTTATACAAACTGCTTCCGCTAGAATGCTCTGTGTAGGACGTTGAGATTGGTTGGATGGTTTCCATAAGTAACCACCCGGTCTGTCTGTGGCATATGGCGTCGGGCCCCGGCCGGACCTACTGTTATATGCTATGCGACGGATAGGGGGTGTTACACAATTGTCCCAATGGACTTTGACCATCCTAATGGCTTTATTATGAAGTTGCTTGACTTCCACCTCCTCAATACGAATGGGCTTGACCTTCGTCGTCAACCCACTATTGATCGGCACTTGATTCGCGACTACCACTTGTGTAGGCTCTTAGATAGCCTTCCACAACACTGTGATGTGAAAAACATCATGCAAACTACTCAACTACGTCAAAAGAGCCAAACGTTAGGCGACTTCACCAATGCGCTCCAAGATGTCAAAAGGCCCAACATACCTCAGACGGTTCTTTAAGCGTTGAATCCTTGACACACATTTAAACTATTTTATCTTGTGATACACCGAATCGCCCATCGCAAACTCCACTTTCCGGTGCTTGATGTGTCGGCAAGTGCACCGATCGCTGTCAAGTAAAAATTTTAGGAATAGCTTCCCCGAATGTCGATCTCGAGGGAATGCAGGTTGTGTATTGTGATAGCATCGCAGAAATATCGTTACTAAGGGTTAAACAAAACAACAAAGTAGGTTGGTTTTCGATTCATAATGCTAACAAAACAAAGTCTGAACTAATGTGTGTTGTAAGCACCGCTTCGCTTGGTGGATGGAAGTAGTGCAGGACGCTATGCCGTGCTTCGTGAGGCGAATGAATGGAGATCAAGTCGATGGAATGAACACACGTGCGAAGAGTGAGCGTCGCAATCACCTCTCCAACTACCAACACAAGCATTTGCTAGAGTGGTTCTAGTGCGCGAGTGGAGTGGATGTGAATGGAGTCGAATGCATCACAACTAACAAAGAAGATGTAACTATCCCAAACAAACTTCATTCATAGAAAAATAAAAGTAAGTTCAGGTTCATTACAAGCTTAAGAATACACTTCACTATGAGAAGAGGAAGAATAAACCTATAGGGGGAAAGCCTAGCCGTGGTTCTTGGCCAGAATGGTGGGATGTCAGTCCACTTCTAGTCTCAGACTGTTGGTTGCGTCCGGAGGTAAATGGGTTGTCAATTCACTTGTCTTCCTCCGTATTCTTCCCTTTCCTTCAATGTTTTCTCCCTTTTACCCAAATGAGTAGTACCGAAAGATCTCTGTTGCATACTGCTGGTGGTCGGAAACTCTCCGAAGGGCTGAAGATGGCTTCAGATAGCCGGATAAAGATTCGATGGTGGAGATGAGTGGAGGACTTGTGGGGGTGAGAAACGGAGCGTCACGCGCAATTGCGGGGCGGAAAAATGATAAGCGTTGCCCTAATTCATGTAGCACATGTATAAATACTACAGCAAAAAATAAAAGCGCACGATCGGGGGCGCACAACCAGATGACATGCGCACTGGATCACATGATCGTGTGATTAACATCGGCAGAACTCCAGAAAAATGGAATAAATGCACACGAGCAGTGGCGCACGACCAGACGTCGTGCGCACTATGTCTAACGATCGTGCAATTGCCCTAGACAGAACCTTGAAAATGGAGAATAGTGCGTACGATCACTGGCGCACAATCAGTGGTCATATGCTATAGACCCAATGATCGTGCACAGTATTCCTGTACTGTTTGGGGATCGATGAACAGACCACGCAAGACCAGCGGTCATGCGCTAAGCAGTCCACTAACCGTGAGCGTGTAAAAAAGTACGGTCAGTGGACCTTAGGCGAAAAACAATCCCAAACAATCCCAGAACACACACGACTTTTGTACCTGCAGTAAAAATAGAAGAGCCACCGAAAAGGGCATACCAAATTCTCCAGACATAAAAAAACACCAAGTAGGGCAAAAGTATAAAAACTACGGAATTACACTGAAAAGGGCCAAAAGTGCACTTAACATAGAATTGACATAATAACATATATGAACAATTATGACTCTAAAGTGTAATGCATCAATGAGAAAACTAGCCCAGATGAGTCCAAAAATATGTATATAACTTGGACTCATCACACCCTCAGACTTAAACATTTGCTCATATCGAGAAAATCATCACTCTGTGGACTAGAAAATAGTTAGCTGTCTTAGTAATTTCCAAATACAATATTGAGAGAAATCAAATATATCATGGGCATAGAAAATAGAATAGATAAACTTTTTAATTATACTACAAAATTTATACTTTTCTACAGGCGTAAATAAATAGTGCATCTACTCAAAATTTGAATTCTGGAGAATCATTTGGTCATATGTAGGATGAAAGTAGGTAGCCCACTCAGGTCAGCATTGCCAAAGACCGGGGCTTAGGATCACCTCCAAAGCAATACATCAATGTCGGGGACCATACGCTTTCCCGTTTACACTCTCTCCATAGTACTAGCTCATCTCAAGCGTGAATCTGCACGACTTTAGGATAATCATGGGGCTTAGGCTAAGGTTTGGTAGTCAAAGGTAAACATGGAGGCTACACACAACACAAGCGAGCAAACAACAAGCTAAACCAATACAGCCCCTCAGAATTTGACATGTGACACACCCACAGACTTAGCTTGAAACTCTGGTGTGTACACGGCCTATCCCGACCAATATCATGATAAACTAGATGGGGATTCCATGTCTCATTGTAATTCTTTTTAGATTTTCTACTTCAATTCTCTCTTTTTTTTCTTTTTTTTTTCTTTTGCAATCCCCAATTTTTAGCAAGTAACTTTCTTGTAGACTTCTACCACATCACTAGAATTTCACACATCACACCTCGTCAATATATTAAATTCACTGGAGCTCATGGATTTTGTTACGATAAGAGGATTGGCTTTAGGCTTTGGTGAATAAAGGTGGAGTTGAATCAAAGGAGGGCTATGCACAAACTTGGCATGCAACGGTTAGTAGCTAGGACAAGGTAAACAAGGCTCAAACTAGCCAAATTGATGGCCTATATCACGCTCACGCTTGACTAACCATGAACCAATGCTTCGAGAGTAGCTTGGGGCAAGTTCTTAGCCACCGAGAAAGATGATCCTTCCTCGCGACTCGAGCAAAACGAGTCTTGTGACCTCTACACACATCCCTACGCAACCGTTCGATTTCACCAGATTAAACATTTTTGAGTAGTACAAACAATATTTACACCTACATGAAAAGTATAAATCTACGGGCATAAAGAAAAATTTAATCTATACTATTTCTACACAGACCATGAGTACTGGATTAGGAGCACTGCACGAGTTTTAGACTACTCTATCCTAAAATGCTAAGCCAGCACCGCTATTTTAAAGTTTACACACAAGCAATGTATTTGACTCGAGCCGCGCGTATGGATAAGATCGCACACAAGTGGGTGATTCAGTGTGTGCTATAGTGATTTTGAAATTAATAAATCATAATTGGTATGCTATAAAAAGTGTGCTCGTGTAGTGACTACATGCATGCTCTCCCCCTAGACTTGAATGCGACAACTCATAAAACTAAACATTCCAAATAATATAAAGAGCTAGGGGTAAGAAGTACCTTTGCTCAAAACTGAGCATACCAGTCATGCTGCGAGGTTATCCGATAGTGGCTGGTCTGCTGCGCTTCAAAAATTTCCAGCACCTGCGAATTAGAGATCCCATGCAAAACAAGAAACAAAAAGTACATACATTGTTTTTTTAAAAAATACTAATCTAGATAATTGATGAGTTTATTTTCTCCCAACAGGTCTTATTCAATGACAATGCACTCTTTTAACTGATGGGCGTATGAAATTTGAAATGCTTGGGCAGTTGTTCAAGTTCATGTTTCGGTAGCGGGTACCGAAATGATGATAGAACGAATATTGACATACTTGTGGAGTTATACCTGTCTTGAACATCACACATGCGTAGAATAAATGTTGTGATGCTCGATGAATCAGACTCCACCTGCACCTGATCTCCAGCAATACTAGGCCGCATTACAGGCCCTTGCAATTAGTCGACGGGTTCCACGATGTGGTCCTGCAAAGAAGTACCACGAGAGTGGGGTTAGGAAATAAATTAGAAGAATGACAAAAAGTAACATCAATCTTGGGGATGATTCCAGTGTCATCTCCCATCGGCGAAATTGCGAGTGGATCTACACAACAGTCTAGGCTGGTGCAAATATGTGCTAGAGCTGCATCTGCCTCATCCGCACATTGGACTTCCTTACATGGGACTGAGTCAGCAACCTCGACCATGCAGATGTTTTCCTCGACTGGATCTAGCATAATGCTACAAACACCAGCTTCTCCCTGCGAATCAACCTCCTCAATGGTGTCAGATACAGAAAGAATGTTTTGCAAAGTACAAGATTGATGAGCAGTGCACGAAAAAAAAATCAAGCACACTCTCCTCACAACTAATAGACTCCATACAAGATTATATATGTACTTCAGGAGTAAAATCATCTGTGTTAGGGTTTAGATCAACACATGTATATGTGTAAATACTAGTACATCTCCCTTCAAATCTGAAGGTGGTACTATTACGTACCCAGATACATAAGGTGTTCTGTATGTTGTCGGCGTGGAGACAATCTGAACATCCAGTTCATCATCCTCCTCCAACTATGCCAAGTAAGCAGCACACTCCTTCAAAGAATGATCCCAACTCCTACAAAATAAAAACTGCTTAGCCGACTTTGTCTGTACAACGGGTACTGACGCCGAAAGAAAGTAGTGTGGTAATGGAAGCGGGGATGAGTAGCTAACAGGCTTATGTCTAGCATATTGAGTACCAGATGAGGTTGGTGCTCCATGTGTAACGTCCCCTATCCATCGCATAGCATATAGTAATAGGTCCGGCTGGGGCCCGATGCCATATACCACAGACAGACCGGGTGGTTACTCAATGGAAACCATCCAACAAATATCCGACGTCCTACACAGAGTCATTCTAGCGAAAGTAAATTAAAGTTACAAGTTAAAGAACCCAACCAAACATGAATGTCCACTACTCAAAAACCCAATAGGAATGAAGTACAAAACACAAGAACGATGGCCTTAAGGCCTTACATTTGTTTACTCAAATAACATGTTTTCCAAACCTCAGCACGCAGGTCGGTCACACATGAATAAAGCTAGTAAACACTCAATTTAGGCCTTTGAGGGCTGGTTCAGCAACCTGGGCTTTAGCCCGCTATTTAGCACTCGGCTCTGCAGCACCTGCAAGCAACAATCCACGGCACAGTTGCAAACAAAGGCAACGGTCAGCTATGCTGACCAAATGATAACGATCCCGCCCCCAACTCGGGGCGGCGATGCTCTTTTCATATACTTTGCTAGCATAATCCAGCAGTAGAGTAATAACACAACAACACAGGCGTAGGAACTCACGACCGCACACCCCGTGCACTCAGGGCACATTCTCGATGAACCGATCAACGTCACGCCAGTTCAAGCCATAGACGCCTCGGTCTCACCACTGCCACAAGGATGGCCAAATCTCGTGAGCATTTAGGTCCTTCCGGCTGATGTCACGTGAATTTAAGCCATAGACAACCCGAGAACTACTATCTATGCCAACGGTAATTCCCCCGTAGCTTTAGATCGCTTGTATCGAACGACATAAACCAGGCACGGTTCCGCTTTACCCATTGCTCACACCATAACGTCAATTTAAGCCATATGCACGGGTTAGCTCCCCGAGTCCCAAATCGCTACACACAATAAATAACCCAGTTATGTTCAGGTTGGCTCTCAGGCCACCAAGTTGGCAGAGTCTCGCATCTGCTTAGTTTTTCGGGGGCACATTGGAGTTAACCCCTAGGCTCCCTATTGCAATCTACCGCATAGAAAACCCGAAAACAATCATTCGCACGGAGTCTTCTCCGACCATTCAAGCAACGCAACATCACCGATCCAGACCAACTTGTCCGGGTAGGCTTCACATATCATGCCTATATTCATTCTTGATTATGGACTCTACATGCACATAACGGGGACAATTCATGTCTACCCAAAGGAACGCTTCAACTCACCTCAAACTCGCGAGAGAGGGCTTAATATGTAAAGGAAACGAGAGCTTCACATGCTCAAGTAGAGAATCATTACCCTAGCGCTTTTTCTTGGCGCCATCGAAATGTATGTGGATGGAAAGCACCGCAATCTCCATGCCTCCACAGATCCGAAGTCGACCACACACCCCGTGCACTCAGGGCACATTCTCGATGAACCGATCAACATCACATCAGTTCAAGCCATAGACGCCTCGGTCTCACCACCGCTACAAGGACGGCCAAATCTCGTGAGCATTTAGGTCCTTCCGGCCGATGTCACGTCAATTTAATCCATAGACTACCTGAGACCTCCTATCTATGCCAACGGCAAGTCCCACGTAGCTTTAGGTCGCTTGTACCGAACGACATAGACCAGGCACGGTTTCGCTATACCCGTTGCTCATACTGCAACGTCAATTTAAACCATATGCGTGGGTTAGCTCCCCGAGTCCCAAATTATTACACACAACACATAATGCAGTTATGTTCAGGTTGGATCCCAGGCCACCAAGTTGGCATAGTCTCACATCTGCCCAATTTTCCAGGTGCACCTTGGAGTTAATCCCCTAGGCTCATGGTTGCAATCTACCGCGTAGAAAACCCGAAAAACAATCATTTGCACGGAGTCTTCTCCGGCCATTCAAGCAATGCAACATCACCGATCCAGACTAAATTGTCCGGGTAGGCTTTATACATCATGCCTATATCTGTTCCCGATTACGGACTCTACATGCACACAATGGGGACTATTCATGTCTACCCGAAGTAACGCTTAAACTCACAGCAAACTCGCGAGAGCGGGCTTCCTATGCAAAGGAAACGAGAGCTTCACATGCTCAAGTAGAGAATCGTTACCCTAACGCGTTTCCTTGGCGCAAAGGAAATGTATGCGGATGGAAAGCACCGCAATCTTCTTGCCTCCGTAGATCCGAAGTTGGCTCGCAATTTGGAGCTCCGAAACTCCGCCGGTAACCGGATCTAGCCTCCTTTCTTCTTCCTTGTTGTCCCCTCTCTATAGACTTTTAGAAAGAGTCTAAGTGAAAGAAGTGAAGGATTTGATACCCTATACCCGGGTATATCCCAGTAGGAACAACCCCCAGCCGTCAGATCCCAAAATAAGGAAATCAACGGCCACGATCTGTAGCTGAAATGAAAAATCTGGGCCGAACACGCCCTGCGACACGGGCGTCGTGTCCCCCATTCGGCGTCGAAATCGATGAGTCTCAAAAAACATACGGGCACCTGACACGCTCGTGTTCGACCTGACATGCCCGTTTCAGCCATTACACGCCCGTGTTCCCGGGCGTGTTCCTCCATCAACACAGGACCAACACTAACCCGAGACTCATACAGGCATTGGACACGGCCGTGTCCTATTTGACACGCCTGTGTTATACCCGAACACTCCTGGGCTCTAGGCCATGTTCACTATTTTGACACTTCGTCTAGACACTTTGTCGACCACCTGACAGGGCCTTGGACACGCCCGTGTCCTAGGCCATCTTCCCTGTCTCGACACTTCGTCGAGCAAAATCATCGACTTCCCTGGCAGATTATTGACACGAGCTCGACACGCCCTGGGACACGCCCGTGTCTCAGGTCGTGTTCGCTGCTCGACGATCATCGACTCCATAATTCGTCGACCTCTCGGCCAAATCATCGACCCAAACACGACACTCCCTAGGACACGCCCTTGTCCCAGGCCGTGTGCCCCCTGCCAAATTCCAAACTTCGCTCAAAACGGCTCCCGTCGCACTTTTGAGTTTCAGGGCGTTACAATATGTAGATCCTTGAGTGTCTTGGCTACCATATTCCTTAGGACATCTATCACTTGCATGGGAGATATCCCCACACCAGCGGCAACGAATATTAAAATTGGCCCACTTTGTAGAGATCACTAATTTCCAGGATTAAACTACCTTGCATAGATTCTCAATAAAAATCTAACAATTCCAACCGACATAAAAATCAAAAATATACTGGGATAAAACAAATTAGAAGCAAGCAACTCTATCGTAACTCTCATAACACGACACAAATCAACAATATGCATGCATTCCCCGGCAACGACGCCAAAAACATGATGCATCGGCAAGTGCATCGGTCACTCTCAAGTAATAATTTTGGGAATAGCTTCCCCGAATGTCGATCTCGAGGGAATTCAGGTTGGGTATCGTGATAGCATCGCAGAAACAATGTTACTAAGAGTTAAACGAAACAACAAAGGAGGTTGGTTTTCGATTCCTAATGCTAACAAAACAAAAAGATATCTAAGGCGGGTCGTAAGTACCGCTTCGCTTGGTGGATGGAACTAGTGAAGGCCGCTATGTCATGCTTCGTGAGGCAAATGGAAGGAGAGCAAGCGGATGGAATGAACACACGTGAAGAGAGTGAGGGTCACAATCACCTCTTCAACTACCAACACTAGCCTTTGCTATAGTGGTTCTAGTGCGCTAGTTGAGTGGATATGAATGGAGGTGAATGCATCACAACTAATAATGAAGATGTAACTATCCCAAGCAAACTTCATTCTTAGATAAATAAAAGTAAGTTCAGGTTCATTACAAGTTTAAGAATACACTTCACTATGAGAAGAGGTAAAATAAACTGATAGGGGGAAAGCCTAGCCATGGTTCTTGGCCGGAATTGTCGGTTGTTAGTCCACTTCTTATCTTAGACCGTTGGTTGCGTCCGAAGGTAAATGGGTTGTCAATCCACTTATCTTCCCTCGTCTTCTTCCCTATCCTTCAATATTTTCTCCCTTTTGCCCAAATGAGTAGTACCGAAAGATCTTTGTTGCACATTGCTGGTGGCTAGAAACTCTCTGAAGGGTTAAAGATGGCTTCATATTGCCGGAGAAAGCTTCCCGGAGGGTGGATATTAGTGGAGAACCTATGGGGGTGAGAAACGGTGTGTCGCGCGCAGCAGGGGGTCGGAAAAATGACAGGCGTTGCTCTAATTCGTGGAGCACGGGTATAAATACTACAACAAAAAATCAGAGTGCAGGATCAGCGACGCACGAGTAGAGGTCGTACGCACTGGATCCCATGATCGTGCGATTAGCAATTGAAGAGCTCCAGAAAAATGGAATAAACACGCACGTGCAGTGGTGCACGAGCAGAGGTGGTGCGCAATATGTCCAATGATCGTGCGATTGCCCTAGACAGAACTTGTAAAAATGGAGAATAGTATACACGATTAGTGGCTCACCACCAGTGGTCGTGCGCTATAGATCCAATGATTGTGCGCAGTATTCCTGTACCGTTTGGGGATCGATGAACAGACCGCGCACGACCAGCGTTTGTGCGCAAAGGATTCCACTGACCGCGCGTGTGTGAAAACACATGATCTGAGGCCCTTAAGCGAAAAACATTCCCAAACATTCCTGGAACACACACGACCTTTGTAGCTACAACAAAAACAGAAGAGCCACCGAAAAGGGCATACCACATTCTCCAGACACAGAAAAACACCGAGTAGGAAAAAAGTATAAAAACTACAGAATCACACAGAAAACGGGCCAAAAGTGTACTGAATATGGAATGGACATAATAATAGATATGAATAATTATGGCTCTAAAGAGTAATGCATCAACTAGAAAACTAGCCCAGATCAATCCAAAAATATATACAACTTGGACTCATCAGTTCTTGGCATTAATGTACTTGGCCTACCTATCTTGAGCGTTTAATAGCTGTTCTCATATCAACCGTATCATTGAAGTAGCATCTTCAACGTCCCTTTGCTTGTACAACGTCGATTCTCCCATTTTTACCCAAGATATTGTTGTATGACACCTCCTTCCGTACAGAGACTCAAAAGGGGTCATCTGAATGTTGACTTGGTAGTTGTTATTATAAGCGAAATCAATCATGTAAAGATGGTCTTCCCACCTTTTCCTAAACTGCAACGCACACATACGAAACATTTCTTCTATTGTCCTGTTCACTCTTTTATTTTGACCATCTGTTTGTAGGTGAAAATCCATGCTGAAATGAAACTTGGTACCAAACAACTAATGAATGAGCCTCCAGTCATTAAATGTGAACCGACCATCTCGGTCACTTACTATGCTCTGGGGTGATAATACGGTTTGCAGTCAATTTTATTAGGATATTTTCGTGGTTTTAAAGCAAATCATGTCTTGTAAAGTACTTGTTTTGATTCCCCTTTGTATATATTTTTGTCGCTAATGCATTTTTTCTGCTTTTTGCAGGTTTTCACGGCTTTCAGCCGAATTTTGCTGTGACACGCCCCAAGGTCACGCCCTACCCGGGCGTGTACCTAGGGCGTATAACCCAGAGGAATGAAGCAATTGGTCCGAAACTGCATTCCGTGGAAAATTCGTGTACAAGCCCTCGGTCACGCCCGTGTCACACCCGACACGAGCGTGTACCAGAGGCGTGTCCCCAGGTTTCGAGGAATCGCCACAGCGTGCTCGTTTTTCCCGCTCCACCGTCGCACCGAAAGTGTCACGCCCCAGGGTCACGGCTGACCCGGGCGTGACATATGGGCGTGTACTTCAACAATTCCGCCCGTCACCTCCAGCATTCAATTTCAGCTCAACAAAGTCACGCCGCAAAGAACACGCCCCAGGGTCACGCCCTACCAGGGCGTGACTTGTGGGCGTGCACCGCAACAACTCCATCAGAATTCAATTCCAGCCCGAAAAAGTCGCACCGAATGTGTCACGCCCCAGGGTCACGCCCTACCCGGGCGTGACAGGGGGGCGTGACCCGACCCGAAAAATTCTATAAATAGAGCCCAACTCCAGGGGTTCAGGGACACTTTTTATATTGAGAGGGGAGGTTCTGTCCTTTTTATTTCTGAACTTTTTTAAGAATGTCTTTTCATTTTTAGTTCGTAGCTTTAGCTTTATGCTTTCCCTGTATTAGGTCCTAGCTTCGTTCTGTAGTATAATGTTAATGATAGTGTAGTTTACCTTTCCATGCACTTGTAATCTCTAGTTTTCAAGTTGTAAGATCCCCGTTTCCATTAATAAAAAGTGTTGTTTTCTTATTCATTCCTGCTCTATTTTCATTATTTCTCTTCTACTCATCCCCCCTCTTCTACCTCACCATGATTAACTAATCCTCGATGTACTCGATCTTGATGATCCGAGGTTTGAGTGATTAGGTTATGATGCTTTGAATCTTACCATTTCGTTTTAGGGTTTAGCCTTGAATTACTCTTGATTTATCAAAGCTTGGAGGTATATCATCGATATATACTCTCCACCTTTGCTTTCATTCTGGGCTAGCCGAGAGGCCGAAAGTTTGAAATGAGCACTCAAGAGTAAAGGGAGTTGTTCGCACCCCTCGAGAGAGGCAGACGTTCAAATCTCCCGGATTGGAGTAAAATCCATTAGAGGGGTTCACCGCGTAAAGCGAGTTTTAGGCCTCCGATTTAGGCGAAAGTCGGTCGGACCTTCCTAAACTCAGTTAGGCACGGATTTCGAGAGAAGCGTGTCAATATTCATGGAACCTCCATGGTCAAGGACCTTTACCCTAATTATCTTAGGTTTGTTTATCGTATTTTTCTAACCACTCTTGCCGAGGTGATTTCTGATCGAGTGCATTTTCCCCTTATCGTTACTAAGCTTAAGTTTAATCGCTCTTTTAGCTCTCTTTATCTTTTTATGCAAGTAGCTCTATTTCATTGCAAGTAGTTCTCCTCCTTTAGTACGCTTAGCTTTCTTCTAAAAAACCTTTTTTCCGTCGATAAAATAATAGATTTCGTGTGAGTAAGCTTACTCAACTGTTCCCGGATTTTAATACGACACTTGTTTCCCCTAGCTGCATTTCGATAGGTATACTTGCCTTGTTGAATTGTTAGTTTGGTTATTTTCTCCTTGCAGATATCTAAGAGACAATCAAGTTTTGGGCGCCGTTGCCGGGGAAGCAACGCTCGTTGATAAATTGAAAACGCGAATATATTAATTTTATCACTTCTCTTTCTCAGCCTCCTTCTTAAATTTTTTCCACCTACTCACTTGAGTTAAATGGCTGGATTTTGTTAAGTATGCGTATTTCTAATTTTTCCGCCTACTCACTTGAGTTAATTGGCTGGATTTATTTCAAGCAAGTGAGCGTATTTTTATTTTTCCTCCTACTCACTTGAGTTAATTGGCAGGCTTTATTTCATTAGAGTGTGTTTACTTTCTATAGAGTGGGTGTGTTTTAATTTTCTATCGAGTGCGTGAGTGTAGCTTTTATTTTCCGCCTACTCGTTTAGAGTTAAATGGCTGGATTTTAATTACCGCCTACTTAATAGAAACCCACATCACAAATTTTTCTACACCACCTAACTCTCTAGAAAAGGGCAAGGTGGCTCTAAATGCCACTATCTTGTCTAGTACCTTGCGAACCCTTCACTGGGTAGCCCTTGGGAAGTTCGGGAGTTAAAACATAAAAAATCTATTTCAAAACAATTTTCGAACTTCATTAGCTCTTTTATTTTCTAGTCTTTCTTCTCCTCTCTTCTTCTAGTGTATGACCCGCGGAAGTCTGTCGGTTACTTTGGACCTGGACCACGAAATTGAGCGTACTATTCGGAGAAGATCGCGATTTCAAGGCCCTACTACCCAAGTGCCGGTTGAGGATTCCGAGTCATTTTCTACCTTAAGAATGGCAGAACCAAACGTGGAGGAAGTCGTGCAAAGGCCTATGTCCTATTATGCACGACCGAATCTCGAGGGTACAGAATCTAGTATAGTTCGCCCTGCAATAGCAAATAATAATTTCGAACTGAAGCCTAGCATAATTCAAATGGTGTAGCAGTATGTGCAATTTGACGGGCTTCAAGATGAAGATCCGAACGCACACCTAGCCAGCTTTCTTGAGATTTGTGACACCTTCAAGATAAATGGTATCACAAATTATGTTATTAGGCTAAGATTATTTCCTTTCTCTCTTAGAATTAAGGCTAAGCAGTGGCTGAACACCCTTCCTAAAAATAGCATAACTACTTGGATGCAATTAACTGAAAAATTTTTGGCCAAGTATTTTCCGTCTGCTAAAACTGTAAAACTTAGGAATGACATTTCTGCATTTGGACAAATAGACTCTGAGACCCTTTACGAAACCTGGGAAAGATTTAAAGAATTATTAAGACGATGCACACATCACGCTCTGCCTGTATGGTTGCAGGTGCAGACGTTTTATAATGGGCTAAATCAAAGCACAAAGCAAATGATAGACGCAGCTTCTGGCGGTACTTTAAACCATAAGACCCCGGAAGCAGCTCTTGAGCTGTTTGAAGACATGGCCATGAACACTTACCAGTGGAATGTGCCTAGGTCCCGCCCAAACAAACCTGCAGGTCTCTTTGAAGTGGACAACGTCTCCCAACTCGCACTGCAAGTCGAAATATTAAGCAAACAAATTACGGAGATGACTGCTACCTCCGCCCCTCAGGTATGGGAATCTGCAATGCCTCTCGCCGAACATTTGGATTATGTAAATAATATGCCTAGAACTGCTTTTAATAATTTTTCTGCTGCAAATTTTCATCCTCCTGGTTTTAATTTTCCGAATAGTTATAATCCTGCGTTAAGAAATCATCCGAAGTTTTCGTGGAGCAATCCATCGAATGCTGTGCGCCCGCCACTGCAAAGTGATTTTTCTGCACCACCACCACCTCCTCAAAGTTTTCCAAAACCTCCAAATTTGGAGGAAATGTTTTCGAAATACATGAATGCTAATGACGCTACGATTAGAACCTTAACTGGAAGTGTTAAAAACTTAGAAAACCAGGTAGGACAGCTCGCTAAAATGATTTCTGAGCGACCCGTAGGGTATCTTCCTTCCAATACCGAGCCCAACCCGAGAGAGCAAGCGAAAGCTATAACTCTTCGGAGTGGGAAGAAAGTTCCTGGTATGGTAAGTGAAGAACTCGAGGCAAGCTCCGCTCCCATTTTAAAAAATGAAAGCTCCGTTCCCGTTTTAAAAATTCCACCCTCTGCCGAAGAAATTATCACCCCTATCTTAGAAAAAGAACTCACTCCACCACCCAACTTTAAAAATAATCCATCCCCGCCATACCCTTCCGAACTTAATAAACAATGACAGGATGATCAATACACCCTTTTTTTAGAAATGTTTAAACAAATCCACATAAATCTGTCTTTCCACGAAGTCATATCCCAGATGCCGAAGTACGCAAAATACCTTAAGGACCTCCTAACTAACAAGAAGAAGTTAGAGAACCTTTCGCATGTCACGTTAAATGTCGAATGCTCGGCGGTTTTGACAAACAGATTACCAAAGAAAATCAGTGACCCGGGTAGTTTCTCTATCCCGTGTGTCTTTGGTGATCTCTTTGTCAAACACGCTTTAGCCGACCTAGGTGCGAGTATTAATCTTATGCCCTTCTCGTTGTTTAAAAAGTTAGGAATTGGTAGTCTCAACCCCACACGCATGACTATCCAGCTCGACGACAGATCAGTTAAATACCCGTTAGGAATAGTTTAGGACGTCCTAGTCAAAGTTGACATGTTCATCTTCCCGATGGACTTTGTCATTTTAGACATCGAAGAAGACGTCGAGGTTCCCCTGATCCTTGGCCGACCCTTCCTTGCCACCTCCCGAGCTATCATTGATGTAAGCAATGGTAAGCTCTTCCTTCGAGTGGGCGACGATGAGGTAACTTTCTCTATCACCCCCTCGATGAAGAACACACTAGCTAATGTTGACTCCTGTTTTTTCATGGATACCGTAAGTGAAGAATCCTTCTCTCCCACCTCTGATTTTGAAAAAGAATTTTCCAATTTTTGTTCCTCTCCTACTCTTCCAACTGAATCTCTACACCTAAGTGAAGAATCCTCCACCCGCTTTTCTGATTTTGAAAAAGAATTTTTTTATTTCTGTTCCTTTTCTATTTTTCCAACTGAATCGCTGCACGAAGCCGCCATGGCCGCTAGCAACAACCCTTTTAATTTTACATATAAAAAAGTGTACGAGGACATAGTTTTTGAAAAAGAACAAATTTCCAAAACCTCGTATGATGACCCCCCTACCTTAGAACTGAAAGAACTACCAGAGCACCTTCAATACACTTTCTAAAAAAAGGACTCCAAGCTGCCTGTCATAGTTTTGGCCTACCTCACGGATGCACAAAAGGATAAACTTCTTTCAGTTTTACAAAAGCATCGCCAAGCTATTGCTTGACAGATATCTGATATCAAGGGCATAAGCCCATCTTTCTGCACTCACAAAATCTTAATGGAAGATAATTCACGTAACTCTATACAACCTCAGCGCCGTGTAAACCCAAGCATGAAAGACGTAGTTAAGGGCGAGGTTATGAAATTATTAGATGCAGGAATTATCTATCCTATATCCGACAATAAGTGGGTTAGCCCAGTACATGTAGTACCAAAAAAGGGAGGGATAATGGTCGTAAGTAATGAAAATAAAGAATTAATCCCGACTCGGACGGTGACCGGATGGCGAATGTGTATAGATTACCGTAAGTTGAATGACGCCACCCGCAAGGATCACTTCCCCTTGCCGTTCATTGATCAAATTTTAGAACGACTTTCCGGACATAGCTTTTATTGTTTTCTCGATGGCCTCTCGGGGTATCTTCAAATCCCCATCTCCCCCGAGGACCAGGAGAAAACTACGTTTACTTGTCCCTTCGGCACCTTCGCCTACCGAAGAATGCCGTTTGGATTGTGCAATGCTCCAGCTACATTCCAACGATGTATGCTCGCCATCTTTGACAAGTACGTAGAAAGCATTATGGAAGTTTTCAAAGATGATTTCTCCGTGTTCGGGAATTCCTTCGATAGTTGCTTAGAGAACCTTGAAAAAGTCTTAGAGCGATGCGAAGAAACTAACCTCGCCCTAAATTGGGAAAAATGTCATTTTATGGTGAGGGAAGGGTTAGTTTTGGGACATAAAATTTCTGAAAGTGGTATTGAAGTAGACGTTTCGAAAATAGAAGTTATCGAGAATCCGCCGCCACCTACGAACATAAAAGCTATAAGAAGTTTCCTGGGTCATGCGGGTTTCTACCGCCGCTTCATAAAGGACTTTTCCAAAATCACCAAGCCCCTTACCCATCTCTTAGAAAAAGATGCCCCATTCATCTTTGATGACCTCTGTCTAGCTGCCTTCAATTTTATAAAAGAAATATTAGTTAATGCCCCAATCATGATAGCTCCGGTGTGAGATCTTCCATTTGAGATAAAGTGTGATGCGAGTAGTTTTGCGGTGGGAGCCGTACTAGGTCAACGTATTTTCAAAAACTTCCACCCCATTTATTACGCTAGTAAAACACTCACATCTGCACAGGAAAATTACACCACAACCGAGAAGGAGCTATTAGCTATAGTATTCGCTTTTGACAAATTTCGCCCTTATATTACTCTTTCGAAAATTATTATTTTTACGGACCACTCGGCCCTCAAATATCTTCTCTCTAAAATGGATGCCAAGCCTCGCTTGATTCACTGGGTCTTACTCCTCTAGGAGTTTGACTTAGAGATTCGTGATAAGCGAGGTGCCGAGAACTTGGCCGCCTACCACCTTTCGCGCCTAGACAACCCGTTTATAGAACAATTAGACGAAAATTCTTTTCATTACTATTTCCCTGATTAGAAGCTGTTCATAATTAACACATCTACTTCTCCTTGGTTTGCCCGCATCGCCAACTATCTAGTGGCCCGTGTGCTCCCAAAAAGTTTTCATCTCAGCAAAAGAAGAAATTCTTTTCTGAGCTGAAGAACTACTTTTGGGAGGACCTGCATCTTTTTAAAGTCTGTGCAGACCAAGTGATCAGGATGTGTGTTTCCTTTGATGAAGGATTAGATATTATTAAACATTTACATGAAGGACCGACAGGTGGGCACTATCAAGCTGCTCGCACCGCTCACAAAGTGTTAAGCGTAGGTTTTTACTGGCCTACCCTGTTTAAAGACGCGCATGCCTTTGTAAGTAGGTGTGATAGTTGCCAACGGTCGGGGAATATTTCGAATAAAAATGAAATGCCACAAAATTATTTCCCAGAGTGCGAAGTTTTCGACCTCTAGGGGATTGATTTTGTCGGCCCTTTTCCTTCTAGCTTCGGGAATAAGTACATTTTAGTTGTCGTTGATTATGTTTCGCGTTGGGCCGAATCCCAAGCTCTTCCTACGAATGACGCCCGAGTCGTAGTTAATTTCCTAAAAAAATTATTTTCTCGATTCGGTACGCCGCGCGCTATCGTTAGTGATAGGGGTTCCCATTTCTGTAACGCACAATTTTCAAAAATTCTAACTAAATATGGCGTTACTCATAAGCTTTCCACTGCATACCACCCCCAAACTAACGGACAAGTCGAAGTAGTGAATAGAGAAATAAAAAGAATTTTAGAAAAGACTGTTTCAACATCTAGAAAAGACTGGTCAGCCAAATTAGACGATGCTCTATGCGCCTACCGAACAGCATTCAAAACCGCCCTCGGATGTACGCCATATAGGTTGGTTTATGGAAAATCGTGTCATTTACCCGTAGAGTTAGAACACCGCACCTTTTGGGCCTTATGATTTTTAAACTTCGATCCCCACTCTGTCGGCGATTTTAGAAAATTTCAACTTAACGAACTCGACGAGTGGCGCTCTTACACTTATGAAAATAACAGACTTTATAAAGAGCAGACAAAACGTTTGCACGATCGACATCTTAGGCACCCAAAAATCTTTAAGCCGGGCGACCAAGTTCTTCTTTATAATTCTCGTTTACGTTTATTCCCGGGTAAATTAAAATCACGTTGGTCAGGGCCTTTTACTATTTTAGAAGTCTTTTGTTATGGTACTATTTTAATTTCCCACCCTGATAAGGGTACTTTCAAAGTGAATGGTCAGCGTCTTAAACTGTATTTCTGTGATGAAGTCAGTCTCAACCCTGTTAACTCTATCTTTCCGGTCCTGACATTTGATTAATCTGAACTTTCCTTTTCTTCAAAACTTTGACTTTTTTCGAACTTTATTTTTAAACAAAATTTGGGACAATCTTATTTTGATGCGTCGAGCTCAAACGACGCTTTAAACAAAGGGCGCTCTTGGGAGGCAACCCAAGTTATCTTTTTTGTTTTCTTTATTTTACACTTTTTGCCCCGAATGGTTCCGGCAAGCTGAAACTTCTGCGATCGCCTGGTCCAACGGTTCTGCTTCCATGACAAAGTCCGCCGGACGACGTTTCATGAAGATCCACAGCACAGGCATGGAGGAGCGACATCACTCAACTTGCCCTGCAAAATAAAACCGGGGAAGTACCTGTTTTTTCCATTCTGTCTTTCATTTCTATCCTTTACTTTTCTCTCGTTCTCCAACATCCTTCTCCATTGAGGACAATGTAGATTTTAAGCTTGGGGGAGGACTTCCTCCTTCTTTTTGTTTTGTAAATATCCAAAAAATCCAAAAAAAAAATATATATTTATATAGCTGCATTTTGGTATTTCAATAGTACCCCATTTTTATGTTTTGTTTTTCGCAAACTTCTTTATAAACAACGTAGTTACTTATAATTTTTCTAATCATTTTTTTAATCATATTTCACAAGTAAAATGTTGGTCATGCTGTGTTTCTAATTCACGGTAGCATGTTAAGGTAAAATATTTCTCTAAAACGTGCATTTCTATTATGATTTTTCGTTCTTTATTTTCTTTACTTTCTCTAAAAATTTATCATCCACTATTTTCGTTTTCGTCTTTAGATAATTTTTCTAAGAACAAATTTTGAATAACGTAGTAGATATGAATGATCCAAGTCACATATTATTTTTATTTTCAAGATAATTTCATCAATCTTCTTTTATTATCTCGAATTTGCTTTTTGAAATTTATCAACTCTATGTTTTAAATAAATTTAAAAAAAAACATGAAAATGATTTAGGACATTTTTGTTTACGTTTGAGCTCTCCTGCCAACCTAAAATCTTTTACCACTAGTTAGCCGCTTTTGAGGCTTTTTTCCAAATTCATTTGATAACTCCACACAGCATTTCATTTTCACCAAAGCCCAAATTTCTACCTATCTAATCACGCTAATTTTTTTGATAGGAAATTTTTTATTATCTTTGGAGAAATTGTTGAAAAAAGTGTACTCAAAAACAATGTATTGAAAAAAAAGAGAAAAAATGAATGAAAATAATAATACAAAAAAAGAGAGATAAATAATTATAAAGAAAAAATAAATAAATTTATTTATACATATTCTGTTTAAAATAAAATTTTTTTTTTGAAACTCGTTGTTTTGGTTTAGTGTGATTTTTAAGCCTCCATGTTTATATTTGAATTCCACTCCTATTCATATTCCTAAACCAAACGTTTCGGTCCTATTAAGTCCTTTTGATTCACGCCTTTTTTTTTATTTTATTTAACAACTAAGAAACGACGAAAAGTAAATCAGTTTTAGTTCTGGATTTAAAATTAGATTTTTGTTATTTAATTGATATAATTATAATGCGTTGCTTGAATCTAGTAATAACTCAATACGTTCTTTTCATTGTCATTGCCTTGCTCAAATCTATTTAAAGAATTTCGTCAAAATTCTGGATGATTTATTTTTATTAAGTAAAGTTTATAAAAGTTAAAACATATCTAAATAATTGTTTTAGATTTACGTTTTACATTCTCCCTGCCTAGAATTTCGCATAGTGCTTGTGTGAGTATGATTAAAACTTTTTGAATTAATCACTTTTTATGATTAGCTAGTCTTTATATCTTTGCTTGGGGACAAGCAAAACTTAAGCTTGGGGGAATTCGATAATACTGTTTGCAGTCAATTTTATTAGGATATTTTCGGGGTTTTAAAGCAAATCATGTCTTGTAAAGTACTTGTTTTGATTCCCCTTTGTATATATTTTTGTCGCTAATGCATTTTTTCTGCTTTTTGCAGGTTTTCACGGCTTTCAGCCGAATTTTGCTGTGACACGCCCCAAGGTCACGCCCTACCCGGGCATGTACCTAGGGCGTGTAACCCAGAGGAATGAAGCAATTGGTCCGAAACTGCATTCTGTGGAAACTTAGTGTACACACCCTCAGTCACGCCCATGTCACACCCAACACGGGCGTGTACCAGAGGCGTGTCCACAGGTTCCGAGGAATCGCCACAGCGCGCTCGTTTTTACTGCTCCACCGTCACACCGAAAGTGTCACGCCCCAGGGTCACGCCTGACCCGGGCGTGACATATGGGCGTGTACTTCAACAATTCCGCCCGTCACCTCCAGCATTCAATTTCAGCTCAACAAAGTTACGCCGCAAAGAACACGCCCCAGGGTCACGCCCTACCATGGCGTGACTTGTGGGCGTGTACCGCAATAACTCCGTCAGAATTCAATTCCAGCCCTGAAATGTCGCACCGAATGTGTCACACCCAAGGGTCACGCCCTACCCGGGCGTGACAGGGGGGCGTGACCCGACCCGAAAAATTCTATAAATAGAGCCCAACTCCAGGGGTTCAGGGACACTTTTCGAATTAAGAGGGGAGGTTCTGTCCTTTGTATTTCTGAACTTTTTTAAGCATGTCTTTTCATTTTTAGTTCGTAGCTTTAGCTTTATGCTTTCCCTGTATTAGCTCCTAGCTTCGATCTATAGTATAATGTTAATGATAGTGTAGTTTACCTTTCCATGCACTTGTAATCTCTAGTTTTCAAGTTGTAAGATCCCCGTTTCCATTAATAAAAAGTGTTGTTTTCTTTTTCATTCCTGCTCTGTTTTCATTATTTCTCTTCTACTCATCCCCCCCTCTTCTGCCACACCATGATTAACTAATCCTCCATGTACTCGATCTTGATGATCCGAGGTTTGAGTGATTAGGTTATGATGCTTTGAATCTTACCATTTCTTTTTAGGGTTTAGCCTTGAATTACTCTTGATTTATCACGGGTTGGAGGTATATCATCGATATATACTCTCCACCTTTGCTTTCATTCTGGGCTAGCCGAGAGGCAGAAAGTTTGAAATGAGCACTCAAGAGTAAAGGGAGTTGTTCGCACCCCTCGAGAGAGGCAAACGTTCAAATCTCCCGGATTGGAGTAAAATCCATTAGAGGGGTTCACAGTGTAAAGCGAGTTTTAGGCCTCCGATTTAGGCGAAAGTCGGTCGGACCTTCCTAAACTCAGTTAGGCACGGCCTTCGAGAGAAGCATGTCAATATTCATGGAACCTCCACGGTCAAGGACCTTTACCCTAATTAGCATAGGTCTGTTTATCGTATTTTTCTAACCACTCTTGCCGAGGTGATTTCTGATCGAGTCCATTTTCCCCTTATCGTTTCTTTTCTAACCACTCAACTGTTCCCGGATTTTAATACGACGCTTGTGTCCCCTAGCTGCATTTCGATAAGTATACTTGCCTTGTTGAATTGTTAGTTTGGTTATTTTCTCCTTGCATATATCTAAGAGACAATCATGGGGCATGCCGTGCAATCGGACTATGCTGTCCACATAAAGATTCGCCAGCTTCTCCACTGAATCACCCTTCCTATTGGGTATAAAATGTGACACCTTCATTAAACGATCATTGAATATCCAATGACATCATTCCCCATGTGCGATCACGACAAACCATGCACGAAATGCATGGAAATGTCATCAAATTTCCACTGTCGTATAGGCATAGAATTCAGGAATATGCCAGGTTTCTGGCATTCAGCCTTCACCAAGGCACATGTTTGACATTTCGCCATATACCAAGCTATGTATTTCCTCAAACCTGTCCACCAAAATGATTTCTTCATGTCCTTGAACATCTTCGTTCTCCCGGGATGAATCTAGTAGTTTGTAAAGTGCGCTTCGTACATCAATTCCTCCTGTAACTTCCCCATATTGGGAACGCATAATCGACTACTTTTCCACAAAAGGCCATCATCGATAGAGAACAGGCCGTTAGACCAATCAATGGCTTCCTCCCAGTGACGTTTCAAGCTCATGTCCAACTACAAAGCCTGTCGAATCCTGTCTGCGAGATCGTACTGAACCTCTGTCCAACTCAAACATGTGTTTATACTAGATCCCTTGTGAACACAAGCGATCTCCAAGTCCTCCAAGTCCTGAATAACCCGCTCATCGTGCATCTGCAACTAGTTGGCCCGAGCAGGAGTCCTACGACTCAGAGCATCTGCCACGCTATTCCCCTTCCCAGGAATATAATGAATATTATAGGTGTAGTCCCCAAGGAACTCCAACCACCTACGTTGACGCATGTTCAGGTCCTTCTGATCAAACAAATGCTTCAGGATCTTGTGATCTGAATATATATCGACCTTTACCCAGTTCAGATAATGCTTACAAAGTTTGAGAGCAAATACCACGGCCGCCAACTTCAAATCATGTACCGGGTAGTTCCTCTCATGGACGTTTAACTGACGTGATCCATAGGCTATCACCGACCCGTATTGAAGCAGGACACAGCCTAACCCACTCCCAGAGGCGTCACTATAAACCTCAAAGCAATTAGAACCACAAGCCGAATGTAAGACAAGTGTCGTGGTCAAATGACACTTTAGTCCTTTGAGATGAGAGTTTGGTCCGGGATTTGGAGGCATTAGAGATAACTTGCGTCGACAAGCAGTCTAGTGCCGAGGCAAAATTGTTTTGGACAGAGGTGCAGTATGACCTAGCTGATAGAGGTAGGTGGGATTTGGTTCAGGATAGCAGCATGAAGAAGATCTTATATGAATCTTTAGATTAGTCAAATTCCCAATTTGTTGTTGAGGATGGACTGCTAAAGAGGGACGGTCGCCGATGCGTTCCTAGTGCGGATAATGTTCGGGAGAAGTTGATGTATGAGGCTCATCATACCATGTACTCAATCCACCCGGGGAGCAAGAAGATGTATAAGGACATGAAGAAGTTATTCTGGTAGCCAAGATTAATGAAGGATGTAGCACTTTACGTGGCCAAGTGCCAAATTTGTGCCTTGGTGAAGGCAGAGTGCCAGAAGCCTGGAGGTTTCTTGAAATCCTTGCATATCCAGGAGTAGAAATTCGACGACATTTATTTGGATTTTGTGCATTGTTTGCCAAAGTCGCAGAGGGGAAACGACGCCATCTGGGTGGCTGTGGATAGATTGACAAAGGTATCGTATTTCATTCCGAATAATAAGGAAGTTCAGGTGGAAAAGTTAGCCAAACTCTATGTAGATAATATTGTTCGATTGCATGGTCTGCCCCGTATTATTATTAGTGACTGAGATGTACGCTTCACGTCGAAGGACTGGAGGCTGGTGCATAGTCTGTTGGGAACTAAGCTGTGTTTCAGCACAGCCTTTCACCCTCAGACGGAGGCTCAGACCGAGAGGGTCAACAGGACGATGGAGGACATGCTTCGCATGTGGGTCCTGTATTTTGGAAAGCGGTGGGAAGATCACCTGTACATGGTGGAGTTTGCATATAACAATAGCTATCAGGCAAGTATTGATTTCGCGCCCTTCGAGGCCTTATATGGGAGAAAGTGTCGTACGCCATTGTCTTGGTTGGATACAGGTGAGTCGAAGTTATACAAACGTCATGCGGTGGAAGACGCCACTTCAATGATATGTACAAGTCAGGAAATGTTGAAGATCGCTCAGGACAGGCAGGCAAAATATTGTAACGCCAAGCATAAGAACGTAGAGCTTGGTGTTGGTGACTGGGTGTATTTGAAAATCGAGCCGTTCAACGGTGTCTCGCGGGTTCGACGCTTGAAGAAGTTGAGTCCGAGATACCTTGGACCGTTTGAAATTCTGAAGCGTGTTGGCGAAGCAGCGTATCGATTGAGGCTGTCAGTGGAGTTGAGTGGACTACATGATGTGTTCCAAGTTTCAGTATTGCGGAAGGCGGTGTAAGAGCCTTCATAGGTCATTGCGGTCGATCAAGTGCCGATTGAATATGGGTTGATGGAAGAGGTCAAACCAGTACGCATTGAATACTTTGAGGTCAAACGACTCCGCAATAAGGAAATCCGAATGGTTAAATTCCGTTTGGATAACTGCAGACGTGTTGAGATTTCTTGGTGGCGAGAGCAGACTATGATTGAAGAATACCCCAAGTTATTCCCCTCAGGTAACATTTAAATTTTTACGTACCTTTACATAATTTCGGGACGAAATTATTTAAGTGGGGGAGATTTTTAACGCCCCAAAAATCGTAATCGAGCTGGTCGCGCCCTAAGAATATTTTTTTGGTGCTTGTATAGGGGTACACGGCCTAGGATATGGGCGTGTCCAAGGCCGTATCGTTCTCTATGTTGGCCGGATGTGTACAGAAAAGGACACGGCAGGGAACACGGCTTTGAACTGTGGTGACACGGGCGTGTCAGGGGTGACACGGGCGTGTGAGTACCCGTATCCCTACCCGTGTTCACTAAGGGTCGTGACGGTTGGCATGGTGGTTACTAGTAACACGCCCTTAGGTCACGGGCGTGTCGTGACCCAACACGGGCATGTCAGGTTGAGACACGGCCGTATCTT
Organism: Platanthera guangdongensis; assembly: GCA_039583875.1. Lineage (NCBI taxonomy): Eukaryota > Viridiplantae > Streptophyta > Magnoliopsida > Asparagales > Orchidaceae > Platanthera > Platanthera guangdongensis. The sequence continues at coordinate 161,135,993 of CM077152.1, read as the reverse complement.
GGCCCGTTTCCTCTTCCGTGCTCGACGATCGTGTCTGGATCGAGGCACATGGCCTGGGACACAGCAGTGTGCGAAGACGTGTTCGGCCCAGGTTTGATGATTTTTGGGCAGATCTGAGCCGTTCGTTTTCTTCAATTAAGATCTGACAGCCCAGATGTGTCCCTACTTTGTTAAGGCCGGGAATGGAGGTTTAGTTCCTCATTCTCTCTTAACCTTTCTCTTACTAAGGAGTTAGTGAGCGGAGAGATCAAGGAGGAAGAAAGAGGAGGATTCCGGCCACCGGCGGAGCATCGGAGAACCGGTTTGAGAACCGAGATCGGATCTGCGGAGGTAATTCCATTTCGAAGCCTTCTATCTGTATAGATTTTCATGGCGAAAAATCGTACTATAAGGGTAACGATTCTCTACTACAGCATGTGAATCTCTCCTTCTTTTGCATAAGGTAACCCTCTCCCACGAGTGTGCAGTCAGTGTACGGTGTTCCTTGGGGTTTACGGGAATAGTCCCCCTTGTGTTGCAGATTCCGAAATCGAAGTACGTACATATGCATTGTGTGTGAAGCCTACCTGCACGTGTTGGTTTGGATCGGTGATGTTGCATTTTGTATGGTTTTCTGGAGAAGACTCCGTGTTTTGTGTTTTTGGTTTTCTACGCAGTAGATTGCAGCATGGATCCTTGGGGATTAACCCCAAGGCGCACCCAGAAAACTAGGCGGAAATATAGTTCTGCTAAATTGGTGGTCGGCGAGCCAGCCTTTAACATATCTGGGTTAAGTGATGTTTGGATTTGTTACGGGATCCGAGAGAAGCTTGGCCCACACGTAAGTCTTAAAGTGACTAGGCATAGTGAGCAACGAGCAAGTGGAATCAGACCTGGGCTTTGTGGTTCGGTGCTAGAGACCCATAGAGGGACTGGACGTTGGCATAGTCGGGATCCTTAGACGATGGTGAGAAAAGCTAAAATGCTCACAATGTTGCCATACTGGGGATGGTGGTGAAGCCACGGAATTGATCAGATTCACCGTTAATGTGCCCTGAGTGCACGGGGTCTTTGGTCATGCGATCCTGCACCTTTGGCGAAGTATGTTTGTACTCTATTGTTTAGCTGGTCTAATGAAATGCAGGGAAGGAGCACCGCTGTCCCGAGTAAGTGGCGGGCTCGTTATAATTTGGTCGGCTTTGGCTGACCGTTACTTTGTTTGCCACCGTGCGGTGGAATGTTGCTTGCAGGTGCTGCAGAGTCAAGTACCAAATAGCGGCTGAAGCCCATGTTGCTAAGCTGGCCCTCGAAGGCCAAAGCGAATTGCTATTTTACTTTTGTCATGTGTGGCCGGCCTGCGAGCCGATGTACGTAAAACAATACATTGTTAAGTGAAACTCTTGTAAAGACATAATGCCAAGTACTTTCATTGTATTTGTTGTTTCATTCCTATAGTAGTTTGTCGACATTCTTGATAGTTGGTATTCAACTATAGGTTCTTGACAACTGTTTAAAAGCTTCCGCTAGAATGCTCTGTGTTCGGGCGAGTAGTCGTAGTTGGAATGTTTTGATATTCTTAAGTAACTCTTCCGACTGTCCGTAGTATATGACGTTGGGTTCCAGCTAGACCTTCTGTTATATGTCATATGATGGATGGGGGTGTTACACTACATCACACGTGCACTTGACTAACCATGTACCCATGATTCGAGAATAGCTAAGGGCAAGTTCTTAGCCACCGAGAAAGATAATCATTCCTCTCGGCTCGAGCAATACGAGGCTATCGATGTCGACACACATCCTTACGCTACCGTTTGATTCACACCGTATTCGAAGTACAGGATTAGAATAAACAAGATCTATGCCAATAGAAATAATATACGCTATGAGCATAAAAAAATCTAATTCTACACGTAATCCTAAATGAGATGAGAGCACTCGATTAGGAGCACTACTGGAGTCAACATTTTACTTCGCCTCGCAACCCTAGGCCAGCGCCAAAATTTTCAAAATCGCACACTAGTGATGATAAAACTCACGACGTGCGCCTGTTCAAGCACGCGTTCAAATGTGATGTAGTTGTATGAAATTCCTTTCATTAAAGACATCTAATGAAAATATACATCGAGTATGATAATGATTTAATGCACGTGCGTGAGTACCCAGCATAACTCTCCCGACCAGACAGCCTAAACATCCGAACACCACAATGTGTTCGTGAAATTAAAAAGCAAGTAAGGAGAAGGGTTTACCCAATGCTCAAAAATGAGAATACTAGAAGATTGGCGTTAATTTTTGTTGAAAATCCACGGCCTGAATGAACTTCACCTGCAAAAGAAAAATCCTCCATGCACAACAATCATATTATAGAATATGCTAAAAAAACAAAAACAAAATAATGGGTTGTCTCCAAGAAGCCACTTTTCTTTACCGTCCTTAAGATGTACCAAATACCTGAAATAGCAGTTTTATGTAGACTTCAAGTGCATAAGCGCAGTATAAAACGATAAAGTCTAAAATTTCACAAACAACATTATGCAGAAATTATACTACAAAAGAGGGGGGGGGGGCGGAGATACTTCACATCTCAGCTAAAAAGATGACTTGTGATAGATCCCACCAGACAGGAAAGATAAGGGAGAAGAGAAAGCTTTAGGGACCAGGGAAGACGAATCTCCCCTACCCCTAGCCTCTTCCTTCTCACACCGGTGGGCAAAATCCAGCACCTTGCGCCTTCGCAGTTCTTTTTTTTTTGCAATTCCACGGATGGAGATCGCCATGGCGGTACAACCACTCCATCCAATTCAGAGGTAGCTTTAGCTTTTCCATCGGGAGGCATCCTTTCCTCACCCGCGGCGGGTGATAGATCATCCCAGGTCACTGTTTTACAGTTTTGCATACATCATTTGATTCATTATAGGTTTTTGATTCTATTTCATGCACGCCTTCAGCAATCGTGCTCTGCTCCTTAGTCTCACCAACATTCCTTTCACTACGCTCACTACCCTTCTCATTCGCTATTTGCTGAACTCCAAGCAACTCTGCTTTGATTTCCCCTTTCTGCAGCACACCTGTCTCAACAATACTAGGCAAACCGTCACATAACACAACATTCAAATCCTACAATTTTCTGGGCTCGTTCGGAATCATAGGGGGAATGGATGGAGACAAAGGCGAATCAACCTCAAATGCCAAGGTGATGCCACTCGCATTAAACTACAATGTCGCCTCACTAGCTTTCAGGAAGGGGACCCCTAAGATGGGTTTTGAGGAATTACCCATTTGTCCCAGCACCTGGAAGTAGGTGATGACCGCAGCCCCATTCAATATCACTTCCACCTAGATTATCTCACCGTCGGTCTTCCCTACCGACACGTCGACCAGCACTAGTGAATTCCGAACATTCGACTCGATATTTAAATTAAATTTTTCAACATCTTGCAAAACAAGAATGTTGTAAGAAGATCTGGAATTGCATAGGCCCACTGTCTCTACCTCATTTATTTCACACGTAACAACAACATTATTTTTAATATATTCATCCGTCTCTCCAACACACTTCCCTTGCTCATGGGGATTGTTTTCCTTATCGCTCGGGACGGCGCCGTGAGTATGCTCAGAAAACACCGGGGCCAGTTGCCCCAGCTTCGTCTCCAAGTTTCTCATGGAGGCGGTCTGAGTAGCCATGTTGGATTGGGCCATCTCCATGAATTTTTCCATCATCTCTTCTAATGCACTCTTTAGCGACCCATGCTCAATCTAATTATAACACGATTGCAACGATCACGGCTGGCTATTAGAATCTTGAGCATCAAACTGATGTTGGCCACCCTGCCACCTTTGACCGGGAGCATATTGGTTCCAGGAGAAATTCAGATGATTTATCGCATTCGGGTTATAAGCATTGTTATAAGGAGAAGCGCGGTTCTGATTATTTAAAAAGTTCATAATCTCACCAGCAGATATACTTGAGGGATCAGCAAAAGATTCTGCAGTCGGGCACTCATATGTATGATGGTCGAGGTTTCCACAACCTTTGCGTGAAATAGCCATCATCTGAGCTAGAGGAGGGGTCGATCTGGTCAACAACATCCTTCCATCCTTAGTCTGATGGCTGACATAAGCTTGTGGTTGTACCGCATTTATCTCGAACAAATTTCTTGTACCCCTAGGTGCGTTTTTTCCAGCAGTCCAATATGTGCTATGAGAAACGGTGTCACGAAGGAGCTGCAAAGCCTCATCGGGAGTCAGATTCATGATAGTGCCTCCAGCCACTGTGTCGATCATGGCCTTGTAATTAGGCTCAACAGCAAAATAAAATATTTCAACCAAATTGCACAGCTCACAGTCGTGCTGGGGGAATCGACGTAGCAAATCAACAAATCTCTCCCAGGCCTCAAATAATGTTTCCTGGTCCATTTGCCGGAAGGTGGCTATCTCCCTACGGGCATTCACTATTTTGTCCATCGTTGGAACTTGGCAAAGAACTTCGATGAAAGTGCTTCACACGTAGTCGCATTCCTGGGAGCGATAGTGTGGAGCCAGGTTTTTTCCTTGTCCCTTAGAAAAAAAAATTGAACAAGCTTAGCTTCACCATGTCGTCTGTAATCCCGGCATAGCGGAAGGTGCCATAAATCTCCGAGAATTCCGCCAGATGGAGCTGCGGATCCTCACTTGGCAGGATCGTAAACTACCTGTTATTGCGGATCATGTTGAGGATGTCGGGCTTTATCTCGAAGTGGTGGTTCACGATGGTAGGGCCGAAATCAGGGCAAACACATCCGTTGTATGGGTCATGAAGTAACGCTTTGTCCTAATGCGTGGTCGAACCACCTCCTCGTCCTCACCAACCGGTTCACCAAGGATATTTCATTCTTGACCAAAATCTTCCATTGTTTCTCTTTCTTCGGCAATAACAGCATGCCGGCGGGCTCGCCTCGCTCGTTCGGTTTCAAGATCAACTTCAAGATCTTCACCTCTTTCCCTGGGGTTTGGATCTGTCATAAAACACGCAAAAACTGATCAAAATACCAAAAACATTTGCAATAACTTTTCCGATAGAAACAATACACACAAATATTGCACTCCCTGGCAACGGCGCCAAAAACTTGATGCAATCTAGGCAAGAGCACCGATTGTCGTCAAGTAATAAACTAGGGTGTTATCCTCAGAGTATCGAATCTCTCAAGAAGTGCAGATTGGGAGTGTGATCTTCCACGTTATAATGTTATTGCAAACACAACAAAGGATGGGGGAGTTTTCAAAAAACTAAAATTAATCACGCGGGTCTCCTTCACCGCTTTGCAAGGGTGTAATACTCCGATGAGTATTATGGTGTGCGGTCGTAACCGTTGACGGTCAAAAACACCTCTTCTCCAGGAGCTAGCTAAGGAAGTAAAGCCCAAACTAAGAACTACAACAACAACGATAGTAATAAACCATCATGAACATTGTTAAGAGTTCCTAGCAAGTTTACCAAACATCCAAAGCTTAGAAACAACATCCAAATCAGATGAAAAAGGAGATTTACAACCCAACAAGTGAACGCTAGCTACGATTCTCGTCCAGAGTCGAAGTTTGTCGGTCTTCGTCCTGTCTCGATCGGTGGTTGACGTTCGAGGAGGCTTGAAGTGATGTCACGTACTTCAAAGGCATTTCCCCGTCTTCTTGATGATCCATGAAGCCATGAAGTCACCAGAAAGCTCTTCAATGGTGGCGAGAAAGATCTCCAAATACTCCTCTTGAGATGGAGATGCGAGACTAATGGAAGTTCTTCGCTTGCTGTGAAGTTCAGAGGTAGAACGGTGGTCGGAAGAGATCTCTAAGCAGGAGAGAGGAAAAAGTGGTTGGAGGAATGTTTTCCCGCCCATAGGAGCTGTTGGGTACATTGATTAAATGTACCTGATTTGAAGAAGCCTCACCCAACTCAATGATATACATCATAATGTATTTGATGTATGTTGAGTTTACTTGTGCAGGTTAAGTAATTACTGGACTGAAGCAAAAAGTTTCTAAGTCCATGTGTCGACACCCAGAGAGAAAGTGTCGACACTTAAGAAAGTTTGTGTCGACACCCAGACAAGCAGTGTCGACACTTGGAGTCATTGTGCCGACACCTGGGATGCAGAGTCGACACCAGACAGAAAGTGTCGACACTTAGAGCTGTGTCGACACTCAGTGAAGAAAAGTGCAGAGAAGCAGTGTCGACACAAGGAGCTGTGTCGACACCCAGTGAAGCTGTGCCTACACCAGAAAGTGTCAACACTTGAAGCTGTGTCGACACACAGCAAAAGTCTGCAGAGACTAAGTTAAAGTGTCGACACCAAGAACAATGTGTCGACACACAACAAGAAGAGTCAGCACTTGAAGAAAGTGTCGACAGCAAGAACAAAGTGTCGACACTCAACAGAAGAGTCAACACATGAAGTAAGTGTCGACACCTAGAACAATGTGTCGACACTCAGCTGAAGACTCTACACTTGAAGAAAGTGTCGACACATGGAGCTGTGTCGACACTTAGCAAAGAACAGAATTATTAACAAAATATTCTAAGTACAAGTGTCGACACTAAGGGAATGTGTCGACACTCAGCTGAAGTCTCAACAGAAGAATCATGTGTCGACACAAGGAGCTGTGTCGACACTCAGCAAGTATCAACATAGAAGATTATGTGTCGACACCAAGAAGCAGTGTCGACACTTGACAGATTCAACACAAGAAATTGTGTCGACACGAAGGAGATGTGTCGACACTTAGAAGAATTCAGCTAAAGATAGAAGATCAAGTACTTGTGTCGACACTCAATTTCAGTGTCGACACATGCAGAAGAATCTGTGTCGAGACTTGGTATCTACAATACAAGGAGTTGTGTCGACACCTTGTAGACTTGTGTCGACACTTACACAATTGGTGTCGATACTTGGTCTATAAGTGTCGACACTTAAAGACAGAAAGTCTCGACACTTTCAGACAGTTAGAGATTTTCAAGAATTGACTGTATGACTTGACAGCTGCCGTTCCAGCCGGTCTACAGCAACTGTCAGAAATGTCAGAAGTTAGTTATGGACCGGACCAGCCGGTTACCATGAAGAAGGTCTATAAATAGACTCATTCAGTTTACAGAAGAGTTGTTGGAAAAAGGTTGTTCAGATTATTGTTCAACAAGTTATTGAAGTGGTACACTTAGTATCAAATCAAGAAGATCTAGCTGTCCAAGTGCAGATCTAAGAAGTTGGAGAGAGAGGGCTCCATCCAAGAAATCAGCCTCTGGAACTAGGCTGAGAAGAAGGGTTCAGATTCATTCTGAATTCTAAGTGGCAGAGGTCAAGGATCAACTGCAGAAGGAGACAATCTTATTCAGTTCTATTTTCAAGAAGCTTTGGAAAAAGCTAAGTCAGATTGAATTCAGCCGAGTTCTTCCAAGAACTCATCAAGAAACTCCCAACTCCCCTCTCTTATTTCTGAGTTGTTGAGTTAATATTTGTAAAATCATTTTTAACTTGTAGGATCCATTGGATCTGAGTGAATTGTAAGCCTATAATTATAAAGGCTGAGGGTAGGGCATTTGGCCTGAGTGTAGGAGATTGTTATCTCTAAGTGTAGGCCTTGTTGGCTGAGTGTAGGCCTGGGTGGCTGAGTGTAGGCCTTTGTGGCTGAGTGTAGGCTTTGGGATAAAGCTGAGTTGTACGGTCTTGGGCCTGAGGTGTAGGAACCAATTTGGGTTCTGAGACAGTGGAGAAGTTTGGCCGAATCTAGTACACTGCTAGATAGGTGAAGAGGGAAAGTGGATGTACTCATATCTTGGGGAACCACTATAAACCACTGTGTCTGCTGTGTTGTGATGTGATTGTGCTGTGTATGCTGTGAATGCTTTGTGATTGCTGTGCAAAAGTTAGAAATCTGTGATAATTAACTGTTTGCTGCCATTAAAGTTTAAAACGGATTAGGTCACCTATTCACCCCCCCCCCCTCTAGGTGTTTAGGTACCATATCCTTCAAGTGGTATCAGAGGGAGGTTCCTCAAAAAGGACTAACAGTCTGAGGAGATCCTGTTTGGCAGATTCAGTGTAAGTCAAAATACAGATTCAAGAAAATCAAGAAACATGGGTTCTTCTGAAAATCACAAGGAATTGTGTTCCATGAAATTACCCATATGTAGGAAAGAGATCTTTGGGATCTGGAAGGAAAGAGTAAGACTATTTATGGAAGCCTCAGACCCTAGAATCTACATCACAGTAAAGGAAGGGCCTTATGTGCCCATGAAGATTTCACTTTTAGATGCAAATCAGAGAACTCCAAAGGATTTCTCAGAAATGACTAAGGATGAGATTGTCCTAGCCACTATGGACAAGAGGGCACAAAACATTATAGTGAGTGTCATAGATGATGCAACATTTCAGAATCTTATACACTGTAAGACAGCCAAAGAGATGTGGGACACTCTTATAGTGTATATAGAAGGATCTGAAGAAGTTAGACAAGATAGAAAATCCTTGCTAAATCAGGAATATGAGAGTTTTAGACAAGAAAAAGGTGATAGCATAACTGAGTGCTATAAGAAGTTCTACAGAATAGTGAATGAACTCATGTCTTATGGAAGAGAGTTCAGTAACTATGAACTAAATGACAAGTTCTTAAGGTTCCTAACCAAAGATTGGGACACCAAGATCTGTGCCAAAAGAGAAATGGCTAAGTTGGGAGAAATTCCTCCTCCTACACTGTTTGGCAAGTTGTTGTCATATGAGATGCAGTTGACAGTGAGGAAAGAGGAGGAGAAATCAACAAGAACTGAACACAAGGATAGAACTGTTGCTTTCAAGACAGAAGTCCCCAGAAAGTGCAGGAATAAGTCATTAACTCCACCTCCAGAGGTAGTTGAATCAGAATCAGATGAGTCAGTCAGCACAAAGACTGAGAGCAATGAAAGTGATGAAGACTTTGTTGCCTTCACTAGACACTTTCAGAAATTCTTGAAGAAGAAACAGTGGAGGTCAAGACCTTCTACTTCAAAGGGAAAGGAAGACTTTTATCAGGAGAAAAAGCCATCAAAGAAAGACAGGAAGAGGACAAAGTCAAGCAAGGCAACTGGTTCAAAGATAGTGTGCTATTGCTGTAATAGACAGGGACATGTTATTGCAGACTGTCCTGAAAAGAGGAAGGAATCTGGTGACAGGAAAAAGGCTCACTTCAAAGGCAAGAAAGAAAAGTCTTTTGTTGCCAAGAAGGAGAAGACTCTATCAGATATTTCTTCTTCAGAAACTGAGTCTGAGGCTGAGGCCTACATAGGGTTGTTTGCTGAAGAAGAAGAGGAAGAATTTATGCATATTATGGAGTCTATTTATGAACAAGAAGACTGTCAGTGCCAAGGACTGATGGCATTGACTGAGAGTGACAAAATCCTGGAGCAGCCAGGACCTAGTAAGGTACAAAGTTCAACTCTAAGTTCAGTTTCTTGTTCTACTACAGAATCAGATTCATCTTCATCAAGTGATGGAAGTGTATCTGAGTCTGAGGAAGATATTCATCAGCTTATAGATGAATATAAGGTGCTGTTGCAAGCTTACAAGAAAAGCAAGTCCCTAGCCAAAAGTCAGGCAAAGGAAATTGCTGATCTTAGAGCTGCTGCAATAGATTCTGAGAAGCAATTTGATCAAAAGCTTAATGAGATAGCCAGGTTGAAACACATTACAGTGATTCAGATGGGGACTATCACTTTTAAGAATGATCAAATCAAGTGTCTGGAGATCAATCTTCAGAAAGAGAGAGAGCTTGTTGCTAGGTTTTCTAAACCTAAATCAGTGTTACCCTTGATTGATGAATTTGTTCATCATAAAGGCAAGGCTGGATTGGGTTTCATTAGACCTGCAAGGGCAAAGCCCGAACATTCAACAAGTCTGCTGTAGATAAGACAGCAAAGGTTGTACCTAAGCAAAGGTACGATAAGTTTGAATGTTGGTGCTGTGGCAAGGTTGGCCACTTTGCAGTGGACTGTTGGCACAATGCTAGTGCCAAAGTGAGTACCAAACTACCTATTGGAAAGCCAGTAGGTAGCTTTGTAAGATTGCAAACTAACAAGTACCAAGGACCCAAGAATACTTTGGGTTCTAAGGTTCATTAATTTATTTTGCAGGTGAGTCCAAGTGGCCATACCCCAACATGGTACTTGGACAGTGGATGTTCCAGACATATGACTGGAACTAGAGGATTACTAAAGGACTACATTCCAATAAAAGATGGTCCAAAAGTCACCTTTGGTGGTTCTGAAAAAGGAATCATCAAAGGGTTTGGTAACATTTCTACACACTTGGTTACCATTACTCAAGTGGCTTATGTTAAAGGGTTGAAACACAACCTAATAAGTATAAGTCAGTTAAGTGATGTAGGGTATGACATCTCATTTGTTAAAAATGGTTGTCATATCAAGAGGTCAAGTGATCAAGAGATCATTTTGACAGGTTATAGGAAAAGAAATGTCTACTGCCTAGACATTATGATTGAGAACAATGGTTCTCCAGTTTGTCTTGTAGCTGATGAGACAGTCTCTCATTGTGTTAAATGGCACAAGAGGCTAGCCCATCTTAACTACAAGACTATTAGCAAACTCTTTAGCAAAGATTTAGTGAAGAATGGTCCTCAAGTTAAGTGTGTTAAAGATGGTATTTGCTCAGCTTGTCAAAAGGGCAAGCAGACTAAATCCACCTTTAGAAGCATAGAGAACAAAGATGCTATGAGGTGTTTATACCTCTTGCATATGAATCTCTTTGGTCCAATGTCAGTTCACAACTTAGGTAGGAAGGTCTATACCTTTGTAGTTGTAGATGACTACTCAAGGTTTTCCTGGGTGTTCTTCTTAAGACAGAAATCTGAAACACCTAGTGTCTTCTATAGCTTTGTCAAGCAAATTCAGAATGAACTAAATAGTACAGTGGTCAAGATTAGAAGTGATCATGGTATTGAATTTCAGTCTGATCGCATGACAAAACTATGTGAAGACTTTGGGATATTTCAAGAATTCTCCTCACCTAGAACACCTCAGCAAAATGGCATTGCTGAGTGGAAGAATAGAACCTTGATAGAGGCTGGTAGGACCCTACTAAGTGATACATCACTGCCAGAATATTTCTGGGCTGAAGCAGTTAACACTGCATGCCATGTTATAAATAGGGCTACCATCACTAAAAGGGTTAACAAGACCCCCTATGAAGTTGTGAAAGGCAGGAAACCAAACCTATCCTATTTTAGGATCTTTGGTTGCAAATGCTTCATACTTAACAATGGGAAGTCTTACTTGACTAAGTTTGCCGCCAAGTCCCAAGAGGGAATTTTTGTTGGGTACAGCAATAACAGTAAGGCTTATAGAGTATACAACTTGACTACACAAGTTGTAGAAGAATCTGTGCATGTAGTTTTTGATGAGACTATACTTATTAATAATGAGTTGTCTAGTAGTGTATGCAGCCCCACAGGTTTAACAAAGAAAATGGACAAGCTAACTATAGAAGAAGTACCTGCTGCAAGACAGCAAGTAGAAGACAGTAGCTGTTGTCCAGGGGGAGAACTACATGTGCCAGTTGCTGAAGAAATACAAGGAGTACAGCATGATGGAGATGCTGAAGTGGTTCAACCAGAAGTAAGGATGCCTCCAGCCAACAAGCATCTAAGAGATCATCCAGTAGAGCAGATCATTGGAGATCCAAGACAAGGAGTACAAACCAGGAGCAGATACATGAATGCAGCAATCTACTCCAGTTTCCTGTCACAAGTTGAACCTAAGAAGTTTGAAGAAGCAATACAAGATCCACAATGGACTGAAGCAATGCAAGAAGAGCTTAATCAGTTCAAGAGGTGCAAGGTTTGGGAACTTATTCCTAAACCTAAAGACCACAATATAATAGGAACTAAGTGGATCTACAGGAATAAGATGGATGAACAAGGGGTCATCATTAAGAATATAGCTAGACTGGTTGCTAAAGGATATATGCAAGAAGAAGGTATTGATTTTGATCAAACCTTTGCTCCAGTAGCCAGACTGGAAGCCATAACGATGTTCTTGGCCTATGCAACCTATCAAGGATTCAAGGTCTACCAAATGGATGTCAAGTCAGCATTCCTAAACGGTAATCTTAAGGAAGAAGCCTATGTGGAACAGCCTTCAGGTTTTGTTGATCCAACTCTACCTCATCATGTCTATAGACTTAGGAAAGCTTTATATGGGTTAAAGCAAGCCCCTAGGGCTTGGTATGAAACCCTATCTAGTTTCCTCATTGAGAACAAGTTCTCAAGGGAGAAAATAGATAAGACTCTATTCCTTAGGGAATCTAGAGGCAAAGTAATACTAGTCCAAATATATGTAGATGATATTATATTTGGGTCTACTGAAAGCAGCCTTTGCAAAAAGTTTGCAAAACTGATGCAAGGTCAGTTTGAGATGAGTAGTATGGGAGAGCTGAAGTTTTTCTTGGGTCTCCAAGTTAAACAGACTGAAAGTGGTTTATCCATATGTCAGTCCAAGTTCACCCTAGAACTCATAAGGAAGTATGGTATGGATTCATCCAGCACCATGAAGACTCCTATGGGGTCAAGTATGTCTCTTAGCAAGGATGATGCAGGGAAACCTGTAGATGAAACCTTGTATAGAGGGATAGTTGGCTCCCTAATATACTTGACTGCTAGTAGACCTGACATCATGTATGCTATATGTGTCTGTGCTAGGTATCAAGCCTGCCCTAAAGAGTCTCATTTGACAGCATTCAAAAGAATATTGAGATATCTAAAGGGCACTCCCTATCTAGGCCTCTGGTACCCTAGGAATGGAGATTTTGATCTAACAGGTTATTCAGATGCAGACTTTGCAGGATGCAAAGAGGATAGAAAGAGCACTATTGGAACCTGTCAATTCCTAGGTGGGAGACTAATTTCATGGAGTAGCAAAAAGCAAACCAGTGTGGCTATCTCCACTGCAGAGTCAGAGGATGTGGCTGCAGGAAGTTGCTGTGCTCAACTTCTGTGGATACAACATCAGCTAGAGGACTATGGATTTCAGGTAAGTAGAACTCCACTTTTCTGTGATTCTACAAGTGTTATTTCAATAGCTAATAACCTTGTATCTCATAGTAGAACTAAACATATTGAAATCAAATATCATTTTCTTAGGGAGCATGTAGAAAGAGAAGATATTTTATTAGAATATGTTAAAACTGATAATCAAGTAGCTGATATGTTTACTAAGCCCCTAGAAGAAGCTAAGTTCAATAGATTCAAAATTGAACTAGGAATGATAAACTTAGAGTAAGTTTACTGAATTGAAAATGGCTAAGTAAAAATGTGTCGACACATAGACAAGTCTATGTCGACACAGAATAGTGGTATCGACACTTCAGGAAAAAGGTGTCGACACATCCAGGATGTTGGTGTCGACACTTCAGAATGTTAGTGTCGACACATGTCAAGTAGGTGTCGACACATCCAAAGTGGTGTCGACACTTAAGTTTTACTCAGAATTTTCTAAGTAAAGTCTAGACAATGTGTCGAGTTATGTTGTGTCGACACATAACCAAGTGTCGACACATAAACTTTGTTGACTAAACTTGTGTCGACACATGTGTGTCGAGACATTATAAGTCAGTGTCGACACTTATTGCCAGTGTCGACACATTTTAAGTTAGCTGTCCCGCCTGTTCATCTTCAAAATCAGAAAGGTATAAATAGGGTTCTGTCTTTGTTTGTCGACACGCTTTCAAAGTTTCGAGACCAAAACTACTGTGTCGACACCTCTCTTTTCTAAAGACAAATTCTACAAACCCTAATGGCACCTAAGCTTGAGGAGAACGTTAACGAAGGATATGAGCTAGTGTGCGGCGCGTTCGACGATGCAGATCAAGAAATCAAGTCGGTCGTAACCCTAGTCGCCGATTCTGGACTAGAATATCTAGTGTCTGAACCAACTAAGATATGGAAGAAGGAGGTGCTTGAATTCCTTAATGGAGCTCAGATAGATGAATCTGGATACAAAATTAAATCCAGAGTTCATGGTGCAAGGGTTAAGGTATCCCCTAAAAGTCTGAGGAAGGTGCTCCAGCTACCAAAAACTCAAGATGGAGAAGAAGTTACTGCATCCAAGACCAGGGAAGCTCTAACCTGGTGTGGACTGGATCCTAAAATGAAGATTAGTTCTGTTTTTAACAGGAAAGGGATGAATAGCCAAGGCAAATTCCTCTCTGAGATAGTGGAAAAGGTCTTACTCAGTAAGCCAGGAGGGCATGACAGAGTGTCTGCCTCCATGTTCAATATAATGACAAGAATTATCTTCACTATAAGAACTGATTGGTCAGTTATAGTGTTTGACAAGATTAAGGAAAGTCTGAAGAAGCCCAATCGGGGCAGAATCTTAAGTCTCTACCTAGCTGGTACCATACCAGAGGTAATGAATACTGCTGCTGGCAGCCAGATAAATCATATGAGGAAGATGGATCTAAGGATCTTTTCTAGATGGGACAGGGTGTTGTCCAAGGAAATGCCAACCCCAGATAAGACAGTTACTGAGAAAGACACTCCTCCCAAAAAGAAAAGGAAGATAGTTCCAGTGGCACAAGAGTCCACTAGTAGTTCTGAAAGTGAAGAACAAGTTGTGTTCACTCCAGATGAGCAAGAGGAAGAGCCTGCAGTGAAATCTCCTGCTCCTCAAGAGGTTGCTGAGATCCAGGGGGAGCTAACTCAAGCTAGCCCCATCCCCAGGGATCAAAGTCAGGGGGAGCCACCAGTTGTAGATCAACCCACTACACTGGAAAGTGAACAAGCCACCTCCATCATACTAGAGGTACTCACTGACCTAAATACTTTAGAATATCTTATAGAAGATGCTGATTTCTCTGATGTTCCTCAGCAAACTCAGCTGCATAGTCAAGCTCCAGATGTTGTTATAGAAGACACATCTGCTATTCAAGTGATTCCTGATCCAGTGGTTGAAGAGCAAAGAATGTCTCCAGCTCCTTCACCACCAGAATACACCATGGAAGATTTATTTTTAAATCTAGACCAAGAAGATTTTGACATGAACAAAGATGCTACTGAAAAAGAAAATGCTGCTGCTGAGGGGGAGCAAATGCCCATTATGAAAGAGCCTATAAGGCAAGAAACTAAGAAGGCACCTGATGTGCAAGCTGCAAAGCCTCCAAGCCCTAAGGATAGTGTTGACATAGCCAGCTCCTCAGAATCTGAAGATGAGGAGGCTGCTAGGGCTAAGCAAAAGAAAATCTATATATTCAAGAGAAGAAGCCAAAGTTATAAAAAGGCTTTACAATCAGTTGCACCAAAGCCTATAGTTCAGCAAGCTCCATCAATAGATTATACTGCTTTGATGATTGCCCTGCAGATTAAATTGGATGAACAAAGAAAAGCCATAGAGGCTTATGTAGATGAAGGACAGAAATCCTTACAGTTTGATCTAGCACAAGATATAAAGTCTATAAGGTTTGAGATGAACCTTAATAAGAAAGAAATGGCTGAATGCTTTCACAAAGGTGGAAATGTAGTGGTGTACTTGGCAACCCACCAGGAGAAAATCAAAGCCCAAGTGGATGATATAGCATTGAAACAACGATATGTTCTAGAAAATCAGTTAAGAATAAATGACAACTTGACAGCTTCTCATAATGCTATAGTCACTGAATTGAAGAACAAGGCTGCTGAACCCTCTACTTCTACTGCTGCTAAAGCTGAATTTGATAAAGTATTTTAAGAAGAAATATCTGCTGTTAAGACTGCAATCCAAGCCTCCCAGAAAGCCATATCTGAACAACTTCAAAAGCTTAAACCATTCTTTAAAGAGGGAATCAGATACTTGGATAGTCAAATCAGATTTCAGAAAGATGATGTCAGAGATCATATGGCTAGAGAAGTCATAAAGGGGGAGAGAGTTTTAGTCAAAGCTAGCTCTGATCATGCCAAATGGATCTCTAATTCCATCAGAGCTACACTGGGCTATCCTCCACTCTGTGATGATGATAATGCTGCTGAATCTGGAATTCAAACTGCATATCTTGGAGGTGAGCAACCAGAGGTAGTTCAAGTGATCTATCCTCCATCAGATTTTGACATGGTGCAAGCTGATGTTCATCACATGTATAGCCCAACTGAAGGGAAGTCTAATGTTATTTTGGAAAAAGTGGTTCAACCTATTTCTGAAGCTCTGCAAGAGGCACTACAGAAAGAAGAGGAGACAAGGTTGTCTAAAAAGAGGTTTAGGGAACAAGCAGAACAAAGGCCAGACTTTGAACAGTGGAGCCCTACCTCTAGGAATATAATTTTAACTGCCTGGAAAGCTGCCAAGGATAACACTCATGACAGGAACAAGTGGTTCTCTGAAGTTGAATGGAGAAAGCATGAATCTAGACAAGAGGCCATTGTTCAATACAGAAGGAAGGCAAAGATGGGAAAGCTACCTCCTACAGCTCAGGAGCCTAGCAAGTACTTTCCAAAGCCATATCACTATTTTGAGAGGCAGAAGATCAAAGCTGAAGAGCTCAAAAAGAAAGATCTGAAAGACAAGAAGCCTGCTGATGCTGAAACTGTTGATGCCCCTGTCAAAGCTCAAGTTCAAGCTGGCACGGGAATAGTTATCAAGGAACCAGAACAGAAATAGATTAAGAATTTACTTGAAGATCATTTTGTAATCTTTTGAATGTAAAACATTTTTGTGAAACTACTGAAAATGTATAAGACAAATGTAAGAACAATATATGATCAATATATTTCATGTTTGTTCTGTGAATGTGTATATGTCTATTTCTTATTTGTTCTGTGTGATGTTTGTGTATACATGTGAAATTGATACATGTTATGTTTACCCTGCTTACATAATCCTGCTTGATATCATTTTGTAATTTTTATTATAAATGGTGTATATCATTGACTAAGGGTTATGACTTCTCCAAATAGGGGGAGATTGTTGGGTACATTGATTAAATGTACCTGATTTGAAGAAGCCTCACCCAACTCAATGATATACATCATAATGTATTTGATGTATGTTGAGTTTACTTGTGCAGGTTAAGTAATTACTGGAATAAAGCAAAAAGTTTCTAAGTCCATGTGTCGACACCTAGAGAGAAAGTGTCGACACTTAAGAAAGCTTGTGTCGACACCCAGACAAGCAGTGTCGACACTTGGAGTCATTGTGCCGACACCTGGGATACAGAGTCGACACCAGACAGAGAGTGTCGACACTTAGAGCTGTGTCGACACTCAGTGAAGAAAAGTGCAGAGAAGCAGTGTCGACACAAGGAGCTGTGTCGACACCCAGTGAAGCTGTGTCTACACCAGAAAGAGTCGACACTTGGAGCTGTGTCGACACACAGCAAAAGTCTGTAGAGACTAAGTTAAAGTGTCGACACCAAGAACAAGGTGTCGACACACAACAAGAAGAGTCAGCACTTGAAGAAAGTGTCGACAGCAAGAACAAAGTGTCGACACTCAACAGAAGAGTCAACACATGAAGTAAGTGTCGACACCTAGAACAATGTGTCGACACTCATCTGAAGACTCTACACTTGAAGAAAGTGTCGACACATGGAGCTGTGTCGACACTTAGCAAAGAACAGAATTATCAACAAAATATTCTAAGTACAAGTGTCGACACTAAGGGAATGTGTCGACACTCAGCTGAAGTCTCAACAGAAGAATCATGTGTCGACATAAGGAGCTGTGTCGACACTCAGCAAGTATCAACATAGAAGACTATGTGTCGACACCAAGAAGCAGTGTCGACACTTGACAGATTCAACACAAGAAGTTGTGTCGACACAAAGGAGATGTTTCGACACTTAGAAGAATTCAGCTAAAGATAGAATATCAAGTACTTGTGTCGACACTCAATTTCAGTGTCGATACATGCAGAAGAATCTGTGTCGAGACTTGGTATCTACAACACAAGGAGTTGTGTCGACACCTTGTAGACTTGTGTCGACACTTACACAATTGGTGTCGACACTTGGTCTATAAGTGTCGACACTTAAAGACAGAAAGTCTCGACACTTTCAGACAGTTAGAGATTTTCAAGAATTGACTGGATGACTTGACAGCTGCCGTTCCAGCCGGTCTACAGCAACTGTCAGAAATGTCAGAAGTTAGTTATGGACCGGACCAGCCGGTTACCATGAAGAAGGTCTATAAATAGACTCATTTAGTTTACAGAAGAGTTGTTGGAAAAAGGTTGTTCAGATTATTATTCAACAAGTTATTAAAGTGGTACACTTAGTATCAAATCAAGAAGATCTAGCTGTCCAAGTGCAGATCTAAGAAGTTGGAGAGAGAGGGCTCCATCCAAGAAATCAGCCTCTGGAACTAGGCTGAGAAGAAGGGTTCAGATTCATTCTGAATTCTAAGTGGCAGAGGTCAAGGATCAACTGCAGAAGGAGACAATCTTATTCAGTTCTATTTTCAAGAAGCTTTGGAAAAAGCTAAGTCAGATTGTATCCAGCCGAGTTCTTCTAAGAACTCATCAAGAAACTCTCAACTCCCCTCTCTTATTTCTGAGTTGTTGAGTTAATATTTGTAAAATCATTTTTAACTTGTAGGATCCATTGGATCTGAGTGAATTGTAAGCCTATAATTATAAAGGCTGAGGGTAGGTCATTTGGCCTGAGTGCAGGAGATTGTTATCTCTGAGTATAGGCCTTGTTTGCTGAGTGTAGGCCTGGGTGGCTGAGTGTAGGCCTTTGTGGCTGAGTGTAGGCTTTGGGATAAAGCTGAGTTGTAGGGCCTTGGGCCTGAGGTGTAGGAACCAATTTGGGTTTTGAGACAGTGGAGAAGTTTGGCCGAATCTAGTACACTGCTAGATAGGCGAAGGGGGAAAGTGGATGTACCCATATCTTGGGGAACCACTATAAACCACTGTGTCTGCTGTGTTGTGTTGTGATTGTGCTGTGTATGCTGTGAATGCTTTGTGATTGCTGTCTAAAAGTTAGAAATCTGTGATAATTAACTGTTTGCTGCCATTAAAGTTTAAAACGGATTAGGTCACCTATAAACCCCCCCCCCCCTCTAGGTGTTTAGGTACCATATCCTTCAGGAGCGGAAATGGCGGAATGTCCACTGCTCCAATCAACACCTAAACTTAAATACGAGGAGGTCACTATAATGGTCATGTATAGTTTGGCGCAGGACCGTGCGTTAACCGTGCGATATTAACTTCTAGTCTAAGATTGTGGAAGAAGATGAGTTGACCTGTGCGTTTTACTTGAGCATGGATGCTTCTGCCCGTGCGTGAAGGAAAACACACGAGTAACCACAGAGCGCTGAAATTCACGGTAAGCAGGTGGAATCGTGCATTTTACTTGCGCACTGGTACTTCTTCCCGTGCGTGATCAACTCACACGATAAACCACAGAGCGCTATAAAATAGGACAACAACAGGAAAATCGTGTGTCTCCTTCGCACATAGTTAAGAAGAAACCATGCCTGAAGAAATCCCACGGGTTGGTCATTCCTCCAGAGAAACCTACAAAAAATGCACGATTTGGTAGAAAGCATACGCTAAGGAATCGCACGATCGTGCGTTTTCCACAAGTCAGATTTCCTGCTTTGGGGGATAACTGACCACCTGCACAGCAAAAACTAAAGTTGTAGCAACAGCTCCCAGCATTAATATACACATAAAAATAACTAAAACCGCATAGGGAGTACCCCGGTACTTACCCCCGACATCCTGGTGCAATTGACAAACCAAGATGGGCCGAAATAGTGTACAATGGCTAAGTGAAGCTCAAATCAAATATACGACATTTCCTACCGAAATATTAGTGCACATGCAAGATAATAAGCACAGATGAGTCTGAAATATCCTATATAAATTGGACTCATCAGTCCACTTTCCCTCACCTTTCTAATAGCTTGTTAGACAAGGCCCATTGTACAAAACTCAGCTCCTAAGAGCTTACAACACAGATCCCACAGGATCTCTCAATCTCCTCCAAGACTTACAACTTAGCCACAAGCACCTACCTCAGAGCAAACTACTCATACATCTCAATTATCAGCATATCAACTACCTTAGACTAAATCAATAGTCCCACAGCTCAGGCTATGGAGTTTAGTCCTATTACTCAGAGAGTAACACTCTCCTACAACTTAGATCTGTTAAGCTCCTACCTCAGGCCAAATGCCCTACCTTAGGCACAAAAAATCTACACTTAGTCCACATAACGATCTTACAAACTCAGACTCAACATCCCTACACTTAGATCCACATAGGGATCCTACATTAGGCTTTATAAACCAGGCTTACAAC
The DNA here is from genome assembly GCA_039583875.1 of Platanthera guangdongensis. Classification (NCBI taxonomy): domain Eukaryota; kingdom Viridiplantae; phylum Streptophyta; class Magnoliopsida; order Asparagales; family Orchidaceae; genus Platanthera; species Platanthera guangdongensis. Next base: position 161,115,730 of record CM077152.1, on the reverse strand, counting down.
TCAGATCCAAACGGATCCTACAGGAAGAGAAGTTGATTGGTGTGGTTGATATGACACCAGAGAAATTTCTCTGTGTCTACCACGGGAGCTGAGTTAATAGCCCTAAATTCTTCACAGCAACAACAATAATATATTCAGTAAGAAGCTACCTGTGGTGAAGAAACTCATAAACTTGTTTCTAAACTTGCTGAAGAAGAATGAATATTTGACAGTTATTATGTTCTTCAATCAGCAAACCTGGACTTGTAAAACCCTGAAATCCATTCTCCTTCTTAATCAGATCCTAATCTGAACTTGTTATAGCAGAAGAAATTAGCCACAGAAACTTGAAAGAAATTTTAGATCGGCTGATTTTACTTCAAGCTTCAAGCTCGACAACAATGGCGAGGAAGAAGATGTTCAGCCGGAACATTACGAAATGAGAAAACCCTAAAGTTAAAGTTCCTTCAGTCCATCTTGTCCCTTTTATCTTCCGCCAATTAACGACTTCAAGAAGAAGTGTGACCACCTTTGGTTGATAGATGCACCCTACTTTAACGGAAGAAGACATACAGTAGGCCTCTGGCTCCTTTTATCATGTTTTGTAGCTTTCCTAAATCTAATTTGAACTTGGTTGACTTTGTTGACTTTGGCTGACGTCAGCATTTATGGACTTATCCAAATTCTCAAACTTAACTCCATGCGTTGAGTACGTTGAGTGAATGTCCGTCAATCAATGAATCTGGACTTAGTCAAATTCTCTACACCAACAGATGTTGAGTGCATTGAGTTAAATGGCTTCACTCAATGCCTCTGGACTTTGCCAAATTCTTCTACACTGCAAAGCGTTGAGTGCTTTGAGTGAATCTTCATCACTCAACACCCCCGGACATAGCTACAACTGTCTTTGTCTGCTAGGCATTGTGTGCATTGAGTGAAGCTTCATCACTCAACGCTTTTGTACTTAGCCACTTCTCTGAAGTCTTCTTACTTACGAAGGCTTTGAGTGTCTTAAGTGAGCTGTCATCACTCAATGCTTCTAAACTTACACGGATTTTTTGTCTATCTCTTCTTGATCTTTAACATCACTCAACGCTTTCATTTCTGGCGATGAGTGATCTGTTAAAATTCAACAAACCGCAGACGCCCCCTTGGATACCCTGCTGAAAACTCAACAAATTGAAGGAGAATACGCTCACTTATAATGTTGAAAGTTTTCCCGGATCGTGGAGTTAGCATGGGTTATCTCAACAAAGCAGTAACAACCAACAACACATGCAGCACAAGCTTCTTTATTGATCAAGAGCAAACTTCTTTACAAGGCGAGACATACATGGCGAGACATGCTTCACCAAAACCCAACACCGGGAGAGCAGAGACAGTTACAAAGACAAGAACAAAAAACAAGCCGCGCGGACTCAATCAACAGGCCGCCGACCTACTGCTGTGGAGTCCGCTCAGTCCGCCAGGTCGCCAGACCGCCACCCAAGCCGCGCGGACTCACCCCTTACTCCAATGCTTAGCTCTTCACCGCCGGTCTGCACGCCGCCAGACCGCACAAGCTGCATCACCGAATGGAACAGTCCGCCTGAAGCAGGCGACTTCCTGAACCCCGAACCAAGTCGCCAAAGAGAAGACTGCCTGGTCGCTATCCGCGACCTACTGTTTACCGCCTGTTGCTTAACCGCAGAGTCCGCACTGTCCCTGACCGCAATCAGAGCCAAGTTCTGGCTTTCCAGCGCTATCCGCACAACCTGCACAGCACAACCGGGTCAACTCTCTATCCGCGCGGACACAAAGTCCAGGACGCAGCAACTTACGCGAGCTCAATTACTGTTCACTTACTTCGGTCCAGGTTCCGTCTCTGTCTATCTTCCTGATGTGACATGGGTCCTATTTATAGGCACGACGATGAGTATGGTCACCGCCCTTCCCGATAGGATAACCGCCACAACCCGCAGCAAGAACATAGTGTGTCCGCCAGCCCGCGGACACACATTCCAGTCCGCCGCTCCGGTGCAGATAGCCAGTCCGCCCCAGCTTCTCCAAGGCCGGACTCCAATATCCAGTCCGCCTTGCCGCCAGAGACCAAGCCAGGACCACCACAGCCGGACTCCACAAAAGCCGTGTCCGCCATTCTGCGGACAAGGCATCAGCCCGCAAAACCCGAGCCCGCAGCCTCGCCATCAAGGCACCTGCCGGACTCAGCGGACACCCGGCTATCGTCCGCATATCCCAAGTCCATTACCTCATTGCCAAGGCACCTCCGGACTTAGCGGACACGCCAATCCAGTCCGCTAACAGCAGACTCCAGTCCGCAACTCCTGAGTCCATAACCTCATCACAAGGCTAAACCGGACTCAGCGGACTCCGGCTCCAGTCCGCACGCTCCTGCACAAGCAATTCTCCAGTCCGCATTTCCCCAAGCTAGCAAACAAGGCAACTGCACTTCTACTACGCTTGGCGGACTGAGAAACCAGCCCGGGCTCCACTGCGCGATCTCCCCAGACTGAGCCATCCTGGACTTGGTTCAATTCCCACCAAGTCCAGTCCGCTGGCCACAAGGGCCAGTCCGCATTTACTGGCGGACACTGGATCTAGCCCGCCATACCGGGCGACCTCCAGTTTCTGTCCGCGCTGACCGGCGGTCTCCGCGGCTTCCACTTGCCGCTTCACTAGAGCAAGACCAAGGCATCTGCCAAACCGGTCTGCCGAGCTCCAGTTCTTCAGTCCTCTTCAAGCCGGACTCCGCGGATAACATTCCTATCCGCCCGGTTACTTCCTGGGAGTAAACCGCCTGCTGAGCATACACTGGCCTGTCAGACCGCCGCTGCTGTCCGCGTAGTCCGCGCGAACAGACCTCCCAGGCCGCCATAGAGCAAACCGCCTGCAACATCCCTGCCGACCTAGCAGTCCGCCAACCCAGTCCGCGTAGTCCGCGCGGATAGGTTTCCCAAGCCTTCCATTCACCCACTTTCACTTCACAGAATTCAACACTCCCCCTTGAAGTGAGAAGTGGTGAATAACTCCAGCAGCTCCCGTAACCTTGCACCTGGTCCTTCCGATAGCATTTACGAAGAGATGTCCAAGACATAGTCCTCGCCCCGCATATCATGGACCATGAGGGAGCCCTCCAGCATCTCCCAAAAGGAGCCATGCTTCCCTCTGCCTTCTTCAGCTTCAACCTCCACTCATGCATCATAGGAGTATCACCAACTTCCTTGGACCCAGAAGCCCAAGCCTCGTTGCCTCTGAGAGAAGTCACCTCTTCAGACTTGGTGTCAACCACCTCCTTGATTCTAGTGGGGTCATCACAGCCAGAAGTCCCTTGCTCGACCTGAGGGCTAACAAGGAAACACGGGACCAAGTCCGCCGTGTTCCCTTCACTATATCGAGCTGGTGGCTTACTGATCCTCTTCGATCTCCGAAGAACCTGATCATGGCTAACCACCTCCGCTGCTTTTGAACCAGCTCCGTTCCTGGGCAAACCCGGGACAATGCTCCCTTTGTTCCCTGAACAAGACGCCTCCTTACTGGAACCAAAAGCATTTGGAGCAAAGCTCCACCTGCTACCTGAACCAGAAGACTCCCCTCTTGAACAAGAACAGCCTGGAACATCGCTCCCCTTGCTTCCTGAACCGGAAGCCTCAGCCTTCAAGCCAGAAGGTCCTGGAGCATCGCTCCCCCTTCTTCCCGACTCTGACGCCTTTGCCCCGGAGCTAGAACAACCTGGAGCACCTGGTGACTCAGGCAACTCCACTTCCTAAACAGCAGCCTCCTTCAGCCCACCATCTAACCTGCTTATCTCTAGCTCCACATAAGAGCTACCCCAATACGGCGTCAACTCATCAAAAACAATGTCTCTCGACACTATGAGTTTCTTCGTCGCAGGATCCATACACCTCCATCTTCTTCTCTGCTCATCATACCCAACAAAGACTAGCTTTGTTTTGAGAGCACCCGGAGAATGTATATAGCAGGTAGATCCAAACACCCGAAGGTGCTTCACTGAGGGCTTCACTCCGAACATTAGCTCATAAGGAGTCTTCATTATGATCGGACTAAGAGGCATCCGGTTGATGACATGAGCAGCACAGGCTATTCCCTCCGCCCAAAGAGCCTTCGGAACGCCTTTACTCCGAAGCCAACACTTGCAGGTCTCCGTTAACCAACGGATCATCCGAGCTGCAATACTACCCTGTTGTGAAGTATGTCCACAAGAAAGCTCCATCTGGATCCCTTGCTTCCTGCAAAAGCGTGAGAACTCGGTTGAGCCAAACTCACCACCGATACTTGTCCTCAACACCTTGATCCTCCGGCCGAGCTGGCCTTCGACAAGCTTCTTGAACTCCACAAACAAGCGTACCATGCTGGACTTCGTCTTCATAAAGTATACCCAAGTATACCCAGAATAGTCATCAACCAATATCAGCATGAACATGCTGCCTCCAAGACTGGCCGTGACGGTCGGTCCCACCAGAGCACAATGGACAACCGCCAATGGTGCATTACTCCTGGATTGTGCTTTGTCAACCATGAAGCGATAGGCTCCACTCTCCTGACAACCCGCACACCCCCGACCATCGCCATAGGATGACAATCTAGGCAAGCCTCTTACGAGTCTTCTCTCCGCCATTGCTTTCAGCTTGTCCATCCCTACATGCCCCAGTCTTTCATGCCAGATAGCAGCACTATCACTGGCATTCCTCCGATCAAATCCAGAACTAGTTGAAATCCCAACTACGTTCTTCTCCTTCCTCCCTACCTGAGCTACGTTCGCCGAGAGCAAGACAACCTTGCACTCCTTCCGAAGATGACCTTGCTGCTTGCATTTATAGCACCTTGGTCCTTCCTTCCTCTTCCTATCACGCCTAGGAGAAACACTCCTTTCTTCCTGATATGAAGTAGAGGGCCAACTTCAGCAGCAACCTCCTTCACCTTCTTCCTGAACAACCCATCAAGGGAAGTCCAGACCTCCGCAGCTGACCGACATCCACTGATGTGGTCCAAGAGCTCCGATGAGATCACCTGCTTGAGAATAGACTCCGCTTTCGCATTTGCCTCCTTCCAAGCTCTCATCGCCTCAGCATTGCCAGCAGTATCCTCTTGTCTTCCTGCTCCGCATACAACCTCCCAAAGGTCCTCGCCAAGAAGAAAGCTCTTCATACAGGACTGCCACCATTCACAGTTCGTCTCTGTAAGAAGATCAATACCAAGACAACTTGCATCCTCCACTGCCATGGTTCTACCACTGGTTTCCTCGACAGACGAGCAACTACTTCCATTGAGCACTGCTTGATCACTCCAACAACCTCCCTCTGATACCATGTTAAAATTCAACAAACCGCAGATGCCCCCTTGGATACCCTGCTGAAAACTCAACAAACCGAAGGAGAATACGCCCACTTATAATATTGAAAGTTTTCCCGGATCGTGGAGTTAGCAGGGGTTATCTCAACAAAGCAGTAACAACCAGCAACACATGCAGCACAAGCTTCTTTATTGATCAAGAGCAAACTTCTTTACAAGGCGAGACATACATGGCGAGACATGCTTCACCAAAACCCAACACCGGGAGAGCAGAGACAGTTACAAAGACAAGAACAAAAAACAAGCCGCGCGGACTCAATCAACAGACCGCTGACCTACTGCTGTAGAGTCCGCTCAGTCCGCCAGGTCGCCAGACCGCCACCCAAGCCGCGCGGACTCACCCCTTACTCCAATGCTTAGCTCTTCACCGCCGGTCTGCACGCCGCCACACCGCACAAGCTGCGTCACCGAATGGAACAGTCCGCCTGAAGCAGGCGACTTCCTGAACCCCGAACCAAGTCGCCAAAGAGAAGACCGCCTGGTCGCTATCCGCGACCTGCTGTTTACCGCCTGTTGCTTAACCGCAGAGTCCGCACTGTCCCTGACCGCAATCAGAGCCAAGTCCTGGCTTTCCAGCGCTATCCGCACAACCTGCACAGCACAACCGGGTCAACTCTCTATCCGCGCGGACACAAAGTTCAGGCCGCAGCAACTTACGCGAGCTCAATTGCTGTTCACTTACTTCGGTCCAGGTTCCGTCTCTGTCTATCTTCCTGATGTGACATGGGTCCTATTTATAGGCACGACGATGAGTATGGTCACCGCCCTTCCCGATAGGATAACCGCCATAACCCGCAGCAAGAACATAGTGTGTCCGCCAGCCCGCGGACACACATTCCAGTCCGCCGCTCCGGTGCAGATAGCCAGTCCGCCCCAGCTTCTCCAAGGCCGGACTCCAATATCCAGTCCGCCTTGCCGCCAGAGACCAAGCCAGGACCACCACAGCCGGACTCCACAAAAGCCGTGTCCGCCATTCTGCGGACAAGGCATCAGCCCGCAAAACCCGAGCCCGCAGCCTCGCCATCAAGGCACCTGTCGGACTCAGCGGACACCCGGCTATCGTCCGCATATCCCAAGTCCATTACCTTATTGCCAAGGCACCTCCAGACTTAGCGGACACGCCAATCCAGTCCGCTAACAGCAGACTCCAGTCCGCAACTCCTGAGTCCATAACCTCATCACAAGGCTAAACCGGACTCAGCGGACTCCGGCTCCAGTCCGCACGCTCCTGCACAAGCAATTCTCCAGTCCGCATTTCCCCAAGCTAGCAAACAAGGCAACTGCACTTCTACTACGCTTGGCGGACTGAGAAACCAGCCCGGGCTCCACTGCGCGATCTCCCCGGACTGAGCCATCCTGGACTTGGTTCAATTCCCACCAAGTCCAGTCCGCTGGCCACAAGGGCCAGTCCGCACTTACTGGCGGACACTGGATCTAGCCCGCCATACCGGGCGACCTCCAGTTTCTGTCCGCGCTGACCGGCGGTCTCCGCGGCTTCCACTTGCCGCTTCACTAGAGCAAGACCAAGGCATCTGCCAAACCGGTCTGCCGAGCTCCAGTTCTTCAGTCCGCTTCAAGCCGGACTCCGCGGATAACATTCCTATCCGCCCGGTTACTTCCTGGGAGTAAACCGCCTGCTGAGCATACACTGGCCTGTCAGACCGCCGCTGCTGTCCACGTAGTCCGCGCGAACAGACCGCCTAGGCCGCCACAGAGCAAACCGCCTGCAACATCCCTGCCGACCTAGCAGTCCGCCAACCCAGTCCGCGTAGTCCGCGCGGATAGGTTTCCCAAGCCTTCCATTCACCCACTTTCACTTCACAGAATTCAACATGATCTGTATTCACTAGACGATTCTGAACTTTGTCAGATTTCTGGATAGAATCTTCAACTTCTTGAGCTTGAGTCAACACTTCGTTCATCAGTCATTGAGTGTGTTGTCCTCACTCAATGCTCCTGGACTTAGTCGATTTTCCAGCTTACCAATGTTGAGGCTTTGACAGACTCAGCTATACACGATTCCTTTTGATACATGGCATTGAGTGAATTGCCTTCACTCAACGCATGTGGACTTATGCACAGAATTGCTTTATAGACTGCTCGGATTTGGCTATCGATACCTTACTCAGTTCTTTTTGGCATCTGGCATTGAGTGAACTGGCTTCACTCAACGCCTGTAGACTAGGCGATTTTCAGCCTTTCCAGCATCCTGCTTTGACATCTGGCCTTGAGTGAACTGACATCACTCAATCCTTGTCGACTTAAATTTTTGTCTCTCCACTTCTCTACCTTTTGACCACTTGTCACAACCACTGAGACAACCTATTTAAACTTGTTCCATTGAACATCCTACACATGATGAGCTTAACCAACATCAAATACCACTATGCTCCTAGGGTTGATGGTGATGCTTCTTCAAATAAAGTTTAGGGAACATTGAGGTCAATATTCCCAACATCAGCCATTTCCACCAGAATTTTAGGATGGAACGTCAGGGACCACATTTCACACTACCTCCAGTTCCAACATCATCAACAACCAGGAGCACCATTTAGGCAAGTATGTTATCAAGATAACCATCCGGGCCACATTCAGTGTTTTTTCCCGCAATTACGTGGATATGCTCCCCATGTTTTTCCACTGGTAGATCCAAGCGGATGAGGACAAGGTCGTGGTCAAGGACAAGGACCACGAGGTAGAAATCCCGGGCCACCTCGAGAGCAGTTGTTTTCTCTGGATATGGCACATGAGCGAAATCCTTAGGATGTGTTTGCAGGTATGTTGAGATTTGATCAATACATCTTAAACATTGGTCCTTAATTTACCTAAGATGCACTAGGAATCTAGCTTGAGTGTTTAAAATTGATACTTAGGCATCGTGATGGTTATTGGGAAACCAACCCATACCCTATTTGATATCGGCGACACCAACTTATTTGTATCAGTAGATTTTGTAAAAGATTTAATTGTCGTGCAACACTGGTGAATTGAATGACTATCAACCTGAACAGGTAATTGTACCTATCGAATTGCAGTACCAAGGTCATATTAAAAACTCAGGGCTGTCAATTACTATTACTCACGCTCCAACTATTATCATACCGTACGATTGTTGGGTGTTTTGAGATTTTTAAAATAAACAAAAAATAATATTAAAACAAAAACTTCAGATTCAAAAGATAGCATTCGATCAATGAATCACCATGAAAGAGATAAGAAGGATAAAAAAAATAAAGTTTTATAATTGAAAATCATTCTCGACCTTGGCGGATCTGAAAATAAGAAATAATCTCGCTAGAGCATTAAATCTCCTAACTTCTAGACGTTTTGACCGAAATATCTTTCCAAATAAAAATGCCTAAAGTTGCATTATCGAAGTGAACAACACTATTGGATTTGACTCCAATCCGGAGGATTTACGTCATCCTATCTCTACGATTGCGTGCAACTCCATCTTTCTTTGAGTGATCTTTCAAGTTAATGAGTCTCTCGACTACTATTAAATGAGATCAAATTGCCTACAACCGTATACCAGAAATACGGAGTCAACACGAGATAAATCAAAAAGGATCGAGAAAAAAGTTAGCAAAAATAAAACTAAGAAGCAAAGAAAAATCTCATCTCAATTCATGGATCCTCATGATCGAATGCTAAAGAAGATTAGCTACGCATATTCAAGAAGGAACCACAATAATATAGAGAAATTTCATTTTCATAGATTGAAAAAAAAGAAGAGTACACAATAATGATTGAAGAGACAATATTATATTACCAAGAAAAAGATTACTCTAATAAAAAGAACTTAACAACAAGAAAAGAAAAGAACTCTCTCTTGAACTATCCCTCTCACTTGCTCTCCAAATTTCCAACTCCCAATAGCATGAGGCAAGTGCTCCTTATATAGATGAGGGGGAAGGTTCTAGAGGGAGGTGGAGTTGAAGGGGCACAAGGGGGGCCGACCATACTTGGGTGGAGAATTACATGAATGAAATTAATGAGGGGGGAGAGGGGGGGAGAGAGGACAAGGTACACGACATGTTATTTAACGAAATGCAAATAGAAAAATTGGAAAATATGAATAAAAGAAGGGGGGTTGAATGAGTAATAAAAGAGGGGAGAAAAATATAAAAGGGGGGAGAGAGAGAGGAGGGAGCCAACCAAGCATTAAATTGAGAGCCATGCAAAGGTGGAGGGTTGGCTTTGAAGTGGGCTCGGGTTGTGTGGTGGGGCTTCATCAAGGGCTCAGGCTGAACTTGAGGGCCGGCTGCACCATGTGGGTTCGGGTTGCACTTGAAGGAGGGCCAGTTGCATCAAGGGCTCGGGCTATATTGGATCTTGAGCTAGCCGAAAGAGAGGGCTGCATGGCTCACGGGTTTGGACAGCACCAAGGAGGCTCGAACCTACAAAAATAAAATAAAACACAACATTAGTTATGTTTTATAACATATTAAAACAAGATCATCAAAAATAAGATATTAAAACGTAACAAACATAAAATACAAAAAAATATAATTAAACATAGGAATTTTTCATGCTAAATTAACCTAGAAAACGATGACTAAAACTAGTCATCGAATTCCCCCATGCTTAAGTATTTGCTTTCCATCAAGCAAATGGAATTGAAAACTAGGGAACATGAATAAAAGAAAATAAAGCAATTTTAAGTTTCATAGTTAAGAAAACCAAAATATGAAAAATAAAACTATCCTGATTTCTATGTTAACAACTAGTAGGGTGAGAAGTCCATAATAGAAAACTTGAAAATGGAGACCTAAAAATAACATTGGAACATAAGGAAGAATTACACATTTCTAAATTACTAAAACAAGGCATCCAAAATTTTAGGGGAATAAGAAAGACAAAAGTAGAGATTCTAAATATACGACACATTGAACGAGTTACTAGGTTGCTAGAATAACAATTACCCATAAATCACCTCAAGATAACCTCCAAAGAAATCCATCAATGATGGTGGCCATAGGCCTGTCCGTTCACACTCTCCACTACGTAGGTTTGTGTCACGTTCTAAAGATTAAAAGGAATTTTATAGGCGTAAAGACTTGGCTTGGGTAAATGGTTAGGAATAGAAAATCAAGGATAAAAATTACGGTTAAAACACACTAAACCAAGGATGAGCTTTAAATAAACATAAAAGCAAAAAATGAGAAATAACAAGTACGTCATTTTCTCCAATTCAAACTTAACAAAACACAAGGCCATACATTTTTTTTCTTTTCATATAATTGGCAAAAAATAAACTTTTTTTGTTTGATTTCACATTTTTGGATCATAATTTTTCTCTTTTCATAGGAGAGCTGCAAATGTAAGTTTATAATTTCCTTTTCATTTTTCAAAGATGATAACCGATCACAATAATAATATTTAAGTAAAGCTCAAAGTCTAGTGTAGAAATAGGAAGGGCATTTTGGCTTTGGTGAAAAATGAAAGGTGGAGCTAAACAAAGAAAAATGGAAAAAGACCCAAAGTTATTTTAGCAAAGGTGAAATATTTGGGTGGGCAAAAAGGTACAAACGGGCCAATGGGTGGCCTAAATCATTTCTAAAGTTCGTGAAAAACCGCGTAAATATTTTGAGAGTCGCAATAGACAAGTTCTAGACACCAAGAAAGAATTACCCGAAAATGAAAAAGTGATAACGTTATCTTGCAACCATTCATACATAATTAAACTGAATAAAAAGAAAAGTACAATTTGCTAACTTAAAACGTAAAAAAAACAGATGCCTATATTTAAGAACTAGAAAATAGTAAAACTAAGCTATGTTAAAATAATAGATTTAGAAAACCAATTCAAAGAAATTCTACTTAGAACTAAAGAACCGCAGGGGCATGCACACCACTAGATGAAACATAAAAATAAAGATAGAAAATAATATTTGATTTTGATTTTCAAATAGATTTTAGCAAAAAAATTTGGATTTTTGATTTTTTTGGGTTTTGTATTTTCTAGTTTTTTTGGATTTTTGATAAAGCTAAAGAAAAAGTAGTACTTCTAAGAGGCTTAATATAACTATAATAATTTTTTGTTTTTGTTTTCAAAAACTTTTTTGTTGTTTTTTTTGTTTTTTGTAAAAAACAAGAAAAAGAAAGATAGAAAATAAACGAAACCCTCCAGCGTGCTTAGATTTTTCATTGCCCTCAATGAAAAAAAATGAGAAAGAGAAGGAGAAGAGGGGGTATAGAAAATGCAGTAAAGTAAAAAAAAGAAAAAAAAGAACAAAACTACCCCGGGTTTGTGAGGCCGAAAGCGGATGTCGCTCCCCCATGCTTGTGCTTGAATTCACTTTATCACCAGCAGGTTTGACTTGATCCTTCTTGAAATCAGCAACGTTGGAGCGGCGATCACGAACTTGCACTTGTTTGGCCACCGGGAGGAAGAGCAAAATACAACAATAAAAGTAGAAAAATCCTTGGGCAGGCCCCCAAGAGTGTTCTTTATTTAACAATATAAAGTTCGAAATAATAATAACAGTTTGATAAAAATAAGAAGTCCAAAAAAGAGAGTTCCACATGAAAATAAACATTAAGAGACAAAATAAGATGCTCCTTTGCAGGAGACACCGAATCATTTGAAAAATACAACTTCAGTCTATGCCCATTAACTTTGAAGTCACCCTTGTCTGGGTGCGAGAGCAACACAGTTCCATACGAAAACATTTGCTTGATCGTAAACGGTCCTGACCATCGAGACTTAAGCTTTCTAGGGAAAAGACGTAAGCGCGAATTAAAAAGAATAACCTGATCGCCTGGTTTAAACGTTTTAGGGTGGCGCAAGTTCTTTTCTTGATAAAATTTTGTGCGTTCTTTATAAATTTTATTGTTCTCATAAGCGTTCGCACTCCACTCGTCGAGTTCATTTAACTGATTTTTTCTGTACTAACCGACCGATTGCGGATCGAAATTAAAAAACTTTAGTGCCCAGTACGCACGGTGTTCTACTTCTACCAGGAGATGACACGATTTGCCATAGAATAATTGGAAAGGAGTACAACAGATAGTTGTCTTGTATGCTGTCCGATATACCCAAAGAGCATCGTCTAACTTTAAGGACCAATATTTACGAGAAGTTGAAACGGTTTTTTCCAAAATTCTTTTAATTTCGCGATTGACTACCTCGAACTGACAGTTCGTTTGTGGATGATAAGCGGTGAATAGTTTATGAATAACGCCGTATTTAGTTAAAGCTTTAACGAGCTGAGCGTTGCGAAAATGACTTCCACTACCACTAACGATCGCTCGAGGAAAAACCAAAACGAGAAAATAATTTTTTTAGAGAAGAAACTACGACTCTAGCATCGTTTCTGGGTAAAGCTTGGGCCTCCGCCCACCTAGAAACATAATCTACGGCGACTAGAATATATTTATTACCTAAACTTGAGGTAAACGGGCCTACAAAGTGTAAGACCCCCCCACCCGGATCCCAAAACACGGCACGAAGGGGGAGTCTTATGCCCGGAACAGCCGCCTTGCGGTAGCATTAGCACACGGGCTAACCTGTACCACAAGACGCCTATTCCGCCGGCTACAACAATATCAATAATTCATGCCAACCCAATCGAATAAATAAGCACCCAGAAGTCAAAATCCACACTAAGTTATAATGTCCAAAACATCAATAAAGAGAAGCTAAACATGCTTCTACAAAATATCAGAGTACAGCTAATCATTGCCCAAACGGGCAACATCAGAGTAAGCAAAACACTAACATCAGTAACAGACGGTATCGACGGCACCGTCACATTAGGCCCTGTCGTCCTGGCCTGGCTGTCCTGCTGCGTAGTCTGCGGCTGCTCTACCTGCGGCGTGACCTCCTAAAAAGGAAGACGTAGCAACCGTTAGTCGAAACGACTAAGTGGTTTCACATCCGCTCCCCCGGCGACTCCTCGGCACCGGGCGGAGAAAAGGCACAAGAGTATAGTATATAACAAGTAAGCAAGTAAAGGAAGTACAAGCAGGTGGCAAGGTAATGTAAGAGTAACAACATCATATTCAGCATTTAAGTAAGAGCTACACTAAACTAGCAAGTATAAGTAACAGCAGGAAAGTAACTTAACTTATAAGAATGCCCATACAAACTTATAAGTTAAGGATCGGGTTACATAAAAGTAACTCATCGTATAAGAGTGCCCATACAAACTTATACGATGAGGATCTTGTGGTGCAATGATATGAAATGCTATGAATGCTATGCAATGACTCACCCATGCACACCCATGCAATTGCTATGTCGACACAGACTATAGTTCCCACTTTTCGAGCAGGTAGCTAACCTCTCAGGCATCAGCCGCCGTGGCCAGGCGGTGACAGTAGAACGGGCACTTCTACTACTAGGCGGGTATCACACTACTTCACCTAGGCCTCCGTACGCCTCAACGCTAAGATCACAACAGCGGAGCCCTGCGTACTATGGCCCAGCGGGGTCTTGGGTAGATGTGCACCAAGAACACAGCCCGAACTGGCCTTGCGTGACCCGGAAGGGGCCTCGGAAGAAAGCACGAGGACACAGCCCAACCGTTCACATGGCCGGAGGGGCCTCGGGACGTGAACACCGAGGACACAGCCCAAACCGACCAAGTCTAACTGCCAACTCCCGTCGGTGTGACGACTGGCGAGCCCGTAGACCTGCCACACTATCCTTAACCCGGGAATACGACACCGCGTGTCGACTCACACCACATGCAAACACCATATCAACACAACATGGAAGGGGCCTCGGAAGTTAACACGAGGGCACAGCCCAACCATCCGTCCGCACCCTATCTCAACACAACCAAAACAAGTGGCGGTCAACCCCGCACTTACATCCCTTCACAATACTACCCGTAGGGAGACAACGCTCTAAGTATTGGTCCACTAGACTCATTTCATTAATCAAACATATCCATGGCCATGATCTAATCATCTATATGACTCCCAAATGATGACAATGTAAAATAACGTAATGCACATATAAGATCTATCACATCTTCCTTTTTAGTAATATCATAGCTTAAACATGAAGTGCACCATATTCAATCTTTCAATTCCTACCAGTTCAATTCTTTTAAACAAGTTTGTTTCACAATTTGGTAATATGAAATACGATTAATAAGATACTTCAATCACACAACAAATGATTAATCATAAGGGTTCATCCAAGGCAAGTATCCTGCATTAATAATTTCACCGAATAAAATCCATTTTTCCATTAAGCCCAGAATTTTGGCGCAGGTTGAATCTGGTCAGCAACTTCGACCGGAGATTCCCGAGGCTGCAGGAATCCGGTGAAGTCGTGTAACCCCTCGATGGAAAGGTATTTCCATGGACTACATCTTTCATATTCAGATCTCAACCCAAATTTGACATTATCCTATTTGAAATCGGACTTGAAGTCCGCTGCGTACAGAACACAGTTTCTGCATGCAGGATTTATTAAACACCATTTTCGTTTGGATTTTCCCGTGGCTACAGACTTCACCGGAAGTCGTGCAATCACTCGTTGGAAAGGTATTTTCAAGGACTTCAACTTTCGTGTTTAGTCAAAAGCCCAGGTCTGAACATAACACACTTAAAAATGGTCACGAAGTTCGCTGCGCGCAGAATACAGATTCTGCACGCAACTTAAGGCGGAATGAACGGCATCGGTTCATCTTCCTCCTCAAGGCGATCTTCCAAAATCATTCCAGAAAACCTCCTCCCTTATTCACCCTCAAGAGGCCAAAACCCTTCACAAAACCATCCCTTATCATCCATTGAAAAAGGGCGTGGTTGAAGAGATCTAAAACCTAAGACACAAGTCTTAGCATGACCTTTCCTAGAAAACTCCTCCTCACCATCAAGACTCTCTTGAGTCGATGTCTCTCCTAGGAAAATAACTATAGATCTAGCACCAAGGGAGAGGGTAGGAAACTCACATTGACTCCAGCGGTACCACCATTTCCGGCCATGGATCGCGTAGTTCTCCTTGGCGGCATTTTCTCTTTTGCGGCGATGGCGGATCTCCTTCGGTAAAACTTGCTCCTGCAGTTTTCCTCTCACCAGGAGCTCTCACAGGAAGTAGGGGAAGGAAAAGAGAATGAAAAACGGCTAGGGTTTCTCTGCCCTTTAAATATAAAATGTGACACGGGTAGGGACACGGCCGTGTCCTTACCCGTGTCCTTCCTGGCGAAGCGGCAACGATAGTTTCCATGTCGGTTCAATACTTGACACGGGTTGGGACACGGGCGTGTCCCGACCCGTGTCCACATGACACGGCCGTGTGCCTGGCTGTGTCCTTGGCCGTGTACTTCTCAGGTTGCATCTCGACACTTCTCGTCGAGCTCAACTCGACGCACACGGGTAGGGACACGGCCGTGTCACTACCCGTGTCACTTGGTGTCGACACAACTCGACGATCTCGACACGGGTCGTCGAGCTCAACTCGACGCACACGGGTAGGCACACGGCCTTGTCCCTACCCGTGTCCCTTGGTGTCGACACAGCTCGACGATCTCGACACGGGTCGTCGAGCTCAACTCGACGCACACGGGTAGGCACACGGCCGTGTCCCTACCCGTGTCCCTTGGTGTCGACACAGCTCGACGGTCTCGACACGGGTCGTCGAGCTCAACTCGACGCACACGGGTAGGCACACGGCCGTGTCCCTACCCGTGTCCCTTGGTGTCGACACAGCTCGACGATCTCGACACGGGTCGTCGAGCTCAACTCGACGCACACGGGTAGGCACACGGCCGTGTCCCTACCCATGTCCCTCTTTACACTGATTCTCCATTTCCCCACAAGTGCAGTCCAATTCCCTACACTCTCAGGACTCAAGTCAGCCCTCCTGACTCAAAACACACACACTAGGGGCCTAGAGCGATTCGGGACGTTACAAATCCTATAAACAAAATAAAAGATTTCGTCCCCGAAATCAGGCTTAGGCTGCGGAGGAAAGCATGACAGAAAATTTAACACTTGCTTTTAAATAAAATTTACCTTGAGCAAACAACTCCGGGTAGCGTTGCTGCATTAAATCCAATGGCTCCCATGTGTACTCCTCCTTCCCATGATTCATCCATTGCACCTTCACTAAGGGGACACTTTTGCGGCGTAATGTTCTTGTCTCGCTGTCAACAATCCATACCGGCTCTAGTCGCACAGACCTATCTGACGCCACCGCACCATCAGTAGTGGGAATATACTGGTCGGGCCGCAACAATGCTTTTCGAAGCGACGACACATGGAACACGTCGTGGAGATTTTCTAGTTCTGGTGGTAACTCCAACCGATAGGCCAACGGGCCGATCCTTTCTAGTATAGTATAAGGCCCAACATACCTTGGGCTGAGCTTTTTCACTCCACGCACCCGCGACACTCCATGCATCGGCCGAATCTTAAGGAACACTTTTTCGCCCACCTGGAACTCCACCATCTGGTGCTTTTTGTTGTAATATTTCGCCTGTCGACTTTGAGCCTCCAACATGCGATCCCGTATCAATCTGACCGCCGCATCAGTATCATCCATGTATTCGTTTCCCAATGCCTTCGGATCTTCATCTTGCACCCAAGACAAGAGAGTCCTGCACCTTCTTCCGTAAAGGGCTTCATGGGGCGCCATGCCGATGCTCGCCTGATGGCTATTATTATAGGAGAATTCCACCAGGGGCAAGAGCCTTTCCCATGGCTCTCCTCTGTCCAGCACGCATAACCTCAATAAATCTTCCAGTGTCCTGATGGTCCTTTCAGACTGCCCGTCAGTCTGTGGATGAAATGCGGTACTAAAGGTTAGGCGTGAGCCCAAATACGCCTGTACCGCCTTCCACTCATTGGATGTAAACCGACCATCCCTATCCGAAACAATTGTCTTGGGCACGCCATGATACCGTACAAATTGCTCCACAAAAAGGCGTACTAAAACATCCACGTGTGCTTCCTTCTTCATTGGAATGAACCGGGCCACCTTTGTTAGTCGATCCACAATAACCCACACCGAATCATTCCCGGAGCGGGAACGAGGTAACCCATGAACAAAGTCCATGGAGATATCCTCGAACTTCCATTCGGGGATGGGCAATGACTGCAACAAACCACCGGGACACCTGCATTCAGCCTTCACTCTTTGGCAAGCTTCGCAATGTGTGACATAGTAGCGAACATCCTTCTTCATTCCCGGCCAACACATGGTCTTCCGCAATCCGGCGTACATCTTAGCAATACCAGGGTGCACTGAATATTGAGAGGAATGTGCCTCTCTCAAGATATCCTCCCGAATTTTGCCGCCCTTGGGAATATAGAGTCGGCCACGAAAATAAATGAGGCCGTCTTTGAGTGTGTACTCATCGGTGGTCCCATCTTCAATTGCCTTGATTGCCGGGGCCAAGGCCGCATCCATTCCTTGTTCCACCCGAATCCGGTCTCGGATATCACAAACTATGCTCATGTTGGCCAAATACTCCGCATACTCTGCCGAAGGATCCTTGAATACTAGAGTAAGTTCCATCTCCTCGATCATCCGAGCCAACTCCATGCTCATCAGCCGAGACTCTGGGCTAGAGCCTGACACTTTTCTACTCAAGGCATCGGCTACCGAGTTCGCTTTCCCGGGGTGGTAGTTCATGGTGAACTCGTAGTCGCATAGAAATTCCAACCACCGCCGTTGTCTCAGGTTCAACTCCTTCTGAGTGTGAACATACTTCAAGTTTTTGTGATCGGAAAAGATCTCGCAGTGCACGCCATATAAATAATGCCTCCAGACCTTCAAAGCGAACACCACTGCTCCCAACTCCAAATCATGAACCGGGTAATTGATTTCATGTTTCTTTAACTGCCTTGAAGCATAAGCGATCACGTGCCCGTGCTGCATCAGCACCGCACCCATCCCTTGATATGATGCGTCCGTGTAAACCTGAAATCCTTCCTTCCCCGACGGAAGTGCAAGGATGGGGGCGGAGGTAAGCCTATCCTTCAACTCTTGAAATGCTGCTTCACATTGAGGCATCCACTCAAATGGCACACCCTTCTTCGTCAAGGAGGTAAGAGGAAGGGCAATCTTGGAAAAACCTTTCACGAACTTGCGGTAGTAGCCAGCAAGTCCAAGAAAGCTTCGTACATCAGCCGCCGACTTCAAGGGCGACCACTCCTTCACGGCCCGCACCTTTGCTGGATCCACTGCTAACCCTGCTCCACTGATCACATGCCCCAAGAAGGCAACCTCCTTAAGCCAGAATTCACATTGCTAAACTTGGCATACAAGGCATGCTCCTTCAATTTCTTCAAACCAAGGTCAGGTGCTCGACATGCTCCTCCTCCGTCTTTGAGTAGACCAAGATGTCGTCGATGAAAACAATGACGAAGATGTCCAAATACGGTTCAAACACCTTGTTCATCAAACTCATGAAGGCCGAAGGGGCATTTGTGAGCCCAAACGGCATTACTGTGAACTCATACAAACCATATCTCGAACTGAATGCTGTTTTCTGAATATCCCCCTCATGTATCCTCAACTGATAGTATCCGGAGCGCAAATCCAATTTAGAAAACCAATGTGCTCCCACTAGTTGATCGAACAACTCATCGATCCGCGGTAGTGGATAAGTGTTCCGCACCGTCAACCGATTGAGTTCCCGATAATCTATGCACAATCGCAGTGTTCCATCCTTCTTCTTCACGAACAGCACAGGGGCTCCCCATGGTGATGAACTGGGGCGAACGAACCCTGAATCCACCAGTTCTTGCAATTGAACTCTAAACTCCGCGAGTTCTTTCGGAGCCATTCTGTACGGAGCCTTGGATACAGGCTTGGCACCTAGTACTAGATTGATCTGGAAGTCAACTTCTCTATGCGGAGGTAATCCTGGTAGCTTTTCAGGAAATACCTCAGGAAAATCCCGCACTACCCGTACATCCTTTAATTCCAACGCTGCTTCTTTCAACTCGAACCAGATCATGAAGACCTCATCCCCCTTCATATGAGCCTTTACAGCCTGAATAGAAGATAATATCATACGTGGCGCGAAGCCAATACCTTGGAAGATGACGTCAGAGTCTCCATGCCTCAAATAGATCCGCTTCTCCGCGCAGTCGATCCTCGCGAAGTGCCAGTCCAGCCATGCCATGCCCAAAATGATGTCAAACTCCGGCATTCTCAGAACCGTGGCCGGCGTGTCAAAGGCCTTCCCATCAATAAATAACTCCAACTCGCACTTGGCGGTCGCGATCATCTCCGAGCCGTCCGGAAGGCGTACACGTCGAGCTATGCCAGTGAAGTACTGTACATCCCCCATGTCTTTTATGAAATCCTCGGACACAAAAGAGTGTGAGGCACCGGTATCGAATAGAGTGTAGGCCGGTTTCTCACTAACCATTACGCCTTAGTATCAAGATTGTGAATGCTCAAGCCAGATTCCTAGAAAAACTTAGGCAGACTAAGGACGAATGCTTAATTTCTTCCTCGTAGTCCTCGTCTTTGAGCTGGGTCCCGCTTCAATCACTCCTTCAGCGAGTCTCTTAACGCTTGTCTGAACACCCAAAAGACCCGCTCCCAACCACTTTACCATATCCATTATCTCCACCAAGCACAAATCTCCTATAAACAAAAGTGGTTGCCCTAGGGAATCTGCCATGTCTATTTTATCCGTTAGATTCAAAATCTGCTATAAACAAAAGTGCTTGCCCTAGGGGATCTCGCAAGACTTTATACCATAGTTTTACATACTTGGGGTCGTCCAAACTTGGAAGATCGACGTATAAAGGTATGTACCTAAGGTCAGGTTGGCTAATCGTAGGGTCAAAGTTGGACAAACTTAATGTGAATTACATATGGGCACACCACTGCTTCCGCTAAGTCAGTTTGTCCCCAAACTGACTAACCAAACGGGGGTGGCACCATTGTTGAATGACTTCTTAGTTGAGGATCGTGGCAAACTGATACCATTTGTAAGACCCCCCCCACCCGGATCCCAAAACACGGCACGAAGGGGGAGTCTTATGCCCGGAACAGCCGCCTTGCGGTAGCATTAGCACACGGGCTAACCTGTACCACAAGACGCCTATTCCGCCGGCTACAACAATATCAATAATTCATGCCAACCCAACCGAATAAATAAGCACCCAGAAGTCAAAATCCACACTAAGTTATAATGTCCAAAACATCAATAAAGAGAAGCTAAACATGCTTCTACAAAATATCAGAGTACAGCTAATCATTGCCCAAACGGGCTACATCAGAGTAAGCAAAACACTAACATCAGTAACAGACGGTATCGACGGCACCGTCACATCAGGCCCTGTCGTCCTGGCCTGGCTGTCCTGCTGCGTAGTCTGCGGCTGCTCTACCTGCGGCGTGACCTCCTAAAAAGGAAGACGTAGCAACCGTTAGTCGAAACGACTAAGTGGTTTCACATCCGCTCCCCCGGCGACTCCTCGGCACCGGGCGGAGAAAAGGAACAAGAGTATAGTATATAACAAGTAAGCAAGTAAAGGAAGTACAAGCAGGTGGCAAGGTAATGTAAGAGTAACAACATCATATTCAGCATTTAAGTAAGAGCTACACTAAACTAGCAAGTATAAGTAACAGCAGGAAAGTAACTTAACTTATAAGAATGCCCATACAAACTTATAAGTTAAGGATCGGGTTACATAAAAGTAACTCATCGTATAAGAGTGCCCATACAAACTTATACGATGAGGATCTTGTGGTGCAATGATATGAAATGCTATGAATGCTATGCAATGACTCACCCATGCACACCCATGCAATTGCTATGTCGAAACAGACTATAGTTCCCACTTTTCGAGCAGGTAGCTAACCTCTCAGGCATCAGCCGCCGTGGCCAGGCGGTGACAGTAGAACGGGCACTTCTACTACTAGGCGGGTATCACACTACTTCACCTAGGCCTCCGTACGCCTCAACGCTAAGATCACAACAGCGGAGCCCCTGCGTACTATGGCCCAGCGGGGTCTTGGATAGATGTGCACCAAGAACACAGCCCGAACTGGCCTTGCGTGACCCGGAAGGGGCCTCGGAAGAAAGCACGAGGACACAGCCCAACCGTTCACATGGCCGGAGGGGCCTCGGGACGTGAACACCGAGGACACAGCCCAAACCGACCAAGTCTAACTGCCAACTCCCGTCAGTGTGACGACTGGCGAGCCCGTAGACCTGCCACACTATCCTTAACCCGGGATTACGACACCGCGTGTCGACTCACACCACATGCAAACACCATATCAACACAACATGGAAGGGGCCTCGGAAGTAAACACGAGGGCACAGCCCAACCATCCGTCCGCACCCTATCTCAACACAACCAAAACAAGTGGCGGTCAACCCCGCACTTACATCCCTTCACAATACTACCCGTAGGGAGACAACGCTCTAAGTATTGGTCCACTAGACTCATTTCATTAATCAAACATATCCATGGCCATGATCTAATCATCTATATGACTCCCAAATGATGACAATGTAAAATAACGTAATGCGCATATAAGATCTATCACATCTTCCTTTTTAGTAATATCATAGCTTAAACATGAAGTGCACCATATTCAATCTTTCAATTCCTACCAGTTCAATTCTTTTAAACAAGTTTGTTTCACAATTTGGTAATATGAAATACGATTAATAAGATACTTCAATCACACAACAAATGATTAATCATAAGGGTTCATCCAAGGCAAGTATCCTGCATTAATAATTTCACCGAATAAAATCCATTTTTCCATTAAGCCCAGAATTTAGGCGCAGGTTGAATCTGGTCAGCAACTTCGACCGGAGATTCCCGAGGCTGCAGGAATCTGGTGAAGTCGTGTAACCCCTCGATGGAAAGGTATTTCCATGGACTACATCTTTCATATTCAGAGCTCAACCCAGATTTGACATTATCCTATTTTAAATCGGACTTGAAGTCCGCTGCGTACAGAACACAGTTTCTGCATGCAGGATTTATTAAACACCATTTGCGTTTGGATTTTCCAATGGCTACAGACTTCACCGGAAGTCGTGCAATGACTCGTTGGAAAGGTATTTTCAAGGGCTTCAACTTTCGTGTTTAGTCAAAAGCCCAGGTCTGACCATAACACACTTAAAAATGGTCACGAAGTTCGCTGCGCGCAGAATACAGATTCTGCACGCAACTTAAGGCGGAATGAACGGCATCGGTTCATCTTCCTCCTCAAGGCGATCTTCCAAAATCATTCCAGAAAACCTCCTCCCTTATTCACCCTCAAGAGGCCAAAACCCTTCACGAAACCATCCCTTATCATCCATTGAAAAAGGGCGTGGTTGAAGAGATCTAAAACCTAAGACACAAGTCTTAGCATGACCTTTCCTAGAAAACTCCTCCTCACCATCAAGACTCTCTTGAGTCGATGTCTCTCCTAGGAAAATAACTATAGATCTAGCACCAAGGGAGAGGGTAGGAAACTCACATTGACTCCAGCGGTACCACCATTTCCGGCCATGGATCGCGTAGTTCTCCTTGGCGGCATTTTCTCTTTCGCGGCGATGGCGGATCTCCTTCGGTAAAACTTGCTCCTGCAGTTTTCCTCTCACCAGGAGCTCTCACAGGAAGTAGGGGAAGGAAAAGAGAATGAAAAACGGCTAGGGTTTCTCTGCCCTTTAAATATAAAATGTGACACAGGTAGGGACACGGCCGTGTCCTTACCCGTGTCCTTCCTGGCGAAGCGGCAACGACAGTTTCCATGTCGGTTCAATACTTGACACGGGTTGGGACACGGGCGTGTCCCGACCCGTGTCCACATGACACGGCCGTGTGCCTGGCCGTGTCCTTGGCCGTGTACTTCTCGGGTTGCATCTCGACACTTCTCGTCGAGCTCAACTCGACGCACACGGGTAGGGACACGGCCGTGTCACTACCCGTGTCACTTGGTGTCGACACAACTCGACGATCTCGACACAGGTCGTCGAGCTCAACTCGACGCACACGGGTAGGCACACGGTCGTGTCCCTACCCGTGTCCCTTGGTGTCGACACAGCTCGACGATCTCGACACGGGTCGTCGAGCTCAACTCGACGCACACGGGTAGGCACACGGCCGTGTCCCTACCCGTGTCCCTTGGTGTCGACACAGCTCGACGGTCTCGACACGGGTCGTCGAGCTCAACTCGACGCACACGGGTAGGCACACGGCCGTGTCCCTACCCGTGTCCCTTGGTGTCGACACAGCTCGACGATCTCGACACGGGTCGTCGAGCTCAACTCGACGCACACGGGTAGGCACACGGCCGTGTCCCTACCCGTGTCCCTCTTTACACTGATTCTCCATTTCCCCACAAGTGCAGTCCAATTCCCTACACTCTCAGGACTCAAGTCAGCCCTCCTGACTCAAAACACACACACTAGGGGCCTAGAGCGATTCGGGACGTTACACAAAGTCTATGCCCCACAAATCGAAAACTTCACACTCAAGAAAATAATTTTGTTCCATTTAATTTTTATTAGATATGTTTTTAGTCCGCTGGCACCGATCACACCCGCTCACAAAGATTGGGCCATCTTTAAATATGCTTGGCCAATAAAAGCCAGCACTAAGCACTTTATGGGTGGTGCAGTTTGCTTGAAAATGCCTGCCAGTAGGACCTTCATGAACATGCTTCAAAATCTGTTGACCTTCTTCCCGGGAAACACATCTTCTGACCACCTGGTACTCACAAATGTGGAATAAAAAGGGGTCCTCCCAAAAATAATATTTCAACTCAGAAAAGAATTTCTTCTTTTGCTGAGAAGAGTACTCTTTTGGAAGGACCCGGACCACGAGATAATTGGCCAGATCAACAAACCATGTGTTAGAAGAAGAAATGTTTAAAATTTGTTCATTCGGAAAAGAATCATTAAGAGAATTTTCATTTAAAACACTGATTTCAAGATTTTTGAGGCGAGAAAGATGATCAGCCGCTAGGGTTTCCGCTCCTTTCTTATTTAGAATCTCCAAGTCGAATTCTTGAAGTAAGAGGATCCAACGAATAAGCCGCGGCTTGGCGTCAGGGTTAGAAAGGAGGTACTTCAAAGCGGAATGATCCGTAAAAACGATAACCTTAGAAAGAGTAATGTACGGTCGGAATTTATTGAATGCGTAAATAACAGCTAAGAGTTCCTTTTGGGTTATGGTGTAGTTTTCCTGCGTCGAAATAAGCATTTTGCTCGCGTAATAAATTTGGTGGAAATTCTTAGCTACTCGTTGTCCTAGCACCGCAACGACCGCAAAACTACTCGCATCGCACATTATTTTGAAAGTCAAATCCCAAACTGGGGCGATCATAATTGGAGCATTAATCAGTTTATATTTAATCGATTCAAAAGCAGCTAGACATGATTCGTCAAACTTAAATGGGGTGTCTTTTTCCAGAAGTTGGGTTAGAGGCTTGGTGATTTTAGAAAAGTCTTTAATGAAGCGCCTATAAAACCCCGCATGGCCTAAAAAACTCCGAATCACTTTTATGTTCGTAGGCGGCGGCAGCTTCTCAATCACCTCGATCTTAGCTCGATCGACCTCAATTCCCCTAGCAGAGATTTTATGTCCTAAAACTTGACCTTCTCTCACCATAAAGTGGCATTTTTCCCATTTTAAAAACCAGGTCTGTTTCCTCGCATCGTTCTAAGACCTTGGCTAGATTTTGTAAACATAAAGAGATAGAGTCACTGAAAACAGAAAAGTAGTACATAAAGACTTCCATTATACTCCCAACGTATTTCTCGAAAATTGCTAACATGCACCCCTGAAAGGTAGCTGGTGTGTTGCAGAGACCGAGAGGTATCCTACGGTAGGAAAAAGTTCTGAAGGGGCAAGTGAATGTTGTCTTCTCTTTATCCTCGGGTGCGATAGGGATTTGGAAATACCCCGAGAGACCATCGAGAAAGAAATAGAAACTATGCCCGGATAACCGTTCTAAAATCTGATCGATAAAGGGAAGGGGGAAGTGATCTTTACGAGTGGCATCATTGAGTGGACAAACCTTCATCTCTCTTCTCCTCAAATTTCTTTTCACCAATGGCGCCAAAATTGGAGAACAACATCAACGAAGACTATGAATTAGTTCGCGATGCTTTTGAGAGTGCTGCGACTGAGATAAGAGATGTGATAACCCTAATCAAAGAAAGTGGTTTGGAATATCTAGTTCCAGAACCTACCAAGATCTGGAAGAAGGAGGTTCTTGAATTCTATACAGCAGCAACCCTGGATTCAACTGGATTGAAGATTAAGTCATCAATTCAAGGAAGCAACGTGAAACTTACACAGAAGCGTCTGAGGAAGACACTATAGTTGTCCAGGACTCAGGAAGATGATCAAGTAACATCTTCAATGGAAAAAGAAGCTCTTCAATGGTGTGGACTGGATCCCACCACTAAGATTGAATTATCAATGCAGAGGAAGGGGATGAACTCCCTAGGAAAATTTCTTTTAGATATTATGGGAAAAGTAATTCTCTACAAACCAGGAGGACATGATAGGATCTCAGCCTATATGTTAAGCTTAATGACCAGAGTTATTTTCAGAGTAAAACCTAACTGGTCTGCAGTGATCTTTGAAAAGATCAAGGAAAGTTTGAAGAAACCTAATCTAGGAAGAATACTGAGTCTGTATCTGACAATGAATATTCCTGAAGTGATGAACCACATAACAGGATCTAGGATAAACCAAATGAGAAGGATCGATATGGAAATACTATCCTGGTGGGAAAGAGTTCTGATAAAGGATTGTTCTACACCACAGAAATAACCACAACTGAAAAAGAAAAATACAACCCCTAGGGTAGCTGAATCTTCTTGTGATTCAGATGAAGTAGTGGTCTTAAGATCAGAAGTGGAAAGACCAAAAACTGATAGAAAATCACCTGCTCTTGAGACTGCTGATGATAGTCAGATGTAGAGGGAGCAGATGGATCACTTTCAGGGGGAGATTATGGAGCAATTCTATGGGGAGCCTCTACAAGATCCAGTTACCCAAGCACCATCACCTTCAAAGGATGCTCATGAGACTGAGAAAGCTAAACTAGTGACTGACACAGTCACTGAGATAATACTTGAGGTAATAAATGATATAAATCATGTTGGTAAAAATACTGAGTCTGATACACTATTTGTGTTAACTGATGCTGAACAGACTACTCGAGTCTATGTCCAAGCACAGGATGTTGCAATGGATGACATCTCTACATGTGATGTCCCTCCATCTACTGCTCAGGAGCAAGATATTCCTCCAGTTCAACTGCAACAGGAAATCACTATTGAGGAATTGTCTCCTGACTTACAAGAAGTAAGGACTGAGGAAGAGGTGCCAAGGACTGAGGGGGAGGAGCCGGGGACTGATGGGAAGTTTCCAAGGACTGACAAGGA
This sequence comes from Platanthera guangdongensis, assembly GCA_039583875.1. NCBI lineage: Eukaryota > Viridiplantae > Streptophyta > Magnoliopsida > Asparagales > Orchidaceae > Platanthera > Platanthera guangdongensis. The sequence continues at coordinate 161,089,046 of CM077152.1, read as the reverse complement.
GCTGCCCTCTAGTCCAAAGGACACAGTGAACATTGAAAGTTCTTCTGAATCTAATGATGGAGAAGCACTCAGAGAAAAGAAGAGAAAACTGATGGTTTACAGGAAGAAAAGCTCAAGCTATAAGAAAGATTTACAGACTACCTCACAACCCTCAGCTCCAGCAGTTGACTTCAGTTCACTGTTGGTTGCTCTGTAAGTTAAAATGGATGAGCAAAGACAAGCTCTTGAAGAATATGTGGATGAAAGCCATAAGGAACTTTAGTTTACTTTGGCTCAAGATATAAATCAATCGGATTTGAAGTAAACCAGAATAAGAAAGAGATGGCAGACTGCTTCCATAAAGGAGGTAATGTTGTAGCTTATCTGGCTAAGAAACAACAAGCAGCAAAAACACATATAGATGATATAGCAGTTAAACAGGGATATGTTTTGGAGAATCAGATAAGAATGAATGATAATCTTACTGAATCCCACAACGTGATTGTTACAGAAATAAACAATCAAGCTGTTATTATCAAGGCAAAGTCTGAATTTGATCAACAACTTCAAGAACAATTGGCTGCTGTTTAAAGGCTATACAAGCCTCACAAAAACTCCTCTATGATCAACTACAGAAATTCATTCTTTTTATAAGGAAGGCAACAATTATCTGGCTGATCAAGTAAGATTTCAGAAAGATGACTTAAGAGATCATGTTGAAAGAGAAGTCATAAAGGGGGAGAGGGTGTTAGTCAATGCTAGCTCAGAGCATGCTAAATGGATAACAAATGTTGTTAGAGCAACTCTGGGATATCCACCCCTATGTGATGATTATAATACTACTGAGTAATGCATTAAAATTGCTTATAATGAAGGGGCTCAGCAAGTAGTAGCTCAAACTATTTACCCCTGCTGATTTTGAAGGTATTCAAAATGTTGTTCAACACATGTATAGTCCTACAAAGGAGGTTCAGAATGTGAATATTGAGGAAGTTGAAATGTCAGAGGCATCATTGAATAAAGAGCAAGAATCTCAACTCTCAAAGAAAAGGTTTAGAGAGTAGGTTGAACTGAAGCATGATTTTCAAAGATAGAGTCTCATCTCCAGAAATATAATACTCACTACCTGGAAAGCTGTCAAAGACAAAATGCATGATAAATGCAAGTGGTATTCTGAACTTGAGTGGAGCAAATATCTGCAGAGACAATATGCTATACATCAGTTCAGAAGGGATCACAAGGCTGGGAAAATACCTGCTATAGTTGTGGAGCCCAGTAAATACTTTCCCAAGCCTTATCACTATTTTGAAAGGTAAAAAGTTAAGGATGAACAACTTAAGAAGAAGGATCTCAAAGGCAAGGAGCTAGATGAAGATACTGAAGCTCCAGTACAAGCAAGGGTCTAGTATGGAAAAGGCATAGTGATCAAAGAGCCTGATCAGTCTTAGGATAGATTGACTAGATTTTAGAACATTGTAATCTTCAGTTTTATAATCTATGTAATCTGTTGTTAAGAATCTTTTTTTGAAGTTTAAACAAAACAATGATTCATGCTTATTATGTTTGTATTATATTCTGTGATGAAATAATATACTTGTTTTGTTTATATGTTACCCTGTCATTGAATGCTTTTATACATCATATTGTTTATTTTATTATAAGTGATGTATATCATTGACTAAGAGTTATGACTTCTCCAAATAGAGGGAGATTGTTGGGTGCATTGGAAAATGTGTACTAGATTTAGAGAAGCCTCACCTAACTCAATGATATGCATCAAGTTGTATTTGATGTTTTGTTGAATTATCATGTGCAGGTTAAGTAAATGGAAGAAACATGTTCAAAGTACAAGTGTCGACACTTGGGAATGGCTGTGTCGACACTAAGGGCCAGATTGTGTCGACACCCAGAATTTGTGTCGACACACAGAAAATCTGTCGACAACGCTATGTCGACACTAAGGGCCAGATTGTGTCGACACGCAGAATTTGTGGCGACACACAGAGAAGCTGTCGACACATTCCAGAATTCTGTCGACAACGACTGTGTCGACACACACCAGAATTCTGTTGACACCAACTTTATCAATACAAGGAGTGATTGTGTCGACACACAGAACTTGTGTCGATATATTCCACAGAAGCTGTGTCCACATCATCAAGACTTGTGTCGACACATGGACTATGTGTGTCGACATATATAAAGTATTCACTCGACATTCTCTACTGTTGAGTCAAAGTCCAATAAAGGTTGAAGTAATACAACTAGAGACTTGACAACTATCATTACTGACATTGCTGTCACATCTGTTAGATGTGTCAGAAGACCGTTTGGAACCGGAATAGCCGGTAACCATGGATGAAGCCTATATATAGATATGCTCTCTCAATAATTGGGATCGATTGTGAAGAAGTGATCGTGAACACGATCAGTGAATGAAGAATAATGTCTGAAGGATTTCCGATCCAGAAGAAGAGAAAGAAGAAACAGTCAACAGATTGTAGAGAGAGAAAAATAAGAAGGAGAGAAGTCCACATCTAGTGAAGGCAGATCCTGAACAGTCTGCCAGAAGAATTCAGATCAATTCTGAAGAAGAATTCAGATTAATTTCTAAATAAGAATGAAGCTGATTGAAGATCAACTCCAACACCAAGAAGATCAACCTTACTTTGTTCAGATTCAAGAAGCTTTGAAGAAGCTAAGATAGGTTGATCCTTAAGTAATCAGTTCTATCAAGAACAGATCAAGAAGCCTTCAACAAATTCTCTCTCCATCTAGTTGAAGATACTATTATCTTTTCATCAATAACTATTGTAGGATCTGTAATAGATCTGAGTGTAGGAGATTTATTTCTCTGAGTTGTAAGCCTAAATTATAAAGGCTGAGGTAGGGCTGAGTGCCTAAGGTAGGGGAATCTTTTCCCTGAGTTGTAGGCCTGTGAAAGAGGCTGGGGTAGGGTTTTTACCTGAGTTATAGGAGTGGGGTTTCACTCTGAGTTTTAGGCCTGTGAGTGAGGCTGAGGTATGGCTTGTGCCCAATTTGTAGGAGTGTGGATTCACACTGAGTTGTAGGAACCATTCTTGGTTCTGAGCTGTAAGATCTGCAGATTTGAGAAGAAAGAAGGAAGTTAGGCCAAATCTAGTACACTGCTAGATAGATGAAGGGGGAAAGTGGATGTACCCATCATTTGGGGAACCACTATAAATCGGGTGTGCAATCTGTGGAATGATGCGTGTATGTGAATGATGTGCTGTGATATCTGCGGAATAAATTGCTAAACTAGATAGATTTGTCTGCCTAAGTTAGAATAAGAATTGAACATATTCACCCCCCCCCCCCCCGCCTCTAGGTGTTTAGGACATCTTGAAACCAATTCTTTCATCATGCACACGCCCGTGTCCCAGGCCGTGTTCACTGTCTTGACACTTTGTCGAGCAAAATTCATCGACTTCCCGGGCTCTCGACGAACCCGAGCACAACACAGCCAGGGACACGCCCATGTCCTAGGCCGTGTGCCCCTCACCACGACCCAAACTTGGCTCTAAACGATGTTCATCCCTGTTTCAAATTTTGAGGCGTTACACCTTTGCTGGGCAACCGCTGGGTTGGGTTCTCCCATTTTAGAGTTGAAGATTCTATCACCGTTGGAATCCTCAACTATTTTTTGAGAAGTGGAACCCCCAAATATCAAGTTTCTCCGAAAGGAGTGCTTGATTTCTCTGTCCAAGTCAACAAGTAGCGACGGATTTGTGCAGGTCATGCACGAGAAAAAAAGGAGAATGGAGGAAAGAAAAAGAGAAGAACGGAAATAGAAACTTGAAGAAGAAAACGATAAATTATTTTTTTGCACAAGTAATAGCAAAAGCGTTTTCCAAATATTGACAAAAATGGGTCCCCGGCAACGGCGCCAAAAACTTGGTGAATTGATGACTATCAACCCGAACAGGCAAGTGTACTTATTGAATTGTAGTACCAAGGTCGTATTAAAAACTCGGGGCTGTCAATTACTATTACTCACGCTCCTACTGTTATCCTACGATAGGATTGTTGGGGGTTTTGAGAATTTTAAAATAAATCGAAAATAATATTAAAATGAAAACTTCAGATTCAAAAGATAGCATTCGATCAATGATTCACCATGAAAAGGGATAAGAAGGATAAAAAAATATTGTTTTATAATTGCAAATCGTTCTCGACTGTGGCGGATCCGAAAATAAGAAATAATCTCGCTAGTGCAATAAATCTCCAAACTTCTTGATGTTTTGACTGAAATCTCTTTGCAAATCAAAAGGCCTAAAGTTGCATTATCGAAGTAAACCACATTATTGGATTTGACTCCAATCCGGAGTATTTACGTCGTCCTATCTCTAGGATTGCGTACAACTCCTTCCTTCTTTGAGTGATCATTCAAGTCAACGAGTCTCTCGACTACTATGAAATGATATCAAATTGCCTACTACCGCATACCGAAAATACGAAGTCGACACGAGATAAATCAAAGAAGGTTCGAGAATAAATTTAGCAAAAATAAAAATAAGAAGCAAAGAAAAATCTCATCTCAATTCATGGATACTCATGATCGAATGCTAAATAAGATTAGCTACACATATTCAAGAAGGAAACCACAATAAGATAGAAAAATTTCATTTTCATTGATTGAAAAAAAAAGAAGAGTACAAAATAATGATAGAAGAGACAATATTATACTACAAAGAAAAAGATTACACTAATAAAAAGAACTTAACAACAAGAAAAGAAAAGAACACACTCTTGAACTAACACTCTCACTTGCTCTCCAAATTCCCAACTCCCAAAAGCATGAGTCAAATGCTCCTTATATAGATGAGGGGGAAGGTTCTAGAGGGAGGTGGAGATGAAGGGGCACACAGGAGGGGGGGGGGGGTTGCGGCCTTGCATGGGTGGAGAATTGCAAGAATGAAATTTATGAGGGGAGAGGGAGGGGGTAGAGAGAGAACAAGGTTCAAGGCATGCTATTTAAAGAAATACAAATCGGAAAATAGGAAAATAGGAATTGAAGAAGGGGGATGAATGAGTAATAAAAGAGGGGAGAAAATATAAAGGGGGGGAGAGTGAGAGGAGGAGGAGGGAGTCGGCCAAGCATTAAATGGAGAGCCATGCAAAGGTGGCGGGTTGGCTTTGAAGTGTGCTCGGGTTATGTGGTGGGGCTGTATCAAGGGCTCGGGCTGGACTTGAGAGAGGGCCGACTACACTATGTGGAATCGGGTTGCACATGAAGGAGGGCCGACTACATCAAGGGCTCGGGCTGGATTGGATCTTGAGCTAGACGAATGAATGGGCTGCATGGCTCACGGGTTTGGACAGCACCAAGGAGGCTCGAACCTACAAAAATAAAATAAAACACAATATTAGTTATGTTTTATAGCATATTAAAACATAATCATCAATAATAAGATATTAAAACATAACAAACATAAAATACATAAAAATATAATTAAACCTAGGATTTTTTGATGCTAAATTAACCCAAAAAATGATGACTAAAACTAGTCATCAAACACTTTGATGGAGAATTTTATAGTTTTAAAATAAATCCAAACTATTCTCTCGAAATAGGCAAGTGCACCTATCAAAATATAGTATAGGAAATGTCGTATTAAAACTCGGGGACCGTTGAGTACTTGTACTCACAAGAAAGAGCTATTGTTTTATCGAATGGAAATTGGTTTTGTGATTTTGGAAAAGAAAATGTTAAACTAAAAGGAGAGATACGATGATAGGAATGCTAGCACTTGATCTAGAATCCCTTTGGGCTGGAATAAATTTCTATGAAATTATAAAATCCAAGCATCTAAATTATTAACTTCGATTGCGGAGGTTCCATAGCTACGAAGCACCTCTCTCGAGAATAAGCATTTGACTAACCTTAGGTTGATCGATTAAGACCTCTCGGCCAGTCGAAAAACCTAAGCTTGATTTAGGCGGTGAACCTTACTAATGGAATTGACTCCATTACGGAAGAATTATGACTTCCTCTCTCGAGGGGTGCATGAAACTCCCTTTATCCTTGAGTGATCTACTCGTATCCAAAACCACTCGGTAAATCTATGATATGGATATAAGATCGAATAAACATAATGTGCAACTTATGAATTCGATGAAATTACAATCAAAGATAAACCGAAATACATAAAAATAGAGTGCTTGATAATTTGAGACAAAAAGAAGAAATTCATTCCATTACAAAGTTCATCATGATCAAGTGCTAATTGGAAATTAGCTACTCATCATGATGAGAGAATTGCATGAAAGGTTGAAGAGAGACATGATTCTAAAAAGGACTTGAAATAAAAATTACACTATGAATTGAAAATGCAAGAAATAAAGTAAATAAAACAGAACTAATGCTCCCAAAAATCTCCTCCTCAGCTTCTGGAATTGCCTAGAATTTATAGGCAAGTTTGCTTGATGTTCACGCACCTAGGTCATGCCCGTGACCTAGGGCATGTAAGGTTCGGAACCGTAATCTTCATGTCCTGGAAACGTTGGCGCGAAACCGCCAAAAATTGTTAATTGGCGGGTGACGGCCCTAGGCCATGCCCGTGACCTAGGGAGTGTCATTTTGGTTACTAAGAAATGGCAGGAAGCAGAAAATGTGGGAATAACTCCGACCGTTGTTAGAAGGGTCACCCCCGTGGTCATGCCTGGGACCAAGGGCATGTAACGCAAAAGCTGTCGGGCCTTGAAACTATTGCATTAAACTTGGCACACCTGGATGTCATGACTCACGGTCACACCCATGACCAATAGGTCATGCTCGTGTCCGGGCATGTAACTTTAATCCAATCGTGTAGTGGAGGCTTGAATCGTCATCTGTGCGTCACGCCTGGTTGACATGCCCGAGTCAGAATGGTCACGCCCGTGACCAATGTGCGTGCAATTTTAGCTGACGTGGTAATGAATTATGGCGCTCGCGCCGGTGTCACGGCTGCCTGTCATGCCCGTGACCTATATGTCATGCCCGTGACCTAGGCATGTAGTTTGCATTTTTTGAGTTTTGTTCAGCTTTGACCACTGATCAGTTCTTCGAACTCCAAAATGTTATTTACAGTGCATTTCGACCTAAAATAAGAAAAGAACAAGATTAGTAACAAAATTAATATAATATAATTATAATCAACGTAATTAGTAATTTAAAACTATATAAAAAAATAAAAATAAAATTAGAGTTATCAAATACCCCAATACTTACTCGTTTGCTCGTCTTGAGCAAACAACTTTCCATAGGGAGTAGAAATGTTTTAACACTGGAAAAGAAAATTGAACGTAAGGAGTAAAATGCAAAGCTTTTTGCCTCTGCGTGTAGTTATTTTTGTAGAAAAACCTACTCAGCATACAAATTAGTTTTTACTTTTGTAAAATGTGTTTTCACTTATTATTTTTACTTCAAAAATGAAACCCGGTAAATATTAAAATCATATTTATGGATAAAGTAGCGTGTTTACTAAGATAACATTGCACAAATCGAAGATTAAGATACCCTCCAAAGAAATCCATCAATGTCGATGGTCATAGGCTTGCACATTCACACTCTCGCCATGGTACTAGTCTAACATATAAGCATAAATCATTATCACTTAACTAGGTTAAAACATAGGCTTAGTTTTTTTTTGGTTTGGAAAAATCAAAGATAAAAATGATCGAGACACACACTACAACCTAGAGTGAGGTTGCACACAATAATTTTCTATGTCTTTAAGAACTCAGCCAAATTCCAAATCCTTTTGTATTTTTCTTATTTTTTCCTTTCAACTCTCTTATCATGTTAAAAAATTTCTTCTACCTCTTCATTTTTCTCATAATATATTTTTTTTATTTATCTTTATTTTAAAGAGGAAAGAAGAATAAATCAACTCCTTTTTTATAAGAAAAGAGCCACAAAAAATTAAATGGCTCCTAATCACTCACAAACTGTGTTTGTATATCTATGTTCAAGCTTGGTCTTAGGTGTGCAATTAGGTTATTTTTTTGGCTGTGGTAAAATGCTTGGTAGAACTACAACAAAAAGATAGGGTAATAGGCTCAAAATGACTTAACAAAGATAAAATTTTAGGTATCGGTGCAAAGGCTCAAACCGTCCAAAAGAAATGACTAAATCCTATTCATGCTAATGAGTTTAACTTATGCAAATCTTTAGAATAGTTAGAGGGCAAGTTCTGGACATTGAGAAAGACTACCTCTTTCTTGATCCGCAAAATATCGCTGTAGTAAACTTCTACACCCTCTCCTAAATTATTCTTAGATTTTATCAGTTTCAAAGTAATAGTAAAGTAAACTATTTCTACGCATTTAAAAAAATAAAAATCTAATTGAATGCTGAATTTTTAATTCAACTTAAATTCTACTAACATGTGCACTTAACTAGAAACACAGCATGGCCAACAGTTCTAGTCCAAAATTCAAAATTCAATTAAGGCATCAAAATCATCTAAACGCTATATAAAAGTTGAATACTATGAATGTCGCATGTGAATAAATATAGAAATAAAGATTTCTCTAATTTTAAAATTAACCCTAATTTTTTTGTTAGTTCTTAGACTTCCCGAGGTATACCCTGTGAAGGTCTCTCAACGGTATTAGGAGGTAACATGGGGTGATATCCTAAACGTCCATTTCTAAGAAATTTAATTTTGATTTTCTATTTTTTTGAAAAAATTTTATATTTTGTTCTTTTAAAAAAAAAATTTATTTTTGTGAATACTAAGTAAAATTAAAATTGAAAAATTGAAAAATTGAAAAATTTTAAAGATTTGTTTTGAAATGTTTTATAATTTTTTTGTATGTTTTGTTTGAGAATATCCCCCCAAACTTAAACAATACATTGTCCCCAATTGAAAAATAAGTAAAGAAAAGAAAAGGAGACTTTCCTGAAGCGGGCAAATCAGCACCAAAGTGTACCTGTAAGACATAACTGAAGCAATACATAATTTTTATATTTTTTTAAAAAAACAAAAGATACATAGCAACTAAAACAAAAGGCAAAAAAAAGATACATAATAACCGACTACATCACTAAAGAAAAGAACTATTCCTCATCGCTAGCACCCCCTCGTGGCGAATAATGAGTTCGTAGATCTGTGAACTCTCGTGTAATATATGCCACATAAGAAGCGTGACTTTGCTCCAGTGCGGTAAAGCGTTTATCAAAATGTGTAAAACTGCCTTCAAAGTGAGTCTGAATCAGATCTAGGCGAGTGTGAATCAACCCAATTTGGCGATCCCAATAGCTTTGAGGACCGGACGTAGGGGCAAAGTGCAGAGGTGGTGGCAGAATATTGGGAGAGTGAGGAGCACTGCTGTAACGCCCCCACCTGTCACATGACATATAACATTGGGTCCGGCCGGGACCCCACGCCATATAGCACAGACAAGCAAAGGAATCACGTGTGGAAATCAAACACTATGCGTATCCTTAACTCATTCCATTCTAGCGCAACATGTTTTATGTTAGCATGAACTCAAACCAGAATGTCCACCCATATATAAATACCATATTTATATAGAACAACACCAGGAATGTATACAACTCACACACCCTGACCTTATGGCCTTACAAGTTCCTCTTTTACACAACAATCATTTCGTACATCGGCACGCAGGCCGGCCACACATGAAATCCAAACACAGCTCTTCACATGACCTTCAAGGGCCAACAGCAGCAAGCTAGCCATTCCGCTTAGTCATTTCAATTCAAGCCGCGGCACCTGCAATGAGACATCCACCAAAAGGCCTTTCTCCTCTCTCTCTTGGAATGAAGATGAAGAAGAAGAAGAAGAAGAGAAAAGAGGGTTTAAATCCCCTTTTTCTCGGCCTTCACAACACCTGGACAAAGCCCAGCCACTGGATCCAGGAAGAGGGAAACAAACGGCTCAGATCTGGCCAGAAAAGCTAAAACACGGCCTGACACGCCCTGTGACACGCCCGTGTCACAGGCCGTGTCCCTCTAAGCGGCAGACAACCGACTCAATCCAGCCAGTACACGGTCGTGTGACATGCCCGTGTCACGGCCGTGTCCTCGACACGCCCTCAGACACGCCCGTGTCTGAGGCCGTGTACCTCAATAGAAATAATCCCAAAACAACCCGAGACTTCACACAGCCTGGCACACGGCCTGGCACACGCCCGTGTTCATGGCCGTGTGCACCAGGACACACCCGTGTCCCGCAAACACGCCCTAGCCCGAGACGTCGAGTTGAGTTCAACGGCTACTGACACGCCCTGTGACACGCCCGTGTCACAGGCCGTGTCCTCACTCGACACTCGACTCTCGACGATCGTCGAGATAAATTCGTCGACATCACGGCCGATCGTCGACACGGCCCCGACACGCCCTGCGACACGCCCGTGTCGCAGGCCGTGTCCGCTGTGTCGACTCCGAATTTCATCGACTGCATGACTCGACACTACCCAGGCCGGACACGCCCTGGGACACGCCCGTGTCCCAGGCCGTGTCACCCATGCCTGAACCCGATTTTGCTCAAAATGATCCTCTTGACTTCGGGGTGTTACAACTGCTGGGAACGACACCGAAATCAAGATCAAGTTCCCCTCCACCGACCGCTGGGGGGATAGCCTCAAACTCTCCATCACATCGTCACGCAATGCAGAAGGACTAGAGGGTTTGTAACTGAATGACTTGCGGCATTTGAATGCAGCTCAATCTCAGAAGAGTTTCCCAAAGACCAATCTGCTTAGCGAGAAAGTGATGAACTTCCTGCAGTGCACCGCTCCATCCTCGCATTTTTGGCTTGGTGCCAAAAGAAAATTGCGAGCATATAGCCATGGTTTAGTGGGACTCAGTAAAACATACTATATAAATATAGTAAATTTGCAAGAGTCACCACCCCATGGCTGTCGCCGCGACCAAAAATAGAAAAGGTGAGGAGGTTGTGGAGAATGCGCAAAGCGGGCGAAATGAAATTGCGGCCTTTAGATTTCTTAGGGTTATAGGGCACGGTGTCATTACTGAGTTCCGCCCAAAAGGTGGGAAGGTGGATATCGGGAGAAAAATCAGTGACGACACCGAGATAGGCGGGAGAGTGGGAGAAGGCCTCCGAGCAAAAGCCCATGACGACATTGATTTGGCGGATTGTGAACTGATGCGTTACCCCACCCACGCAAAAAACGATGAAATCATCATTTGCCGCCCAACGGAACTCAAAGGACGCCAAGAACTCGACGGTGAGCTCAAGGAAAGCATGCTCCAAAATGGAGAAGAGGGAACTCCATCCAGGGGTGGATAAAAATTCCCTATCCAAATCTGCAGATCCAAAGGTTGCAAGGATCGCCCAATCCAGGATGCAGAAAACGCCAAGGGGATTGGCGCATAGGCGATCGCTGCAATCCTGCTGGGGTAGGTTTACAAAAAGGAACATGGCCTCCGTCGCGGCGGGATACGCGAGGTGCTCGGAGGAGGAAGCGGTGGAGCGAGAATGGTGGCAAAGCATTGTGTAAGGAGGGATGAAAATATGTTATATGGTTAGCAAATGGAAGGAGGGGGGCTGGATGGTGTGGAGGAAAGAAAGGGGGAGAAATCCTATTTATAGGATTTCTCGAGTTGGTCACGCCTGTAACGCCCCCAGTTTTTCTATGTTTTGTTTGATCTTTGGCTGGCGTTACGATGACGTGTTTCCGGCCCTTTTCCATTGTAGAGCGTGGTCTTAGCTCTTAGGGTTCCTTGTGTAGCCTTGTTGTAGCCTATTATCAAGATTCCCCAGCTAGCCGGAGTCTGTTTGATAACTCGGCTGGGCCTCTTAGAGAATGCTTGTGTTTTTGGCTTTGGGTGGTGATATCCCGGGTTTTGTTCGTCGAATGCTAATTTCAACTTCGCAGTTGTGTTCGTAGCGTGGGTTTTTAGCTGTGATGTGAATTTCATCAATTTCCGAGATGTTTCGGGTCTCGTGTCATTTTGATATTGCGTGTAAGTAATTAGTATGTATTGATTGTTTATTATTAAAACTGATGCCTATATATATAGCCTTAGGTTAGAAATTAGGGCTGGGTTCATTGCTTTTGTTTCATTTTCCATTTTGGAAGGAGCCACCACATGTGCGAGAGGAAGAGAACCGCCGGACTAACCTAGCCTTCGGACGCCGATTCCTGGAGATTTAGCGGTCGAAATTCGATTTCGAGAGTGGATCTGGATTGCTCTCACCTGGATCTGTGTTCTTTATGTTCCTCGGCTTGGTGCTTTACGGCTGGATCCGAGAATGAGGGAAGTCGCTGACCAAGTTTTTCTGGTATTGAGGCAAGTGATGTTCCCTCATCCTTGCCATAGCCGATCCTTATTTTCTTCTTTATTAAATTTTATCTCTCTCCTGCTTAGATCCTAGGTGTATGCTAGGGTTCGTCCCCGATTATATCGTGGTTAGTGTAGAGAAGTTCCAGTTTAATCTCAGTCTTTCCTATGGGATTGTGTCCATTAGGGACGGATTTGGTATGGTTCAGTTCGAGTAGTTGCTATTGCCGTTGGATGATGAAATTTTTAGAGAGGGGGCCTCGTTCTCGTTTTGGTCGGTGAAAGAAATTATACCTAATCACCTAGAGGGCGGGGGTGAATAGGTGACTTAATCTTTTTTAAACGTTTTAGGCAGATTTCAGTTTATATCTCAGAGTTATAACTAATTAGATCAGCAATCACAGCAATCACAGCAGTCAATTCAAGCACACAGTGAACACACTAATTTATAGTGGTTCCCCAAGGTTTGGGTACATCCACTTTCCCCCTTCGCCTATCTAGTAGTGTACTAGATTCAGCCAAACTCCTGCACTATCTCAGATCCTCAGATCTTACACTCAGAACCTCAACCAGGTTCCTACAGCTCAGGCCCAAGGCCCTACAACTCAGCTTCTTCACAAAGCCTACAGTCAGCCACAAGGCCTACACTCAGCCACAACAAGCCTACACTCAGAGAATTAGTTCTCCTATACTCAGGCACTCATCCCTATACTCAGCCTTTATAATTACAGGCTTACAACTTAGATCCCTAAGGATCTTTCAGAAAAATATGAATACAAAATGTAAACCCTACAACTCAGAGAAAAGAGAGAAGAGTTGAGAGTTTCTTGATGAGTTCTTGGAAGAACTCTACTGAGATCAACCTGACTTGGCTTTCTTCAAAGCTTCTTGAATGTAGAACACAATAAGGTTGATCCTCTCTGCAGCTGATCCTTGATCTCTGCAACTTAAGATTTAGAATAAAGTCTGAATCCTTCTTCACAGCCTGGTTCCAACGGCTGTCTTCTTGGATGGAGCTCTCTCTCTCCAACTACTTAGCACTTCACTTGAAAGTCTTCAATGAATTGCTTTTCAACAACCTAGTTATCTGTAGAATGTATAAGCCTTTATATAGACTTTCTTCATGGTGACCGGCTGATCCGGTTTCCAACAGCTTTCTGACATCTCTGACAGGTGCAGCAGACGGCTGGAATGGCAGCTGTCAAGTCATCCAGTCAGTTCTTGAAATATCTGAATCTGTCTGAAAGTGTCGAGACAATCTGTCTTTAAGTGTCGACACTTGTGGACTAAGTGTCGACACAAGTTGACTAAGTGTCGACACTAGCCTCCAAGGTGTCGACACAACTCCTTGTTTTGTAGAATTCACTTCTCGACACAGCTTCTTCATCATGTGTCGACACTGATAATGTGTGTCGACACAAGTCCTTGTTCTTCAGTACTTTGTTGGATTCTTGTAAGTGTCGACACAACTCCTTTGTGTCGACACATCTTCATGTGTTGAACTTGTTCAGTGTCGACACTTTCTTCTTGGTGTCGACACTTGACTTCTATATTGATACTTGCTGAGTGTCGACACTTCTCCTTGTGTCGACACATCTTCTTGTGTTGAGACTTTAGCTGAGTGTCGACACATCTCCTTTGTGTCGACACTTGGACTTAGAATTTGGTTGAATCTTTGTTAAGTGTGGACACAGCTCCTTGTGTCGACACATTCTTCATATGTTAAGTCTTCTGCTGAGTGTCGACACATTCTTTCTTGTGTCGACACATTCTTCAAGTGCTGAGTCTTCTGTTGTGTGTCGACACATTCCTCGTGATGTCGACACTTACACTTAGACTCTACAGACTTTTGCTGAGTGTCAACATAGTCTTCCAAGTGTCGACACTTTCTGATGTAGACACAGTTCCTCTGGGTGTCGACACTGCTTCTAAGTGTCGACACTACTTCACTGTACTTTTCTTCATTAAGTGTCGACACAGCTCCTTGTGTCGACACTTCTGTCTGGTGTCGACTCTGCATCCCTGGTGTCAACATAATTACTTCAAGTGTCGACACTGCTTGTCTGGGTGTCGACACAAGTCTTCTTAAGTGTCGACACTTTCTCTCTGGGTGTCGACACATGGACTTAGAATCTTTTTTGCTTTCCCTGCAAATACTTAACCTGCACAAGGCAACTCAAAAATACATCAAATACATTTTGATGTATATCATTGAGTAGGGTGAGGCTTCTTCAAATCAGGTACATTTAACCAATGTACCCAACAATCTCCCCTATTTGGAGAAGTCATAACCCTTAGTCAATGATATACACCATACATAACAAAATCACAGTATGATGTAAACAGGATTATATAGTCAGGGAAAGTACATAAACATGCATTAAACAAGACATATATACACAGATATCATCTCAAAACAATTATGAAATAGATTTATAACACATCACATTGTTCTAACACTTTGTCATACTTATTATACAAAACTTTACAGAGTGTTTTAAAAACAAAAAATTACAACTGTAAACTTAAGATAAATCTATTCTAATTCTCATCAGCCTCCTTAATCACAATTCCTTTTCCTAATTGTATCTTTACTTGCACAGAGGCTTTAGTATCTTCAGTATCAGCAGACTTCTTGCCTTTCAGCTCCTTCTTCTTTAGCTCCTCAGCTTTAATCTTTTGCCTCTTAAAATAATAATTTGGCTTGGGAAAGTACTTGCTAGGCTCGTGGGCAGTAGGAGGTAGCTTTCCCATCTTTGCCTTCCTTCTATATTGCACTACGGCTTCTTGCCTATTTTCATGCTTTCTCCATTCTAGTTCAGAATACCATTTGTTTCTGTCTTGAAGATTATCTTTGGCAGCCTTCCATGCAGTTAAGATAATGTTTCTTGAAGTGGGGCTCCACTGTTCAAAATCTGGACTTTGTTCAGCTTGCTCTCTAAATCTCTTCTTACACAACAGAGTCTCTTGTTCCTTGAGCAGCAAAGCTTCTTATTCCTTTAGTACAGCCTCAGGCACTCGCTGAACCACCTTTTCTATTACCACATTGTGCTTTCCCTAAGGTGGGCTATACATAGTCTGGATCTCAGCTTGTACCATATCAAAATCTGGTGGAGGATAGATTACTTGAGCTACTTTAGGTTGCTCACCTCCAAGATATGCATGGTTAATCCCAGATTCAGCCACATTATCATCATCACATAAAGGAGGATAACCAAGAGTAGCTCTGATAGAATTAGAAATCCACTTGGCATGATCAGAGCTGGCTTTGACTAACACCCTCTCCCCCTTTATGACTTCTCTTTCCATGTGATCTCTTAGATCACCCTTCTGAAACCTGATTTGGGCATCCAAATAGTTGACTCCATCTTTAAAGAAAGGTTTCAACCTTTGGAGCTTTTCAGTTATCAACTTCTGAGAGTGTTGAATAGCCGATGTAACAGTAGTGATGCCCTCTTGTAAAGCTTTATCAAAGTCTGCCTTAGCAGTAGCATGAGAAGTAGTTAGTCCAGCAGCTATGTTCTTCATCTCTGTAACTATGGCATTGTGTGAAGCAGTTAAATTGCCATTCATTCTGATTTGGTTCTCAAGAACATACCCTTGCTTCAGTACAATGTCATCCACTTGAGCTTTGATTTTCTCTTGATGTGTAGCCAAGTAAACTACTGCATTCCCTCCCTTGTGGAAGTAGTCAGTCATCTCCTTCTTATTTTGATTCATTTCAAATCTAATAGATTTAATGTCCTGGGCCAGATCAAATTGTAGAGATTTTTGCCCTTCATCTACATACTTTTCAAGAGCTTTCCTTTGTTCATCAAGTTTTATTTGCATAGCAACCATCAGAGAACTGTAATCTACTGATGGTGCTGGCTGGAGTGCTAGCTGTGGTGCTATGGTTTGCAATGCCTTCTTGTAAGTCTTGCTTCTTCTTCTGAAGACTTGAAATTTCCTTTTCTTAGCTCTGACAGCTTCCTCATCTTCAGATGCTGATGTACTTGCAATATCTACCCTCTCCCTAGGTAGCTCCTCAACTTCCTTGGGCTTTTCAGGATCTTGCCTTGCAGTTTCTTCTAGTATTACCATTGGCTCCCCCTCAACTTGAGACTTCTCCAACTCAGCAGCAGCACCTTCTTTTTCAATGTCTGTTTGATCCAGATTGAGGAATAGATCTTCCATTGTATATTCTTGTGGAGAATGGGCTGGAGAAACTCTTGGCTCATCTACTACTGGATCAGATACTTCTTGAACTGTAACAGATGTGTCCATGACAATATCTGGGAGTTGGCTATCAATCTGAGTTTGCTGATTAACATTATTTAAGGAATCAGACAAAATATTATCCTCCATAGGGAAAACTAAAGCATTAATCTCAGTGATTACCTCAAGGATGATGTGGGTGGCTCTTTCACTTTCAAGAGGAGTTGGCTCTTCCACCACTAGAGGCTCCCCCGTGATTTGATCCTGGTGTATGAGGCTAGCTGGTGGTAGCTACCCATGCCTCTCTGCAGCATCTTGTTGAGCTGGAGACTTCCCAGCATTTCCTTCTACATCCTCATCAGGAGTAAAGACAACTTGCTCCTCAGAGCTACTAGATGAATCCTGAGCCACTGGGGCTGTTTTCTTCTTCTTCTTTTGAGGAGTAATTTTCTCTAGTGTGGGCAATTCCTTGGACAAAACCCTATCCCATCTGTAGAAGAGTCTCATGTCCATTTTCCTCATATGATTGATCTTAGTGCCTGCAGCTTGACTCATAACTTCTGGTATACTACCAGCCAAGTATAGACTTAATATCCTACCCAAATTGGGCTTATTCAGACTTTCTTTAATCTTATCAAAGACAACAACAGACCAATCAGTTTTCAATGCGAAGATAATCCTTGTCATAAGATTGAACATTTGGGCTGAGACCCTGTCATGCCCTCCAGGCTTACTCAAGATCACTTTTCCAACAATTTCTGATAGAAATTTTTCCCTGGCTGTTCATGCCTTTCCTATGGAATACTGATCCAATTTTCATCTTTGCATCCAGACCACACCATGTTAACGCTTCTCTGGTCTTAGAAGCAGTAACTTCATCCTCTTCTTTTGTGCTTGGCAGGTTTAGGACCTTTCTTAACTCTTTGGTGAGACCTTCACCTTTTCTCCATGTACCCTTGATTTTATTTTGAATCCAGAGTCATCTAGGGTTGCCCCACTTAGAAATTCCAATACTTCTTTCTTCCATATCTTTGTGGGCTCTGAAACAAGAAATTCTAACCCTGAGTTTGCTACTAGGGTTACCACATTCTTGATCTCTGATTCTACGTCATCAAATGCGTCCCGCACCAGTTCATAGCCTTCATTTACGTTCTCCTCTAGCTTTGGCGTCATTAGGGTTTGAAGAATTTGAACTGAGAGAAGAGAGGTGTCGACACACAAGTTTGGTCTCGAAACTTGTGAGCGTGTCGACAGACAATGGAGAAATCCAATTTATACCTTTCTAGGTTTGAAGATGAAAGGGCGGGTCAGCTAACTTAAATTGTGTCGACACTGTTGAAAAGTGTCGACACAGACTTATAATGTCTCGACACACTGTGTCGACATAAATTTAGTCGACAGATTATATGTGTCGACACTTGTTTATGTGTCGACACCACTTAACTCGACACTTAGTCGATACTTGACTTAGATAATTCTGAGTAAATTCTAAGTGTCGACACCACCTTGGTTGTGTCGACACTGACCCTGTATGTGTCGACACTAATTTTCTGAAGTGTCGACACCAACTTCCTAGATGTGTCGACACCTTTTCTCTGAATTGTCGACACCACTTAACTGTCTCGACGCAAACAACTCTGTGTGTCGACACTATTTTACTTAGCCATTTCTATAAACTTATTCTAAGTTTATCATACCTAATTCAATTTTGAACCTATTGAATTTGGTTTCTTCTAGGGGCTTATTATACATATCAGCTAGTTGATTATCTGTATTTACATACTCTAATGATATATCCTCTTTTTCTACATGTTCCCTTAGAAAATGATATTTTATCTCAGTATGTTTAGTTCTACTATGGGAAACTGGATTGTTGGCAATAGATATAGCACTAGTAGAATCACAAAACAGTGGTGTTCTACTTACTTGTATACCATAATCCTCAAGCTGATGTTGTATCCATAGAAGTTGAGCACAACAACTTCCTACAGTCACATATTTTGATTCTGCTGTGGAGATAGCCACACTTGTTTGCTTCTTGCTACTCCATGAAATTAGTCTTCCACCTAGGAATTGACAGGTTCCAGTTGTACTTTTTCTGTCTTCTTTACAGCCTGCAAAATCTGCATCTGATAACCTGTTAGATCAAAGTCTCCATTCCTAGGGTACCAAAGGCCTAGATAAGGAGTGCCCTTTAGATATCTTAGTATCCTTTTGACTGCTGTCAAATGAGACTCTTTAGGGCATGCTTGGTACCTAGCACAGACACATGTAGCATACATGATATCTGGTCTACTTACAGTCAAATATAATAGGGAGCCAACTATCCCTCTATACAAAGTCTCATCTACAGGTTTCCCTGCATCATCGTTGCTAAGAGACATACTTGACCCCATAGGAGTTTTCATGGTACTGGATGAATCCATACCAAACTTCCTTATCAATTCTAGGGTGAACTTATATTGGCATATGGATAAACCATTTTCAGTCTGTCTAACTTGGAGCCACAAGAAGAACTTAAGTTCCCCCATACTGCTCATCTCAAATTGTCCTTGCATAAGTTTTGCAAACTTCCTGCAAAGACCACTTTCAGTAGACCCAAATATTATGTCATCTACATATATTTGGACTAGTATGATCTTGCCTCTGGATTCCTAAGGAATAGAGTCTTGTCTATTTTTCCCCCTTGTGAATTTATTCTCAATGAGGAAACTAGAAAGGATTTCATACCAAGCCCTAGGGGCTTGTTTTTAACCCATACAATGCCTTCCTAAGTCTATAGAAATAATTAGGTTGAGTTGAATCAAAAAAACCTTATGGCTGTTTCACATAGACTTCCTCTTTCAAATTGCCATTCAAAAAGGCTGACTTAACATCCATTTGATATACTTTAAAACCTTGATAGGTTACATAGGCCAGGAACATTCTTATGGCTTCCAGTCTGGCTACTGGAGCAAAGGTTTGATCAAAGTCAATACCTTCTTCCTGCCTATATCCCTTAGCAACCAGTCTAGCTTTATTCTTGATAATCACTCCATGTTCATCCATCTTGTTCCTAAAGATCCACTTGGTTCCAATTATGTTGTGGTCTTTTGGTTTAGGAACAAGATCCAGACTTTGCATCTCTTGAACTGATTTAGCTCTTCCTGCATTGCCTCAATCCAATGAGGGTCTAGGATGGTCTTCAAACTTCTTTGGCTCTACTTGGGATAGGAAACTGGAGAGTAGAGTACTGCATTCAGATTTCTGCTCCTTGTTTGTACCCCTTGTCTTGGATCACCAATGATTTAATCTGCTGGATGATCTCTTAGATGTCTATTAGCTGGAGGCATCCTGGATTTAGGTTGAACTCCTTCTACTTCTTCAACTTGCTGCACTCCTTGGTCTACTTCTGCATTTGGTACATGTAGTACTCCCCTGGACAACAGCCACTATCATCTACATTCTGACTTGCAGTTGATCCTTCTTCAATATTGAGCTTGTCCATCTTCTTAGTTATACCTGAGGAGCTGCAAATACTTCTAGACAACTCATGGTTAATAAGTCTAGATTCATCAAATACTACATGTACAGACTCTTCTACAACTTGAGTAGACAAGTTGTAGACTCTATAAGCCTTACTATTGTTGCTGTACCCAACAAAAATCCCCTCTTGGACTTGGCAGCAAACTTAGTCAAGTAAGACTTACCATTGTTAAGTATAAAGCACTTACAACCAAAGATCCTGAACTAGGATGGTTGGTTTGGTTTCTTTCTGCCTTTTACAATCTCATAGGGAGTCTTGTTGTGGCTTTTAGTAATGGTAGCCCTATTAATTACATGGCATGCAGTATTAACTGCCTCAACCTAGAAAATATTCTGGCAGTGATGTATCACTTAAAAGGGTTCTACTAGCCTCAATCAAGGTTCTATTTTTCCTCTCAGCAATGCCATTTTGCTGAGGTGTTCTTGGTGAAGAAAACTCCTGAAATATCCAAATTCGTCACTTAGTTTGTCATACTATAAGACTGGAATTCAGTACCATAGTCACTTCTTATTTTGACCACAGTACTGTCTAGTTCATTCTGAATTTGTTTGACAAAGCTATAGAAGATACTAGGTATTTCAGATTTCTGTCTAAGGAAGAATACCCAGGAAAACCTTGAGTAGTCATCTACAACCACAAAGGTATAGACCTTCCTACCTATGCTGTGAACTGGCATAGGACCAAAGAGATCCATATGCAAGAGGTATAAACACCTCACAGCATCTCTGTTTTCAATGCTATTAAAGCTGGATCTGGTCTGCTTGCCATTTTGACAAGTTGAACATATTCTATCTTTAATACACTTAACTTGAGGACCATTCCTCACTAACTCTTTGCTATAGAGTTGGTCAGTTGTCTTGTAGTTGAGATGGGCTAGCCTCTTGTGCCACTTGACACAATGAGAGACTTTCTCATCAGCTACAAGACACACTGGAGAAACATTGTTCTCACTCATAATGTCTAGGCAATAGACATTTCTTTTTCTATAACCTGTCAAAATGATCTCTTGATCATTTGACATCTTGATATGACAACCATCCTTAACAAATGAGATGTCATATCCTAAATCACTCAATTGACTTATACTAATAAGGTTATGTTTCAAACCTTGAACATAAACCACTTGAGTAATAGTAATATGGGAGCTAGAAATGTTACCAAAACCCTTGATGATTCCTTTTTCAGAACCACCAAAGGTGACTTTAGGACCATCCTTGATTGGTATGAAGTCCTTTAGCAATCCCTAGTTCCAGTCATGTGTCTGGAACATCCACTGTCCAAGTACCATATTGGGGCATGGCCACTTGGACTTACCTACAAAACAGATTAGTTGACCTTAGAACCCAAAGAATTCTTGGGTCCTTGGTGCTGGTTAGTTTGCCTCTTAACAAAGCTACCTGCAGGTCTTCTAACAGGCTGTTTGCTACTCACTTTGACACTAGAATTGTGCCAACAGTCTATGGCATAGTGGCCTACCTTGCCACAGCACCAGCACTCAAACCTCTTGTACCTTTGCTTAGGTACATCCCTAGCTGTTTTATCTACAGCTGGCTTGTTGAGAGCTGGGGCTTTTCCCTTAGACTTGGACTGAACAGTCCTAGCAGGTTTAGTAAATCCTAATCCAGTTTTAGCTTTATGATGAACAAATTCATCAATTAAGGGTAGAACAGACTTAGGTTTAGAAAAACCTAGCAACAATGTCTCTCTCCTTCTCAAGACTAATCTCCAGACTCTTGATTTGATCATTCTTGAATGTTATAGTCCCCATCTGAATAACAGTTATGTTCTTCAGTCTGGCTATTTCATTCAACTTTTGATCAATCAGTTTATCAAAATCAGTTGCAGCCATTTTGAGACTTGCAATTCCTTAGCCTGACTCTTGGCAAAGGATTTGCTTTTATTATATGCTTGCAACAGAACTCTATATACATCAATCAATTGATGAACATCCCCTTCAGATTCAGATTCACTGGCATCACTTGATGCTGATGTAACTGAATCTGAACTAGTACTAGAAATTTAACTTAAAGAACAATTTTGTACATTATTAGGTCCTGGCTGCTCCAGGATTTTGTCACCTTCTGTTAAGGCCATCAGTCCTTTGCAGAGTGTCCTATTCTTCGGGTTCACAGAGCTCCATTATCTGGAGGGTTCCTCTTCTCTTGTGCAGGAAACAGTCCTATGGAAGATTCAGCTTCTGACTCCCTTTTGAAGAAGATAAGTCTGACAGACTTTGCCCTTCCGGGGCAACAAAGGACCTTTCCTTCTTGCACTGAATCTGAGTGCTGTCTTTTATCATTTGCAGGTACATTCGTAAATTCCGCAAAAGCGCTACACGTCACCTATCCCCCCCATAGGTGCACATAGTTGACACTAGGTGGACTTTCAAGGACTTCCCCGGGCTGCTTCCCGAAAGAAGTTTTGACGAGCTACAAACTCTTCATCTTGAGGCCGCAAAGGGCTGCAGGCCCTTGCGGAAAGGTTGGAGTGTAAAGAGTATAGACCGACGTATAGGCCGGTGGATAAACTTGAGGAGTCTCAGATGTTGGATTGATTGGAGCAGCTGGAGCAACTAGAGCTGCCGCAAGATGAGTTTCTAGGCGCTGTGTGATTGTAGTAAGAATTTGGTTGATTGCTCGGAACTGCTGAGCATTTTCACGGCACCATTGCTCGAAGGCCTCCCAGAGGGGATCAACTTTGGGACTTAATTGAGCAATGTTCTCAGCTGGTTGGTGGTCTGTCATGACTGTCAGTTTTCACTGTCTGTTGGAGATCTGAAGGTCGCGTGTTAACTGTTGATGCGCGAAAACGACACCACCTAGTTAACACGGAGGGGGTGTTCAATCTCACAAGCTAGGAGAGGAAGAGGATGAAGGTTGCGGCGGAAAAGGAAGCTTCTGAGTGCTTGAGAGTGGAGCAAGCGCTTGTCAAAGGGTTGCGGGGATAGAGGACAGTGTTGCTGAGAGTATCCGGGAAGGCTGATGAGAAGAGGAGGATGATCAGGAGCTGTCGAGCAGACGGTTACTATGACGATTGAGGTGTAATGAGTAGCGAAGAAGCTTGCTGAGCAGAGAAAAGCTTGCTGGGTAGAGAAGCTTGCTGAGCAGAGAAGAAGCTTGCTGAGCAGATAAAAATCTTGCTGAGCAGAGAAGCTTGATCAACAGACAAGGTAGATCAACAGAGAAGGTTGATCAACAGCGGAGCTTGATCAACAGAAAAGGTTGATCAACAGTGGAGCTTGATCAACAAGGAAACTTGATCAACAAAGAAGCTTGATCAACAACTGTAACGCCCCTGCTTTTTTTCGGCATTATTGTCTTCCTGGTAGGCATCCTTGTGACGTAAGGGTGTTACTATAGCGTCTAGTTGGTGGCGCGTCGCCGTTAGTGCGCTTTCACGTCTCGGCGATTCAGTCGGCCGAATTCTTGAATCTTTGGCAGAAACGGAAAATTTTCACATTTGGAAAGCTTAATTGATTGTCTTTTTCTGTCTTGCTCGTCCAGTTCGTCGAACCAGCCTTGCTATGTCGATTTTATCTTATTCTATCATCTGGGTTCGAGCTTGATGATGGTTAGTTTTTCTGGGTGTTGTGTGGAGGTTGACGATCGTCGAGCTCCACGCTTGCCGTGCTGGCTCGACGAGTCGTCGAGAGGGGCCGTCTGGTGTCGACACTTTGTGTCGACACCGCTGGCTGTCGGTGTCGACACTGCCGTGTCGACACTGCCAGCAGGTGTCGACACAGTGTGTCGACACCGCTAGCTGTCGGTGTCGACACTGCTGTGTCGACAATGCCGGCCGGTGTCGACACAGTGTGTCGACACCGCTGGCTGTCGGTGTCGACACTGCTGTGTCGACACTGCCGGCCGGTGTCGACACAGTGTGTCGACACCGCTGGCTGTCGAGTGTCGACACTGCTGTGTCGACACTGCCGGCCGGTGTCGACACAGGTGTGTCGACACCGCTGGCTGGTGGGTGTCGACACTGCTGTGTCGACACTGCCGGCTTGTGTCGACACAGGCGTGTCGACACCGTTGTTCTGTGGAGCGTCGGCACCACCGGTCCGGTGTAGTTGAACCCGGTCCTTGTAGCTATTGAGTATTTATACCCTGTTTCTCATTATCTTTAGCGACCTAGGTTTCTCCTGTTACCCGTCCCAGAGCGGCGTGCGCGGAGTAGTTCGCCGTCCGTGCCTCTCCCGGCGATCACCGACGGAGCTCCGGTGCTCGGTTTTTTCCCGCCGATCGTGGATCTGGAAGGCTCTCGTTGAGAGCTACGCCCTCGGGGTAATTTCTTCCCCGTTCGTCGAGTTTTTCTTGCTAGGATTTTCGGCCCTAACCGTTTCTCCAGTCATCTTTCGTCCAGATTTCGGCTCCTATCGCGACGCATGGAGATTTGGAGAGTTTTTCCGGTGGACCGAGGCAAGTAGTGTTCTTGCTTTCCCCTTGTTCTAAATTCCAAATTCCTACATTCCTTTTTGTTTCTACACTTGTTGAGCTTATCTTAGTTCGACGGTAGAGATACTTGTTCTGAACTCCTAACTTGTTTTCCCCTCTATTTCTGGAACTTGTGACTTGATGTCCCTTAAGTTTTAAATCTCAAAATCTTGCTATTCTTTGAAACGCCCTGATGCAGCTCACTTGGTCGGCTATCCCTGGAGTTTATGGTGATGAATGAGCGCAAATGAACACTGCTTGTATAATTATGTAACTAAGGAAATTCAGATGAACTATGCGCGTTGGGGTCCTCCCTCGGCATAGTGTTTTATATTCAGATGAACTATGCGCGTTGGGGTCCTCCCTCGGCATAGTATTTTATACTCGAATAGGCTGTGCGCGTTGGGGTTCCTCCCTCAGCATGGTGATTGCTAATGAAAGATTGGACTTCGGTTGCTGTTGGTTGCTCCTTTTTCCTTGTATATATAATGCTTAGCATATCTTGCTCGGCTAGTTTTACTGTTGCTCATTTTTTTTACTCTGTTGAACATTTTGTTGCAGCCACCTTTTCTTTCATTCTCCTCTACTTAGAGGTTTGTGTAATCTGCTTTTACTCTTGCTCTACTTGTGACTTGCTTATGAGGTGTTCTTCTTTTGAATGCCTCAGGATCAGAGTTGTAGCTGGTTTAGCTGACAGGCTTGGGCTTCTGGTGCTGCTGGTTCCTGTGGCTGTTTGTTTCCACCTCCGAGTTTGAGGTTGTTGCATCGTTTAGACTTGGCTGTTTTTCTTTCTTCTTTCTATGGGTTCATGTCAGTTGTTGACGCCCATAGACTTTAGCTTTTCTGTGTTAGATTGTTTGCTGATATCACTACTGTTACTTTTTACCGGGTGTTTCTTGCTCTTCTGGGAAGGATTTATGCTAGGGTGCATTCCAGTTATTTTAAACCCTAAAATGTTACTATATGTACTCATGCATTTCATATTTGTAAAACTAAAGCACTATTTTTCCTTATAGCATAAAGACCACTTTTTTATGCATACTATATTCACCTTAGACTCGTGCATAACATGGGTCGTCCCCGGGGACACCTATGCTCGTTTAGGGTGTCAACTTAATTGAACCAAAGTATTTTCTGCTGCGTATAAACATACTGTTATCTGTGGACTAGCTGATCCACCGTGCCGAGGGATACGGCCTTTCAACATAACTGTTTTTCTACCATAATTAATCAACGTTTTTCCTTAAAAACAAAGGTCTGGAGTTTTGCCTGAGCGTGTGCAGTTATCCCCTACACGACGTGGCATCACGGCACGTGTTTTCTCTTGCTCTGATACGATTTTATCGTTGAGAAAATGCGGGTTGTGACAGTTGGTATCAGAGCCAGGTTTTGCAAGAGGGTTGGTTGGTTGACCAAACCAGTCGAACAACTGTCCCTTAAGCAAAACCCTAGTTGTATCATTGCATTGCATACACACACCAATATGTCATCAGTAGATTTTGATGGAAGTACGAACACTACACTCATAGCATGATAAGAAGTATACGAGGCATATTATGTAGTATGGGATGCATAATATGTGTTTGTATATGGATCCACCATAGGTGGCAACATGTGACGGTTATGTAGTATGGGATGCATAACCATCATCACATGGATGCCCATTAGCGCGTTTTCTTTCTTCGTTGCATACAATATTATATAGTATGGGATGCATAATATTGAATGTATAAGCCGCTCATAGCATGCACTAATGCCTTTTGTAGTAAGCATAGCACTGCATACATAACATATCATTGCATAAGCACACGTGCTAAGTTAAAGATCTGCATGATGACATATGTACACTCATACCTTGGGATGAAATTTATACATTCATGCATTCATATTATAGGCACAAGCTAGAAGCATAACATCATTTTATAATTTCCCAGAGCAAGGTAACAGTAGGTGCAAGTATCGGTTCTTTTCGACCTAATCTGAGTTTGTCCGTTCCGGATCTGAACTGTGTCAGGTTATGCTAGTTTCTAGCTGTAGTGTCCTCAGCTAGGTCCCTGTTAAGCCTTTTGTTCGTATCGGTCAATGTGAATCCGAAATAGTGTGTTGTAGGGAATGCTTTCCCAGTTTGTGGTGTCTTAAGCAAGGTCTGACTAGATCTCTGTTTGTTCTGTAGAATGCCGCCTAGGCGCGTTGCGACTTGGTCGACCCCCCAGTCAAAGGGCGAGTCTTCAGGTGCCCAGAGCGAAGCTGTGATCGAAGCACTGAGGCTAAGTAATGAGACCCTGGCAAAGCAGATGGTGGACATGCAGTCCCAGATGAAATCGATGTTGGCTGTCATCTCTAGGCAGCAGTCTAGAGCACAGGGTCCTGCTGTGGATCAAGCGGTTCCTATCCCCCCTGCTGCTCTAGTTCCCCAGTTGCGTTGCCACCTGAGATGAATTTCATTTCTCACTTCCAGCGTTTAGGACCCTCGTCTTATGACGGTAGGGCAGACTTCATGGCATTGGATGACTGGATTATTGCCATGGAAGAAATGTTTTCCTACTCTAGCGTTTCTCCCAATCAAAAGGTGATGATTGCAGCTTTTCAACTCAAGGGCCTTGCGAAGAGTTGGTGGATCAGAGAAAAAGAGAACCTTTCGGAGGGGTGCTCGTGGGAATCATTCAGGAGTTTGTTACTAAAGAAGTTCCTACCTTCGGTCGAGCGAGACCGCCTCATGAATAGTTTCCTACACCTGAAGCAGCGGCAACTCACTGTTGGTGAGTAGGAAGTCGAGTTTGGCAAGCTCAGTCGTTTCGCCCCAGACCTGATAGCATCTGAGGAAGGCAGAGTGAAGCGTTTTTTGGGTGGTCTGAGGTATGATATCCAGCAGTTGGTTAGTGCCTACAAGTCGGAGACCTTTGTCGAAGTAGTTGAAGCTGCCTTAAAGGTTGAGGCGATAGAAAATGCGAAGAATCGGGGATCGCTTGCAAAGAAGGACAAGAGGAAATCTGACGATGGAGGAAGTGCGAGGGCACCTGGCCCTGCAGTGAAGAAGAACAGAAGAGAGGTGTGTAGCTTCTGTGGGAAGCCGGGGCACTCTCTCGATAGGTGTTTTAAGAGATTGGATGCGCAGAAGCTGTCTCAGGTGCATGCGATCCAAGATGCTCCCAAAGGGGGTCCTGCCTGTTCTTATTGTCAGAGGAGTGGACATGATATGGCCCATTGTCGCAAGAAGGCTGGAGCTTGTTATCTCTGTGGCCAAAGAGGACACATGAGGGCTAATTGCCCGCAGAGCCAGCTTGCGCTGCATGCAGTCCCGTTGCAGACCTTACTGCTGCCCCCGCCTCTCGCAGACAAAGGAAAAGGAAAGTTGAATGTGCTGACCAAGGAGGAGGCCCAATCATCGACTCAGGTGATCGCAGGTTAGTCTCTGACTCGGCTAGTTATTCCTTTTAGTGGATATATGGTTTCTGCATATTAGTTTTGCGTGCTGTGTGTTTAGGTGAATTTAAGGTGAAGAATAAGTGGGCGCGCGTTTTGTTCGATTCGGGTGCTACTCATTCTTTTGTGGCAAGAAATTTTGTGGACCGTCATCGTTGGGCTCTCGACCAGTTAGACACCTCCATAGATATCAAATTTCCTTCAGGAGAGTTGGTGAGGTCAAGCCAGGGTATCCAAAAGTGCCCCATCTCCCTAGGCGGGTTTCTGGCGATTGCGGATCTGAAGGTGCTAGATCTGGTGGACTTTGACGTAATTTTGGGCATGGACTGGTTGTCCAGCTGTGATGCTGTCATTCAGTGCAAGCTCAAGCGCTTGGATTTCAAGGGTAGCAATGGCCAGCCCATGAGTGTGTATAGGTTGCCGCGTCTGGAGTCTCCGATCATTTCTGCGGTGCGTGCTCGTATATTTCTAGAGTCTTGTTGTGATTCTTTTCTTGTCTCTATTTCTGTTCTGGGAGCTGCACCAGTTGAGCCTCGGGTAGAGGACGTTTCTGTGGTGTGCGAGTTTCCGGATGTTTTTCCAGATAGCCTTCCTGGACTTCCTCCTAAGAGAGAGATGGAGTTTGTTATAGACCTCGAGCCAGGCACTCGCCCTATT
Organism: Platanthera guangdongensis; assembly: GCA_039583875.1. NCBI lineage: Eukaryota > Viridiplantae > Streptophyta > Magnoliopsida > Asparagales > Orchidaceae > Platanthera > Platanthera guangdongensis. The sequence goes on along the minus strand of CM077152.1, from coordinate 161,060,554 downwards.
GCCAAAGCACCGTACCGCATGGATCCGCGTGAGTTAGAGGCACTGCGTACTCAACTGGATGAGTTATTGCAATGCGGTTTTATTAGACCCATCTCTTCTCCTTGGGTTGCACCAGTACTTTTCGTGAAGAAAAAGGACGGGACGATGAGACTATGCATTGATTATCGAGAGCTAAACAAGGTAACAATTAAGAACAGATATCCGTTACCTAGGATTGATGATTTGTTCGATCAGTTGTGGGGTAGCTCTGTGTTCTCGAAGATTGACCTCCGTTCAGGTTACCATCAGCTGAGGATCCGGGAGTCAGACATTCCGTGTACTGCTTTTCGTTCTCGTTATGGTCACTTTGAATTTCTGGTGATGTCTTTCGGATTGACGAATGCACCGTCAGCTTTTATGGACATGATGAACAGGGTGTTCAAGGATTTTCTGGATAAGTTCGTGGTGGTGATCGTTGACGATGTCCTAGTATATTCTAGAGATGCAGATGAGCACGCCTTGCACTTGCGCTTGGTTTTGTATACTTTGAGGGAGCACAAGCTGTATGCGAAGCTTAGCAAGTGTGAGTTCTGGATATATCAGGTGTCTTTCCTAGGACACATTGTAAGTAAGGAAGGTATCTCAGTGGATTCTGCAAAGATAGTTGCGGTTTTGGACTGGAAGAGACCTGCATCGCCTAAAGAGATAAGGAGCTTCTTAGGGTTGGCAGGTTACTACAGAAGATTTGTGGAAGGGTTCTCTGTCCTCTCTGCACCGTTGATCAGGCTTACACAAAAGAGCGTAGCTTTTGTTTGGAGTGATGCCTGTGAGGGAGCTTTTCAAGAGCTCAAGAGGCGTTTGTGTTCTGCTCCAGTGTTGGCATTGCCAGTGGAAGGAGTGGAGTATGCTGTTTATGTAGACGCCTCACGAGTTGGACTCGGTTGCGTGCTGATGCAGGACGGCAAGGTGATTGCGTATGGATCAAGACAATTGAAGGTGCATGAAAAGAATTACCCTACGCACGATCTAGAATTTGCTGCCGTCATTTATGCCTTGAAATTGTGGAGACATCTTCTGTATGGAGTGTCATGCAAAATTTATTCGGATCACAAAAGTTTGAAATATGTCTTTACTCAGAAGGAACTGAATTTGCGCCAGCGCCGATGGTTAGAGTATGTTGCGGACTACGAAGTGGATATCCTTTATCATCCCGGCAAGGCTAATGTTGTAGCAGATGCGCTGAGCCGGAAGCCCGCACACATCTTTAACCTCTCGGTGCAATCCCTTGTCGAAGAGTTCTTGCTCATGGACATAACCGTAGGAAATAGCGCTTTGCCGAGTAGCCTAGAGGTCGATGAGCCTTCGTGGATTACCCTCACTAAGCTTCATCAGAAGGACGATCCTGACTTGCAGCACCTCCGCAGTAGGACTGAGAGAAGGGAATTACCCGACTTTACAATTGACGTCGTGGGTACCTTAAAGTACCGTGGCAGATAATGTATTCTTGCTGTTGGGGACATCCGATCAAAAATATGTAGTGAAGCGCATGGTTCCAGTGTTGCATATCATCCGGGCTCCACGAAAATGTACAGAGATTTGAAGCAGATTGTTTGGTGGTCAGGCATGAAGAATGACATCGCAAGATTTGTGTCTGAATGTCATACCTGTCAACGTGTAAAAGCTGATCACAGAAGGAAGTGTGTTAAGTTAACTCCCTTAGATGTACCGAGTTGGAAATGGCAGAGTGTATCAATGGATTTCATAACTGGTTTGCCCAGATCTCCCCGAGGGCATGATGCAGTGTGGGTCATTGTGGACAGGCTAACTAAGCGTGCCCATTTTGTGCCTTTCAAGATTAGTTATTCCATGGAAAAGATAGCTGAGCTTTATTTGAACGAAGTTATCAGACTTCATGGTGTACCGACGAGTATTGTGTCCGACCGAGACTCCCGATTCATGTCTCGATTCTGGCAAAGCTTACAGGGAGCTCTAGGTACCGACCTTAGATATTCTACTGCCTATCATCCGCAGACAAATGGTCAGACGGAGAGAGTGAACCAGGTCTTGGAGGATATGCTTAGATGGTATATCCTGGACCATGGCGGAGCTTGGGATAAACGCCTCGGATTAATGGAGTTTGCATACAATAATAGTTATAAGGAAAGTTTGCAGATGGCGCCCTTTGAAGCTCTTTATGGAAGGCGTTGTCGAACTCCTCTGTTTTGGACAGAAGTGGGCGAGAAGCCGTTGCTCGGACCAGAAGTGCTGGAGGATATGAGTACTTCAGTAAGGCATATTCGTGAAAAGCTGAGGTTAGCTCAGGAGCGATACGAGAAGTATGCAAACCAGCGCAGAGTTGACCTGGAGTTTGCGGTTGGGGACATGGTGTTTTTGAAGGTCTCCCCGATGCCGAGTGTTAAAAGATTTGGAAGAACCCATAAGCTAGATCCCAGGTATGTGGGGCCTTTTCAGATTTTGGAGCACATTGGAGTTTCTGCCTATAGACTAGAGTTGCCTGATTCTTTCCCTGGTGTTCACAACGTGTTCCACGTGAGCCAGTTGTGAAAGTGTGTCCGCAGTGAGCGGCATGTCCTTGTATCGGTACCCCAATTCCAGCCTAATCTCTCGTATGTTGAAGAACCGTTTTGCATTCTGGAGACGCAAGACCATGTGCTAAGAAAGAAAACAATTCCAATGGTTAAGGTTCTCTGGCGAAATCAGGATGCAAGAGGGGCAACTTGGGAATTGGAATTCGCGATGAGAGAATCTCATCCTCAGCTGTTCTCTTAATCTCTCTGGTTAGTATTCTAGTTTCAAGAATTCTTCTGTCTTGTCTCGTTCTCTATCCTCTTATTTTTCGTTTGTGTTTCAAGTTTCGGGACGAAACTTCCCTTTTGGAGGGGTGACTGTAACGCCCCTTCTTTTTTTCGGCATTATTGTCTCCCATGGTAGGCATCCTTGTGACCTAAGGGCGTTACTCTAGCGTCTAGTTGGTGGCACGTCGCCGTTAGTGCGCTTTCACGTCTCGTCGATTCAGTCGGCCGAATTCTTGAATCTTTGGCAGAAACGGAAAATTTTCACATTTGGAAAGCTTAATTGATTGTCTTTTTCTGTCTTGCTCGTCCAGTTCGTCGAACCATCCTTGCTATGTCGATTTTATCTTATTCTATCCTCTGGGTTCGAGCTTGATGATGGTTAGTTTTTCTGGGCGTTGTGTGGAGGTTGACGATCATCGAGCTCCACACTTGTCGTGCTTGCTCGACGAGTCGTCGAGAGGGGCCGTCTGGTGTCGACACTTTGTGTCGACACCGCTGGCTGTCGGTGTCGACACTTCCGTGTCGACACTGCCGCCGGTGTCGACACAGTGTGTCGACACCGCTGGATGTCGGTGTCGACACTGCCGGCCGATGTCGACACAGTGTGTTGACACCGCTGGATGTCGCTGTCGACACTGCTGTGTCGACACTGTCGGCCGGTGTCGACACAGTGTGTCGACACCGCTGGCTGTCGAGTGTCGACACTGCTGTGTCGACACTACCGGCCGGTGTCGACACAGGTGTGTCGACACCGCTGGCTGGTGGGTGTCGACACTGCTGTGTCGACACTGCCGGCTTGTGTCGACACAGGCGTGTTCGACACCGCTGTTCTGTGGTGCGTCGGCACCACCGGTACGGTGTAGTTGAACCCGGTCCTTGCAGCTGTTGAGTATTTATACCCTGTTTCTCCTTATCTTTAGCGACCTATGTTACTCCTGCTTCCTGTCCCAGAGCGGTGTGCGCGGAGTAGTTCGCCATCCGTGCCTCTCCTGGCGATCACCGACGGAGCTCCGGTGCTCGGTTTTTTCCCGCCGATCGTGGATCTAGAAGGCTCTCGTCGAGAGCTACGCCCTCGGGGTAATTTCTTCCCCGTTCTTCGAGTTTTTCTTGCTAGGGTTTTCGGCCCTAACCGTTTCTCCAGTCATCTTTCGTCCAGATTTCGGCTCCTATCGCGACGCGTGGAGATTTGGAGAGTTTTTCTGGTGGGCCGAGGCAAGTAGTGTCCTTGCTTTCCCCTTGTTCTAAATTCCAAATTCCTACATTCCTTTTTGTTTCTACACTTGTTGAGCTTATCTTAGTTCGACGGTAGAGATACTTGTTCTGAACTCCTAACTTGTTTTCCCCTCTATTTCTGGAATTTGTGACTTGATGTCCCTTAAGTTTTAAATCTCAAAATCTTGATGTTATTTTAAATGCCCTGATGCAGCCCACTTGGTCGGCTATCCCTAGAGTTTATGGTGATGAATGAGCGCAAATGAACACTGCTTGTATAATTATGTAACTAAGGAAATTCAGATGAACTATGCGCGTTGGGGTCCTCCCTCGGCATAGTGTTTTATATTCAAATGAACTATGCGCGTTGGGGTCCTCCCTCGGCATAGTATTTTATACTCGGATAGGGTGTGCGTGTTGGGGTTCCTCCCTCGGCATGGTAATTGCTAATGAAAGATTGGACTTCGGTTGCTGTTGCTTGCTCCTTTTTCCTTGTATATATAATGCTTAGCATATCTTGCTCGGCTAGTTTTACTGTTGCTCATTTTTTTTACTCTGTTGACTGTTTTGTTGCAGCCACCTTTTCTTTCATTCTCCTCTACTTAGAGGTTTGTGTAATCTGCTTTTACTCTTGCTCTACTTGTGACTTGCTTCTGAGGTGTTCATCTTTTGAATGCCTCAGGATTAGAGTTGTAGCTGGTTTAGCTGACAGTCTTGGGCTTTTGGTGCTGCTGGTTCCTGTGGCTGTTTGTTTCCACCTTCGAGTTTGAGGTTGTTGCATCGTTTAGACTTGGTTGTTTTTCTTTCTTCTTTCTATGGGTTCGTGTCAGTTGTTGACGCCCATAAACTTTAGCTTTTCTGTGTTAGATTGTTTTCTGCTCTCACTACTGTTACTTTTTACCTTGTGGTTCTTGCTCTTCTAGGAAGGATTTATGCTAGGGTGCATTCCAGTTATTTTAAACCCTAAAATGTTACTATATGTACTCATGCATTTCATATTTGTAAAACTAAAGCACTATTTTTCCTTATAGCGTAAAGACCACCTTTTTATGCATACTATATTCACCTTAGAGTCGTGCATACCATGGGTCGTCCCCCGGGAACACCTATGCTCGTTTAGGGTGTCAACTTAATTGAACCAAAGTATTTTCTGCTGCGTATAAACATACTGTTATCTGTGGACTAGCTGATCCACCGTGCCGAGGGATACGGCCTTTCAACATAACTGTTTTTCTACCATAATTAATCAACATTTTTCCTTAAAAACAAAGGTCTGGAGTTTTGCCTGAGCGTGTGCAGTTATCCCCTGCACGACGTGGCATCACGGCACGTGTTTTCTCTTACTCTGATACGATTTTATCGTTGAGAAAATGCGGGTTGTGACAACAGCGGAGCTTGATCAATAGAGAAAGTTGATCAACAACGGAGCTTGATCAACAAGGAAGCTTGATCAACAACAGAGCTTGATCAACAAGGAAGCTTGATCAACAGAGAAGAAGGTTCATCAACAGAGAAGCTTGATCAACTGCGGAGATTGATCAATAAGGAATCTTGACCAACAGAGAGGCTTAATCAACATCAGAGCTTGATCAACAGAAATGGTTGATCAACAGCGGAGCTTGATCAACAAGGAAGCTTGATCAACATGGAAGCTTGATCAACAGAGAAGAAGGTTGATCAATAGAGAAGCTTAATCAATAGCGTAGCTTGATCAACAAGGAAGCTTGATCAACAGATAGGCTTGATCAACATCGGAGCTTGATCAACAGAAAATGTTGATTAACTGCGGAGCTTGATCAACAAGGAAGCTTGATCAACAAGGAAGCCTGATCAACAAAGAAGAAGGTTGATCAACAGAGAAGCTTGATCAATAGCGGAGCTTGATCAAAAAGGAATCTTGATCAACAGAGAGGCTTGACCAACAACGGAGCTTGATCAACAGAAAAGGTTGATCAACAACGGAGCTTGATCAACAAGTAAGCTTGATCAATAGAGAAGAAGGTTGATCAACAGAGAATCTTGAGCTGACAGTTACTTGGACGGTTGTGCTTTCACATTGACATCGAGAGAACTAAGCTGAGTTGAGAGGAAGAGAGGGCGCCGCTAGCAGCAGCAACAACAAACTTTGCCCACCGTGGCTTAAATGCCACTCTTGCGACGGTCTTTTACTTTAATCAAGAAACAAGATTACAGCTTGCTAATGCACCTTTACATGAAAAAGCAATAAAGGGTACAAAGGGGGAAGCTGGAGGTTAAGGAAGGAGTTGCTAGAGGCTAAGGAAAAGAGGCTGCTGGCAGGCCGTGCATCTTGATGGCAAGCTGTGGAGGACTGGAAAACTTAGTTCGCAGGGCTTGCTGGAAATCTATGGAGGACTGGAAATCTGAGTCCGCAGTGCTTGCTGGCAAGCTGCAATTTTCCTCTTGCGCGTTCTTCTTCCAAATTAGAGGTATCAGGGGCTATTTATAGGCCCGGGGAAAGATCTTCTAGAAGCGGGGCCTAGTGACGTCATCATGATGACCTGCGCGTACTTGGCGAGCAAGCTGCCTGGCTGGGCAGACTAGGAGAAGGCAGGCCGCCTCCTTTGGGCTGCTAAGGCATAGGGGGCGGCCTGATGCAGGAGGCCGCCCCTGGTGGGCAGCCTGGCTCTGGAGGCCGCCCCTGGTGGGCGGCCTGGCAAGGAGGCCTCCCCTGGTGGGCGGCCTGGCACAGGGAGGCTACCCGTGGTGGACGGCCTCGCAAGGAGGACGCCCCTAGTGGGAAACCTGGCACAGGGAGGCCTCCCCTGGTGGGTGGCCTGGCAAGGAGGCCGCCCCTGGTGGGCGACCTGGAGCAGGGAGGCTGCCCCTGGTGGGCGGCCTGGCAAGGAGGCCACACTTGGTGGGCGGCCTAGCACAAGGACGCCGCCCCTGCTGGGCGGCCTGGCAAGGAGGTCGCCCCTGGTGGGCGACCTGACACAGGGAGGCCGCCCTTGGTGGGCAGCCTGGCTAGGATGCCGCCCCTGGTGGGTGGCCTGGAGCAAGGAGGCCACCCCTGGTGGGCGGCCTGGCAAGGAGGCCGCCCGTGGTGGGCGGCCTAGAGCAGGGAGGCCACCCGTGGTGGGCAGCCTAGAGCAGGGAGGCCGCCCCTGGTGGGCGCCCTAACAAGGAGGCCGCCCCTGGTGGGAGGCCTAGCACAGGGAGGCCGCCCCTGGTGGGCAGCCTGGAGTAGGGAGGCCGCCCCCGGTGGGTGGCCTGGCAAGGGAGGCCTCCTGGTCACTGGAGGCTGCCAAAGGGCCAACAAGGGAGGCGGTCTGGGAAGCATGCCGCACCCTAGGGCTGCTCAAGGGGCGGCCTGAGGAGCAGGCCTCCCCTGGGTGGCGGCCTGAGGAGCAAGCCACCACTATGCAGGCAGAAGAGGCGTCCTGAGGAGTAAGACGACCCTATAGGGGAGGAAACCCTCTGATGGCGAGCCAGAGTGTGAGTCCGTCGAGCCCGCGGCAGTTGAATTGGTCCAGGGTTGATGCTGGCTGGGCGACCTGGCAGACTGAAGAGATAGATCGCATAGATCGCCCCCTATTTGCTTTGGATTTCCTCCTATAAGGAAAAATGCTGCGCGGTTAGCGGGCCTAACTGCGCGCCCTGCGAGGTTGAGCTATAGGAATAGCCCGCCGTCCCGCAGGGCACGCGGTTGCTACGTGACCTTGGCGGACAGAGAAATATGTCCACCTACACTTTGGACTTGTCGCAAACTCCAGGGAGAATCTAAAGGTCTCGACTAGCCAGCTGGCTACCTTGGGAAGGATCGCTGATTTCTGTGTTAACAACAAGCTCAGTTCGATAGATGCGTAAAATCAATTTGACGAACTCTAGGTTTACTTCGATGAAAGCAAACCTCAATTCGACGAGAGATTAAATTCAGTTCGACGAACTCCAGTCTCAATTCGTCGAAAGCTAAACTCAGTTCGACGAAGCTGAGCTCGATGAAATCGAAGCTATCCACGTATTTGGACTTGAAAGTCCACCTAGTGTCAACTATGTTCACCCATGGGGGGGGGGGGAATAGGTGACATGCAGTGTTTTGCGGAAATTTACGAATGTACCTGCACAATAAAAATAAACAGCACAACACACAGAATACACAAGCAATTTATAGTGGTTCCCCGACTTGGGTACATCCACTTTCCCCCTTCGACCTATCTCCCACCAAGGGACGACTCGGTCTCTTCTCCAACAGGATTGAAATCCAATCCATGCACTATCGGAAGGAACCCTTCCACACGTAGGAGTCAACACTCCCACAACCCAGGTTGCACCCAACCCTTACAACTCGGAACAAACGTTCCTTTACAACAAAAATAAAATAGAATGTACAAGAAATACAAACTACGTTTGGAGACAAGGGTGTCCCTCTTTGTTGACGACGTGTTCTTAAGGTCCACAAAGAGCACGACCCTAGATCTCTCTTGGAGAGGATCTCCCCGGAGTCGGCGGCGGCAAGATGGGCGGCGGCACGGTTCACGGGTTCGGCTACGACGACGATGTGCAGCTGCTATTCTTTAGAGATCCAAACTTCGTAGCGAAGCTAGCTAGGTCTACCAACGGTCACACGAGGATCGGTTGTCTCGATCGATTCGGACGGGGATGTTTTTCCCGATCAACAAACCGAGAGACAAGGGATCTCTGGATAGATGCGTGAGACACTAAGCTTGGCTAAGCTTCTGTCGCCGGAAGATCAGGAAGAAATCTCGATCAAAAGTGGAGACCAACTTGCTCGAGCGACGAACTGCGGCGGCGGAGCGGAACTCGCGATTTTAGGGTTCGTTCGTGCTCGACTTCTTTCTGTGTATTTTATTCCGTTGTCTTGCTGTTCAAAAATAATCCCGTATTTATACTGTAGACAACTCAATATGACCGTTGAGGGACCCACAAGGAGAATCCCCAAATCCCGGTCCAGAACATCGACAGCGGCAGAATACGGTTCAGGAATTTTCAGAAAAATTGCCAAGTCAAAATCGGCGAGAATCGAAAATGAATCTCGTCGAGTCGTCGAGAATCCAAGGTGATTCTCGACGAATCGACGAGAATCAAAGATGATTCTCGTCGAATTTGACTTGGTTGCACGCAATGATTCAGCCCGGGTCGAGACGGCGAGAATCACCCTGTGATTCTCGACGATTCGGCGAGAATCACTAGTGATTCTCGCCGGATTCTCGCCGAATCGTCGAGAATCACTAGTGATTCTCGCCGAATCGTCGAGAATCACTAGTGATTCTCGTCAATTCTTACTTAGAATCAGAGTTGCTTGCTTTGAAGAGAGTTGGATCGAGTCGGCGAGAATCAGCCACTGATTCTCGACGATTCGGCGAGAATCACTTGTGATTCTCGCCGAATCGGCGAGAATCACTTGGCGATTCTCGTCGATTTTCACTTAGACGAATTTTCGTCTTTCCACCCATGATGAGCTCCTTGACCCATCCTTGCTCCTTGTCTGCTCTTGCAAGATTACAGCCCTGTACTTGAAAGTAAGTGCACTCCAATAGAGAGAGTACACGTAGGCCAACACACTGATCCGCTCAACGAGGGATTACGTCGTGCATGTAACGTCCTGAATCGCTCTAGGCCCCTAGTGTGTGTGTTTTTGAGTCAGGAGGGTTGACTCAAGTCCTGAGAAGTGCAGGGAATTGGGCTGCACTTGTGGAGAAGTGGAGAAATCAGTGCAGAGTGACATAAGTGGTGACACGGGTAGCGACACGGGCGTGTCCCTACCCGTGTGCGTCGAGTTGTGCTCGACGAGCCGTGTCGAGATCGTCGAACTGTGTCGACACCAGGTGACACGGGTAGTGACACGGCCGTGTCCCTACCCGTGTGCATCGAGATGGTCTCGACGAAGCGTGTCGAGATCGTTGAGATGCGTCAAGATAGTCGTGCGGGGGACACGGGTAGTGACACGGGCGTGTCCCTACCCGTGTGCGTCGAGTTGAGCTCGACGAGAAGTGTTGAGATGCAACCCGAGAAGTACACGGCCAATGACACGGCCAGGCACACGGCCGTGTCATGTGAACACGGGTCGGGACACGGGCGTGTCCCTACCCGTGTCAAACATTGAACCGACATGGAAACCGCCACGGCCGTTTCGCGGAAGCGGGACACGGGTACGGACACGGCCGTGTCCCTACCCGTGTCATATTTTGTTTATAAGGGGCAGAGGAAACCCTAGCCGTTTTCACTTTCATTTCACCCCCTATCTCCTGTGAGAACTCCTGGTGAGAGGAAAACCGCTCGAGCAAGTTCTACCGGAGGAGATTCGCCATCGCCGTGAAAGAGAAGATGCCGCCGAGGAGAACTACGCGATCCATGGCAAGAAATGGTGGTACCGCTGGAGCCAATGTGAGTTTCCTACCCTCTCCCTTGGTGCTAGATCTTAGATATTTAGGAGAGACATCGGTTCAAGAGAGCTTGATGGAGAGGAGAAGATTTCTAGGTTTGGCCATGCTAGGATTTGAATCCTAGATTTTAGATCTCTTCAACCCTTCCCCTTTTCTTCAATACGACGATGGGTGAATGGTTTCGTGAGGAGTTTTGGCCTTGAGGTTGAATAAGGGAGGAGGCAATTTCTGGAAAATTTAGGAAGGATCGCTTGAGGAGGAAGACGGACCGATGCCGTTCATTTTCTTTAAGATGCGCGCAGAATCTGTATTCTGCGCGCAGCGATCTTCTAGGCCATTTTCTTGTAGGATATGTGCAGATTTGGGCTTGTGGATAAACACGAAAGTTGTAGCCCTCGGAAATACCTTTCCAACGAGTGATTGCACAACTTCAGGTGATGTCTGTGGCCCCGGGAAAACCTAATCGAGTTTGCTGTCCGGCGATTCCTGTACACATAAATTGTGTTTTGTGCGCAGTGAACTTTGAAGCCGATTTCGAGTAAGTTATTTTCAGATCTGGGTTGTGACCTGAATATGAAAGTTGTAGATCATGGAAATACCTTTCCAACGAGTGGTTACACGTCTCCACCGGATTCCTGTAACTTCAGGAAACTCCGGTCGAAGTTGCTGTCCAGTGCTAATCCTGCGCTGAAATTCTGGGTCTCTACATACATTGTGGATTTGAAATTGGTGGATCCAATGTCGCAATTAATTCGTGGTTTTGGTGAAATAATTTTATGTTAACCACCAAAGTGTTATGGATGATAATATTTACTGTTTTATAAATCAATTTATTATTGCAAGATAGCTTGAGGCCTGCTGATTTCCTTATGTTTAATTGGATTGATTTGATAATACTTCGGTAGGTTGTCGTAAGAGCAAATCTCGTTTATATCATGTTGAAATCACTTGGGATGATATATAGATGGGTAACCCATGGCCATGCATATGTTATATATCGGGTTGAATTTAGGAGTCCAACAATAGTGAGTCGTCTCCTATTGGCATCTTATAGTAAATGTGCAAGTGCGGTGTTGACCGCCACCTGTTCTGGTCGTGTTGAGGTAAGGTGTGGATGGATGATTGGGCTGTGTCCTCGTGCTCACTCCGAGGCCCCTTCCATGGTATGATGAGGTTGTGAATTGCATGTGGTGTGAGTCAACACGCGGTGTCGTAATCCTGGGTTAAGGATAGTGTGGCAGGTCTACGGGCTCGCCAGTCGTCACACCGACGGGAGTTGGCAGTTAGACTTGGTCGGTTTGGGCTGTGTCCTCGGTGTTCACGTCCCGAGGCCCCTCCGACCATGTGAACGGTTGGGCTGTGTCCTCGTGCTTTCTTCCGAGGCCCCTTCCGGGTCACGCAAGGCCAGTTCGGGCTGTGTTCTTGGTGCACATCTACCCAAGACCCCGCTGGGCCATAGTACGCATGGGCTCCGCTGTTGTGTTCTTAGCGTTGAGGCGTACGGAGGCCTAAGTGAAGTAGTGTGATACCCGCCTAGTAGTAGAAGTGCCCGTTCTACTATCACCGCCTGGCCACGGCGGCTGATGCCTGAGAGGTTAGCTACCTGCTCGAAAAGTGGGAACTATAGTCTGTGTCGACATAGCAATTGCATGGGTGTGCATGGGTGAGTCATTGCATAGCATTCATAGCATTTCATATCATTGCACCACAAGATCCTCATCGTATAAGTTTGTATGGGCACTCTTATACGATGAGTTACTTTTATGTAACCCGATCCTTAACTTATAAGTTTGTATGGGCATTCTTATAAGTTAAGTTACTTTCCTGCTGTTACTTATACTTGCTAGTTTAGTGTAGCTTTTACATAAATGCTGATTATGATGCTGTTACTCTTACACTACTGCCACCTGCTTGTACTTCCATTACTTGCATACTTGTTATATACTATACTCTTGTTCCTTTTCTCCGCACGGTGCCGAGGAGTCGCCGGGGGAGCGGATGTGAAACCACTTAGTCGTTTCGACTAACGGTTGCTACGTCTTCCTTTTTAGGAGGTCACGCCGCAGGTAGAGCAGCCGTAGACTACGCCGTAGGACAGCCAGGCCAGGACGACAGGACCTGATGTGACGGTGCCGTCGATACCGTCTTTTACTGATGTTAGTGTTTTGATTACTCTGATGTAGCCCGTTTGGGCAATGTTTAGCTGTACTCTGATATTTTGTAGAAGCATGTTTTAGCTTCTATTTATTGATGTATTTGGACATTATAACTTAGTGTGGATTTTGAATTCTGGATGTTTATTTATTTGGTTGGGTTGGCATGTTATATTGATATTGTTGTAGCCAGCGGAATAGGCGTCTTGTGGTACAGGTTAGCCCGTGTGCTAATGCTACCGCAAGGCGGCTGTTCTGGGCATAAGACTCCCTCTTCGTGCAGTGTTTTGGGATCCGGGGAGGGGGAGTCTTACAAATGGTATCAGTTTGCCACGATCCTCAACTAAGAAGTCATTCAACAATGGTGCCACCCCCGTTTGGTTAGTCAGTTTGGGGACAAACTGACTTCGCGGAAGCAGTGGTGTGCCCATATGTAATTCACATTAAGTTTGTCCAACTTTGACCTTAAGTTTAGCCAACCTGACCACAAATTTGTCGTGTACGTGTAGGTTCCACTGCATGTTGAGCCGTTGGGGGGTACTCCTACCCCTCTCATACCCACTCAGTTCCAACAGTCTGAGTTGGGGCAAACACTCACCGCCATTCTTGATGCCTTTAAGGCACAGCAGGCTCCGGTGCAACAACAGGCCCCGAGCTCCAACTGGCTGAGCACCTTCCGGGCTCTCTCCCCTCCCGTCTACCTTGGGACGGAGTCAGCTGTACGTACAGAGGAATGGCTAGACACGATACAGGAGTTATTGGCCAGTATCCGTTGCCCAGCCAACATGGCAGTGACATTGGCAGTGTCCGTCTTGGACTTACATGCGAAGAGGTGGTGGAACTCCCTCATGGGCTCTACTTTCCAAGGCCGGATCTACACAGAGATAAGTTGGAGTGAATTCTCGGGTGTTTTCTTGGAGCACTTTATCCCTACATCGGCCCGAGATGAGCTTGAGCAGAGGTTCCTTCTACTAAAGCAGGGATCAAAGTCGGTTACAGAATACCAACGGGAATTCCAGCATCTCGCAAGGTTTGCGGACTCTTATGAGTTGGATGACAGAGGTTATGCCAAGCGCTTCTATAAAGGGCTGCGAGATCCCCTAAGGCAGTCCCTTTTGTTTATAGCGGATGGTAGCTTGGCGGAGATCATTGATATGGCGAAAAGATTGGAGGCGGACCACATGGGATGTAGTAAGAGGCCTGCGGAGGACGTGATGGAAGCCGGCCCAAGTAATAGAAGGAGAGGGGACTTCAGAGGAGGAAGAGGTTATCAAAGAGGTGGAGGGCGTGTCCACCGAAACTATAGGGTGGAGCATCCAGTTCCGCAGCCGCCTGCGTTGCCTCCACCCCCACAGCCTCAGCGATTTCAACAACCTGAAGGGCGTCGTGGTCTGGTGTGCTTCGAATGCAACCAGCCGGGCCACATCCGGCAATTTTGCCCGCAGCTATATGGGAACGCCCCTCCTGCTCTCCCTCCTGCTCTCCCTCCTGCTCTCCCTCCAGCAGCTCCCCGAGGGCGGGGATATATGCGTGGTCGAGGACGAGGACCGCCAAGAGGAAACCCCGGACCGGTCCGGGATCAGGTGTACGTGCTTGACATGGCGCAGAAACGGAACCCACAGGATGTGATTGCGGGTATTATTTAGTTAGTTTACATATTTGCATGGTTTAACATGAATTGATTAGAACTTATTAGACACTAGCAATAAGTTTTGGTCGTTGGCACTTAGGCACCGTGATTATTGGCGGGAAGACGGCCTATGCGCTGCTCGATACCGGTGCCTCACACTCTTTTGTGTCCGAGGATTTCATAAAAGACGTGGGGGTTGTTCAGTACTTCACGGGTATAGCCCGACGTGTATGCCTTCCGGATGGCTCGGAGATGATCGCAACCGCCAAGTGCGAGTTGTAGTTATTTATTGATGGGAAGGCCTTTGATACACCGGCCACAGTTTTGAGAATGTCGGAGTTCGACATCATTTTGGGCATGGCATGGCTGGATTGGCACTTCGCGAGGATCGACTGCGCGGAGAAGCGGATCTATTTGAGACATGGAGACTCTGACGTCATCTTCCAAGGTATTGGCTTCGCGCCCCGCGTGATGTTATCTTCCGTCCAGGTTGTAAAAGCTCATATGAAGGGGGACGAGGTCTTCATGATCTGGTTCGAGTTGAAGGAGGAATCGTTGGAATTAAAGGATGTACGGGTAGTGCGGGATTTTCCCGAGGTATTTCCTGAGAAGCTGCCAGGATTGCCCCGCATAGAGAGGTTGATTTTCAGATTAATCTAGTACCAGGTGTCAAGCCTGTATCTAAGGCTCCGTACAGAATGGCCCCGAAAGAACTTGCAGAATTTAGAGTTCAACTACAGGAACTAGTGGATTCAGGGTTCGTTCGCCCCAGTTCATCACCATGGGGAGCCCCTGTGCTGTTCGTAAAGAAGAAGGATGGAACCCTGCGATTGTGCATAGATTATCGGGAACTCAATCGGTTGACGGTGCGGAATACTTATCCGCTACCGCGGATCGACGAGTTGTTCGATCAATTAGTGGGAGCACATTGGTTCTCTAAACTAGACTTGCGCTCTGGATACTATCAGTTGAGGATACATGAGGGGGATATTCAGAAAACAACATTCAGTTCGAGATATGGTTTGTATGAGTTCACAGTAATGCCGTTTGGGCTCACAAATGCACCTTCGGCCTTCATGAGTCTAATGAACAAGGTGTTTGAACCATACTTGGACATCTTCGTCATTGTTTTCATCGACGACATCTTGGTCTACTCAAAGACGGAGGAGGAGCATGTCGAGCACCTGACCTTGGTTTTGAAGAAATTGAAGGAGCACGCCTTGTATGCCAAGTTTAGCAAGTGTGAATTTTGGCTTAAGGAGGTTGCCTTCTTGGGGCATGTGATCAGTGGAGCAGGATTAGCGGTGGATCCAGCAAAGGTGTGAGCCGTGAAGGAGTGGTCGCCCTTGAAGTCGGCGGCCGATGTACGAAGCTTTCTTGGACTTGCTGGGTACTACCGCAAGTTCGTGAAAGGTTTTTCCAAGATTGCCCTTCCTCTTACCTCCTTGACGAAGAAGGGTGTGCCATTTGAGTGGACACCTCAATGTGAAGCGGCATTTCAAGAGCTGAAGGATAGGCGTACCTCCGCCCCCATCCTTGCACTTCCGTCGGGGAAGGAAGGATTCCAAGTTTACACGGACGCATCATATCAAGGGATGGGAGCGGTATTGATGCAGCACGGGCACGTGATCGCATATGCTTCAAGGCAGTTAAAGAAACATGAAATCAATTACCCGGTTCATGATTTAGAGTTGGGAGCAGTGGTCTTCGCTTTGAAGTTCTGGAGACATTACCTATATGGCATACACTGCGAGATCTTTTCCGATCACAAGAACTTGAAGTATGTCCACACTCAGAAGGAGTTGAATCTGAGACAACGGCGGTGGTTGGAATTTCTATGCGACTATGAGTTCACCATGAACTACCACCCCGGGAAAGCGAACTCCGTAGCCGATGCCTTGAGTAGGAAAGCGCCAAGCTCTAGCCCAGAGTCTCGGTTGATGAGTATGGAGTTGGCTCGGATGGTCTAAGAGATGGAAATTTCTCTAGTATTCAAGGCTCCATCGGCAGAGCATGCGGAGTATTTGGCCAACATGAGCATAGTTTGTGATATCCGAGACCGGATTCGGGTGGAGCAAGGAATGGATGCGGCCTTGGCCCCGACAATCAAGGCAATTGAATATGGGACCACCGATGAGTATACACTAAAAGACGGTCTCGTTTATTTTCGTGGCCGACTCTATATTCCCAAGGGCGGCAAAATTCGGGAGGATATCTTGAGAGAGGCACATTCCTCTCAATATTCAGTGCACCATGGTATTGCTAAGATGTACGCCGGATTGCGGAAGACCATGTGTTGGCCGGGAATGAAGAAGGATGTTCGCTACTATGTTACACATTGCGAAGCTTGCCAAAGAGTGAAGGCTGAATGCAGGAGTCCCGGTGGTTTGTTGCAGTCGCTGTCCATCCCCGAATGGAAGTTCGAGGATATCTCCATGGACTTTGTTCATGGGTTACCTCGTTCCCACTCCGGGAATGATTCAGTGTGGGTTATTGTGGATCGACTAACAAAGGTGGCCCGGTTCATCCCAATGAAGAAGGAAGCACACGTGGATGTTTTGGTACGCCTTTTTGTGGAGCAATTTGTACGGTATCATGGTGTGCCCAAGACAATTGTTTCGGATCGGGATGGTCGGTTTACATCCAATGAGTGGAAGGCGGTACAGGCGTATTTGGGCTCACGCCTAACCTTTAGTACCGCATTTCATCCACAGACTGACGGGCAGTCAGAGCGGACCATCAGAACGCTGGAGGATTTATTGAGGTTATGTGTGTTGGACAGAGGAGAGCCGTGGGAAAGACTCTTGCCCCTGGTGGAATTCTCCTACAACAATAGTCATCAAGCGAGCATCGGTATGGCGCCCCATGAAGCCCTTTACGGAAGAAGGTGTAGGACCCCCTTGTCTTGGGTGCAGGATGAAGATCCGAAGGCATTAGGAAATGAATTTATAGATGATACTGATATGGCTGTCAGATTGATAAGAGACCGCATGTTGGAGGCTCAAAGTCGACAGGCAAAATATTACAATAAAAAGCACCGGATGGTGGAGTTCCAAGTGGGAGAAAAAGTGTTCCTCAAGATTCGGCCGATGCATGGAGTGTCGCGGGTGCGGGGAGTGAAAAAGCTCAGCCCAAGGTATGTTGGGCCTTATACTATATTGGAAAGAATTGGCCCGTTGGCCTATCGGTTGGAGTTATCACCGGAACTAGAAAATCTTCACGACGTGTTCCATGTGTCGTCGCTTCGAAAAGCACTATTGCGGCCCGACCAATTTATTCCCACTACTGATGGTGCGGTGGCGTCAGATAGGTCTGTGCGACTACAGCCGGTACGGATTGTTGACAGCGAGACAAGAACATTACGCCGCAAAAGTGTCCCCTTAGTGAAGGTGCTATGGTTGAATCATGGGAAGGAGGAGTACACCTGGGAGCCAATGGATTTGATGCAGCAACGCTACCCGGAGTTGTTTGCCCAAGGTAATCTTATTTAAAAACATATGATAAATTTCCTGTTAAGCTTTTCTCCACACAGCCTAAGCCTGATTTCGGGGACGAAATCTTTTATTTTGTTTATAGGATTTGTAACGTCCCGAATCGCTCTAGGCCCCTAGTGTGTGTGTTTTTGAGTCAGGAGGGTTGACTCAAGTCCTGAGAAGTGCAGGGAATTGGGCTGCACTTGTGGAGAAGTGGAGAAATCAGTGCAGAGTGACACGGGTGGTGACACGGGTAGCGACACGGGCGTGTCCCTACCCGTGTGCGTCGAGTTGAGCTCGACGAGCCGTGTCGAGATCGTCGAACTGTGTCGACACCAGGTGACACGGGTAGTGACACGGCCGTGTCCCTACCCGTGTGCGTCGAGATGGTCTCGACGAAGCGTGTCGAGATCGTCGAGATGCGTCGAGATAGTCGAGCGGGGGACACGGGTAGTGACACGGGCGTGTCCCTACCCGTGTGCGTCGAGTTGAGCTCGATGAGAAGTGTCGAGATGCAACCCGAGAAGTACATGGCCAATGACACGGCCAGGCACACGGCCGTGTCATGTGAACACGGGTCGGGACACGGGCGTGTCCCTACCCGTGTCAAACATTGAACCGACATGGAAACCGCCACGGCCGTTTCGCGGAAGCGGGACACGGGTACGGACACGGCCGTGTCCCTACCCGTGTCATATTTTGTTTATAAGGGGCAGAGGAAAACCTAGCCGTTTTCACTCTCATTTCACCCCCTATCTCCTGTGAGAACTCCTGGTGAGAGGAAAACCGCTGGAGCAAGTTCTACCGGAGGAGATTCGCCATCGCCGTGAAAGAGAAGATGCCGCCGAGGAGAACTACGCGAACCATGGCAAGAAATGGTGGTACCGCTGGAGCCAATGTGAGTTTCCTACCCTCTCCCTTGGTGCTAGATCTTAGATATTTAGGAGAGACATCGGTTCAAGAGTGCTTGATGGAGAGGAGAAGATTTCTAGGTTTGGCCATGCTAGGATTTGAATCCTAGATTTTAGATCTCTTCAACCCTTCCCCTTTTCTTCAATACGACGATGGGTGAATGGTTTCGTGAGGAGTTTTGGCCCTTGAGGTTGAATAAGGGAGGAGGACATTTCTGGAAAATTTAGGAAGGATCGCTTGAGGAGGAAGACGGACCGATATCGTTCATTTTCTTTAAGATGCGCGCAGAATCTGTATTCTGCGCGCAGCGATCTTCTAGGCCATTTGCTTGTAGGATATGTGCAGATCTGGGCTTTTGGCTAAACACGAAGGTTGTAGCCCTCGGAAATACCTTTCCAACGAGTGGTTGCACGACTTCAGGTGATGTCTGTGGCCCCGGAAAAACCTAATCGAGTTTGCTGTCCGGCGATTCCTGTACACAGAAATTGTGTTTTGTGCGCAGTGAACTTTGAAGCTGATTTCGAGTAAGTTATTTTCAGACCTGGGTTGTGACCTGAATATGAAAGTTGTAGATCATGGAAATACCTTTCCAACGAGGGGTTACATGCCTCCACCGGATTCCTGTAACTTCAGGAAACTCCAGTCGAAGTTGCTGTCCAGTGCTAATCCTGCGCTGAAATTCTGGGTCTCTACATACATTGTGGATTTGAAATTGGTGGATCCAATGTCGCAATTAATTCGTGGTTTTGGTGAAATAATTTTATGTTAACCACCAAAGTGTTATGGATGATAATATTTACTGTTTTAGAAATCAATTTATTATTGCAAGATAGCTTGAGGCCTACTGATTTCCTTATGTTTAATTGGATTGATTTGATAATACTTCGGTAGGTTGTCGTAAGAGCAAATCTCGTTTATATCATGTTGAAATCACTTGGGATGATATATAGATGGGTAACCCATGACCATGCATATGTTATATATCGGATTGAATTTAGGAGTCCAACAATAGTGGGTCGTCTCCTATTGGCATCTTATAGTAAATGTGCAAGTGCGGTGTTGACCGCCACCTGTTCTGGTCGTGTTGAGGTAAGGTGTGGATGGATGGTTGGGTTGTGTCCTCGTGATCACTCTGAGGCCCCTTCCATGGTATGATGAGGTTGTGAATTGCATGTGGTGTGAGTCGACACGCGGTGTCGTAATCCTGGGTTAAGGATAGTGTGGCAGGTCTACGGGCTCGCCAGTCGTCACACCGACGGGAGTTGGCAGTTAGACTTTGTCGGTTTGGGTTGTGTCCTCGGTGTTCACGTCCCGAGTCCCCTCCGACCATGTGAACGGTTGGGTTGTGTCCTCATGCTTTCTTCCGAGGCCCCTTCCTGGTCACGCAAGGCCAGTTCGGGCTGTGTTCTTGGTGCACATCTACACAAGACCCCGCTGGGCCATAATATGCATGGGCTCCACTGTTGTGTTCTTAGCGTTGAGGCGTACGGAGGCCTAGGTGAAGTAGTGTGATACCCGCCTAGTAGTAGAAGTGCCCGTTCTACTGTCACCGCCTGGCCACGGCGGCTGATGCCTGAGAGGTTAGCTACCTGCTCGAAAAGTGGGAACTATAGTCTGTGTCGACATAGCAATTGCATGGGTGTGCATGGGTGAGTCATTGCATAGCATTCATAGCATTTCATATCATTGCACCACAAGATCCTCATCGTATAAGTTTGTATGGGCACTCTTATACGATGAGTTACTTTTATGTAACCCGATCCTTAACTTATAAGTTTGTATGGGCATTCTTATAAGTTACGTTACTTTCCTGCTGTTACTTATACTTGCTAGTTTAGTGTAGCTTTTACATAAATGCTGATTATGATGCTGTTACTCTTACACTACTGCCACCTGCTTGTACTTCCATTACTTGCATACTTGTTATATATTATACTCTTGTTCCTTTTCTCCGCCCGGTGCCGAGGAGTCGCCGGGGGAGCGGATGTGAAACCACTTAGTCGTTTCGACTAACGGTTGCTACGTCTTCCTTTTTAGGAGGTCACGCCGCAGGTAGAGCAGCCGCAGACTACGCCGCAGGACAGCCAGGCCAGGACGATAGGACCTGATGTGACGGTGCCGTCGATACCGTCTGTTACTGATGTTAGTGTTTTGATTACTCTGATGTAGCCCGTTTGGGCAATGTTTAGCTGTACTCTGATATTTTGTAGAAGCATGTTTTAGCTTCTATTTATTGATGTATTTGGACATTATAACTTAGTGTGGATTTTGACTTCTGGATGTTTATTTATTTGGTTGGGTTGGCATGTTATATTGATATTGTTGTAGCCGGCGGAATAGGCGTCTTGTGGTACAGGTTAGCCCGTGTGCTAATGCTACCGCAAGGCGGCTGTTCCGGGCATAAGACTCCCTCTTCGTGCCATATTTTGGGATCCGGGGAGGGGGAGTCTTACAGTGCAGACCCGTGTATATTGACCTACTGCACCCTGACATTGGTGTGCACTTAGCGTGGAATAACTGCAAGCACAACTTGAAATAATTTGTCAAAAACATTGCCTATTTACCTTAGCTTGTTCAGGGGCTTCTACAAATCAGGTACGTTGTGGATACAATACCCAACAATCACCCCCTATTTGAAGAAGCCTAAACCCTACAAGCTAAGGTGAATAAGGCATATAGGAATGAAAATCATAAACTTGAAATTGAGTTATTCATGACCAGTACCAATTTCTTGAGATTTGGAGCCACCTTAGCCGTAGCCGAGAGGGTAATCTCCCCCTTTTCAGCTTCTGCAAATCGGGGTCTGTAGCATTTGACCCCGTGCTCCCCCTCAGTTCTTGCTCCAGTGCTCATACTTGAGTATCTTGCTCCCCCTCAGTTCTTGCGCCTGTGCTCATACTTGAGTACCTGCAATGGCTCCCTCTAGATGCATGATCCTGGAGCTTCGGTGGTCTTCATTCCTCATAATTTAGCATTCCCAATTCAGTTTTGAAGAGTCTGAACTTGGCCTCATCTAAGGGCTTTGTGAATATATCTGCAATCTGCTTGTCCGTGGGGACATAACAGAGAGAAATGTCCTTGTTCTCCACGTGCTCCCGAATGAAGTGGTAGCGCACTTCAATATGCTTCGTTCTGCTGTGCGAGACCGGGTTGTTGGCAATGGCAATTGCACTGGAGGAGTCGCAGTACATTGGTATTTCCTTGAACTGAAGGTCGTAGTCAGCTAACTGGTTTCTGATCCATAGGAGTTGTGCGCAATAGGTGCCTGCCGAGATGTACTCAAACTCAGCTGTGGAGGTAGCTACACAATTCTGTTTCTTGCTGTTCCATGAGATAAGCCTTCTTCCGAGGAATTGACACGTCCCGGAAGTGCTTTTCCGGTCATCCCTACTCCCTGCAAAATCATCATCTGAAAAACCTATTAGCTCGACATCATTGTTTCTCGGGTACCACAAGCCAAGATTGGGAGTACCTTTAAGGTATCTTAGAATTCGCTTTGCAGCGACATAGTGAGATTCCTTAGTGTTCACCTGATATCTGGCACAGACACATGTGGAGAACATGATATCCGGTCTACTGGCAGTAAGATAGAGCAGGGATCCAATGATGCTTCTGTATTTGGTTTCATCGAAAGGTTTACCTTTCTCATCCTTATCCAGAGACATAGTGGATCCCATTGGAGTCCTCATAGAGGTTGAACTCTCCATACCGAATTTCTTAAGAAGTTCATTTGTGAACTTCGTCCGAGAGATAAAGATTCCATCCTCAGACTGTTTCACTTGAAGTCCCAAGAAATACTTGAGCTCTCCCATACTGCTCATTTCAAACTTTCCTTGCATAAGTTTAGAAAACTTTTTGCAAAGATTATTGTCCGTTGAGCCGAATATTATGTCATCGACATAGATTTGCACCAGCAAAATCTTGCCTTTGACTTCCCTGAGAAACAATGTTTTATCTATTTTACCTCTAGAGAACTTGTTCTCAAGAAGAAAACTAGATAAAGTCTCATAAAAAGCTCGTGGAGCTTGTTTTAACCCATATAAAGGTTTATTAAGAAAATAGACATGATTGGGAAAAGTAGGATCGACAAAACCTGGGGGTTGAGCGACATATACTTCCTCTTTCAGGTCTCCGTTCAGGAATGCTGATTTCACATCCATTTGATAAACTGTGAATCCTTTGTGTGAAGCATACGCCAGGAACAATCTGATTTCCTCGAGCCTTGCTACTGGTGCGAAGGTCTGGTCAAAGTCAATCCCCTCCTCCTGTCTGTAACCTTGAGCCACCAGCCTTGCCTTGTTCTTTATGATGACACTATGTTCATCCAGCTTGTTTCTGAAGATCCACTTGGTGTCAATCACATTCTGCTTGTATGGTCTGGGAACAAGTGTCCAAACGTTGCAACGTTCGAATTGATGTAGTTCATCTTGCATGGCCAGAATCCATGCCGCATCCTTGTTCGCCTCATCGAACTTCTTTGGCTCAACCTGTGACAGGAAGCTAAGATGCAGTACTTCGTTAATAGTACCTCTTTGAGTTCTGACACCGACACGAGGATCTCCGATGATCTGATCTCTAGGATGATCCCTCACGTGCCGGAGCTCTAGAAGTCTGGCGTCTGGAGCTTCGACTACTTCTTGGGCTTCTCTTTCTTCTAAGATATTTGTTCCATTTTGATCTTCAACATTGTCAGATGACATGGAGGTGGAAACTTTGACGTACTTAGGAGTGTCATCTTTAGCGGTCTCATACAGGCTCAGTTGTTCAAGTCATGCACCTACATCTTCAAGAACACCACTGGAAGAATTGCTGTTAAGCAAACTTCCTTCATCAAATACAACATTTATTGATTCTTCTACCACTAAGGTTTTCTTATTGAAGACCCTATATGCCCGACTGTGGGAACTATAGCGCATGAATATGCCTTCGAAGCATTTTTCACCAAATTTAGTACGCGGATACTTTCCATTATTTCGTACACAGCATCTGCAACCAAAAATCCTCAAGTAGGCCATGGTTGGTTTCCTGCCTTTCAGTAGCTCGTATGGCGTCTTACGATGATGCTTGTTGATCAATGCTCGGTTTTGTACATGACAAGCCGTATTGACAGCCTCTGCCCAGAAGTATTCCGGGAGAGAAGCGTCTTTCAACATTGTCGTGCAGGATTCAATGAGAGTTCTATTTCTCCTCTCCGCAACTCCATTTTGTTGAGGAGTGCACGGGGAGGAAAACTCATGAAAGATACCTTGTTCTTCACAAAATTCTGTCATAGCACCAGATTCAAATTCTGTTTCATGGTCACTTCTGATTTTGACCACTGAGTAGTTAAATTCGTTCTGAACCTGCTTGACAAAACTAGTGAAGATGTCAAACGTATCTGACATTCGTTTCAAAAAGAACACCCATGTAAACCGAGAATGATCATCAACTATCACTAGCGTATAGGACTTGCCTCCCAAGCTATGAACTTGCATTGGACCAAACAAGTCCATATGTTAGAGGTAAAGACATCGGGAAGAGTCTTTGTCAGCGATGCACTTAAAGGTAGCCCGAGTCTGTTTGCCCATCTGGCATGCAGGACAGGGGCTATCTTTGATGCACTTGATACTGGGAGCATCCCTTACTAAGTTCTTGGAAAACAACATACTGATAGTCTTGAAATTAATATGTGCCAATCTATTGTGCCATTGATCACAAAGAGATGCACTGCCTGTTGCCACAAGGCATACGGGGGTAGATGAATCTACACTGAGAAAATCTAAGCAGAAGATATTTCTGCTCCTAATGCCTGACAATACCGTCTCAAAAGAGGTACGTGAAATTATCAGACATTTATCCTTGTAGAACTTAACGTCATAACCTTTATCACATAACTGACTTACACTGATCAGGTTATGATTTAACCCTTCAACATAAGCCACGTCGGTGATAGAGATTATACCGTTGGAAATCATACCGTAACCTCTGGTGACTCCACGATCTGACCCTCCAAAAATGACTTTGGGTCCATTCTCGACTGGAGTGTAATCACGCAGCAGGCTTCTTGTCCCAGTCATATGCCGGGAGCATCCACTGTCCAAATACCAGATCTGCATTTTGGTGGCCTTTGGACATTCCTGCAAAACAAAATTAATTTGCCTTAGGAACCCAATCGAACTTGGGTCCTAGATTCCTGGTTAACACACTCCCCCTCGGTTGGTTAACCCTACGAGTGGTTGGCCTCGCAGTGCTAACATAGGGAGTCTCGTAATACCTTGGATTAAACCAACAATCCACGACAAAGTGACCGACTTTGCCACAACACCAACAGTCGAATCTGTTGTACCTCTTCCTAGGCTCCTGCCTTACCCTTGGAAAGGTGGGTACAGCTGGGGCCTTGGATCTGGAGGTGGAGGCCTCATGGTGACAGCAGTCACATGACTTCGTCACCTTCTGTATAACAGGCTTGGCTTTCGGTGCCTGCTTTCCATTATGGCCGCTAGAGAATTGACCATAATTTCCCATGTGGATTTCCTCATAAGATGCCTTGAGGGCACTCTCACCGAAGTTCCGGGGAAAGGTCCAACCATCATATTGGCTCTTTGTCTTTGCAACCGAGGGCCGGAAATGATGACCAAAGGTTGATTCAAAGTCATGTTGGTTGCAAGGAAAGCTAGGCTTTCTGAACGCAACAGGACTAAGAGGAGCCTTACCCTTTTCATCAGCAGAGGCCTTCTTGGTGGCCTTATACTTCCTCTGGTTCCTGTTTCTCCTGGATGAGGAACCAGATACCCCTACATGCCCCAATCCAGCTCCATTGGCCTGAGCAGAGAAGGTATCAACGACTGGAAGAACTGTTTTTGGCATAGAGAAGCTCTTGACGATCTTCCTTTCTGCCGCAAGTTGTTCTTCCAACTTGTCGACTTACTCCTGCTTAAGATCAAGGAGCTTTAAAGACTCTGAATGCTTTGAAGTCAGGTCAAGGTGCTCCTGTCGGAGAGAAATCAAGCTAGTGACCTCTTCCCTTAGGGATACACACTCACCCTTAAGGAATTTCACTTCCTTCTTCTCAGCCTTCAGTCTCTTACGGCACTCCTGGAAAGTGTTGAGCAGAAGCTCATACTTCTCGAGGAGCTCAGCTTCACGGGCCGAAAGGCTATCCTCAGGTTCATCATCCTGAGACTTAGGATCAGAGTCAGAGTCGGAGAGAGGGGTGTGAGCTTTTACCTTCCCAGTAAATGGGGGACATTCTCCTTCTGAGTCGGAGCGACCCACCAGCTCGAAGTAGGCTTCCTCATCATCACTGGAGTCTGAGGAATCAGACTCACTTAGTGTCTTTGGCCTTCTGGCGATGTAGCTCCGCTCTTTCTTCTTATCTCTAGAGGATTTGTGCTCCTCTCCTTTCCCTTTTTCACTCTTTCCTTGATAGCAGTCGGCCACAACATGTCCTGGCTTATTGCATCCAAAGCAAATAATGTCAGAAGTGCGATGATTGTTCGGTTTGGAAGCATACCTGTCAGAAGAATAATTTTTCTTCTGATGCCAGGAGCAGGAGCCGTCTCTCTTTCTTTGATTCCTCATCTTGAGGAACTTCTTGAACTCTCGAGTGATGAGGGAGAAATCCTCCTGCGACAGCTCTGAGCTGGAGGAGCATGGCTCAGATTCCTCCTCCTCATCCTTTTTCTTGGCACGGTATAAAACTGCACCCTTGCCTTTTCTGGAGTGACTGGCTTTTAGAGCCACAGTCTTTTCTTTGGCTGCAGCCTTCTCTGCTTCTTCTTCTGCTTTCCTGGTGTTCAGCTGAAGCTCATAGGACATCAGCTTCCCAAACAGGATTTGCGGGTCTGATTTAGCTAGTTTGCCAAACTCTCAGATGGCGCAGATCTTTGTGTCCCATTCCTTAGTAAGGTACCTAAGGAATTTATCATTGAGTTCACCATTGGTGAATACTCTTCCGTATCCTTTGAGGGCGTTGACAATCTTGAGGAAGTTCTCGTAGGTGACTCCGATCTCTTCCTTAGGCCCTTGTCTAGAGGCCTCATATTTCTGGTTCAGGAGGGATCTCCGATCATCCCTCACTTCATCCGTGCCCTCCATTAGGATGATCAGGCACTGCCAGATCTCTTGTGCTGTCCTGCAGTTGCTGAAGTTTTGCATCATTGAGTCATCAACCGCGCTGACCAGAATGTTTCGCGGCTTCTTGTCAAGTCCTACTAGCACCATCTCGTCCTTGTCCATTTCAGAAAGTTTCTTTGGCACTTTCTGGATAGGATCAATGGTGGATTCCTTAGTGGGGACATAAGGTCCCTCCTCCACGATCATGAAGAGTCGAGGATCAACTGCTTCCATGTAGAACTTGATCCTTTCCTTCCAGATAGGAAAGTTGAGCCTGGTGCACACTGGGATCTTGCCTGTGTACTTGAGCCCGTCCATAGTAGATGTTTGTCTTCTTCTTGACACTAGTGGCAGGATTCAACTCAAGGTGTTAACCTTTTTGATGAGCAACCTGGCTCTGATACCACTTGAAAGTCCACCTAGTGTCAACTATGTTCACCTATGGGGGGGGGGGAATAGGTGACGTGCAGCGTTTTTGCGGAAATTTACGAATGTACCTGCATAATGAAAATAAAAAACACAGCACATAGAATACACAAGCAATTTATAGTGGTTCCCCGACTTGGGTACATCCACTTTCCCCCTTCGACCTATCTACCACCAAGGGACGACTCGGTCTCTTCTCCAACAGGATTGAAATCCAATCCCTGCACTATCGGAAGGAACCCTTCCACACGTAGGAGTCAACACTCCCACAACCCGGGTTGCACCCAACCCTTACAACTCGGAACAAACGTTCCTTTACAACAAAAATAAAATAGAATGTACAAGAAATACAAACTACGTTTGGAGACAAGGGTGTCCCTCTTTGTTGACGACGTCTTCTTAAGGTCCACAAAGAGTACACGACCCTAGATCTCTCTTGGAGAGGATCTCCCCAGAGTCGGCGGCGGCAAGATGGGCGGCGGCACGGTTCACGGGTTCGGCTGCGATGACGATGTGCAGCTGCTGTTCTTTAGAGATCCAAACTTCGTAGCGAAGCTAGCTAGGTCTACCAACGGTCACACGAGGATCGGTCATCTCGATCGATTCGGACGGGGAAGTTTTTCCCGATCAACAAACCGAGAGACAAGGGATCTTTGGATAGACGCGTGAGACACTAAGCTTGGTTAAGCTTCTGTCGCCGGAAGATCAGGAAGAAATCTCGATCAAAAGTGGCGACCAACTTGCTCGAGCGACAAACGGCGGCGGCGGAGCGGAACTCGCGATTTTAGGGTTCGTTCGTGCTCGGCTTCT
This sequence comes from Platanthera guangdongensis, assembly GCA_039583875.1. Lineage (NCBI taxonomy): Eukaryota > Viridiplantae > Streptophyta > Magnoliopsida > Asparagales > Orchidaceae > Platanthera > Platanthera guangdongensis. The sequence goes on along the minus strand of CM077152.1, from coordinate 161,032,684 downwards.
TTCTGTGTATTTTATTCCATTGTCTTGCTGTTCAAAAATAATCCCGTATTTATACTGTAGACAACTCAATATGACCGTTGAGGGACCCACAAGGAGAATCCCCAAATCCCGGTCCAGAACATCGACAGCGGCAGAATCCGGATCAGGAATTTCCAGAAAAATTGCCAAGTCAAAATCGGCGAGAATCGAAAGTGAATCTCGTCGAGTCGTCGAGAATCAAAGGTGATTCTCGACGAATCGACGCGAATCAAAGATGATTCTCGTCGAATTTGACTTGGTTGCACGCACTGATTCAGCCCGGGTCGAGACGGCGAGAATCACCCAGTGATTCTCGAAGATTCGGCGAGAATCACTAGTGATTCTCGCAGAATCGGCAAGAATCACTAGTGATTCTCGGCGATTCTTACTTAGAATCAGAGTTGCTTGCTTTGAAGAGAGTTGGATCGAGTCGGCGAGAATCAGCCACTGATTCTCGACGATTCGGTGAGAATCACTTGTGATTCTCGCCGAATCGGCGAGAATCCCTTGTGATTCTCGCCGAATCGGCGAGAATCACTTGGCGATTCTCGTCGATTTTCACTTAGTCGAATTTTCGTCTTTCCACCCATGATGAGCTCCTTGACCCATCCTTGCACCTTGTCTGCTCTTGCAAGATTACAGCCCTGTACTTGAAAGTAAGTGCACTCTAATAGAGAGAGTACACGTAGGCCAACACACTGATCTGCTCAACGAGGGATTACGTCGTGCAGACCCGTGTATATTGACCTACTGCACCCTGACATTGGTGTGCACTTAGCGTAGAATAACTGCAAGCACAACTTGAAATAATTTGTCAAAAACATTGCCTATTTACCTAAGCTTGTTCAGGGGCTTATACAAATCAGGTACGTTGTGGATACAATACCCAACAGGACTTTGCCAATTTTTCTGCTTCAAGGCATTGAGAGCATTGAGAGCGTTAACAGAGCTTGCCTCACTCAATGTTATTTGCCTTAGCCAGATTTTCTGGGCCTTGGGGTTGAGAGAGTAAGCTCCACTCAATGCCAAACTACTTAATAGAATTTTTTTTATCTGCCATTGAGTGAGTAAGATACACTCAACGCTTATGGACTTAGTCAAATTTTTGCACAACTTTTCTGTGGAGTTGACGGACACAACAACACTCAATGCTAAATGTTTTATGGCGTTGAGTGAGTAGACCACAATAAACGCTTGTGGACTTAGCCACATTTTCAGCCAATTTCTCAAGGCTATGACTGACTCAGCCTGACTCACAGCCTTTTTGTTGTATGGCGTTGAGTGAGTAGATTACACTCAACGCTTTTGTACTTAGCAAAATTTCTGGCTATCTAACAGTTAGGCTGTGATAGACTCATTGATATTTGTTATATGGCATTTAGTGAGCTGTCCTCACTCAATGCCCGTGGACTTAGACAAATTTCTACTAGACAATATTTAATCCTTACCTCTAGCGTTGAGTGATCTTGCTCCACTCAATGCCTGTGGACTTAATCGATTTTTGTTATGTCCAATAACCAATTATTGTCTCCAAATGTCCAATCAATGTGATATCGACTAACATGCACTCAAAATCTCAAATACACATCAAATACATTTGATATGTGTGACATTGACCTATTTGACTTCTCACAAATCAGGGACATTGGGAACAATGAACCCAACAATCTCCCCCTATTTGAAAAAGTCAAAACCATTCTCAAAAATAAAAAAAATGTTTCTTTCCTTGGTCAATGACACACATAACCTATACAACAAAATAAATATTGAAATTCTGATAAGCTATAAGTAAGTGTACCTCATTTCCTACTTGTATGGTGAGCATCACTTACTCCCCTGTTTTGCACATTTCCTGCCTGTATGGTGAGCATCACTTACTCCCCCTATTTTGCTGCAAGGTGTTTGTCCTTACTTGAGTGCCACCTCTCGTTCTATGGCTGAATGGATATGTCCTTCGTTCCCCTTTGCCATCTCTCCCCCTTGTTATGTCTCCCCTTATTATGACCTTCTCTCTTCTCTCCCCCTTTTGACTTCTGCAGCATAGACAAAAAGGGGTTGGCCGTTCCACTGGCTGACCTTCTCTCTTCTCTCTAGAGTAACTCACTCTCCCTCAGTAGAAGCATCAGTGAATTGATACCACAAGGAAGTCTGTATGTCCATCAAGAGGAACAATACCTGCACCATAAAAAACAATACAAGAAGGGAGTGCCTGAAGCTATGCAAAGTTCTACATACCCAACTCAAATTTGAGGGTGTTGAACTTTGCTTCATCTAATGGCTTAGTGAAGATATCTTCCACTTTCTTGTCTGCTGGGACAAACTCAAGACTGATATCTTCCTTCTCCACATGCTCCCTAATAAAATAATATCTTTTTTCTATATGCTTAGTCTTGCTATGTGAGACAGGATTCCTAGCAATAGAAATAACACTTGTAGAATCACAGTAGAGAGGAGTTCTACTTACCTGAAGGGTGTAATCCTATAGCTGATGTTGGATCCATAGCAGCTGAGTACAGTAGCTGTCTGCTGATATATATTCTGACTCAGCAGTGGATATAGCCACACTAGTTTGCTTCTTGCTGCTCCAAGAAACCTGTCTTCTTCCTAAGAACTGATAGGTTCCAATAGTGCTTTTCTCATCTTCTTTGCAGCCTGCAAAATCTGCATCTGAAAATCTGGTTAGATCAAAATCCCTATTTCTAGGGTAGCATAGGCCAAGATCTTGTGTGCCCTTAAGATACCTCAAGATTCTCTTTGTGGCAGAGTAATGAGATTCTTTAGGGCATGTCTGATACCTAGCACAAACACATGTAGCATACATGATGTCAGACCTACTAGCAGTCTGGTATAGAGGGGAGCTAATTATCCCTCTATACAAAGACTCATCAACAAGTATCCCTGCCTCATCTTTGCCTATAGGCATACTTGACCCCATGGGAGTTCTCATGGTGGAGGCATTCTCCATACCATATTTTTTGATTAGCTTCCTAGTGAACTTGGACTGGGATATGGACAAGCCATCACCAGTCTGTCTTACTTAGAGTCCCAAAAAGAACTTGAGCTCACCACTGCTCATTTCAAACTTCCCTTGCATAATTTTAGCAAACTTCCTGAAAAGGTTATCATCAGTAGATCCAAAGATAATTCATAGACATATATCTTATCTAGGATAAGCTTGCCCGTTGATTCGCTTAGGAATAGGGTCTTGTCTATCTTCCCCCTTGAGAATTTGTTCTCAATGAGGAAGCTGGACAAGGTTTCATACCAAGCCCTAGGGGCTTGGTTTAGCACATATGGAGCTTTCCTAAGCTTATAAACAAATTTAGGAGAGCTAGGACCTTCAAAACCTGGTGGTTGATCCACATATACTTCTTCTTTTAGGTCCCCATTCAGGAATGCTGACATGACATCCATCTGGTAGACTCTGAATTTCTGATAGACAGCAAATGCAAGGAATATCCTTATTGCTTCCAATCTGGCTACTAGGGCAAAGTTATGTTCAAAGTCTATGCCCTCTTCTTGTCTGTAGCCTTTAGCCACCAGTTTAGCCTTGTTCTTAACAATAATGCCATTTTGATCCAACTTATTCTTGTGGATCCACTTGGTCCCTATGACATTTTGTCCTTGTGGTCTGGGTACCAACTTCCAGACCTTACATCTCTTAAATTGGTCCAGTTCTTCTTGCACAGCTCCAATCCAGAACTGGTCCTTGCTTGCTTCTTCAAACTTCTTGGGCTCTTCTTGTGATAGAAAGCTTGAGTAGAGAGTTGTATTCATGCTCCTGCTTCTGGTCTGGACTGCATGATTTCCAGCACCAATGATTTGGTGTACTGGATGATCCCTTAGATGCCTGGTAGCTGGAGGCAATCTAGCTGTAACTTGCGGATCTTCAGGGTTTTCAGCTAGCTGGTCTTCAATTTCTTCAGGTATGTTTTCCCCTTCTCTTAGAATAGGCAATCCATCATCATTATCTTGGACTATTTGGGGTAGCTTCCTTGATGGTCAGCTTGTCCATCATCTGCCCTGTACCTGTAATACTATAAGAGGAGGAGCTTGGCAGCTCATAGTTAATCATGTTGGACTCATCAAAAATAACATGCATTGACTCTTCTACAACTTGGCTAGTTAAGTTGTAGATTTTATATACCTTACTATGAGTGTTGTACCCAACAAAGATCTATTTATTGGACTTGGCAGCAAACTTAGTCAAATGGGCTTTTCCATTGTTGTGCACATAGCACTTACAACCAAAGATTATAAAATAGCTCAGGTTTGGTTTTTTGCCCTTTAATATCTCATAGGGAGTCTTCTTGTGTCTCTTGGTGATAGAAGCCCTATTAAGGACATAACATGCAGTGTTAACTTCCTCAGCCCAGAAGAATTCTGGGTGGGATGAGTCACTTAATAAGGTTCTACCAGCCTCTCTGAGAGTCCAATATTTTCTCTCAGCAATTCCATTTTGTTGGGGTGTTCTAGGAGAGGAAAATTCTTGATGAATCCCTTGTTCTTCATAGAACCTTGTCATGCACTCAGACTGAAACTCAATCACATGGTCACTTCTAATATTGACACTGTGTTGTTGAATTAATTCTGAATTTGCTTGACAAATGTTTGAAAGACATTAGGGGTTTCAGATTTCTTCCTTAGAAAGAACACCCATGCAAATCTGGAAAAGTCATCAACAACCACAAGTGTGTAGAATTTCCTACCTAGACTTTAAATTGACATAGGACCAAACAAATCCATATGCAAGAGGTATAAGCACCTCAATGAATCTTTGGTGCCAATGCACTTGAAGGAGGACTTATTCTATTTGCCCTTTTAGTATGCAGAGTAGATACAATCCTTAGTGCATATAGACTTAGTCCTATTCCTAACTAGCTCATTGTTGAATAGCGTGCCTATGGTCCTATAATTTAGATGGGATAGCCTCTTGTTCCATTGGACATAGGAAGAGGCTTTATCATCTGCAACTGGACATATATGTGAGTCTTTGCTAGAGCATAGAAAATTTAAACAGTACACATTTCCACTCCTAGTGCCTGTTAAGATGACCTCTTGGTCACTTAACCTCTTAATTTCGCACTCATCCTTATGGAATACTATGTCATAGCCAAGATCACAGTGTTGGCTAATGCTTATCAGGTTGTGTTGCAACCCTTCCACATAGGATACTCTAGTGATAGTGACTATGCCATTAGAGATCTTACCATAACCTCTAGTCACCCCTTTTTCTGACCCACCAAAGATAACCTTTGGTCCATTCTTTACTGGAGCATAATCCTTCAGCATGCACCTTATTCCAGTCATGTGCCTGGAATATCCACTGTCCAAGTACCATATAGGGGTATGGGCACTTGGACTAACCTGCAAAACACAAATCAGTTAACCTTAGGACCCTAATTGTTATTGGGTCTTTGGTGCATGTTAGACTGAAAATAACTTTGTCTACCTACAGCTTTTAGGATAGGCAAGCTAACATTTGCTATCTGCACACTATGATTGTGCCATCAATCAAGAGCAAAGTGGCCTATCTTGCCACAGCACCAACACTCATGGATGGTGTACCTTATTTTTGGAGCAGATCTATTGGCTGTGTTAACAGTAGCTCTCGGTCTAGAAGGAGTAGCAGCAATCCTGTTCTTTGGTTTCCCAGCTCTAGTCTGACAAGTAGTCGGTTTGGTAGCAAAAGTGCTTGGGATATCTTGAGACCTTCTTGCAACCGCTTTCTTTTCAGAAAGTATACTCTTGATGGCCTCAGAGATGCCTAGGTCTAGTCTACTGATAGCCTTGCTCTTTGTCTTAGAGTGGGCTGGAGAAATTTGAGAACAGTCAGCAGATTTACCCTTGACTGAACCGGCTGTTACAAAAAACACAAATGGTCCAGGATGGGCCATTTGTATTTCCTCATAGGCACACTTGTTGTATCTACCACCATATTGTGGAACATTTTTGTTCATACAAGATGGTCTAGCATTATTCCAGTGACCATAAATACCCTTATGGTCATGTTTGTTAGAATGAAATTGCACTTTACTAAATTTAACATGAGGCTTAGAGTCTAGTGGTTCCACTTGAGCTTTGTCCTTTCCCTTGGGATTAGCAGCTCTTGTTCTTCCCTTGAATCCCAACCCTTTATTTCCATTTTGGGCGGAGAAAGAGTTTATCAAGGGCAATACTGTGCTAGGCTGGGAGATGCTAGCCACTAGTTCCCTCTTTTTAGAGATTTCCTTCAAGATTCTTAATATCGTTATTCTTGAAGGTTATGGTGCTTATCTGAAGGATTGTCACATTCTTCAGTTTGCTAACTTCTTGATTCTTCAGATCCAGCAACTTTGCTATTTCAGAAGCAGCAAGCTTTAAATAAGTAATTTCCTGAGCCTGTTGTTTGGCCAAGAGCTTGCTTTTCTTTAGAGCCTGCAAAAGTGCACCATAATTATCAATCAATTGATTGATGTCTCCCTCAAATTATCAGTCATCATCATCACTTATTTCAGAGGCACAAGAATCTGGAATAGATTCAGAATCTGACAAGAAGAGTTAGTAACATAAATTACCTTACTTGGACCAGGCTTATCCTAGTTGATTTCTTCATCAGACCTTGTCATCAGCCCAAGGCAGTAGCTATCTTCTTCATAATCTACCACTGAATCACCATCATACTGTGATAGAGGGGCCCAATCATCAATCCTGGCAGCAGGATGAACCTTCTCAGTTTCTTCTTCTAAAACAACCATCCTTTTGATGCAGTCTGCTTCTACAGCTCCTTCTTCAGTAGAGTACAGACCAATGTAGGCTTCTTCCTCTTTTTCTTCTGACTCAGATGAGTAGGAGTCAGTCCAGCTTTTTGTCTTCTTAGCAATGAGGGATTTCTTATTCTTGCCTTTTATTTGTTGGTGATCCTTTTTCTCACCACGTTCTCTTCTTTTGACTGGGCAGTCATCTATTACATGCCCAAGTTTTCTGCAATGATAACAAGTCATGTTAGTGGAAACCTGTTTACCAGTTTTGGAACCATACCTATCCTCCTTAGAGGATTTTATCCTGCCCTTCTAGTAGTCATCATTGGTATGAGAGGAGTATGAAGGCTTGTCTCTCCAGTTCTTCTTCTTTGAGAACTTCTTAAATTGCCTGATGAAGGCAGCAAAATCTTCATCAGACCATTGGCAGTCTGATGTACTTTTCTCTGATCTTCAACAATCAGATTCAGCATCTCTCCTTGGTAGAGACAGAGAATTTCTACTACTTTTGCTAGATCCTTCAGCTTTGAATGCAGCAGACTTGTCTCTAGCCTGAAACCTATTCTGGTTCTCCTCTTCTTTCCCTTCAGCCAACTGCATCTCATATGACAGCAGCTTCCTAAAGAGGGTGTAAGGAACTGTGTCACCCAGCTTTGTCACTTCTCTGATGGCACGGAATTTTGTGTCCCACTCTCTAGAGAGAGATCTAAGGAACTTGTCATTCAGTTCATAGTGACTGAATACTCTTCTATAAGTCTTCAGCTCATTCACAATCCTAAAAACCTTTTCATAACAGATGGTTATGTTGTCCCCCTTTGATTTCCTGAAAGTCTCATACTCTTGGTTGAGCATGGACTTATTATCATCTCTAGCTTCATCTGTCACCTCCATATAGATCAGAAGTGTTTCCCACATTTCCTTTGTTGTTGTGCAATGGATCAGGTTCTAAAGTGTAGAGTCATCAATAGCACTAATTATTATATTCTTTGCACTCTTGTCTATTGAGGCCAGGGCCAACTCATCCTAGATCATCTCATCATATATCTTTGGGGTCTTGACATTAGCATCCAGTGCAGACACCTTTATTGGGATAAACGGTCCCTCTTCAACTGTAATATACATCCTAGGGTAAGCAGCTTCCATAAACTGCCTCACCGTTGCTTTCCAGATGCCAAAATCTTCCTTCCTATAGATTGGAAGTCTCATAGCACTCAGCTCCTTATAGGTCATTCCTGAACCCATAGAGATAAACTTCTAGCTAACCTTGAAGGTCTACTCAGACAGTTAAGCCATTAACGTGCAACCTCCCTCTGATACCACTTGAAAGTCTTATTTTCAAGGGTAGCTAAACACCTACAGGGGGTGAATAGGTTTTTGCCTCTAATTAAATTTTATTTCCTTTTATCAGATTTCTGTACCTGGTGATTAGGTTAGTTATCAGCTTTCAAGAACAATCACAGACGACATAATAATTTTATAGTGGTTCCCCAATCTTGGGTACACCCACTGTCCCTCTGCGCCTATCTAACAGTGTGTTAGATTCGGCTCTCCCTCCAGAACTCAGCTACTTAATAGCTTACAGCACAGATCCCGCAGGACCACACAGGTCACACAGACCTAGAACTTAGGCACTAAGCCAAACCTAGGTCAAAAAGACCTTTCACCCGGCACTAAGCCAAACACATGTCACAAAGACCTTAGACTTTATAAAACATGCTTATAACTCCAGACTCACAAAAAATCTTAATAAAAGAAATAGAAGTTGGTTTGATTAGACACCAAAGAAAGATCTCTGTGTCTACGTCTTCCTGGACTGAGTAGTAATCAGTCCAAGCATTTGTTATTGAAGATAATGAAATTTGCAGTAGAAACTTTCTTCAAACAGTTTTCTTTTCTCTGTAGAACTAGTTGATCATCTTCCTAAGAATAGCATCTTAACCTGCTGTTGCAAATGGTGATTGCTTCAGCTATATCTTTCCTTAGCTAGGTTATCTGTGCAGAACAGCTTCTTCAGGCTCGACGAAAATGGTGAGGAAGAAGATGAAGTTCTGCCGCACTGTTCGTTTTCAGAAAACTTAGACAAGGATTCGACTGATTGCCCTAGCCAATTTGCTTCTTTTTATTTTTTGAAGGCCAATTGAGAAGTGGGCCCCACCACCGGGATTGATGGTCGAGATTTAGTTATTCAGCCCATGCTTTCCATTAATTCCTGATTTAATGGCTCTTTGTTGTGTGTGGGCCCCAACACTTACTGGTGAAAATATTCCTTGGAAAGTGCAGAAGATGATAACAGCTGGCCTCCAACGTCTCTGGCAGCATTTACGCAACATTTGAATTTTGGTTGACTTTTTTACTTTACTGACGTCAGCATGACTCAGCATCTGTGGACTTAGACAAAATTCAATCATTAGAACCTAATGCGTTGAGTGAGTAGGTATCACTCAGTGCCACAATACAGACAAAATTCTGTCTCTCTAGGTATTGAGCACTACGAATGTTGAGCTCCATTCGACGAACGGCAAGCTCAGTTCGACGAATGCATAAAATCAGTTCGGGGGGTGCATCCTAATCTGGTGATAACCTGAAAATGCATCTAAGAAGCTCTTTACAGGAAAATCGACAGCTGACTCAACCAACACATCGATTCGAGGCAAAGATAGCAATCCTTAGGGCATGATTTATTAAGCAAAGAAAAATCTACACACATACGCCACTATTCGTCTCCTTTTTTAACCATACTACATTGATGACCCAGTCAGGGTACTGTATTTTGGATACGAACCCGGGCTTGAGGAGTTTGGCCACCTCCTCTCTGATCGGCATGACCAGCTTGTCAGTTTTGGATCTCTTCTTCTACTGGATGGGGTGAGCTCCCGGGTCCATGTTGAGATGGTGGTACGCCACATCGCCATCAATCCCCGACATTTCCACTACGCTCCATGCGAAGATGTCCATGTTCTTCTGGATATATGTTAGCATCCTGCCCTGAGCCTCTGGGATCAGCCCCTCGCTGATGTGAACCTTCTCCAATTTCCCTCCAAGGGTGAGAATCTACATCATCACGACCTCCTCTGCAGCCTCTAGCCTAGAATGCTCTGCCCATTCTCTGACGTCCCTCTCCTCCGAGATAGGAACTGTCACAACCCGCATTTCCTCAACGAGCATATCGTATCAGAGCAAGAGGAACTACGGGTTATGATGCCACGTCGTGCAGGGGATAACTACACACGCTCAGGCAACTCTTGATGCTGACTTTACAAGTTGAAATTCAACAGTTACATGCAAGAAAACTTTTGGATTCAATGGTCGTATCCCTCGGCCTTAAATAGTAAAACTGTATTTGTACGCGGCGGAAATACTTAGTTTCTTTATAATGAGCTCCTATATGCAGCCTATCATGATACTATTATAAGAAATCCTCTTTGTTTACGTCATTTGGAAAATACGTTTTAATTGATCAAAACATGTATGCATGAGATACCATAATAGTTTTGGTTTAGCTTCAAAATACCTAATGCAACCTACCACAAAACCTTCCCAAAAGCAAGTACATATCATTCCATCCAAATGACTTACAGTAGCAGTCTAGTTCATATTTACATAAAAGAAAACCCACCAAATGGGAGCCAACAAGCTGACACGAACCCATTGGGGCATATGTATGTCTGTACAACAAAAGAAGAACTACCTCGCTATGTAGTAAGCTCGGTTAGCTCCCAAGAAATGCCTCCAACAAACCTAGCCGCTCAACCGGCTACAACCTGCACCTGAGGCATTCAAGAAAGAATACCTCAGCAATCCTCGAAGATACAACAAAAAGAAGAGCAGTATCATGAAGGGGCTTACCGACCCCGTAGCAATATTTCATATAAGTGAAGAAAACAAGTGGAAAATGCACCAAAGCACATGCCAAACGCACCAAGTGCGTACAAGTTCGTCAAGTCCTGCTCAAACCGCAGGAACAAAAGGCAAAACACCTGCCTATTCCATCATTCATAGAACAAGAACCTACTAGACAAGTGAAGCATAAGCAGCGGTTAAGTTCGATGTCGCAAGGGTCTTATCGGTGGCGGCCCTAAAGTGGAACGCACCAAACAAAACCAGCCCAAAATTGGGGCCAAAGTGGTCTCTCTAACCACAAAAAAAACAAAACCCGGTGGCCACAGGCTGAAACCACACTACCCCTTGCAAAATTCTCACACAAACGCTCCCGCCATGCTTCACGAATTCGCCTCGCAAAACGCCCCCATAACCCAAGGTAACACGTTCCTTTCATCGTCCTCACACATGACTCCCACTTGCCAACGCATAGTATGATGAACTTCACCATATAAAAGGAATCACACGCTTTGTATCAAAATAGAATCACATGATAGGATTTGATTAACATGAGTACATAGACCCCATATTTGGAACACAATCATATGTTTTTGATCAAGGAAAAATCACCTCTCTTGATACGTCACATGAATATAACAAATTAGCTACATGAATTAAGCTAGCATAGGGCAAATTGATAATTACATGAATCACAAACCTAAACATGGGAGAGCAAAATCGTTTAGCATAATTAGCATAAGGAATTAACTACTTTGAATTTAGCATAGGGGATTTTAGCATAGGGAATTAGCTAATTTGAATTTAGCCTAAGGAATTTAGCCTATGGTATTTAGCATAGAACAAACAAGAGGATACATCATACTTTGAATCAAGAAGAACAACCTAAGCATAGGGGAATTGAAAGACTAAGGCTAATAAAGAAAAATTCAACATAAGATCTCAAGATAGAAAAATGGAGAATTGAATCAAGTACGAAGATTGGCAAGGGTGGAGGACACCGCTTGCCTGAACCGAGACGATGCCGCGACGGCTGCTCTCCTCTTTCCTTGCCTTGCTTGCTCCCTTGCTCTCTTGCTTTCTCTTTGGGAATGAAGAAGAAGAAGGGAAGATGAAGGTAAAAGGAGAAGAAGGAATTCTTGCTTTGATTTCGGCCTTTAAGAAAAAGAAGAAGAAGCTTCAGCCCTTGGATCCCAGCTGAAGGAATGGATGGCCACGATTCGGCCAAAAACACTAAATTTGACTCGACACGGCCTCGAACACGGCCGTCTGCCAGGCCGTGTGCCCCAAGCGGTGGTCAACCGACTTATCCAAACCAGTGACACGCCCATGGGACATGCCCGTGTCATGGGCCGTGTCACCAACACGCCCTCCGACACGCCCGTGTCTGTGGCCGTGTGCCTGGTGAAAAAAATCCCAAAACATCCCGAGACTTCACACGGCCTTGGACACGCCCGTGTCCCAGGCCGTGTGCCCAGGACACGCCCTGTGACACGCCCGTGTCACAGGCCATGTGCAACTTCTCGACACTCGACACCCAGTCTCGACGATCGTCACGACACGGCCTTGGACACGGCCGTGTCCTTGGCCGTGTGCCTCCTCTCGACACATCGTCGCGCGCAAAAAAAATCGTCGAGACAAAGCCCGATCGTCGACACAACCTCGACACGCCCTGCGACACGGCCGTGTCGCAGGCCGTGTCAACGGACACGCCCTGGGACACACCCGTGTCCAAGGCCGTGTCACCCAAAAAAAATTCCTGTTTTGAAAAATGTTTCTGTCTCGTCCTAGACCATTTTTGCCTTAAGCACTTTTTACCCTTTTTTGGTTTTCCTGGACCAGCAACTTGCTTTGAGCAACATTTCCCGGGCGCGAAAAGTGCAACCATTCCCTAAGAGGCCTCACCGAGTCCCTTATTTGGACTCCGGTTTGCTGGGGAATCGTGCAACTCGGCTACCAAAACAGCCACTCGCAAGCCCGCGGGAAAACCATGCTCGAACAACAGTCAAAGCCAACGTAACGCCCGTCATGCGTACGTAATCACAACAAAAAGCCGGGGCGTTATAATCACTCCCCCTAACAAAAAGTTTCGCCTCGAAACGTTTCACAAAAACCAAACACACCAGCAAACCAAAACATGAATCCAATCAAACACTAAATCACATACCAGCTTACGGGAACAAATGAGGGTGAGCCGCCCTCATCGTTGACTCGAGCTCCCACGTCGCGCTTTCCACATCCTGATTTTTCCATAACACCTTTACCATAGGAATCTTCTTTTTCCACAACACACGATCTTGGGAGTCCAATATCCGGATGGGCATCTCCTCATAAGAATGGTTGGGCGCTAATTGCGGCACAACGTCCAACACTTGCTTGTCATTCCGTACACACTTGTGCAGTTGGCTAACATGAAACACATTGTGAACACCAGGAAAGTTCACGGGTAATTCCAGTTTGTAAGCGGATGCACCAACTCGCGCAAGAATCTTGAAGGGACCCACAAATCTTGGGTCTAATTTGCGCTCCTTTCCAAACCTTTTAATCCCCACCATTCGGGAGACTTTCAAGAAAACAGAATCCCCCACCGCAAATTCTAATTCCGACCTTCGTCGGTTGGCATACTTTTCATATCGCTCTTGGGCGATTCAGAGCTTCTCCCGAATAAGTCGTACTGCAACTTCCATATCTTCGAGCGCCTCTGGACCCATCAAAGGCCGCTCGCCAACCTCAGCCCAAAAGAGTGGGGTCCGACATCGTCGCCCATATAATGCTTCGAACGGAGCCATTTGCAAGCTTTCTTGATAGCTATTATTATACGTGAACTCCATAAACCGCAAACGTTCATCCCATGCTCCGCCATACTCAAGAATATAACATCGAATCATATCTTCTACAATTTGATTTACTCTTTCGGTTTGGCCATTCGTCTGAGGATGATAAGCCGTGGAATATCGCAAATCTGTCCCCAAACCCTCTTGTAAACTGCGCCAAAAACGAGAGGTAAAGCGGGAATCTCGGTCTGAAAGAATATTCATAGGTACACCATGCAGTCGGATGATCTCGCTCAAATAGAGCTCCGCTATGGTCTTCATCGGGTAGTTGACCTTAAAGGGTATGAAATGAGCACACTTGGTCAACCTATCCACGATCACCCACACGGAGTCATGTCCTCGTGGAGATCTTGGTAAACCGGTAATAAAATCCATTGAGATACTTTCCCACTTCCAGGTTGGAATCTCCAATGGTGTCAACTTGCCACCAGGCTTCCCATGATCAGCTTTCACCCGCTTGCAGGTATGACATTCCGACACAAACTGCGCTATATCACGTTTCATTCCATACCACCAGACAATTTGTTTCAAATCACGGTACATTTTTGTTGAGCCTGGATGGTAGGCCATACTTGAGCCATGTGCTTCCTTACACACCATCTCGCGAATATCCCCAACCGCGGGAATACAAAATCGTCCACGATACTTTAACGTGCCTGCACCATCAATCGCAAAATCTGGTAATTCATCCTTTTCAGTCCGAAGAAATAGATGTACAAGATCAGGATCATCTTTTTGATGTTGTCTTGCAAGCACCAGCCATGACGGTTCTTCTATTGCCGAATGACTTTGCGGATCATATTTGCCCACCGCAATATCCATCAATAGAAATTCCTCTATAAGACGGTCGACGGAAAGATGAAATACTTTCCCCGTCTTCCGACTCAAAGCATCGGCTACAACATTCGCTTTCCCCGGATGATACTGAATGTCCACATCATAATCCGCTACATACTCAAGCCATCGCCGTTGGCGCAAATTCAGTTCTTTCTGCGTGAAGACGTACTTTAAACTTTTATGATCTGTAAAGATTTTACACTGTGCACCATATAGCAAGTGTCTCCACAACTTCAATGCAAATATCACCGCTGCAAACTCCAAATCATGCGTTGGGTAATTCTTTTCATGAATTTTCAACTGCCGAGACCCATACGCAATCACCTTCTTGTCTTGCATTAACACACAGCCAAGTCCAACGTGCGACGCATCCACAAACACTTCATAATCTTTTCCTTCCGTCGGCAAGACCAACACAGGAGCGGTACATAATCGATGTTTGAGTTCCAGGAAGGAGGTCTCACACTTGTCATTCCATTCAAATGCCACATTATTCTGGGTTAATCGAGTCAAAGGTGCGGCCAACGTCGCAAATCCGTCGACAAATCTGCGATAATAGCCGGCTAAGCCCAAGAAGCTTCGAATCTCCTTGGGTGTTTCCGGTCTTCTCCATTCCATAACCGCAGAAATCTTTTTGGGATCCACTGAAATACAATGTTGATTAATAACATGTCCCAGGAAGGCAACTTGCGGCAACCAAAATTCACATTTGCTTAGTTTGGCGAATAATCGTTGGTCTCGCAACGTGGCCAATACCAATCGCAGATGTTGTTCATGTTCCTCAGCACTGCGGGAGTAAATAAGAACATCATCAATAAACACCACCACAAATTTATCCAAATAGTCCTTGAACACCCTGTTCATCAGATCCATAAAAGCTGATGGTGCATTGGTCAATCCAAACGACATCACAAGGAATTCAAAATGGCCATGCCTTGATCGAAATGCAGTTCGCGGAATATCAGATTCCCGGACCTTGAGCTGATGATAGCCCGAGCGGAGATCAATCTTCGAAAATACGGAACTGCCACGTAGTTGATCAAACAAATCATCGATTCTTGGCAGTGGGTACTTGTTTTTAATCGTCACCTTGTTCAATTCCCGGTAATCGATGCAAAGCCGCATCGACCCATCTTTCTTCTTCACAAATAACACCGGTGCACCCCAAGGTGATAAACTCGGCCTGATAAACCCTTTTGCCAATAAGTCATCCAACTGGGTACGTAACTCTGCTAGCTCACGCGGGGCCATCCTGTACGGCGCTTTCGCAATCGGTCGCGTACCCGGCTCCAAATCAATAACAAACTCGACATCACGATTAGGGGGTAGACCAGGAAGGTCAGTAGGAAAAACATCTGGAAATTCACGCACAACAGGAATCTCCTCTACACGCGGCAAAACAGCACTAGTCCCCACAACGGAGACAAAACAAGCAAAACAGTCGGAAACAAACAACGTCCGAACACATAGCGCCGAAATCCCTGGAGAATCCTGACACGAATCACCATACACACTTCCTGGCTGACCATCATCCTTGATGAAATCCAAGCGCTTTCCTCTGCACTGGATGACGGCATCATAACGGGCTAACCAGTCCATGCCCAGAATGACGTCAAAATCGTCCAAATCGATCACCTTGCAATCAACTCTTGCTATGAAATCCCCCAACAAAATGGGACAATCAAGAAGACCCCAGTCAGCCACCACAGAAGCGCCGGAAGGAAATTTCACCAAAAACGCATTCCCCACTCGATCTGGTGTCAAATGATATCGATCCAGAAAGGTTCGAGCCACAAATGAATGGGTCGCGCCAGAATCAAAGAGAACACGCGCCCAACGGTTCTTTACCTTAAAGTTTCCTATAAGGTATATATGCTATGCTAAGAACTACACATAAGAGACATACACAAAACGAGAACCAGAGGACTGAATCGAACCTGAGATAACCTGAGGTGATGTATACGCTTCCTCTGCAGAGACCACATTCAACTTCCCTTTGCCTTTGTCCAAGCGCGGAGGCGGAGGCAAAGCCTGGAGTGGTGCGGGTTGCAACACAGCTTGCACCTGTGGGCACCTTGCGCGAAGATGTCCTGGTCTGCCACACTGGAAGCATACCTTGTCTTTGGCCCAGCAACGGCTCACATCATGACCTCTTCTCCCACAAAATGTACACTCCAAGTCTCTGGTTGGTGCACCTTGAATGGCGTGCACCTGCTCCTTCTTTTGCATTCCCAACCGCTTGAAACATTTTTCAAACGGGTGACCGGCTCGGCCACATAAGCTACATAGTTCCTTCTTCTTCTTTACGTCTGACTCGTGGGACATTTTCTCTCCCACCAGCTGTCTCTTGCCCTGCCTCATCTGCTGCCCTCTTTGTTTGGCATTTTCGATAGCTTCTACCTTCAACGCCGCCTCAACCACCATAGTGTAACTTGTCGCTCCATAAGCACTTGCGAACTGCTGAACGTCGCTACGGAGGCCGCCAAGAAATCTCTTTACTCGGTCAGCTTCTGTAGTCACCAAGCTCGGAGCGAACCGACTTAACTTGCTAAACTCGATTTCATACTCACTCACTGTGAGTTTCCTCTGCTTCAAGTACAAGAAGTCATTCATCAGGCGGTCCCGTTCCACTGCCGGTAGAAACTTGCGCCGTACTAGGTCTTTAAACACTTCCCACGAACAGCCCGCCCCTAGTCCTTCCTTTTCTCGTAACCACCAACCTTTCGCCAACCCTTTCAGCTGATAGGCAGCAAGCATCACCTTCTGGTCCTCAGTCACACCAGCATACACAAACATTTCTTCCAACGTAATCACCCAATCATCCAAGATTACGAAGTCTGCTTTTCCATCATACGTCGGTGGTCCAAGTCGCTGAAACTGCGAGATGAAAGTCATCGCAGGAGGAACCACAACTGGGGGTGTCGCTACCACTGAAGGAGTCGAACTGCTGGGGCCTCTAACCATCTCTTGTCCTCTTGGTGCCAGCCCAGACATAGCGGATGACATAGCTTGAAGCTGGGACTGCACTTCCTGCACCTGCCTCGTCAAAGCCACATTACTTTGGCGAAGATTATCTATCAGCGCATTATTCTGCGCGCCCGAAGACTCACCCTCGGATTGGGGAGTTTGCCTTGTCACTGGACGCTTCGACATCCTATAACACGTTCACTCTTGTCAAGCTCAAACCCAACAAAACACACAACGGCTATGTACAGACCATACATATAAAAATATGAACATCAACTGCTAACTTGCTTTGGGAGTTTGAGAATGATGGTATGCCTAACCTAAAGATGACTCACCGTCATCCCACTAACTTGTGCCTAAACCATGGATGCATGACTTGATTTGACCCAAAACCATGAGTGTACAGGTGTCATCATGTAAATCTTAGCTTGGCACGTTGTGCTCATGCAATGTTATGTTATGCATGCTGTGCTATGCATTCTAGAAAAGGCCTTAATGCATGCCATGAGCGGTCGTACGCATCCCAATGCTATGCATCCCATACTACATAGCATTGCATGCAACGAAGAAAAGAAAACGTGCTAGTCGCATCCATGTGGTGAGGTTATGCATCCCATACTACATAACCCTCACATGTTGCCCCTATGGTGGATCCATATACAACCACATATTATGCATCCCATACTACATAATATGCCCCGTATACTTCTGTTCATGCCATGAGTGTAGTGTACGTGCTTCGGCCAAGACATACTGATGGCACCTCGGTATGTGTATGAAATGATGCTTACACTCACAAAACAAAAAGGAAAGTTTGCCCGACCAATGTCAAGCAAACCTCCCTCTGATACCAACTGTCACAACCCGCATTTCCTCAACGAGCATATCGTATCAGAGCAAGAGGAACTACGGGTTATGATGCCACGTCGTGCAGGGGATAACTGCACACGCTCAGGCAACTCTTGATGCTGACTTTACAAGTTGAAATTCAACAGTTACATGCAAGAAAACTTTTGGATTCAATGGCCGTATCCCTCGGCCTTAAATAGTAAAACTGTATTTGTACGCGGCGGAAATACTTAGTTTCTTGATAATGAGCTCCTATATGCAGCCTATCATGATACTATTATAAGAAATCCTCTTTGTTTACGTCATTTGGAAAATACGTTTTAATTGATCAAAACATGTATGCATGAGATACCATAATAGTTTTGGTTTAGCTTCAAAATACCTAATGCAACCTACCACAAAACCTTCCCAAAAGCAAGTACATATCATTCCATCCAAATGACTTACAGTAGCAGTCTAGTTCATATTTACATAAAAGAAAACCCACCAAATGGGAGCCAACAAGCTGACACGAACCCATTGGGGCATATGTATGTCTGTACAACAAAAGAAGAACTACCTCGCTATGTAGTAAGCTCGGTTAGCTCCCAAGAAATGCCTCCAACAAACCTAGCCGCTCAACCGGCTACAACATGCACCTGAGGCATTCAAGAAAGAATACCTCAGCAATCCTCGAAGATACAACAAAAAGAAGAGCAGTATCATGAAGGGGCTTACCGACCCCGTAGCAATATTTCATATAAGTGAAGAAAACAAGTGGAAAATGCACCAAAGCACATGCCAAACGCACCAAGTGCGTACAAGTTCCTCAAGTCCTGCTCAAACCGCAGGAACAAAAGGCAAAACATCTGCCTATTCCATCATTCATAGAACAAGAACCTACTAGACAAGTGAAGCATAAACAGCAGTTAAGTTCAATGTCGCAAGGGTCTTATCGGTGGCGGCCCTAAAGTGGAACGCACCAAACAAAACCAGCCCAAATTGGGGCCAAAGTGGTCTCTCTAACCACAAAAAAAACAAAACCCGGTGGCCACAGGCTGAAACCACACTACCCCTTGCAAAATTCTCACACAAACGCTCCCGCCATGCTTCACGAATTCGCCTCGCAAAACGCCCCCATAACCCAAGGTAACACGTTCCTTTCATCGTCCTCACACATGACTCCCACTTGCCAACGCATAGTATGATGAACTTCACCATATAAAAGGAATCACACGCTTTGTATCAAAATAGAATCACATGATAGGATTTGATTAGCATGAGTACATAGACCCCATATTTGGAACACAATCATATGTTTTTGATCAAGGAAAAATCACCTCTCTTGATAGGTCACATGAATATAACAAATTAGCTACATGAATTAAGCTAGCATAGGGCAAATTGATAATTACATGAATCACAAACCTAAACATGGGAGAGCAAAATCGTTTAGCATAATTAGCATAAGGAATTAACTACTTTGAATTTAGCATAGGGGATTTTAGCATAGGGAATTAGCTAATTTGAATTTAGCCTAAGGAATTTAGCCTAAGGTATTTAGCATAGAACAAACAAGAGGATACATCATACTTTGAATCAAGAAGAACAACCTAAGCATAGGGGAATTGAAAGACTAAGGCTAATAAAGAAAAATTCAACACAAGATCTCAAGATAGAAAAATGGAGAACTGAATCAAGTACGAAGATTGGCAAGGGTGGAGGACACCGCTTGCCTGAACCGAGACGATGCCGCGATGGCTGCTCTCCTCTTTCCTTGCCTTGCTTGCTCCCTTGCTCTCTTGCTTTCTCTTTGGGAATGAAGAAGAAGAAGGGAAGATGAAGGTAAAAGGAGAAGAAGGAATTCTTGCTTTGATTTCGGCCTTTAAGAAAAAGAAGAAGAAGCTTCAGCCCTTGGATCCCAGCTTAAGGAATGGATGGCCACGATTCGGCCAAAAACACTAAATTTGACTCGACACGGCCTCGAACACGGCCGTGTGCCAGGCCGTGTGCCCCAAGCGATGGTCAACCGACTTATCCAAACCAGTGACACGCCCATGGGACACGCCCGTGTCATGGGCCGTGTCACCAACACGCCCTCCGACACGCCCGTGTCTGTGGCCGTGTGCCTGGTGAAAAAAATCCCAAAACATCCCGAGACTTCACACGGCCTTGGACACGCCCGTGTCCCAGGCCGTGTGCCCAGGACACGCCCTGTGACACGCCCGTATCACAGGCCGTGTGCAACTTCTCGACACTCGACACCCAGTCTCGACGATCGTCGAGTAAAATTCGTCGAGTACACGACACGACCTTGGACACGGCCGTGTCCTTGGCCGTGTGCCTCCTCTCGACACATCGTCGAGCGCAAAAAAATTCGTCGAGATAAAGACCGATCGTCGACACAACCTCGACACGCCCTGCGACACGGCCGTGTCGCAGGCCGTGTCAACTGACACGCCCTGGGACACACCCGTGTCCCAGGCCGTGTCACCCAAAAAAAATTCCTGTTTTGAAAAATGTTTGTCTCGTCCTAGACCATTTTTTGCCTTAAGCACTTTTTACCCTTTTTTGGTTTTCCTGGACCAGCAACTTGCTTTGAGCAACATTTCCTGGGCGCGAAAAGTGCAACCATTCCCTAAGAGGCCTCACCGAGTCCCTTATTTGGACTCCGGTTTGCTGGGGAATCGTGCAACTCGGCTACCAAAACAGCCACTCGCAAGCCCGCGGGAAAACCATGCTCGAACAATAGTCAAAGCCAACGTAACGCCCGTCATGCGTACGTAATCACAACAAAAAGCCGGGACGTTACAGGAACCTCCTCGGCTTCCACCTCTGTAAGACCCCCCCCCCCCTTTTTTTCTTTTGAAACACCGGGGTCTTAGGCCCAGAACGGCCGCTTTGCGGTGACACCTTTACACCCGGGAAGGTCATCACTACAAAACACCGATCCTGCAGGTCAAATCGATCACAACTGTAGCAAAAAGTGAGAAGCAAGACCACAGAAATCACATATATATAGTAAATAATCTCCATGAAGGGAGTGTCCACATATGTAATAAAAGTACTAAAAATATGGGCTTATGCCCAGTACATCAAGTCCTCACTACATATCTCTCATCGCGGAAGCAAAATACTATAACTACTAATGATCAGGACTCACAGTCCCTGCCGTATGAACTCCGGTACTAGACTGTCCCATCTCCAAGCATGCCGACCTCCGGGGCTGCTCCTCCATGCTGGGCTCCACGGTACCCTAAATGATGTGGTTCGAAAACCGTTAGTCTAAAAGACTAAGTCATATCATCCCCCGCCCCTTCCCCCATGGCTCCTAGGCACCAAGCGGGGAGAAGGAAAGGAGAGGACACGAAAGTGTAGAATATAAAATAGGCAGATGACGCCGGAACTAATCTAGCAGTTCTAAGTATATATATGGCAGTAATAATGGTATGAAAATTGAATAAGAAAGTAACCTTAACTTATAAGAAAACACATAAGCTAAGGGATCTTTTGCAGGGCTCCTATCATATAAAAAGTCTCATACCGATTTATACGATAGGATGTCAGTTTTTCAGGAAGCATAAATAAGTAATACTGAATAAAAACCTTAACTTATAAGCACGCTCGCATGAACTTATGAACTAAGGGGTTGTTTTGTAGGGCCTATTGTATAAGCATCACATACCACATATACAATAGGTGTCGGGTTGTATGCAATGCTTATGTTATGAATTACAATTATGTCATGATATGAATATGCAATTGTACCTCACCCACTCGACTCTGTGTACACAGACTTTTAGTTCCCCCTTTCTGGAGCCGAACGTCTGAGGATACCTCCGTAGTGGCAAACAGAAGCGGTGGGATGGGCCTCGCCCACCTCTAAACTGGTAATTGCATTACCAGTCAGACCTATCGTACACCTCAATGCTGGTGTACTAAGAGCAGCTCCTGCGTACTCCTACCGACTGATGCACCAGACTTTATTTGGCCAAGTGCTAAACCACACTTACCAAGTCAACGTATTGGCGTCGGTGCATCGACCCTCCAATACCAAAGACCCACCACCTTATACCTTATGCACATGCAACCTTATGTAACAGCTACCGAGCCAAAGCTTCCCAGACCAACACGTCTGTCATAAACAATAACCGGGCCAAAGCTCGCCGGGCCAACCTGCCCATCACAAACAACTACTGAGTCAAAGCTCGTCGGGCCAACCTGCCCATCATAAATAAATACCGAGCCAAAGCTCGTCGGGCCAAACTTCCCATCACCAAATCCTTTGAGCCTACAGACCGAGTGACCCAACCTACCACCCCGAGACATCAAGGTGAGTGAAGATGAAACCCTAGTGTTTACTAGTTACTCTTGCATTTCAGTTTTGCCTAACAATTTAAGTTTAGCCCAGTACTGTCCAAGGTATTCCACGCGAAGGGCTCTTGAGGGCACTAGGAGATATGATGGGCTGAAGCCAAAGGCTCCCTTCGAAAGGCAATTATACTTATTGGTTAATAATCAACTCCTAGTCTCTTAAATGTTGTATTAGATCTAACCATAGTGCATTTGACATTTCCTCTCTACGGGAAAGATGATCTTTCGTCGATCCCGAGCACCACCTAACACTAACCAATTCAACCCTTTACTCATCCTACTTACAATGGTGAACTTATTTTTATCCATCCAAACCAGCCAAACACTAATCCCAACTCATGTGCTCAAATTATACTCCAACGTAATTTCTGCAGTTTTTACTATATACAGATCACTTAAGCTATATGACATGTAAAATGGGAGGTACACTAAATAATCATCCAGTACTCATATAATGATTATTGGAGGGCTATTATGACATTTGTGGCCTAAATCCAGAAATTCACAATTTTCTTAATTATCTGATAATTTATTTAATTATTCTAGTAACCAAAAATCCCAAGTTTGAACATGAAGTACCAATTTCAGACAAGAAAACATTCCACTAAATTTATGTTAAATACAAAATGAATAATTAACTTAAAATCCAAAGTCTCCCAATTATTCAGTAAGGTTTAAGCCCCTAATTTTAATTTCAAATATATCACATAATAAATCATTTTAAGAGATATGTACAGCAATAATACTTCCAAAAATTCAGAGAAAATTCAAGGGGGATTGTAAGGACATATAAATACTCTAGATCAAGTTTCACAAATTATCATTGAATAATAAAGTATATACTTGATTTTATCATAATATTCCAAGTTAAGGGATTAATGAACAAAGTATAACAATTATCCATCTAACAATTCCAAATAAATTCCCATATGAGCATAATTAACTAGAACAATACTTATCAAGTTTCATTATTTTTCAACCAGTATAGAGCTTTGTAAGAATTATTTAGCAAGTTCCCAAATTTATGAGCTTGTGAAGTAGGTACCCTAATTATATATTCAAAAATTTTATTAAAATTCATATATGATCAATATGGTCTAAAACTCCCTCTGCCAAATTTTCAAGACCTTCAAATGGGCAGTGGGATCATAATGACCAAATGATTAATTAGGGCAATCCCATGAGTTATAAAGGAAGTGCTAAGAACATTGTTCCATAATTACCAATTAAATTACCAAAGGCTCAATCTATCCTTATGAACACACTACCCAAATTTTATTATTGTTCAAGGAGTTTTACTAACCTATTCTAGCACTACAATATTTGTGCCCTAGACTAGGTTTATGGTTTGTGGGCTCTACCCTTTCCAAAATCACCTAAGATTTTTACCAGATGGTTTTATCTAACCTAGCACCCTCCCTTCAAAATTCCAAGTTCATTCAAGGTGTTTTGGCCTCATGCCCTTCACAAGGCACAAAAGTCGTTACTTAGGGTTTGGTCTTAGATCTTAGGGCAAATCAATTCCAATCTATCCCATCTTTCATGGGAAGGTGCAAAAAGGCATGCCAAGCTAGTGGGCCCAATTCCAACATCTGTTGAGGTGATTTAGTCACTCAAAACCCAAGGTGCACTTTTGACCAAAATACCCTTTTTAGGGCAAGGCTATGGTTTGCATGATTTCAGTTCAAATCACTTCCAAATGTGATGAAATTTTAACCAGAGCTTTATAATGAACCCAAGCACCGCTCAACAAAATATGGGTGAGTTTGGAGTTAATTTGGCCCTTAAAGTAATTTACCCTATAGAAATTAAATATTTTCCAAAACTATAAAAACTTTGTCCCCAAAAATTTTCATTTTTGTTCAGGTACTAGATATGGTCTAGGGTGACTCCCTGCCGAAATTTCAAATCATTTGGACCAAATATGAACTGTGGCACCCATTTCAATTTCTGCCTTGCCCTAGGTGTAGATCCCACCAAAATTAGTGTCCTAGTCAAAACAAACACCCAAATTGGTTCAAATCAATTTTGCTGTACACTGGACTCTCCAGGATATAATTTTCATGTTGACCACATTCTGTGAAATTGCATCTAAGTATTTTTAAAATTTTAAAACATTAATTACATAAAGTGTGATAGAAATCATTAAAATGCATATATAAACCTATAGTTTAAAATGAAATCTGCACGAATATTGGCGCGCCTTGGACGGCATCCCATCGCCTTCCACCTCCACCCGAAGACCTGGATTTATCCCGCCTGGAGCGCCTTCCAGCTGCTGCCACCGGCGATCCGGCCACCTCCCCGGCCGGCCACCACCACCACCTCCGTTGACGTGGTGGCTGTCGCCAAGCGCCGGCACAGCCGCCGGAGAGCCCTATTCTGGAGAACCCGACAGTTGCATTTTAGCGGAAAAACAAGTAAAATTTCACATTGGATCGGGCTCAATTGAGAACGAACCATGGCCCTAATGACTGTTATGAACTACCCATGGAAGAAGGACTAGAGGAGGACCTGTGTGGGTGGCTGGAGCCTTGCCGATCGCCGGATTGTCATCGTGGTGGTGGTGGTGGTTGTATTTCTGCAACAACACAATGAAACTCCTTGGCTCCTTCAGGTAAAGGGTGGAACTGACTCCTTGGAGTCCAGTGTATCTTTTAAGAAGAAGAAATGGGGTGTTAGGTGGTTGTAGGATGCATTGCCATTATTGGTCCTTAGTCAAATATGGCGGCCATGGTAGGTGGGGGATGAGGCATGGCTCAAACCAGTCAAAACCAGCTGGTTGAACTCCCCTTGTCCTGGTGAAATGAATGGGAGGTTGGCGAAGGGGAAGGATGAGCCCAAGGTCTTCCCCCCATTACTCTCTTCTCTTTATCACTCTTTCCTTTTGGAGATTTTTCTCTCTCCTACTCACCAAGCTGAAATTTGACTCCTACCTAACCCAATGGCAGCCCACATGTTCATTTCATCCAACAAAGCTGGGTTAGCCCAAGTGAATTGGGCTTGAGCTTGAGTTAGCCCATTTGGGCTAGCTTGACCTAAACCTTGACTAGGGTTGACCTTGGTCAATTTGGTCTTTGAGGTTGCCCCTAATGGGTCCTTGGTGACCCATTGGCCTCTCACTAGAGTTAGGAAGGTATGTGTGGGGTCCACTTGGCTAAGGAAACTTCTATTGACCCTAAGTAGGCTAGTTTGACTCATTTAGGGTTAGAGTTAACTTTGGTCAACCTAGCCCATTGGGTGGACCCTAATGGTTCCTAGGTGACCCATTGACCTCACTCTAGGGTTAGGTGGGCTTGGGTGGGGTCACTTGGCTATGGGATGGTCAGTTGACCCTATGAAGGTCAGGTTTGACCCATTTAGGGTTAGATTTGACTTTGGTCAACTTAACCCTTTGGACTGCCCTACATGGGTCCTTAGTGACCCATTGATCCCACTTTAGGTCTAGAAAGGCCCTGGTAGGGTTAATTGGGCTTTACTAGGGCACACTACCCTTAGTTAGGGCACCTTGCCTACTTTAGGCATATGGTGGTTCTAGGTCAACTAGGCTACCTTGGGATTACTCCAATGGACCCTTTAGGCTCTAATGAACTTCACAATGGATTGGTGAGACCATGGTGGGGTCTTGGAGTCTTGGTGAAGCCCCATGATCATCTTAAACAAGGGTTCAGAAATCTACTATGTGCAGACAATGGTGATCTCACCCACATTCCTAAGTTTACTTGGCCTTCTTGGGCTTCCTAGGGTTTTGTCATGACCTGGTCATGACAAAACCACTCCTAGGGGTCTAGTTGTTTGAGGGATGTTACAAATCCCAATATATAAACAAAAAATATTTCATCCTCGAAATTCTAGTTAGGCCTACGGGGTTTCAAATATGGAAAGTAAATTATAACATCCCGAGAGGTTGTGAGTAATACCTAATCGAAAAGTTCTGGGTACCTCTGTCGCATCAAGTCCTGAGGCTTCCATGTGTGCTCCTCTCTCCCATTATTCCTCCATAGGACCTTGACCAATGGTACCTTCTTACGGTGCAAGACACGTATTCCCTTGTCTTCAATCTGGATCGGTTCCAAGTGAACTGACCGATCAGATGCTACTGGCCCATCTATGGCCGTAATCTGCTGCTCCGGGCGTAGTATAGCCCTCATAAGAGTGGATACATGGAACACGTCATGTTGACTCACCAGCTGCGGTGGCAGCTCCAGCCAGTATGCCAAGGGACCGATCCGCTCCCGGATCCTATAAGGCCCCATATATCTTGGGCTGAGCTTCTTCTTCCGACCACGTACCCGTGAAACCCCATGCATTGGTCGGATCTTCAAGAACACCTGGTCTCCCACCTGGAACTCCACCCAACAATTCCGAGCGTCATAATACTTAGCCTGTCGCTCTATACCTCTAGCATCCTGTCCTGTTTCAATCTTATATGAGCCTCGGTGTCCTCGACAAACTCCGAACCCAAAGCCTTCGGATCCTTATCCTGTATCCATGACAGCGGAGTCCTACACCTCCATCCGTATAGGGCCTCATAAGGAGCCATCCTTATGCTGGACTGGTAGCTGTTATTATATGAGAACTTGATCAGTGGAAATAGCTTCTCCCAAGGCTCAACGCGATCCAATATGCAAAGTTGCAGCAGATCTTCTAGAGTCCGATTGGTGGGTTCCGTCTGACCATCGGTCTGGGGATGAAACACTGTACTGAATATTTGTCGAGTGCCCAAGTAAGTCTGCACTGATCTCCACTCTCTGGACGTAAATCGTCCATCCCAGTCCGATACAATCGACCTGGGTACGCCATGATAACGAACAAACTGCTCCACTAACTTTCGAACTAACACACAACCGAGTCCTCCTTCCTGATAGGAATAAATTTGGCTACCTTCATCAGCCGGCCGACGATCACCCAGATTGAATCATATCCTGTCTGCGATCAGGGAAGCCGATGTATAAAGTACATCGTTATATCATCGAACTTCCACTCTGACACTGGGAATGGTTGCAATAATCCTGCGGGGTTTCTACACTCTGCCTTCACCAACTGGCATGTCTCGCAGTGGGTCACAAAGAAGGTGATATCCTTCTTCATGCCTGGCCAGTACATGGTCTTCTTCAGGTCCGCAGTCATCTTTGTAACTACCAGGTATACTGAATACCGACTGCAATGAGCCTCTGCTATAATATCCTCCAGGACCTGGCCTCCTTCTAGTATGTAAATCCGTCCTCTGAAATACACTAGACCATCCCTCAGTGATTAATCTCCACCAGTGCCTGCTTCTAGGGCCCAAAATATCGGCTCTAGCTAGGCATCCTGCCTCTGCCCATCTTTGACTCGGTCTCGAATGTCATCTGGGGAAATCAACGACGCTAGGTACTCCCAGTAGAGCTCAGGGTGATCCTCGGACACAAAGGATATCTGCATCTTTTCTAACATCTGGACCAACTCTAAGGTCATCAACTGCGTTCCTGCTCCAGGGTTTGCGGCCTTCTAGCTTAGCTCATCTGCCACCACATTCACCTTCCCTGGGTTGTAGTGCATCTCGTACTTATAATCCGCTAGAAACTCCACCCATCGTCTCTGCCTGATGTTCAGCTCTTTCTGTGTGTCTACATATCTCAAATTCCTCTGATCGGAGTAAATATCACAGTGGACTCCGTACAGATAGTGTCGCCAGACTTTCAAAGCAAATATGACCGCTCTCATCTCTAAGTCATGAACTGGGTAGTTCTGTTCATGCTTCTTCATCTGCCGAGAAGCGTATGCTATCACATGACCATTCTGCATCAGCACCGCACCCATTCCCTGGTAGGAAGCGTCGGTGTAGACCTGGAATACTTCTTTCCTCGAAGGAAGGGAAAGTATAGGAGCATAGGTGAGCCGACCCTTCAGCTCCTGAAAAGCCACCTCACACTAAGTGGTCCAGACAAATGGCACGTCCTTCCTTGTTAGGGATGTGAGTTGAAGGGCAATATGAGAAAATCCCTCCACGAACTTCCGGTAGTAACCGGCAATTCCTAGGAAAATCCATACATCTGTGGCCGACTTCACATGCGGCCAATACCGAACTGCCTGAATCTTGGCCGGATCCACTGCCAACCCAACACCACTGATTATATGGCCTAGAAAAGCCACCTCCCTCAACCAGAACTGGCATTTGCTGATCTTCACATAAAGCTGGTGCTCCCGCGGTCTCTCTAGGGTCAGCGTCAGATGTTGTGTGTGCTCCTCCTCCGTCCTCGAGTAAATGAGGATGTCATCAATAAATACAATTACGAACACATCCAGATAATCCTCAAACACCCGATTCATGAGGCTCATGAATGCTGACAATGCATTCGTGAGCCCGAAAGGCATCATGGTGAACTCGAATAGCCCATATCTGCTACTGAAGGCAGTCTTCGGAATGTCCTCCTCCTGGATCCATAGTTGATAGTAGCCCGACCTCAAATATAATTTTGAAAAGAAATGCGCCGCCTTCAGCTGATCAAACAGCTCATCTATCCTTGGCAATGAATAGGTATTCCAGACCGTCAGTCGGTTCAGTGCTCGGTAGTCAATGCACAACCTAAGTGTCCTGTCCTTCTTCTTGACGAACAGCACTGGGGCTCCCCATGGTGAAGAGCTTGGTCGGACAAATTCGGCCTCCACTAATTCCTGGAGCTGGCTTTGAAACTTTGTCAACTCCTTTGGGGCCATCCGGTAAGGGGCTCTAGATGTCGGCTTAGCCCCCGGCACTAGCTGTATGAGGAAATCTTGCTCCCGGTGCGGGGGTAGCCCTGGCAGCTTCTCTGGGAATACATCAGCAAATTCTCGCACTACCGGAATATCCGAGATGGAACTCTTGGCCTCGGCCATTTCAAACAGCACTTCATAAACTTCCTCCCCCTGCAAGTGGGCCATGACGGCCTGTACGGATGACATCAAGAGAGGGGGAATAGATCTAATACCTTCGATGATGATGTTGGAATCCCCATGCCTCATAGTAATCCTCTTGTACATGCAGTCAATCTGAGCATGGTTCCAATGCAACCATGTCATTCCTATGATCAAATCAAAGACTGGCATCTTCATGATCGTCGCTGGTGCTTCAAATATCTTTCCGCCGATCTCCGCCTCCATGTTACAGCGGGAGGTGGTGAATAACTCCGATCCATCTGATAGTCGTACCCTCATCATCAAGCCAGTGAACCGCTCCATGCCTTCCAACCCTTCCACGAAGGCTTCCGACAAAATCGAGTGCGAAGCACGCATATCGAACAGCGTATAGGCGGGCTTACCGCTGATGAAGACTATGCCTGGGGTAGTTTAAAGTCTTAGAAATCTAATTGTGGTTTTCTTTCCTAATTTATCAGTTCTATATCTGTAACTCTAACTATCTAGGAAAGAGAAAACTTAAAATTAATTGGAGTACCTGTGATCACTTGCTCCGGATTCTGTTGTTGAGTAAGATCCAGTGCATACACTTGCTCCCTCTCTTGCCTGTGGTCTCTGCCCTGGTATCCATGACCTTGGCCACGGCCTTGGCCTCCAAAATACTGAGTTGGCAGGGCAGCCAGTGGTTCTGGTGGTTGTACCCCCCTCATGGGGTAGTTCCTCCGGATATGCTCCACCTAATGACAGTTGAAGCATTCTGGCGGGGGATATGCCATACCCCCTGGTCTCTTCACCTCTCGCAACTGAGGTGGTTGAGGGGCCACCACTACTGGTTCACTCTGCTCCTGTCTCACCTCCTGACGAGGCTAGTCTTCTACTCTCCTCCCATCTGTGATGCGGCCCTATCGCTGATCATTCCTGGCTCCTCGGCCCTGATCATCAGTTGGCTGCTTCCGGCCTCAGGTAGTATGCCAATCTGCCTCGATCCTTTTCGCCATCTCCAATATCCGAGGAATAGGCCCGTCGGACATGGATAGTAGACCATCCCTCATATCCTCTCACAGGCCCTTATAGAACCTCTTGGTGTAACGTAATTCATCCAATCGGTAAGAATCCGCAAACCAGGCCAGATGGTTGAACTCCCGATGATACTCCACCACTGTCTTGCTAACCTATCTCAACTATAGAAATCTATCCTCCAGCTCGTCTCTGGCCGACTGCGGAACAAAATGTTATAATAGTATGGCCCTGAATTCCCCCCAAGCTATCTCAGCAACCTCTCTGTCAGCAAATGTCATGTCCAGCGAAGTCTTCCACCATCTATTGGCATGGGACTTAAAGCAAGAGACAACCAAGGGCACTCTCTCCTCCCACGCGCACCGGATCCCAGTCAGCATCTCATACATAATGTCCAGCCACTCCTCCATCCGAACGACTGACTCTATCCCCAAGTAGGATGGAGGAGAATGTCCTCGAAAAATACTCAGCCAGTTGGCTCCCGGGTTTGGCTACAGAGCCGGAACCTTTTGAGCCATAAAAGCCTCCAGGATAGCTATCAGAGTCTGTCCCATCTGTAACGCCCCGAAACTCAAAGGGAGCAAAGGGGGACGTTTTGGGCCAGTTTGGGTTCTGGCTGCAGGCACACGGCTTGGGACACGGGCGTATCCCAGGGTGTGTCAAGCCTGTGTCGACACTAAGGCGAGAAGTCGACACTTTGGTCTCGACGATTCGTCGAGACTGGGCACACGGCCTGCGACATGGGCGTGTCGCAGGGCGTGTCAACCCGTGTCGACACTTAGCCGCGGAGTCGATGAGATTCTCTCGACGATGGGTCGAGATGAGGCACACGGCCTGCGACACGGGCGTGTCGCAGGGCGTGTCGACCTGTCGCGATGATCGTCCCGGGGAGTCGTCGAGATTCGCTCGACGATGCGTCGAGACAAGGCACACAGCCTAGGATACGGGCGTGTCCAAGGCCGTGTCATCAGGTCGACGATCTTCGCTCGACGAAGTGTCGAGTGTCGAGACTGAGTACACGGCCTGGGGTCCAGGCGTGTTGAGGTGACACGGGTAGGGACACGGGCGTGTCATAGAACCCGTGCAGTGCTTGGGTTGATTTTGGGGAAAAATCATGGGGTACACGGCCGGCCACACGGCCGTGTCCGGTGGAACACGGGCGTGTCAGCTAGAACACGGGCGTGTTCGATACCCGTGTGAGGTTCCAGGTGATTCGATTTTGACGGCGAATGAGGCACACGGCCCTGGACACGGGCGTGTGCCAGGCCATATTCGGTCCAGATTGGGCATTTCAGCCCCGAATCAAAGCCGTTCGTTTCCTTGTTTTGAGATCCAACGGCTGGGGGATGTTCCTGAAGGGATATACCCGTGAATGGACTTGGAAAACCCTTACTTTTCATTACTTCTCATCTTTATAAAACCTTAGAGAGAGAGGAGAGCCAAGGGAGGAAGAAGGAGCTAGATCCCGCCATTGGAGGAGCTTCGGAGCTCCGAATCGCGAGCCGACTCCGGATCCACGGAGGCAAAGCTAGTGCGGTGCTTTTCATCCGATTACTTTTCAATGGCGCCAAAGAGGAACGCAAGGGTAACGATCCTCATCTTGAGCATGAGTAGCTCTCTTTCTTTGCATAGGAAGCCCGCTCTTGCGAGTTTGCGGAGAGTTGGAGGCGTTCCTTCGGGTAGATATGTGAAGTCCCCGTTGTTTAGAGTCCGTAAGCGAGAACGGACATAGGAATGATGTGTGAAGCCTACCCGGACATGTTGGTCTGGATCGGTGATGTTGCATTGCATAAATGTCGGAGAAGACTCCGTGCTATGGATTGTTTTTCGGGTTTTATACGCGGTAGATTGCAGCAGGGAGCATTGGGGACTAACCCAAAGGTGCACCCGGAAAACTGGGCGGATACGAGATCTTGCTAACTTGGTGGCCTGAGAGCCAACTTGAACATAACCGAGTTATGTGACTTGTGATGGAAATGGGACTCAGTGGAAGTTTGACCCGCGCAAATGGCTTAAATTGTCGTTGCGGTGTGAGCACGGGTTAGACGGAACCGTACCCGTTCTATGTCGTTCGGTTAAAGAGACCTAAGGTTACCTGGCACTTGCCGTTGGCATAGATGTGAGTCTTCGGCGGTCAATGGCTTAAATTGACGTGACCCATGCCGGGAAGACAAATTGCTCATAGGTTTGGCCGTCTAAGTGGCGGTGGTGAGTCCGGAATGTTAATGGCTTTAATTGACGTGACATCGACCGGTTCACCGAAAATGTGCCCTGAGTGCACGGGGCGTGTGGCCGTGCGAGCCAACGTCTGTGATGAAATGGCTATTATTATAAATTGCTCGCTTATGCTAATGAAATGCAGGGAAGGAGCATCGCCGCCCCGAGTTGGGGGCGGTATCGTTATAATTTGGTCAGCATTGCTGACCGTTGCCTTGTTTTGCCACCATGCGGTGGTTTGTTGCTTGCAGGTGCAGCTGGACCAAGCGGTCAATAGCGGGCTAAAGCCTTTTCGCGAAGCCGGCCCTCGAAGGCCCAAATGGAAGTGTTTACTGTTTTATTCATGTATGACCGGCCTCCGTGCCGTGGTTTGTAAAACATGTAATATTCAAGTGAGACATTTTGTAAGGCCTTAAGGCTTGTTTTGGGTATTTTGTATAACATTCCTATTTTGTACTAGTGGACATTCGTGCTTTGATGCTAGGTTCTTTGTCACAACGTTTATAAACTGCTTCCGCTAGAATGCTCTGTGTAGGACGTTGAGATTGGTTGGATGGTTTCCATAAGTAACCACCCGGTCTGTCTGTGGTATATGGCGTCGGGCCCCGGTCGGACCTACTGCTATATGCTATGCGACGGATAGGGGGTTGTTACAATTTGATATCAGACTACTGGTTTTGGTCGGGCTTAAAGTGAATTCGTGGGCGAATTCTTTTTAAAGGGTGGTGAGCACATTGTGTGCGTCATCATAATAACAGTCAAAAGAACTCATGAATGTCCACTTAGGAATGAAAATACTCGTGTTTGGGGAACCTGCGTATTCCTATAATTGTTATTTGCAATTTTATTTGGTCGCTTAACGGTGTTTTGTACCACTATAGGTGACCAGAAGTGGTGTTGGGCCGTCAGAACGCCGAGTTTCTGAGGCTAGTAGTGCACCGGATGTTGCTCCTGCAACACCTCTGTCGGCTGAGAATATTCGATTGGTGGCTGAAGCGGTGTTGGCCGTGATAAATGCGCAGCCTACAAGGCAAGCGCAGCAGCCCGCTCCTGCGATGGAGCAAGAACCTCTTCAAGAGGCTGAGCCGAGGAGAGTGGAGCAAGTGGTTGTGGAACCAATAGTTCCGAGGAGGGCAACTGAGAGGCAGCTTAAGCATGTAATGAGCTTTAACCCTCCGTTATTCTCGGGGTTGGGAACCCCATCTCAGGCTGAAGACTGGCTCTCCAGGGTGAAGAGAGTCATGACAGCAACGGATACGGAGGAGTGGCAGATGACCACCATCGCTACGTTCCTTTTGGACGGTGAAGCGAAGATGTGGTGGGAAGGATTGGAGCTGCATCATTTGAGAGGTAGACAACTGATAGACGTTCCGATGGAAGAGTTCTCGGGATTGTTCTTAGCAAGATACCTTCCTTCGACGCAGAAGATAGCGTTGGAGAACGAATTTCTGAAGTTGGTTCAGGGTGAGAAGAGCGTGGATGAATATCTCCACGAGTTCACTCGTTTGAGTCGATATGCTAGCTCCACCATCATGGATGAGGAGCGCAAGACTAATCGCTTTTATGAAGGCTTGAGGGATGAGTTGAGACTACTACTGTCGGGGCTGATGATGCAGGGTTTCCTAACCTTGGTCAATACTGCCCGGTCCTTGGAGAAGGACATGAAAAATGTACAAGTAAAGAAAAGCTTGGGTGAGAAGAAATCTGAGTTCAGAGTGCCGAATACTTCAAAGTCCGGCTATCGGAGGTCTTTCAAGAAGCATAGGACTTCGGGTCCAGCTCCTTCTGGCGCTTCTGGGGCGACTACGGGTCGGACCCCGGGTGCGTGTTTTACATGTGGAAAGACGGGGAATTTCGCCCGTGATTGTTGGAGCGGATGTCCTAAGTCCGAGAGAAGGCCGGGAGCTACTTATGATGAAAAGGGAAAGGCGGTGGAGTCGACCGCATCCCATTATGCTCCGGCCCAACCAAGGGTCTATAATCTTGGCCAACAGGAGGCCATCAAACAGGCTGATGTGGTGACAGGTACGGTTTAATTTATAGCAAGTCACTTTCTTTAAATACTTGTTATGCACATGTTACCTTACCACTACTTGTTTAGGATTTGTATTGATTTGTGAAAATCCGGCACGAGCACTCTTCGATACGGGAGCTTCACACTCCTTCTTGTCCGAAGGATTTATATCACGCATCAGAGCCCCTTCTTCGATGGCGAAGGATAAGTTGGATGTGTTGTTGCCCAATGGGTGTTCGATGCGAGCGGATAGGATCTGCGATGTTAAGATTCGTATTGGGGAGCAGGAGTTCGACCTGCGGGCATCTTTACTTCCGTTAGTGGAGTTCGACATCATATTTGGCATTGACTGGCTCTCGGAGCAGCAGGCCCATATAGATTGCGGTAGCAAGGAAGTCAAGCTGGGAGCAAGTCGTGAGACGACTTTTACGGGCTTAAAGGGGTCGAGCAAGACGTTGATGTCTGCTCTTCAAGTGGTGAAGGCGGTTCGTGCCGGAGCAGAACTGTTCTTTACACTAGTGGAGGTTGCAAAGCCGAAGCCCGCGTTGGATTGCATTTCAGTGGTATCGGAATACCCTGATGTGTTCCCCGCAGATCTTCCTGGAGCCTCGCCTCAGCGGGAGATAGATTTTACGATCGAGCTAGTGCCAGGTGCAAAGCCTGTGTCATGATCTCCGTATCGGCTAGCGCCTAAGGAAATGGCGGAGCTGAAAGTTCAACTGCAAGAGTTGTTGGAGCAAGGGTATGTGCGCCCGAGTTCTTCGCCTTGGAGCGCACCGGTCCTCTTTGTTAAGAAGAAGGACGGAAGCTTGAGGCTGTGTATTGATTATCGGGAGCTCAACAAGTTGACTGAGAAGAACAAGTACTCGATCCCCCGGATTGATGATCTATTTGATCAGTTAGTCGGGTCGACGGTGTACTCGAAGTTGGATCTCAAGGCTGTGTACTATCAGCTACGAATATGGGAGAGTGACATCCTGAAGACAGCGTTTAGTACGAGATACGGGCATTATGAGTTTACAGTCATGCCGTTTGGGCTGACAAATGTGCCGTCAGTGTTCATGGATTTGATGAACAGGACTTTCAGGGAGTACTTGGACCATTTCGTGATCATCTTCATCGACGATATTTTGGTGTACTCGCAAAGTGAGGAAGATCACTTTAAGCATCTTCATTTGGTGTTGGAGATGCTAAGGAGAAATCAGTTGTATGCCAAGTTCTCGAAGTGCGAGTTTTGGCTATCCTCAGTGGTGTTCCTCGGGCATATAGTGAGTGGAGAGGTCATTGCTGTGGATCCGGCGAAGATTGTTGCGATACGGGAGTGGCCTGAGCTTGCTACTGTAGCGGAAGTCCGGAGTTTTCTGGGGCTTGCCGGATATTATAGGCGCTTCGTAGAAAACTTCTCGCGGATAGCATTACCTCTCACTACTTTGATGAGGAAGGAGCGTAAGTTCGTCTGGACGCCGGAGTGCGCGCGAGCTTTTGAGGAGTTGAATTGTCAGTTGACCACGGCGCCTGTGCTAAGTTCGCCATGTGGAACCGAAGGCTATGAGATTTATAGTGATGCTTCGGGCAGCGGTTTGGGTTGCGTGCTACTGCAGCATGGAAGCGTGATAGCTTATGGCTCGAGACAGCTAAAAGTGCACGAGAGGAATTATCCGGTCCATGAATTGGAGTTAGCGGCCGTGATTTTTGCTTTGAAGCTGTGGAGGCACTATTTGTACGGTGTGAAGATTGATATCTACACCGATCACAAGAGCCTGAAGTATCTTATTGATCAGAAGGATCTGAATATGCGGCAGCGTAGATGGATGGAGTTCCTGGGGTACTATACATTCAAGATCCACTACGTGTCTGGAAAAGGGAATGCGGTTGCGGACGCGTTGAGTCGCCGAGCCCCAGCTCAAGCCAATTTGCTATCGGTGCACGATGAGCGTTTGGTGCGGGAGTTGGATGCGTTGGAGATTGCTTGTGTGGTTAAGCAAGCAAGTGCTGAAGCAGTTCTGAATTGGACTGAAGTCCAATATGACCTGGCTGATCGGATTCGTCAGGCTTTGGATATGGATGCTCATATGAAGCAGTTCATGATAGAGGCTCTGGATGGGTCAAATTCCCAATTCGTTGTGGAGGACGGATTGCTGTGGAAATACGGTCGTCTGTGCGTCCCTTGTATGGGTAATTTGCCGGTGGAATTGTTGTACGAGGCACACCATACCAAGTACTCGATTCACCCGGGGAGCACGAAGATGTACCGCGATGTAAAGAAACTGTTTTGGTGGCCGGGTTTAAAGAAGGATGTGGCGCTATACGTAGCGAAGTGCCAAACTTGCGCCTTGGTAAAGGCGGAGTGCCAAAAGCCGGGAGGATTTCTTAAGTCCTTGTCTATTCCGGAGTGGAAATTTGACGACATCTCTATGGACTTTGTGCACGGTTTGCCAAGGTCGCAAAAGGGGAACGACGCCATTTGGGTGGTTGTTGATCGATTAACGAAGGTGTCACATTTTATTCCGCATAGGAAGGATGATCCGGTGGAGAAGCTTGCAAAGCTTTATGTGGATAACATAGTACGGCTTCATGGTGTGCCCTGCAGCATCGTGAGTGACCGAGATGGGCGGTTCACGTCCAATGATTGGAGGCTTGTGCAGAAAATGTTGGGAACAAAGCTGAAATTCAGCACAGCCTTTCATCCACAAACGGATGGGCAGACCGAGAGGGTCAATAGAACCATGGAAGACATGCTTCGCATGTGTGTCTTGGATTTTGGAAAGCAATGGGAAGACCACCTTTATTTGGTGGAGTTCGCATACAACAATAGCTACCAAGCGAGTATTCAGATGACGCCTTTCGAGGCCCTATATGGTAGAAAATGTCGCACGCCGTTGTCTTGGTTAGAAACGGGTGAGTCAAAGTTGTATAAGCGATCGGAAGTGGAGGATGCTACTTATTTGGTGAGAATCGTTCGGGAGAGGTTGCTTATCGCTCAGGACCGGCAAGCAAAGTACTATAATGGCAAACACAGGAACGTGGAGTTCGTTGTGGGCGATTATGTATACTTAAAGATCAAGCCGTTCAAGGGTGTCTCGCGGGTGCGGGGATTGAAAAAGCTAAGCCCGAGGTACCTTGGTCCGTTCGAGGTTCTGGAGCGAGTTGGTGAAGCGGCCTATCGGTTGAAGCTTTTAGTAGAGCTTAGTGGTTTACATGATGTATTCCACATTTCGGTACTTTGGAAGGCGGTGCAAGAGCCTACGCAAGTGATCGCGGTTGATCAAGTGCCGGTTGATAGTGGGCTAACGACAAAGGTTAAGCCCGTGCGGATTGAGGACTCGGAGGTCAAGCGGCTACGCAATAAAGAGATCAGGATGGTCAAGGTCCGGTGGGACAATTGCGGTCGTGAGGAGCTCTCTTGGTAGCGAGAGCAGACTATGCTTGACGAGTATCCGGAGTTGTTCCGCTCAGGT
Organism: Platanthera guangdongensis; assembly: GCA_039583875.1. NCBI lineage: Eukaryota > Viridiplantae > Streptophyta > Magnoliopsida > Asparagales > Orchidaceae > Platanthera > Platanthera guangdongensis. The sequence goes on along the minus strand of CM077152.1, from coordinate 160,994,667 downwards.
ACAAATTTTGGTTTTGTACATGTCTTTCCTTTATGTAATTTCGTGGACGAAATTCTTTTAAGAGGGGTAGAGTTGTAACGCCCCGAAACTCAAAGGGAGCAAAGGGGGACGTTTTGGGCCAGTTTGGGTTCTGGCTGCAGGCACACGGCCTGGGACACGGGCGTGTCCCAGGGTGTGTCAAGCCTGTGTCGACACTAAGGCGGGAAGTCAACACTTTGGTCTCGACGATTCGTCGAGACTGGGCACACGGCCTGCGACACGGGCGTGTCGCAGGGCGTGTCGACCCGTGTCGACATGTAGCCGTGGAGTCGACGAGATTCTCTCAACGATGCATCGAGACGAGGCACACGGCCTGTGACACGGGCGTGTCGCAGGGCGTGTCAACCTGTCTCGACGATCGTCCTGGGGAGTCGTCGAGATTCGCTCGATGATGCATCGAGACAAGGCACACGGCCTAGGACACGGGCGTGTCCAAGGCTGTGTCATCAGGTCGACGATCTTCGCTCGACGAAGTGTCGAGTGTCGAGACCGTGTACATAGCCTGGGGTCCAGGCGTGTTGAGGTGACACGGGTAGGGACACGGGCGTGTCCTAGAACCCGTGCAGTGCTCGGGTTGATTTTGGGGAAAAATCATGGGGTACACGGCCGGCCACATGGCCGTGTCCGGTGGAACACGGGCGTGTCAGCTCGAACACGGGCGTGTTCGATACCCGTGTGAGGTTCCAGGTGATTCGATTTTGATGGCGAATGAGGCACACGGTCCTTGACACGGGCATGTGCCAGGCCGTGTTCGGTCCAGATTGGGCATTTCAGCCCCGAATCAAAGCCGTTCGTTTCCTTGTTTTGAGATCCAACGGCTGGGGGATGTTCCTGAAGGGATATACCCGTGAATTTACTTGGAAAACCCTTACTTTTCATTACTTCTCATCTTTCTAAAACATTAGAGAGAGAGGAGAGCCAAGGGAGGAAGAAGGAGCTAGATCCCGCCATTGGAGGAGCTTCGGAGCTCCGAATCGCGAGCCGACTCCGGATCCACGGAGGCAAAGCTAGTGCGGTGCTTTTCATCCGATTACTTTTCAATGGCGCCAAAGAGGAACGCAACGGTAACGATCCTCATCTTGAGCATGAGTAGCTCTCTTTCTTTGCATAGGAAGCCCGCTCTCGCGAGTTTGCAGAGAGTTGGAGGCGTTCCTTCGGGTAGATATGTGAAGTCCCCGTTGTTTAGAGTCTGTAAGCGAGAACGGACATAGGCATGATGTGTGAAGCCTATCCGGACATGTTGGTCTGGATCGGTGATGTTGCATTGCATAAATGCTGGAGAAACTCCGTGCTGTGGATTGTTTTTCGGGTTTTCTACGCGGTAGATTGCAGCAGGGAGCCTTGGGGACTAACCCAAAGGTACACCCGGAAAACTGGGCGAATACGAGATCTTGCCAACTTGGTGGCCTGAGAGCCAACTTGAACATAACCGGGTTATGTGACTTATGATGGAAATGGGACTCGGTGGAAGTTTGATCCGCGCAAATGGCTTAAATTGTCTTTGCGGTGTGAGCACGGGTTAGACGGAACCGTACCCGTTCTATGTCGTTCGGTTAAAGAGACCTAAGGTTACGTGGCACTTGCCGTTGGCATAGATGTGAGTCTTCAGTGGTCAATGGCTTAAATTGACGTGACCCATGACGGGAAGACAAATTACTCATAGGTTTGGCCGTCTAAGTGGCGGTGGTGAGTCCGGAATGTTAATGGCTTTAATTGACATGACATCGACCGGTTCTCCGAGAATGTGCCCTGAGTGCATGGGGCGTGTGGCCGTGCGAGCCAACGTCTGTGATGAAATGGCTATTATTATAAATTGCTCGCTTATGCTAATGAAATGCAGGGAAGGAGCATCGCCGCCCCGAGTTGGGGGCGTGATCGTTATAATTTGGTCAGCATTGCTGACCGTTGCCTTGTTTTGCCACCGTGCGGTGGTCTGTTGCTTGCAGGTGCAGCTGGAGCAAGCGGTCAATAGCGGCCTAAAGCCCTTTTCGCGAAGCCAGCCCTCGAAGGACCAAATGGAAGTGTTTACTGTTTTATTCATGTATGACCGGCCTGCGTGCCGTGGTTTGTGAAACATGTAATATTCAAGTGAAACATTTTGTAAGGCCTTAAGGCTTGTTTTGGGTATTTTGTATAACATTCCTATTTTGTACTAGTGGACATTCGTGCTTTGATGCTGGGTTCTTTGTCACAACTTTTATAAACTGCTTCCGCTAGAATGCTCTGTGTAGGACGTTGAGATTGGTTGGATGGTTTCCATAAGTAACCACCCGGTCTGTCTGTGGTATATGGCGTCGGGCCCCGGCCGGACCTACTGCTATATGCTATGCGACGGATAGGGGGGTTTTACACCATCTCTGACTGTAGGAATGGAGTGGGTACCTGGGGAGGTTGTGCAACATCCGAAATCTGCTGGACTCCACCCTGTGGTGTAGGCTGAGCTGGGGGCTGCGTAACAAAATCCATTTGTAAGTAATCGACTCTTAAACTAATTAATCGTTTACAATTTACATGTGATCACCCATATGGGTACACCACTGCTTCCGCTGCATAGTTTGTCCCCAAACTAAACTCTCGCTGGGGGGACCCAGGGGTTGTGGACTACTACTTTTCGATCGACGTTAGCTCTGATACCACTTGTAAGACCCCCCATTTTTTTTCTTTTAAAACACCGGGGTGTTAAGCCAAGAACTGCCGCTTGGCGATGACACCTTCGCACTCGGGATGGTCATCACTACAAAACGTCTGTCCTGCCGGCCAAATCGATCACAACTGTATCAAATAGTGAGAAGCAAGACAACCAAAATCACATATATAGTAAATAATCTCCACGAAGGGAGTGTCCATAGATGTAATAAAAGTACTAAAAATATGGGCTTATGCCCAGTACATCAAGTCATCACTACATATCTCTCATCGCGGAAGAAAAATATTATAACTACTAATGATCAGGACTCACAGTCCCTGCCGTCTGAACTCCGGTACTAGACTGCCCCATCTCCAAGCATACCGACTTCTGTGGTAGCTCCTCCATGCTGGGCTCCACAGTCCCCTAAATGATGTGGTTCGAAAACCGTTAGTCTAAATGACTAAGCCTATCATCCCCCGCACCTTCCCCTATGGCTCCTAGGCACCAAGCGGGGAGAAAGAAATGAGAGGACATGAAAGTGGAGAATATCAAATAGGCAGATGACGGTGGAACTAATCTAGCAGTTCTAAGTATATATGGCAGTAATAATGGTATGAAAAATGAATAAGAAAGTAACTTTAACTTATATGAAAACACATAAGCTAAGGGATCTTTTGCAGGGATCCTATCATATAAAAAGTCCCATACCGATTTATACGATAGGGTGTCAGTTTTCAGCAAGCATAAATAAGTAATACTGAATAAAAACCTTAACTTATAAGCACGCTCGCACGAACTTATAAACCAAGGGGTCGTTTTGCAGGGCCTATTGTATAAGCGTCTCATACCACTTATACAATATGTGTCGGGTTGTATGCAATGATTATGCCATGAAATACAATTATGCCATGATGTGAACATGCAACTGTAACTCACCCACTCGACTCTGTGTACACAGACCTTTAGTTCCCCCTTTTTGGAGCCGAACTTCCCAGGATACCTCCGTAGAGGCAAACAGAAGCGGTGGGTTAGGCCTCTCCCACCTCTAAACCGGTAATTGCACTACCAGTCAAACATATCGTACACCTCAATGCTGCTGCACTAAGCAGAGCTCCTGCGTACTCTTGCTGGCTGGCGCACCGGACTTTATTTGACCAAGTGCTAAACCACACTTGCCGAGTCAACGTATTGGCGTCGGTGCATCGACCCTCCAATACTGAAGACCCACCACCTTATACCTTATGCACATGCAACCTTATGTAACAGCTATCGAGCCAAAGCTCCCCAAACCATCCCGTTGTCATAAACAACAACCGAGCCAAAGCTCGTCGGGCCAACCTGCCCATCACAAACAACTACCGAGTCAAATCTCGCCGGGCCAACCTGCCCATCACAAATAACTACCGAGCCAAAGCTCGCCGGGCCAAACTGCCCATCACCAAATCCACTGAGCCTATAGCCCGAGTGACCCAACCTACCACCCCGAGACATCAGGGTGAGTGAAGATGAAACCCTAGTGTTTACTAGTTACTCTTGCATTTCAGTTTTGCCTAACAATTTAGATTTAGCTCGGGACTTTCCAAGGTATTCCCCACGAAGTGCTCTCGAGGGCACGAGGAGCTATGATGGGCTGAAGCCCAAGGCTCCCTTTCGCAAGGCAGTTATACTTATTGGTTAATACCCAACTCCAAGTCCCTTAAATGTTGTATTGGATCTAACTGTAGTGCATTTGACATTTCCTCTCTACGGGAAAGAAGATCTTTCGTCGATCCCGAGCACCACCTAACACTAACCAATCCAACCCTTTACTCATCCTACTTCAATTGGTGAACTTATTTTTATCTATCCAAATCAGCCAAACACTAATCCCAACTCATGTGCTCAAATTATACTCCAACATAATTTCTGTAGTTTTTACTATATGTAGACCACTTAAGCTATATGACCGATAAAATGGGAGGTACACTATATAATCATATACTCCTATAATGATTATTGGAGGGCTATTATGACCTTTGTGGCCTAAATTCAGAAATTCACAATTTTCCTAATTATCTGATAATTTATTTAATTATTCTAGTAGCGAAAAATCCCAAGTTTGAACATGAAGTACCAATTTCAAAGAAGATAACATTCCACTAAATTTATATTAAATACAAAATGAATAATTAACATAAAATCCAAAGTCTCCCAATTTTTTAGCAAGGTTTAAGCCCCTAATTTTAATTTCAAATATAACTCAGAATAAATCATTTTAAGAGATATGTACAGCAATAATACTTCCAAAACTTCAGAGAAAATTCAAGGGTGATTATAAGGATATATAAATACTCTAGATCAAGTTTCACAATTTATCATTGAATAATAAAGTCTATACTTGATTTTCTCATAATATTCCAAGTTAAGGGGTTAATGAACAAAGTATAACAATTATCCATCTAACAATTCCAAATAAATTCCCGTATAAGCGTAATGAACTAGGAACACTACTTATCAAGTTTCATAATTTTTCAACCAGTATAGAGCTCTGTAAGAATTATTTAGCAAGTTCCCAAATTTATGAGCTTGTGAAGTAGGTACCCTAATTATGTATTCAAAAATTCTATTAAAATTCATATATATATATGATCAATATGGTCTAAAACCCCCTCTGCCAAATTTTCAAGACCTTCCAATGGGCAGTGGGATCATAATGATCAAATGATTAATTAGGGCAATCCCATGAGTTACAAAGGAAGTGCTAAGAACAATGTTCCATAATTCCCAATTAAATTACTAGAGGCTCAATCTATCATTATGAACACACTACCCAATTTTCATTATTGTTCAAGGAGTTTTACTAACCTATTCTAACACTATAATATTTGTGCCCTAGATTAGGGTTAGGGTTTGTGGGCCCTACCCTTTTCCAAAATCCCCTACGATTTTTACCAGATGGTTTTATCTACCCTAGCACCCTCCCTTCAAAATTTCAAGTTCATTCAAGGTATTTTGGCCGCATGCCCTTCACAAGGCACAAACGTCCTTCCTTAGGTTTTGGTCTTAGATCTTAGGGAAAATCAATTCCAATCTACCCCATCTTTCATGTGAAGGTGCAAAATGTCATGCCAAGTCTTTGGCCCCAATTCCAACCTCTGTTGAGGTGACTTGGTCACTCAAAACCCAAAGTGCACTTTTGGCCAAAATACCCTTTTTAGGGCAAGGCTAGGGTTTGCATGATTTCAGTTCAAATCATTAAAAATGTGTTGAAAATTTTACCAAAGCTTTATAATGACCCCAAGCACCACTCACCAAAATTTGGGTGAGTTTGGACGTCATTTGGCCCTTAAATTAATTTACCCTAGAGAAATTAAATAATTTAGAAAAGTATTGAAAATTTGTCCCCAAAAATTCTCATTTTTCGGCAGGAGATATGGTCTAGGGTGACTCCCTACCAAAGTTTCAAATCATTTGGACCAAAGATGAAGTGTGGGTACCCATTTCAATTTCTGTCTAGCCCTAGGTGTAGACCCCAACAAAATGAGTGTCCTGGTCAAACCAGGCACCCAAATTGGTTCAAATAAATTTTTCTGTATACTGGACTCTCCACGCTATAATTTCATGTTGATCACATTCTGTGAAATAGCCTCTAATTATTTTTAAAAATTAAAAACATTAATTACATAAAGTTTGATAGAAATCATTAAAATGCATATATAAATCTATAGTTTAAAATCAAATCTTTACGAATCATGGCACGCCTTGGACGGCATCCCGTCGTCTTCCACCTACATCTGACGGCCTGGATTTATTCAACCTAGAGGTCCTTCCAGCTGCTGCCACCGGCGATCCTCCCACCTCCCCGACCAGCCACCGCCACCACCACCTCCGTTGAGGTGGTGGCTATCGCCAGGCTGCGGCACAGCCGCCGGAGAGCCCTATTACGGTGAACCCGACAGTTGCATTTTAGCGGAAAACTAGGAAAATTTCACATTGGATCAGGCTCAATTAAGACCGAACCTTGGCCCTAATGATTGCTATGAACTCCCCATGGAAGAAGGAGTGGAGGAGGACCTGTGTGGGTGGTTGTAGCCTTGCCGATCGCCGGATTATCATGGTGGTGGTGGTGGTCGGATTTCTGCAACAACACGGTGAAACTCCTTGGCTCCTTCAGGTAAAGGGTGGAACTGACTCCTTGGAGTCCATGATGCTTTTAAGAAGAAGAAATGGGGTGTTAGGTGGTTGTAGGAAGCATTGTTATTATTGGTCCTTAGTCAAAGTTGGCGGCCATGGTAGGTAGGGGATGAGGCATGGCTCAAACCAGTCAAAACCAGCTGATTGAACTCCCCTTGTCATGGTGAAATGAATGGGAGGTTGGGGAAGGGGTAGGATGAGACAAGGCCTTCCCCCCATTATTCTCTTATCTTTCTCTCTCTCTCTTTCCTTTGGAGATTTTATTTTCTCCTACTAACCAAGCTGAAATTTGACTCCTACCTAACCCAATGACAGCTCACATGTTCATTTCATCCATCAAAGCAGGGTTAGCCCAAGTGAATTGGGCTTGAGCTTGAGTTAGACCATTTGGGCTAGCTTGACCAAAAACTTGACTAGGATTGGCCTTGGTCAATTTGGTCTTTGAGGTTGCCCCTAATGGGTCCTTGGTTACCCGTTGGACACACACTAGAGTTAGGAAGTTATGTGTGGGGTCCACTTGGCTAAAGAAACATCAATTGACCCTAAGTAGGCTAGTTTGACCCATTTAGGGTTAGAGTTGACTTTGGTCAACCTAGCCCATTGGGTGGACCCCAATGGGTCTTAGGTCACCCATTTACCTCACACTAGGGTTAGGTGGGCTTGGGTGTGGTCCACTTGGCTAGGGGATGGTCAGTTGACCCTATGTAGGTCAGGTTTGACCCATTTAGGGTTAGAGTTGACTTTGGTCAACTTAACCCTTTGGATTGCCCTCTATGGGTCCTTAGTGACCCATTAATCCCACTTTAGGTCTATAAAGGCCCTGGTAGGGTTAATTGGGCTTTACTAGGGCACACTGCCCATAGATAGGGCATCTTGCCCATTTTAGGCATATGGTGGTTCTAGGTCAACTCGGCCACCCTGGGTTGACTCCAATGGACCCTTTGGGCTCTAATGAACTTCACAATGGATTGTTGAGACCATGGTGGGGTCTTGGAGTCTTGGTGAATCCCCATGATCATCTTAAACAAGGGTTCAGAAATCTACTATGTGCAGACCATAGTGGTCTCACCAACATTCCTAGGTTTACTTCGCCTTCTTGGGCTTCCTAGAGTTTTGTCATGACCTGGTCATGACAAAACCACTCCTAGGGGTCTAGTTGTTTGAGGGATGTTACAACCTCTTCCTCCATGACCATCTCCTTGGCCAACTTATGGTCTTCATCTGCCACCACCTGGGTGCATCTCCCTTCTATCTCCATCTCCACTCCGCCAGGCTCCTGCTCTACCTCCTCCATTCTCCGCCCCATATCCTCGGCCCCATCCTTCCAAGAGATAGTGTTTATAGCGGTGACCTAGCACTCCCTTGCCACCTTGGGGTCCCCCCGAACTCGTACCAGGATCCCTTCGGTGCTGAGCTTTAAGCACTGGTGGAAGGATGAGGGGACGCAACAAAAGGAGCTGATGAGGGGCCTTCCAAAGATGGCTTTGTAGCTACTAGGGGCATCCACGATGAAAACCCTACAGTTCCGGGACTACCCCCAGAGTGAAGTGGAGACCCACTCCTCCTTCTACCTCCTTCCTTTCCCCCCGAAAACCCAAATAGGGGCCAATCTGAAGCCATCACCCTCTTTGTCTCCACCTTCATCGAATTGAACGCCTTCTTAAAGATGATGTTGATGGAGCTTTCGTTGTCAATGAGGATCCTAGAGATGGTGAAATTCTCAAAGGCTGTCTGGATGACCAGCGCATCTTAGAATGGATCCTCATTATCTTGCATATCCTTCTTTGAGAAGGTATTCTTCTCCTCTTGGGGTGGAGTCTGAGATGTGTAGCAAATGCTACGACGGTACATGGTGTGGAGGCTCGCCTTCTAGGAAGCCTCGATCCCCACCCCTCCATGGATGACTCTGATCCCTCCCCGGGTCCTGACGTCCAACCGATCTTCACATCAATCCTCCTCTGTCCGAGGTACAACCTCCTCAATCCACACCTCCTAGTGACCTTGCTGTTGATGCAGCTCCATATTTCCTCTCATTTCGAGGAACTCTGGCACATGGCCGTGGCGTGCCCTTTCGCTTGGTGGAAGTCACAGTAGAACTCTACCCTGACTTCTCTTCTCCTTTTCTATGTTGTTCTCCTGCTCTTCCCCATGGTTATGGCCATAGCCTGATTTGATCGGGGAGGGGAGGTCTTTGAGCCTGCCTCCAACCTGGGGGATCGAACTGATCCTGCCCCCCTGGAGGTTGTCCCTTCCTGGTAACCTCTTCGTGGCCCCTGGTTAGGCCACTCGGGCCTCCAGCCCAACTGACGGTCCGGATCCTGACGCCCCCACCTAGGTTGTTTCTGCTGCTGCAGTTGCCGTTGTTCCCTCTGTCGGGGTTCAACTCTCCTTTCCTCCTGACCTCTGCCACCCCTTGGCTCCTTCCCCTCCTTCGTGGCCCCCCTTGCCAGCTTCCGAGCAAACTACAAATTCGACGCCTCCCCGTCGACTTCCCTTGCCACCCTCTCCATCAGCTCTTCGTCGGAGAGGGGCAGCACTCTTTTCATTTACATCGTGAAGAAATACTGTTGTAGCCCTATGGTAAAGACCATCATCAGGCTATGCTCGGGCATCTACTGGACTCGGGTGACCTCTTCCTGAAACCGGTCAACATAACTCCCCAGGGTCTCGTTCACCCCCTGCTTGATGTGGAACAGGGACTCTAACTCCTTCCTCCTCTTAGAGGTGGTAAACCTCAATATGAACCCCCGGCGCAGGTCCTTGAAGCAGTAAATGGAGCTGGATGGTAGTTGGTGAAACCACTCTCTCGTCTTCTCCTCGAGGTTCATGGCGAAGAGCCTGCACTTGGAGCCATCTGACATCTGTCGAATCGAGACCACCTCCTCGAACCACTAGACGTGCTAGACCGGGTCCCCCTTCCTGGTGTAGTTAGACATCTCGGGTTCCCTGAACCCCTTTGGAACTAGGGCAGACGAAACCAGCTCGCTAAAGGGGCTACCTCCACCTATTGGGCGAGCAGGAGGGTCACGCGCCCCCATCTCGCTGAACCAACCCTCGCTTGCTGAGCCCGGGAAGAGCATGCGCCCGGGGAGCTCGCATCCCCTTCCTTCCTCGATGACCTCCTTCCCAGCTCGCCTTCCGACAGCGTCCTTGCCGAGATACGGGGCGACGACTGATGATTAAAACTCCAAAATTATTTACGGTCGCGCGGCGACCCGGCGGTTTTATTTGAGAAAAAGGCGGATTTGATTTTATTTAAGAAAATGGGGCGCGCGTATTTATTTATTTGGATATAAACGGTTTAGATCGAGTTTTAACGAAAGGAGGCAAGTGCACCTATCGTGAGTAGTACAGGATATTCCGGGTGGAATATCGAGGTCGTATTGTTCTCGGGGCCGGTTCGATTATTTCTACTCTTCCCTGGAGGGGACTATTATTTTACCGATAATTATCTTGTCGGGATATTTTTATATATAAAAGAAAGGCAGAAAACATAAAAAGAAAGCATAAAAAGAAAGCAATAAGGTGGTGCCGATGAAGAGCTTAGCTCGATGGCACCGAGAAAACAAATGAACTAAAATAGACTTTAAATAAAAAGAGCTCCTAAGTTTCTAATTAATTAAGGCGGAGACTTGGCCGTGGAGGTTCCACTAAAATGAGCTCACCTAGCTATAGGGCTATCGCTCACCTGAACGCTAAGACTATTCGACTGGGCTCTCGTCCGACGAAGGATTCCTCTTAACGCCCGCATTACGCTAATAACCCCGCTATTGGGTGGGGAAACCAATCCGGTAGAGTTGGCGCACCTCCTCTCTCGAGGGTTAGTGTGGAACTCTCTTTGCCAAGGGGTGATCGGTCCATATGCACGGCCTCTCGGCTAGCTAGCATATGGACTACGGAAATAGGGCCCACACATCGATATGTGGTCCTACGCGTCGTTAACCCCGGGCAAACCTTAAGTACTTTTAATTAATTAGAAAAATTAGACCTTTAGTTATTTTAAGCTATTTTATCTGTCCCAATGCTCTTCGATACCGAGGGCTAAGAATGGTTAGCCACTCATCGGAATGGGGACGGCTAGCGTGAAAAGCGGAAAATAAAGCAGAAAATGGAAAGCAGGAAATGAAAGCAGTAAAATAAAGCAGTAAAGGAAAGCTGAAAATTGCAAGTCCTACCCAAACGAGTAGGACTGAAGAAAGCTGTAAATTGCGAGTCCCGGCGCAAATGCGTGGGCAGGAGAAATGAAAGCAGTAAAACGCACACACGCAAGTCCTACTCAAATGAGTAGGAGAAAATAAATACGGGTCCTACTCAAACGAGTAGGACAAAATAAATGCAACGCACGCACACTCTCTCTCGACATAAATGAAAACACACACACACAAATCCTACTCAAATGAGTAGGGAAAATAAAGACCTGCCATTTAACTCGAATGAGTAGGCAGAAATAACGAAAATTACAAACTCACGCACTCTACAGAAAGTAAAATAAGCATGCGCCATTTAACTCTTAACGAGTAGGCGGAAATAAATGCGCACACACACATGAGCGAAAAAATTAAGAAAAAAACTAAGTTGACGAAAAATTAAAACAACTGCATTTCTACCGCTAAAATGCGGTAGAAATGCATAAAAAGCGAAAATAAAAATTAAACGGGAAGAAAGTTTTGCAAATAAAAATGAAAATGCAAGTGCTCGAAAAATTAAAACGGATACATTTCTACCGCTAGAATGCGGTAGAAATGCATAAAAAGAGAACGAAAAAAAATAAAAGAGCAAAAGTTTAAACGAAAAATCAAAGTGCACGAAAAATTAAAACGACTATGTTATCACTTGATAAAAACGCTAAAAAAGTGTAAATAAAGTAAAAAGTAAGAAAAAGTTTTACAACCTAAAACAAAAAAGCTAAGTTAAAAAGAAAAAAAGAAAGACACTTTAAAGCGTTTTTACGGGTTATAGGAATGAAATAAAAGCTATAAAAATCTAAGTTAACAAAACTAAGTAAGAAAATTAACTAAAACATAAAACAAAAAAAAACTAAACTCATACACACACACACCCATCTTAAATGAAGTAAAACTAAGTTAAAACAAAATGAAAAATAAGATTGCTTAAGAGAGTTTTGCTTAGACTCATTCCAACACCATATAAAGAGACGAAAATAACACATTTTATTAAGTAAAAACACAGTTACAAAGGAACGAAAACAAAAAACTAATGAGAGGGGGAGAAAATATCTCTTACATAGCATTTGGAAGTATTTCGGCAGCACAACCCCTAAGCAAAATGGATCCAAAAAGGAACAGAAATCCTAAGCAGAACCTCTGAATTTATAGAAATAATTTACATGGGTCACGCCCTTGGTCACGGGAGTGACAGGGGGCGTGACAGTACTATTTGAGAAGGCGGCCGGCGATTTGACGGGAAAGTGGACTTCGGGCTGGACACGTGTCGGTCTCGCAGTGGTCACGCCCCCGGTCACGGGCGTGACGCTGGGCGTGTCAGGCAGGTGGATCTGGGCGCGGGTTGCGCCGAAAGTCTTCGGGCAGGTCTTGTCGGGCTAGCTGGAAAGGTCACGCCCCAGGTCACGGGCGTGACTCTGGGCGTGTCAGCTGGTGTCGACACTCGACGAATGTCGAGCTGAAAGTGTCGAATTGAAAATCGTCGAGCGGAAAGACGTGTCACGCCCTAGGTCACGGGCGTGACTCTAGGCGTGTCGGCTAGTGTCGACACTCGACGAATGTCGAGATGAATTCGTCGAGTGGAGTGACACGGGCTTGGGTCATGCCCCGTGTCGGGTGACACGGGCGTGACCCCGGGCGTGTCAGGCTTTGCACTTCAAAATTTGCTGATTGACTGGAATTTGACGTGTCACGCCCTGGTCACGGGCGTGACCAATATGTCACGGGCGTGACATGTCAATTTTGGCAGATTTTCCATTTTTTCCTGAAAAATAAAATAAAATAAGTTAGTAATATATTTATAAAATAGGAGCATTTTATTGAATAAAAATAAGTAAAAACGACAAAAAGAAATGAAAACAACTAAATTAATGTACAGAAAAATAGGTATATTTAAAATTCATCAAATACCCCCATACTTAAGCTTTTGCTATTCCAGAGCAAAGGTTGGAGATGAACTTATAAGGAATAAAAGAAATCCTAAGTTTAGCTACCGCTTGAATTAATTAAAAGTAAGATCAAAATAAACATCCGGGGTTAAAGAATTAAATCCTAATTTATGAAATGTTATGAATAGAGGAACAGTTTCAAAAAGACTTCTAGATAAAAAAAAAATAGGAAGCAAAAATTTATTTTTGTTAGTTTAACAAAGATGGATTGGATTTATATAAAAAACCTTTGCTTAAAAGAAGTTAAAGGAAATAATGCAATTTAAAAGTTATGCTCTCAAAAATTTTTAAAGTAATTCTAGAATCATTGAAATGAGATAAGTGGTTTGGTGGTTTATCAAGAAGGCTTGAATATTGAGGTGAGGTAATTTTTTTCTCGAACCTCCAATTTTTTTCTTTTTGGATAGTTAGGAAAATGAAATCTTATTTTCCTAACACAATAATTTTTTAATTTTTTTTCATAAATAATAAATAACCCAATGTATATGTGTAGGTGTAATGAATTTTATCCTCTTACTCCATAACATATAATCTTTTTAAATATTGGGTGCCTATGTTTACGGAATGAAATCTTATTCCCATTGACATAAAATCTTTTAAGGGATAGGGGTAAACATGTCAAGTAAGACATGAAAAAAATGGAAGTGAGTTTATTTTTTCAAAAGAAAAATTAGATTTTAATAAAAAAGTTTTGAGAGCAACCTTTTTAAAATGAACGTTCCTATCTTTCTAAAAGCATGAAGTAGAAATAATTGAAATCCATGGATGTTATTTTCTAACATAAAAACGAGCTTCTATTTATAAAATTAGAAGTGGTGGTGAAAAACAAGTTCCCTATTATAAGAAAAAAACATAAAAAAATTTTTAAATCTTAACCCCAGACACTTAAATCTATCGAACTTTAATTAATAAATGAATAGTAAGCAAAGAATAACTAAAATTCGCATATAAATTAACTCGGAACAAGATTTTTGGAAAGCAAAAAGGGTTAAGATATGGTATATTCGAATTATTTTGTTACATAATTTAACAAAACATTTTTTTGGAATTTTTTAGAGTTTTTATCATTTTTTTGTGTTTTAATTATTATCTTTTTAAGATTTTTAGATTTTTATCTTTTTAGGGTTTTTGGTTTTGCTAATTTTTTGTATTTTTGTTTTTAGTATTTTATGATAATTAATTTACAAGAATGAGGAGAGAAAGAAATGTTATTTAAAGAAGATAGGGGGGAAGAGAGATTTTTACAAAAAAAAGAACAAAGTAAAAACTCGATTGCAGCCCCGCGAACAGACTCTTATTTGAATGGTTGGTTCGATGAGTCGAACATCGCGGGCAGGCAAGACGCAAGTTTTTACAAAAAAGAGAAGAAGAGTGGGGAAGAGAGATTTATTTTTAAAACATATTTAAAAGTAAAAAAAAAATTTTCTTTTAATTTTTTTGTTTTAATTATTATTAAAATAATAAAAAAATTTTAAATTTTTTTGATTTTTGCATTTTTTGTTTTAAGTTAAAATAAAAAATTTTAAATATGTTGTAGTATAGTGGTGAGTATTCCCGCCTGTCACGCGGGTGACCCGGGTTCGTTCCCCGGCAACGGCGCCAAAAACTTGATGATTAAAACTCCAAAATTATTTACGGTCGCGCGGCGACCCAGCGGTTTTATTTGAGAAAAAGGCGGATTTGATTTTATTTAAGAAAATGGGGCGCGCGTATTTATTTATTTGGATATAAAACGGTTTAGATCGAGTTTTAACGAAAGGAGGCAAGTGCACCTATCGTGAGTAGTACAGGATATTCCGGGTGGAATATCGAGGTCGTATTGTTCTCGGGGCCGGTTCGATTATTTCTACTCTTCCCTGGAGGGGACTATTATTTTACCGATAATTATCTTGTCGGGATATTTTTATATATAAAAGAAAGGCAGAAAACATAAAAAGAAAGCATAAAAAGAAAGCAATAAGGTGGTGCCGATGAAGAGCTTAGCTCGATGGCACCGAGAAAACAAATGAACTAAAATAGACTTTAAATAAAAAGAGCTCCTAAGTTTCTAATTAATTAAGGCGGAGACTTGGCCGTGGAGGTTCCACTAAAATGAGCTCACCTAGCTATAGGGCTATCGCTCACCTGAACGCTAAGACTATTCGACCGGGCTCTCGTCCGACGAAGGATTCCTCTTAACGCCCGCATTTCGCTAAGAACCCCGCTATTGGGTGGGGAACCCAATCCGGTAGAGTTGGCGCGCCTCCTCTCTCGAGGGTTAGTGCGGAACTCTCTTTGCCAAGGGGTGATCGGTCCATATGCACGGCCTCTCGGCTAGCTAGCATATGGACTACGGAAATAGGGCCCACACATCGATATGTGGTCCTACGCGTCGTTAACCCCGGGCAAACCTTAAGTACTTTTAATTAATTAGAAAAATTAGACCTTTAGTTATTTTAAGCTATTTTATCTGTCCCAATGCTCTTCGATACCGAGGGCTAAGAATGGTTAGCCACTCATCGGAATGGGGACGGCTAGCGGGAAAAGCGGAAAATAAAGCAGAAAATGGAAAGCAGGAAATGAAAGCAGTAAAATAAAGCAGTAAAGGAAAGCTGAAAATTGCAAGTCCTACCCAAACGAGTAGGACTGAAGAAAGCTGTAAATTGCGAGTCCCGGCGCAAATGCGTGGGCGGGAGAAATGAAAGCAGTAAAACGCACACACGCAAGTCCTACTCAAATGAGTAGGAGAAAATAAATACGTGTCCTACTCAAATGAGTAGGACAAAATAAATGCAACGCACGCACACTCTCTCTCGACATAAATGAAAACACACACACACAAATCCTACTCAAATGAGTAGGGAAAATAAAGACCTGTCATTTAACTCGAATGAGTAGGCAGAAATAAAGAAAATTACAAACTCACGCACTCTACAGAAAGTAAAATAAGCAGGCGCCATTTAACTCTTAACGAGTAGGCGGAAATAAATGCGCACACACACATGAGCGAAAAAATTAAGAAAAAAACTAAGCTGACGAAAAATTAAAACAACTGCATTTCTACCGCTAAAATGCGGTAGAAATGCATAAAAAGCGAAAATAAAAATTAAACGGGAAGAAAGTTTTGCAAATAAAAATGAAAATGCAAGTGCTCGAAAAATTAAAACGGATACATTTCTACCGCTACAATGCGGTAGAAATGCATAAAAAGAGAACGAAAAAAAATAAAAGAGCAAAAGTTTAAACGAAAAATCAAAGTGCACGAAAAATTAAAACGACTATGTTATCATTCTTATAACTTGATAAAAACGCTAAAAAATTGTAAATAAAGTAAAAAGAAAGAAAAAGTTTTACAACCTAAAACGAAAAAGCTAAGTTAAAAAGAAAAAAAGAAAGACACTTTAAAGCGTTTTTACGGGTTATAGGAATGAAATAAAAGCTATAAAAATCTAAGTTAACAAAACTAAGTAAGAAAATTAACTAAAACATAAAAAAAAAACTAAACTCATACACACACACACCCATCTTAAATGAAGTAAAACTAAGTTAAAACAAAATGAAAAATAAGATTGCTTAAGAGAGTTTTGCTTAGACTCATTCCAACACCATATAAAGAGACGAAAATAACACATTTTATTAAGTAAAAACACGGTTACAAAGGAACGAAAACAAAAAGCTAATGAGAGGGGGAGAAAATATCTCTTACATAGCATTTGGAAGTATTTCGGCAGCACAACCCCTAAGCAAAATGGATCCAAAAAGGAACAGAAATCCTAAGCAGAACCTCTGAATTTATAGAAAAACTTTACATGGGTCACGCCCTTGGTCACGGGCGTGACAGGGGGCGTGACAGTACTATTTGAGAAGGCGGCCGGCGATTTGACGGGAAAGTGGACTTCGGGCTGGACACGTGTCGGTCTCGCAGTGGTCACGCCCCCGGTCACGGGCGTGATGCTGGGCGTGTCAGGCAGGTGGATCTGGGCGCGGGTTGCGCTGAAAGTCTTCGGGCAGGTCTTGCCGGGCTAGCTGGAAAGGTCACGCCCCAGGTCACGGGCGTGACTCTGGGCGTGTCGGCTGGTGTCGACACTCGACGAATGTCGAGCTGAAAGTGTCGAGTTGAAAATCGTCAAGCGGAAAGAGGTGTCACGCCCTAGGTCACGGGCGTGACTCTAGGCGTGTCGGCTAGTGTCGACACTCGACGAATGTCGAGATGAATTCGTCGAGTGGAGTGACACGAGCTTGGGTCACGCCCCGTGTTAGGTGACACGGGCGTGACCCCGGGCGTGTCAGGCTTTGCACTTCAAAATTTGCTGATTGACTGGAATTTGACGTGTCACGCCCTGGTCACGGGCGTGACCAATATGTCACGGGCGTGACATGTCAATTTTGGCAGATTTTCCATTTTTTCCTGAAAAATAAAATAAAATAAGTTAGTAATATATTTATAAAATAGGAGCATTTTATTGAATAAAAATAAGTAAAAACGACAAAAAGAAATGAAAACGACTAAATTAATGTACAGAAAAATAGGTATATTTAAAATTCATCAGCGACTATTGGAATAGCTGGAGTTGAGCACTCGGCCCGCTCACCGAGTGCGAACTTGACGAGGCTAAGCACCTCCTACCTAAAGTATTCGAACATCCCTACCATGGCTAGTGGGGGTGGCGAGTCGGACCTATCCGAGCCTTGTGCTTCTCCTCTTGCCATCTAGCCTGTTGAAGATTTTCTGTACTAACCACTGTCCACGCTCACCACACCAAAATGTTGAAACCAAAAACTCAGTCTCTTGTGGAGTTCACCCTTGGAGAAGGGATGATCGTGCACCTACTTTTCTCCTGCAAGCCAAATAGCAAAAAGAAATGAAAACTGACCCAAGGGATCCGCGTGGATGTCCAACCACACACCTGAAAGATCTTAGAACGCTTCCCCTCCTTAGCCAAAGGCCGAGCTAAGGCTACCTCAGAAAGCGCAAGAAGATCTGAACACTGGTAAGCATGTCTTCTAAGGTGCCCCTTGGGTCTTATTTATAGTTTTCTAAAGACGACCTGCAAATAGCCAACCTCCGCTGTTTTGAACAGCTATATGCAGCCTAACTGGGTCTGCCAACAGCGCAACTCCATTGTTCTAACAAGCAATTCGCACCCCTGTCAAGTGCACCGAGGTAATTCTACCGTTGGGCCCCACTGGGCATATTCCAAGGATCTGGAGGTCGGCTCGCCACAACTCTCCACCCTACTGAGGCGGACGCGACCTTGCTCCCACAGCTCGTCTTCCCTCCTAGCGCGAGCGCGAGCCAGGTTACCACAGCCTGCCAATCCTCGCTCTGAGGCGGGTTGGCGGCCAGGTCGCCTATGGGAGAGTGGGCTGGCCGGTCTGGCACTGTTACTACAGAAGCAATTCCATATGCATTGAGCTCGCTGAGCTTAGTTTGACGAATCCAGGATTCTAACTCGCGAGGTCAGCTCGAAGGAGGCCGAGATCCGCTCTACGAACGCTAACCCTCGTCAGATGAACGGCGAGCTCCATTCCCCAAACCCCGGGTGGACGCGGGTTGGGTGGGCCAGCCCGCGCAGCTTGCGCGCCTAGCTTTGGCGGGAGTGAGTTGGCCGTTCTGGATTCGACCGCATGCTGTTCTGGTGCGGACAGGTGCCTTGGTCCGCTCGACCTGTCTAGTGGACCCACTCGGTTTACACGTGGTTGTACAAAGTACACATATGATGACTTGATATCACAATATCATGACCTGTGAGGACAGGTCATCAGTCAATGCACATGCTATTTTTATGGGTATCATCTTCGCCCTTAGCTTCCTAGATGATACAACGATCAGGGACCTTTAAGTCTGAAGCTTTGGGATCATAGGTTCTCACATCAATTCACTACTTGACCTATAGAAGCAAACATTCTAAGGGCATTTATACAGTTAATTACTCTATCACAATATAAATAATAACACAATAAAAGAACTTGCCAAAATATATAAAATGAAATGCATATAGTACATTATTCATCAAATTAAATATTACAGCCAAAAAACATACAATCCATAAGACTCAAACTAGAGTTGAACATTTAGGTATCATATACACAATGATCTAACATGACCATCACGCTTCCTCTATACGAGAGGCTTTGTCAGTGGATCCACAATGTTCTCCTTAGTCTACACTCTTTGTATGCTCACATCTCCTCGATCGACAATCTCTCGAATTAGATGGAACCACCGAAGTATGTGCTTGGAGCGTTGATGAGATCAAGGTTCCGAAGCAAGTGCAATTGCAACATTGTTGTCACGGTAGAGATCTACGGGACGAACAATGCTAGGAACTACATCTAACTCGCAGATGAATTTACTAATCCATATAGCCTCCTTCACTGCATTTGCAGCGGTGATATACTCGGCCTCAGTCGTAGAATCGGAAACTGTCTCTCACTTGGAACTTTTCCAGCTAACAACACCTCTATTTAGGCAAAACACAAACCCTGACTGAGACTTTGAATCGTCCCTATCAGTTTGGAAGCTAGCATCCCTATAACCACTTACAATGAGCTCTTCCTCTCCACCAAATATCAAGAATGTATTCTTAGTCCTTTGTAAGTACTTCAGGATGTTCTTGATGACAATCTAGTGACTTTCATCAGGATCAGACTGATATTTGCTAGATATGCTAAAAGCATAAGAGACATCGGGTCTAGTACATTTCATTGCATACATGATTGACCAAATTGCCGAAGTATATGGAATCAACTTCATGCGGTCCTTATCTACACAAGACTTAGGACACAGGTCCTTAGAGAGACTCACACCATGAGACATGGAAAAGAATCCTTTATTGGACTCCAGCATGTTGAACCGCTTCAACACCTTATCGATATATGTACTTTGGGTCAAACCTAGCAACTTCTTCGATCTATCTCTATAGATCTTAATACCAAGTATATAAATTGCTTCACCCAAGTCTTTCATTGAAAAGGAGTTATCTAGGTTGTTCTTAACAACTTGTAGGGTCAGTTTGTCATTCCCGATCAGCAGTATGTCATCTACATACAATATCAGAAAGACAACTACACTCCCACTAATCTGTTTGTAAACACACGGTTGATCCTCATTTTTAATAAAACCAAACTTTTTGATCTTTTCATTAAAACAAAGATTACAACTTCGAGAAGCTTGTTTCAATCCATAAATGGATCTCTTCTGCTTGCATATTTTAGTGGCTTCACCTAGAGATATAAAACCCTCGGGTTGTATCATATACACTTCCACAGCGAGGTTCCCATTAAGGAAAGCTGTTTTGACATCCATCTGCCAGATCTCGGATTCATAATACACAGTAATAGCAAGCATAATTCAGATAGACTTAACCATGGCAATAGGGGAAAAAATTTCATCATAGTTAATACCATGAATTTGCTTGAAACCTTTAGCCAGAAGTCGCCCTTTGAATGTCTGTACATTCCCATCCATGTTAGTCTTCTTCTTGAAGACCCACTTACACCCTATGTGTCGTACCCCTTCAGGTGGTCCCACCATGGTCAAAACTTAGTTTTCATACATGGAGTCCATTTCAGATTTCATGGCCTCAAGCCACTTCTCGGAGTCTGATCCACTCATAGTCTCATGGTAGGTTGCTGGCTCATCATCATGATCCATGAGCAACATATTACCTATTTGAGACATGAGAAATCCATATCTCTCATGCTCAAACCCTGTTCTACCATATCTACGTGGAACTTGTGTTTCCTGAGCAGGCTCTCCAGCTATAATAACTTGTAGTCCTGACTCAGGTTCCAATTTTGGTTCATTCACTGTTTGTGGTTCTTGAACTTCTTCAAGTTCTACCTTAGCAGTCTTTCTACTTAAGAACTCTTTCTCAAGAAAGACATCAGTCCTCGCGACAAACACTTTGCCCTCAGATGGTAGGTAGAAATAGTACCCTTTCGTTTCCTTAGGATACCCCACAAGATAACACTTATCTGATTTGGGTTACAGCTTCTCGGGCATTTGACGTCGCATGTATTGTCACAACCCACATTTTTCACTGCCATTAAAGTAATATCATAGTAAGGGAAAAATGCGCGTCATGATGCCATGTCAACAGGGGATAACTGTGGTTGCTCAGGCAAAACTCCTACTAGACCAAGAAGAAAGATCTTTAAGTTATTTAGAGGCAAAATCAGTTTAAGTGTAGCAGTTAGCCATATCCCTCAACTTAGTGGCTCATCTAGTAGACAAAAAAAGGTAGTTAAACGCTGCGAAAAATACTTCTTTTAATGTTTAGACATCCTATATGAGTGCAGAGGTTCCCAGAGGACCCTTCATGTTATGCAAGTTCTAGTTTTAAAATAGAAATAAAAGTAGATTTTTATGGTCGTTAAATGTAGTCATTTAACATTTTAAAACGTGCAATCCATGAGGTAATAATAGTAGTTTTATACTTGAAAATACCTACCATGCAATCCTAGCATAAAACATCCCAGAGAGCAAGTAATTCAAATACATAGAAACATAACTAAGCAGCTAGCAAGCATCCAAAATCAACAATCATGTGGGCGTTAATAAACTGACGTGAACCCACATTAAACAAAGTATATCTAAACTAGTAAAGCAAACTAAAACAACTGTCTACCTCTCTACGGCGAGGAAAAAACCACATCCAATAATGTTGCTCAAGAACTCCAAAACCAGCACCACAGTCAACTATAGCTATGAACCTGAGGCATTCCAAAGATAGAGCACATCAACAAGAATGTACAAGTGAAGGCAGAAAGTAAGGCACAAGTAAACAAAGTCAAGGGTTACCAACCCAAGACTAAGGAAAAGATACTTAAATAAAGTGCAGCAGTAAGGTACAAAAGTCAAAAAACTAACACTTACGTGAAGCATCACGTACAACAAAAGTACCCCAAATGCACAAGACTATAAGGGGAAAGGTCATGATTAAATCAACGGGAAGAAGGCAAAACTCTATTAGCCACATGTGGTCAATTCCACCAAAAACTAAACGGGCGGGGTGGTCAACTCATCTGGACACACCCCCATAGATATATTAATCCGTCATAAATGCGGGGGAGAATGGATACTCCACCATACACCGTAAAATCCCAAACACCCGGTAAAGTCCCACAAAGTACTAACAGAGGAATCATCGTTGCGGCGGTGGATTCGCCCAAAACTAACACACGCAACGAACAAAATCATGAAGTCACACACCCTGACGATCTGCATTTAGAGCTCAGGGGCACACCACAACCCTATCGAGGCTTGGCTGCTTGTCTCGCCCCGCAGCATTGCCACAAAGGAAACCATGACATAGATCTCAAGACAACAGTGGCACATCAGATTATACTAGACAATTCTAGATTTGACATGGTTGATCAACCTTTAGGAATAATTTATAATCCTAAATAAGCTCTAACACATCCTACATAAACGTTGAGGAATGGTTATAAGGGTGACATTTAACCATATCATCAAAGCCTATAGCGCTTAACAAGGCTAGATAGCAAAATCGAGAACATGAAAATTATAAATAGAATTAGACGAGATCTAAACAACACTATATTCAGCAAGTTGTAAATAATGATACAAGATGTTAGAAATTTTTGCAAATCGGGTTAAAGAAGGGAAGAGAAGGAGGAAACCATCACTTGCCTTGGTTTTACCAGAGAAGACCTCCAAATCGCACCATGGTATAGATCGGCACCAAGAAAGAGGAGGGAAAATGAAATCTAACAAAAATGGCAAAAAATAGGAGTTAGTGCCGAAAACCCTAGCGAGAAAAACTAAAGGAATGGGGAAGATTTTACCACGATGACGTAGCTCTCGATGAGAGCTTTCCGGATCTATATTTGGTTGAAGATTTCGAGCACCAGAGCATCGTTGGCGGCCACTACAAGAATCGTGGAAAACTTTCTCTCTCTCGCTCATGCCGCTTTGGTTCGGGAAGAAGGAAGAGAATCGGTATAGGGAGGAGAAGAAGTTTATCTTATATATATATACATATATATATATATATATACATATTTATTTATTGATTTATTTATATATATAATATCGAAATGAATAGATATTGGATCATTACACATAAAGAGATAATCAAGGGTCGGCTGAACCAGAATTCTCGGGACGAAGAAAGGATTTCTCGAGAACAAACTAGTATTACTCGGGAACAACACAAGCATTACTCGGGTACAAATGTAGACCTCTCGAGAACTAGAAGCTTTACTCGAGAGCTAGAGGAATTTTTCTCGAGTACAAGAAAAGTCATTCTCGAGAATCAAAACACTACTCGAGAACAAGTCCCAGCCTCTCGAGAAACGAAGAGCCAAAGCTCCCGAGTACACAACGATCTCTCTCGAGGACAAGGTTGTCCATCTCAATTACTAAGCAGGGTAAATTTCAGAAATTCTAATTTGACTAACATCCGGGATAAAAATGTGACTCTTAGAATTTATAGCGAGGACAACCATAGAATCTAACGTACCATTCTTGAGACTCAACAACAAATGCTTTCACAAGAAAAAAATCACAACAAGGGTCCAAACACATGCCGAGACTCCAAAATGCTCGGATCGCAATAAAACTAGACAAATCCAAAGCCTTAAAACCTCATCCTTTAAATCAAGGAAGACTTTCAACTCAATCAAAACCCTAAAATCCGGTCAACCAGACCCAACAGACGCAAAAACACACAATCGGTGCGACGTCGTCAACAAAATGTAAGAAGGGAGGTAACGCCCCGATGTCAAAAATATGACGAAACCAAATCAATAATAACATCGAATAATCGGGGGCGTTACAGTCACATTCCCTAAAACGAAGTTTCATCCCGAAACTTATCACAATATTAAGACCTAATCAAAACGAAAAACCCAAATATTACCAAAAAACTGAAGACATACCTGAACTAATGGAAGAGATGCGGATGAGATTCTCTCATCGCTGACTCTAATTCCCACGTCGCTCTCTCGACGTTTTGATTTCTCCAGAGAGATTTAACCATGGGGATGGACTTTCTCCGCAACACTCATTCTTGAGAATCCAAAATACGAACAGGTTCTTCCACGTACGTAAGGTTGGGCTGAATCCGTGGCACCGAGTCAATGACTTGACGATCACTACGAACACACTTCCGTAACTAGCTCACATGAAACACATCATGGACACCAGTTAAGGTAGCAGGAAACTCCAACCTATAAGCAGACACTCTGATGCGCTCCAGAATCTGAAAAGGTCCCACAAACCGGGGGTCTAACTTGTGATTCCTTGAAACCTTTTAATAGCAAACATCGGGGAAACTTTCAGAAAAACCAAGTCCCCAACAGCGAACACCAGATCAACCCTTCATGGATTAGTATATTTCTCATAGCATTCTTATGTTATACGGAGCTTTTCTTGAATATGAGTCACAACACAATTCATTTCTTTAAGGGCTTCCGGACCTATCAAAGGTCTCTCACCAACCTCAACCAAAAACAAAGGAGTTCGACAATGCCTCCCATATAAGGCCTCAAACGGGGCCATCTGCAGACTCTCTTGATAACTATTATTGTAAGCAAACTCCATGAGTCTGAGACGCTCATCCCAAGCAACACCGTGATCCAAAATATAATATCTGATCATATCATCCACGATCTGATTTACTCTTTCCATCTGACCATTCATCTGCAGATGATAGGGGATGTAATATCTCAAATCGGTACCCAAACCCTCCTGAAAACTTTTCGAAAAACGAGACGTAAATCAAGATGATGGCGATGATGCTGATGCGGCCATTGATCCCCGTCAAAGAGAGTTCGTAGATTGGGACGATCAATGCCGCAAGCTCGATGATGAAATTCTACCACGACATTTTCTTCGCCAATGTCGCCGCCGCTATTTGTTTTGCTCGACTTCTGATGCCATTAAATAAAATATATAATTATAAATTAAATAATTATTGAAAGAATTGGATTCAAGATGTCCTAAAGACCTAGAGGGGGTGGAAAGGTTCAATTCTTTTTATTCAGGCAAATAATGTAAATTACTTGTTAGACAGACTTAGCAATATCTAACACAGCACAGATTATAGCAAACATAGGCAACACAGCATACACACATATTTATAGTGGTTCCCTAAGTGATGGGTACATCCACTTTCCCCCTTTGCATATCTAGCAGTATACTAGATTCGGCCTAACTCCCTTCTTCTTCCTCAGATCCTCAGATCTTACAACTCAGAACCCAGAATGGTTCCTACAGCTCAGACTTCAGCAAGTCCTACAACTCAAATTCTTCCAGAGAATCCTACATCAGAGTGAGTCCACACTCTTACAACTCAGGCAATCAAGCCCTACCTCAGCCTCTTTCACCAGGCATACAGCTCAGAGAAATGAATCCCCTACCTCAGGCACTCAGCCCTACCTCAGCCTTTATATATTTAGGCTTACAACGCAGAGAGATAACTCTTATACACTGAGATCTATAAAAGATCCTACAAAAAAATTTGATTATACAAAGAATAAATCCTTCACCCAGGTAGAGAGAGAATGGGTTGAAGGTTTCTTGTTAAGTTCTTGATAGATCCGACTGCTTTAGATCCAACCTGTCTTAGCTTCTTCAAAGCTTCTTGAATTTGAACAAAGTAAGGTTGATCTTCTTTTGAAGTTGGAGATGATCTTCAATCCAACTTCCTTCTTCTTTTCAGATGTGGCTCTGAATTCTTCCTGCGGACTTATTCAGAATCTGCACTTAGAGACTTGTTGATCTCTGGATGAAGACTTCTCTTCTTCTCAGTTGTTCATCCTTCTTTTGATGATAGAACATGTCTTTATATAGACCTCATTCGAGGTTACCGTCTGATCCGGTTCCTAATGCCCTTCTGACAACTCTGACAGATGCAACTACTTTGTTGGTTGTGACAGCTATCAAGTCTCTAATCATGACATCTGATACTTCATTGAACTTCAACCTAGCAGCAAAGTGTCGAGACAATGCCTTCAAATGTGTCAACATAAATAAACCATGTGTCAACATAATTCTTGATGATGTCGACACAGCTCTCATAGTGTCGACACAGCCCTTCTTTATCTTCTTAACATAGCTTTAGTGGAATGTGTCGACACAAGTCTTGTGTGTCGACACAATAACTCCTAGTCTCGACAAAGTTGATGTCGACAGAATTTTGGTATGTTTCGACACAAGTCCTGTGTGTTGACACAATTATTGTCGACAGAATTCTGGAATGTGTCGACACAAGTCCTGTGTGTCGACACAGTTGTAGTCGACAGATTTTCTGTGTGTCGACACAAGTCCTGTGTGTCGACACAATCTGGCTCCTGGTGTCAACACATCTTTTCCCTTGTGTCGACACAATTCTTCTCAAGTGTCAACACTTGTACTTAGAAACTTTTTCTGCATTTTCTTAACCTGCACATTGAAACTCAACACAACATCAAATACACATTGATGAATATCATTGAGTTAGGTGAGGCTTCTCCAAATCTGGTACACATTTTCCAATGTACCCAACAATCTCCCCCTATTTGGAGAAGTCATAACCCTTAGTCAATGATATACATCACTTATAATAAAACACAGATTATGATGTATAAAAGGATTATTTAGACTCGGTAACACATAAACAAAACTAGCATGTTATATCATCACAAAGTATGATAAAAATGTAGTGAACATGAATCAGTGTTTTGTTGAATTACAAGAATTTTTTTTGAACAACAGATTACATAGATTTTAAAATAAAAGATTACATAGTTCTAAAGTCTAGTCAATCTATCGTAGGACTGATCAAGCTCCTTGATGACAATGTATTTGCCAGACTGAATCCTTGCTTGTACATTAGCTTCAGTGTCTTCAGCCGGCTTTTTCCCTTTAATATCCTTTTTCTTGAGCTCTTCAGCTTTGTTCTTTTATCTTTCAAAATAATGATAAGGCTTTGGAAAGTACTTGCTAGGCTCCACAGAGTTAGCAGGTATTTTTCCAGCTTTGATATCTCTTATGAACTGATAAATGGCATCTTGTCGCTCCTGATAGTTGCTCCATTCTTGTTCAGAGTACCACTTGTCCCTATCATGCTTGTTATCTTTAACAGCTTGCTAGGTAGTAAGAATAATGTTTCTGGAGGTGGGACTCCATCTTTCAAAATAAGGCTTTAATTCAGCCTGCTCTCTAAACCTTTTCTTAGAAAGTTGAGCTTCTTGCTCTCTTTTCAAAGCAGCTTCAGACATTTCAATCTTTTCAATAATGGCATTTTGTACCTCCTTTGGAGGACTATACATTTGTTGAACAGCATATTGAATACCCTCAAAATCAGCAGGTGGATAAATAATCTGAGCTACTTCCTGCTGAACACCTTCATTATAACTAGGTTGAATTCCTGATTCAACAGTGTTATCATCATCACACAGGGGTGGATAACCAAGAGTTGCTCTGATAGCATTAGTAATCGATTTAGCATGATCAGAGCTTGCATTGACTAACATCCTCTCCCCCTTTATGACTTCTCTTTCAATATGGTCTCTGAGATCATCTTTTTGAAACCTTATCTGATCATCGAGATAATTTGTGCCTTCTTTGTAGAATGATCTAAACTTCAGCAGCTGATCAGCAATCACTTTTTGAGAGACTTGAATATCAGTGTGAACAGCAGCCAAATCTGCTTTGAGGTGTTTATCAAACTCATACTTTTCTTTAGCAATGTTTGTAGTGAAAGCAGTTGTTGTACTCTTAAGTTCAGTGACAATAACATTATGGGATTCTGTTAGATTGTCATTCATTCTGATTTGGTTTTCCAAAACATAGCCTTGTTTCACTGTTATGTCATCTATTTGAGTTTTGGCTTCCACTTGTTGCTTGGCTAAATAGACTACAGCATTACCTCCCTTATGAAAGCAATCTGTCATTTCCTATTTATGCAAATTCACTTCAAATCTGATAAACTTGATATCTTGGGTTAGTTGTAGTAACAATTCCTTATTGCTCTCATCAACATATTTTTCAAGTGTGCTTCTTTGTTCATCCATTATTACTTGCATTTGCACCAAAAGTGAACAGAAGTCTACTACTGGAGCTGGAGTTGATGAGACAGTCTGTAAGGCTTTCTTATAGCCAGAGCTCCTCTTTCTTAGTTCCACAAGCTTTCTCTTCTTTGCCCTGGAGGCTTTTTCATCTTCCGAGGAACCAGATGAACTTTCTATATCCACAGTGTCTTTTGGACTTGTGGCAATGATGTGCATCTCTTTTTCTGTTCTTGGCAGCTCCCCCTCAGTCCTTGCTCCTTGGATGTCAGGAAATAACTCCTCTAGAGTGACCTCTTAATGCATTTGAACTGATGGAATAACAGTCTCTTTCTCAGCAGGTAGATTGTCTGTAAATACAAAAGTGTCTTCCATTGTAATATCAGTTTCAGGTACCTTATCTTGATTATTCTGTTCAGCATCATGCAGATGTATAATCAGTGCAATATTTTTAGTATTTATAGCAGCTTGATTGATATCCAGTAGTACCTCAAGTATAGATTATGTAGCTTCTTCACTGTCCAATGCAGCTGTGTGGATAGGTGGCTCTTACTTATGAGCTCCCCCTGAAGGTAATGCCTCTTGTTGAGCTGGAGCTAGAGAAAGCTCATTGGCTCCCCCTTGATGAGGCTCTACCTGTACCTGAACCTCTAAGATATTGGTGGCAGGAATTTGCTCCACCTGTATCTGACTATCAGTTACAGTTTCTTGAGCAAGAGATTTGCTAGTCCTTTCTGCTCCTTCTTCATCAGAGCTGAAAACAACCACTTCTTCTGACTCACTGGAAGATTCAGTGGTCTTTGAGGCTGTTTTCTTCTTTTTCTGAATCTGCTTTGATTGTTTTTGAGGGGTAGAAACATCTTTAGACAGTACCCTATCCCATCTGGACAGTATCCTTAAGTCTATTCTTCTCATGTAATTAATCTTAGAACATGCACATTGATTTATCACTTCTGGTATTTTCTCAGCCAGAAATAGGCTTATTAATCTGCCCAGATTAGGTTTCCTGACACCTTCTTTGATCTTGTCAAAGATAACAGCAGACCAATTTATTTTTACCTCGAATATCACTCTGGTCATTAGATTGAACATATAGGCAGAAATCCTATCATGTCCTCCTATTTTAAACAGAATAACCTTTCTTATGATTTCTGACAGGAATTTGCCCTGGGAATTCATTCACTTCCTATTCATTGAAGATCCAAACTTGGTAGTGGGATCCATTCCACACCATTGGAGGGCTTCTCTTGTCATGGAAGATACTATTTCGTTATCTTCTTTAACCTTGGGAAGTTGAAATGTCTTACTCAAACTCTTCTGGGTGAGTTTGACCTTGGTTCCTTGAACTGATGACTTTATTTTCATCCCCTTTGAATTCAGTGATGCCTTTGTATAGAATTCAAGAATCTCGTTCTTCCATATCTTGGAAGGTTCTGAGACTAAGTACTCCAAACCATTGTCGTGAATTAGGGTAATCACAGCTTGAATATCTGGTGCTGCACTTTCAAATGCATGGCAAACTAGCTCATAGCCCTTGTTGATGTTCTCTTCCAGCTTTGGCGCCATTAGGGATGAGAGATTGAGGAGAAGAGAGATGAAAGTTTGTCGACACAAAGGTTTGGTCTTGAGAATTTTGAGAGCATAGTCGACAGTTTTTACTTCCACCTATTTATATGTTTCTAAACAAAGAAGTTCAAAAAGTAGGTTAAAATACTCTTATTGTGTCGACACTGTTGGGATTGTGTCGACACAGACTATTACAGTCTCGACAAAGAATGTAAAGGTATGATAATACTATGTGTCGACACCATCTGCGATGTGTCGACATAGACAACCTTAAGAGTCAACACTAATGTCTGCGTGTCGACACAGACGACTGTATGTGTCGACACCAATATCTAAGTGTTAGGAGAGCTATGTGTCGACACCAAATTCTAAGTGTCGACACAATCTTCTTGATGTGTCGACAGAATTTTCCTTATGTGTCGACACCTACCACTAAGTGTTGACACAGATGTCTTTATGTGTCGACACAAATTTACTTAGTCAAATTTGTCATTCTTATTCCAAGTTTAGCATACCTAATTCAATTTTAAAATAATTGAATTTAGTTTCATCTAGTAGTTTGGTGAACATGTCAGTAATTTGAAATTAGTGTTGACAAATTCTAAATTTATGTCTTCCTTTTCAACATGATCTCTAAGGAAATGAAACTTGATTTCTATGTGCTTAGTTCTGATATCAGAGACAGGATTTCTAGCAATAATAATGGCACTAGTAGAATCACAATATAATGGGGTTCTATGTACCTGGATGCCATAATCTTCAAGCTGATGTTGTATCCATAATAGCTGAGCACAATAACTGCCTGCAGTTATATATTCGGACTTAGTAGTGGATATAGCCATACTTGTCTGCTTTTTGCTGCTCCATGACACCAATCTGCCACCTAGAAACTGACATGTGCCAGTTGTATTTTTCCTGTCTTCTTTGCATCCTGCAAAGTCTGCATCTGAGGGTTGTTCAACATAAACTTCCTCTTTTAAGTCACCATTCAGAAATGCTGACTTTAGATCCATCCGGAATACCTTGAAACCTTGATAAGCTATAAAGGAAAGGAACAGCCTTATTGCTTCCAATCTTGCCACTGGGGCAAATGTCTGATCAAAATCTATTCCTTCTTCCTGTCTGTAGCCCTTTGCCACCAGTCTAGCTTTGTTGTTAACTATAATGTCATTTTCATCTAGCTTGTTCCTGTAGATCCACTTAGTCCTTATGACATTGTGATTCTTTGGTTTAGGATCCAACTTCCAGACTTTGCATCTTCAGAATTGATTCAGCTCTTCCTGTATGGCTCCAATCCAATTTGGGTCTTGTATAGCTTCTTCAAATTTCTTGGGTTCCATCTGGGACAGGAAACTTGAGCAAAGGATTGTGTTCATGTTCTTGCTCCTTGTCTGAACTCCATGACTTGGATCACCAATAATTTACGTTGCTGGATGATCCTTTAGATGTCTTATTGCTGGAAGAAATCTATCTACACCTTAATTTTCTCTGATCACCTCAACATGTTGTACTTCATTGTCCTCTTCATCAGCTTGTGGGTCTTGTACTCCCCCTGGACAGCATCCATCATTTTCTTCATCCTGCCGTACAGGTTGGTCTTCACTAATGCTTAACATGTCCATCTTTTCCTTCAAATCTGTAGAGCTACAAGAAGTACTAGACAACTTACAGTTGATTAGTTTAGTTTCATCAAAAACTACATGGACAGATTCTTCTACAACTTGAGTAGTAAAGTTGTAGACTGTGTATGCCCTACTGCTGTTGTTGTACCAAACAAATATCCATTCTTGGGATTTGGCAACAAAGTTAGTTAATTAGTGTCTGCCATTGTTAAGAACATGACACTTGCTACCAAAGATTCTAAAATAGGCTAAATTTGGTTTTCTGCCTTTCATAATCTCATAGGGTGTCTTCTTGTGACTTTTGGTGATGGAAGCCCTATTGAGAACATGACATGCAGTGTTTACTAGCTCAGCCCAGAAATATTCTGGGAGAGAAGTGTCACTTAGTAGGGTTCTACCAGCCTCAATAAGAGTCTTATTCTTTCTTTCAGCAATACCATTTTGCTGGGGAGTTCTCGGTGAGGAGAACTCTTGATGAATCCCTAGTTCTTCACAAAATCTTGTCATGCATTCAGACTGAAATAGAGTCTCATGGTCACTTCTGATTTTGACCACTGAATTGTTTAGTTCATTCTGAATTTGCCTAATAAAATTGTGGAAGATAGTAGGGGTTTTAGATTTCTACCTCAGGAAGAAAACTCATGTAAATCTAGAATAATCATCCACAACCACAAAAGTGTAGACTTTCCTACCTAGACTATGAACTGGCATAGGACCACATAGATGCATATGCAGGAGGTACAAACACCTTGTAACGCCCCCACCTATCACACGACATATAACGGTGGGTCCGGCCGTTATATGCATATAACTTGTGGAAATCAAACTCTATGCGTATCCTTACCTCATTCATTCTAGCGCAACATTTTTCCGTTAGCATGAACTCAAACCAGAATGTCCACCAATATATAAATATCATATTTATATATATACCAACACCAGGAATGTAAACAACCCACACACACTGGCCTTAAGGCCTTACAGGTTCCTCTTTTAAACAATAATAATTTCGTGCATCGGCACGCAGGCCGGCCACACATGAAAGCCAAATACAACTCTTCGCATGGCCTTCAAGGGCCGCTAGCAGCAAGCTAGCCATTCCACTTGTTCACTCCACCTGCATTTTGTCATCCAAGCCAACATAGAAAACCAAGTAACGGTCAGCATTTGGCTGACCCATTATAACGACCCTACACCCTACCCGGGGTAGTGGTTCCTTCCCTGTATACAGTGCCAACATCTATCATCAAGCATCATCAAGCATTATATGTATATCATTTCTTTATCCCGCTAGCAAACACATCACATCACAAACGCTGGAATCCAGTAGACGCTCCGTGCACTGAGGGAACCTTCTTGGCATACCGGAATCCACCAGTCATACATCGCTGATCAGAGGTTTTAACGTGTTTGTTGACCGGACCTAGTCCACCAGTCTCGCAAGCTGGCGACATCCCGCCCAAACCAATCAAAGGTACAACCTCACAGCATCCATACACAACCAGAGTAGATCGACCCACACCATGTGGTGTAGCAAGCCGGGTTTATCCAAGCTCCCCAAGCATTACCACCCATCGACCCCCCTCCTATTCCGATCAACCCACCCATGTGGTGCAGCAAGCCGGGTTCAACTCGGCTCCCCAGGCATTGCCACCAATTGATCCCTACCTAACTAGATCAACCCACCCTAGTGGTGTAACAGGACGGGTTTATCTCGAGCTCCCCAGGCGTGCTACCAATTGATCATATCATAACCAAGAGCTTCACCAAAGCCTCCTCACATTCATCATCACAGCCATACATTCCTCACAATATAAATCCATTTGCATCTCATCAAAACCATGGAGTCTTCTCCGGTTTACCCATGAACATCACCAATCCAGACTACCGGTCCAGATGGGCTTCACATAGCATGCCTATGTCGTACTCCATAATTCCGGTTCTAGATACAGACTCAATAGAGGAATCACTTCCGCAAATCCACATCTTGGTGGAGGATTCCAAGCACATTCATAAAGGAAGGACTTCGATTTCCAAGAAGGAGATCGTTACCATTGAAGATCGCTTTGGTGCCATGAAGTAGCCGGATGGAAATCACCGCCTCAGCTCTGCCTTCATGAATCCGCTCTCGGATCTTCGCTCCGCACTCCACAGCTCCTTAAGTAGCTGGTAGTCTCCTCCCTTCCCTCTTGTATTAGGCCTTTCTTCCTCTCTCTCTTGGAATAAGATGATGAAGAAGAAGAAGATGATGAAAAGAAATGGTTATATCCCCTTTTTCTCAGCCTTCACAACACCTGGACAGAGCCCAACCACTGGATCCAAGAAAAGGGAAACAAACGACTTAGATTTGGATAGAAAAGCCTGAACACGGCCTGACACGCATTGTGACACGTCCGTGTCACAGGCCGTGTCCCCTTAAGCGGTAGTCAACCGACTTAATCCAGCCATTACATGACGGTGTGACACACCCATGTCACGTGTCGTGTCTACGATACGCCCTCAGACACGCCCGTGTCTGAGGCCGTGTACATCAGGCTACACAACCGCAAAAGTACCCGAGACTCACACGGCCCTGGGACACGCCCGTGTTCCAGGCAGTGTGCACTTGGACACACCCGTGTCCCGCAAACACGCCCTTGCTCAAAACATCGAGCTAAGTTCGTCGACCACATTGACACGCCCTGTGATACGCCCATGTCACAGGCCGTGTCCTCTCTTGACATTCGACACTCGACGATCGTCGAGCAAAATTCGTCGACTTCACGACTCGACACAACTCGGGGTGTTACAATCCTCCCCTCCTTCAAATAATTTCATCCTCGATATTTGACTCACTCCAATCAGCCAATCAGCCACATAATAATAGATTATGCACATTTGCATGCCGTATTCCAAGCCATTGCACATACGACCAAACATATAGCACAAACATACATCTGTAACCTCCACTTGTGCACATTCAGCCACAAAATACATCAGAACAAGACATCATGATTAAGCTATTTCCTCACTATCACAAGTGCACCAAACTTTGATATAATATATATATATATATATATATATATATATATATATATATATATATATATATATATATATATATATATATATATATATGTACAACATCGTTCATTCAGCACCCCTATGTTGAATGCATACACAGCCATGGATGATCCATCAAGTAACAATTCAGTCATAGCATCCAAGGGAGTCAAGTCACGATTCACATCCGCTCAGCCTCCCGATTTTGCAGTTCTCGATTAAGAGACAAATTAAACAACCGAGGCTGAATTTCACCAACTGAGCTTTGCGGCTCTTGCACTTCCATAGCATGCAATCGAGGTTGCGTTCGGGGTGTAGATGACTCTGCCACTGCTTTACCCTTTTCTTCATATGACACACCTGTCTTTTTCTCACTCCCTGGAGGGGCATTCTAATAGAATTTTGCTATGTGTCCTTGCTGCCCACATTTATAGAATATACGTGTATCAACACGTCCTAGCCCATACGTCGCCCCCAAAGAAACATTCGACAGAGCTGATTCTGCAGGCCTAAATCTTTTCATCTCTCGTCTTCTAAACTCCGATTGATCCGATTGCGGCACTTTAAACTCTGGATTTTCCGCTGCCTGTCTCTTATTTTCTTGTACCCGCTTCATATCCTTCTCCAATACACGAGCTGTTTCTACCAATGCTTGGAAGCCGTGGCTCACCGAACTCGGAAGTGCCAACCTCAATTCATCCCGCAGGCCTTCATAAAACTGATTCGTCTTTCGCGCTTCCTCCGCGAAGGTAGATCCCACATATCTCCCCAATCTTGTAAACTCATGCAGGTAGGTATCAATATCTCGCTCACCCTGCACCAGACGTAGAAACTCATTTTCCATCGCAATCCGCTGCGACACTGGCACATACTTGGCTAAAACTATTCAGGAGAATTCATCCATTGAAACCTCTGTTAAACCTTGACCTGCCAAGTGATGCACTTTGGTCTCATCCCACCACAATCTTGCATCTCCTTCCAACAAAAAAGTGGCCAACATCACTTTCTGCTCTTCATCCGTCCTGATTGCAGTTAGGATCCTTTTTACCCTTGCCAACCAATCTTCCGCCTGTGTTGGGGAAAGCGCTCCACCAAACATCGGTGGATGAAAGTGCATAAAACGTGTCAATGACTCGTCACTTGCTTGCGCCTCCACCACCACTGCAGTATGCTCTTTCCTTGCACCAGACCTTGCCTGTCCAGTAGGTTGTGCCTGTAACACTGCAAGCATTGTCTCTGTTACCACCCAATTGGCCTCTGCCGAGGGATGCATAGGCGCTTCCATGGGTGCTGCACTCTCATCAGACCGTGGGGGCTCAGACGGCCCAGCTCCATCCCTCGACACCTATCAATGTACAGAACACCATTAATACTTCCAATCATAACGGTACTTTTAAATTGACTACACACTCACACACATCATGTGCATGACATACATTCCTAGTGGACATTCATGAGTTCAATTATGTTCTCTCCTCCCAAACAATCTCAACCTCGCTTTGATACCACTTTGTAACGCCCCCACCTGTCACATGGCATATAACGGTGGGTCCGGTCGGGGCCCCATGCTATATATCACAGACAAGCGAAGGAATTACTTGTGAAAATCAAACTCTATGCGTATCCTTAACTCATTCATTCTAGCGCAGCATTTTTCCGTTAGTATGAAATCAAACCAGAATGTCCACCAATATATAAATACCACATTTATATATATACCAACACCAGGAATGTAAACAACCCACACACACTGGCATTAAGGCCTTACAGGTTCCTCTTTTACACAATAATAATTTTGTACATCGGCACGTAGACCGGCCACACATGAAATCCAAACACAACTTTCGCATGGCCTTCAAGGGCTACTAGCAACAAGCTAGCCATTCCACTTGTTCACTCCACCTGCATTTTGTCATGCAAGCCAACATAGAAAACAAAGTAACGGTCAGCATTTGGCTGACCCATTATAACGACCCTACCCCCTACCCGGGGTAGTGGTTCCTTCCCTGTATACAGTGCCAACATCTATCATCAAGCATTATATGTATATCATGTAACGCCCTTGCTTTTTTCTGCATTATTGTCTCCCCTGTTAGGCATCCTTGTGACGTAAGGGCGTTACTCTAGCGTTTAGTTGGTGGCGCATCGCCGTTAGTGCGCTTTCACATCTCGTCGATTCAGTCGGCCGAATTCTTGAATCTTTGGCAGAAACGGAAATTTTTCACTTTTGGAAAGCTTATTGATTGTCTTTTTCTGTCTTGCTCGTCCAGTTCGTCGAACCAACCTTGTTATGTCGATTTTATCTTATTCTATCCTCTGGGTTCGAGCTTGACGATGGTTAGTTTTTCTAGGCATTGTGTGGAGGTTGACGATCGTCGAGCTCCACGCTTGCCGTGCTGGCTCGACGAGTCATCGAGATGTGTCGTCTGGTGTCGACACTTTGTGTCGACACCGCTGGCTGTAGGTGTCGACACTGCTGTGTCGACACTGCCGGCCGGTGTCGACACAGTGTGTCGACACCGCTGGCTGTCGGTGTCGACACTGCTGTGTCGACACTGCCGGCCGGTGTCGACACAGTGTGTCGACACCGCTGGCTGTCGAGTGTCGACACTGCGGTGTCGACACTGCCGGCCGGTGTCGACACAGGTGTGTCGACACCGCTGTCTGTCGAGTGTCGACACTGCGGTGTCAACACTGCCGGCCGGTGTCGACACAGTGTATCGACACCGCTGGCTGTCGAGTGTCGACACTGCGGTATCGACAATGCCGGCCGGTGTCGACACAGGTGTGTCGATACTGCTGGCTGTCGAGTGTCGACACTGTGGTGTTGACACTACCGGCCGGTGTCGACACAGGTGTGTCGACACCGCTGGCTGGCGGGTGTCGACACTGCTGTGTCGACACTGCCGGCTTGTGTCGACACAGGCGTGTCGACACCGCTGTTCTGTGGTGCGTCAGCACCACCGGTCCTGTGTAGTTGAACCCGGTCCTTGCAGCTGTTGAGTATTTATACCCTGTTTCTCCTTATCTTTAGCGACCTAGGTTTCTCCTGCTTCCCGTCCTAGAGCGGCATGCGCGGAGAAGTTTGTCGTCTGTGCTTCTCCCGGCGATCAACGACGGAGCTCCGGTGCTCGGTTTTTCCCGCCGATCGTGGATCTGGAAGGCTCTCGTCGAGAGCTTCGCCCTCGAGGTAATTTCTTCCCCGTTCTTCGAGTTTTTCTTGCTATGGTTTTCGGCCCTAACCGTTACTCCAGTCATCTTTCGTCCAGATTTCGGCTCCTATCGCGACGCGTGGAAATTTGGAGAGTTTTTCCGGTGGACCAAGGCAAGTAGTGTTCTTGCTTTCTCCTTGTTCTAAATTCCAAATTCCTACATTCCTTTTTGTTTCTACACTTGTTGAGCTTATCTTATTTCGACGGTAGAGATACTTGTTCCGAACTCCTAACTTGTTTTCCCCTCTATTTCTGGAATTTGTGACTTGATGTCTCTTAAGTTTTAAATCTCAAAATCTTGCTGTTCTTTGAAACGCCCTTATGCAGTCCACTTGGTCGGCTATCCCTGGAGTTTATGGTGATGAATGAGCGCAAATGAACACTGCTTGTATAATTATGTAACTAAGGAAATTCAGATGAACTATGCGCGTTGTGGTCCTCCCTCGGCATAGTGTTTTATATTCAGATGAACTATGGGCGTTGGGGTCCTCCCTCGGCATAGTGTTTTATATTCAGGCGAACTATGCGCATTGGGGTCCTCCCCCGGCATAGTGTTTTATATTCAGATGAACTATGCGCGTTGGGGTCCTCCCTCGGCATAGTATTTTATACTCGGATAGGCTGTGCGCGTTGGGGTTCCTCCCTCGGCATGGTAATTGCTAATGAATGATTGGACTTCGGTTGCTGTTGCTTGCTCCTTTTCCTTGTATATATAACGCTTAGCATATCTTGCTCGGCTAGTTTTACTGTTGCTCATTTTTACTTTGTTGACCGTTTTGTTGCAGTCATCTTTTCTTTCATTCTCCTCTACTTAGAGGTTTGTGTAATCTGCTTTTACTCTTACTCTACTTGTGACTTGCTTCTGAGGTGTTCTTCTTTTGAATTCCTCAAGATTAGAGCTGTAGCTGGTTTAGCTGACAGACTTGGGCTTCTGGTGCTGCTGGTTCCTGTGGATGTTTGTTTCCACCTCCGAGTTTGAGGTAGTTGCAGTGTTTAGACCTGGTTGTTTTTTTTTTCTTCTTTCTATGGGTTCGTGTCAGTTGTTGACGCCCATTGACTTTAGCTTTTCTGTGTTAGATTGCTTGCTGCTCTCGCTACTGTTACATTTTACCTGGTGGTTCTTGCTCTTCTGGGAAGGTTTTATGCTAGGGTGCATTCTAGTTATTTTAAAACCCTAAAATGTTACTAGATGTACTCATGCATTTCATATTTGTAAACTAAAGCACTATTTTTCCTTATAGCGTAAAGACCACCTTTTTATGTATACTATATTAACCTTAGAGTCGTGCATACCATGGGTCGTCCCCCGGGGACACCTATGCTCGTTTAGGGTGTCAACTTAATTGAACCAAAGTATTTTTTGCTGCGTATAAATATACTGTTATCTATGGACTAGCTGATCCACCGTGCCGAGGGATACGACCTTTCAACATAACTGTTTTTCTACCATAATTAATCAACGTTTTTCCTTAAAAACAAAGGTCTGGAGTTTTGCCTGAATGTGTGCAGTTATCCCCTACACGACGTGGCATCATGGCACATGTTTTCTCTTGCTCTGATACGATTTTATCGTTGAGAAAATGTGGGTTGTGACAGTTGGTATCAGAGCCAGGTTTTGCAAGAGGGTTGGTTGGTTGACCAAACCAGTCGAACAACTTTCCCTTAAGCAAAACCCTAGTTGTATCATTGCATTGCATACACACAACAATATGTCATCAGTAGATTTTGATGGAGGCACGAACACTACACTCATAGCATGATAAGAAGTATACGGGGCATATTATGTAGTATGGGATGCATAATATGTGTTTGTATATGGATCCACCATAGGTGGCAACATGTGACGGTTATGTAGTATGGGATGCATAACCATCATCACATGGATGTCCATTAGCGCGTTTTCTTTCTTCGTTGCATACAATATTATGTAGTATGCGATGCATAATATTGAATGTATACGCCACTCATAGCATGCACTAAGGCCTTTTTGTAGTAAGCATAGCACTGCATACATAGCATACCATTGCATAAGCACACGTGCTAAGTTAAAGATTTGCATGATGACATATGTACACTCATACCTTGGGATGAAATTTATACATTCATGCATTCATATTATAGGCACAAGCTAGAAGCATAACATCATTTTATGATTTCCCAGAGCAAGGTAACAGTAGGAGCAAGTATCAGTTCTTTTCGACCTGATCTGAGTTTGTCCGTTCCGGATCTGAACTGTGTCAGGGTATGCTAGTTTCTAGCTGCAGTGTCCTCAGCTAGGTCCCTGTTAAGCCTTTTGTTCGTATCGGTCAATGTGAATCCGAAATAGTGTGTTTTAGGGAATGCTTTCCCAGTTTGTGGTGTCTTAAGCAAGGTCTGACTAGATCTCCGTTTGTTCTGTAGAATGTCGCCTAGGCGCGTTGCGATGAGGTCGACCCCCCAGTCAGAGGGCGAGTCTTCAGGTGCCCAAAGCGAAGCGGTGATCGAAGCGCTGAGGCTAAGTAATGAGACCCTGGCAAAGCAGATGGTGGACATGCAGTCCTAGATGCAATCGATTTTGGCTGTCATCTCTGGGCAGCAGTTAAGAGCACAGGGTCCTGCTGTAGATCAAGCGGTTCCTATCCCCCCTGCTGCTCTAGTTCCCCCAGTTGCGTTGCCGCCTAAGATGAATTTCATTTCTCACTTCCAACATTTAGAACCCCCGTCTTATGACGGTAGGGCAGACGTCATGGCATTGGTTGACTGGATTATTGCCATGGAAGAAATGTTTTCCTACTCTGGCATTTCTCCCAATCAAAAGGTGATGGTTACGGCTTATCAACTCAAGGGCCTTGCAAAGAGTTGGTGGATCAGAGAAAAAGAGAAGCTTTCGGAGGGGTCCACGTGGGAATCATTCAGGAGTTTGTTACTAAAGAAGTTCCTACCATCGGTCGAGCGATACCGCCTCATGAATAGTTTCCTACACCTGAAGCAGCGGCAACTCACTGTTGGTGAGTACGAAGTCGAGTTTGGCAAGCTCAGTCGTTTCGCCCCAGACCTGATAGCATCTGAGGAAGGCAGAGTGAAGCATTTTTTGGGTGGTCTGAGGTATGATATCCAGCAATTGGTTAGTGCCTACAAGTCGGAGACCTTTGCCGAAGTAGTTGAAGCTGCCTTAAAGGTTGAGGCGATAGAAAATGCGAAGAATCGGGGATCGCTTGGAAAGAAGGACAAGAGTAAATCTGACGATCGAGGAAGTGCGAGGGCACCTGGCCCTGCAGTGAAGAAGGACAGAAGAGAGGTGTGTATCTTCTGTGGGAAGCCGGGGCACTCTCTCGATAGGTGTTTTAAGAGATTGGATGCGCAGAAGCTGTCTCAGGTGCATGCGATCCAAGATGCTCCCAAAGGGGGTCCTGTCTGTTCTTATTTTCAGAGGAGTGGACATGATGTGGCCCGTTGTCGCAAGAAGGCTGGAACTTGTTATCTCTATGGCTAAAGAGGACACAGGAGGGCTAATTGCCTGCAGAGCCAGCCTGCGCTGCATGCAGTCCCGTTGCAGACCTTACCGCCGCCCCCGCCTCTCGCGGACAAAGGAAAAGGAAAGTTGAATGTGCTGACCAAGGAGGAGGCCCAATCATCGACTCAGGTGATCGCAGGTTATTCTCTGACTCGGCTAGTTATTCCTTTTAGTGGATATGTGGGTTCTGCATATTAGTTTCGCGCACTGTGTGTTTAGGTGAATTTAAGGTGAAGAATAAGTGGGCGCGCGTTTTGTTCGATTCGGGTGCTACTCATTCTTTTGTGGCAAGAAGTTTTGTGGACCGTCATCGTTGGGCTCTCGACCAGTTAGACACCTCTATAGATGTCAAATTTCCTTCAGGAGAGTTGGTGAGGTCAAGCCAGGGTATCCAAAAGTGCCCTATCTCCCTAGGCGGGTTTCTGGCGATTGTGGATCTGAAGGTGCTAGATCTGGTGGACTTTGACGTAATTTTTGGCATGGACTGGTTGTCCAGCTATGATGCTGTCATTCAGTGCAAGCTCAAGCGCTTGGATTTCAAGGGTAGCAATGGCCAGCCCATGAGTGTGTATGGGTTGCCGCGTCTGGAGTCTCCGATCATTTATGCGGTGCGTGCTCGTATATTTCTAGAGTCTGGCTGCGATTCTTTTCTTGTCTCTGTTTCTGTTCTGGGAGCTGCACCGGTTAAGCCTCGGGTAGAGGACGTTTCTGTGGTGTGCGAGTTTCCGGATGTTTTTCCAGATAGCCTTCCTGGACTTCCTCCTGAGAGAGAGATGGAGTTTGTTATAGACCTCGAGCCAGGCACTCGCCCTATTGCCAAAGCACCGTACCGCATGGCGCCGCGTGAGTTAGAGGAGCTGCGTACTCAACTGGATGAGTTATTACAATACGGTTTTATTAGACCCAGCTCTTCTCCCTGGGGTGCACCAGTACTTTTCGTGAAGAAAAAGGACGGGACGATGAGACTATGCATTGATTATAGAGAGCTAAACAAGGTAACAATTAAGAACAGATATCCGTTGCCTAGGATCGATGATTTGTTCGATCAGTTGCGGGGTAGCTCTATGTTCTCGAAGATTGACCTCCGTTCAGGTTACCATCAGCTGAGGATCCGGGAGTCAGACATTCCGCGTACTGCTTTTCGTTCTCGTTATGGTCACTTTGAATTTCTGGTGATGTCTTTCGGATTGACGAATGCACCGTCAGCTTTTATGGACATGATGAACAGGGTGTTCAAGGATTTTCTGGATAAGTTCGTGGTGGTGTTCATTGACGATGTCCTAGTATATTCTAGAGATGCAGATGAGCACGCCTTGCACTTGCGCTTGGTTTTGTCTACTTTGAGGGAGCACAAGCTGTATACGAAGCTTAGCAAGTGTGAGTTCTGGATATCTCAGGTGTCTTTCCTAGGACACATTATAAGTAAGGAAGGTATCTCAGTGGATTCTGCAAAGATAGCTGCGGTTTTGGACTGGAAGAGACCTGCGTCGCCTAAAGAGATAAGGAGCTTCTTAGGGTTCGCAGGTTACTACAAAAGATTTGTGGAAGGGTTCTTTGTCCTCTCTGCGCCGTTGACCAGGCTTACAAAAAAGAGCGTAGCTTTTGTCTGGAGCGATGCCTGTGAGGGAGCTTTTCAAGAGCTCAAGAGGCGTTTGTGTTCTGCTCCAGTGTTGGCATTGCCAGTGAAAGGGGTGGAGTATGCGGTTTATGTAGACGCCTCGCGAGTTGGACTCGGTTGTGTGCTGATGCAGGACGGCAAGGTGATTACGTATGGATCAAGACAATTGAAGGTGCATGAAAATTATTACCCTACGCACGATCTAGAATTTGCTGCCGTCATTTATGCCTTGAAATTGTGGAGACATCTTCTATATGGAGTGTCATGCAAAATTTATTCGGATCACAAAAGTTTGAAATATGTCTTTACTCAGAAGGAACTGAATTTGCGCCAGCGCCGATGGTTAGAGTATGTTGCGGACTACGAAGTGGATATCCTTTATCATCCCGGCAAGGCTAATGTTGTAGCAGATGCACTGAGCCGGAAACCCGCACACATCTTTAACCTCTCGGTGCAATCCCTTGTCGAAGAGTTCTTGCTCATGGACATAACCGTAGGGAATAGCGCTTTGCCGAGTAGCCTAGAGGTGGATGAGCCTTCGTGGATTACCCTCACTAAGCTTCATCAGAAGGACGATCCTGACTTACAGCACCTCCGCAGTAGGACTGAGAGAAGGGAATTGCCCGACTTTGCAATTGACGACGTGGGTACCTTAAAGTACCGTGACAGATACTGTATTCCTGTTGTTGGCGACATCCGATCAAAAATATGCAGTGAAGCGCATGGTTCCAGTGTTGCATATCATCCGGGCTCCACGAAAATGTACAGAGATTTGAAGCAGATTGTTTGGTGGTCAGGCATGAAGATGACATCGCAAGATTTGTGTCTGAATGTCATACCTGTCAGTGTGTAAATGCTGATCACAGAAGGCCGGGTGGTAAGTTAACTCCCTTAGATGTACCGAGTTGGAAATGTTAGAGTGTATCAATGGATTTCATAACCGATTTGCCCAGATCTCCCCGAGGGCATGATGCAGTGTGGGTCATTGTGGACAGGCTAACTAAGTGTGCCCATTTTGTGCCTTTCAAGATTAGTTATCCCATGGAAAAGATAGCTGAGCTTTATCTGAACGAAGTTATCAGACTTAATGGTGTACCGACGAGTATTGTGTCTGACCGAGACTCCCGATTCATGTCTCGATTCTGGCAAAGCTTACAGGGAGCTCTAGGTACCGACCTTAGATATTCTACTACCTATCATCTGCAGACAAATGGTCAGACGGAGAGAGTGAACCAGGTCTTAGAAGATATGCTTAGATGTTATATCCTGGACCATGGCCGAGCTTGGGATAAATGCCTCGGATTAATGGAGTTTGCATACAATAATAGTTATCAGGAAAGTTTGCAGATGGCGCCCTTTGAAGCTCTTTATGGAAGGCGTTGTCGAACTCCTCTGTTTTGGACAGAAGTGGGCGAGAAGCCGTTGCTCGGACCAGAAGTGCTGGAGGATATGAGTACTTCAGTAAAGCGCATTCGTGTAAAGCTGAGGTTAGCTCAGGAGCGATACGAGAAGTATGCAAACCAGCGCAGAGTTGACCTGGAGTTTGCGGTTGGGGACATGGTGTTTTTGAAGGTCTCCCTGATGCCGGGTGTTAAAAGATTTGGAAGAACCCATAAGCTAGATCCCAGGTATGTGGGGCCTTTTCAGATTTTGGAGCGCATTGGAGTTTCTGCCTATAGGCTAGAGTTGCCTGATTCTTTCCCTGGTGTTCACAACGTATTCCACGTGAGCCAATTGCGAAAGTATGTCCGTAGTGAGCGGCATGTCCTTGTATCGGTACCCCAGTTGCAGCCTAATCTCTCGTATGTTGAAGAACCGGTTCGCATTCTGGAGACGCAAGATCGTGTGCTAAGAAAGAAAACAATTCCAATGGTTAAGGTTCTCTGGTGAAATCAGGATGCAAGAGGGGCAACTTGGGAATTGGAATCCGCGATGAGAGAATCTCATCCTCAGCTGTTCTCTTAATCTCTCTGGTTAATATTCTAGTTTCAAGAATTCTTCTGTCTTGTCTCGTTCTCAGTCCTCTTATTTTCCGTTTGTGTTTCAAGTTTCGGGACGAAACTTCCCTTTTGGAGGGGTGACTGTAACGCCCCTTCTTTTTTTCGGCATTATTGTCTCCCCTGGTAGGCATCCTTGTGACGTAAGGGCGTTACTCTAGCGTTTAGTTGGTGGCGCGTCGCCGTTAGTGTGCTTTCACGTCTCGTCGATTCAGTCGGCCGAA
Source organism: Platanthera guangdongensis (assembly GCA_039583875.1). Lineage (NCBI taxonomy): Eukaryota > Viridiplantae > Streptophyta > Magnoliopsida > Asparagales > Orchidaceae > Platanthera > Platanthera guangdongensis. The sequence continues at coordinate 160,949,922 of CM077152.1, read as the reverse complement.
TTCTTGAATCTTTGGCAGAAACAGAAATTTTTCACTTTTGGAAAGCTTATTGATTGTCTTTTTTTGTCTTGCTCGTCCAGTTCGTCGAACCAACCTTGTTATGTCGATTTTATCTTATTTTATCCTCTAGGTTCGAGCTTGACGATGGTTAGTTTTTCTGGGCGTTGTGTGGAGGTTGACGATCGTCGAGCTCCACGCTTGCCGTGCTGGCTCGACGAGTCGTCGAGAGGGGCTGTCTGGTGTCGACACTTTGTGTCGACACCGCTGGTTGTAGGTGTCGACACTGCTGTGTCGACACTGCCGGCCGGTGTCGCCACAGTGTGTCGACACCGCTGGCTGTCGGTGTCGATACTGCTGTGTCGACACTGCCGGCCGGTGTCGACACAGTGTGTCGACACCGCTGGCTGTCGAGTGTCGACACTGCGGTGTCGACACTGCCGGCCGGTGTCGACACAGGTGTGTCGACACCGCTGGCTGTCGAGTGTCGACACTGTCGGCCGGTGTCAACACAGTGTGACGACACCGCTGGCTGTCGAGTGTCGACACTGCGGTGTCGACACTGCCGGCCGGTGTCAACACAGGTGTGTCGACACCGCTGGCTGTCGAGTGTCGACACTGCGGTGTCGACATTACTGGCCGGTGTCGAAATAGGTGTGTCGACACCGCTGGCTGGCGGGTGTCGACACTGCCGGCTTGTGTCAACACAGGCGTATCGACACCGCTGTTCTGTGGTGCGTCGGCACCACCGGTCCGGTGTAGTTGAACCCGGTCCTTGCAGCTGTTGAGTATTTATACCATGTTTCTCCTTATCTTTAGCGACCTAAGTTTCTCCTGCTTCCCGTCCCAGAGCGGCGTGCGCGGAGAAGTTTGTCGTCCATGCCTCTCCCTGCGATGACCGACGGAGCTCCGGTGCTCGGTTTTTCCCGCCGATCGTGGATCTGGAAGGCTCTCGTCGAGAGCTTCGCCCTCGAGGTAATTTCTTCCCCGTTCTTCGAGTTTTTCTTGCTAGGGTTTTCGGCCCTAACCGTTACTCCAGACATCTTTCGTCCAGATTTCGGCTCCTATCGCGACGCGTGGAAATTTGGAGAGTTTTTCCGGTGGACCAAGGCAAGTAGTGTTCTTGCTTTCTCCTTGTTCTAAATTCCAAATTCCTTCATTCTTTTTTGTTTCTACACTTATTGAGCTTATCTTATTTCGACGGTAGAGATACTTGTTCTGAACTCCTAACTTGTTTTCCCCTCTATTTCTGGAATTTGTGACTTGATGTCCCTTAAGTTTTAAATCTCAAAATCTTGTTGTTCTTTGAAACGCCCTTATGCAGCCCACTTGGTCGGCTATCCCTGGAGTTTATGGTGATGAATGAGTGCAAATGAACACTGCTTGTATAATTATGTAACTAAGGAAATTCAGATGAACTATGCGCGTTGGGGTCCTCCCTCGGCATAGTGTTTTATATTCAGATGAACTATGCGCGTTGGGGTCCTCCCTCGGCATAGTGTTTTATATTCAGGCGAACTATGCGCGTTGGGGTCCTCCCTCGGCATAGTGTTTTATATTCAGATGAACTATGCACGTTGGGGTCCTCCCTCGGCATAGTATTTTATACTCGGATAGGCTGTGCGCGTTGGGGTTCCTCCCTCGGCATGGTAATTTGTAATGAAAGATTGGACTTCGGTTGCTGTTGCTTGCTCCTTTTCCTTGTATATATAACGCTTAGCATATCTTGCTCGGCTAGTTTTACTGTTGCTCATTTTTACTCTGTTGACTGTTTTGTTGCAGTCACCTTTTCTTTCATTCTCCTCTACTTAGAGGTTTGTGTAATCTGCTTTTACTCTTGCTCTACTTGTGACTTGCTTCTGAGGTGTTCTTCTTTTGAATGCCTCAGGATCAGAGTTGTAGCTGGTTTAGCTGACAGGCTTGGGCTTCTGGTGCTGCTGGTTCCTGTGGCTGTTTGTTTCCACCTCCGAGTTTGAGGTAGTTACAGTGTTTAGACTTGGCTGTTTTTTTTTTCTTCTTTCTATGGGTTCGTGTCAGTTGTTGACGCCCATAGACTTCAGCTTTTCTGTGTTATATTGCTTGCTTCTCTCGCTACTGTTACATTTTACCTGGTGGTTCTTGCTCTTCTGGGAAGGTTTTATGCTAGGGTGCATTCTAGTTATTTTAAAACCCTAAAATGTTACTAGATGTACTCATGCTTTTCATATTTGTAAAACTAAAGCACTATTTTTCCTTATAGCGTAAAGACCACCTTTTATGCATACTATATTCACCTTAGAGTCGTGCATACCATGGGTCGTCCCCCGGGGACACCTATGCTCGTTTAGGGTGTCAACTTAATTGAACCAAAGTATTTTTTGCTGCGTATAAATATACTGTTATCTGTGGACTAGCTGATCCACCGTGCCGAGGGATACGGCCTTTCAACATAACTGTTTTTATACCATAATTAATCAACGTTTTGTTGGGTTTCTCTATGAGAATGGCACAACGCTTGTGCACGCAGCGGAAAGTAAAAACATCAAGAAAAACCCAAAAGAAATGCGATCGGGCCATGACTGTTGAATCAAGAAGTTTACAAAACTAGTATGCAAAAATTACCTCGGTGGCGTTGAGTCACAACTCAACGGAGATGCTCCAAACTTTGTATTCTTGCTGGTGGCGAGTTCTACGTAGAATAATATGCACGTCTCTGCAGAAATCCACACGAGCGGGAGAATGCCGAGCTTTCCGTCGCACGGAAGATCGGGAAGAACGATGACCGCACCTTGCTATTCCACGGACTGCTAGGTCCGCGCCAGGAAGAGCAGCACCAGCGACGATCGCCGGAGAGAAGGTGGTCGACGGAGCAAACACGGCAGCGGAACTCTTCCGGCGGCGGGATCGGGATCGTCGGAACGATCGCGAAACTCTTCCGTCGGGTTCGATTCGATCAGAAGAACATTATCCCGAAAAACCCTAAGTGTTATATTTATACTAAAGGTATAAATAAACCTAGGTTTATTGCTATCCGCAGACCACCCGAAATTAGGGTATAGGAATCGGTGAAAATCAGTCGGTGGGAATCGGCGAGAATCAGCGTGAATCGATCGGCGAGCATCACCATGGATCGGCGAGAATCAGAGTACAATACTCGACGATTCTCGCCGATCGTCGAGCCGCACTTGATGATACACGTCGAATCTCGTCGACCGTCGAACTGCGGTCGACGATACTTGTCGAAGTCATTGATCGTCGAGAATCATCATATTGATTCTCGACGATTCTCCTCGATCGGCGAGAATCAGAGAGACGATTCTCGTCGATCGGCGGGAATCAGAGCGACGATTCTCGACGAACGTCATCGACCCTCGGACGACAATCCTTACCAGCTCTCCAATGCAACATTTGCCCAACCCGACGATCCTTTGAGGCAACACATTGCCCACAACCCCATTCAGGTCGGTGATTGGTAACTTTTACCAACACAGTCAATCATCCAACTTCTCCACATCTCTTATGTGCGACCCTGCAGGCTCATATCGTGTTGGCAGTGAGATTACATATTTGATCACTTCCAGATCACCATGGTAACTCCAACAAACTCCCACTTGATCTCGAAAGTATCAAAGCAAAAACCTCACAAACAATGAGCGGCATCTAGCAATGCATCATTGCTCCCCAAGCAATAAGAGTTTATAACTCATAAGCCTTTATGATCAATGTATTAGCGTTGTCTTTGTCCCTTTGTCCCTTACATCCGGAAAGAACTAGAGGCATGGATCGTGTCACCCGCGTAATAGCTCAATCCAAGTTTTCTTGATCCAGGACGGACTTCCAGAGAATGGTGAGTCCAATATCACATATTGACTTAACCAAGCATGGCCATGCATTTCTCAGTCCAGTTCCATCAAGGGGCCCATGGATGTAACTCCTGTCATACAGGAGGACAAATTCTATATCTACTCACACACAAACACCCAAATGACTCGTAACATGCCCAACAACTACCCTTATCATCAACCTTTCTCAAGGAGGACTTTAGATAGCATCAAAGCACGCTCTTCCTCACTTGATGAATGCTGTGACTTCAGGTCAAAGGACCACAACACCATTGTCAATTGAGACCTACTCGTGACACGATTGGATGACAACCCACAGAGTAGCCTCAGGTTGGGTCTGTCCAGTACAACTTGTTCACTAACAAGTACCCACGTGATGACTTGATATCACAATATCATGACCTGTGAGAACCAGTCATCAGTCAACGCACGTGCTAGTCTTCATGTATCATCATCACCCTTAGCTTCTATGATGATACTCGACCAGGGACCTTTAAGAATGAAGCTTCAAATAAATCATAGGCTCTCACATTCAAGTCATGTACTTGATGTCCTATGGAAGCGAACATTCTAAGGGTATCTATTATGTTAACGTTTAACTATCACATAGAAAAAGACATAATAAAATAACTTGCCATTAATTATAAGAGAAAAATTAGGTACACAGTTCATCATATGAACAAACATCCAACAAAATACAAGATTACATGCAACCCACAAGATTCTCGCTAGAGTAGATCATTTAGGTATCGTATACCCATAGATCTAGTACGACCATCATGCTTTCTCTACGCGAGAGGCTTTGTCAGTGGATCCGCAATATTCTCCTCATTCGGCACTCTGCAAATGTTTACATCTCCTCGTTCTACAATCTCACGAATAAGATGAAACCGCCGAAGTATGTGCTTGGAGCGCTGATGGGATCTAGGTTCCTTAGATTGTGCAATTGCACCATTGTTATCACAGTAGAGAACTACGGGACCAACAATACTAGGAACTACATCATGCTCGCCGATGAATTTCCTAATCCATACAGCCTCCTTCGCTGCATTAGCTGCGGCGATATACTCGGCCTCTGTTGTAGAATCAGCAACTGTCTCTTCCTTGGAACTCTTCCAGCTCACAGCTCCTCCATTCAGGCAAAACACAAACCCTGACTGAGACTTGGAGTCGTCTCTATCAGTTTGGAAGCTAGCATCCGTGTAACCACTTACAACGAGCTCTTCCTCTCCACCATACACCAAGAACACATCCTTAGTCCTTCTCAAGTACTTCAAGACATTCTTGACTGCAATCCAGTGACACTCACCAGGGTCTGACTGATACCTGCTAGTCATGCTCAAAGCAAATGAGACATCGGGTCGAGTACATAACATCGCGTACATGATTGATCCAATTGCCGAAGCATATGGAATCAACTTCATGCGGTCCTTATCTTCATAAGACTTTGGACACTGGTCATTAGAGAGATTCACACCATGAGACATGGGCAAAAATCCTTTCTTGGACTCAAGCATGTTGAACCGCTTCAACACCTTTTCGATGTACGTACTCTGGGTCAAACCCAGCAACTTCTTCGATCTATCTCTATAGATCTTAATACCGAGTATATAAGTCGCTTCACCCAAATCCTTCATTGAAAAGTAGTTCCCTAGGTTGTTCTTAACAACTTTCAGGGTAGGAATGTCATTCCCAATCAATAATATGTCATCTACATACAATATCAGGAAGACAATAATGCTCCCACTGATTCGCTTGTAAACACAAGGCTCATCTTCATTCTTGATGAAACCAAACTCTTTGATTTTCTCATCAAAACGAAGATTCCAACTTCGAGAGGCCTGTTTCAGTCCATAAATGGACTTATTCAGCTTGCATATTTTAGTGGCTTCATCTGGGGATACAAAACCCTCGGGTTGTGTCATATACACTTCCTCAAGGAGGTTTCCATTAAGGAAAGCCGTTTTGACATCCATCTGCCAGATCTCGTAGTCATAATACGCAGCAATAACAAGCAATATCCTTATGGACTTTACCATGGCAACAGGGGAAAAGGTCTCATCATAGTCAATACCATGAATTTGCTTGAAACCCTTAGCCACCAGTCGCCCTTTGAATGTTTGTACATTCCCATCCATGTCGGTCTTCTTCTTGAAGACCCACTTGCACCCTATGGGTCGTACCCCTTCAGGTGGTTCCACCAAGTTCCAAACTTGGTTTGCATACATGGAGTCCATTTCGGATTTCATAGCCTCAAGCCATTTGTCGGAGTCCGGTCCATTCATAGCATCTTGGTAGGTTGCTGGTTCATCATCATGATCCATAAGCAACACATTACCTATTTGAGACACGAGAAATCCATATCTCTCAGGCTCAAACCTCGATCTACCAGATCTACATAGGACTTGTGTTCCCTGAGCAGGTTCTTTAGCTACAACATCTTGTAGTCCTGACTCAGAATCCAATTCCGGTTCATTCACTACATGTGGTACCTGAACTTCTTCAATCTCTACCTTTTCAGTCTTTCTTGATAAGAACTCTTTCTCCAAGAAGACACCAGTCCTTGCGACAAACACTTTGCCCTCAGACGGTAGGTAAAAGTAATACCCTTTCGTTTCCTTAGGATATCCCACCAGATAACATTTATCCGATTTGGGTTCCAGCTTGTCAGGCATTTGACGTCTCACGTATGCCTCACAGCCCCAAATTTTAATGAACGACATACTAGGACACTTCCCAGTCCATATCTCATATGGTGTCTTCAGAACCGTTTTCGTTGGAGCGCGATTCAATATCATTGCAGTAGTCTCTAAAGCAAAAACCCAAAAGGAAACAGGCAAGTCAGCATGACTCATCATCGAACGTACCATGTCTAACAGAGTATAATTTCTCCTCTCAGACACACTATTATGTTGTGGTGTTCTAGGTGGAGTGAGCTGTGATACAATACCACACTCTTTCAGATGATCACGGAACTCATGACTCAGGTATTCGCCACCTCGATCAGATCGGAGTGCTTTAACCCTTTTACCCAACTGGTTTTCTACTTCATTCTTGAACTCTTTGAACTTTTCAAAGGCCTCGGATTTGCACTTCATAAGATACACGTATCCGTATCTACTGAAATCATCAGTAAATATAACAAAGTAGAAATACCAACCTCTAGCCGTGGAACTCATGGGTCCGCATACATCACTATGTACAATACCCAAGAGATCCTCGGCCCTCTCAGTATAACGAGTGAAAGGAGCTTTACTCATCTTGCCTAACAAACAAGATTCGCATCGCTCAAATGATTCATAATCAAATGAGTCCAAAAGTCCATCTCTATGGAGCTTGGATATGCGCTTCTCGTTGATATGGCCCAAATGACAATGCCAGAGAAACGTAGGGTTCGAGTCATTTGTTCTTAGTCTTTTATTATTTTCTACATTACAGATCAGATGGTCCAAGTTCAAAACATAAAGACCATTAAACAATTGGGCTACAGCATAACAAACATCATTCTTAAATATAGAACAACAATTGTTCTTAATTATAAAAGAAAATCCAATCATGTCCAAACATGAAATAGATATAATGTTTCTAGTTATGGCCGGAACAAAATAACAGTTATCTAGTTCTATTACAAGCCCACTGGGCAAAGAAAGATGGTAAACTCCTACGGCTACAGCAGCAACTCTTGCTCCATTGCCGACGCGGAGGTCCACCTCCCCTTTACTCAGCAATCTTCTCCTTCCCAGTTCCTGCACATTTGTACAAATGTGAGAACCACATCCGGTATCCAATACCCAAGATGAAGGAGCAGAAAGGTTTATCTCTATAACGTAAATATTAGAAGCGGAAGTCATACCTCCCTTCAATTTCTGCAGACCTTCAATGTACGAAGGACAGTTCCTCCGCCAATGACCAGTCTTGCCACAGTGTTGGAATTTCCCTTCCTTCACCGTGCTTTTCTTTTTTATCAGTGCAGAAGACTTGGGCTCAAGATATGACTTATGTCCCACCTTCGTCTTCTTAGAGCCCTTGGCCTTGCCCTTGCCCTTATGCACCATCAGTATGGGGCTGGCAGGCTTGGCCTTCTTCATATTGATTTCGGCAGTTCTCAACATGCCTAGGAGTTCGGGCAGTGTCTTGTCTATTTCATTCATGTTGTAGTTCAAGACAAACTGCTCATAACTGTCCGGCAATGATTGCAGGATCAGATCTGTGGCCAACTCTTGACCAAGAGGAAAACCCAGCCTTTCAAGGTTCTCTATATACCCAATCATCTTGAGTACGTGAGTCCCTACTGAGTCTCGAACTCCCATCTTGCACTGAAACAACGCTTTTGTGATGTCGAACCTCTCTTGACGAGCCTGCCCTTGAAACATTTTCTTGAGATGCTCGTTAATCTCCTTGCACCCCATGTTCTCATGTTGCTTCTGAAGCTCAGAGTTCATGGTGGCAAGCATAAGGCATTCAACATCTAAAGCATCATCAGTATACTTCTTATAAGTATCTTTCTCAGCACGGGAAGAGTTCCCGGTCGGCACCTCGGGGGCTTCTTCTTCCAAGACATAGAGCTTTCGCTCTTGCCTGAGAACAATTCTCAGGTTCCTGTACCAGTCCATGTAATTAGTCCCACTGAGCTTATCCTTCTCAAGGATGGCTCTCAGAGACAAAGTGGAGTGTGAAACACTTGCCATGGAATTCTACAAGAATTTATGCAGAATAAAATCAGTACCAAAATTTCAAATACAATTTATTTTAATTTGGACTTCAATTAAAAAACTCCCACTATTTTATTCGAAATGATATCCCTCACTAACAATTCGGAGAGTTCATGCGAGCTACTCTCTTAGTGGACAAGATCCGTATTTCACCAACACTATGAGTCCGCTTTGGCGTTCCTCTCACAATGCGGTTATTTAGGTAGGCAACGCTTGCCAATTGCATCCTCATGCAATTCTTGTATGGTTGGTGAATAACTCCTTACTCGCATCCATCATATGGTGCATGCCAACCCTATGCCTCTAGGCACTCAACCTTTGAGGTCACCTAGTTAAGCTGGACCCGATGTCGACAGTGGGATATCACAATTATCCGCTCGCACCCTTACCAAGATAGATTAATGCACCTTGCTTTGGCAAGCCCACACTTCATCGATCGAGGCAGGAAGAGTGTCATCTGAAAGATATGGTACCTAAACACCTAGAGGGGGGATGAATAGGTGACCTAATCCTTTTCTAACTTTGTTGGCAGCCAAACAGTTATATCACAGATTTCTAACTAGTTTATTACAGCAATCAGCAATAATCAAACAAACACAGATCATCCACAACATAAACACAGCACAGCACATAGTGTTTTATAGTGGTTCCCAAAGTTATGGGTACATCCACTTTCCCCCTTCGCCTATCTAGCAGTGTACTAGATTCGGCCTAACTTCTCCACTGTCTCAGAACCCAAATTGGTTCCTACCTCAGGCCCAAAGCCTTACACTCAGCTTTATCCCAAAGCCTACACTCAGCCAATCAAGGCCTACACTCAGCCAACCAAGGCCTACACTCAGAGATCTATATATCCTACACTCAGGCTAACAAGCCCTACCCTCAGCCTTTATAAATATAGGCTTACAATCACTCAGATCCAATGGATCCTACAAGTTACAAATATAATACAGATAATGACTCTACAACTCAGAATTACAGGAGGGGAGTTGAGAGATTCTTGATGAGTTCTTGGAAGAACTCAGCTGGATTCACCCTGACTTAGCTTTCTTCAAAGCTTCTTGAGTAGAACTGAATAAGGTTGAATCCTCTGCAGTTGTTCCTTGACCTCTGCCACTTAAGACCCAGAACTGAATCTGAATCCTTCTTCTCAGCCTAGTTCCTGAGGCTGATTTCTTGGAAGGAGCCCTCTCTCTCCAACTTCTTAGATCTGCAGATGGAATGCAAGATCTTCTTGTGTTTATACTCAGTATACCACTTTAATGATTACTTGAATAATCTGATCAATTACTTTAATTATTCTCTCTACTATTTCTGTAAACTGTGGGTGCCTATTTATAGGCTTTCTTCATGGTAACCGGCTGGTCCGGTTCATAACTGACTTCTGACATCTCTGACAGTTGCTGTAGACCGGCTGGATCGGCAGCTGTCATGTCAACCAGTCACTTCTTGAAAATCTCTATCTGTCTGATAGTGTCGAGACTTTCTGTCTTTAAGTGTCGACACTTATAGTCCAAGTGTCGACACATGTTGTATAAGTGTCGACACAAGTCTACAAAGTGTCGACACAATTCCTTGTATGTCTCGACACAGATTCTTCTGCATGTGTCGACACTAAAATTAAGTGTCGACACAAATACTTGTTCTTCTAGCTTTTGCTGAATTCTTCTATGTGTCGACACATCTCCTTTGTGTCGACACAACTTCTTGTGTTGAATCTATCAAGTGTCGACACTGCTTCTTGGTGTCGACACATAGTCTTCTATCTTGAATCTTGCTGAGTGTCGACACAGCTCCTTGTGTCGACACACCTTCTTGTTGTTGAGACTTCAGCTGAGTGTCGACACATTCCTTTAGTGTCGACACTTGTACTTAGAATAATTTGCTGTTCTTTCTGTTCTTTGCTAAGTGTCGACACAGCTCCTTGTGTCGACACTTTCTTCAAGTGTTGAGTCTTCAGCTAAGTGTCGACACATTGTGCTGGGTGTCGACACTTACTTCAAGTGTTGACTCTTTAGCTAAGTGTCGACACATTGTGCTGGGTGTCGACACTTACTTCAAGTGTTGACTCTTCTGATAGTGTGTCGACACATTGTGCTGAGTGTCGACACATTCTTCAAATGCTGACTCTTCAGCATAGTGTCGACACATTGTGTTGAGTGTCGACACATGTACTTTGACTCTGCAGACTTTTGCTGAGTGTCGACACAGCTCCAAGTGTCGACACTTTCTGGTGTAGACACTGCTTCACTGGGTGTCGACACAGCTCCTTGTGTCGACACTTTCTGTCTGCACTTTTCTTCACTGAGTGTCGACACAGCTCCAAGTGTCGACAGTTTCTGTCTGGTGTCGACTCTGCATCCCAGGTGTCGACACAATGACTCCAAGTGTCGATACTGCTTGTCTGGGTGTCGACACAGGCTTTCTTAAGTGTTGACACTTTCCCTCTGGGTGTCGACACATGGACTTGGAACTTTTTGCTTCAGTCCAGTACTTTCTTAACCTGCACAAATAACTCAAACATACATCAAATACATTATGATGTATATCATTGAGTTGGATCAGGCTTCTTCAAATCAGGTACATTTGACCAATGTACCCAACAATCTCCCCCTATTTGGAGAAGTCATAACCCTTAGTCAATGATATACACCATTCATAATTAAAAATTACAAAATGATGTAAAGCAGATTATAATCAGCAGGGTTAACATGAATATGTAAAACTTCACACATATACACATTCAACATTGCAGAAAGAACAAGAAATACATACTCAGAACAATCATGAAAATATATTTATCATAAATTGTTCTAACATTTTTCTAATACATCTTTACTGATTTACAAAAATGTTTCTCATACAAAAGATTACAACAATCTTCAAATTAATTCCTAATCTATTTCTGATCAGGTTCTTTGATAACAATTCCTTTGCCAGCCTGGACTTTAGCCTTGACAGCAGCAGCAGCAGTAGGCTCAGCATCAGCAGGCTTCTTGCCTTTTGAGTCCTTCTTCTTTTGTTCTTCAGCCTTGATTTTCTGTCTCTCAAAATAATGATAGGGCTTAGGAAAGTACTTGCTAGGCTCCACAGCTGTAGGAGGTAGCTTTCCCATCTTAGCCTTCCTTCTGTGCTGAACAATGACTTCTTGCCTGATCTCATGCTTCCTCCATTCTGCTTCAGAGAACCACTTGTTTCTATCAGTAGTGTTGTCTTTAGCAGCTTTCCAGGCAGTTAGAATGATATTTCCAGAGGTAGGGCTCCATTGTTCAAAGTCTGGCTTAAGTTCAGCTTGTTCCCTAAACCTCTTCTTTGACAACCTTGCCTCTTCTTCTTTGTCTAAGGCCTCTTGCATAGCTGCTGTTATAGGTTAAACAACCTTTTCTAAATGGACATTGTCCTTGCCCTCAGATGGGCTATACATTGTGCTCACCTCTGCTTGACTCATTTCAAAATTTGGAGGTGGATAAATGACTTGAGCTACTTCTTGTGGCTCACCTCCAAAATATGCAGGGTTCAGTCCAGATTCAGCAACTTCATTGTCATCACACAGGGGAGGATATCCAAGTGTAGCCCTGATTGAATTTGATATCCACTTAGCATGTTCAGAACTGGCCTTGACTAACACACTCTCCCCCTTTATGACTTCTTGAGCCACATGATCTCTCACATCATCTTTTTGGAACCTTATCTGACTATCCAAATATCTGACTCCATATTTAAAGAATGGTTTTAGCTTGGTAAGTTGTTCAGAGATGACTTTCTGAGAATCTTGAATAGCAGACTTAACAGCAGTAAGCTCAGCTTGAAATATTTTATCAAAGTCAGCCTTTGCAGCAGCAGCAGAGGTAGAAGGTTCAGCAGACTTATTCTGCAATTCAGTGACTATAGCATTGTGGGAGGCAGTCAAGTTATCATTCATTCTTAGTTGGTTTTCCAGGACGTACCCTTGTTTTAATGCTATATCATCGACTTGTGTCTTTATCTTCTCTTGATGTGTTGCCAGATACACCACAGCATTTCCACCCTTGTGGAAGCATTCAGTCATTTCTTTCTTGTTCAGGTTCATCTCAAACCTTATTGATTTTATATCTTGAGCTAAATCAAATTGTAAGGACTTTTGTCCTTCATCAATATACTTCTCTATGGCTCTCCGGTGCACATCCAGCTTGATTTGCATGGCTACCATTAAGACACTGTAATCAGGTGATGGAGCTTGTGTGACTAAGGATTGTTGAGCAACAGTTTGTAGAGCCTTCTTGTAGCTCTGACTTCTTCTTTTGAATACAAACAATTTCTTTTTCTTGGCCCTAGCACTTTCCTCATCCTCAGAGGCAGAGGTGCTGGCAATATCAACTTTATTCTTAGGGCTCTCAGGGCTCTCAGTTTGCACAGCAGGTGCTTGCTCAGTTTCCAGCCTAATAGGCTCTTCCAGAACTTCCATGTGCTCCCCCTCAGCAGCAGCACTCTTATCTTCAGCAGCAACATTCTTGTCTATATCAAAATCATCTTGAACTAGATTCAGAAACAAATCTTCCATTGTATATTCATGAGGGGATGGAGCTGGAGATAGTCTATGCTCTTCAACCACTGACTCAGGTACCACTTCTTGTTCAGCAGATTTGTCTTCTAAAACAACATCTGGAACTTGTTTGTCTAGCTGAGTTTGCTGATGGACATCAGACAAATTAGCATCTTTTATAATATAGTCTAAAGTTTTTAAGTCAGTGAGTACCTCTTGGATAATGATGGTGGCCTACTCACTGTCCAGTGTAGATGGTTCTTCTACAACTGGAAGCTCCCCCTGGCTGTGATCCCTATGGATGGGGCTAGCTTGAGGCAGCTCCCCCTGGATCTCAGCTACATCTTGAGCAGCAGGGGTCTTTACTACTGTCTCTTCCTCTTGCTCATCAGATGTGAACACCACCTGTTCTTCACTTTCAGAACTGCTTGAGGACTCTTGTGCCACAACAGCAGTTTTCCTTTTCTTCCTGGGAGGAGTGATTTTCTCAGTAACTTGCTTCTCAGGGGTAGGCATATCCTTTGACAGCACCCTTTCCCACCTAGACAAGATCCTCATATCCATCTTTCTCATATGATTGATCTTGCTTCCAGCAGCTGTGCTCATTACCTCTGGTATTGTACCAGCCAGGTAGAGACTTATAATTCTGCCCAGATTGGGCTTCTTCAGACTTTCCTTGATCTTTTCATAGATTACCATTGACCAATCTGTTCTTAGGGTGAAGATAATTCTTGTCATGATATTGAACATTGAGGCTGACACCCTGTCATGCCCTCCAGGCTTACTGAGAATGACCTTTCCTACAATCTCAGACAGGAATTTTCCTTGACTATTCATGCCTTTCCTGTTAAAGACAGAACCTATCTTCAGTTTTGGATCAAGTCCACACCAGGTAAGAGCTTCCCTGGTCTTGGATGTAGAAACTTCTTCTTCATCTTGAGTCTTAGGTAGCTGGAGTACCTTCCTTAGACTTTTTGGTGAGACCTTGACTTTGGATCCATGTACTCTGGATTTGATTCTATATCCAGAGTCATCAACTGTAGCTCTAGTAAGGAATTCAAGAACTTCTTTCTTCCAAATCTTGGTTGGTTCTGAAACCTAATATTCTAGTCCAGAATCGCTGACTAGGGTTACCATCGATTGGATTTCTTGATCTTGATCTTCGAACGCGCCGCGCACAAGTTCATAGCCTTCGTTAACGTTCTCCTCGAGCTTGGGAGCCATTAGGGTTTGGAGAATTAGTCTTGAGAAAAGAGAAATGTCGACACAAGAGTTTTGGTCTCGAAACTTTGAAAGCGTGTCGACAAATAAAGACAGAACCCTATTTATACCTGTCTAATTTTGAAGATGAACAGGCGGGACAGCAAGCTAAACATGTGTCGACACTGGCAGTAAGTGTCGACACTGACTTATAATGTCTCGACACATATGTGTCGACACAAGTTTAGTCAACAGATTTTATGTGTTGACACATGGTTATGTGTCGACACAACATAACTCGACACATTGTCGAGACTTGACTTAGAAAAATTCTGAGTAAAACATAAGTGTCGACACTATATTGGATGTGTCGACACCTACTTGACATGTGTCGACACAATCATTCTGAAGTGTCGACACCAACATCCTAGATGTGTCGACACCTTTTTCCTGAAGTGTCGACACTTACTATTCTGTGTCGACATAGACTTGTCTATGTGTCGACACCTTTTTACTTAGCCAATTTTCTTTTCTGTAAACTTAGTCTAAGTTGATCATTCCTAGTTCAATTTTGAATTTATTGAACTTAGCTTCTTCTAGTGGCTTAGTAAACATATCAGCTATTTGTTCATCTGTTTTAACATATTCAAGTACAATATCATTTCTTTCTACATGTTCCCTAAGAAAGTGATATTTAATTTCAATATGTTTTGTCCTACTATGAGATACAGGGTTATTAGCTATTGAAATAACACTTGTAGAATCACAGAAAAGTGGAATTCTACTTACCTGAAATCCATAGTCCTCTAGCTGATGTTTAATCCATAGAAGTTGAGCACAGCAACTTCCTGCAGCTACATATTCTGACTCAGCTGTGGAGATAGCCACACTGGTTTGCTTCTTGCTGCTCCATGAAATTAGTCTCCCACCTAGGAATTGACAGGTTCCAGTAGTACTCTTTCTATCCTCTTTGCATCCTGCAAAGTCTGCATCTGAATAACCTGTTAGATCAAAATCCCCATTCCTAGGGTACCAGAGGCCTAGATAGGGAGTGCCCTTTAGATATCTCAAAATTCTCTTGACTGCAGTCAAGTGAGACTCTTTAGGGCAGGCTTGATACCTGGCACAAACACATGTAGCATACATAATGTCAGGCCTACTAGCAGTCAAGTATAGTAGGGAGCCAACTATCCCTCTATACAAGATTTCATCTACAGGTTTCCCTGCATCATCCTTACTAAGAGACATACTTGACCCCATAGGAGTCTTCATGGTACTGGATGAATCCATACCATATTTCCTTATGAGTTCTAGGGTGAACTTTGACTGACAAATGGACAAACCATTCTCAGTCTGTTTAACATGGAGACCCAAGAAAAACTTCAGCTCTCCCATACTACTCATCTCAAATTGACTTTGCATAAGCTTTGCAAACTTTTTGCAAAGGCTACTTTCAGTAGACCCAAATATAATGTCATCTACATATATTTGGACAAGTATGACTTTGCCTCTAGATTCCCTAAGGAATAGAGTCTTATCTATTTTCCCCCTTGAGAACTTGTTCTCAATGAGGAAACTAGATAGGGTTTCATACCAAGCTCTAGGGGCTTGCTTTAACCCATATAATGCTTTCCTAAGTCTATAGACATAATGAGGTTGAGTTGGATCAACAAAACCTGAAGGCTGCTCCACATAGACTTCTTCTTTCAAATTACCATTTAAGAATGCTGACTTGACATCCATCTGGTAAATCTTGAATCCTTGATAGGTTGCATAAGCCAAGAACATCCTTATGGCCTCCAGTCTGGCTACTGGGGCAAAGGTTGGATCAAAATCAATACCTTCTTCTTGCCTATATCCTTTTGCAACCAGTCTTGCTTTATTCTTTATGATGACCCCTTGTTCATTCATCTTATTTCTGTAGATCCACTTAGTTCCTATTACATTGTGGTCTTTAGGCTTTGGAACCAGCTCCCAAACCTTACACCTTTTGAACTGATTAAGCTCTTCTTGCATAGCTTCAGTCCATTGTGGATCTTGTATAGCTTCTTCAAATTTCTTAGGTTTAACTTGAGACAAAAAGTTGGAGTAGATTGCTTCATTCATGTATCTGCTCCTGGTTTGAACTCCTTGTCTTGGATCTCCAATAATCAGCTCTACTGGATGATCTCTAAGATGCCTGTGGGCTGGAGGCATCCTAGCTTCAGGTTGAACCTCTTCAGCATCTGCATCATGCTGTATACCTTGGATTTCTTCAGCTATTGGCACATGTAGTTCTCTCCCTGGACAACAGCTACTCTCCTCAACTTGCTGTCTTGCAGCTGGTACTTCTTCTATAGTAAGCTTGTCCAATTTCTTTATCAAACCTGTGGGGCTGCATACATTGCTAGACAACTCATTGTTAATAAGTTTTGTCTCATCAAAAACTACATGCACTGATTCCTCAACAACTTGTGTAGTCAAGTTGTATACTCTATAAGCCTTACTATTATTGCTGTACCCAACAAATATTCCCTCTTGGGACTTGGCAGCAAACTTTGTTAAGTAAGACTTCCCATTGTTAAGTTTGAAGCATTTACAACCAAAGATCCTAAAATAGGATAGATTTGGTTTCCTGCCTTTCACTACTTCATAGGGGGTCTTGTTTAGCCTTTTAGTGATGGTAGCCCTATTTATCACATGGCATGCAGTGTTAACTGCTTCAGCCCAGAAATACTCTGGCAGTGATGTATCACTAAGTAGGGTTCTACCAGCCTCTATCAAGGTCCTATTCTTCCTTTCAGCAATGCCATTTTGCGGAGGTGTTCTAGGTGAAGAGAATTCTTGAAATATCCCAAAGTCTTCACATAGTTTTGTCATGCTTTCAGACTGAAACTCAGTACCATGGTCACTTCTAATTTTGACCACAGTACTATTTAGTTCATTCTGAATTTGCTTGACAAAGCTGTAGAAGACACTATGTGTTTCAGATTTCTGCCTTAAGAAGAACACCCAGGAAAACCTTGAGTAGTCATCAACAACTACAAAGGTATAGACCTTCCTACCTAAGCTGTGAACTGGCATTGGACCAAAGAGATCCATATGCAAGAGGTATAAACACCTCACAGCATCTTTGTTATCTATGCTCCTAAAGGTGGATTTAGTCTGCTTGCCCTTTTGACAAGCTGAGCAAATGCCATCTTTAACACACTTAACTTGAGGAGCATTCCTCACTAACTCTTTGCTAAAGAGTTTGCTAATAGTCTTGTAGTTAAGATGAGCTAGCCTCTTGTGCCACTTGACACAATGAGAAACTGTCTCATCAGCTACAAGACAAACAGGAGAACCATTGTTCTCAATCATAATGTCTAGACAGTAGACATTCCTCTTTCTATATCCTGTCAAAATGATCTCTTGATCACTTGACCTCTTGATATGACAACCATTTTTAACAAATGAGATGTCATACCCTACATCACTTAACTGACTTATACTTATTAGGTTGTGTTTCAACCCTTTAACATAAGCCACTTGAATAATGGTAACAAGGTTTGAAGAAATGTTACCAAACCCTTTGATGATTCCTTTTTCAGAACCACCAAAAGTCACTTTAGGACCATTATTGATTGGAATATAGTCCTTTAGTAGTCCCCTTGTTCCAGTCATATGTCTGGAACATCCACTATCCAAGTACCATGTTGGGGTATGGCCACTTGGATTCACCTGCAAAACAAATTAATGAACCTTAGAACCCAAAGTAATCTTGGGTCCTTGGTGATTATTAGTTTGCAACTTGACAAAGCTACCTACTTGCTTTCCACCAGGTAACTTGCTACTCATCTTGGCACTGGCATTGTGCCAACAGTCCATTGCAAAATGGCCAATCTTGCCACAGCACCAGCATTCAAACTTGTTGTACCTTTGCTTAGGTACAACCTTTGCAGTCTTGACTACAGCAGGCTTGTTGAATGTTGGGGCTTTGCCCTTGGACTTAAACTTGGACTGCTCAGTCCCTGCAGGTCTAACAAAACCCAGTCCAGCCTTGCCTTTTTGATGAACAAATTCATCAATTAAAGGTAGTACTGATTTAGGTTTTGAAAACCTAGCAGCAAGATCTCTCTCTTTCTGAAGATTGATCTCCAATTTCTTAATTTGATCATTCTTATAGGTGATAGTTCCCATCTGAATCACTGTAATGTGTTTCAGCCTGGCTACCTCATTCAATTTTTGATCAAATTGTTTCTCAAAATCTGTTGCAACAGCCTTGAGATCAGCAATCTCCTTTGCCTGACTTTTGGCTAGAGTCTTGCTTTTCTTATAGGCTTGCAACAGTACCTTATATTCATCTATAAGCAGATTAATATCTTCCTCAGACTCAGATATATCCTCATCTCTTGATGAAGAAGAATCTAAATCTGAACTAGAACAAGGAACTGAACTTGAACTTGAACCTTGTACCTGACTGGGTCCTGGCTGCTCCAGGATTCTGGCACTCTCTGTCAAAGCCATTAGTCCTTGGCAATGACTGTCTTCTTGTTCATAAATTGACTCCAAGATCTGCATGAAGTCTTCCTCTTCTTCTTCTGCAAATAGTCTTATGTAGGCTTCAGCCTCAGACTCAGTTTCACAAGAAGAGATGTCTGATAGAGTCTTCTCCTTCTTAGCAACAAAAGACTTTTCTTTCTTCCCTTTGAAGTGAGTCTTTTTCTTGTCACCTGATTCCTTTCTCTTCTCTGGACAATCTGCAATAACATGTCCCTGCCTATTGCAGCAATAGCAAACAATCTTTGAACCAGTTGCCCTGCTTGATTTTGTCCTTTTCTTGTCATTCTTTGAAGATCTCTTTTTCTGATAAGAGTCTTCCTTACCTTGTGATGTAGAAGGCCTTGACCTCCACTGTTTCTTTTTCAAAAACTTCTGAAAGTGCCTGGTGAAAGCAGCAAAGTCTTCATCACTTTCACTGCTCTTAGACTTTATGCTTATAGACTCATCAGACTCTGATTCAACTACCTCTGGAGGTGGAGTTGAAGACTTATTCCTGCTCTTTCTGGGAACTTCTATCTTGAAAGCAACAGTCCTTTCTTTGTGCTCAGTCCTTGTTGACTTCTCCTCCTCTTTTCTTGCTGTTAACTGCATTTCATAAGATAATAGCTTTCCAAACAGTGTGGGAGGAGGAATTTCCCCCAACTTGGCCATTTCTCTTATGGCACAGATCTTGGTGTCCCAATCTTTGGTTAGGGACCTTAAGAACTTGTCATTTAGTTCATAGTTAGTGAACTCTCTTCCATAAGACATAAGTTCATTAACTATTCTGTAAAATTTCTTATAGCACTCAGTGATGCTATCACCCTTTCCTTGCCTAAAGCTTTCATACTCCTGATTAAGCAAGGACTTCCTATCTTGCCTAACTTCTTCAGAACCTTCCATATAAACAATGAGAGTATCCCACATCTCTTTTGCTGTTTTACAGTGAATTAAGTTCTGAAAGGTGGCATCATCAATGACACTCACTATTATGTTTTGTGCCCTCTTGTCCATGGTGGCTAGGACAATTTCATCTTTAGTCATCTCAGAGAAATCCTTTGGAGTCCTCTGATTTGCATCCAATACTGAAATCTTCATTGGCACATAAGTCCCTTCCTTTACTGTGATGTATATTCTAGGGTCAGAGGCTTCCATAAATAGTCTTACCCTCTCTTTCCAGATCCCAAAGATCTCCTTCCTGCATATGGGTAACTTCATGGAACCCAATTCCTTGTGATTCTCATAAGATCTCATGTTTCTTGATGTTCTTGAATTTCTTGAATCTGTGAATTGCCTTTCACTGAATCTGCCAAACAGGATCTCCTCAGACTGTTAGTCCTTGTTTTGAGAAACCTCCCTCTGATACCACTTAAAAGATATGGTACCTAAACACCTAGAGGGGGGGGGTGAATAGGTGACCTAATCCTTTTCTAACTTTGTTGGCAGCCAAACAGTTATATCACAGATTTTTAACTAGTTTATTACAGCAATCAGCAATAATCAAACAAACACAGATCATCCACAGCACAAACACAGCACAGCACACAGTGTTTTATAGTGGTTCCCCAAGTTATGGGTACATCCACTTTCCCCCTTCGCCTATCTAGCAGTGTACTAGATTCGGCCTAACTTCTCCACTGTCTCAGAACCCAAATTGGTTCCTACCTCAGGCCAAAAGCCTTACACTCAGCTTTATTCCAAAGCCTACACTCAGCCAATCAAGGCCTACACTCAGCCAACCAAGGCCTACACTCAGAGATCTATATCTCCTACACTCAGGCTAACAAGCGCTACCCTCAGCCTTTATAAATATAGGCTTACAATCACTCAGATCCAATGGATCCTAGAAGTTACAAATGTAATACAGATAATGACTCTACAACTCAGAATTACAGGAGGGGAGTTGAGAGATTCTTGATGAGTTCTTGGAAGAACTCAGCTGGATTCACCCTGACTTAGCTTTCTTCAAAGCTTCTTGAGTAGAACTGAATAAGGTTGAATCCTCTGCAGTTGTTCCTTGACCTCTGCCACTTAAGACCCAGAACTGAATCTGAATCCTTCTTCTCAGCCTAGTTCCTGAGGCTGATTTCTTGGAAGGAGCCCTCTCTCTCCAACTTCTTAGATCTGCAGATGGAATGCAAGATCTTCTTGTGTTTATACTCAGTATACCACTTTAATGATTACTTGAATAATCTGATCAATTACTTTAATTATTCTCTCTACTGTTTCTGTAAACTGTGGGTGCCTATTTATAGGCTTTCTTCATGGTAACCGGCTGGTCCGGTTCATAACTGACTTCTGACATCTCTGACAGTTGCTGTAGACCGGCTGGATCGGCAGCTGTCATGTCAACCAGTCACTTCTTGAAAATCTCTATCTGTCTGATAGTGTCGAGACTTTCTGTCTTTAAGTGTCGACACTTATAGTCCAAGTGTCGACACATGTTGTATAAGTGTCGACACAAGTCTACAAAGTGTCGACACAATTCCTTGTATGTCTCGACACAGATTCTTCTGCATGTGTCGACACTAAAATTAAGTGTCGACACAAATACTTGTTCTTCTAGCTTTTGCTGAATTCTTCTATGTGTCGACACATCTCCTTTGTGTCGACACAACTTCTTGTGTTGAATCTGTCAAGTGTCGACACTGCTTCTTGGTGTCGATACATAGTCTTCTATCTTGAATCTTGCTGAGTGTCGACAGAGCTCCTTGTGTCGACACACCTTCTTGTTGTTGAGACTTCAGCTGAGTGTCGACACATTCCTTTAGTGTCGACACTTGTACTTAGAATAATTTGCTGTTCTTTCTGTTCTTTGCTAAGTGTCGACACAGCTCCTTGTGTCGACACTTTCTTCAAGTGTTGAGTCTTCAGCTAAGTGTCGACACATTGTGCTGGGTGTCGACACTTACTTCAAGTGTTGACTCTTCAGCTAAGTGTCGACACATTGTGCTGGGTGTCGACACTTACTTCAAGTGTTGACTCTTCTGATAGTGTGTCGACACATTGTGCTGAGTGTCGACACATTCTTCAAATGCTGACACTTCAGCATAGTGTCGACACATTGTGTTGAGTGTCGACACATGTACTTAGACTCTGCAGACTTTTGCTGAGCGTCGACACAGCTCCAAGTGTCGACACTTTCTGGTGTAGACACTGCTTCACTGGGTGTCGACACAGCTCCTTGTGTCGACACTTTCTGTCTGCACTTTTCTTTACTGAGTGTCGACACAGCTCCAAGTGTCGACACTTTCTGTCTGGTGTCGACTCTGCATCCCAGGTGTCGACACAATGACTCCAAGTGTCGACACTGCTTGTCTGGGTGTCGACACAGGCTTTCTTAAGTGTCGACACTTTCCCTCTGGGTGTCGACACATGGACTTGGAACTTTTTGCTTCAGTCCAGTACTTTCTTAACCTGCACAAATAACTCAAACATACATCAAATACACTATGATGTATATCATTGAGTTGGGTCAGGCTTCTTCAAATCAGGTACATTTGACCAATGTACCCAACATCATCCATCGGAAGGCATCCGAACACTTAATATTTGATGAAGGGATTTCAATTTTAGGTTAAAAATTAACCATGATCAACATTTGATCAATGTGCACATCCAAAGAAAAACAATTCTTCTAAAACCACATGCATCCCTTATGTGCACATCCTGACACCATCAACATTTGATAGAAGGAAGGGCTAAATCTGAACATCCGGAAACTTCCAAATCCTCAGATTTACATGCATTGGACAAAGGCAAAGACAACTCAACTTAAAGCAGTAGACAGGCTCATCTCTCTATGTTGGATTCAAAATCCAAAACATACTCGAGGGATGGTTACTGCTAAGGAGACTACAATTTCTAACACTTAGAAATTCCCATGAAATTCCAGACGTTCTTGGAGGGGTACCAAGACTAAATCTAGATATTTAGAACACTTCTAAATCACTAGGTTTACACGCACTGGAATAACAAAACTTCCAAAACAACAATCATGGCCGCAACCTCCCTCTGATACCACTGTTGGGTTTCTCTATGAGAATGGCACAACGCTTGTGCACGCAGCGGAAAGTAAAAACATCAAGAAAAACCCAAAAGAAATGGGATCGGGCCATGACTGTTGAATCAAGAAGTTTACAAAACTAGTAGGCAAAAATTACCTCGGTGGCGTTGAGTCACAACTCAACGGAGATGCTCCAAACTTTGTCTTCTTGCTGGTGGCGAGTTCTACGTGAAATAATATCCACGTCTCTGCAAAAATCCACACGAGCGGGAGAACGCCGTGCTTTCCATCACACGGAAGATCGGGAAGAACGATGACCGCACCTTGCTATTCCACGGACTGCTAGGTCCGCGCCAGGAAGAGCAGCACCAGCGACGATCGCCGGAGAGAAGGTGGTCGACGGAGCAAACATGGCGGCGGAACTCTTCCGGCGGCGGGATCGGGATCGTCGGAACGATCGCGGAACTCTTCCGTCGGGTTCGATTCGATCAGAAGAACATTATCCCGAAAAACCC
The DNA here is from genome assembly GCA_039583875.1 of Platanthera guangdongensis. Taxonomy (NCBI): domain Eukaryota; kingdom Viridiplantae; phylum Streptophyta; class Magnoliopsida; order Asparagales; family Orchidaceae; genus Platanthera; species Platanthera guangdongensis. The sequence continues at coordinate 160,926,646 of CM077152.1, read as the reverse complement.
TAAGTGTTATATTTATACTAAAGGTATAAATAAACCTAGGTTTATTGCTATCCGCAGACCACCCGAAATTAGGGTACAGGAATCGGTGAATATCAGTCGGTGGGAATCGGCAAGAATCGGCGTGAATCGATCGGCGAGCATCACCATGGATCGGCGAGAATCAGAGTACAATACTCGACGATTCTCGCCGATCGTCGAGCCGCACTTGATGATACACGTCGAATCTCGTCGACCGTCGAACCGCGGTCGACGATACTTTTCGAAGTCATCGATCGTCGAGAATCAGCATATTGATTCTCGACGATTCTCGTCGATCGGCGAGAATCAGAGAGACGATTCTCGTCGATCGGCGGGAATCAGAGCGACGATTCTCGACGAACGTCATCGACCCTTGGACGACAATCCTTACCAGCTCTCCAAGGCAACATTTGCCCAACCTGACGATCCTTTGAGGCAACACATTGCCCACAACTCCATTCAGGTCGGTGATTGGTAACTTTTACCAACACAGTCAATCATCCAACTTCTCGACATCTCTTATGTGCGACCCTGCAGGCTCATATCGCGTTGGCAGTGAGATTACATGTTTGATCACTTCCAGATCACCATGGTAACTCCAACACGTTTTTCCTTAAAAACAAAGGTCTGGAGTTTTGCCTGAACGTGTGCAGTTATCCCCTGCACGACGTGGCATCACGGCACGTGTTTTCTCTTGCTCTGATACGATTTTATCGTTGAGAAAATGCGGGTTGTGACATATCATTTCTTTATCCCGCTAGCAAACACATCACTTCACAAACGTTAGAATCCACCAGACGCTCTATGCACTCAGGGCATCTTCTTGGCGTAGCGGACTCCACCATTCATACACCGCCGATCAGAGGTTTTAACGTGTTAGTTGACCGAACCTACTCCACCAGTCTCGCAAGCTGGCGACATCCAGCCCAAACCAATCACAGGTACAACCTCACATCATCCATACATAGCCAGAGTAGATCGACCCACACCATATGGTGTAGCAAGCCGGGTTTATCCAAGCTCCCCAAGCATTACCACCCATCGACCCCCCTCCTATTCCGATCGACCCACCCATGTGGTGCACCAAGCCGGGTTTAACTCGGCTCCCCAGGCATTGCCACCAATCAATCCCTACCTAACTAGATCAACCCACCCTAGTGGTGTAACAGGTCGGGTTTATCTCGAGCTCCCCAGGTGTGCTACCAATTGATCATATCATAACCAGGAGCTTCACCAAAGCCTCCTCACATTCATCATCATAGCCATATATTCCTCTCAACAGAAATCCATTTGCATCTTGTCAAAACCACGGAGTCTTCTCCGGTTTACCCATGAACATCACCAATCCAGACTACTGGTCCAGATGGGCTTCACACAACATGCATATGTCGTACTCCATAATTCCGGCTCTAGATGCAGACTCAACAAAGGAATCATTTCCGTAAATCCACCTCTTGGTGGAGGATTACAAGAACATACATAAAGGAAGGACTTCGATGTCCAAGAAGGAGATCGTTACCCTTGAAGATCGCTTTGGTACCATGAAGTAGCAAGATGGAAATCACTGCCTCGGCCCTGTCTTCACGAATCGGCTCTCGGATCTTCGCTCCGCACTCCGCAGCTCCTTCAACAGCTGGTAGTCTCCTCCCTTCCCTCTTGCCTTAGGCCTTTCTTCCTCTCTCTCTTGGAATAAGATGATGAAGAAGAAGATGATGAAAATAAAGGGTTATATCCCCTTTTTCTCGGCCTTCAAAACACCTGGACAGAGCCCAACCACTGGATCCAGGAAAAGGGAAACAAACGGCTCAGATTTATCCAGAAAAGCCTGAACACTGCCTGACATGCCCTGTGACACACCCGTTTCACAGGTCGTGTCCCCTTAAGCGGCAGTCAACCTACTAAGTCCAGCCAATACATGGCGGTGTGACACACCCATGTCACGTGCCATGTCTACGACACGCCTTCAGAAATGCCCATGTCTGTGGCCGTGTTCATGAGGCTGCACAACCTCAAAATCACCCGAGACTCACACGGCCCTGGGACACGCCCGTGTTCCAGGCCGTGTGCACCTGGACACACCCGTATCCTGCAAATATGCCCTGGATCAAAACATCAAGCTGAGTTTGTCGACCACATTGACACGCCCTATGACACGCCCGTGTCACAGGCCGTGTCCTCACTCGGCACTCGACACTTGACGATCGTCGAGCAAAATTCATCGACCATACGACTCGACACAACCCAGGAATGACACGCCCTGGGACACACCCATGTCCCAGGCCGTGTCACCCATGCCTGAACCCAAATTGGCCCAAATTGACCCAATTGACTTCGGGGTGTTACACACCTTACTGAATCTTTGGTATCAAGAGTATGGAAGGAGGTTTTGGTCTGTTTTCCTTTTTGACAAGCTGAACACACACCCTTCTTGATCCACTTGACTTGAGGACCATTTATCACAAGGTGAGCAAGTCTCTTGTGCCATTTGACACATTGAGATGCTTTCTCATCTGCAACTAGGAACATAAGAGAATCTTTATTCTTACTCACAAAATTTAGACAATAAACATTTCCTTTTTTATATCCTGACAAGATAACCTCTTGATCACTTGTCCTTCTAATTTGACACCCATTCTTAATGAAAGTAGTGTCATAACCAAGATCACTCAGTTGGCTTATGCTTATTAGGTTATGTTTCAGACCTTTCACATAAGCCACTTGGGTGATAGTGATAGAACTATTGGAAATGTTACCAAACCCTTTGATGACCCCATTTTCAGATCCACCAAAAATCACTTTGGGTCCATTCTCTATGGGAGAGTAGTCCAGCATCCTTCTTATTCCAATCATGTGCCTGGAACATCCACTGTCCAAGTACTATATTGGGGTATGGACACTTGGACTCACCTGCATCAAATAAAATTACTTAACCTTAGAACCCCAATAATTATTGGATTCTAGGTTCAGGTTAGACTGAAACTTGTCATACTTGCCTGCAGCCTTTCTGACAGGTAAGTTGGCATTCTTCCTGACAGTAGTGTTGTGCCAACAATTAATAGCATAATGACCCACTATGCCACAACACCAGCACTCATATCTATTGTATCTTTTTTTAGGTATAGTCTTAAAAGCATTGCTGTCAGTAGTCTTTTTATTGAGTGCTGGGGCTGACGCATCAAACACTCATGATTTATGAAGAACAAGGTGTGTTTGTACATGGGCTACCCTATTAGAATTTGCACCCTTGTCATTCTGAACACCAAGCTTACAGTGACCATGTGTAATGTCATGATCATACCTGTTAGTAGGGCACATCACTTTCTTGAAAGAAATAGGGGGTTTGGAGGCTAGTGACTGAACTGGGGCTTTGTCTTTTCTATTGGAATTAGCTGTCCTAGTTCTTCCATTGAATCCTAATCCTGTCTTACCCGTTTGGAGAGTGAAGTCATCAATTAAGGGTAAGACTGACTTTGGCTTTGAGAATTAAGTCACAAGTTCTCTCTCTCTCTTTAAAGTCTGACTTCCAGACTATTGATTTGATCATTTTTGAATGTAATTGTACCCATCTGAATAAAAGTTATATTTTTTAGTTTGGCAAATTCATTCAACTTCAAATCCAGCATTTTTGCTGAATCTGATGCAGCCAATTTAAGAGATGCAATTTCCTCAGCTTGGCTGTTGACAAGATTTCTGCTTCTCTTAAGTGCTTGGAATAGATCACCATACTCATTAATAAGTTGATGAACATCCCCTTCAGATTCAGAACCATCCACATCTCTTGATGCAAATACTTCTGATTCTGATCCAATTTAATAATTAGAAACTGAAGTAAGATTATTTACCTTACTGGGACCAGGCTGATCCTAGCACCGATCTTCCTCAGTCAAAGCCATCAACACATTGCAATGATGATCTTCAACCCCATTTATTGAGTCCAGCAGTTGCAAGAATTCTTTCTCTTCTGAATCCTCTTCAGTAGTGAACAGTCCAATATATGCTTCAGCTTCAGCCTCAGCTTCAGAATCTGATGATGAGGAATCAATCCAGTTTTTTTGCTTCTTTGAAACAAAGGATCTCTCCTCCTTTCCATTATTTTGTTGCTTCTTTTTATCTTTAGATTCCTTTCTTTTATCAGGACAATCAGCTATGACATGTCCTAGCCTATTGCAACAATAACAAACAATTTTAGAAGAAGTTTGTTTACTAGGATTAGAGCCATACCTGTCATTCTTAGATGTTTTCTTCTTCTTGTAACAGTCATCCTTGGAGAAGGATGAAGATGGCTTTGTTCTTCATTTCTTCTTCATCATGAATCTTTGAAACTGCCTTGTGAAGGCAGCAAAGTCTTCATTAGAGTTGTGACTGTCTGAAGTGTTGATGTTAGTATTTTTTTGATTCAACTTCAGCCATTCCCTTGGGAGGAGAAGGTGACTTTCTCCTGTCCTTTCTTGTGGCTTCAACCTTGAATGCAACTGACTTCTCTCTATATTCATACCTATTGCTTTTCTCCTCCTCCTTTCTGGCAGTGATCTGCATCTCATAGGATAACAGTTTTCCAAATAAGGTTGGTGGAGGTGTATCTGCAAGCCTAGCCACCTCTCTGATGGCACATATTTTAGTATCCCAATCCTTGGTTAGTGATCTGAGAAACTTGTCATTTAATTCATAAGTGCTAAAGACTATTCCATAGGTCATTAGCTTATTTACAATTCTAAAGAATTTCTTATAACATTCAGCTATGATATCTGTCTTAGCTTGTCTAAATCTTTCATATTCTTGATTTAGCATAGACTTTTTATCCTCTCTCACTTCTTTTGTTCCCTCCATATAGACAATCAAGGTGTCCCACATCTCCTTGGAGGTTTTGCAATGGACCAGATTCTGGAATGTAGAGTCTTCAATGGCACTCAAAATTATGTTCTGTGCCCTCTGTCTAAAGTTGCCAGGATGATCTCTTCCTTAGTCATTTCTGAATAACTTTTTGGAGTCTTGAGGTTAGCATCAAGAACTGATATGTTCATAGGAATAAATGGCACCTCTAGAATTGTGATGTAAATTCTTGGATCAGATGCTTCCATGAACAATCTGACCCTCTCTTTCCATATACAAAAAAATTCTTTCCAGTAGATAGTAAGTTTCATGGATCCAAGTTCCTTCTGATTCTCACCTGAACCCATTCTGATTATAACTGTTAACTGTCTTACAGATCAACTCAGACTGTTAAGTCTAATCTTGAGCAACCTGGATCTGATACCACTTGAAAGAATTGGATTCAAGATGTCCTAAACACCTAGAGGGGGGGGGGGTAAATAAGTTCAATTCTTTTTATTCAGGCAGATAATGCAAATTACTTGTTAGACAGTCTTAGCAATATCTATCATAGCACTGATTATAGCAAACACATGCAATACAAAATACACACAGATTTATAGTGGTTCCCCAAGTGATGGGTACATCCACTTTCCCCCTTCGCCAATCTAGCAGTATACTAGATTCGGCCTAACTCCCTTCTTCTTCCTCAGATCTTACAACTCAGAACCCAGAATGGTTCCTACAGCTCAGACTTCATCAAGTCCTACAACTCAGATTCTTCCAGAGAATCCTACCTCAGAGTCAGACCACACTCCTACAACTCAGGCAATCAAGGCCTACCTCAACCTCTTTCACCAGGCCTACAGCTCAGAGAAATGAATCCCCCACCTCAGGCACTCAGCCCTACCTTAGCCTTTATAGATTTAGGCTTACAACTCAGAGAGATAACTCTCCTACACTCAGATCTATAAAAGATCTTACAGAGAAATTTGATTATACAAAGAATAAATCCTTCACCCAGGTAGAAAGGGAATGTGTTGAAGGTTTCTTGGTCAATTCTTGATAGATCTGACTGCTCTAGATCCAACCTATCTTAGCTTCTTCAAAGCTTCTTGAATTTGAACAAATTAAGGTTGATCTTCTTCTGAAGTTGGAGATGATCTTCAATCCAGCTTCCTTCTTCTATTCAGATGTGGCTCTGAATTCTTCTTGCAAACTTGTTCAGAATCTTCCCTTAGAGACTTGTTGATCTCTAGATGAAGACTTCTCTTCTTCTCAGTTGTTCATCCTTCTTTTGATGATAGAACATGTCTTTATATAGACTTCATTTGAGGTTACCGGCTGATCCAGTTCCTAACGGCCTTCTAACAGGTCTGACAAATGCAACTACTTTGTTGGTTGTGATAGCTGTCAAGTCTCTAATCATGACATCTGATACTTCATTGAACTTCAACTTAGCAGCAAAGTGTCGAGACAATGCCTTCAAATGTGTCGACACAAATAGACCATGTGTCGACATAATTCTTGATGAAGTCGACACAGCTCTCATAGTGTCGACACAGTCCTTCTTTATCTTCTTAACACAGCTTCAGTGCAATGTGTCGACACATATCCTGTGTGTCGACACAATAACTCCTAGTCTCGACAAAGTTGATGTCGACAAAATTCTGGTATGTGTCGACACAAGTCCTATGTGTTGACACAATTATTGTCGATAGAATTCTAGAATGTGTCGACACAAGTCCTGTGTGTCAACACAGTTGTAGTCGACAGATTTTCTGTGTGTCGACACAAGTCCTGTGTATCGACACAATATGGCTCCTGGTGTTGACACAGCTTTTCCCAAGTGTCGAAACAATTCTTCTCAAGTGTCGACACTTGTACTTAGAAACTATTTCTGCATTTTCTTAACTTGCACATTGAAAGTCAACACAACATCAAATACACATTGATGAATATCATTGAGTTAGGTGAGGCTTCTCCAAATCTGGTACCCATTTTCCAATGTACCCAACAATTATAATTATATATTTTATCAATTATTATTAGCAATTTCTATTTAAAGCAATTTTAATTTAAGAATTGTTTTATTTACAATCACTTCATTATTGTATTTTTATTTCATGTATTAAGATGGGTGCATATAACCATCATAGTTTCATTTTGAATTTTGAATTGGAGGAGATGGAGTGGTGTAAACCTATATATAGGCCATGATGTTTGTCATATTGTTTAGAGAATGAATGAAAAGAATTTGAAATCCCTAAATCTTCCTTCAGATCTTTTTCCCTCTCCTTCTCCTTCTCCTCTCAAATTTCGGCACCTCTTCCCCCTCTTTTCCTCTTGGCCACCGGCCAACACATCCTCCCTCTCTCTATTTCCTTTTCTCCTCCTAATCCCTCCACAAGTTCTCCTCCAAAACAGCCTTTCCTCTTTCTCCTCCCCAAACCGAGCCCTGAATCCTTCCCAAACCCCTAGCCGCCCACCCTTTAGCCGGCCACCTATCCCCATCCTTTCACTCTCTCGTCCATCCACCTCCACCACCCAAACTGAGCGCCCTTCTCCATCTACACCATCATTCGACCAACCCACCTCCACCACCAACCCGAGCCCTCTCCTCTTATCCATCACCCAAGTCGCCGACCACCACTTTCCATCTTGGAATATCTTGGCCACAACCTTTTCTCTCTCCTATTTTCCATATAAACTTGGCCATCAAGGTTTCCCTCTCCTAGGTTTTCTTGCAAAAGAAAACGGCGAGCATCTTCATCGTCCACTGCGGATCCGAGGAAATCTCGTGGAAAATAGAAATCATCCACCGTCTTGAGCATTTTCCTCCACTCAATATTGTGGACGGACTTTTTGGGATTGGACAACAATTTTCTTAACATCTCTTGTGTGTTTTTTTCTCATTTATTTGTGAGATTTGGTGGAAATAGAAGGCTAGTTCATTGTCCTGATTTATATTGAAATAGTACTTAATTTAAATCTGAAATTTAAAGTGTTAATTACCCGAATATTTTTGTATAATTTGGAGCGGGTAGATATCGTGAACACTAGAATAAATCGGGTTCATCACCCTTGATTTCCTCTTGAGTGAAGATGTTTGGTATTCTCTCATATTAATTATTTTTGGGATTGATTTGGACTTCATTTTAAATCTCTATTTTAGTCTGAATCCTATCAAATTGGTTTGTGATTTGCTAGAGAATAATTTTAATTTGAATAGCTAATTGTCCGGATCGGGTAGGTCCTATTCGCTTGAGCGAACATTGGCCTATAGACCTTGTTCAATCTATAAAAGGGGTAGGACTCCTTTGCATTATCCATTGTTATATTGATATATTGTAGGAACCATCATTACTATCAATTTTAGAAAACTTTGCTCGCTGCGTAGTAATATTAATTACCGATCCTAAGAACGCGTAGTGTTCTCCACCGTAGAAACCTTGGGTTTGAATCACTAGAGTCTCGATTCTATACGATACTGACAGGTACTCCATGTAATCTGATGACCTCATCAAGATATAATTCAGCTATATTCTTCATAGAATACTCAATCTTTGATGCAGATTAGACACCGGGTGGTCTGGCAGTCTGACTCTGGCGGGTTGCAGTCTGGGCAGTCTGTCGGGTTCTCTCCTGCAGTTTGTTGTTGTCCTGTTGTTGTTGGTGCTCTGGCGGTTTGTCATTCTGTCCCTGGCGACTTGGAGACCGAGCGACCTGTCGGTCTAGTGTGGCAGCTTGGTATCATTCTCTTGTGGTTGTCGGACGGTTTGCCCATGCACCAAACCGCACGGCTTGGCGACTTATTTTTATGTTAAACCGCTTGTACATGATATTTTTTTAGTCCCACATTATGTATTTGTAATCTCTCTCATCTCCTCCATTCTATAAAAGGGAGGCTATATCATGTAATTGATACCTTTTTTGGAATTTTTTGTTTGTCCATTTTCCAGTCTTCCATTTTTTGTTTGCGCATGGTATTAGAGTCTGCGATCTTGTCCGCCTGATTCAGTGCCTTTCTCTACCCGTGCGACCTGGTCTCCTTCTTTCCTCTTGTTTGCGCGGCCTCTCCTTCTTTTATCGCTGCTCTTTGTTCGAGCACTCTGATCTCCTTCTTTCTTTGCGCGGCCTTCTTCTTCTCCGCGGGATGTTTTTCACAGCTTCTCGGTCTTCTGTCCGCACAGCCTTCTTTCTTCTCGTGCGGCTTCTTCCTTTTCTCTATTGCGGCTTCTTCGTCTGACCGCTGCAGTCTTTTGTTTCCGCCCCGGCCTCTTTCTTCCCGCGCGGCCTTTCTCTCTTCTCTCTACCTGTGCGGCTTCTTCCATGGCCCTTTCCAGCTCTTCTACCACCACCGCTACTCCTGTAACGACTCCACCTCTTCCTCATGTTCCCTCCGGGAATCTTGGCACCGTATCCAAGCTTGTTGGTTCCAACTACCCGGATTGAAGCGTCTCCTTCACCTTCCTCCTCCGCTCACAATGCAAATGCCACCACCTTACCGATGATCCTCCTGCCACCTCTTCTGCTGAATTTGATGACGGGGATGCTAGCGATGCACTTGTCCGCACTTGGCTCGCTAACAGTCTTTCCGATGAATGTCTTCCTGTGATCCGTCATGATGAGACGGTCAAGAAGGCATGGTTTCATCTTGCTGCTTTGTACTCAAAGGTGGCTTATACGTTCTGCATTTATACCTTGTATGCGGACCACTTTACTCGTCCGTCTATGTCTCCTGATGCAGTTATTTCATATGATCGTCTGGCGCCTGCTCGTAGGGACATCGCACTGGCTATCTCTTCCATTTCCACCCCCCATTCCTATCAGGAGGCCCTTGTCATTCCGCATTGGAAGGTTTCCATGGATGACGAAATTGCTACTCTCACTGAACGGGATACTTGGAACCTGGTTACTCCTCTTGTTGGCACCGATGTTTTTGGCTGTCGCTGGTTTTTTGTGGTGAAATTACTCCCCGATGGCAGTGTGGATCGTTACAAGGCTCGACTTGTTTCCAATGGATTTGCCCAAACTTATGGCCTTGATTACTTTGACACCTTCTCTACAATTGCTCGACTCAACACTATTAGGGACCTTCTCTCTGTGGCTGTCAATAGAGATTGGCCCATTTCACAACTGGATGTGAAGAATTCCTTTCTTTATGGGGATCTTCAAGAGGATGTCTACATGGAGCAACCTCCGGGTTATGTTGCTTAGGTGGAGACACAGGTTTGTCGGCTCAAGAAGGCTATCTATGGCCTAAAACAAAGTCCTCACGCTTGGTTTGACAAGTTTAGCGAGATTATGGCAGCTGTTAGTTTTATGAGGAGTTCTGCTGATCACTCCCTATTTACTCGTAAAACTCCTCTAGGCCTAGTGGTGCTTGTAGTATATGTGGATGATATTCTTCTCACTAGAGATGACTAAGCTGGGATAATCTTGGCCAAGAAGCATCTTTGACAACACCTGGTTACAAAGGATATGGGCTCTCCAAAATACTTTCTGGGGATAGAAATTTATCGGAAGCCCGCTTCTATTGTCCTATCCCAACGAAAGTGTGCTCTTGACTTGTTAAAAGAGGCAGGGTTGACTGGGCTAAACCTGCCCGATGTGCCATGGCGACTAGAGAAGATAAAACATGGACACATGACTCTCCTCTTCTTTCTGATGTTATGAGATACAGACGTCTAGTTGGTAAACTCATATATCTAACAGTGATAAGACCGGACATTGCCTATGTTGTTGGCAAGGTTATCCAATTCATGCAAGCTCCTAGGGAGTGCCATTTATAGTCGGCCCTGAAGATATTGGAGTATATTAAATCAGCTCCCGGGAAAGGACTTCTCTTTCAGAAGAATCGCCATTTAAGGGTTGAGGCATACTATGATTCAAGCTATGCCGATGACAAAGGAGATCACAAGTCTACTTTAGGTTTTTGCACCTTTGTGGGGGGAACCTTGTGAGTTGGAAAAGCAAGAAATAGTCGATAGTCACCAAGTCCAGTGCAGAAGCAGAATACAGAAGTATGGCATCAACCACGTGTGAACTGAAGTGGTTACGAGCTCTTATGCTTGACTTAGGAGAGGTCTACGACCATCCTCTACCTATGTTTTGTGACAACAAAGCCTCCATATACATCTCTAAAAATCCAGTCTTCCATGAGAGAACCAAGCACATAGAAGTTGACTGTCATTTCATTCGAGAGCAGATTCTGAAGGAACAAATTTGTACTCTGTTCGTCACCTCCGATAAAGAGTTGGCTGATATTTTCACCAAACCAGTATCTGCCTCTTTTGATCATATTTGCGACAAGCTGGGCATGATCGATATATATGCTCCAGCTTGAGGGGGAGTGTTGCAGATTAGAGACCGGGCGGTCTGCAATCTGACTCTGGCGGGTTACAGTCCGGGCAGTCTGTTAGGTTCTCTCCTGCGGTTTGTTGTTGTCCTGTTATTGTTGGTGCTCTGTCGGTTTGTCATTTTGTCCCTGATGACTTGGAGACCGAGCCACCTGGCGATCTAGTGTGGCGGCTTGGTATCTTTCTCTTGTGGTTGCCGGGTGGTTTGCCCATTCACAAAACCGCACGGCTTGGCGACTTGTTTTTATGTTAAACTGCTTGTACATGATATTTTTTAGTCCCACATTGTATATTTGTAATCTCTCTCATCTCCTCCATTCTATAAAAGGGAGGCTATACCATGTAATTGATACCTTTTTGGAATAAAAACATTTTTGTTTGTCAATTTTCCGGTCTTCAATTTTCTGTTTGCACAATCTTAGAGGGGACGACGTGAGCATATTTAGTCAATCTATCAACTATCACCCAAACAGAATCATGCCCACGAGGAGATCTCGATAAACAGGTGATGAAATCCATCGAAATACTCTCCCACTTCTAATTTAGAACATCAAGCAGTGTCAATTTATCTCCAGGACTTCTATGGTCAGCTTTAACACACTGACATGTCTAACATTCCGACACAAACTTCGCTATATCATTCTTCATCCTCGACCACCAAACAATTTGCTTTAGGTCTTTATACATTTTAGTGGATCCTGGATGGTAGGCAACACTGGAACCATGAGCTTCAGTACAAATCTTAGCATGAATATCACCAAAAGCGGGGATGCAAAATTTACCCCGATACTTCAAAGTATCCAACCCATCAAAAAATAAATCAGGTAGCTCTGCCTTCTCAGTTCTATTCCAAAGATGCAACAAATCCAGATCATCCTTCTGGTGTGATCTAGTAAGGGAAATCCAAGAGAGCTCTTCTACTTCCAAACTAGCAGGCACAGTACTACTCCCAACCTCAATGTCCATCAACAAGAATTCTTCTACCAAGGACTGTACCGACAGATTAAAAATTTTGCGGTCTTTCAACTCAAAGCATCGGCTACTATATTATCCTTTCCTGGATGATAAAGGATCTCCACTTCATAATCAGCCACATATTCTAACAACCTATACTGGCGCAGATTTAGTTTCCTCTGAGTTAAGATGTACTTCAAACACTTATGGTCTGTTTATATCTTGCATAATACACCATACAATAAATGTCTCCAAAGCTTCGGCGCATAAATTACAACAACAAACTCCAAATCATGCGTAGGATAGTATCTTTCATGAATCTTTAATTGCCTTGATCCATTCGATATCACCTTTCAATCATGCATCAAAACACAGCCAAGTCCAATGTGTGATGCATCCACATACACAGCTTACTCAAGTCCTTCAGTTGGCAAGGTTAAGACTGGAGCAGTATATAATCTCTTCTTCAACTTCTGGAAAGCTTCTTCACACTTATCGCTCCAAATGAACGCAGTATTCTTCTGGGTAAGTCTAGTTAGAGGAGCAGACAACACTGAAAACCCTTCCACAAATCTTCTATAATAACCAGCCAGGCCTAATAAGCTCCTAATCTCCTTGGGTGTAGAAGGTCTCTACCAGTCCATCACAACAGAAATCTTGGTCGGCTCAACAAAAATACCGTCCTTGCTGACAACCTAACCTAGAAAGGACACCTTAGGTAGCCAGAACTCACACTTGCTCAATTTCACATATGACTTATTCTCCCTCAGGGTCGAGAAAACCAATCGCAAATGTTGAGTATGCTCCTCAACACGCGGGAATGCATAAGCATGTCATCTATGAATTCGATCACAAAACGGTCCATGAAATGCTTGAACACTCTATTCATTAAATCCATGAAAGTAGACGGTGCATTGGTCAAACCGAAGGACATCACCAAAAACTCAAAATGTCCATGCCACGAACAGAAAGCTGTCAGTGGAATATCTGCCTCACGAATTCTCAACTGGTGGTAGCCTGAACGAAGATCAATATTTGAAAATAGCGAGCTACCTCAGAACTGATCGAATAGATCATCAATCCTTGGCAAAGGATATCTATTCTTAATGGTCACCTTATTCAATTCTCCATAATCGATGCAAAGACTCATTGATTCATCCTTTTTCTTTACAAATAATATAGGAACACCCCACGGAGAAGAACTCGGTCTAATAAAACCATATTGTAGCAACTCATCGAGCTGAGTACGTAACTCATCCAACTCAAGCAGAGCCATACGGTATGGTTCTTTGGCAATAGGACGAGTACCTGGCTCGAGGTCTATTATAAACTCAATCTCACTCTTAGGAGGAAGTCCTGGAAGACAATCAGGAAAGACATCTAGAAACTCTCGCACCACCAAGATATCCTCAATACGTGGTGTAACAAAAGTTGTTTCCAAAGCAGAAATAGAAACCAAATATGTCTCCCAACCAGACTCTTTAGCACGATAAACACATCCCATAGAAATGATAGGGGAAACCCTGTCCTGAAAATCATAGACGCTCAAAGTTTGGCCATTGTCCATCTTGTAGTCCAGTCGCTTTGTCTTGCACTGGATGACCTCATCGTACTTGGACAGCCAGTTTATGCCCAAAATCACATCAAAGTCTGTCAGATCCAAAACCATCAGATACGCAAAGGCTAGGAAATCGCATAGATAAATAGGGCATCACAGAACTCTTTGATTAGATATCACTGAATCACTAGAGGGAAGCATGACGTTGAAGGAGTCTCCAAATTGAGCCACGTCCAATCGATGTTTATCTACGTAACTCCGCACCACAAAGGAATGGGTGGAACCCGAATCGAAAATAACGGGTACCCACCTATTCCGCACCTTAAACTCCCCTAAAATCGTAGCATACATAACTAAATGAATGAAATTAGGGCAATAATAAAGGTTAAAAATTAAACTAGGGTCTAACCATATATCACTTGTGTATAGTTTTGAGCTTCCTCCCTGGTCACCACATTAAGCTTTCCTTTTCCTTTGTCCTAGTTTGGTGGCGGTGGCAGAGCCCGAAGCAGGGCAGCCTGCAGTGGCATCTGAGCATAGGGCATGAAGTCTTAGGTGCCCCTTCTACCCGCACTGGAAGTAAGTTTTATCCTTCAGTCAGCAACGACTCACGTCATGTCCCTTCCTTTTACAATATGTGCACACCATATCTCCTTTGGGTGCACCTTTGATGGCGAGCACCTGCTGCTGCTTCAAGGTGGCAGTCCTTTTGAAACACCTTTCGTAAGGGTGGTCAGATCGACCACAGAAGCTACATATTTCTTTACTTTTCTTCTTCGAAGAAGGGCCAGATGCCCTAGAGCTTCCTATAAGACCCCATTTTGTTTCCTTTTTCAAACTCGGGGGGTCTTATGCCTAGAATCGCCGTTTTACGGTGGCACCGTCATTCGGGAAGGCTGCCACTACAAAATGTCGATTCTGTCGGCCTTTTTGATCATCAAAGAGAGAGCAGTATTCATAAACTGAATTATAATTGAGTCCACAAACATCATCTGAAAATGAGAAACCGCAGCAGTCCATAAATATAGAAAAGAGAGAGAGTACTGAAATGATATAGTACAAGGAAATATAAGTGGGCTTAAGCCTAGTACATTAGATTCTCACTACAATCTCTCGCGGAAGCTATAAGAAAGATTAATCACTCACGGAGCGGGTCACTGGTGCTCCGGTACTAGAATGACCCACCTCCATGCGCACCGTACTCCGCTGGTGCTGGCCCTTGTGCTATTGGTCCCTGAGCTGTTGGTCCCTGTCTCCCATCCGAAGCCCCTGTAATGTTGTGGTCCGAAAACTATTAGTCATAAAGACAAAGTCCTATCATCCCCTACCCCTACCCCATGGCTCCTAGGCACCAAGCGAGGAGAAGGAAATGGAAGCTATGAAGGTAGAGAGTAAGCAAAGCAGGTGACGGTGGAACTAATCTAGTAGTTAATGTTTAAAGTATGAATAGCTAAGGAAGAAAGGTATAAACTAACAGTTCTACAATAGTAAGCAGTAAAGTAAGTAAGATGAGTAAAGCAACACAGGTAGGAAAAACATTCTAGGAAGTAAGTAACCTTAACTTATATGAATGCCCATACAAACTTATAAGTTAAGGGGTCTTCTGCAAGACTCCCATTGTATAAAAAGTCGCATACCAATTTATATGTTGGGGTGTCGGTTGTATGCAAGTATGAGTGTATTGTCATGTTATGCCATGATTCATGCAAGTGCAACTCACGCACATGACTCTATACGAACAGACCTTTTGTTCCCCTATTTGGGCAGCTAGCTTCAATCCCAGGAACCTCCATAGTGGCAAATGGAGACAGTGGGTCCGGCCCCCCCAATCCTAGGCAGGTATCCACACTACCAGGCCTAGCCCCTACGTACGCCTCTAGAAGGAGAAAACCTCGAGTCACTACGTACTAATGCTGGCCATATCCACCAGACTTTCTTTGTCCAAGTGTCCCACACTGCCGAGTCAACGTATCGACGTCAGTGAACGACCATCCAATACCGAAGACCCACCACCTTATTTGTATCCAAAACCTTCCGAGCCACCGGCTCCCCAGACTATTCCTTCTGTTACATCTACCTTCTGAACCTACCATCCAGATGCTTATTCAAATCAACCTAACCAACCTCCCGAGCTACCGGGGTGTGTGAATGTGAAACACTAATTATACTATGTTGGGTCCGGCGTTCCTTCACTTGACCTGTGGCACTCTTCTACTTATTTAAGAAATTAAGTAGCACCCTATCCAATAGTCCGGGCTTTTGGAATAGTTGGTTATGCGCTTGATCCTTTAATTGGTATCAGAGCAGGTCACAGGTTCAAGACCGGGGGGCGCTATTAAATCCTGATTTTTTCCCTTCTACCTGTGTGGGTCTGGCGGGTCAGGAAATCGTGGACATGTGGTAACCCCACCTCTGAGCCGTGCAATCGTGGACATGTGGTAACCCCACCTCTGAGCCATGTGGTAACCCCACCTTTGAGCCATGTGGGCCATATGGTAACTCCATCTCTGAGCTGATGGGTTGTGCTGGACGCCGGGGGGGGATTGTTGGGTCCGGCGTTCCTTCACTTGACCTGTGGCTCTCTTCTACTTATTTAAGAAATTAAGTAGCACACTTTCCAATAGTCCGGGCTTTTGGAACAGTTGGTTATGCGCTTGATCCTTCATACTAGTTGCTCTTGAAGTTTATTATTCCTACTATTTAGGTTAGCCCAGGACTGCCCAAGGTATTCCCCGTGAGGGGCTCTCGAGGGCACGAGGAACTATGATGGATGTTGAAACTCATCATTCCCTTTCGTAAGACACTTATTATTATTGGTTGTTACCCAACTCCCAATCCCTTTAATGTTGTACTGGATCTAACCCTAGTGTATTTTGACTCTTTCTCTCCCCACGGGAAAGACGATGTTTCGTCGACGCGGAGCACCTCTTAACATTTGTCAAACCTCCCACTTCTCATCACAAATCCCGATGATAATCTCATTTCACTTACTAGACCAACACACTAATATCCCAACTCCCTGGGTTCATTTTGCACCATATTATGATTTCTGCAGATTTTACTAAACGCAGACCATTCTAAGCTATATGATGTATACAATGGGAGGTACTCCAAGTTATCATCCAAAATCACTATAATATTTATTGGAGGTCTATAATGGCAAGATTAGCCTAAATCCAGAAGTTTATAATTTTCCTAATTTACTTGACAATTCATTTAGTTTCCAAAGAGATCCAAATGCCTTAGTTTGAACATGAAGTACTATTTTTAGGCATGCAAAATGTTCCACAAAATTATGATAAATAAAATAAAACTATTTATCAATAAATTCGAGGTCCCCAAATTTTCAGTAAGAATTAAACCTCTAAACATAATTTTTGAACATAACCTACATTAACCAAATTAAAGAGACAAGTACTGTCACAATACTTCTAAAAATTCTGAGAAAATATAAGGATGAATATAAAGACATATAAACACTCCAGGTCAGGTTTCATAATTTATCAGTGAATAATGATCTCTATACTTGATTTTCTTCTAATAATCCAAGTTAACAGGTTAATGAACTAAGTACAACGATTATTCATCTACAAAATTGCAGTAAAATTCCCATATGAGCATATTGACATAGAAACACTACTGATCAAGTTTCATAATTTTAAAATAAAAAAGTGAGCTCTAAATCTATTATTGATCATATTCCCGTATTTATATACTTGTGAAGTAAGTACTGGATATTTACATCTGAAAATTACAACAAAATTCATGTATGATCATAATGGTTTAAACCTCACTCTGCCCCAATTTCATAATCATCTAATGGATATTAAGATCAAAATAAACACATAATTAATTAGGGCTAATACTGGTATTACAAAGGGTGATACTAAAATTATTAATCTGAAATTCCCAATAAAATTATCCAAGGCTTATAATGACATGATGAATACACTACCCAACTTTCATAAGTTTTCATAGAGTTCTAATTACCTACCCTTCAAATTTAAGGATTATGACCAAAACTAGTGTAACGCCCCGAAAATTGTATTTGAGTTGGTCGCGTAAAACGGGATTGTTGGTGCATGTATAGTAGTACACGGCCTAGGACACGGGCGTGTCCAAGGCCGTGTCTGGCTGGTGTTTGGGCCATTTTCATCCCGAGAAGGACACGGCTAGAAATACGGCTGAAGGACACGGGCGTGTCATTTGACACGGGCGTGTGCCTAACCGTGTCTATACCCGTGTTCCCATAGTGTTCGGGAGGAACACGCCAGGTGACACGGGCGTGTCGGGAGGGTGTGTTTGATGGGATAAAACCGAACAGGCAAGTGTAGCTGTCGAATTGTAGTACCAAGGTCGTATTAAAACTCGGGGCTGTCAACTACTCTTACTCACGCTTTCATTATTATCCTACCGAAAGATTGTTAGATTTTTGAGAATTTTTAAATTAAAACTAAAGATAATTTAAAACAAATACTTATGTTAAAAAGTTAGCATTCGATCGAAGATTCACCATGAAACGAGATGAGGGAGATAAAAAGTATATTTTTAAGCTTGCAAATAAAACTCGACCGTGACGGATCAGAAAATAAGACAAAATCTCGCTAGAGCATTAAGTCTCCTAACTTATAGACGCTTTGATCGAAATCTCTTTATAAATCAAAGGGGCCTAAAGTTGCGTTATCGGGGTGATCCGCACTATTGTATTTGACTCCAATCCGGAGGATTTACGTCATCCTATCTCTAGGGTTGCGTGCAACTCCTTCCTTCTTTGAGTGATCTTTCAAATCAACGAGTCTCTCGACTTCTATGAAATGAGATCAAATTGCCTACTACCGTATACCGAAAATACGGAGTCAACACGAGATAAATCAAAGAAGGATCGAGAAATAATTTTAAACAAAAATAAAACTAAGATGTAAAAGAAAAAAATCATCTCATTTCAGGGATCCTCGCGATCGAATGCTAAGGGAAATTAGCTACTCATAGTGGAGGAAGAAAACAAAATAAGATGAAGAGAAAATATTTTCATTGCTTACAAAAAGGAAGAGGATTACACAATAATAAAAAATAATATTATATTAAACTACTAAAACAAAAATTACAATAATGAAAAAAACTACAACAGCAGGTAAAATAAAAAACAACTCACAAGCACTCTCAAAACTTCAACTCAACACTCAAATTCAAACTTGGATTCTAAATTTTCTTCTCTTGGATCCCTCTTTCATGCTTGAGGGATGGGGTCTTTATATAGGAGAGGGAGAAGTTTCTAGAATGAAATAAAGATGAGGGGACAAGTTGTAAGACCCCCTATCCGTCGCATAGCATATAGCAGTAGGTCCGGCCAGGGCCCGACGCCATATACCACAGACAGACCGGGTGGTTACTCATTGAAACCATCCAAACAATCATCACGTCCTACACAGAGCATTCTAGCGGAAGCAGATTAATAAGTTGCAATAAAGAACCCAGCACAAAAGCATGAATGTCCACTAATACCAAATAGGAATGTCGTACATACACGAGTACAAGCCTTAAGGCCTTACAAAATGGTTTACTTCAATATTACATGTTTTACAAACCACGGCACGCAGACCGGTCATACATGAGTAAAAGCAGTAAACAATTCAATTAGGCCTTCGAGGGCCGGCTTCGCAATTTGGGCTTTAGCCCGCTATTGACCTCTTAGTCCAGCAGCACCTGCAAGCAACAAAACCACCGCACGGTGGCAAACAAAGGCAACGGTCAGCAATGCTGACCAAATTATAACGATCCCGCCCCCAACTCGGGGCGGCGATGCTCCTTCCCTGCATTTCATTAGCATAAGCGAGCAATATATCAACTCATTGTATCACAGGCATTGGCACGCATGACCACATGCCCCGTGCTCTCAGGGCACATTCTCGGTGATCGCAGTCTAAGCGGCTAACCCACCACCATCTCCAGGACGGAAATATCTCGTGAGCAAATTGGTCTTTTAGGCAGATGTTACGACACTTTAATGTCATCAACAGCCTATGTCACGACAATTTAATGTCATCGACAGCAAGACCCGACCTCTATGCCCTCGACATAAAGTAGGAACGGTTCCCACTCAACCCGTTTCTCACTTGCCACGACACTTAAATATCATCTACACTAGTTAAGTTTCCCCGAAGCCCATGAATCGAACGTACAATATTACATAACCCAGTTATGTACAAGTTGGCTCCTAGGCCCAAAAGTTGGCAAGACCACGCATCCGCCCAGTTTTCCGGGTGCACCTTTGGGTTAATACCCAAGGCTCCCTGTTGCAATCTACCACGTAGAAAACCCGAAAAACAACCAATCGCGCGGAGTCTTCTCCAGCATTTTATGCAATGCAACATCACCGATCCAAACCAACATGTCCGGGTAGGCTTCACACATCATGCATATGTCCGTTCTCGAATACGGACACTAAACAACGGGGACTTTACATATCAACCCGAAGGAACGCCTCCAACTCACCGCATACTCGCGAGAGCGGGCTTCCTATGCAAAAAAGGAGAGCTTCACATGCTCAAGAAGAGGATCAATACGCTAGCATTCTTCTTTGGCGCCATGGAAAAGTAAGCGGATGAAAAGCACCGCACACTCTTTGCCTCCGTGGATCCGAAGTCGGCTCGAGATTTGGAGCTTCGAAGCTCCTCCAATGGCCGGATCTAGCTTTTTCTTCCTTCCTTGGCTCTCCTCTCTCTCTAAGCTTTAGAAAGATAACCACTCAGGTAAAAGTGAGGGTTTCAAAGGTCCAATCCCGGTTATATCCCATCAAGAACAACCCCTAGCCGTTGGATCACCAATTAAAGAAACGAACGGCTTTGATTCGGGCCTGAAATGTACAATCTGGACCGAACACGGCCTAGCACACGCCCGTGTCCAGGGTCGTGTGCCTCATTCGCCGTCAAAATAGACGCACCTGGAACAACACATGGGCATCGAACACACCCATGTTCGACCTGACACGCCCGTGTTCCAACTGACACGGCCGTGTGGTCGGTCGTGTACCCCCATCGATTTATCCCGAAAACAACCCGAGAACTACACCGGTTCTAGGACACACCCGTGTCCTAACCCATGTCTACCTCAACACGCCTGGGCTCCAGGCCATGTACACGGTCTCGACACTCGACACTTTGTCGAGCAAAGTTCGTCAACCTCACGACACGGCCTTGGACACTCCCGTGTCCTAGGCCGTGTGTCTTGTCTCGACACATCGTCGATCAAAATTTGTTGACTCCCCGGGACGAGTGTCGACACGGGTCGACACGCCCGTGTCGCAGGCCGTGTGTCATGTCTCGACACTTCGTCGAGCGCAACATGTCGACTTCGCGGGCTGAGTGTCGACACGGGTCGACACGGCCTGCGACACGCCCATGTCGCAGGCCGTGTGCACTGTCTCGACACTTCGTCGAGCAAAATTTGTCGACCTCTCGACCAACTCGTCGACACAAGCCTGACACGCCCTGGGACACACCCGTGTCCCAGGCCGTGTGCATCCTGCAAGAACCCAAAACTGGCCCAAAACGTCACCCGTCGCTCTTTTAAGTTTAGGGGCGTTACACAAGGGGGGTGGTCGGCCATGCATATGGGAGAGGATGCATGTATGACATTTATGAGGGGAGAGGGAGATGATGATATTCATTTCATTTTATAAAATAGAGAATGTAAAATAGAGAGGGGGAGATGAATGTAGAATAAATAAGAAAGAGGGAGGGTGTGTGGTCGGCCAACATATTAAATCGGGAGCCATGCAAGGTGGCTGGATGTATCCATTGAATGGAGTGGGTTGCATGGTTGAAGGTGGGCTGCACCATTGTGCTGCATGGGCTCGGGTTGTGTCATGGAGGGGCTGGACTTGGGCTGCACCAATGGAGACCGGCCAACTTGAAGAGGGTTGCACCACAAGTGAAGAAGTGGGCTGCATTCATGATGTGGGCTGCACCTCAAGTGAAGAAGTGGGATGCATTCATGTACAAGGGCTGCTCCATGTTGCATGTAGTTGGGCCATGAACATACAAATAAAACAAAATAACACACACATTAGTTATAATTTTTATAACATAACATAGATAAACATAGAACATAAAATAATAAAAGTGAAAATACATAAAACATATAAATAAAACTATGAATTTTTATATCATAACATAACAAAACATTAAAATAAAATAACAACATAACAAGCATATAAATAGGTAAAACTATATTAAAACCTAAGATTTATTAATACTAAACTACCCAAAAAGCGATGACTAAAACTAGTCATCAGTGTCCCCATGCATTCGACGATCGCCGAACGACGCTCGACGATTGTCGAGTGACCCTCTGCGTTCGACGATCGACAATTGTCGAGTGACACGGGCGTGTTCATACCCGTGTCCCTACCCGTGTTCAATTGGGTCGTGGTCGTTGTCGTGGCGGTTATATGTGACACACCCCCTGGTCACGGGCATGTCGAGGACCCAACAAGGGCGTGTTAGGGGAGACACGGGTGTGTCTTTTCCCGTGTGTCTTTTATTCGTTCGACGATCGTGCCTCGATCAAGGCACACGGCCTGGAACACGGCCATGTGTGATGTCGTGTTCGGCCCAGGTCTGGGGAATTTTGTGCAGATCTGAGCCATTCATTTTCTTTAATTGAGATCCAATGGCCCAGGTGGTTTCCTGCTCTACTAAGGCCGGGAATGGGGAAGTTAACTCTTCATTTTCCCCAAGCCATTCTCTTTCCAAGGAGTTAGAAAGTGGAGGAAGAAGGGGGAGGATTCCGGCTGCTGGCGGAGCATCGGAGCACCATTTTGAGATCTAAGAACGGATCCGTGGCGGAAAGATCGTTGCGAAGACTTCTATCTGTGTAGTTTTTCAATGGCGCAAAAGCATACTACAAGGGTAACGATTCTCTACTTGAGCATGTGAAGCTCTCTTCCTTTTTGCATAGGGAAACCCGCTCCCACGAGTGTGCGGTGAGTGTGTGGTGGTCCTTGGGGTTGATGTTAATAGTCCCCCTTGTGTTGCATATAGAGTCCGGAATCGATGTACGGGCATATACATTGTGGTTGAAGCCTACCCGGACGTGTATTTTCTGGATTGGTGATGTTGCATTTGATATGTTTTGCCGGAGAAGACTTTGTGCTTTGGGTTTTTTGGGTTTCTACGCGGTAGATTGCAGCAGGGATCCTTGGGGATTAACTCCAAGGCACACCCGAAAAACTGAGCGGAAACGTGTTCTGCTAACTTGGCGGTCAGGGAACTGGCCTTGAACATAACTGGGTTATGTGATTGTTTGGAAAAGTTTTGGGATCCGAGAGAAACTTGGCTCGTGCGTACGTCTGAAAGTGACTATATGGTGTGAGCAATGGGCAAGTGGAATTGGACCTAGGCTATGTGGTTCGGTTCGAGAGACCTGAAAAGGAGACTGGTCGTTGGCATAGTCGGGAGCCTTAGATAGTGATCAGAAAGGCTAAATGCTCACGTGGTTGCCATCTTTGGGATGGTGGTGAAGACGCTGAAGTGTCAGGATTCACCATTAATGTGCTCTGAGTGCACGGGGTGTTTGGCCGTGCTAGCCTACACCTGTGGCGTAGTATAATTGCGCTTTATTGTTTTACTGAGCTAATGTTATGCAGGGAAAGAGTACCGCCATCCCGAGTAAGGGGTGGGGTCATTATAATTTGGTCGGCTTTTGGCTGACAGTTGCTTTGTTTGCCACCGTGTGGTGGAATGTGATTGCAGTTGTTGCGGAGCCGAGTACCAAATAGCGGGCTGGAGCCCATGTCGCTGTGCTGGCCCTAAAAGGCCAAAGTAAATAGTTGTACTTTTCTTTTATCATGTGTGGCCGTCGTGCGAGCCTATGTATGGAAAACATTATTTAATTAAGTGAACCTCTATAAGGCCATAAGGCCAAGTTTCTTTCCGTGTATTATTATTTCATTCCAGTGGTAGTGATTATGGACATTCATGTTATTTGGATACAAGTTTGGGTTCTTTCTACTTTTAAAATCTTCCGCTAGAATGCTCTGTGTAGGACGAGTAGTCTTAATTAGAATGTTTGGATATTCTTATGTAACCCTTACGACTGTCTGTGATATATGGCGTCGGGTTCCAGCTGGACATTGAAAGAATTAGTGCCTAACTACCTAGAGGGGGGTGAATAGGTCTATTTCCTTTTTCTCCTAAAGCAGAATATCTATTCAATTAATTAATCTGAAACAGCTAGTTCTACAGCTAACATAGCACAGAATTCACAGAATCATTCAATCACAGAGTGCACACAGTTTTTATAAGGGTTCTCCAAGGTCTGGGTACATCCACTTTCCCCCTTCGCCTATCTAGCAGTGTGCTAGATTCGGCCTAACTTCTTCTCTTCACCTCAGATCCTCAGATCTTACAACTCAGAACCCAATAAGGCTCCTACAACTCAGAGTGAGTTCACACTCCTACAGCTCAGGCAAACTGCCCTACCTCAGACTTTAATAAGGCCTACACTCAGAGATCACAATCTCCTACAACTCAGGCTCACAGCCCTACCCCATCCTTCAACAAGGCCTACCCCTCAGAGAAAATACTCTCCTACACTCAGCCTTTATAAACACAGGCTTACAACTCAGATATTATAAAGATCCTACAGAAAAATAGGTTTAACAATGTATTTAAGCACCACCCTGGTATAGAGAGAATGGATAGATGGCTTCTTCATCAGTTCTTGGAAGAATCTGATTGTAGAGAACAACCACTCTTAGCTTTCTTCAAAGCTTCTTGAATCTGAACTCAGTAGGGTTGAATCTCCTGTGAAGTTGATGTTCAATCAGCTTCTTTCTTGATATTCAGATCACAATCTGAATCCTTCTTAGCAGCCTGGTTCAGCAACTACACTTGAGTAGATGAAGCTCACTCTCTCCAACTTATTCTTTTTATTTTGTATCAGTGTTTCTTTACTTCTCTCATCAATTTATTGTCATCATCTTCTGTTGAAGGAGAATGCCTTTATATAGACTTTCTCCCTGGTAACCGGCTGAACTGGTTTCTAACAAACTTCTGACAGCTCTGACAGTTGCAGTAGACCGGTTGGTAACGGCAGCTGTCAAGTCATCCAGTCACTTCTTGAAATTCTATCTGTCAGCAAAGTGTTGAGACCGAACTTCATCATGTGTCGACACAAATAGACTAAGTGTCGACACAAGCCTTGATGGTGTCGACACAGCTCCTTTGGTGTTGACACTGCTTCTCGACACAGCATCTGTAGAATGTGTCGACACTAATTCTGTGTGTCGACACAATCACTTCTTTTCTTTAACTTAGTTCATACTTTGCTATGTGTCGACACAAGTCGTATGTGTCGACACAGTTGATGTCGACAAGGTCTTCTATATGTTGACACTGCCTCTTGGTGTCGACACAGTTGATGTCGACTAAGCTTTTGTGTGTCGACACTGCCTCTGTGTGTCGACACATTTGATGTCGACTAAACTTTCTCTGTGTATCGACCCTGCCTCTATGTGTCGACACAGTTAATTGCGGCTATGCTTCTCTGCATGTCGACACTGCCTCTGTATGTAGACACAGTTTCTTCTGGTATCGACACAGCCATTCCAAGTGTCGACACAATTAACTCCAAGTGTCGACATAGCTTTTCTCCAGTATCGACACAAGCCTTCATAAGTGTCGACACAGCTTCTCCTGGTGTCGACACATGGACTTAGAAATTTTGCTGCATTCCTGCATTTACTTAACCTGCACATATAAACTCAAAACAACATCAAATACACCACTAGGGTTTTTCTATTAAATATCCTATATGCCTTATTATGGCTACTATATCCTACAAAAATACCTTCAAATCTCTTTTCGCTGAACTTGGTGGTATGATACTTACCATTGTTAAGTATGAAGCATTTATAGCCAAAGATTCTAAAGTAAGAGACTGTTGGTTTCCTGCCTTTCAGAAGTTCGTAAGGTGTCTTATTGTGGTCTTTGTTTATGAGTGCTCGATTTTGCACGTGGCATGCAGTGTTGACGGCCTCAGCCCAGAAGTACTCCGGTAGTGAAGCATCAGTCAACATGGTCCTAGAGGCCTCTATGAGTGTTCTGTTCCTTCTCTCAGCCACTCCATTTTGTTGTGGAGTACGAGGAGAGGAAATCTCATGAAAGATACCTAAGCTTTCACAGAATTCTGTCATCGCCCCAAATTTGAACTCTGTTCCGTTGTCACTTCTGATTTTGACTATGGAGCAGTTGTGTTCATTCTGGACTTGCCCGACAAAATTAGAAAAGATGTCGAAGGTATCTGACTTGTGTTTCAGAAAGAACACCCACGCAAAGCACGAGTAGTCATCAACAATTACCAATGTATAGTCCTTACCTCCCAAACTTCTAATCTGCAGTGGACCAAACAAGTCCATGTGCAATAGATGAAGACATCTGTTATAGTCTTTGCCAATAATACTTTTAAAGGTAGCCCTTGTTTGCTTGCCTTTTACGCATGCATGACAAGGTCTGTCTTTGACGTATTTGACATTTGGGGCATCACGTACTAAGTTCATTGAAAATAGTTTATTAGTTGTTTTGAAATTAATATGTGCTAGTCTCTTGTGTCATTGGTCACCAAGAGACGCACTATATTTTGCTAAAAGACACACTGGTGTAGAGGAATCTATATAGATGAAATTTAAACAGAAAATATTCCTGCTTCGAGCGCCGGATAGAATCGTTTCCATATTGTCAACGGATTTTATCATGCACTTATCAGCCTGGAACTCAGCTATGTATCCTTTATCACAGAGTTGACTTATGCTAATGAGATTGTGTTCCAATCCTTCGACATAGGCCACATCCAAGAAGGATACATTGTCGTTAGTAATCATACCATAGCCTCTAGTAATTCCACGGCCTGAACCTCCAAAGATGACCTTTGGTCCGTTCATGACTGGGGTAAAGTTCTGAATGAGGCTTCTAGTCCCGATCATATGCCGAGAGCATCTGCTGTCCAAGTACCAGATAGGCATTTTTTTGGCCTTTGGACATCCCTGCAATCACAATCAATTTGCCTTAGGAACCCAAACACGTTTGGGTCCTTGGTCTCAGGTTAGAGTGCTCCCCCTACGAGTGTTAGCATTATGAGCGATCTTTCTCATATTGCTGACATGAGGGGTTGCATCGTTTGTGGAATTGAACCAGCAATCTATGGCGAAGTGACCAACCTTGTCACAGCACCAACAGTCAAATCTGTTGTACCTTTGCATCAAGATCTCCTGCTTGACATTTTGGAACTTTAGTCTAGCAAGGGTAGAATTCTTGGAGGAAGATGCCTCATGATGATGGCAATCACATGACTTCTTCTCCTTTATGGGCTTCTCTATAACAGGCTTTGTCTTTGGTGCCTTCTTGAAGTTATGCCCATGATTGAAAGGTCCATAGCTCTGAAAAATAACTTCTTCATAAGGTGCCTTAAAGACACTTTCGCCAAAGTTTCGGGGTCGAGCCCATCCTTGATAGCGGGACTTTGGCTCTACATAAGTAGGCCTAGCAAAGTGCCTGTATGATGAGTCAAAATCAAACTCATTTGATGGAAAGATGACCTTTTTGAATGTGGTTTGATTTTGAGGGGCTTTTCCCTTTTATTCGGCTGAGGCCTTTTTGGCGGCCTTATTTTTTCGTTGATTCTTGTTTCTCCTAGAGGATTTACTAGGATCTTCTTCATGGCCTAGTCCAGCTCCCTTGGTCTTTGCTGAGAATTCAGCAACGAATGGAAGAACTGTTTTGGGCTTCGAGAAACTCTCAACAAGTTTCCTTTCAGCCGCAAGTTCGGCTTCCAATCCTTTGATGATCTTCTCCTTCAGGTCAAGGTGCTCAAGGGCCTTGTTATATTCTTCAATAGTATTATTGAAGTTTTCCTCGAGGGAGTCGGTCTTTGAGACTTTCTCTGTCAAGTTGCTCTCTTTGGCTTTTAGAGATTTGATCTCTTTAGCCGGAGTCTTCACGACTCGACGACATTTGTCGTAAGCCATGATTAACTCCTTGTACTGCGCCATCAATTCCGACTCATCGTCAGAGGAGCTACCCTCGCATTCATGTTCAGAGACTTCAGACTCTGAAAGAGGGGTATGAGAGTTTACCTTCCCAGTGAACTGGGGATCTTGTTCATCATCTGTTTGAGCCATTAGCCCAAAGTAAGCTTCTTCTTCTTCGCTTGACTCCGATGAGTCGGAGTCGCTAAGAGTCTTTCTCCTTTTGGCTATGAGGCTCTTCTCTTTCCTTTTCTTGTTGTGTGAGGATTTCTTGTCTTCTCTTCTACCACCCTCCTTCTTCTTGTGAGGGCAGTCAGAAATGACGTGACCTGGCTTATTACAGTAGTAGCAAATGATGTCAGTTGAAACGTATTTGTTCTGTTTAGTATTATACCTTTTGTGGCTTCTTGAGCCTTTTCTTTATCGACCGTCATCGCGCCGCGATCTTCTATATGAGGCATCCTTTCCTTTCCATTGTTTCTTTTCATTAAGAAACTTCTTGAATTGCCTTGAGAGTAAGGAGAACTCTCCTTCAGATAGTTCAGACCCTGAGGTGCTAGGCTCTGATGTCTCTTCTTCTTCATCAATGTTTGGAGCTGGAGCGGGGGAGGCAGCCTTAGTCTTTCTGGACGTGTCTGCCTTCAGAGCGACAGATTTCTCCTTTAGTACAGACCTGCCCTTCTCTTCTTCAGCTTTTCTTGTATTGATTTGGAGTTCATAAGACATAAGCTTTCCAAAGAGATTTTGCGGGTCCGTTTCAGCTAGCTTCCCGAACTCCCTGATGGCGCATACCTTGTTATCCCATTCCTTGATTAGGGATCTCAAGAATATTTCGTTCAGTTCTCTGTCGGTGAAGACACGGCCATACACCCTTAGGCCATTTACAATTTTGAAGAAGTTCTCAAAGGTGTCGGCAATTGTTTCCTTGTTCCCTAGTCGGAACGCTTCATATTTTTGATTGAGAAGGGATCTCCGATCATCCCTTACTTCTTCAGTTCCTTCCATCAAAGTGACTAAAGAGTGCCACATCTCCTTAGCTGATTGACAGTGAATCAAATTCTGCAGCATCGAGTCATCGACTGCACTTGCTATAATGTTCTTATCTTTCTTGTCTAGAGAGATAAGTGCAATCTCGTCTTTGTCGAGATCCATTAGGTTTTTGGGAACTTTCTTGGTAGGGTTGATAGTGGACACAGTCATGGGAACGTAAGGACCTTCTTCAACGATCATGAAGATCCTTGGATCCACAGCTTCCATGAAAAATTTTATCCTTACTTTCCACATGGGAATGTCATTTTTGTTGCACAGTGGAAGCTTGGCGAAATCTTTGCCCTTGTCCATTTTATGGTAGAATCTTTCAGACAACAGATTTGGAATTTGGATCTGATCAAGGAGTTAACCTTTTGATGATCAACCTGGATCTGATACCAATTGAAAGAAAACGGTTGTCAACCTAAATCACATAGAGGGGGGTGAATAGGTGAGTTGTGCGTCTTTTGCGGAAAAAAAAATATAATTAGAGCACAGCACAGAACTATCTACCTATATCACAGACGACACAAGATTTATAGTGGTTCCCCAACCCTGGGTACATCCACTTTCCCTCACCGATCTATCAATCAACTAGACTCGGCTACTCCACTATCTCGGATCAAAAATCGATCCTACCCTCGGAACAAAGTTCCTACAAACTCGATCCAAACAAAAGGATCTACACCTCGGAAGATAACACTTCCTACAAACTCGGAGTGAAAAACTACTACACTCAGAGAAACTTTCTCCTACAAGATTAATAAAGTGTTGGAAAATTATACAAACAGTAAATTCAATCAGATCTGATGAAACGGCCAAAAAACTTCTTCTTATGGACTTTGCAGCATTATCAGAAATCGGTGAAGAGAGTCTCGGCCTAGATCTGGATCTTATTTATTTTACAGAATCAGAGAGAGAAGATGAACGGTGATGTCGATCTCGATCTGTAACTTTCTTCAGAATGAATCCTCTGAACTCAGAAGTAGTGGTCGGAGAAGATGGAGGCGGCGGCGGCTTCCGTTTCGGGAAAACAGGGAGGAGTCGGCTGAAGAATATTTCTCGAAATAAAATGACAAGAAAGCTTGGAGAATACTTAGGGTTTGTCATTTTTTGATAAGACCTTATATAGAAGAGACTAACGGTCATAATCGGTCATAATGATGTACACGTGGACCAATCATGTCGCGTGATTTCAAAATCCCGTCAGAAAAAAGGACTTAGACAAATTTCAGAGAAGGTTCAGCCATATACACGAGTAAGTGAATAGCTACTCGAGTAGTTGAATTACTACTCGAGTACAAGAAGGAGAACATACTCGGGTATACAAAGATAGGCTACTCGAGTAGGTAGAAATCAACTACTCGAGTAAGCAGACAGAACTACTTGAGTATGTAGAGAGACTTACTCGAGTACATAAAGGATCTACTCGAGTACTGGAAAAACGACTCGAGTATATTTCATAAACTACTCGAGTACATCAAGTATTGTGATACTTAGAATAAATTCTGAAGATGTCAGCAAGAGCTACTCGAGTTGTTGAACTAAACTACTTGAGAGGAAGTAATCTACTCGAGTAGATGAAAGTTCTACTCGAGTAAAAGACTTAGAAAATTCTGGAGTAGGAAAATATCAAGGTACAAGAGTGAAACATGATCTACTCGAGTAGGTATAATGAACTACTCGAGTATGATTCTATCTACTCGAGTAAGTGAGTATACTTACTCGAGTCCATGACTTAGACAAATTTTGAAGTGAACCCTTTAATACTCGGGTATAAAGAGTAATCTACTCGAGTATATAAGCATGCTACTCGAGTATATGACTATGTCTACTCGAGTAGGTGACTTAGCTATACGAGAGATACACTTAAGTACTCGAGTACAAGATTCCTTTACTCGAGTAAATTATACCCAAACTACTCGAGTAGTTATAGACCTACTCGAGTAAAAGACTTAGAGAAATTTTTGACGTTGGAAAACTGTTTCTTCTAGAGTAGTCAATTTCCAATTCCTTTCTCATAGTCCAATAGCTTGAATATGAAGTGTATCCCAATAGAGAGACCACACATGAGGCTACACCTTGGAATATGCAATGAGGGATTACATTACACAGTTCCTGTGTTTGGTGACCCACTGTGGACTGACATTGGTCTACACTTCCCAGTGAAATTCCTGCAAACATATAACTTAAACCAAGCATCAAATACAACTTAATTCATCTTAGTTCCAGGGTGACTTCATCAAATCTGGGTTAATGTGGAAGTAAAACCCAACAAGACTAGTAGCTCCCCCTTCTTCTTAACGAACAAGCTTGAATCCGAGTTGGAAGCAAGGTATCCACAGAATTGCAAGTACTCTGCAATCTCCCCATACCACGCTCTAGGAGTTTGCTTCAACCCATAGAGAGCCTTCTTGAGTTTGCAGACATAGTTCGGATGATCTTCAGAAATGAAACCAAGCGGCTGATCCATGAAGATGTCCTTGTCAATCTCTCTGTAAAGAAAGGCATTCTTCACCTCGAGTTGCCACAACCTCCATCCCTTGCTAGCAGCCAAGGAGAACACCACTCTAACTGAAGTCATCTTCGCAACTGGACTGAATGTCTCCTCATAGTCTTCTCCATACCGTTGTGAGAATCCTCTAGCGACCAGGCGAGCTTTGAACCTATCAATTCTCCCATCAGCCTTCTTATTCAACTTATACACCCACTTGCAAGTAACCGGAGTAATGCCATCAACCTTGGGCACAAGGTCGCAGGTTTCATTCTTCTTCAGAGCATCAATCTCTTCTTTCATGGCACATTACCACTCCTTCACTCCAGTGGCATCGTTGAAGGTTGCAGGCTCTCGCTCATCCAGAGGACCTACAAAGAAGCAGGAGACAAAGCTCACTGCATTCCCATCACAGTACCGAGCCGGTGGCTTAACAACCCTCTTCGATCTTCGAAGGTTCAGCTCCTTGCTCGCTGCTTCCGTCGCTTCTTCGGGCTCAACTCGTACTTGGGGCAAGCATTGGGCAGTTGTCCCCCTACTTCCTGGGCCAGAAGGCTCAGCCTCAGAGTTAGAAGCAACAGGAGCTGCTGGTGAAACAGCAAGCTCCTCTTCCAAGCCTTCAGCAGCCACCAACGGTGCTTCATCAACTTTTCTACTTCCGGTTAGCTCAACCGAGCCACCTCCATATGACGTCAGCTCGTCAAAGACAACGTCTCTTGACACCATGAACTTCTTCGTCACAGGGTCCATGTATTTCCATCCCTTATTCCGCTCATCGTAGCCAACAAAGATAAGCTTCCTTGCCTTCGCATCCAGCTTAGTCCGTGAAGCATCCAAGACATGCACGTAGCAAGTTGAACCGAACACCCGAAGGTGTCCCACACTCAGCTTCTCCTTCAGCAACAGCTCAGAAGGAGTCTTCATGTTGATAGCGCTGAGTGGCATCCTGTTGATGACATAAGCAGCAAAAGACATCCCCTCCGCCCAAAAGGACCTTGGGATATCTTTCGCATGAAGCCAGCATTTGCAGGTCTCCGTCAGATGACGGATCTTCCGCTCCGCTACCCCATTTTGTTGTGGAGTGTGAGAACAAGTAAGCTCTCGTTGGATCCCGTGCTTCCTGCAGAAGTTAGAAAACTCGGAGGAAACAAACTCACCCCCGTTATTAGTTCTAAGCTTCTTAATCCGCAAGCCAAGCCGGACTTCTACCAACACCTTAAATTCCACAAACAAACGGAAGGCTTCTGACTTCTCCTTTAAGAAGTACACCCAAGTATACCTTGAGTAGACATCAACCAGGACAAGCATGTATCTGCTTCCACCAAGGCTGGCAGTAACCGTCGGTCCCATCAAGTCTCCATGAATGCACTCCAATGGTTGCTTGCACTTATCAAACGGAAGGCGATGTCCCTTACCGTATTGACATCCCGCGTAAACATGTCCGTCACCAAATGAGGACAACTTAGGCAACCCTTTCACCAAACTTCTACTAGCCATCGCCTTCAGCTTGTCCATGCCTAAATGCCCCAGCCTCTTATGCGAGATAGCAATGCTATCATGGGCTCTCATACGATCAACATAAGAATTGGTGGCAAGAACAAACAAGTTCTTCACCCTCCTCCCTACATGAGCAACATAAGCCTTAACCGCTGATACGTTGCGAAGGAACCTCACGTCTGTTGGCCCAAACAAAACGTGATAACTAGCGTCCACCGCATTGGTCACCGAGAAGAGGTTCTTCTTCATGCCCGGCATGTGATACACACTCCTTAACGTGAGTGGCCCTTGATCACTTCCCAAAGACATGAACCCCTCTTTCTCTACTACATAAACAGTATTATCAGGAGTGATAATAGCTTCGTTACCTGAGTATGCTTGCATGGAGGTAAACTTTGACTTGTCTCCGGTGAGGTGATGACCACACCCAGAGTCCACGATCCACTCGCCATTGTAGTCCTCAGCAGACAAGGCACGGACACAAGTGCCCTTCATGAAAGCTCCGCCCCATTCTGCTTCTTCACTTCCCGAGCAAGCTTCTTCCTTTCCCACATCATGCCCAGGCTGCAGTTTGACCTTACAGTCCCGCTTGAAGTGCCCTCGCTGATGACACCGGTAGCACTTCAAATTCTTCTTCCAGTCCTTAGGAGCATTGCTCCTCTCCGGCTGATATGAAGTTGAAGTCTCCTTCTCACTAGCGGCCTGCACCTTCTTCTTCTTCTTCCCTTCCCATCCTTTCTTCTTACCTGAGAAGAGAGCTTTGCTGCCTTCTTGATTAAGATTAACTCCAGCCATCTGTCTTGCCAAGCTCTCCTGCGATGCAAGCTGATTCTCCAGCTCCAGCAAAGACGGCTGAGTAGCCTACCCTTGAACAGATGTCACAAAGTCCACATACTCCTTCCGCAAGCTACGGATTATGTGCCTTTTCATCTTAGCCTCAGAGATAGGCTCATCAGGATCCAGTGAGAACAGCTCAGCACACAACCTCTTCATCTTTAAGAAGTACTTCGAGATGTAAAGGTCTCCTTGAGTTGTTCTAGCCAACTCATTCACCAGAAACTGAAGCCGCGCTACATTCTTCCTATTGAATAACTCATCAATGGTTGTCCAAATATCAGCAGCCGACTTACATCCAATGATGTGATCAAACAGTTCTGGTGATACGGCCCTCTTGAGGATAAACTACACCTTAGCATTTGTTTTCCTCCACAGCCTAACCTGCTGAGCAGTACCGAAAGCAACAGTCACTTCCTGTCTGTCGTCACCACCGACAACTTCACACAGCTGCTCGTCAAGAAGATAACTCTTCATGCATGAATTCCACTTCTTGAAGTTAGTCGGAGTTAAGAGTTCAATACCAAGAACCCTTGCAAAGCTCCATTCCATTACAACACCTGCTTGGATAAGCCTTCAGAAGCACAGAGCACCAACACAGGTTGATCACCACTCAAACACAGAGCACAACACTGGTTGAAGACCGCTCAAGCAACTGAACCTCGCTCTGATACCACTATTAGGAATGATGCCTACCAACTCTCCCAAAACCCCGGAGTGTTATGAATGGCGCTACCAATTCCTTTATATTATTTCAGCAGGACCGGTCAAACTGTTCACATGGCTCCCTCGCACTTAAACCAAGCCCGAAACTCCCACGTACTCATGCCCGGAGCCAACCCGACGCCCTTCCACTAAACCGTACCATGGAGTTTTCCTGCACCCATAGCAGGAGCCAACCCGGGTGATACCATGTTAAATTTTCTCAAGGTGGTCAGCAAGATAGGCCAAATGCCAAATTAATATCTTCGGAACTACCCAGTTCACACCTTGAACCAGCAGAAACCCAGGGAGCAGACTCAGCACACCAAGCACATGGAAGAACAAGCAGATATTATATTCATTACACTTCTTTACAATACGAGGTATACGTAGCGAGATGTGATTTCGCTAGTATAAACAGCTGACAACAGAAAGCACCAAAAACCAAGCCGGGTGGACAGCACCGGAGTCCGCCGAGACCGCCGAGGTCGCCGAGGTCGCCGAGTCCGCTGAGATCGCCCGAAATTAAGCTGCAATCCGCCAAATAGCCACGGAGTCCGCCGAAGCCGCGAGGCCGCGGGGATACACCGTTATTCGCCTCCTGCTGATGAACTGAGGAACAACCGCCTACCCGCCTGAGACCGGCGGACATGTAATTGAAGCTAGCAAAGATGAAACAGAGCTGACAAGCCGCAGAGCGACCTCCTGCTGAATCCGCAGAGACCACAAAACTTTCAAGTACTTGACCGAAGTTACAGCCAAACTCCGGGCTCCTTGAAGCTACCTGCGCGACCTGCACACAACACAGTTAACTCTGAATCAATCCGCGTGGACAGAAAAACTGAGACCGCAGCACCTCGCCCAACCCAACTTACTGTTCACTCAGTTATTGTAGTCCTGCCAGGGGGGTCCTATTTATAGGCGAGGTGAGGAGTGTGGTCACTGCCCTAGAGATAGAGACACCGCCCCAGCCTGCGCGATAGCAAAACACTGTCCGTCGAGTCCTCAAGGACTTAGCCAGATACCAAGAAAAAAACCGCCAGGAGTAAGGCAACTTTGGCAAACCCTCATCAGTCCGCCCAAGCTATGCGGACAAGGCATCAACCCGCAAAGCCTCCAACCACTGCAGGACATCAACCCCCTTCAATGGTTCTCCGCACAAACCCTAGGCAGTCCGCAAGACTCAAGCCTCAATCCGCCACAAGTCCACGACCAAAAGCAGATAGCAACAGTCCGCAGGGTCAACAACGGACTTGGCGGATACGGCAGACACCATGGTCTTGGCACAGAGTGTGACCAAGTCCAAAAGCATCAAAGGACAATGCGAGCATTACGGACATAAACTTCCATTCGCCAAACACCCTAGCACACAGACCGCCAGCAGTCTGCAAGCTACTCGCACACATGCCCAACGTAGCAGCCATCTCCCGGACTCCACACACCAGTCCGCCAATAACCTCCACAGCAAAGCACCTGCTGTATCACCAGAGCTCAACAAGGCCTCAGCCAAGCTCTAAGCCCAGTCTGCAACAGCTCATACCGCGGACACACTAGTCCACAAGCTTCCCGCGGACATGAGCCAAACTTCCAATCAGCACAAGATTGCACCACGACCACTGATCAATGAACCAGTCCGCAAGCCTCTATCCGCTCAGGCCGCTCCTTGGCTAAACCAAACAGCCAACGTCCTATCTGCAGATAACAGGCCACATAGTCCGCGGACTTCACCCGTACAATCCGCTCAGAAGAATAGCCGGCTTCCACTAGACTTTCCATCAGGCCGGACACAGCAGTCCGCCCAGTCCGCCTAGTCCCCCAACACTCTCCGCCAAGGCTGCCCGGCCTGTCCCGTCAACCACTTCCACTTCACAAATTTCAACATATGGCGTCGAGTTACAGCTGGACCATCTGTTATATGTCATGCGATGGATGGGGGTGTTACAACTAGTGTTAGGGTTTAGAGGCGTTTATCCACCTCCAAATCCTCTAAGATTTTTACCAAAGGACCTTAGCTACCCTAAAGTGCTCTTTACCAAATTTCAAATCCATACAAGGTCATTTGACCACATGTACTTCACAAATCCCCAAAGACCAACCTTATGGTTTGGTCATGGGTCCTAGGGCAATCCTACCCCAAACCACCCCATAGTCCATATGAGGGTGTAAAAAGTCATTATAAACCAGTGGACAAAGTTTCAGCCCCTGTTGAGGTGATTTGACCACTTAAGTCTCAAAGTGCACTTTTGACCTAAATACCCCTAATTAGGGCAAGGCTAGGGTTTGCCCAATTCCCACCCAAATCAACTCAAGAAGGGGTGAAAATTTATACAGATCCTCATGATGACCCTAGGGAACCCTCACAAAAATTTGGGAGGGTTTGGCGGGCTTTAGGTCCCTAAATTAATTTACCCTATGATATTTAAATGATTTCAAAAACTATAGGTAACTTTTCCCAAAAACTTCTCATTTCTTGTCAAGACCTAGGCACAGATTAGGGTGACTTCTTGTCCACATTTCAGGTCATTTGGACAAGGGATGAAGTGGGGGCACTCATTTTAACCTCTGCCTAGCCGTAAGTATAGACCCCACCAAAATGAGTGCCCTGGTCAAACCAAACACCCAAATTGGTTCACACTAATTTTAAAATAAAGTACATTACTAGGGCTACACTTATATGTTGACCAATTTTTCAGATTTTGCATCTAGATATTTTTAATAATTAAAAACTTTAAATACAAATAGTGTGACGGAAATGAAATAATATGAATATGTATCATATAGTTTCAATCGATCACCAGCACGAATCTTAAAGCACATCCAGCGACTCTAGCTTATCTTCTTCCTCCAGCCAACGGTTAGGATTGACCGATCCTTGAGCTACTTCTAGCCACCGCCGCCGACCACCCGACTACATCCCTGGCAAGCCACCGCCACCACCACCTCCGTTAAGGTGGTGGCTATCGCCAGGCGGAGGCACAGCCTCCGGAGGGGCCTATTGCGGCGAACCCGACAAGTTCAAAATTGCAGAAAAACCAGGAGAAGGCGTCTCCTGATCGGGCTCAATTGCGCCTGAATCTGGTCCCTAACAATGTCTATGATCTACCCACAGTGAGAGAGGAAGGGGAGGACCTTGCTTGCGGCCTAGAGATGCGTCGATCACAGGGATTCCATTGTTGGTGGAGGAGTCGCCGGAGTTCTGCAACTGTATAGTGAAGTTGCTCGGGATCGTCGGGGCAAGGGTGGAAATGACTCCTTGGATTCTAGTGAAGATTTTAAAACAATAAAATGGGGAAGGGGAGGGGTATAGCTTGTGGTGGCCATTAATGGCCCCGTAATATAAATTTTAGCCATGGTATGGGGGGTGAATCTTTGCTCAATACAGCCAGGAAATGGCTGTAAACTCCTCCTCTGCCTCAGAGGAGTTGAATCAAGCCCTTAATGGGGGGAGGAGAAGGGCCTTCCTTCATGGCACCATTAATGGCCAAGAATTTCATTTCTTGGCCATGGTGGTTCTCATCCCCTACCCCTGAACAACCACCAGGATGACCCCTGGCCTTCTCCACTCTGAATGGGGGATTAAATCAAGCAATAAAAGGGGCGGTCCTTGGCTTCCCCAAGCCATGAATGGACTAACTCCTTTTCTCTCTCCTCCATTAAAGAGAAATTGAAGCTTTATCTCTTCTGCCCCCTCATGGCTGGTTTTATTCGTGGCCCTAGCCTAAATGCAGCCCACTGAGCTAATACAAAGTGGTTAGGAGGTGGTTAGCCCAAGTCGCTAGGGGCTTGAGCTTGAGTTAGCCTTTTGAGCTAAATTTGACTTGACCTTAGCATAGGGTTGACTTTGGTCAAATTGATCTTTTGTGTCACCCTCAATAGGTCCTTGGTGATCCATTGGACTCCCCTAAGGTCTAGGTAGGGTTGGTTAGGGTTGACTTGGCACCTTGGAGGTCGCATGACCCTTAGTAAGAGAACTTTGACCACTTTTGGGCTAGAGTTGACTTGAGTCAACTTAGCCACTAGGGTTGACCCCAATGGGTCCTTGGTGACTCATTGACCTCACTTTATGGTTAGGAGAGCATGGGTGGGGTCCACTTGGCTAAGGGAAGGTCAATTGACCCTAAGTATGCTAGTTTGACCCATTTAGGGTTAGGGTTGACTTAGGTCAACTTAACCACTTTGACTGCCCACAGTGGGTCCTTAGTGGCCCTATGGACTACCCAAGGTGTTAGGGGTGTTGTGGTATGGTCATGGGATCAATTTGTAGCCTTAAGGTCAAACCTTAGGTCTAAATGTTGAGGGTGAGCTATAGGCAAACCAAGGTGATTTTTCACCTTAGGCATTGCCCACTTGGTTTAGAGCTTCTGATGGTTTTGTCATGACCTAGTCATGACAAAACAAAATCCTATGGGTCTACTTGTTTTAGGGATGTTACACTTCCATCCTCATCACCTTTCCTCTTCTATTTTCTCGTTGCGGCACCACGATTCTTAGAATTCTCAATCGCCTCAACTTTCAGAGCGGCTTTCACTGCCTCAGTATAGTTTTCAGCTCGATAAGAGCATGCCAACTATTGGACTTAACTTCTTAATCCTCCGAGGAAATGCTTCACTCTTCCTGCCTCCGAAGCTACCATATCTGGAGCAAATCTGCTCAACTTATTGAACTCAATTTCATATTCGCTCACTATGAGCTGTCTCTGCTTCAAATGCAGGAAATTATTCATCAGACGGTCCGGCTCAATCGAGGGTAAAAACTTCTTAAGCAGCATCTTCTTGAAGGACTCCCAAGAGCATCCTTCTTTCAAACTTCCCTTTTCCCGAATCCACCAAGTCTTTGTCAGGCCTTTTATCTGGTAGGCCGCAATCATTACCTTATAGGCTTCAGCAATCCCCAAATAAATGAAAATCTCATCGATAGTGATGATCCAGTCATCCAAAACCATAAAGTCAGCACTCCCATCATAAGTGGGAGGTCTCAATCATTGGAAATGCGATATAAGGTTCATCTATGGTGGTAACATCGCTGGGGGCACCAGAGGAGCAGGGTTAGCAGGTATGGCTTGACCCGTGGTAGAATCTTGTGCTAAGGGTTGTTGTGCGGGAGCGGCAGACAACAAGGACTGAATCTGCGACTGCATCACAACTACCTGTCTCGATAAAGCCTCGTTACTCTGACACAAACACTCGATCACCGCATCACTTTGCACACCAGACAACTCACCCTCCGACTGGAGATTCGACCTCATCGTAGGACGTCTAGTCGGCATTTCTAGAAAAGTAACAAACGACTCATCAAAAATCCTAGATTACAACTATGCCACGCAACTAGTTCAGACCATACTTTAAAGACACTTGCTTTTGCTGCAAACTTCCTTTAGGATTATAATGTTATGTCCTACTTAGGATGATATCCTCTCATCCTATTTACAAATGTGCCTATGATATGAATGCATGAATTCTTTATTCTTATTTAAAATCATTTGTGTACATGTGTCATCATGTAAACCTTAACTTAGCACTCGTGCTTATGTGGTGATATGCTATATATGTAGTGCTATGCATTCTAAAAAGGGCCTTAATGCATGTATGAGTGGTGTACACATAAAATGTTATGCATCCCATACTACATAACATCGCATGCAACAAAAAAAGAAAACATGCTAATGGGCACCCATGTGATGATGGTTATGCATCTCATACTACATAACCGTAGCATGTTGCCTCCTATGGTGGATCCATATACAAACACATATTATGCATCTTATACTACATAATATGTCATGTATACTTCTTCTCATGCTATGAGTGTAGTGACTATGCTTCGGTTAAGATGTACTGATGACATATCGGTGTGTGTATTCAGATGAATGAAGGGGAAACAAACCATACGAGATTGGCTGGTTCGACCAACTTGTCAAACGAACCTCCATTTGATACCAACTGTCACAACCCATATTTTTCACCGCCATTAAAGTAATATCAGAGTAAGGGAAAAAAGTGTGTCATGATGTCACGTCAGTAGGGGATAACTGCACACGCTCGGGCAAAACTTCTACTTGACCAAGAAGAAAGATCTTTAAGTTATTTAGAGGCAAAATCAGTTTAAAT
Source organism: Platanthera guangdongensis (assembly GCA_039583875.1). Lineage (NCBI taxonomy): Eukaryota > Viridiplantae > Streptophyta > Magnoliopsida > Asparagales > Orchidaceae > Platanthera > Platanthera guangdongensis. The sequence goes on along the minus strand of CM077152.1, from coordinate 160,886,259 downwards.
GTAGCAGTTAGCTGTATCCCTCATCTTAGTGGATGATCTTGTCAACAAAAAAAAGTTGTTAAACGCTACGTAAAATACTTCTTTTAAAGGTTAGACATCCTATACGAGTGCAGAGGTTCCCAGAGGACACCTCATGGTATGCAAGTTCTAGGTTTAAAATATAAATAAAAGTAGATTTTACGGTCGTTAAATGTAGTGATTTAACAATTTAAAATGTGCAATGCGTGAGATAATAATAGTAGTTTTTATACTTGAAAATACCTACCATGCAATCCTAGCAAAAAAAACATCATACAGTGCAAGTAATTCAAATACACAGAAAGAAAACTAAGAATCTAGCAAGCATCCAAAATCAACAATCATGTGGGCATCAACAAACTAACACGGACCCATATTAAACAAAGTATGTTTGAACTAGTAAAGCAAACTAAAACAACATTCTACCTCGCTACGACGAGGCAAAAACCACAGCCAACACTGCCGCTCAAGAACTCCAAAAACAGCACCACAATCAGGTATAGCTCTGAACCTGAGCCATTTCAAAGATAGAACACCTCAGCAAGAATATACAAGTGAAGGTAGAAAGTAAGCCACTAGTAAACCAAGTCAAGGGGTACCAACCCAAGATCAAGGGAAAGATACTTAAATAAAGTACAGCAGTAAGGTATAAAATTCAAAAAAAGAAACACTTACGTGAATCGTCACATACAACAAAAGTACACCAAATGCACAAGACTATAATGGGGAAAGGTCATGATTAAATCATCGGGAAGAAGGCAATACTCTATTTGCCACATGTGGTCAACTCAACCAAAAAACCAAACGGTCAGGGTGGTCAACTCATCTGGACACACCCCCATGGATATATTAATTCGTCATAAATGTGGGGGAGAATGGATACTCCACCATACACCTCAAGAGAGTAAATACCCAGTAGAGTCCCACAAAGTACTAACAAAGGAATTAAATGTTGCGGCAGTGGATTCACCCACAAATAACACCCGCAACGAAGAAAATCATGAAGTCATACCCCATGAAAATCCTGGTTTAGAGCTCAGGGGCACACCACAACCCTATCGAGGCTTGACTTCTTGTCTTGCCCCATGGCATCACCACTAAGGAATCCATGATATAGATCTCAAGACAATAGTGGCACATCAGATTCTACTAGATAATTCTAGATTTGACATGGCTGATCAACCTTTAGAAAGAATTTACACTCCTAAATAAGCTCTAACGCATCCTACATAAACGTTGAGGAATTATTATAAGGGTGAGATTTAACCACATCATCAAAGCGTATAGCGCTTAACAAGGCTAGATAGCAAAATTGAGAACATTAAAATTATAAATAGAATTAGACAAAAGATCTAAACAACACTATATTCAGCAAGCTGCAAATACTGATACAAGAAGTTAGAAATTTCTGCAAATCGGGTTAAAGAAGGGAAGAGAAGGAGGAAACCATCACATGCCTTATTTTTACCAAAGAAGACCTCCAAATCGCACCACGGCATAAATCGGGACTAAGAAATATGATGGAAAATGAAATCTAACAAAAATGGACAAAATAGGAGTTAGGGACCAAAAACCCTAGCGAGGAAAACTAAAGGAATGGGGAATATTTTACCACGATGGCGTAGTTCTCGACGAGAACTTTTCGGATCTATATTTGGTTGAAGATTTCGAGCACCAGAGCACCGTCGGCAGCCACCAGAAGAATCGCGGAAAACTTTCTCTCTCTCGCTCACGCCGCTCTGGTATATATATATATATATATATATATATATATATATATATATATATATATATATATATATATATATATATATATATATATATATATATATATATATATATATATATATATATCAAAATGAATAGTATATTGGATCATTACATATATAGAGATAGTCAAGGGTCGGCTGAACTGGAATTCTCGGGACGAAGCAAGCATTTCTCGAGAACAAACTAGTATTACTCGGGAACAACACAAACATTACTCGGGTACAAGCGTAGACCTCTCGAGAACTACAAGTGTTACTCGAGAGTTAGAGGAATTTTTCTCTAGTATAAGAAAAGGCATTCTCGGGAATCATCACGCTACTCGGGAACAAGTCCTGGCCTCTTAAGAAACGAAGGGCCAAAGCTCCCGAGTACACAACGATCTCTCTCGAGGACAAGGTTGTCCATCTCGAGTACTAAGCAGGGTAAATTTTAGAACTTATAATTTGACTAACATCCGGGATAAAAATTTGACTCTACGAATTTAGAGCAAAGACAACCCTAGAATCCAATGTACCATTTTTGAGACACAACAACAAATTCTTACACAAGCAAAAATCACCACAAGTGTCCAAACACACGCTAAGACACCAAAATGCTCGGATCGCAATAAAATTAGACAAACCCAATGCCTCGAAACCTCATCCTTTAAATCAAGGCAAACTTTTAACTCAATCAAAACCCCAAAATTCGGTCAACCAAACCCAACGAACGCAAAAACGCACAAAACAGTGCAGCGCCGTCAACAAAACTTAAGAAGGGAGATAATGCCCCGACATCATAAATATGACGACACCAAATCAATAATAACATCGAAAAATCGGAGGCGTTACATGTATGTCGCACAGCCCCAAACCATAATGAACGTCATACTAGGACGCTTCCCAGTCCATATCTCATATGGTGTTTTCAGAACCGCTTTCGTTGGAACACGATTTAGTGTAAAAGCAAAAGTTTTTAGAGCAAAATCCAAAAAGGAAACAGGCAGATCTGCATGACTCATCATCAATTGTACCATGTCTAATAAAGTATGATTCCTCCGCTTAGACACACCATTATGCAATGGTGTTCTAGGTGGAGTGAGTAGTCATACAATAGCATACTCTTTCAAATGATCACAAAACTCATGACTTAGGTATTCGCCACCTCGATTAGATCGCAGCGCTTTAACCTTCTTAACCAATTGGTTCTCTACTTCCTTCTTAAACACTTTGAACTTTTCAAAGGTTTCATATTTGCACTTCATAAGATACAGATATTTGTATCTACTGAAATCATCACTAAATATAACAAAGTTGAAGTACCCACCTCTAGCCATAGAACTCATGGGTCCACATACATAACTATATACTATACTCAAGAGACCATCAGAACTCTTATTGAAGCCAGTGAAAGGGACTTTAGTCATCTTGTCTAATAAACAAGATTCGCATATCTCAAATGATTCATAATCAAATGAGTCCAATAGCCCATCTTTATGGAGCTTTGGTATACGTTTTTAATTATATGGCCCAAACGACAATGCCAAAGGTATGTAGGGTTAGAGTCATTTGTTCTTAGTCTTTTAGTATTTTCTATGTTATAGATCTGATGGTCTAAGTTCAAAACATATAAACCATTAAACATTTGGGCTATAGTGTAAGACCCCCTTTTTTGCTTTTTTTTTGAAACTCCAGGGTCTTAGGCCTAGAACCGCCACTTTGCGGTGACACCTTGACGCCCGGGAAGGTCATCACTACAAACCGCCGATCCTGCCGGCCAAATCGATCTCAACTATAGCAATAAAATAAAGTCAAGCCCACATAAGTCACATAAATAGTAAATAATCTTCACGATGGGAGTGTCCACAGATATAATGAAAATACTAAAATCGTGGGCTCATGCCCAGTATAACTAATCCTCACTACATATCTCTTATCATAGATCCAAATATAAAACAACTAGTAGCGAACCGGACTCACAGTCCCTGCCGTCTGAACTCCTGTACTAGACTGCCCCATCTCCAAGCGTGCCAACCTCCGTGGTTGCTCCTCCATGCTGTAACGCCCCGAAACTAAAAAGAGCGACGGGAGGCATTTTGGGCCAAATCTGGAATTTGGCAGGGGGCACACGGCCTAGGACACGGGCGTGTCCCAGGGCGTGTTAGGCTCGAGTCGACGATTTTGCCGCGAGGTCGACAAAATTTGGAGTCGACGATCGTCGAGCAGCGCACACAGCCTGATACACGGGCGTGTCTCAGGGCATGTCGAGCTCGTGTCGACGATCTGCTAGGGAAGTCGACGAGTTTTGCTCGACGTTGTGTCGAGACACGAAACACGGCCTAGGACACGGGCGTGTCCAAGGCCGTGTCGGGTGGTCGACGAACTTCGCTCGACGAAGTGTCGAGACAGTGAACACGGCCTGGAGCCCAGGCGTGTTCGGGTTTGACACGTGCATGTCAAATAGGACACGGGCGTGTCCAAGACCCGTGTGAGTCTCAGGTTGTTTTCGGGGTTGTGTCGATGGGGGCACACGGCCGTGTCAGTTTGAACACGGGCGTGTCAGGTTAAACACGAGTGTGTCAAGACCCGTGTAATTTTCTTAACGCGTTGATTTTGACGGCGAATGAGGGACACGGCCCTGGACACGGGCGTGTCACAGGCCGTGTTCGGCCCAGGTTTTACTTTTCAGCTACGAATAGTAGCCATTCGTTTCCTTATTTTGGGATCCGACAGTTGGGGGTTGTTCCTACTGGGATATACCCATGATTGGGCCTTTGAAACCCTCATTTCACTTGAGTGGTTCTCTTTCTAAGTCCAGAGAGAGGGGAGAGCAAAGGAGGAAGAAGAAGCCTAGATCCGGTCACCGGTGGAGCTTCGGAGCTCCAAATTGCGAACAGACTTCCGATCTACGGAGGCAAGGTGAGTGCGGTGCTTTTCATCATCTTATATTTCCATGGAGATAAGGAAGAGCGTTACGGTAATGATTCTCTACTTGAGCATGTGAAGCTCTACTTATTTTGCATAGGGAAGCCCGCTCTCGCGAGTTTGCATTGAGTTTGAGGCGTTCCTTCGGGTAGACATGAATAGTCCTCGTTGTGTACATGTAGAGTCCGTAACCGAGAACGGATATAGGCATAATATGTGAAGCCTACCCGGACAAGTTGGTCTGGATCGGTGATGTTGTATTGCATAAATGGCCAGAGAAGACTCCGTGAGATTGGTTATTTTTCGGGTTTTCTACGTAGTAGATTGCAGCAGGGAGCCTTGGTGATTAACTCCAAGGTGCACCCGGAAAACTGATCAGATACGTGATTCTGCCAACATGGTGTCCTGGGAGCCAACTTGAACTTAACTGGGTTATGGGAAGTGTGTGACGAAAACGGGACTCGGGAGAAGTTTGACCCCCGCATATGGCTTAAATTGTCATTGTGATGTGAGCACGGGTTAGACAGAACCGTACCCCTTCTATGTCGTTCGGTTAGAGCCGTTGGCATAGATGAGGGTCTTCGGCGGTCTATGTCTTAAATTGACGTGACCCATGCCAGGAAGACAGAATGCTCATTTTTTGGCCATCAAAGTGGCGGTGGTGTGACCGGGGTGTCTATGGCTTAAATTGACGTGACATTGACCGGTTCACCAAGAATGTGCCTTGAGTGCACGGGGCATGTGGTCGTGCGTGCCAACACCTGCGATGCAATGTATATAGATATACTGCTTTGTTATGCTAATAAACTGTAGGGAAGGAGCATCGCCGCCCTGATTTGGGGGCGGGATCATTATAATTTGGTCAGCATTGCTGACCGTTACTTTGTTTTGCCACCGTTGCGGTGGATTGTTCTTGCAGGTGTTGCGGAGCCGAGCGGTAAATAGTGGGCTAAAGCCCAAGTTGCTGAGCCGGCCCTCGAAGACCTAATTTTGAGTGTTTTGTTTTATTCATGTATGGTCGTCCTGCATGCTGAGGTTTGAAAACATGTAATTTGAGGGAAATAATTGTAAGGCCATAAGGCCTGTACTTGTGTATTTGTACTTCATTCCTTTTGGGCGTATTAGTGGACATTCATACTAGTGTTGGGTTCTTTGTTAATGCAACAATTTAAATTGCTTCCTCTAGAATGCTCTGTGTAGGACGTTGGATTGGTTGGATGGTTTCCATTGAGTAACCACCTGGTCTGTCTGTGGTATATGGCGTCGGGCCCCGGCCGGACCTACTGTTATATGCTATGTGACGGATATGGGGTGCTACAATTTGGTATCAGACTACTGGTTTTGGTCAGGCTAAAAATGAATTCGTGGGTGAATTCTCTTAAGGGGTGGTGAGAACATGTGTGTGCTATATGCTATGCATTTTGCAATTTTGTTTGGTCGCTTAACGGTGTTTTGTACCACTATAGGTGACTAGAAGCAGTGTTGGGCCGTCGGAACGCCGAGTTTCTGAGGCTAGTAGTGCACCAAATGATGCTCCTGCAACACCTCCATCGGCTGAGACCATGCGATTGGTGGCCGAAGCAGTGTTTTCCATGATAAATGTGTAGCCTGCAAGGCAAATGCAGCAGCCCGCTCCTGCGATAGACCAGGTACCTCTTCCAGAGGTTGAGCCGAGAAGAGTGGAGCAGGTAGTAGTAGAGTCGTTGGTGCCAAGGAGGGCGACCGAGAGACAGCTCAAACATGTCATGAGCTTTAATCCTCTGATATTCTCGGGGTTGGGAACCCCATCTCAAGGTGAAGACTAGCTCTCCCGTGTGAAGAGAGTCTTGACAGTGATGGAGATAGAGGAGTGGCAGATGACCACTATAGCTACGTTCCTATTGTATAGAGACGCTAGGCTGTGGGGGGGGGGGGGGGGGGTTTGGAGCTGCATATATTGAGAGGTAGGCAACTTACAGATGTCTCGATGGAGGAGTTCTCGAGACTGTTCTTGGCTAGGTACCTCCCTTCGACTTAGAGGATAGCTTTGGAGAATGAGTTCCAGAGGTTGGTACAAGGAGAGAGTAGCGTGGATGAGTATCTCCATGAGTTTACTCGGTTGGGTCGGTATGCTAGCTCTACCATCACGGATGAGGTGTGTAAGACCAACCGTTTCTACGAAGGTCTAAGAGATGACTTGAGGCTACTACTCTCGGGGCCGATGATGCAGGGTTTCTTGACCTTGGTCAACACGGCCCGGTCTATGGAAAAGGAGATGAAGAATGTTCAAGCAAAGAAAAGCTTTGGTGATAAGAAGTCTGAGTTCAAGGTGCCGACTACTTCAAAGTCTGGGTACCGTATGTTCTTTAAGAAGGCTAGGACTTCGGGTACAGCTCCTTCTTCCGGTGCTTCTGGGGCGACTACGGGTCGAACACGGGGTGCATGTTTTACTTGTGGGAAGGCGGGGCACTTTGCCCGTGATTGTTGGAGCGGACGTCCCAAGTCTGAGAGAAAGCCGGGAGCAACTAATAAAGAGAAGGGCAAGGCGGTGGAGTCAACCGCGTCCCATTATGCTCCGGCTCAACCAAGGGTTTATAATCTTGGCCAACAGGAGGCCATCAAACAAGTGGATGTGGTGATAGGTACGGTTTAATTTATAGCAAGTTAAATTTCTTTAAATACTTATTCTGCGTTTGTTACCTTACCACTGCTTGTTTAGGATTTGTTTTAATTTGTGAGTTTCTGGCGAGAGCACTCTTTGATATGGGAGCTTCACACTCCTTCTTGTCCGAAGGATTCATATCACGCATCGGAGTACCTTCTTCGATGGCGAAGGACAAGTTGGATGTGTTGTTACCGAATGGGTGTTCGATGCGCGCGGATAAAGTCTGCGGTGTTAAGATTCGCATTGGGAATCAAGAGTTCGATTTGCAAGCGTCGTTACTACCGTTGTTGGAGTTCGACGTTATATTTGGCATGGACTGGCTCTCGGAGCAGCAAGCCTATATTGATTGTGGTCGTAAGGAAGTCAAGTTGGGAGCAAGTCGTGAGATGAATTTTACGGGCTTGAAAGGGTCGAGCAAGACGTTGATGTCTGCTCTTCAGGTGGTGAAGGCGGTTCGTGCTGGTGCAGAGCTCTTCTTTACACTAGTGGAGGTTGCAAAGCCAAAGCCTATGTTGGATAGTATTTTAGTGGTAGCTGAATACCCTGATGTGTTCCCCGCAGATCTTCCTGGAGCCCCGCCTCAACGGGAGATATATTTCACTATTGAGCTAGTGTCAGGTGCGAAGCCTGTGTCACGATCTCCGTATCGGCTAGCACCTAAGGAATTGGCGGAGCTGAAGGTGCAACTTCAAGAGTTGTTGGAGCAAGGGTTTGTGCGTCCACGTTCGTCGCCTTGGAGCGCACCGGTCCTCTTTGTAAAGAAGAAGGACGGGAGCTTGAGACTCTGTATCGATTATCGGGAGTTAAACAAGCTAACGGAAAAGAACAAGTATCCAATCCCAAGGATCGATGATCTTTTTCATCAGTTGGTCGGGTCGACGGTGTACTCTAAGTTGGATCTCCAGTCTGGTTACTATCAGCTGAGGATAAGGGAGAGTGATATCCCTAAGACAGCATTCAGTACAAGATACGGGCACTATGAGTTTACGGTCATGCTGTTCGGGCTGACGAATGAGCCATCAGTGTTCATGGATTTGATGAACGGGGCCTTCAGGGAGTACTTGGACCATTTTGTGATCATCTTCATCGACGATATTTTGGTGTGCTCGCAGAGTGAGGAATATCACCTCAGGCATCTTCATTTGGTTTTGGAGACGCTAAGGAGGAATAAATTGTACGCCAAGTTCTCGAAGTGCGAGTTTTGGTTGTCATCAGTGGCGTTCCTCGGTCATATAGTGAGTGGGGAAGGTATTGCAGTGGATCCAGCGAAGATTGTTGTGATACGAGAGTGGCCTGAGCTTTCTACGGTAGCGGAAGTCCGGAGCTTTCTGGGGCTTGCCGGCTATTATAGGCGCTTCGTAGAGAACTTCTCGCGGATACCATTACCTCTCACTACTTTGATGAGGAAGGAGCAGAAGTTCATTTGGACGTCGTAGTGTGCACGAGCTTTTGAGGAGTTGAAATATCGGTTGACCACGGTGCCTGTGTTAAGTTTACCGAGTGGGACCGAAGGTTATGAGATTTATAACGATACTTCGGGCAGTTGTTTTGTTTGTGTGTTGTTACAGCATGGAAGCGTTATAGCATATGGCTCAAGACAGCTGAAAGTGCACGAGAGGAATTATTCGGTCCATGACTTGGAGTTAGCGGCCGTGATTTTTGCCTTGAAGCTGTGGAAACATTATTTGTACGGTGTGAAGATTGATATCTACACCGAACACAAGAGCCTGAAGTGTTTGATTGATCAGAAATGTCTGAACATACGACAGCGTAGATGGATGGTGTTCCTGGGGGACTATACATTCAAGATCCACTACATGCCTGGTAAAGGTAATGCGTTTGCGGACGCGTTGAGTCGTCGGGCCCCATATCAAGCCAATTGGCTATCGGTCCATGACGAGCGGTTGGTTTGGGAGTTAGAGGCGTTGGAGATCTTTTGCGTTGATAAGCAATCAAGCGCTGAAGTAGTATTGAATTGGAATGAAGTCCAATATGACCTGGTTGATCGGATTCGGCAAGCGTTGAATATGAATGTCCACATGAAGCAACTCATGATAGAGGCTCTGGATCGGTCAAATTCCAAATTTGTCGTGGAGGACGGATTACTTTGGAAAGACGGTCGTCTGTCCGTCCCAAGCATGGGTAATTTGCGGGTGGAATTGTTGTACGAGGCGCATCATACTAAGTGCTCAATTCAACCGGGGAGAACGAAGATGTATCGCGATGTTAAGAAATTGTTCTGGTGGCCAGGACTGAAAAAGGATGTGGCGCTCTACGTGCGAAGTGTCAAACTTGCGCTTTGGTGAAGGCGGAATGCCAAAAGTCGGGAGGATTCTTGAAATCCTTGCCTATTCCGGAGTGGAGGTTCGACGACATTACTATGGACATTGTGCACGGGTTGCCAAGGTCGCAAAAGGGGAACAACGCCATTTGGGAGGTCATAGATTGTCTAACGAAGGTGTCGCATTTCATTCCGCATAGGAAAGATGATCCGGTTGAGAAATTGGCAAAGTTATATTTGGATAATATTGTACGGCTTCATGGTGTGCCCCGCAGCATCGTGAGTGACTGAGATGGGCGGTTCACGTCCAATGATTGGAGGCTGGTGCAGCAAATGTTGGGAACAAAGCTGACTTTTAGCACAGCCTTTCATCCGCAAACGGATGGGCAGACCGAGAGGGTCAATAGGACAATGTAAGACATGCTTCGCATGTGTGTCCTGGACTTTGGATAGCAATGGGAAGATCACCTATACTTGGTGGAATTCGCTTACAACAATAGCTACCAGGCGAGCATTCAAATGGCGCCCTTCGAGGCACTTTATGGTAGAAAATATCGCACGTCGTTGTCCTGGTTGGAAACGGGTGAATCAAAGTTGTATAAGCGATTAGCGGTGGACGATGCTACTTCTTTGGTGAGAACCATTCGGTAGAGGTTTCTAATCACTCAGGACCACCAGGCTAAGTACTATAATGCCAAGCACAGGAACGTGGAGTTTGCTGTTGGCGATTGGGTATACTTGAAGATCAAGACGTTCAAGGGTGTCTCGCGGGTGCGGCGGTTGAAGAAGCTAAGCCCGAGGTACCTTGGACCGTTTGAGGTTCTGGAGAGGATTGGTGAAGCAGCGTACCAGTTGAAGCTGTCAGTGGAGCTTAGTGGTCTACATGATGTATTCCATATATCGGTGCTACGGAAGGCGGTGCAAGAGCCTATGCAAGTGATCGCGGTCGATCAAGTCCCGGTTGATAGTGGGTTGACGACGAAGGTCAAGCCCGTACGTATTGAGGACTCGGAAGTCAAGCGGCTACGCAATAAAGAGATCAGGATGGTCAAGGTCCGTTGGGACAATTGCAGTCGAGAGTAGTTCTCTTGGGAGCGAGAGCAGACTATTCTTGAGGAGTACCTGGAGTTGTTTCACTCAGGTACCGTTTAAAGTTTTATGTTTCTTTCCTTTATGAAATTTCGAGGACGAAATTCTTTTAAGAGAGGGAGAGTTATAACGCCCCGAAACTCAAAAGATCGACGGGAGGCATTTTGGGTCAAATCTAGAATTTGGCTGGGGGCACACGGCCTAGGACACGGGCATTTCCCAGGGCGTGTCAGGCTCAAGTTGGCGATTTGGCCGCGAGGTCGACGAAATTTGGAGTCGACAATCGTTGAGCAATGCATACGGACTGAGACACGGGCGTGTCTCAGGGCATGTCGAGCTCGTGTCGACGATTTGCCAGGGAAGTTGACGATTTTTGCTCGACGTTGTGTCGAGATACGGAACATGGCCTAGGACATAGGCGTGTCCAAGGCCGTGTCGGGTGGTCGACGAACTTCGCTCGACGAAGTGTCGAGACAATGAACACGGCCTGGAGCCCAGGCGTGTTCTGGTTTGACATGGGCATGTCAAATAGGACACGGGCGTGTCCAAGATGTGTGTGAGTCTTGGGTAGTTTTCGGGGTTGTGTCGATGGGGGCACACAGCCATCCACACGGCCGTGTCTGTTTGAACACGGGCATGTCAGGTTAAACATGGGCGTGTCGGGACCTGTGTAATTTTCGTAATGCGTTGATTTTGACGGCGAATGAGGGACACGGCCCTGGACACGGGCGTGTCGCAGGCCGTGTTCGGCCCAGGTTTTACGTTTCAGCTACGAATCGTAGCATTCGTTTCCATATTTTGAGATCCAACGGTTGGAGGTTGTTCCTACTGGGATATACCCGAGATTGGGACTTTGAAACCCTCATTTCACTTGAGTGGTTCTCTTTTTAACTCAAGAGAGAGGGGAGAGCAAAGGAGGAGGAGGAAGCCTAGATCCGGTCACCGGCGGAGCTTCGGAGCTCCAAATTGCGAACCGACTTCAGATCTACGGAGGCAAGGAGAGTGTGGTGCTTTTCATAATCTTACATTTCCATGGCACTAATGAAGAGTGCTAGGGTAACGATTCTCTACTTGAGCATGTGAAGCTCTACTTTTTTTGCATAGGGAAGCGCGCTCTCACGAGTTTGCGGTGAGTTTGAGTCATTCTTTCGGGTAGACATGAATAGTCCCCGTTGTGTACATGTAGAGTCCGTAACCGAGAACGGATATAGGCATAATATGTGAAGCCTACCCGGACAAGTTGGTCTGGATCGGTGATGTTGCATTGCATAAATGGCCAGAGAAGACTCCGTGAGATTGGTTGTTTTTCGGGTTTTCTACGTAGTAGATTGCAGCAGGGAGCCTTGGTGATTAACTCCAAGGTGCACCCGGAAAACTGATCAGATACGTGATTCTGCCAACATGGTGTCCTGGGAGCCAACTTGAACTTAACTGGGTTATGGGAAGTGTGTGACGAAAACGGGACTCGGGAGAAGTTTGACCCCCGCATATGGCTTAAATTGTCGTTGTGATGTGAGCACGGGTTAGACAGAACTGTACCCCTTCTATGTCGTTCGGTTAGAGCCGTTGGCATAGATGAGGGTCTTCGGCGGTCTATGTCTTAAATTGACGTGACCCATGCCAGGAAGACAGAATGCTCATTGTTTGGCCGTCAAAGTGGCAGTGGTGTGACCGGGGTGTCTATGGCTTAAATTGACGTGACATTGACCGGTTCACCAAAAATGTGCCCTGAGTGCACAGGGCGTGTGGACGTGCATGCCAACGCCTGTGATGCAATGTATATTTATATACTGCTTGGTTATGCTAATAAAGTGCAGGGAAGGAGCATCACTGCCCCGATTTGGGGGCGGGATCGTTATAATTTGGTCAGCATTGCTGACCGTTGCATTGGTTTGTCACCGTTGCGGTGGATTGTGCTTGCAGGTGTTGCGGAGCCGAGCGGTAAATAGCGGGCTAAAGCCCAAGTTGCTGAGCCGACCCTCGAAGACCTAATTTTGAGTGTTTTCTTTTATTCATGTATGGCCGGCCTGCGTGTCGAGGTTTGAAAACATGTAATTTGAGGAAAACAATTGTAAGATCATAAGGCTTGTACTTGTGTATCTGTACGTCATTCCTTTTGGGCATATTAGTGGACATTCATGCTAGTGTTGGGTTCTTTATTAATGCAACAATTTTAATTGCTTTCGCTAGAATGCTCTGTGTAGGATGTTGGATTGGTTGGATGGTTTCCATTGAGTAACCACCCGGTTGTCTGTGCTATATGGCGTCGGGCCCCGGCCGGACCTACTGTTAAATGATATGCGACGGATAGGGGGTGTTACACATGCTGGGCTACATGGTCCCATAAAATGATGTGGTTCGAAAACCGTTAGTGTAAAATACTAAGCCCTATCATCCCTCGCCCCTTTCCCCATGGCTCCTAGGCACCGAGCGGGGAGGAGGAAAGGAGAGGACATGAAGGTGGAGAATAACAAATAAGCAGATGACAGTGAAACTAAACTAGCAGCTCTATAGTATACAAGATAGAATGAAGGTAAAATGACTGAACAATAAAAATAACCTTAACTTATGTGAAATCATATAAGCCAAGGGATCTTTTGCAGTGCTCCTATCGTATAAAAAGTCTCATACCAATTTATACGATAGGATGTCGGTTTTCTAGCAATTCTACATTTATATTTGCTGAAATAAACCTTAACTTATAAGCACGCTCGCACGATCTTATAAACCAAGGGGTCGTTTTACGGGGCCTATTGTATAAGCGTCTCATACCACTTATACATTAGTTGTCGGGTTATATGCAATGACAATGCCATGAAATACAATTATGCCATGATGAGAACATGCAAGTGCAACTCACCCACTCGACTCTGTGTACACAGACCTTTAGTTCCCACTTTTTGGGGCCGAACCTCCCAGGATACCTCCGTAGTGTCAAATGGATACGGTGGGTTGAGCCTCACCCACCTCTAAACCAGTAACTACACTACCAGTCAGACCTATCGTACACCTCAACGCTGGTGCAATAAGTGGAGCTCCTGCGTACTCTTGCCGGCTGGCGCACCGGACTTTATTTGGCCAAGTGCTAAACCACACTTGCCGAGTCAACGTATTGGCATCGGTGCATCGACTCTCCAATACCGAAGACCGACCACATTATACTTGATGCACATGCAACCTTGAAGTACAAACACTGAGCCAAAGCTCCCCGGACCATCCCGTCCGTCTCAAACAACAACCAAGCCAAAGCTCGCCGGGCCAACCTGCTCGTCACCCAATCCACCGAGCCTACTGCCCGAGTGACCCAACATAACATTCCGAAACATCGAGGTGAGTGAGAGTCAACCCCTAGTTACATTAGTTACTCTTGCAATTTAGTTTTACCTATAACTTAGGTTAGCCCAGGACTGCCCAAGGTATACCCCGTGAAGGGCTCTCAAAGTTACTAGGAACTATGATGGGATTACGCCCAAAGCTCCCTTTTGCAAGGCACTTACTTTTGTTAGTTGCTATCAAATTTCTCAAACCCTTACGTGTTGTACTGGATCTAACCCTAGAGGATTTGACATTTCCTCCCCACGGGAAAGACGATCTTTCGTAGATCCCGCGCACCACCTAACACTAGCCAATCCACACTCTACTCATCTTATCTTCTAATGATGAACTCATTTTTATTTATTCAAACCATCAACCTCTAACCCCCAACTCATGTGCCCAAAATCACATTCCAACAAAATTTCTGCAGTTTTACTAAATGTAGACCAAGTTAAGCTATATGACATATAAAATGGGAGGTACACAAACTAGTCCCCCAGTACCCCTACAATAATTATTGGAATACTGTCATGACCTTTTTAGCCTAAATCCAAAATTTCATAATTTTCCTATTTATCTGGTATTTTATTTAATTATTCTAGTCATCCAAAAATCCCAGGTTTGAACATGAAGTACCAATTTCACAAAAGCAAATATTCCACCAAAATTAATGATAAATACAATATGAATTTCTAACTTAAAATCCAAAGTCTTCCAATTTTGCACCAAGGTTTAAGCCCCTAATTCCAATTTTAAATATATCTCACAATAAATCATTTTAAGAGATAAGTACAGCAATAATACTTCCTAAAAAATTCAGAGAAAATTCAAGAATGATTGTAATGATATATAAATACTCTAGCTCAAGTTTCATAATTTATTAGCAAGTAATGAGCTCTAAGCAAATTATTGAACAATTTTCCAAGTTAATGAGCTTGTGAAGTAGGTACTGCAAATATCTTTTCAAAAATTCTAATAAAATTCATACATAAGCAACATGGTCTAAAACTCCGTCTGCCAAATTTTCATGGGCTTCCAATTTACAGTGGGATCATAATATCCAGATAAATAATTACGGCTAACTCTTGCATTTACAAAGGAAGTACTAAAATTAATATCCCAAAATTCTCAATTAAATTACCAGAAGTTCAATCAATCCTTATGACTACACTATCAAAATTTCATTATTGTTCAAGGAGTTTTACTAACCTATTCTAGCACTACAATGTTTGTGCCCTAAACTAGGGTTAGGGTTTTGTGGGGCCTACTCTTTCCCAAATCCCCTAATATTTTTATCAGAGAGCTTTAGCTACCCTAGCACCCTCCCTACCAAATTTCAATTTCATTCAAGGTATTTTGACCTCATGCCCTTCACAAGGTACAAAAGCCCTTCCTTAGAGTTTGGTCTTAGGTCTTAGGGTAAAACTATTCCAATCTACCCCATCTTCCATGGGGAGGTGTTAAAATCCATGTCAAGTCAGTGGCCCTAACTTCAACCTCTGTTGAGGTGATTTGGCAACTCAAAACTCAAAGTGCACTTTTTAACCAAAATACCCTTATTATGACAAGGCTAGGGTTTGCATGATTTCAATTCAAACCATTTCCAAATAAGATGAACTTTTACACATAGCCCTATGATGACCCCAAGCACCACTCACCAAAATTTGGGTGAGTTTGGAGGTAAATGGGTTCCTTAATTAATTCACCAGAGTGAAATTAAATAATTCTAAAAACTATAGAAACATTGTCTCCAAAAAATCGCATTTTTGGGAAGAACCTAGATATGGATAGGGTTGACTCCCTGTCCAAATTTCAATTCATTTGGTCCAAAGATGATGTGTGGGCACCCATTTTAATTTCTGTCTAGCCCTAGGTATAGATCCCACCAAATTGGGTGCCCTGGTCAAACCAGGCACCCAAATTGGTTCAAACTACTTTTGCAGTAAACTAGACCGACAAGGCTACAATTTCTATGTTGACCATTTTCTCATACAGAGTCTCTAATTATTTTTAATAATTTAAAACATTAAATAGTAAAGGTGTGACAGATTCATCAAAATGAAATAATATATCCTATAGTTTAAATTTATACAGCACGAATCTTGGCGCAGCTTTGGACGGCATCCCGTTATCGTCCCCGCGCGCCAACGGCCTGGATTGAATTTTCCTGGGCTAACTTCAAATCCCTGCCGCCGGCCACCCAGCCACCTCCCTGGCCGGCCACCGCCACCACCACCTCCATCGAGGTGGTGGCTATCGCTAGGCGGCGGCACAGCCGCCAGAAGGGCCTTTTTTCGGAGATCCTGACAAGAGGAAATTTCTCGAAAAACCATTAAATTGAAAGCTTGGATCGGGCTCAATTGAGCTCGATCATCATTCTAACTGAAACCTAAGATCTACCCACAGAGAGAGGCGAGGAGGAGGACCTTTGTGGTGGTATGGAGTCGCGCCGATCGTCGGGTCGTCATGGTGGTGGTGGCGCCGCTTGGGTTTCTGCAACTACACAGTGGAAGGGCTCGAATTATTCAGGTAAATGGTGTGGAAAACCCCTCTCAGGACACTAATGGTGTTTGAAGCCTCAGTTAGGGAGGGGAGAGGCCAAGTCATCAATGGCCATTAATGTCCATTGAATTCATGGCTCGGCCATGGTGGTTCTCATCCCCTAGCCACTGCCATGGCCGGTAAAACCGTTGGCCTCCACTTAACTAACCAGGGGAGATGACTCCAGCAAGAGGAGAGGGCTCTTGGCCTTCCTGGCCATGAATGGCCCCTCCCTTCATTTTCTCTCTCCTCCATTAAAGGGAGAAAATGAAGTTTCCTCTCACCTAGTAATCAAGGCTGACATGGTCGACCCATTTAGGCTATTTGCAGTCCACTAATTCATATCATCACATAATTAAAAGTTGGTCAGCCCAAATGGAAGAGGGCTTGAGCCTGGGTTAGCCCATTTGGGCTAAGTTGACCTAAATTGTACTAGGGTTGACCTTGGTCCTTTTGACCCTTTTGGGTTGACCCCAATGGTTCCTTATTGACCCATTGGCCTCCCCTAGGATCTAGGTAGGGCTAGATAGGGTTGACCTGGCACTTTGGGTGTCACTTGACCCTTAGGAAGGGTACTTTGACCAAGTTAGGGCTAGAGTTGACTTTGGTCAACATGACCATTTTGGTTGACCCCAAGGGAACCTTGGTGACCCATTGGCTTCCCCTAAGGTCTAGGAAGGGTTTTGTAGGGTTAAATTTGAACCCTGTAGGTCACTTGCCCATTAGTTAGGGCACTTTGATCGCTTTAGGGCTAGGGTTGACTTGGGTCAACTCAGGCTCTACAGTTTATACCAATGGATCTTTGGTGACCCATTGGCCCCACGTTAGGTCTAGGAAGACCTTGGTAGGGTTGGTTAGGCTTATTAGGGGCACAATGCCCTTATTTAGGGCACCTTGCCCAATTTAGGCATAGGATGGTCCAAGGTCAACTTGGCCACCTTGGGTTGACTCCAATGGATCCTTAGGGCTCTAATGGACCTTACAATGAGTTGGTGAGACCATGGTGGGTTCTTAGAGTCATGGTAAAGCCTCATGATCATCTTAAACCAGGGTTCATAAATCTACTATTTACAGACCATAGTGGTCTCACCTACATTCCTAGGTTCACTAGGCCTTCTTGGGCTTCCTAGGGTTTTGTCATGACCTAGTCACAAAAAAACAACTCCTAGGGGTCTACTTGTTTGAGGGATGTTACAAATCTCAGTATATGAACAAAAACCTTTGTCCTCGAAATTCTAGTTAGGCCTACGGGGTTTCAAATAAGAAAGGAGAATTGTAACATCCCGAGAGGTTGTGAGTAATCCTGACCGAAAAGCTCTGGGAACCTCTATTGCATCAAGTCCCGAGGCTCCCATTTGTGCTCCTCTCGCCCGTGATTCCTCCACAGGACCTTGACCAACGGAATCTTCTTGCGGAGCAATACTCGTATTCCCCTCTCATCGATCTGGACCGGTTCCAGGTGAACTGACCGATCAGATGCTACCGACCCATCCGTGGCCGTAATCTGCTTCTCCGGGCGTAGTAGAGCCCTCCTGAGAGAGGATACATGGAACAAGTTGTGCAGGTTCGCCAGCTCCGGCGGCAGTTCCAGCCTATATGCCAAGGGACCGATCCGCTCCTGGATCCTATAAGGCCCCATATATCTTGGGCTGAGCTTCTTCTTCCGACCGCGCACCCGTGAACCCCATGGATTGGTCGGATCTTCAAGAATACTTGGTCCCCCACCTGGAACTCCACCTAAAGATGCTGAGCATCGTAATACTTATCCTGTCGGCTCTGTGCCTCCAGCATCCTGTCCCGTATCAAACTAACCTGAGCCTTGGTGTCCTCGACAAACTTCGAACCCAAAGCCTTCGGATCGTCGTCTTGTATCCATGAAAGCGGAGTCCTACACCTCCGTCCGTACAGGGCCTCATAAGGAGTCATCCTTATGCTGGAATGGTAACTGTTATTATATGAGAACTTGATCAGTGGCAACAACTTCTCCCAGGTCTCACCACGATAAAATATGCAAAGTCGCAGCAGATCTTCCAAGGTCCGATTAGTGCGTTCCGTCTGCCCATCAGTCTGGGGATAAAATGTTGTATTGAATGTTAGCCGAGTGTCCAAGTAAGTCTATACTGATCTCCACTCCCTAGACGTAAACCGTCCATCCCGATCTGATACAATCGTCCGGGGTACACCATGATAATCGACGAACTGCTCCACAAATTTCTGAACTAGCACACCAATCGAGTCATCGTTTCTGAACGGAAAAAATCTGGCTACCTTTCTCAGCCGGTCGACGATCACCCAGAATGAATCGTTCCCCATCCGTAATCGGGGAAGCCCGTGTATGAAGTCCATTGTGATATCATCGAACTTCCACTCCTGCACTGGGAGTGGCTGCAACAATCCTGCGGGGTTTCTGCATTCTGCCTTCACCAACTGGCATGCCTCGCAATGGGTCACGAAGTAGGTGATATCCTTCTTCATGTCTGGCAATTACATGGTCTTCTTCAGGTCCGCAGTCATCTTTGTAACTCCCGGGTGTACTGAATACCGACTACAATGAGCCTCCGTCATGATATCTTCCCGGACCTGGCCTCCCTCTGGTATGTAAATCCATCCTCTGAAACACACTAGATCATCCCTCATCAAGTAATCTCCAGCAGTGCCTGCATCTAAGGCACGAAATATCTGCTCTAGCTAGGCATCCTGCCTCTGCCCATCTCTGACTCGGTCTCGAATGTCATATGGGGTAATCAACGACGCTAGGTACACCCGGTATAGCTCATGGTGATCCTCGGACACCAAGGATATCTGCATTTTCTCTAATATCTGGACCAACTCCAAGGCCATCAATTGCATTCCTTCTCCAGGGTTTGCAGCATTCCGGCTCAGCGCATCTGCCACCACATTAGCCCTCCCTGGGTGGTAGTGCATCTCGTACTGGTAATCTGCTAGAAACTCCACCTATCGTCTTTGTCTGATGTTCAGCTCTTTCTGCGTGTCCACATACCTCAAGTTATTGTGATCGGAGTAAATGTCGCAGTGGACACCGTACAGATAGTGTCGCCAGACTTTCAGAGCAAATATGACCGCTCCCATATCTAAGACATGAACTGGGTAGTTCTGCTCATGCTTCTTCAGCTGTCGAGAAGCGTATGCTATCACATGACCATTCTGCATCAGCACCGCACCCATGCCCTGGTAGGAAGCATCGGTGTAGACCTGGAATCCTTCTTTCCCCGAAGTGAGGGCAAGTATAGGAGCCGAGGTGAGTCGATCCTTCAGCTCCTAAAAAGCCACCTCGCACTGCATGGTCCAGACAAAGGGCACATCCTTCCTCATTAGGGATGTGAGTGTAAGGGCAATACGAGAAAACCCCTCCACGAACTTCTGGTAATAACCGGCAAGTCCTACAAAACTCCGCACATCTGTGGCCGACTTCAGCTGCGGCGAATCTCGAACTGTCTGAATCTTGGTCGGGTCCACTGCCAACCCAGCACCACAGATGATATCGCCTAGAAAAGCCACCTCACTCAACCAAAACTGGCATTTGCTGAACTTCGTATAAAGCTGGTTCTCCCGTAGTCTCTCCAGGGTCAGCGTCAGATGTCGTGTGTGATCCTCCTCTATCCTCGAGTAGATGAGGATGTCCTCAATAAATACAATGACGAACACATCCAGATATGCCTCGAACACCCGATTCATGAGGCTCATGAATGCTAACGGTGCATTTGTGAGCCCGAAGGGCATCACAGTAAACTCGAACAGCCCATATCTGCTACTAAAGGCAGTCTTCGGTATGTCCTCCTCCTGGATCCACAGCTGATAGTAGCCCGACCTCAAATCAAATTTTGAAAAGAAATGTGCGCCCTCCAGCTGATCAAACAGCTCATATATCCTTGGCAGTGGATAGGTATTCTGGATTGTCAGTCGGTTCAGTTCCCGGTAGTATATGCATAATCTGAGTGTCCCGTCCTTCTTCTTGACAAATAACACCGGGGCTCCCCATGGCCGAAAAAATCCGGCCTCCACTAACTCCTGCAGCTGGCTCCGAAACTCTGTCAGCTCCTTCGGGGCCATCCGGTAAGGGGATCTAGATGCTGGCTTAGTCCCTAGCACCAGCTATATCCGGAAATCCTGCTCCCGGTGCGGGGGTAGACCTGGCAGCTTCTCAGGAAAAACATCTGCAAAATCTCGCACCACCGGGATATCCGAGATGGAACCCTTGGCCTCGGTCATTTCATACAACACTTCATAGACTTCCTCCCCCTGCAAGTGGGCCTTGGCGGCCTTCACGGATGACAGCAAGAGTGGGGGAATAGATCTAATACCTTCGATGACAATGTAGGAATCCCCATGCCTCACAGTAATCCTCTTGGACATGCAGTCAATCTGAGCATGGTTCCAGTGCAATCATGTCATTCCCAGGATCAAATCAAAGACTGGCATCTTCATGATCATCGCTGGTGCTTCAAATATCTTTCCGCCGATCTTCGCCTCCATGTTGTAGCGGGCGGTGGTGAATAACTCTGATCCTTAAGGTAGTCGTATCCTCATCATCAGGCCTGTGAATCGCTCCATGCCTTCTAGCCCTTCCATGAAGGCTTCCAACATGAACGAGTGCGAGGCACCCGTATCGAACAGTGTATAGGTGGGCTTGCCGCTGATGAAGACTATGTCTGGGGGGATAACTTAAAGTCTTAGAAATCTAATTGTGGTTTTCTTTCTTAGTTTATCAGTTCTATAACCATAACTTTAATTATTTAGGAAAGAGAAGACTTAAAATTAATTGGCGTACCTGTGATCACTTGCTCCGGATTCCGTTGTTGAGTCAGATCCAGTGCATATACTTGCTCCCTCTCCTGCTTGTAATCTCTGACCTGCTATCTGCAACCTCGGCCACATCCTCGACCTCCAAACTACTGAGCTGGCGTGGCAACCGGTGGTGCTGGTGGTGGTGTCCCCCTCATGGGGCAGTTCCTCCTGATATTCCCCACCTGGTGATAGTTGAAAATCTCTAGCGGGGGATATGCCATACCCCCGGGTCTCTGCACCTCCCGCATCTAGGGTGGCTGAGGGGCCACCACTACTGGTTCCCTCTGCTCCAGTCTCGCCTCCTGACGAGGCTAGTCTTATCCTCTACTCCCATCTGTGATGCGGCCCTGGCGCTGATCTTTTCTGGCTCCCCGGCCCTGATCCTCAGTTGGCCGCTTTCGGCCTCGGGTAGTTTGCCAATCTGCAATATCCGAGGAATAGGCCCGTCGGATACGAACAGCAGAGCCTCCCTCAGATCCTCTCGCAGGCCCTTATAGAACATCTTAGTGTAACCTGCCTCATCCAATTGATAAGAATCCGCAAATCGGGCTAGGTGGTTGAACACCCGATGATACTCCACCACTATCTTGCTGTCATGTCTCAACTGTAGAAATCTATCCTCCAGCTCGTCTCTGGCCGACTGTGGAACAAAATGCTCCAATAGTGCAGCCCTGAATTCCCCCCAAGCTATCTCAGCAACCTCTCTGTCAGCAAACGTCATGTCCAATGAAGTCTTCCACCATCTCTTTGCATGGGACTCCAAGCAAGAGACAACCAAGGGCACCCTATCCTCCCACGGGCACCGGATCCCAGTCAGAATCTCATACATGATGTCCAGCCACTCTTCCGTCCGAATGGTCGACTCTGTCCCTAAGTAGGATGGGGGAGAAAGTCCTCGGAAAATAGTCAGCCAGTTGGCCCCCGGGTTTGGCTACGGAGCTGGAACCTGTTGAGCCCTAAAAGCCTCCAAGATAGCTGTCAGATTCTGCCCCATCTCTGAATGTAGGAACGGAGTGGAGACCGGGGGAGGTGGTGCAACATTCGGAGTTTGCTGGACTCCGCCTTGTGGCGTAGGCTGTGCTGGGGGCTGCCTAACAAACTCCATTAGTAAGTAATCGACTCAAACCTAATTAAATGTGGACAATTTACATGTGATCCCCCATATGGGCACACCACTGCTTCCGCTGCTTAGTTTGTCCCCAAACTAAACTCGTGCGGGGGTGACCTAGGGGTTGTGGACTGCTACTTTCGATCGGGGTCTGCTCTGATACCACCTGTAAGACCACCTTTTTTTTTCTGAAACTCCAGGGTCTTAGGCCTAGAACCGCCGCTTTGTGGTGACACCTTCACGACCAGGAAGGTCATCAATACAAAATGCCAATCCTGCCAGCCAAATAGATCTCAACTCTAGCAATAAAATAAAGGCAAGTCCATATAAGTCACATAAATAGTAAATAATCTCCATGATGGGAGTGTCCACATATATAATGAAAATACTAAAATCTTGGGCTCATGCCTAGTACATCAAACCATCACTACATATCTCTCATCACGGAAGCAAATCTAAAACAACTAGTAGCGAACTGGACTCACAGTCCCTGCCGTCTGAACTCCGGTACTAGACTGCCCCATCTCCAAGCGTGCCGACCTCCGGGGCTGCTCCTCCATGCTGGGCTCCACATTCCCCTAAAATGATGTGGTTCGAAAACCGTTAGTCTAAAAGACTAAGCCCTATCATCCCCCGCCCCTTTCCCCATGACTCCTAGGCACCGAGCGGGGAGGATTAAAGGAGAGGACATGAAGGTGGAGAATAACAAATAAGCAGATGGCAGCGAAACTACACTAGCAGCTCTATAGTATACAAGATAGAATGAAGGTAAAATGATTAAACAAGAAAAATAACCATAACTTATGTGAAATCACATAAGCTAAGGGATCTTTTGCAGGGCTCCTAACATATAAAAAAGTCTCATACCAATTTATACTATAGGGTGTTGGTTTTCTAGCAATTCTACATTTATATTTGCTGAAATAAACCTTAACTTATAAGCACGCTCACACGAGATTATAAACAAAGGGGTCGTTTTGCTGGGCATATTGTATAAGCGTACCATACCACTTATACAATAGGTGTCGGGTTATATGCAATGATTATGCCATGAAATACAATTATGCCAAGATGTGAACATGCAAGTGCAACTCACCCACTCGACTCTGTGTACACAGACATTTAGTTCCCCCTTTCTGGAGTCGAACCTCCCAGGATACCTCCATAGTGCAAACGAAAGCGGTGGGTTGGGCCTCGCCCACCTCTAAACCGGTAATTGCACTACCATTCAGACCTGTCGTACGCTTCAACGCTGGTGCACTAAGCGGAGCTCCTGCGTACTCTTGCCGGCTGGCGAACCGGACTTTATTTGGCCAAGTGCTAAACCACACTTACAGATTCAACGTATTGGCGTCGGTGTATCGACTCTCAAATATCAAAGACCCACCACCTTATACTTGATGCACATGCAACCTTGAAGTATAACCACCGAGCCAAAGCTCCCCGGACCATCCCGTCCGTCTCAAATAACAACCGAGCTAAAGCTCGTCGGGCCAACCTTCACATCAACCAATCCACCGAGCCTACTACCCGAGTGACCCAACCTAACATTCTGAGACATAGAGGTGAGTGAGAGTGAACCCCTAGTTACACTACTTACTCTTGCAATTTAGTTTTACCTACAACTTATGTTAGTATAGGACTGCCCAAGGTATACCCCGTAAAGGGCTGTCGAAGGCACTAGGAACTATGATGGGATTACGCCCAAAGCTCTCTTTCGCAAGGCACTTACTATTGTTGGTTGCTATCAAATATCACAAACCCATACGTGTTGTACTGGATCTAACCCTTGAGCATTTGGCATTACCTCCCCACGGGAAAGACGATCTTTCGTTGATCCCGCGCACCACCTAACACTAGCCAATCCACACTCTACTCATCCTATCTTCCAATGATGAACTCATTTTTATTTATCCAAACCAGCAATCTCTAACCCCCAACTCATGTGCCCAAAATCACATTCCAACAAAATTTCTGCAGTTTTACTAAATGCAGACCAAGTTAAGCTATATGACATAAAATGGGAGGTACACAAAATAGTCCCCCAGTACCCCTATAATAATTATTGGAGGGCTGTGATGATCTTTTTAGCCTAAATCCAGAATTTCATCATTTTTCTCTTTATCTGATATTTTATTTAATTATTCTAGTCATCAAAAGATCTCAAGTTTGAACATGAAGTACCAATTTCAGACAAGCAAATATTCCACCAAAATTTATGATAAATACACTATGAATTTTTAACTTAAAATCCAAAGTCTCCCGATTTTGCAGTAAGGTTTAAGCCCCTAATTCTAATTTTAAATATATCTCACAAGAAATCATTTTAAGAGATAAGTACAGCAAGAATACCTCCAAACAATTCAGAAAAAAATCTAAAAGGATTGTAATGACATATAAGTTCTCTAGGTCAAGTTTCATATTTTATTAGCAAGTAATGAGCTCTAAGCAAATTATTGAACAATTTTCCAAGTTAATGAGCTTGTGAAATAGGTACTGCAAATATATTTTCAAAAATTCTAATAAAATTCATACATAAGCAATAAGGTCTGAAACTCACTTTGCCAAATTTTCATGTGCTTCCAATGGGCAGTGGGATCATAATGTCCAGATAAAAAATTAGGGCTAACTCTTGCATTTATAAAAGAAGTACTAAAATTAATGTCCCAAAATTCTCAATTAAATTACCAGAAGTTCAATCTATCCTTATGACTACACTACCCAAATTTCATTATTGTTCAAGGAGTTTTAATAACCTATTCTAGCACTACAATGTTTGTGCCCTAAACTTGGGTTAGGGTTTTGTGAAGCATACTCTTTCCCAAATCCCATAATATTTTTACCAGAGGGATTTATCTACTGTAGCACCCTTCCTACCAAATTTCATGTTCATTCAAGGTATTTTGACCTCATGCCCTTCACAAGACACAAAAGCCCTTCCTTAGTGTTTGGTATTAGGTATTACGGCAAAACTATTCCAATCTACCTCATCTTCCATGGGGAGGTGTTACACACCATGCCAAGTCAGTGTCCCCAATTGCAACCTCTGTTGAGGTGATTTGGCAACTCAAAACCCAAAGTGCATATTTTAACCAAAATACCCTTATTATGACAAGGCTATGGTTTGCATGATTTCAATTCAAACCATCTCCAAATAAGATGAAATTTTAAACAGAGACCTACGATGACCCCAATAACAATGCACCAACATTTGGGTGAGTTTTGAGGTCATTTGGTCCCTCAATTAATTCACCTTAGAGAAATTAAATAATTTCAAAAACTACAGAAAACTTGTCCCCAAAAATTCTCATTTTTGGGCAAGACCTAGATATGGATAGGGTTGACTCTCTGTCCAAATTTCAAGTCATTTGGTCGAAAGATTGTGTGTGGGCACCAATTTTAATTTCTGCCTAGCCCAAGGCATATATCCCACCAAATTGGGTGCCCTGGTCAAACCAGGCGCCCAAATTGCTTCAAACTACTTTTGTAGTAAACTAGACCCACAAGGCTACAATTTCTATGTTGAACATTTTCTTATACAGAGTATTTAAGTATTTTTAATAATTTAAAACATTAAATAGTAAAGGTGTGACAGATTCATCAAAATGAAATAATATATCCTATAGTTTAATTTTATACAACACGAATCTTGGCGCAGCTTTGGACGGCATCCGTCATAGTCCTCGCGCGCCAACAGCCTTGATTGAATTTTCCGGGGCCAACTTCAAATCCCTGCCGCAGGCCACCCAGCCACCTCCCTGCCCGGCCACCGCCACCACCACCTCTGTCAAGGTGGTGGCTATTGCCATGCGGCGGCACAGCCGCCAGAAGGGCCTTTTCCGACGATCACGACAAGAGGGAATTTCTCAAAAAACCTGTAAATTGAAAGCTTGGATCGGGCTCAATTGAGCCCGATCTTCATTCTAACTGAAACCTAAGATCTACCCACAGAGAGAGGAGAGGAGGAGGACCTTTGTGATGGTCTGGAGTCGCGCCGATCGTCTGTCGTCATGGTGGTGGTGGCGCCTCTCGGGTTTCTGCAACTACACATTGGAAGGGATCGAATTCTTCAGGTAAATGGTGAGGAAAACTTGTAACGTCCCCTGGGCCGTCTGTGGGCCTCAGCCCACAAGGCCTCTGTTAGATCATTACTAGGCTGCAGCCCAAGCACCCCAACCCCTCTCCCTCCACGGGCGGGTTGTTGGTGGCCACAGCCTCCCTTTGATGAGGTAAACTCGAAAGTCAAGCCAGCACTACGGGGAGTTCCTAGGAGGTCACCCATCCCAGTACTACTCCAGCCCGAGCATGCTTAACTATGGACTTCTTTCAACTCTCATCACCAATTGAGCTGCAGCTCAATTGGTGATGAGAGTCGAAAGAACTCCATAGTTAAGCATGCTCGGGCTGGAGTAGTACTGTGATGGGTGACTTCCTGGGAAGTCCCCGTAGTGCAGGCTTGACTATCTAGTTTACCTCATCAAAGGGAGGTTGTGGCCACCAACAACCTATCTATGGAGGTAGAGGGGTTGGGGTCCTTGGGCTGCATCCCGATAACGGTCTAACGGAGGCCTAGTGGGCCGAGGCCCACGGACGGCGCAGGGGACGTTACAATAAAAAAGTGCACTTTTATTGTAACGACCCTAGGTGATACAATGTGACAGCTTCACAACTCTGCTCTAGACATTGCTACCGGGATGCATCCCAAGCACCCCAACCCCTCTCCCTCCACAGGCAGGTTATTGGTGGCCACAACCTCCCTTTGATGAGCGAACTCGACAGTTAAGCTGGGCCGTACGGGGACTTCACAGGAGGTCACTCATCCCAGTACTACTCTCGCCCAAGCATGCTTAACTATGGAGTTCCTTCAACCTTCATCACCAATTGAGTTGTAGCCCAAGCACCCCAACCCCTCTCCCTCCACAGGCGGGTTGTTGGTGGCTGTAGCCTCCCTTTGATAAGCGAACTCAACAGTTAAGCTACGTAGTACGGAGACTTCCCAGGAGGTCACCCATCCCAGTACTACTCTCGCCCAAGCATGCTTAACTATGGAGTTCGTTCACTTCTCATCACCAATTGAGCTGCAGCTCAATTGGTGATGAGAAGTGAACGAACTCCATAGTTAAGCATGCTTGGGCGAGAGTAGTACTGGGATGGGTGACCTCCTGGGAAGTCCCCGTACGACCCAGCTTAACTGTCGAGTTCGCTCATTAAAGGGAGGCTGCAGCCAGCAACAACCCGCCAGTGGACTGGATAGGGGCTGGGGTGCTTGGGCTATAGCCCGGTAGCAATGCCATGGGGGGCTATGGGCCAAATCCCGGGTCGTTACAATAAAACTTGCAATTTTATTGTAACACCCCTAGCCGATCCAACGTGACAGCATCACGGCTCCGCTCTAGGCGACGCTACCGGGCTGCAGCCCAAGCACCCCAACCCCTCTCCCTCCACAGGCGGGTTGTTGGTGGACACAACCTCCCTTTGATGAGGTAAACTCGATAGTCAAGCCCGCACTATGGCGACTTCCCAGGAGGTCACCCATCCCAGAACTACTACAGCCCGAGCACACTTAACTATAGAGTTCTTTCAACTCTCATCACCAATTGAGCTGCAGCTCAATTGGTGATGAGTGTTGAAAGAACTCCATAGTTAAGCGTGCTCGCGCTGGAGAAGTCCTGGGATGGGTGACCTCCTGGGAAGTCCCCATGTTGTCCGCTTAACGGGAGAATGTCACTCATCAAAGGGTGGTTGTGGCCACCAACATCCCGCCTGTGGAGGGAGAGGGGTTGGGGTGCTTGGGCTGTAGCCCGGTAACAGTCTAACGGAGGCCTAGTGCGATGCGGCCCACGTATGGCCCAAGGGACGTTACAAAACTCCTCTCAGGCCACGGATGGTGTTTAAAGCTTCAGTTAGGGAGGGGAGAGGCCAAGTCATCAATGGCCATTAATGACCATTCAATTCTTGGCTCGGCCATGGTTTTTCTCATCCCCTAGCCACTGCCATGGGCGGGAAAACTCTTGGCCTCCACTTAACTGACCAGGGGAGATGATTCCAGCAAGAGTAGAGGGCTCTTGGCCTTCCTAGCCATGAATGGCCCCTCCCTTCATTTTCTCTCTCCTCCATTAAAGGGAGAAAATGAAGTTTCCTCACTCCGAGTCATCAAGGCTGACTTGGTCAACCCATTTAGGCTATTTGCAGTCCACTAATTCATATCATCACATAATTAAAAGTTGGTTAGCCCAAATGAAAGAGGGCTTGAGCTTGGGTTCGCCCATTTGGGCTAAGTTGACATAAATTGGACTATGGTTGACCTTGGTCCTTTTGACACTTTTGGGGTGACCCCAATGGGTCCTTACTGACCCATTGGCCTCCCCTAGGGTCTAGGGAGGGCTAGGTAGGGTTGACTTGGCACTTTGGGGGTCACTTGACCCTTAGGAAGGGTACTTTGATCAAGTTAGGGATAGAGTTGACTTTGGTCAACATGACCATTTGGGTTGAACCCAAGGGATCCTTGGTGAGCTATTGGCTTCCCCTAAGGTCTAGGAATGGTTGTGTAGGGTTAACTTTGAACCCTGGAGGTCACTTTCCCCTTAGTTAGGGCACTTTGACCACTTTAGGGCTAAGGTTGACTTGGGTCAACTCAGGCTCTAGAGTTTATCCCAATGGATCTTTGGTGACCCATTGGCCCCACTTTAGGTCTAGGAAGACCTTGGTAGGGTTGGTTGGGCTTATTAGGTGCACATTGCCATTAGTTAGGGCACCTTGCCCAATTTAGGCCTAGGATGGTACTAGATCAACTTGGGCACCTTGGGTTGACTCCAATGGATCCTTAGGGCTCCAATGGACCTTATAATGAGTTGGTGAGACACTGGTGGGGTCTTAGAGTCATTGTAATGTCTCATGATCATCTTAAACCAGGGTTAATAAATCTACTATTTGTAGACCATAATGGTCTCAACTACATTCCTAGGTTCACTAGGCCTTCTTGGGCTTACTAGGGTTTTGTCATGACCTATTCACGACAAAACCACTACTAGAGGTCTAGTTGTTTGAGGGATGTTACATACATCATGTAACACCCCAAAGTCAATTGGGTCAATTTGGGCCAATTTGGGTTCAGGCATGGGTGACACGGCCTGGGACACGGGCGTGTCCCAGGGCGTGTCATGCCTGGGTTGTCTCGAGTGTCGAGTGTCGAGTGAGGACACGACCTGTGACACGGGTGTAATGCCCCGAAACTCAAAAGAGCGATGGCGGAAGTTTTGGGCCAGTTTTGGGTTCTGGTAGAAGGCACATGGCCTGGGACACAGGCCTATCCCAGGGAGTGTCAGGCTTGTGTCGACACTCAGCCGGAGAAGTCGACATTTTGCTCCCGACATTGTGTCGAGACTGGGCACACGGCCTGCGACACGGGCGTGTCGCAGGGTGTGTCAACCCGTATTGACACTCAGCCCGCGAAGTCCACACTCTGCGCTCGACGAAGTGTCGATACATGGCACACGGCCTACGACACGGGCGTGTCGCAGGGCGTGTCGACCCGTGTCGACACTCATCCCGAGGAGTCGACGAATTTTGCTCGACGATGTGTCGAGACAAGGCACACGGCCTAGGACACGGGCGTGTCCAAGGCCGTGTCGTGAGGTCGACGAACTTCGCTCGACAAAGTGTCGAGTGTCAAGACCGTGTACACGGCCTGGAACCCAAGCGTGTTGAGGTAGACACGGGCAAGGACACGGGCGTGTCCTAGAACACGTGCAGTCCCCGGGTTGTTTTCGTGATAAATCGATGGGGGTACACGGCCGGCCACACGGCCGTGTCAGGTAGAATACGGGCGTGTCAGGTCGAACACGGGCGTGTTCGATGCCCGTGTGTTATTCCAGGCACGTCGATTTTGATGGAGAATGAGGCACACGGCCCTGGACACGGGCGTGTGCTAGGCCGTGTTCGGTCCAGATTGGACATTTCAGTCCCGAATCAAAGCCGTTTGTTTCTTTAATTGGTGATCCAAGGGCTGGGGTTGTTCCTGATGGGATATACCCGGGATTGGGCCTTAGAAACCCTCACTTTTCATGAGTGGTTATCTTTCTAAAGCTTAGAGAGAGAGGAGAGCCAAGGAAGGAAGAAGAAGCTAGATCCGGCCATTGGAGGAGCTTTGAAGCTCCAAATCGCGAGCCGACTTCGGATCCACGGAGGCGAAGAGAGTGCGGTGCTTTTCATCCGCTTATTTTTCCATGGCGCCAAAGATAAGCGCTAGGGTAATGATTCTCTTCTTGAGCATGTGTAGCTCTCCTTCTTTGCATAGGAAGCCCGCTCTCGCGAGTTTGTGGTGAGTTGGAGGCGTTCCTACGGGTAGATATGTGAAGTCCCCATTGTTTAGAGTTCGTAAGCGATAACGGACATAGGCATGATGTGTGAAGCCTATTCGAACATGTTGGTATGGATCGGTGATGTTGCATTGCATAATGCCGGAGAGGACTCTGTGCTATTAGTTGTTTTTCGGGTTTTATACACGGTAGATTGCAACAGGGAGCCTTGGGGATTAAACCAATGGTGCACCCGGAAAACTGGGCGGATGCGTGATCTTGCCAACTTGGTGGCCTGAGAGCCACCTTGAACATAATTGGGTTATGTGAATTGTCATGGAAATAGGACTCGGGAGAAGTTTGACTCGCGCAAATGGCTTAAATTGTCGTTGCGATGTGAGCACGGGTTAGATGGAACCGTACCCGTTCTATGTTGTTCGGTTAAAGAGACCTAAGGGTACGTGGCACTTGCCGTTGGCATAGATTAGGGTCTTCGGCGATCTATGGCATAAATTGTCATGACCCGGGCCAAGAAGACAAAATGCTCATAGGTTTGGCCGTCAAAGTAGAGGTGGTGAGTCCGGAATGTCTATGGCTTTAATTGACGTGACATCGACCGGTTCACCGAGAATGTGCCCTGAGAGCACTGGGCGTGTGGCCGTGCGAGCCAACGTCTGTGATGAAATGATTATATATATGTTGCTCGCTTATGCTAATGAAATGCAGGGAAGGAGTATCGCCGCCCCGAGCTGGGGGCGGGATCGTTATAATTTGGTCTGCATTGCTGACCGTTGCCTTGTTTTACCAACGTGCGGTGGTTTGTTGCTTGCAGGTGCTGCTGGAACATGCGGTCAATAGCGGGCTAAAGCCCAATTTGCGAAGCCGGCCCTCGAAGGCCTGATTGGAGTGTTTACTTTTTTTATTCATGTATGACCGGCCTGTGTGCCGTGGTTTGTAAATCATGTAATATCAAGTGAACCATTTTGTAAGGCCTTAAGGCATGTCTTTGTGTATGTATAGCATTCCTATTTGGTATTAGTGGACATTCATGCTTTTGTGCTGAGTTCTTTATTGCAACTTACAAATCTGCTTCCTCTAGAATGCTCTGTGTAGGACGTGATGATTGGTTGGATGGTTTCCATGAGTAACCACCCGGTCTGTCTGTGGTATATGGCGTCGGGCCCCGGCCGGACCTACTACTATATGCTATGCGACGGATAGGTGGTGTTACAATTTGGTATCAGACTACTGGTTTTGGTCGGGCTTAAATTGAATTCGTGGGCGAATTCTTTTAAACGGTTGGTGAGCACATGTGTGTGCGTCATCGTTATAACAGTAAAAGAACCCATGACTGTCCACTTAGGAATGAAAATACACGTGTTCGAGGAACATGCGTGTTCCTATAATTGTTGTTTGGAATTTTATTTGGTCGCTTAACGGTGTTTTGTACCACTATAGGTGACCAGAAGTGGTGCGGGGCCGTCGGAACGCCGAGTTTCTGAGGCTAGCAGTGCACCTAATGAAGCTCCTGCAACACCTCTATCGGCTGAGATCATACGATTGGTGGCCGAAGCAGTGTTGGCCATGATTAATGCACAGCCTGTAAGGCAAACGCAGCAGCCCGCTCCTGCGATGGAGAAGGTACCGCTGCAAGAGGCTGAGCCGAGGAGAGTGGACCAAGTGGTAGTGGAACCGTTTGTGCCAAGGAGGGCAACCGAGAGGCAGCTTAACCATGTAATGAGCTTTAACCCTCCGGTATTCTCGGGGTTGGGAACCCGATCTCAAGCTGAAGATTGGCTCTCCAGGGTGAAGAGAGTCATGACAGCAACGGAGACGGAGGAGTGGCAAATGACCACCATCGCTACGTTACTTTTGGACGGTGAAGAGAGAATGTGGTGGGAAGGATTGGAGCTGCATCTACTGAGAGGTAGACAACTTGTTGATGTCTCGATGGAAGAGTTCTAGAGATTATTGTTCGCTAGATACCTCCCTTCGGTGCAGAGGATAGCCTTGGACAACGAGTTCCTGAAATTAGTTCAAGGAGACAGTACCGTGGATGAATATCTCCACGAGTTTACTCGTTTGAGTCGTTATGCTAGCTCCACTATTGTGGATGAGGAGCGCAAGACTAATCGCTTCTAAGAAGGGTTGAGAGATGAGTTGAGGTTACTACTCTCGGGGCCGATGACGCAGGGTTTCTTAAACTTGGTCAACACG
Organism: Platanthera guangdongensis; assembly: GCA_039583875.1. Taxonomy (NCBI): domain Eukaryota; kingdom Viridiplantae; phylum Streptophyta; class Magnoliopsida; order Asparagales; family Orchidaceae; genus Platanthera; species Platanthera guangdongensis. The sequence continues at coordinate 160,853,270 of CM077152.1, read as the reverse complement.
GCCCGGTCCTTGGAGAAGGATATGAAGAACGTACAAGCAAAGAAAAGCTTGGGTGATAAGAAGTATGAATTCAAAGTGTCGACTACTTCAAAGTCCGGCTATCGAAGGTCCTTCAATAAGCATAGGACTTCGGGTACAGCTCCTTCTGGTGCTTCTGGGGCGACTACAGGTCGGACCCCGGGCGCATGTTTTACTCGTGGAAATACGGGGCACTTTGCCCGCGATTGTTGGAGCGGACGCCCCAGGGCCGAGAGAAGGCCGACAGCGACTTATGAACAGAAGGGCAAGGCGGTGGAGTCGACTGCATCCCACTATGCTCCGGCCCAACCAAGGGTGTATAATCTTGGCCAACGGGAGGCCATCAAACAGGCTGATGTGGTGACAAGTACGGTTTAATTTATAGCAAGTCAATTTCTTTAAATACTTGTTATGCACATGTTACCTTACCACTGCTTGTTTAGGATTTGTTTTGATTTGTGAAAATCCGGCGAGAGCACTCTTCGATACGGGAGCTTTACACTCCTTCTTGTCCGAAGTATTTATATCACGCATTGGAGTCCCTTCTTCGATGGCGAAGGATAAGCTGGATGTGTTGTTGCCCAATGGGTATTCGATGCGCGCGGATAGGATCTGCGATGTTATGATTCATATTGGGAATCAGGAGTACGATCTGCAGGCGTCGTTACTTCCGTTGGTGGAGTTCGACGTTATATTTGGCATGGACTGGAGCTCACAGCAGCAGGCCTATATTGACTGCGGTCGCAAGGAAGTCAAGCTGGGAGTAAGTCGTGAAACGACTTTTACGGGCTTAAAGTGGTCGAGCAAGACATTGATGTCTGCTCTTTAGGTGGTGAAGGCGGTTCGTGCCGGTGCAGAACTGTTCTTTACACTATTGGAGGTTGCAAAGCCGAAGCCCGCGTTGGATAGTATTCCAGTAATAACGGAATACCCTGATATGTTCCCCGCAGATCTTCCTGGAGCCCTGCCTCAACGGGAGATAGATTTTACGATTGAGCTAGTGCCAGGTGCAAAGTCTGTGCCACGATCTCCTTATCGGCTAGCGCCTAAGGAAATGGCAGAGTTGAAGGTTCAACTGCAAGAGTTGTTGGAGCAAGGGTATGTGCGCCCAAGTTCTTCGCCTTGGAGCGCGCCGGTCCTCTTTGTTAAGAAGAAGGACGGAAGCTTGAGGCTATGTATTGATTATCGAGAGCTCAACAAGTTGATGGAGAAGAATAAGTACCCGATCCCCCAGATTGATGATCTTTTTGATCAGTTCGTAGGGTCGACGGTGTACTCGAAGTTGGATCTCAAGACTGGGTACTATCAGCTGCAAATAAGGGAGAGTGATATCCCGAAGACAGTGTTTAGTACGAGATACGGGCATTATGAGTTTACGGTCATGCCGTTTGGGGTGACTAATGCGCCGTCAGTGTTCATGGATTTGATGAACAGGACTTTCTGGGAGTACTTGGACCATTTTGTGATCGTCTTCATCGACGATATTTTGGTGTACTCGCAAAGTGAGGAAGATCACTTCAAGCATCTTCATTTAGTTTTGGAGACGCTAAGGAGGAATCAACTGTATGCAAGTTCTCGAAGTGCGAGTTTTGGTTATCCTCAGTGGCGTTCCTCGGTCATATAGTGAGTGGAGAGGGTATTGTTGTAGATCCGGCGAAGATTGTTGCGATACGGGAGTGGCCTGAGCTTGTTATGGTAGCGGAAGTCCGGAGCTTTCTGGGGCTTGCCGGCTATTATAGGCGCTTCGTAGAGAACTTCTCGCGGATAGCGTTACCTCTCACTACTTTGACAAGGAAGGAGCAGAAGCTCGTTTGGACGCCGGAGTGCGCGCGAGCTTTTGAGGAGTTGAAGTGTCGGTTGACCACGGCGCCTGTGGTGAGTTCGTCGATTGGGACCGCAGGCTATGAGATTTATAGTGATGATTCGGGCAGCGGTTTGGGTTGCGTGCTGCTGCAACACGGAAGTGTGATAGCTTATGGCTCGAGATAGCTGAAGGTGCACGAGAGGAATTATCCGGTCCATGACTTGGAGTTAGCGGCCGTGATTTTTGCCTTGAAGTTGTGGAGACACTATTTGTACGGTGTGAAGATTGATATCTACACCGATCATAAGAGCCTGAAGTATCTGATTGATCAGAACGATCTGAATATGCGGCAGCATAGATGGATGGAGTTCTTGGGAGACTATACATTCAAGATTCACTACGTGCCCAGTAAAGGGAATGCGGTTGCGGACGCGTTGATTCGCCGAGCCCCAGCTCAAGCCAATTGGCTATCGGTGCATGATGAGCGGTTGGTGCAGGAGTTGGAGGCGTTGGAGATTGTTTGTGTGGATAGGCAATCAAGTGCTGAAGCGGTTTTGAATTGGACTGAAGTCCAATATGACCTGGCTGATCGGATTCGGCAGGCTTTGGATATGGATGCCCATATGAAGCAGTTCATGGTAGAGGCTCTGGATGGCTCAAATTCCCAATTCGTTGTGGAGGACGGATTGCTTTGGAAAGACGGTCGTCTTTGCGTCCCAAGTGTGGGTAATTTGCGGGTGGAATTGTTATACGAGGCACACCATACCAAGTACTTGATTCACCCGTGGAGCACGAAGATGTACCGCGATGTGAAGAAACTATTTTGGTGGCCGGGTTTGAAGAAAGATGTGGCGCTCTACGTGGCGAAGTGCCAAACTTGCGCCTTGGTGAAGGCGGAATGTCAAAAGCCGGGAGGATTTCTTAAGTCCTTGCCTATTCCGGAGTGGAAATTTGACGACATCTCTATGGACTTTGTGCATGGTTTGCCAAGGTCGCAAAGGGGAACGACGCCATTTGGGTGGTCGTGGATCGGTTAACGAAGGTGTCGCATTTCATTCCGCATAGGAAGGATGATCCAATGGAGAAGTTGGCAAAACCTTATGTGGATAACATTGTACGGCTTCACGGTGTGCCCCGCAGCATCGTGAGTGACCGAGATGGGCGGTTCACGTCCAATGATTGGAGGCTTGTGCAGCAAATGTTGGGAACAAAGCTGATATTCAGCACAGCCTTCCATCCACAAACGGATGGGCAGACCAAGAGGGTCAATAGAACTATGGAAGACATGCTCCGCATGTGTGTCTTGGATTTTGGGAAGCAATGGGAAGACCACCTTTATTTGGTGGAGTTCGCATACAACAACAGCTACCAAATGAGTATTCAAATGGCGCCCTTCGAGGCCCTATATGGTAGAAAATGTCGCACGCCGTTGTCTTGGTTAGAAACGGGCGAGTCAAAGTTGTATAAGTGATTGGATGTGGAGAATGCTACTTCTTTGGTGAGAACCATTCGGGAGAGGTTGCTTATGTTGGGTATTGTATCCACAATGTACCTGATTTGAAGAAGCCCTGGACAAGCTAAGGTCAATAGACTATGTATTTGATAAACTCCTTCTAGTTGTGCTTGCAGTTTTTCCACGCTAAGTGCACACCAATGTCAGGGTGCAGTAGGTCAATATACACGGGTCTGCACGACGTAATCCCTCGTTGAGTAGATCAGTGTGTTGGCCTACGTGTACTCTCTCTATTGGAGTGCACTTATTTTCAAGCACAGGGCTGTAACTATGCAGGAGCAGACAAGGAGCAAGGAAGGGTCAAGGAGCACCTCATGAGTGGAATGACGAAAATTCGTCTAAGTGAAAGTCGACGATAGTCACCAAGTGATTCTCGCCGAATCGGCGAGAATCACTAGTGATTCTCGCCGAATCGTCGAGAATCATTAGTGATTCTCGCCGACTCCTTCCGGCTACCTTAAAATGGTGCCAAGTGAGATTCGGCGAGAATCAATAGTGATTCTCGCCGAACCCATCGCAGAGCAGATCCTGGATACCAAGTTACATTCGTTGAGAATCAAAAAGTGATCCGTCGAGAATAACTAGTAATTCTCGACGAATCGTCGAGAATCACTAATGATTCTCTCCGATTCGTCGAGAATCACCTGTGATTCTCGCCGATTTTTACTTGGCGTTTTCTCTGGATGTTCCTGAACCGGATTCTGCAGCTGTCATATTGGAGTTATCTATAGTATATATATTCGGGTATTTTGAACAGTAAGCGATAGACAGAAAGAAGCCGAGCAAAAACCTAGACCTAAAATCGCGATCAGATCTCCGCCGCCGCCGTCGCGCTCGTGCTAGTTGGTCGCCGTCAACGATCGGGATTCCTTCGTGATCTCCGGCGACATAAGCTTAGCAAAGCTTGAGTCTCACGCGTCTATCCAGAGATCTCTTGTCTCTCGATTTGTTGACCGGGAAAAACTCCCCCGTCCGAATCGATCGAGACGACCGATCCTAGAGTGACCGTTGGTAGACCTAGTTTTCTTCGCAACGAAGTTTGGATCTCAAAGTACTACAGCCGCGCACCTTCGTTGCCGCCGATCCCGAACCAAGCCGCCGCTCGGATTGCAGCCGCCGGTTCCGGGAGATCCTCTCCAAGAGAGACCAAGGTTGTAGACTCTTCGTTGACTTGACGAACACGTCGTCGAACGAAGAGGAACACCGAAGTCTCCAAACGAAGTTTGTATCTCGTGTACATCCTATTTTACTTTTGATTGTAAAGGAACGATTGTTCCGTGTTGTAAGGGTTGGGTGCAACCCGGTTTGTGGGAGTGTTGACTCTCACGTGTGGAAGGGTTCCTTCCGATAGTGCAGGGATTGGATTTCAATCCTGTTGGAGAAGAGACCGAGTCGTCCCTTGTTGGGAGATAGGTCGAAGGGGGAAAGTGGATGTACCCAGGTCGGGGAACCACTATAAATTGCCTGTGTATTCTGTGTGCTGTGCCTTTTATTTTTATTGTGCAGGTACATTCGTAAATTCCGCATAAGCGCTACACGTCACCTATTCCCCCCCATAGGTGCACATAGTTGACACTAGGTGGACATTCAAGTGGTATCAGAGCCAGGTTCCTCATCAAAAAGGTTAACACCTTGAGTTGAATCCTGCCACTAGTGTCAGGAAGGAGGCAAACATCTACTATGGACGGGCTCAAGTACTCCGGCAAGATCCCAGTGTGCAACAGGCTCAACTTTCCTATTTGGAAGGAAAGGATCAGGTTCTACATGGAAGCAGTGGATCCTCGACTTTTCATGATCGTGCTGGAGGGTCCTTATGTCCCCACTAAGGCTTCCACCATTGATCCCACCAAGAAAGTGTCGAAGACACTTTCTGAAATGGACAAGGATGAGATGGTACTAGTAGGACTTGACATGAAGGCACGGAACATTCTGGTCAGCGTAGTTGATGACTCTATGATGCAAAACTTCAGCAACTGCAGGACAGCACAGGAGATTTGGCAGTGTCTGATCATCCTAATGTAGGGCACGGATGAAGTGAGGGATGATCGGAGATCCCTCCTGAACCAGAAATATGAGGCCTTCAGACAAGGGCCTAAGGAAGAGATCGGAGTCACATACGAGAACTTCCTCAAGATTGTTAACGCCCTCAAAGTCTACGGAAGAGTGTTCACTAATGGTGAACTCAATGATAAGTTCCTTAGGTCCCTTACTAAGGAATGGGACACAAAGATCTGCTCCATCAGAGAGTTTGGCAGACTTGCTGAAACTGATCCACAAATTCTGTTTGGAAAGCTGATGTCCTATGAGCTTCAGCTGAACACCAGAAAAGCAGAAGAAGAAGCTGAGAATGCGGCTGCCAAAGAAAAGACGGTGGCTCTAAAATCCAGTCACTCCAGAAAAGGCAAGGGTACCGTGTCGTACCGTGCCAGGAAAAAGGATGAGGAGGAGGACTCCGAGCCATGCTCCTCCAGCTCAGAGCTGTCGGAGGAGGATTTCTCCCTCATCACTCGAGAGTTCAAGAAGTTCCTCAAGATAAGGAATCAAAGAAAGAGAGACGGCTCCTCCTCCAGGCATCAGAAGAAAAACTACTCTTCTGACAGGTATGCATCTAGACCGAACAAACATCGCTCCTCTGACATTATCTGCTTTGGATGCAACAAGCCAGGACACGTCATGGCCGACTGCTATCAAGGCAAGAGGGAAAAAGGGAAAGAAGAGGAGCACAAGTCCTCTAGAGACAAGAAGAAGGAATGGAGTTACATCGCCAAACGGCCAAAGACACTGAGTGAGTCTGACTCCTCAGACTCAAGTGATGATGAGGAAGCCTACTTCGGGCTGGTGGGTCGCTCAGACTCAGAAGGAGAATGCCCCCCATTTACTGGGAAGGTAAACGCTCACACCCCTCTCTCCGACTCCGACTCTGATCCTGAGTCTCAGGATGATGAACCTGAGGATGGCCCTTCGGCCCGTGAAGCTGAGCTCCTCGACAAGTATGAGCTTCTGCTCAACACTTTCGATGAGTGCCGTAAGAGACTGAAGGCTGAGAAGAAGGAAGTAAAATTCCTTAAGGGTGAGTGTGTATCCCTAAGGGAAGAGGTCACTAGCTTGATTTCTCTCCGACAGGAGCACCTTGACCTGACTTCAAAGCATTCAGGGTCTTTGAAGCTCCTTGATCTTAAGCAGGAGGAAGTCAACAAGTTGGAAGAACTACTTGCGGCAGAAAGGAAGATCGTCAAGAGCTTCTCTATGCCAAAAACAGTTCTTCCAGTCGTTGATACCTTCTCTGCTCAGGCCAAAGGAGCTGGCTTGGGGCATATAGGGGTATCTGGTTCTTCATCTAGGAGAAACAAGAACCAGAGGAAGAATAAGGCAGCCAAGAAGGCCTCTGCTGATGAAAAGGGTAAGGCTCCTCTTAGTCCTATTGCGTTCAGAAAGCCTGGCTTTCCTTGCAGCCAACATGACTTTGAGTCAACATTTGGGCATCATTTCCGGCCCTCGGTTGCAAAGCCAAAGAGCCGGTATGACGGTTGGAACTTTCCCCGGAACTTCGGTGAGAGTGCCTTCAAGGCACCTTATGAGGAAATCCACATGGGAAATTATGGTCCGTTCTCTAACGGCCATAATGGAAAGCAGGCACCAAAAGCCAAGCATGTTATACAGAAGGTGACAAAGTCATGTGACTGTTGTCACCATGAGGCCTCCACCTCCAGATCCAAGGCCCCAGCAGTACCCACCGTTCCCAGGGTAAGGCAGGAGCCTAGGAAGAGGTACAACAGATTCGACTGTTGGTGCTGTGGCAAAGTTGGTCACTTTGCCGTGGATTGTTGGTTTAATCCAAGGCATTACGAGACTCCCCATGTTAGCAATGCGAGCCCAACCACTCGTAGGGTTAACCAACCGAGGGGGAGTGTGCTAACCAGGAATCTAGGACCCAAGTTCGATTGGATTCCTAAGGCAAATTAATATTGTTTTGCAGGAATGTCAAAAGGCCACCAAAACGCCGATCTGGTATTTGGACAGTGGATGCTCCCGGCATATGACTGGGACAAGAAGCCTGCTGCATGATTACACTCCAGTCGAGAATGGACCCAAAGTCATCTTTGGAGGGTCAGATCGAGGAATCACCAGAGGTTACGGTATGATTTCCAACGGCATAATCTCTATCCCCGACGTGGCTTATGTTGAAGGGTTAAATCATAACCTGATCAGTGTAAGTCAGTTATGTGATAAAGGTTATGACGTTAAGTTCTGCAAGGATAAATGTCTGATAATTTCACGTACCTCTTCTGAAACGGTATTATCAGGCATTAGGAGCAAAAATATCTTCTGTTTAGATTTTCTCAGTTTAGATTCATCAACCCACGTATGCCTTGTGGCAACATGCAGTGCATCTCTTTGTGAACAATGATACAAGAGATTGGCACATATTAATTTCAAGACAATTAGTATGTTGTTTTCTAAGAACTTGGTAAGGGATGCTCCCAGTATCAAGTGCATCAAAGATAGCCCCTGTCCTGCATGCCAGATGGGCAAACAGACTCTGGCTACCTTTAAGAGCATCGCAGACAAAGACTCTTCCCGATGTCTTTACCTTTTACATATGAACTTGTTTGGTCCAATGCAAGTTCATAGCTTGGGAGGCAAGTCCTATACGCTAGTGATAGTTGATGATCATTCTCGGTTTACATGGGTGTTCTTTTTGAAACGAAAGTCCGATACGTTTGACATCTTCACTAATTTTGTCAAGCAGGTTCAGAACGAATTTAACTGCTCTATGGTCAAAATCAGAAGTGACCATGGAACAGAATTCGAATCTGGTGCTATGACAGAATTTTGTGAAGAACAAGGTATCTTTCATGAGTTTTCGTCCCCGTGCACTCCTCAGCAAAATGGAGTTGTGGAGAGGAGAAATAGAACTCTCATTGAAGCCTGCACGACAATGTTGAAAGACGCTTTTCTCCTGGAATACTTCTGGGCAGAGGCTGTCAATACAGCTTGTCATGTACAAAACCGAGCATTGATCAACAAGCATCATCGTAAGACGCCCTACGAGCTACTGAAAGGCAGGAAACCAACCATGTCCTACTTGAGGATTTTTGGTTGCAGATGCTATGTACTAAATAATGGGAAGTACCCGCGTACTAAATTCGGTGAAAAATGCTTCGAAGGCATATTCATGGGCTATAGTTCCCATAGTCGGGCATATAGGGTCTTCAATAAGAAAACCCTAGTGGTAGAAGAATCAATAAATGTTGTATTTGATGAAGGAAGTTTGCTTAACAGCAATTCTTCCTGTAGTATTCTTGAAGATGCAGGTACTCGACTTGAACAGCTGAGTCTGGATGAGACCGCTAAAGATGTCGCTCCTAAGTACGTCAAAGTTTCCACCTCCACGTCATCTGAAAATGTTGAAGATCAAAATGGAACAAATATCTTAGAAGAAGGAGAAGCCCAAGAAGAAGTCGAAGCTCCAGACGCCAGACTTATTGAGCTCTGGCACGTGAGGGATCATCCTAGAGATCAGATCATCGGAGATCCTCGTGTCGGTGTCAGAACTCGAAGAGGTACTATTAACGAAGTATTGCATCTTAGCTTCCTGTCACGGGTTGAGCCAAAGAAGTTCGACGAGGCGAACAAGGATGTGGCATGGATTCTGGCCATGCAAGAGGAACTACATCAATTCGAACGTTGCAATGTTTGGACGCTGGTTCCCAGACCATCCAAGCAGAATGTGATTGGCACGAAGTGGATCTTCAGAAACAAGCTTGATGAACATGGTATCATCGTAAAGAACAAGGCCAGGCTGGTGGCTCAAGGTTACACACAGGAGGAAGGGATTGACTACGACCAGACCTTCGCACCAGTAGCAAGGCTCGAGGCAATCAGGTTGTTCCTGGCGTATGCTTCACACAAAGGATTCACAGTCTATCAAATGGATGTGAAATCGGCATTCCTGAACAGAGACCTGAAAGAGGAAGTATACGTCGCTCAACCCCCAAGTTTTGTCGATCCTACTTATCCCAATCATGTTTATTTTCTTAATAAGGCCTTATATGGGTTGAAACAAGCTCCACGAGCTTGGTATGAGACTTTATCTAGTTTTCTTCTTGAGAACAAGTTCTCCAGAGGTAAAATAGATAAAACATTGTTTCTCAGGAAAGTCAAAGGCAAGATTTTGCTGGTGCAAATCTATGTCGATGACATAATATTCGGCTCAACGGACAACAATCTTTGCAAAAAGTTTTCTAAACTTATGCAAGGAAAGTTTGAAATGAGCAGTATGGGAGAGCTCAAGTATTTCTTAGGACTTCAAGTGAAACAGTCTGAGGATGGAATCTTCATCTCTCAGATGAAGTTCACAAATGAACTCCTTAAGAAATTTGGTATGGAGAGTGCAACCTCTATGAGGACTCCAATGGGATCCACCATGTCTCTGGATAAGGATGAGAAAGGTAAACCTTTCGATGAAACCAAATACAGAAGCATCATTGGATCCCTGCTCTACCTTACTGCCAGTAGACCGGATATTATGTTCTCCACATGTGTCTGTGCCCGATATCAGGTGAACACTAAGGAATTTCACTATGTCGCTGCAAAGCGAATTCTAAGATACCTTAAAGATACTCCTAATCTTGGCTTGTGGTACCCGAGAAACAATGATGTCGAGCTAATAGGCTTTTCAGATGCTGATTTTGCAGGGAGTAGAGATGACAGGAAAAGCACTTCCGGGACGTGTCAATTCCTCGGAAGAAGGCTTATCTCATGGAACAACAAGAAGCAGAATTGTGTAGCTACCTCCACAGCAGAGTCTGAGTACATTTCGGCAGGCAGCTGTTGCGCACAACTCTTATGGATCAGAAACCAGTTAGCTGACTACAACCTTCAGTTCAAGGAAGTTCCAATGTACTGCGACTCCTCCAGTGCAATTGCCATTGCCAACAATCCTGTCTCGCACAGCAGAACGAAGCATATTGAAGTGCGCTACCACTTCATTCGGGAGCACGTGGAGCACAAGGACATCTCTCTCTGTTATGTCCCCACGGACAAGCAGATTGCTGATATATTCACAAAGCCCTTAGACAAGGCCAAGTTCAATCTTTTCAAGACTGAATTGGGGATGCTCAATTATGAGGAATGAAGACTACCGAAGCTCCAGGCTCGTGCACGATCTGAGGAGGTGCAAGGAAATCAAGTGTGAGCACAGACGCAAGAACTGAGGGGGAGCAAGGGGTCAAATGCTACCGCCCCGATTTGCAGAAGCCGAAAAGGGGGAGATTACCCTCTCGGCCAAGGCTAAGGTGGCTCCAAGCTTGCTCCCAAGGAATTGGTATTGGTAAGGGATAACTCACTCAACTCAATTTTAAGTTTATGGTTTTCATTCCCATTTGCTCTATTCACCTTAGCTTGTAGGGTTTAGGCTTCTTCAAATAGGGGGAGATTGTTGGGTATTGTATCCACAATGTACCTGATTTGAAGAAGCCCCTGGACAAGCTAAGGTCAATAGACTATGTATTTGATAAACTCCTTCTAGTTGTGCTTGCAGTTTTTCCACGCTAAGTGCACACCAATGTAAGGGTGCAGTAGGTCAATATACACGGGTCTGCACGACGTAATCCCTCGTTGAGCAGATCAGTGTGTTAGCCTACGTGTACTCTCTCTATTGGAGTGCACTTATTTTCAAGCACAGGGCTGTAACTATGCAGGAGCAGACAAGGAGCAAGGAAGGGTCAAGGAGCACCTCATGAGTGGAATGATGAAAATTCGTCTAAGTGAAAGTCGACGAGAATCACCAAGTGATTCTCGCCGATTCGGCGAGAATCACTAGTGATTCTCGCCGAATCGTCGAGAATCATTAGTGATTCTCGCCGACTCCTTCCGGCTACCTTAAAATGGTGCCAAGTGAGATTCGGCGAGAATCAATAGTGATTCTCGCCGAACCCATCGCAGAGCAGATCCTGGATACCAAGTTACATTCGTTGAGAATCAAAAAGTGATCCGTCGAGAATAACTAGTAATTCTCGACGAATCGTCGAGAATCACTAATGATTCTCGCCGATTCGTCGAGAATCACCTGCGATTCTCGCCGATTTTTACTTGGCATTTTCTCTGGATGTTCCTGAACCGGATTCTGCAGCTGTCAATTTTCTAGACCGGGATTTAGGGATTTCTATTGTGGGTCCCACAAACGGTCATATTGGAGTTATCTACAGTATATATATTCGGGTATTTTGAACAGTAAAAGAGAGAGAAAATAAACCGAGCCGCGATGTAACCCTAAAATCGCGATTCCTCTCCGCCGCCGCCCTCGCGCTAGGGCAAGTTGGTCGCCGTCAACGATCGGGAATCCTTCGTGATCTCCGGCGACAGAAGCTTAGCAAAGCTTGAGTCTCACGCATCTATCTAGAGATCTCTTGTCTCTCGATTTGTTGACCGGGAAAAACTCCCCCGTCCGAATCGATCGAGACGACCGATCCTAGAGTGACCGTTGGTAGACCTAGTTTTCTTCGCAACAAAGTTTGGATCTCAAAGTACTGCAGCCGCGCACCTTCGTTGCCGCCGATCCCGAACCAAGCCGCCGCTCGGATTGCAGCCGCCGGTTCCGCGAGATCCTCTCCAAGAGAGACCAAGGTTGTAGACTCTTCGTTGACTTGACGAACACGTCGTCGAACGAAGAGGAACACCGAAGTCTCCAAACGAAGTTTGTATCTCGTGTACATCCTATTTTACTTTTGATTGTAAAGGAACGATTGTTCCGTGTTGTAAGGGTTGGGTGCAACCCGGTTTGTGGGAGTGTTGACTCTCACGTGTGGAAGGGTTCCTTACGATAGTGCAGGGATTGGATTTCAATCCTGTTGGAGAAGAGACCGAGTCGTCCCTTGTTGGGAGATAGGTCGAAGGGGGAAAGTGGATGTACCCAGGTCGGGGAACCACTATAAATTGTCTGTGTATTCTGTGTGCTGTGCTTTTTATTTTTATTGTGCAGGTACATTCGTAAATTCCGCATAAGCGCTACACGTCACCTATTCCCCCCCATAGGTGCACATAGTTGACACTAGGTGGACATTCAGCTTATCGCTCAGGACCGGCAAGCGAAGTACTATAATGCCAAGCACAGGAACGTGGAGTTCGCTGTGGGCGAGTATGTATACTTAAAGATCAAGCCGTTCAAGGGTGTCTAGCGGGTGTGGCGATTGAAAAAGCTAAGCCTGAGGTACCTTGGTCCGTTTGAGGTTCTGTAGCGAGTGGGTGAAGCAGCCTATAGGTTGAAGCTTTCAGTGGAGCTTGGTGGATTACATGATGTATTCCATATTTCGGTGCTTCGGAAGGCGGTGTAAGATCCTACGCTAGTGATCGCGGTTGATCAAGTGCCGGTGGATAGTGGGTTGACGATAAAAGTCAAGCCCGTGCGGATTGAGGACTCGGAGGTCAAGCGGCTACGTAATAAAGAGATCAGGATGGTCAAAGTCCGATGGGACAATTACGGTCATGAGGTGCTCTCTTGGGAGCAAGAGCGTACTATGCTTGACGAGTATCCGGAGTTGTTCCGCTCAGGTACAAATTTTGGTTTTGTACATGTCTTTCCTTTATATAATTTCGTGGACGAAATTCTTTTAAGAGGGGGAGAGTTGTAACGCCCCAAAACTCAAAAGAGCGGAGGGGGACGTTTTGGGCCAGTTTTGGGTTCTGGTAGAAGGCACACGGCCTGGGACATGAGCGTGTCCCAGTGCATGTCAGGCCTATGTCGACACTCAGCCGGCGAAGTCGACATTTTGCTCCCGACATTGTGTCGAGAATGGGCACACGACCTGCGACACGGGGGTGTCGCAGGGCGTGTCGACCCGTGTCGACACTCAGCCCGCGAAGTCGACACTCTACGCTCGACAAAGTGTCGAGACATGGCACACGGCCTGCAACACGGTCATGTCGCAGGGCGTGTCGACCCGTGTCGACATTCGTCGAGGGGAGTGGAGGAAGTTTGCTCGACGATGTGTCGAGACAAGGCACACGGCCTAGGACACGGGCGTGTCCAAGGCCGTATCGTGAGGTCGACGAACTTCGCTTGATGAAGTGTCGAGTGTCAAGACCGTGTACACGGCCTGGAGCCCAGGCGTGTTGAGGTAGACACGGGCAGGGACACGGGCGTGTCCTAGAACTCGTGCAGTCCTCGGGTTATTTTTGGGATAAATCGATGGGGGTACACGGCCGGCCACTCGGCCGTGTCAGGTGGAACACGGGCGTGTCAGGTCGAACACGGGCGTGTTCGATGCCCGTATGTTGTTCCAGGCGCGTCGATTTTGACAGCGAATGAGGCACACAGCCCTGTATACGGGCGTGTTCCAGGCCGTGTTCGTTCCAGATTAGACATTTCAGTCCCGAATCAAAGTCGTTCGTTTCTTTAATTGGTGATCGAACAGCTGGGGGTTGTTCCTGATGGTATATACCCGGGATTGGGCCTTAGTGTGGAAACCACCCGTCACCACACATCTTCCCAAAACCCTGAGGTCATGGTAAGGGGGGGGGGCGGGGGTACATAAACACCAAGGACCACCCACTACAGGCAATGTGGGACTAATCCAACCACAGGATGGCGGGGATATTCCGCCACACGGGGGGCCCACCGGGGTCAACACCCAGACCTGGAACGCGATGGGGAAGCCCAAATATGCGGTCCCACACACACCCAATCCCGCTGGACCTTGGTCCTCAACAGACCCCCGCAGCGGGATGCCTCTGATACCGTGTGGAAACCACTCATCACCACACATCTTCCCAAAACCCCAAGGTCATGGTAAGGGGGGACGGGGGTACATAAACACCAAAGACCACCCGCTGCAGGCAATGTGGGACTAATCCAACCACGGGATGGCGGGGATATTCCGCCACACGGGGGGCCCACCGGGGTCAACACCCAGACCTGGAACACGATGTGGAAGCCCAAATATGCAGTCCCACACACACCCAATCCCGCTGGACCTTGGTCCTCAACACTTAGAAACCCTCACTTTTCATGAGTGGTTATCTTTCTAAAGCTTAGAGAGAGAGGAGAGCCAAGGAAGGAAGAAGAAGCTAGATCCGGCCATTGGAGGAGCTTCGCAGCTCCAAATCGCGAGCCGACTTCTAATCCACGGAGGCGAAGAGAGTGTGGTGCTTTTCATCCGCTTACTTTTCCATGGCGCCAAAGAGAAGCGCTAGGGTAACGATTCTCTTCTTGAGCATGTGTAGCTCTCCTTCTTTGCATAGGAAGCCCGCTCTCGTGAGTTTGCGGTGAGTTGGAGGCATTCCTTCGGGTAGATATGTGAAGTCCCCGTTGTTTAGAGTCCGTAAGCGAGAACGGACATAGGCATGATGTGTGAAGCTTATTCGGACATGTTGGTCTGGATCGGTGATGTTACATTGCATAATGCCGGAGAAGACTCTGTGCTATTGGTTGTTTTTCGGGTTTTTTACACGGTAGATTGCAACATGGATCCTTGGGGATTAACCCAAAGGTGGACCCGGAAAACTGGGCGGATGCGTGATCTTGCCAACTTGGTGGCCTGAGAGCCAACTTGAACATAACTGGGTTATGTGAATTGTGATGGAAATGGGACTCGGGAGAAGTTTGACCCGCGCAAATGGCTTAAATTGTCGTTGCGATGTGAGCACAGGTTAGATGGAACCGTACCCGTTCTATGTCGTTCGATTAAAGAGACCTAAGGGTACGTGGTACATGCCGTTGGCATAGATTAGGGTCTTCGGCGGTCTATGGCTAAAATTGTTGTGACCCAGGCCAAGAAGACAAAATGCTCATAGGTTTGGTCGTCAAAGTGGCGGTGGAGAGTCCGGAATGTCTATGGCTTTAATTGACGTGACATCTACCGGTTCAAAGAGAATGTTCCCTGAGAGCACGGGGCGTGTGCCCGTGCGAGCCAACGTCTGTGACGAAATGATTATATATATGTTGCTCGCTTATGCTAACGAAATGCAGGGAAGGAGCATCGCCTCCCCGAGCTGGGGGCGGGATCGTTATAATTTGGTCAGCATTGCTGACCGTTGCCTTGTTTTTCCACCGTGCGGTGGTTTGTTGCATGTTGGTGCTACTGGACCAAGCGGTCAATAGCGGGCTAAAGCCCAATTTGCGAAGCCGGCCCTCGAAGGCCTGATTGGAGTGTTTACTATTTTTATTCATGTATGACAGACCTGCGTGCCGTGGTTTGTAAATCATGTAATATCAAGTGAACCATTTTGTAAGGCCTTAAGGCCTGTACTTGTGTATGTACAACATTCCTATTTGGTATTAGTGGACATTCATGCTTTTGTGCTGGGTTCTTTATTGCAACTTACTAATCTACTTCCGCTAGAATGCTCTATGTAGGACGTGATGATTGGTTGGATGGTTTCCATGAGTAACCACCCGGTCTGTCTGTGGTATATGGCGTCGGGCCCCGGTCGGACCTATTGCTATATGCTATGCGACGGATAGGGGGTGTTACAACGGGCGTGTCACAGGGCGTGCCCATGTGGTCGACGAACTCAGCTCGACGTTTTGAGCAAGGGCGTGTTTGCGGGACATGGGTGTGTCCAGCTGCACACGGCCTGGAACACGGGCATGTCCCAGGGCCGTGTGAGTCGCGGGTACTTTTGCGGTTGTGCAGCCTGATGCACATAGCCTCAAACACGAGCGTGTCTGCGGGCGTATCATGGACACGGAATGTGACACGGGTGTGTTAGACCGCCGTGTATTGGCTGGACTGAGTCGGTTGACTGCCGCTTAAGGGGACACGGCCTGTGACACGGGCGTATCACAGGGCATGTTAGGCCGTGTTCAGGCTTTTCTGGCCAAATCTGAGCATTTTGTTTCCCTTTTCCTGGATCTAGTGGTTTGGCTCTGTCCAGGTGTTGTGAAGGCCGAGAAAAAGGGGATATAACCCTTTCTTTTCATCTTCTTCTTCTTCTTCATTTTATACTAAGAGAGGGAGGAAGAAAGGCCTAAGGCAAGAGGGAAGGGAGGAGACTACCAGCTGCTGGAGGAGCTGCGGAGTGCGGAGCGAAGATCTGAGAGCGGATTCGTGAAGGCAAAGCCGAGGCGGTGATTTCCATCTGGCTACTTCATGGCACCGAAGCGATCTTCAAGGGTAACGATCTCCTTCTTGGACATCGAAGTCCTTTCTTTATGCATGTACTTGGAATCCTCCACCAAGAGGTGGATTCGCGGAAGTGATTCCTTTTTTGAGTTTGCATCTAGAGCCAGAATTATGGAGTACGCATAGGCATGTTGTGTGAAGCCCATCTGGACCGATAGTCTGGATTGGTGATGTTCATGGGTAAACCGGAGAAGACTCTGTGGATTTGATGAGATGCAAATGGATTTCTATTGTGATGAATGTATGGATGTGATGTTGAATGTGAGAAGGCTTTGGTGAAGCTCCTGGTTATGAGATGATCAATTGGTAGCACGCCTGGGGAGCGCGAGATAAACCCGGCCTGTTACACCACTAGGGTGGGTTGATCTAGTTAGGTAGGGATCGATTGGTGGCAATGCCTGGGGAGCTGAGTTAAACCCGGCTTGTTGCACTACATGGGTGGGTCGATCGGAATAGGAGGAGGGTCGATGGGTGGTAATACATGGGGAGCTTGGATAAACCCGGCTTGCTACACAACATGGTGTGGGTCGATCTGCTCTGATTGTTTATGGATGCTGTGAGGTTGTACCTCTGATTGGTTTGGGCGGTATGTCACCAACTTATGAGACTGGTGGACTAGGTCCGGTCAACGAACAAGTTAAAACCTCTGATCGGCGGTGTACGACTGGTGGATTTCGGTACGCCAAGAAGGTGCCCTGAGTGCACGGAGCGACTGGTGGATTCCAGCGTTTGTGATGTGATGTGTTTGCAAGCAGGATAAAGAAAAGGATATACATATAATGCTTGATGATAGATGATGGCACTGTATACAGGGAAGGAACCACTACCTCGGGTAGGGGGTAGGGTCGTTATAATGGGTCAGCCAAATGTTGACCGTTACTTTGTTTTCTATGTTGGCTTGGGTGGCAAATTGTAGGTGGAGTGAACAAGTGGAAAGGCTGGCTTGCTGCTTTATACATGTGGCATTTATGTATTAGTGGACATTCTGGTTTGAGTTCATGCTACCGTAAAAATGGTGCGCTAGAATGAATGAGTTAAGGATGCGCATAGATTTTGATTTCCACAAGTAATTCCTTCGCTTGTCTGTGATATATGGCGTGGGGCCCCGGCTGGACCCACCGTTATATGTCATGTGACAGGTGGGGGCGTTACACATCATAACAAATATCATTCTTAAGTATATAACAACAATTGTTCTTAATAAGAAAATAAAATACAATCATGTCTAAACATGAAATAGAAATAATATTTCTAATTATTGCTGGAACATAATAACAGTTATCAAGTTCCAAAACAATCTCACTGGATAAAGAAAGACACTAAACCCCCACAGCAACAGCAACAACTCTTGCTCCCTTGCCAACGCGCAGGTCCACCTCTCCTTTACTCAGCATTCTTCTCCTTCCCAGTTCCTACACATTTATACAAATGTGAAAATCACATTTGGTATCCAATACCCAGGATGAAGGAGGAGAAAGGTTTATCTCTATAATATATATACCTGAAGCGGAAGTCATACCTCCCCTCATCTTTTGTAGACCATCAATGTACAAAGGACAATTCCTCCTCCAATGACCAGCCTTGCCACAGTGGTGGCACTTTCCTTCTTTCCCTGAACCTTTTTTTTCAGTGCAGAAGATTTTGGCTCTAGAATAGACTTAGGTCCCACCTTCATCTTCTTAAAGCCCTTGGCCTTGCCCTTGCCTTTATGCACCATCAGTATGGGACTAGCAGGCTTGGCCTTCTTCATGTTTATCTCGGCAGTTCGCAACATTCCTAGAAGCTCTGACAGGGTCTTCTCTATTTCATTCATGTTATAGTTCAAGATGAACTACTCATAATTGTCCGGGAAAGATTGGAGGATCAGGTGTGTAGCCAAATCTTGGCCCAGAGGGAACCCTAGTCATTCAAGGTTCTCGATATACCCAATCATCTTGAGTACGTGAGTCCCTACTAGGTCCCGAGCTCCCATCTTGCACTGGAACAATGCCTTAGTAACATAGAATCTCTCTTGACAAGCTTGCCCTTGAAACATTTTCTTGAAATGCTCGTCAATTTCCCTACAACCCATGCTCTCATGTTGCTTTTGAAGCTCAGAGTTCATGGTCGCAAGCATGAAACATTCGACATCTAAGGAGTCATCAAGGTACATCTTGTAAGCAACTTTATCAGCACGCGGTGCAATCCCGGCAGGCTCATCAGGGGATTCCTCTTCCAAGACATAGAGCTTGCGCTCTTACCTGAGAACAATTCTCAGGTTCCTGTACCAGTCCAAATAATTTGTACCACTCAGCTTCTCCTTCTCAAGGATTGCTATGAGGGATAGTGTGGAGTACAAACCACTTGTCATGGAAATTCTACAAGGGTCAATGCAAAGCAAATTAGCACTATATTTCAAAATATAATTTTATCTTTCGATTAGGACTTTAATCAAAATAACTCCCACTATTTTTATCAAACTGATAACCGTCGATATCAATTCGACGAGTCTGTGCGAGTAACTCTCTGAAAGAAATTGTACCTAAACACTGAGGGGGGGGGTGAATAGGTGACCTTAATCTTTTTTAAACTTTTAGGCAGATTTAATCACAGATTTTACAGAACAAAAAACACAGCAACCACAAAATCATTCACACACAGAGTACACACAGTTTTATAGTGGTTCCCCAAGGTTTGGGTACATCCACTTTCCCCATTCGCCTATCTAGTAGTGTACTAGATTCGGCAAAACTCCTCCACTATTCCTCAGATCCTCAGATCTTACACTCAAAACCCCAACCAGGTTCCTACAGCTCAGAGTGATCCCAATCTTACAACTCAGGCTCAACAACCCTACCACTCAGTCTTCACAAAGACCTACACTCAGCCACAAGGCCTACACTCAGAGAAATGAATCTCCTACACTTAGGCACACATGACCTACCACTCAGCCTTTATAATCGCAGACTTACAACTCAGATCCCTAAGGATCCTACAAGAAATTACAAATACAATGTGTAAACCTACAACTCAGAATGAGAGAGAAGAGTTTTCTGGTTTCTTGAAGAGTTCTTGAAAGAACTTTGCTGAGATCAACCTCACTTGGCTTTCTTCAAAGCTTCTTGAATGTAGAACACAATAGGGTTGAATTTCTCTACAGCTGATCTTCAATCACTGCTAACTTAAGAATCAGAACTAGGTCTGAAACTTTCTTCACAGCCTGGTTCCTACAGCTGTCTTCCTGACTTGAATTGATTCTTCAATGAAGTGCTTGATCTTCCTTTCTTTAGTCCTCTCTTTTTCAATCTCAATCATCTTCTTCTGTTGACAAAATAAGTCTATTTATAGGCCTTCTTCATGGTGACCTGCTGATCCGGTTCCTAATAACTTTCTGACAACTCTGACAGTTGCAGTAGATCGGCTGGAATGGCAGCTGTCAAGTCATCCAGTCACCTCTTGAAATATCTGTAACTGTCTGAAAGTGTCGAGACAGTCTGTCTTTAAGTGACGACACTTATAGACTAAGTGTCGACACAAGTAGACTAAGTGTCGACACTAGCCTTCAAGGTGTCGACACAACTCCTTGTGTTGTAGAATTTACTTCTCGACACTGCTTCTTCAGAATGTGTCGACACTGATATTGTGTGTCGACACAACTCCTTGTTCTTTAGTACTTAGTTGAATTCTTGTAAGTGTCGACACAACTCTTTTGTGTTGACATATCTTCTTGTGTTGATACTTGCTGAGTGTCGGCACAGCTCCTTGTGTCGACACATTCTTCTTTTGTTTAGACTTTTGCTGAGTGTCGACACATCTTATTTGTGTCGACACTTGTACTTAGAATTTGTTGAACTTTGCTGAGTGTCGACACAGCCTCCTAGTGTCGACACTTTCTTCATGTGTTGAGTCTTCTGCTGTGTGTCGACATATTCTTCACTATGTTGACACTTGTACTTAAACTTTGTTGACGTTTTGCTGAGTGTCGACGCAGCCTCTAAGTGTCGACACTATCTGATGTAGACAAAGTTCCACTGGGTGACGACACTGCTTCTAAGTGTCGACACAGCTTCTTTGGACATTTCTTCATTGAGTGTCGACACAACCTGTATGTGTCAACACTTTCCTTCTGGTGTCAACTCTGCATCCCTGGTGTCGACACAATTACTCCAAGTGTCGACACTGCTTGTCTGGGTGTCGACACAAGTCTTCTTAAGTGTCGACATGTTTCTTCTGGGTGTCGACACATGGACTTAGAAACTTTTCAGCTTTCCCTGCAAATACTTAATCTGCACAACTAAACTCAAAACACATCAAATACATTTTGATGTATATCATTGAGTAGAGTGAGGTTTCTTCAAATCAGGTACATTTATTCCAAAGTACCCAACAATCTCCCCCTATTTGGAGAAGTCATAACTCTTAGTCAATGATATACACCATACATAACAAAATCACAGTATGATGTAAAACAGGATTATATAACATGGTATGTACATAAACATGTATAAGCAAAACATGTATATACCAATATCTCAGAACAATTAATGTAATAATTTTAACACATATCACATAGTTCTAAGAACTTTAACATATTCATTATTCAAAAGTTTACAGAGAGATTAAAATCAAATGATTACAACTGTAAGCTAAATAAAATTCTATTCTATTGCTGCTCAGCCTCCTTGATAACTATGCCCTTTCCGTATTGTATCTTTACTTGGACATGGGCTTCAGCATCTTCAGCAACAGCAGGCTTCTTGCCTTTAAGATCCTTCTTCTTTAACTCTTCAGCTTTGATCTTCTGCCTTTCAAAGTAATGATAAGGCTTAGGAAAGTACTTGCTAGGCTCCTGGGCAATAGGAGTTAGCTTTCCAAACTTAGCCTTTCTCCTATATTGTACAATTGCCTCTTGCCTGTTCTCATGCTTCCTCCACTCCAGTTCAGAATACCATTTGTTTCTATCTTAAATATTGTCCTTGACAGCCTTCCATGCAGTCAAAATAATATGCCTGGAAGTGGGGCTCCACTGTTCAAAGTCAGGCCTCAATTGAGCTTGATCCCTGAATCTCTTCTTAGACAATTGGGCTTCTTGTTCTTTCTGCAAAGCCTCTTGTTCTTTCAGTATAGCCTCAGGCACTGGCTGAACCACTTTTTGTATGATGACCTTCTGATTTCCCTCAGGTGGGCTATACATTGACTGTACATCTGCATGTATCATATCAAAGTCTGGTGGAGGATAGATCACTTTAGCTACTTCAGCTTGCTCACCTCCAAGATATGCAGGATTAATCCCAGACTCTGCAACATTATCATCATCACATAATGGAGGATATCCAAGGGTGGCTCTGATGGAATTGGAAATCCATTTTGCATGATCAGAGCTGGCTTTGACTAACACTCTCTCCCCCCTTTATGACTTCTCTTTCAATGTGATCTCTTAAATCATCTTTCTGAAATCTGATTTGTGCATTTAGGTAATTTACTCCATCTTTGTAGAAGGGTTTGAACTTCTGAAGTTGTTCAGTGATTTTCTTCTTAGAGTCTTCAAGAACAGTCTTAAAAGCAGTGATGTGCTCTTGGAACTTCTTATCAAACTCTTCTTGGGCAGTAGTCCTTGCTGTAGTTTGAGCAGCAGCTAGATTCTGCATCTCAGTGACTATCACATTGTGTGATTCAGTCAAATTGTCATTCATCCTTATCTGGTTCTCCAGTACATAGCCTTGCTTTACTGCAATATCATCCACTTGAGCTTTGATCTTCTCTTGATGTGTAGCCAAGTAGACTACTGCATTCCCTCCCTTATGGAAGCAGTCAGTCATCTCTTTCTTATTCAGATTAATTTTAAATCTGATTGACTTAACATCTCGTGCAAGATAAAATTGTAGAGATTTATGTCCTTCATCCACATATTTTTCCAGAGCTTGCCTTTACTCATCAAGCTTTATCTGTAATGCAACCATCAGAGAACTAAAATCTGTATATGGTGTTGGTTGTGGTGTAGGTTGTGGTACTATTGTTTGTAAAGCTTTCTTATAAGTCTGGCTTCTCCTCTTAAAATCTTGAAATTTTCTCTTCTTGTCTCTTGCAGCCTCCTCATCTTCAAAAGGAGATGTGCTTGCAATATCAACCCTGTCCTTAGGGCTTGAAGGTAAATCCTTATCATTCCTAGTTGGTTGCTCAGCATCCTTGGGCTTCTCAGTCTTTTTTCCTGCAGTTTTTTCTATAATCTCCACTTGCTCCCCCTCAATAATTACTGTCTCCCCCTCAGCAGCAGCACTTTCCACTTCAATGTCAGTTTGAAGAAGGTCAGGGAACAGTTCTTCCAAAGTAAATTCTTGTTGAGGATGGGGTGGAGAAACTCTTATCTCATCAACAACTTGATCAGATTCCACTTGATCTGCAACAGATGTGTCCTCCATGATAACATCTTGGGGTTGGCTATGTGGTTGTGTTTGCTGATTAACATTAGGTAATGAATCAGACAAAACAGCATCTTCAATAGGGAAATCTAAGTTTTTAATTTCAGTTATTACCTCAAGTATTGTGAGGGTAGCTTGTTCACTTTCTAAGGGTGTTGGCTCATCCACCAGTAAAGGCTCCCCCTGGATGGAATCTTGGTGGACTGGGCTAGCTTGTGGTAGCTCCCCCTGCCTCTCTGCATCTTCTTGTCTTGCTGGAGATTGTCCAGCATTTCCAGTGTCTTTCTCATCTGGAGTGAACACTACTTGTTCTTCAGAACTGCTTGAGGATTCTTGAGCAACATGGGCTGTCTTTTTCTTCTTCTTCAGAGGTGTTTCTTTATCAGGAGTTGGAATTTCCTTGGTCAAGACTCTATCCCACCTAGAGAAGATTCTCAAATCCATTCTCCTCATGTGGTTAATCTTAGTTCTAGCTGCTTGGCTCATGACCTATGGTACGCTACCAGCTAGGTATAGACTGAGAATCATACCCAAATTGTGCTTCTTCATACTCTCCTTTATCTTCTCAAACACTACTGCAGACCAATCAGTTTGTAGTTTGAAGATAATTCTTGTCATGAGGCTAAACATATGAGCTGATACTCTGTCATGCCCTCCAGGCTTGCTTAGGATTACTTTGCCAGCAATTTCAGATAGAAATTTGCCTTGCATGTTCATTCCCTTCCTTTTGAAAACAGAACCTATTTTCAGGTTGGAATCCAGTCCACACCATGTAAGTGCTTCTCTAGTCTTTGAAGCAGAAACTTCATCTTCTTCCTTTGTCCTAGGTAGTTGAAGTACCTTTCTCAGACTTTTGGGTGAGACCTTCACCTTTGCCCCATGAACTTTCGACTTTATCTTGAGTCCAGATTCATTTATTGTTGCTCCATTCAGGAATTCCAAGACTTATTTCTTCCAAATCTTGATCGGCTCTGAAACTAGAAACTCTAATCCAGTCTCTGCGATTAGGGTTATCACGCCTTTGATATCGGGTTCCGCATCATCAAATGCGTGCCGCACCAGTTCATATCCTTCATTCACATTCTCTTCTAGCTTGGGCGCCATTAGGGTTTGAAGAAACTTGAATTGAGAGAAGAGAGGTGTCGACACACAAGTTTGGTCTCAAAACTTTCGTGAGAGTGTCGACAGACAATGGCGAGAACCTATTTATACCTTTCTAGAATCGTAGATAAAAGGGCGTGTCAATAAAATTAAATTGTGTCGACACTGTTGAAAAGTGTCGACACAGACTTATAATGTCTAGACAACTATTTGTCGACACAAGTATAGTCGACAGAATATATGTGTCGACACTTGTTTATGTGTCGACACCACTTAGCTCGACACTTAGTCGAGACTTTACTTGTCTAATTCTGTGTAAATCTTAAGTGTCGACACCACTTTGGATGTGTCGACACCTACCATGTATGTGTCGACATTAATTCTCTGAAGTGTCGACACAGACTTCCTAGATGTGTCGACACCTTTTTTCGAAGTGTCGACACCAATTCTCTATCTCGACACAGAAAACTCTGTGTGTCGACACTATTTTACTTAGCCATTTTTGTAAACTTAGTCTAATTTTATCATATCTAATTCAATTTTAAACCTATTGAATTTGGTTTCATCTAAAGGCTTAGTATACATGTCAGCTAGCTGATTATCTGTATTAACATACTCTAGTGAAATATCTCTTTTTTCCACATGTTCTCTTAGAAAATGGTATTTTATTTCTATGTGCTTAGTCTTACTATGGGAGACAGGATTGTTTGCAATAGAAATAGCACTAGTAGAATCACAAAATAGAGGTGTTCTACTTACTTGAATACCATAGTCTTCTAGCTGATGTTGTATCCATAGAAGTTGAGCACAGCAACTTCCTGCAGCCACATACTCTGATTCTGCTGTGGAGATAGCCACACTTGTTTGCTTCTTGCTACTCCATGATATCAGTCTTCCACGTAGGAATTGACAGGTTCCAGTTGTACTTTTCCTATCTTCCTTGCAGCCTACAAAATCTGCATCTGAATAACCTGTCAGTTCAAAGTCTCCATTCCTAGGGTACCAAAGTCCTAGATAAGGAGTGCCCTTAAGATATCTCAATATTCTTTTGACTGCTGTCAAATGAGACTCTTTAGGGCAAGCTTGGTACCTAGCACAGACACATGTAGCATACATTATATATGGTCTACTAGCAGTCAAATACAATAGGGAGCCAACTATCCCTCTATATAAAGTCTCATCTACAGGTTTACCTGCATCATCTTTGCAAAGAGACATACTTGACCCCATAGGAGTTTTCATGGTACTGGATGATTCCATACCATACTTCCTTATCAACTCTAGGGTGAACTTAGACTGGCATATGGATAAACCATTCTCAGTCTGTCTAACTTGGAGACCCAAGAAGAACTTAAGTTCCCTCATACTGCTCATCTCAATTTGTCCTTGCATAAGTTTTGCAAACTTTTTACAAAGACTACTTTTAGTAGACCCAAATATGATGTCATCTACATATATTTGGACTAGAATGATCTTGCCTCTAGAATCCCTAAGGAATAGAGTCTTGTCTATTTTCCCCCTTGTGAATTTATTCTCAATGAGGAAACTAGACAGGGTTTCATACCAAGCCCTAGAGGCTTGTTTTAACCCATACAAAGCCTTCCTAAGTCTATAGACATAATTAGGTTGAGTTGAATCAACAAAACCTGATGGTTGTTCCACATAGACTTCTTCTTTCAGATTTCCATTCAGAAATGCTGACTTAACATCCATTTGGTATACTTTAAATCCTTGATAGGTTGCATAGGCCAGGAACATCCTTATGGCCTCCAATCTGGCTACTGGAGCAAAGGTTTGATCAAAGTCAATACCTTCTTCCTGCCTATATCCTTTTGCAACCAGTCTTGCTTTGTTCTTTATGATAACTCCATGTTCATCCATCTTGTTCCTAAAGATCCACTTAGTCTCAATAATATTGTGGACTTTTGGTTTAGGAACAAGCTCCCAGACTTTGCATCTCTTGAACTGGTTCAGCTCCTCTTGCATTGCATCAATCTAATGAGGGTCTAGGATGGCTTCTTCAAATTTCTTTGGATCAACTTGGGATAGAAAACTGGAGTAGAGTACTGAACTTAGATTTCTGCTCCTTGTTTGTACCCCTTGACTTAGATCACCAATAATTTGAATTGTTGGATGATCTTTTAGATGTCTATTAGCTGGAGGCAGCCTGGCTTCTGGTTGAACTCCTTCAGCTTCTTCAACTTGCTGCACTCCTTGGTGTTCTTCTGCATCAGGTGCATCTATTACTCCCCCTGGACAATAGCCACTATCATCCACATGCTGACTTGCAGTAAATCCTTCTTCAATAGTGAGCTTGTCCATCTTCTTAGTCACACCTGTGGAGCTGCAAATACTTCTAGACAATTCATTGTTAATGAGTCTAGCTTCATCAAATACTACATGTACTGACTCTTCTACAACTTGAGTAGTCAAGTTGTAGACTCTATAAGCCTTACTATTGTTGTTGTACCCAACAAAGATCCCCTCTTGGGATTTGGCAGCAAACTTGGTCAAGTAAGACTTACCATTGTTTAGTATATAGCATTTACAACCAAAGATCCTGAAATAGGATAGATTTGGTTTTCTACCTTTCACAATCTCATAGGGGGTCTTATTGTGGCTCTTGGTGATAGAAGCCCTATTAATTACATGGCATGCAGTGTTTACTGCCTCAGCCCAGAAATATTCTGGGAGAGATGTGTCACTTAATAGGGTTCTACCAGCCTCAATCAAGGTTCTATTTTTCCTTTCAGCAATGCCATTTTGCTGAGGTGTTCTTGGTGAAGAAAATTCCTGAAATATCTCAAACTCTTCACATAGCTTTGTCATACCATCAGACTGGAATTCAGTACCATGGTCACTTCTTATTTTGACCACTGTACTGTCTAACTCATTCTGAATTTGTTTGACAAAACTATAGAAGATACTAGGTATTTTAGATTTCTGTCTAAGGAAGAACACCCAGGAAAACCTTGAGTAGTCATCTACAACCACAAATTTGTAGACCTTCCTACCTAGGCTGTGAACTGGCATATGACCAAAGAAATCCATATGCAAGAGGTATAAGCACCTCACAGCATCTTTGTTCTCAATGCTATTAAAGGTGGATCTAGTCTTCTTGCCCTTTTGACAAGATGAACATATCTCATCTTTAATACACTTAACCTGAGGACCATTCTTCACTAACTCTTTGTTATAGAGTTGGCCAATTGTCTTGTAGTTAAGATGGGCTAGCTTCTTGTGCTATTTGACACAATGAGAGACTTTCTCATCAGCTACAAGACACACTGGAGAAATATTGTTCTCACACATAATGTCTAGACAATAGACATTTCTCTTTCTATAACCTGTCAGAATGATCTCTTGATCATTTGACCTCCTAATATGACAACCATTTTTGACAAATGAGATGTTATATCCTAAATCACTCAGTTGACTTATACTAATAAGGTCATGTTTCAAACCTTTAACATAAGCCACTTGAGTAATTGTTATAAGGTTGCTAGAAATGTTACCAAAACCTTTGATGATTCCTTTTTCAGAACCACCAAAGGTGACTTTAGGACCATCCTTGATTAGTGTGTAGTCCTTTAGCAATCTCCTAGTTCCAATCATATGCCTGGAACATCCACTGTCCAAGTACCATATTGGGGCATGGTCACTTGGACTCACCTGCAAAACAGATTAGTTAACCTTAAAACCCAAAGAATTCTTGGGTCCTTGGTGCTGGTTAGTTTGCCTCTTAACAAAACTACCTGTAGCTTTTTTAGTAGGAAGATTGCTACTCACCTTCGCACTAGAATTGTGCCAACAGTCTATGGCAAAGTGGCCTACCTTGCCACAGCACCAGCACTCAAATCTGTTGTACCTTTGCTTAGGTACAACCCTGGCTGTTTTGTCTACAGCAGGCTTGTTGAGTACTAGGGCTTTGCCCTTAGACTTGGATTGAACAGTCCTAGCAGGTTTTGTAAACCCTAATCCAGTTTTACCCTTTTGATGTACAAATTCATCAATCAAAGGTAGAACAGACTTTGGTTTAGAAAAACCTTGCAACTATATCTCTCTCTTTCTGAAGACTAATCTCCAGATTTTTGATTTGATCATTCTTGAATGCTATAGTCCCCATCTGAATAACAGTTATGTTCTTCAGCCTGGCTATTTCATTTAGTTTTTGATCACTCAACTTATCAAACTCTGTTGCAGCAACTTTAAGACTGGCAATTTCCTTAGCCTGACTCTTGGCCAAGGATTTTGTACAACCTCGGGCTCGCAAAGAGCCCTCAAGAAGCAAACAGATCGAGATAGACAAAGGGGACCAGGAGGGCCCACTCGCAAGCGGCGAGATGATGGGCTCTCCAAAGGGAAAATGCCTCCACCCAGAGGCGAGAGGGCCCCCAAAGGAGAGAGGGCCTCCAGAATCGAGAGGACCTCCAAGGGCGAGAGGCGCCGGCGAGACGGGGGGTG
This sequence comes from Platanthera guangdongensis, assembly GCA_039583875.1. Classification (NCBI taxonomy): domain Eukaryota; kingdom Viridiplantae; phylum Streptophyta; class Magnoliopsida; order Asparagales; family Orchidaceae; genus Platanthera; species Platanthera guangdongensis. The sequence continues at coordinate 160,824,848 of CM077152.1, read as the reverse complement.
GGTCCTTCTCGCCGGCAGGTGCCTTTCCTCTCGCCAGGGGGAGAGAAGGCTTTTTTATTTTTCCCTATCAAAGCAGGGGTTTTACTCTTCTACCCCGGGTATTTTTACCCTCTTACCCTTGGTGGACTGCGTATAGCTCCTCAGAACAGCGGAGTTTGGTTGTTGGCAGACCCAGCCAAGGGTACCCCGGTAATTTCAGGCCGGAGCAGTTTTGTTATTGGCAGTTCAGATTCTGAAATCTATAAATAAGCCCATAGGGGTTCTTCAGAGGGGGACTTTTTCAGACTCTTAAGAGGATTCATTTGGCACAGTCTTCTGAGGAACTCCAAGCCCAGCTTTTGGATTTGGAGGGGAAGCTCTCTGTGACCTTCCGGGTAAGCGGTGGGACCTCCCTGCTGCGGCTTTGGGCCAGTTTTCCAATCCTTCACGACCGGTCGGAGGTCGGAGCTTGGGCCAAGTAGGAGTCGGCTATGCCCCTATTTTGTGAACATTTGTCGGAGTCAAATTTTGGCTTCAACAGTTCTGGTGCGGTGAGCGTGGAAGTAGCTGGTTCAAGAAAAGATTGAGTTTGGTCCTATGACAGGAGGTGAAGGAGAGGGGTCTAGTTCTGGAGGTTCCCCCTCCCAGGAAGAAGAGGCGACGAGGAAAATGCTGGAGGACTTCAGGCGAGAGGTCATGCAAACCATAAGCTTGGCCTTCTCGGCAAGGAGCGAGTGGGTGACACCTCAGGTCCCGATCGAGGTGGTCCCGCTTTTAGGAGAGAACGCCCCTGGTCAGCGCCCGGGAAAGGAGGTCCCCACAGAGGCTGGCAAGAGGGACGTAGCGGCGCGAGAGCTCTTCCCAGGCCAGCGTCCCAGGAAGGAGATCCCAGCAGAAGGCGTCGAGAAGGAGGCAGCTGTGCGAGAGCTCTTCCCTGGGCACGGTCTCGCAGATCGGGCCAGCCAGCCGAGGCCGCGAGACGTGCCCTCTCGGCAAGCAGTCGGCGAGAGCCCGTTTAGTGAACTTATCATCTCGGCTTCGGTGCCGGAGGGGTTCCGGGAGCCCGACATGTCCTACTACTCAGGGAAGGATGATCCGGTACAGCATGTACAATGGTTTGAGGATGTGGTTTCGATCAGACAGATGACGGATGCGTTCAAGTGTCGACTGTTTGCCATCATCTTGAAGGAGAAGGCGTGAGATTGGTTTCACCAGTTACCGGCAAGATCGATTTATTGTTTCGAGGATCTGCGGAGAAGTTTCTTATTAAGGTTTTCAACGTCGAAGAAGCGTAAGAAGGAGGCGGAGCGCTTGTTCTCGGTAAGGCAGAGCCAGGATGAGACGTTGGGTCACTACGTGGATCGGTTTCATGAAGAGATCCTCCAGGTCCAGGAGGTCCCTGGGTATACGCTGATGCTTGCGTTCACCCTGGGACTGAGGCCAGGCTTCTTCAGCATGGAGTTGAAAAGGGTGCCCCCCTCTCTTTTGAGGAGCTTATGGAGAGGGCGGCGAAGGAGACGGATTTCGAAAGGGCCAATCCGGCGTTTGCAAGGAGGTTAGCCAGGTTGGCAGAGGATGACGCAAAGGAACCAGGAGCAGTGAAGCAGAAGGAGCAGAAGGAGCAGAGGGAGCAGAGAGAGGAAAGAAGGAGGGAGGAACCCCGAGGCCAGGGGCACCAGGGACAGAATCATCGGGGGGCCCGAGAGCCGAACAACCGGATAGGTTGGAGGCCTCATGAGGGTCGCCCCCAGGAGTTGGGAGGAGGCTTCCAGGGAGGAGATAATTTCCGAGAACCAAGGAGGTTCGACCAACCAGCATGGAGACAGGGAGCGAGGGATCGTTTTCAGCATCAGCAGGAGGCAATGGGGATCGGTCGAGGAAGAGGAGCTCGAGGAGGAAGAAGAGGAAGAGGAAGGGGAGAAGGGAGAAGGGGTGGGGTGGCGCTGCCTTTCTGTGACTTCCATCAGGAGGGAGGTCACGCAACGGCCACGTGCCCAGAGTTCTTGGAAATGAGAGAGGCCAGAGGTTTGAGGAGGCAGGATCCGCCGGTAAGGATCGAGGAAATGCAGCAAGGGGAGGCGGAAGATAGGTGCGAGGACCGGGTGGATGTGGGAACACGGGGAGGAATCGGGGCCTTCCATGGAGGGATTGGGATCGAGGCCACCCGAAAGGGGAGCCTCCAGACCATGTTCCGAGAGGGGGTAGCCTCGACCTCCCAAACCCCGCCCCCACTAGAAAAGATTACCTTCTCTTCAGAGGACCTGCCAGAGTATGAGGACCCGTTTTGCGACACCTTGGTGATCCAGACGGCGGTAGAAAACTTTACGGTCTCCAAGATCCTGGTGGATAACTGGAGCTCCGTAAATGTGATCTTTAAGAGGGCCTTCGACGAGATGCAGGTGGAAGCCAAGAGGATTTTGGCCTCGGACGGACCGTTGTTCGGATTCTCCGGGGAGAGGAAGGAAGTGGAAGGGGGAGTAGGGCTACACGTGAGGTTGGGGGGGTATCCCGGAACTGCCAGTTCGTGATTGTGGACGCCCCGAGCAGCTACAGCGTCATCTTTGGGCGTCCCCTCATCAGCGCCTTTCGTTGCGTCCCCTCCTCTTTCCATCAATGTCTCAAGTTTAACAATGGAGGGGTGCAGGTCAGGGTCAGGGGAGATCCAAAAGTGGCGAGGCAGTGTTACGTCACGGCGGTTAACACCATATCTTGGATGGCAGAGGCGGAGGAGTTGGAAAAGGAGATGGCGGCGCAAGAAGAAGCTTTGAGGGAAGAAGAGGCGAGCCCAGAGGAGATGGGAGGAGGAACCAAAAAGGAAGGCGGGGGAGAGGAGACCGAGAAGCAGCAAGGAGGTGTGCAGGAGGCTCAGGAGGGAGTTGAGGTCGAGCAGCAATAGGAGAGCCCGGAGGGGGCAATGGAGATTGAGAAGGAGCAGAGGGGAGGAGATGTGCGGGAAGTCCGAAGGAACGGGGAGTTGGAGCCACGGGAAAGAATGCAGGAGTTAGAGGGAGAAGAAGGGGCTGAGGAGGAAGCCCGAAGGGACATGGAAATTGAGCAGCAGCGGGACGAGGTGATGGAAGTTGAGGAAGCAGGAGGGGAGGAAGAGCTGGAGCAGGAAGAAGAAGCAGGGGACGGCTGGGAGCAGTCGTGGCTGGAGGTGGCCGAGGAAGTGATGGAGGTAGAGGTCCGCACCAGCCAGGGGCAGGTACGAAGGGTACGGATCAGCGGGGGCTTGAGTCCCGAAGACCAGGAGCGGATGCGGGTCTGCATCCAGAGCAACGTCAATGTCTTCGCCTGGAGCGCGGCGGACATGCCGGGCATTGATGCGGATGTGGCCTGCCACCGCCTGAATCTGGACCCTCGGACGTGCCCCATACGTCAGAAGATGAGAGCCATTGTCATCAAGCTGGAGGAGCCCATTCGCGAGGAGGTCAAGAAGCTCCTGGAGGCGGGCTTCATCTCAGAAATCCAGTACCCAGGCTGGATCTCCAATGTTGTAATGGTGAAGAAGGGGGGGGATGGAGGATGTGTATTGACTTTTCATTATTAAATAAATCGTGCCCCAAGGATTGCTACCCCCTGCCTCGAATCGACGTGCTGGTTGATTCAGCCGTTGGTTTTTCTGTTATGAGTTTTCTGGATGCTTTTTCAGGTTACCATCAGATCCGGATGCACCCTCCTAACGTCAAGGACGTCTCCTTCATCACCAGGGAAGGGTGCTTTAGTTATAACACGATGCCCTTCGGGTTAAAAAATGCGGGGGCAACATACCAACGGATGATGGATCGAGTTTTCCAAGGCCAGAGGGGTCGGAACCTAGAAGTCTACGTTGATGATCTCATGGTAAAGAGCAAGGGAGTGAGCTCGCATCTCCAAGACCTGGAGGAGACGTTCTCCACCTTGATAAAGTTCAAAATGAGGTTGAACCCCTTAAAATGTGTTTTCGGGGCAAGTCGTGGGAAATTCCTTGGGCACCTTCTGATCCCGGCAGGGGTAGAACCTAATCCTGATAAAGTAAAGGCCATTCTGGAGCTAGAATCACCGCGAAATGCTAAGGAGTTACAGCGCTTGACAGGAAAGCTGGCCGGTGTACAACCCCGTGTCCGGCGAGCAAGGCCACCAAGGGGCGAGTAGGTCAGGCTAGGAGCAACAGGCGAGCTCGGCAGGAGCAGGGGCGAGGCTGAGCTCGGCATCCGTCGACCAGAGTTCGTCGATCGGCGACCCCGAGCTCGGCATTCGTCGACCAGGCTGCGACTCGCGCCCCCGCAGTGGAGCTCGACAGCAGCTGGCGAGCAAAGCATACCGAGGTGGCCAGGGGTCCCAGCTCGCCTGGGGGTCAGAGGTACTTTTTACTGTTTTACCCCTGCTGGTCTGTCCATAGCCCTTCAAAACAGCGGAGTTTGGTTGTTGGCAGACCCAGCCGAGGGTTTTATGGTAATTTCAGGTCAGTTATTTTGGTTATTGGCAGTCCGGATTTTAAAAACTATAAATAGGACCCAAGGGGTACCCCAGAAAGCAAGTTTTTCCCTGTGCTCCTCTCCCCAAATCCTCTAAGTGCTTTCTGAGGGTACCTTAGCTCGGCTTCAGGCTAAGGAGGGGAAGCGCTCTGAGATCTTCCGAGTTTGTGGTGGGACCTCCCCGCCGAGCCCTTGGGTCTGTTTCTCCTTGTCTTGTTGTTTTTTCTTGCAGGAGCGAAGTAGGCGCGAGACCACCCCTTTCCCCAAGGGCGAGCTCCATAGGAAGCCGGGTTCCGGTTTCAACATTTTGGTGCGGTGAGCGTGGAGCGTGGTCAGCGCAGAAAAGTTTCCGCGAGCTCGATGACGGGACAAGGATCTGACAGGCCGAGCTCGCCGCCCCCCCCCCCCCCCCCCCCGCCTCTCGCAACGGTGGGAATGTTCGAAGACTTCAGAAACGAGGTGCTGAATTTGGTCAAGTTCGCACTCGGCACGCGGGCCGAGTGCTCGACTCCGGCAAACCAGATCGCGGCCGCCCCCTCATTGGGCGAGGACGCTCCCGGCAGGCGAGCTGGGAAGGAAGTGGCTGAGGAAGGCAGAGGGTGCGAGCTCCACGGGCGCGAGCTCTTCCCCGGCTCGGCAGGCCGAGGTCGCTTCGGCGAGCTGGGCTCGCGAGACTCGCCAGCTCGCCCAGTAGGAGGAGGGAGTCCTTTCAGCGAGCTGGTCTCTTCAGCTCCAGTTCCAGATGGGTTCAGGGAGCCCGAGATGTCCTATTACACTGGGAAGGGAGACCCGGTACAACACGTCCAATGGTTCGAGGACGTGGTATCCATCCGTCAGATGTCGGACGGATTAAAGTGCCGGCTCTTCGCCATCACCCTCCGGGAGAAAGCGAGAGAATGGTTCCACCAGCTACCGGCCAGCTCCATCTACTGCTTCGAGGACCTGCGCCGAGGATTCATGCTGAGATTCACCACCTCGAAGAAGAGGAAGAAGGAGTCTGAGTCTCTGTTTCACATTAAGCAGGGGGTGAACGAGACGTTGGGGAGCTACATGGACCGATTTCAGGAGGAATTTACTCAAGTTCAGGAGATGCCAGGCCATAGTCTGATGATGGCCTTCACCCTAGGCCTGCAGCAGGGCTTCTTCCGGAGGGAGCTGAAGAGAGTTCCCCCCTTCTCCTATGAGGAGTTGATGGAAAGGGCGGCGAGAGAGGTCAACGTGGAGGCGTCGAACCCGGAGTTTGCAAGGAAGTTGGCCAGGTGGGCCACAGAGGAAGAGAGGGAGTCGAAGGGAGGAAGAGGTCAGGAGGAGACAAGAGGGTAGCCCAGGCAGAGGGAGCAGAGGCAGCTCCAAGAGCCGCAACAGCCAGGGTGGGGGCGTCAGGAGCCTGACCGTCGGCTGGGCTGGAGGCCAGAGTGGCAGGGGCAGGGGCCACAGAGGGGGAACTTCGGAAGGGGTCACTTTCAGGGGAGGCAAGACCAATTCCACCCCCAGGGCTGGAGGCAGGGTCAGAGGCCCCGGCTCCCTGATCAAGAGGAGGCCATGGCCATAGCCTTGGGGGCCAGGAGAGGAGCGTGGAGGAGAAGAAGGAGGGAGGTTAGGGTGGAGCTACCCTATTGCGACTTCCATCAGGAAGAGGGGCACGCAACAGCCACGTGCCCGGAATTCTTGGAGATGAGAGGGAACAAAGAGCGGCAGCAGCAGCAGTAGCAGGAGGCGCGATAGGAAGTGAGGATCGAGGAGGTCCTACCTCGGGCGGAGGAAGATCGGTGTGAAGACCGGGTGGATGTGTGGACCCGAGGAGGGATCGGGATGATCCACGGGGGAGCAGGGATCGAGGCCTCCCGCAAGGCTAGTCTCCACACCATGTACCGGCGAAGCGTGGCCTCTACATCCCAAACCCCGCCACCAGAGGAGAGGATCACCTTCTCCAGGAGTGATCTACCAGACCACGAGGATCCATTCTGTGATGCGCTGGTCATCAAGACGGCCATCGAGAACTTCACCATCTCACGGATCCTCGTGGACAATGGGAGTTCCGTCAACGTCGTCTTCAAAAAGGCGTTTGACGCAATGAAGATGGAGGCGAGAAGGGTGCTGGCCTCGGATGGCCCCCTGTTCGGGTTTTCAGGAGAGAGGAAGGAGGTAGAAGGAGGAGTCGGACTCCATGTCACCTTGGGGGGGAAGTCCCGAAACTGCAAGTTCGTCATTGTGGACGCCCCCAGCAGCTACAGCGCCATCTTTGGAAGGCCCCTGATCAGCACCTTCCGCTGCGTCCCCTCATCTTTTCATCAATGCTTGAAGTTCAACGCCGAGGGGGTCCAAGTCAGGGTTAGGGGAGACCCAAAGGTGGCGCGGGAGTGTTATGTCACTGCGGTGAACACCATCTCTTAGCAGGAGGGAGCCGAGGAGATGGGACGAAGGATGGAGGAGGTCGAAGAGGAGGCAGAGAGGGAGGAGCCGGGAGAGATGGGCTGCGCAGAGGAGGCGGCAGGAGGGAGTCTGGAGGAGGTGACCAAGGTGAGGGTCGAGGAGGAGGCGATGGAGGTAGAGGTCCCCGTTCCGGAGGAAAGGGACGCCGAAGGATGGGCGGAGCAATCCAGGCTGGAGGCAGCTGAGGTGGTGGTGGAGCTGGAGGTGCTCACCCGAGGAGGAAGGGTGGAAAAGATCCGCGTCAGCGGGGGGCTGACCCCGGAAGACCAAGGCAAGATGCTGGAATGCATCCAGAAGAACGTGGACATCTTCGCCTGGAACGTCGCGGAGATGCCGGGGGTTGACGCGGATGTGGCCTGCCACCGCCTCAACTTGGACCCGGGGACAAGCCCCGTTCAGCAGAAAAAGAGATCCACAGTGGACAAGCTGGCGGAACCCATCAGGGAGGAGGTGGCGAAGCTTCTCAAAGCTGGCTTCGTGTCCGAAATTCAGTACCCCGGCTGGGTCTCAAACATTGTGATGGTCAAAAAAGGAGACGGCCGCTGGCGGTTGTGTATCGATTTCTCCCTTCTTAATAAAGCTTGTCCTAAGGACTGTTACCCTTTGCCTAGGATCGACGCGCTGGTTGATTCCGCCGTCGGCTTTTCTGTAATGAGTTTTTTAGATGCCTTTTCAGGTTACCATCAGATCAGGATGCACCCCCCGGAAATCAAGGATGTCTCATTCATCACAGGGGATGGCTGCTACTGCTACAAGATGATGTCGTTCGGGCTGAAGAACGCGGGGCCACCTACCAAAAAATGATGGATAGGGTCTTCAAGGAATAGAGGGGGAGGAACTTGGAGGTGTACGTGGACGACCTCATGATCAAGAGCCAGGATGTGGATTCCCACCTCCGGGACCTGGAGGAGACGTTCGCCACCCTGCGCAGATATAAAATGCGGTTGAATCCCCTTAAGTGTGTTTTGGGGCTAGCCAGGGGAAGTTCTTGGGGCATCTCCTCACCCCCGCGGGGGTCGAGCCAAATCCAGACAAGGTCAAGGCCATCTTGGAGCTGGGGTCCCCGCGGAATGCAAAGGAGGTCCAACGGTTGACAGGGAAGCTAGCAGGACTGAGTCGCTTCCTTTCTCGGGCAGGGGAGAAGTGCGCCCCCTTCTTTAAGACGCTAAGTGGGGGTCAGAGATTCGAATGGGGCAAGGAATGTGAAGAGGCCTTCCAGGCCCTCAAGGTGCAGTTGACACAGGCTCCACTGCTCCAAGGGCCGAAGGAGGGGGAGGACATGTTCTTGTATCTAGGGGTCGGGGCGGAGGCCCTGAGCTCGGTCCTAGTTCGAGAAGAGGGGAAGAGGCAGCTCCCAGTCTATTACGTAAGCCGGGTCTTGAGGAAGGCCGAGCTCCGGTACCTGATCTTGGAGAAGCTTGCGTTCGCCCTAATCATCTCGGCTCGGAGGCTACGACCTTACTTCCAGGCACACTCAATCCGAGTGGTGACCGACCATCCCCTCCGCAACATCTTTGAGGGGGTGGAGCATTCAGGCAGATTGGCTAAGTGGTCGGTGGAGATGAGCGAGTTCGACGTCTCCTTCGTTCCGCGGCTCTCGATCAAAGCCCAGGCGATGGCCGACTTTCTTGCTGACTACGTGGTTGAAGTGGCGGAAGAAGAACTCACTCGCCCGGCTCCTTGGAAGGTGAGAGTGGATGGAGCATCGGGAAGGCATTCCTTAGGGGTAGGGGTGATCCTAGAAAGCCCTCAAGGGACCCGAATCGAGCAGACTGTGGTGGTACACTTTCCCATCACCAACAACCAGGCCGAATACGAGGCCGTGATAGCAGGGCTTCGCCTGGCCAGGGAGCTTGGAGTGTCAGATGTGGAGGTCCTCACAGACTCCATGGTAGTAGCCTCCCAAATCAACGGGGAGTTCGAGGCAAGGGAGCCCACCCTGCGTTCATACTTGGCCAAAGTAAAGGGGATCATTGGAACTTTCCAAACTTTCGCCATCCGACATGTGCCCAGGGAAGAGAATGAACAGGCCGATCAGTTGGCTAAGCATGGTCCCCAGGTGGGGGGCACCATCACCGAATTGTTTCGCCCCTCCGTCGAAGAAGGGGAGCTCATGGAAATCGATCAGCAAGCTTCATGGATGGATCCAGTGGTGGTTTTTCTCTCCACAGGGGAGTATCCGGAGGGGGTAGACAAGAAGAAGCTGAGGCACAAGTCAGCATACTACCTCCTCCAGAACGGGCAGCTGTACAGAAAGACCCTCTTATGGATGCTGGCCCACTGCGTAACCGAGGGTGAAGCGCGAAGGATCTTGGAGGAGGTCCACTCCGGGGAATGTGGGAGTCACTCCGGGAGTCGGACCCTAGAAGGGAGGATAGTCAGGCAAGGTTATTTCTGGCCCACCCTGGGCCGGGACGCTGCAGAATTCGCAAGGAGATGTCACAAGTGCCAACTGTTTGCCCCTCTCCAGCTGCAGCCGGCCCAACGGCTCCGTAGTATCACGGCCCCATGGCCCTTCGCAATCTGGGGAATGGATCTGGTTGGGTCGTTTCCCCAAGCCAGCGGCCAGAGAGGTTCCTCCTAGTGATGATTGACTACTTCTCAAAGTGGATGGAGGTGAAAGCGTTGGCTAAGGTGACCTCCCAGGTGATCAGGAACTTTGTATGGGGGGAGATCATCTGTCGCCATGGGCTGCCCCAGGCCATCGTCACAGACAATGGGCCCCAGTTCGCCAGTGCCGAGTTCACCAGCTTTTGCGAACAGCTTGGGATCGATCTCAGGTTCGCCTCGGTCCATCACCCCAGGAGTAACGGGCAAGTGGAGGCCGCAAACAAGATCATCGTCAACCTCCTCAAGAAAAAGGTGGAGAACCTGAAAGGGAGCTGGGTGGAGCAGCTTCCCGCGGTCCTTTGGGCCCTGAGGACCACCCCCAACACAGCTACAGGAGAGACCCCCTTCAAACTCTCCCACAGGTGCGAGGCAGTGCTCCCCATTGAATTCGAAGTCCAAACGCCGCGAGTTGTGGCAGCAAAGGAAGACCGTGAGGAATGGCAGGCAGAGAATGAGGAGGAACTGAGGCTCTCCCTTGACATGGTAGAAGAAGTAAGAGGCCTTTCCGCCATCCGACAGGAGGAAGTAAAAAGGAGAATGGCCAAGTACTTTGACAAGCATGTCAGGGTCAAGCAGTTCGTGGAGGGGGACTTGGTGCTGAAGAAAGTAGATGCAGCGGGGAGGTCAGCACCCGTGGGAAAGCTCAATCGCAGCTGGGAGGGACCGTTCATTGTAAAGGTAGCCTTGGGGTCGGGGGGCTATCGACTCCAGAATGTAGAAGGCGAGACCCTGAGTCTCACCTGGAGTGGTGACGACCTCAAACGCTTTTTTCCCTGAAACATGTAAGCAACACTTTGATTATAATAAATTCCTTCAAGCTCTCTGATATCGTTGTAATTGGCCTGCATGGTGGAATGTGATGTATTTTGGACCCCGAGCAGATCCCGCTGTCAGGCTCTCACCTAGCTGGCAGGGCTGGAAGTCACTCGGTGTCATCCTTGGCCTCGAGCAGATCCCGCTGTCAGTCTCTCACCTAGCTGACAGGGCTGGAAGTCACTCTATGGTAGTAGTAATGGACCCCGAGCAGATCCCGCTGTCAGGCTCTCACCTAGCTGGCAGGGCTGGAAGTCACTCGGTGTCATCCTTGGCCTCGAGCAGATCCCGCTGTCAGGCTCTCACCTAGCTGACAGGGCTGGAAGTCACTCGATGGTAGTAGTAGTGGACCCCGAGCAGATCCCGCTGTCAGGCTCTCACCTAGCTGGCAGGGCTGGAAGTCACTCGGTGTCACCCTTGGCCTCGAGCAGATCCCGCTGTCAGGCTCTCACCTAGCTGACAGTGCTGGAAGTCACTCGATGGTAGTAGTAATGGACCCTGAAAAGATCCCGCTGTCAGGCTCTCACCTAGCTGGCAGGGCTGGAAGTCACTCAGTGTCATCCTTGCCCTCGAGCAGATCCTGCTGTCAGGCTCTCACCTAGCTGACAGGGCTGGAAGTCACTCGATGGTAGTAGTAATGGACCCCGAGCAGATCCCGCTGTCAGGCTCTCACCTAGATGGTAGGGCTGGAAGTCACTCGGTGTCATCCTTGGCCTCGAGCAAATCCCGCTGTCAGGCCCTCACCTAGCTGGCAGGGCTGGAAGTCACTCGATGGTGGTATTAGTGGACCCCGAGCAGATCCCGCTGTCAGGCTCTCACCTAGCTGGCAGGGCTGGAAGTCACTCGGTGTCACCCTTGGCCTCGAGCAGATCCCACTGTCAGGCTCTCACCTAGCTGACAGGGCTGGAAGTCACTCGATGGTAGTAGTAATGGACCCTGAACAGATCTCGTTGTCAGGCTCTCACCTAGCTGGCAGGGCTGGAAGTCACTCAGTGTCATCCTTGGCCTCGAGCAGATCCCGCTGGCAGGCTCTCACCTAGCTGACAGGGCTGGAAGTCACTCGATGGTAGTGGTAATGGACCCCGAGCAGATCCCGCTGTCAGGCTCTCACCTAGCTGGCAGGGCTGGAAGTCACTCGGTGTCATCCTCGGCCTCGAGCAAATCCCGCTGTCAGGCCCTCACCTAGCTGGCAGGGCTAGAAGTCACTCGATGGTGGTATTAGTGGACCCCGAGCAGATCCCGCTGTCAGGCTCTCACCTAGCTGGGAGGGCTGGAAGTCACTCGTTGTCACCCTTGGCCTCGAACAGATCCCGCTGTCAGGCTCCCCTAGCTGGCAGAGCCGGAGGTCACTCAATGGTGCCGGCCTTAAAGTCATTGGGTACAGGCCAAGGTCTGTGGCAGGGAGCAAGGGGAAAGGGTCCTGTCAGGGCGAGCTCGGGCTCGGCAAACTCATTTCGGCGTAATCAAGAAGGCAGGCCGGACTGGAGGGCTCGGCATAGGCGAAGTCGGGCTCATCATTTCCGGCTCGGCATGTGAAAGCAGGCCGTGAGCCCGGGCCTCGCCAAAGACAAGCCAGACCGGGGCGCCTCGCACCCCAGGCCCATCACACTTCGAAAAATTTCTTCTTCGATGGGCACAACCTGGGTGGCTCGCGTGCGAGTGAAGGTAGGCGGATAGAAGGCAGAAGGCCGCGCGCGAGTAGTAACGGCGTAATAAGGGTAGAGAGTAACTCGCCGCAAAATCATTTGGGGCTCGGCGAACACTCCAAACACGCTTCGCTCGCGCGCGCGCTCTCATGATCACTCTACTCGCGGAACCCGTCTCTGCGAGGTCGCGGGAGGAAGCACTCACATACATTCATAACACAACGAGCATAGTAAAGAAGAACACCGGTATGATCAAAAAACTTTCATCGATTATTCATAAATGTACAGGGAGCTCGCCACAGCGAGTAGTCAAAAAAGAAAAAAGAAAAGAAAAATACAGGGCTGTCAGCTGGCCTCGCCCCTTCCGCCAAACTGGTCCTCGCCGTCGCCCGAGTGGTCCTGGAAGCTCTTCCCGAACATTGCGTCCAGACTATCTTCCTTCTCGCTGGGCGGCGTCGCCGGAAACAGACTCGGCATCAGGTCCCGAGCGGAGATCTCCCCGCATCCTTCCACCAGCACCCCGGAGTCCTTCATCATCGTGAGGGTGCACTCGGCGGTCTGGATGGAGTTGATCCGCAGTCTCTCGACGAGGTCCGCCTCGCCGAAGATGCGCGGGCTCTTGTAGGGGAGTGTGGGATCGATGTCGTGCCCCGGGAATAAGATCTCCGCCTGGCAACGCACCTCGCCGAGAAGGTGCTGGTTCTCCCCCTTCAGCTTAGCGTTCGCGCCCTCCAGCTCTCCAAGACGCGCACGCAGGCGGCCGTTCTCCTCCCCGAGCTCGGCATTGCGAGCCTGGAGCTCGCCAGCAGCGTCGGCATCCACGGCCAGCTGCGCGCGCAGGCGGCCGTTCTCCTCCTCCAGCTCAGTGTTGTGAGCCTGGAGCTCGCCCGCCGCCTTGGCATCCTGGAAAAAAGCTCACTTAGCAGCAGCACAAAGCTTTCTAAGTAAAAGAGAGTGGTGCGTGACACTTACCAGCCCGCCAGCAGTCTTGGAGAGAAGACCATCCGCGATGCCGAGCCGCCTCGCCTGATCGGCGACCTGCTCCTTGGCGAGGTCGCGAGCCTGCTCGGCCTTTTCGAGCTGGTGGCTGAGGACGAAGCTGCGGCGCGCCAGCATGTGGTGCAGCTCCAGAGTCCGCAGGTGGGACTGCAGGCCCTCATGGCCAAGCTGCCGGAGGGTCGTCCTTTTGTAGGCATCGGCATCCTCCCGGCCATAAAGGCCGAAGCCAAGGGCGTAGGCGTGACCGGTGCCGGGCTCGCGGTCGTGCCAGGACGGGTGCAGGGTGGAGACAGAGACTCGATGAGCAAGCTCGTCCCACTGCAGTATGGGCTCGCCCGCGGAATCCTTCCAGCGCGAGCCGAAGTTGAAGAGGGGGTGCTGCTTCGGCGGCGCGCGCTCGCGGGCGGCCCTCTTCGCCGAAGGAGGAGGGGAGACCGCCGCCGAGGTAGAAGGGTCCTTGCCACCCTTTCGGCCCTTGCTGGTCGTCTCCTTCAGCGGGCTCCCCGGGGACGCGTCGGGAGGAGTCTCCGACGAGCTGATGTACTTGGGGCTGGAATGATGTTGTTGTTGTTGCCCCCGCGAAGCTAGCAGGGCTCTCCGCATCTTTTTCATCTGACAGGGGCCGGATGGCGGGTTCGACCCCGCGTCCTCAGAATGCCTCTTGCCGGAAGAGGGCTGCGAGAGGGCCGCCTCGTCTCGGCAGGCCGCTGCCGCCGCCCTCTCGCGAGCAAGAGGGTCAGTATCAAGCCCCGGGTCCGCAAAAGGCGGGTTCGCGGGGATTATTCGCTCCCCTGCAGGAAAATACTTGGAAAGGTTAGAAAATTCAGATATGATGATGTGCCGAGCTCGCGAGTAGGCGAGCTCAGCAAGATGGGGAGATCATACCTTCGCCGGGCAGAACCGGGGGGAGCGCGTCGAGGCCCCTCCGCAGGAAGGCGACCTCGAAATCTTTGTGGAGGAAGAATTTGTGGAGCTCGGCGTCGATGCCGGACACGGCCGGCGGGCGGTACACCTCCTCGCCTTTCTGTTGCGGCGAGTAGGGGATGTTGCCGAGATCGCCCTTGATGAAGGCGATCTTGGTCATCCAGGTGTGGTGCTTGTTCGCGATCTCGCGAACTTTGATCAAGGAGCCGCCGAAGTAGGCGACCCCGTCCGTCATCGCCTTATAGGAGAAGAGTTTCCTGAACACCGTCAGGTTAAACTCGATCCTCTCCCGCCGAAGGTAGCTCGCGAATGCCACCATCATGGCGATGGCGTTCGAGTTCAGTTGCGCAGGGACGGCCCCGTAGTATTTCAGGATCTGCCGGATCTCCGGCCACAAGGGAAGTCGCAGCCCCACCTCGAAGTGCGAGATGGGGAATGCGAGTTCGTTCTCATAGAATGTGTTGATTGCCTCGCCCGGCCCCGGCCTGCGTACCTCAAATCCCGGCGGCACATACAAGGCCTTGAATTATGCGAGCTCCTCCTCGCTGGTGTGGCCGTCGAAGAAGCAGTAATCCGCGAAATGCTGCGTGCCTTTGGAGCGGCCATCAGCGTCCGGGTTAGTCTTGCCCATGATCGCAAGGAAGAAGCGAAGCGCAGCGCGAGCAGAAGAAGGAAAAAAGCAGGGAAGGGAAGCAAAGCAATAAAGACGGTACGGGGGTAGGTGAGGGGGGGCTATTTATAGTAAAAGGAATCTGAGGCAGGCTGTCACATCGGCGCAGCTCGCCGCCCCAGCTCGCCACCCCAGCTCGCCACCCCAGCTTGCCAACTTCCGGCGCATCCCAACTGAGGCCAAGTCAAAACACTACGGCTTTTTATTCAAATAACAATTAAAAATGTTCTAAAAATTATTTATCCCAGCAGGGGAAAGTTCGGAACGGAAAACAGGGTGCGCGAGCAGGGAGGGCACCGGGATGCGAGCGCCGGTCGGCTCGGCAGAGGAGCCCGAAAATTTACCTACCCCGGCCTCGCGATCCCCGCCCCCCAAGTTGCCGCGCGCGGAGTAGCTCGCGGATCCTTCCAGAGTTCCTTTGCGCGACCAAGCGACCGTCGTCTATCTCATCCAGGAGTCGGGAGGGAGACATCAACTCGCCAGGTCGGCCGAGGCGCACCTCCTCAGCAAGGCGCGCATAGTCGCGCTGCAGCGTCTCGTTGACTCCTTGCACCTCACGCAAACCACACACCAGCTTCTTGAGGAGCTTGACCTCCCTCCTCGACAGCTCGCCCTGATCCACCTCTGGACCCAAGTAAGAGTCCAGCGAGCTCGGAGACGGCAGGGGAGAATGGTGGGCTGCCCGCGAGGACTCCTCGGCAGCCGATTGACTGGGAAGAGCTGTAAAGGCGGATGTCAGCAGAGCAAAAGTTTGTGAAGCACAGGGTTGAGCGAGGCAGACCTGAAGAGCTCGGCGGCTCAAAGGAGACGCGAGGAGGGATGAATCTCAGGTCCTTCCCACGACCTGGGCCGCGAGCCCCCGGGGAGATGGGCTCGAAACCCGGAACAGGAATGGACCCCAGACCTCCCCCGGCGGCCGCATCAATTTGCCAAGGAGAGCCCTGTGGTGAGGCTGCCCTCTGCGAGCTCACAGGCAGGATCCCGAAGAGGAGCAGAGGATCCCGGGGATGGCTGTCCGGAGCCGAGAGTCACGAAGTGGCGAGCGTGACCTCGCCTCGCGGCGTGGGGACCCGCGGCGCGGTACCCTCGTCGTCTGGTAGGCCGCCCTGGTCGTCGCCGACAATGACAACCTCCCTGTCATTTTCCAGAATAGCTCGAGTAGAAGACCCGGTCTCGCGAGCCAGTGTGGCCCTCAGGTCGTGGAAGATGGGCTCGGGCGCCTCGGGGAATGGCTTTGTCCTCTTGGAGCTCGGCTCGGCGGGGTCAATTTGAGGAACCTTTGCGGGGACCGCCGTCAGCGCGGCAACGCGAGCCTCGGAAGCCTGGCGGGCTCGATCTATGTGCTCTTGAATCTCCTTAGGAAGGGGCATCTTGGCAAGGCAGCAGGGGGAATGGCAAGAGTCAGGCAGCAGAGCAGGTGCATATATATAGCCGTAGGTGGCCCCCACCAGAAGATTCCCTTCAACTCGCCAGCCGGAGCTCGCCGCACACTTCGGGTTGGATATTTCTTTCCGAGCTTTTTGACAAGCTCGAAAAGAGCGGGGATTGTGTACAACCCCGTGTCCGGCGAGCAAGGCCACCAAGGGGCGAGTAGGTCAGGCTAGGAGCAGCAGGCGAGCTCGGCAGGAGCAGGGGCGAGGCTGAGCTCGGCATCCGTCGACCAGAGTTCGTCGATCGGCGACCCCGAGCTCGGCATTCGTCGACCAGGCTGCGACTCGCGCCCCCGCAGTGGAGCTCGGCAGCAGCTGGCGAGCAAAGCATGCTGAGGTGGCCTGGGGGTCAGAGGTACTTTTTACTGTTTTACCCCTGCTGGTTTGCCCATAGCCCTTCAAAACAGCGGAGTTTGGCTGTTGGCAGACCCAGCCGAGGGTTTTCTGGTAATTTCAGGTCAGTTATTTTGGTTATTGGCAGTCCGGATTTCAAAAACTATAAATAGGACCCAAGGGGTACCCCAGAAAGCAAGTTTTTCCCTGTGCTCCTCTCCCCAAATCCTCTAAGTGCTTTCTGAGGGTACCTTAGCTCGGCTTCAGGCTAAGGAGGGGAAGCGCTCTGAGATCTTCCGGGTTTGTGGTGGGACCTCCCCGCCGAGCCCTTGGGTATGTTTCTCCTTGTCTTGTTGTTTTTTCTTGCAGGAGCAAAGTAGGCGCGAGACCACCGCTTTCCCCAAGGGCGAGCTCCACAGGAAGCCGGGTTCCGGTTTCAACAGCCAGCCTTAGCAGATTCCTCTCTAGGTCAGGAGAGAAGTGCTCGCCTTTCTTTAAAGTGCTACGAGGGAATCAGAGATTTGAATGGACAGCGGAGTGCGAAGAAGCTTTTCAAAAACTGAAGGAGCAACTCTCCCGGGCTCCTCTGCTTCAAAGCCCTAAAGAGGGGGAAGATTTGACCCTGTACCTAGGAGTGGGAGCAGAGGCGGTGAGCTCCGTCCTAGTCAGAGAAGAGGGAAAGAAGCAGCTGCCCATTTATTATGTTAGCAGGATCCTAAGGAAGGCGGAGCTTCGCTACCCTATCTTAGAAAAACTGGCATACGCCTTGGTTGTTTCGGCCAGGAAGCTCCGGCCATATTTCCAAGCACATTCGATTAGGGTGGTGACAGACCATCCTCTCCGAAATATTTTTGAAGGGGTAGAGCACTCGGGTAGGCTGGCCAAGTGGTCTATCGAGTTGAGTGAGTTCAACATTTCGTTTGTACCAAGGCTCTCCATTAAGGCACAGGTGGTGGCCGACTTCTTGGCAGACTACGTCGCGGAGGACGGGGCCGAGGAGCCGTAGTAACCAGAAGCATTGAAGATAATGGTCGACGGGGCCTCGGGAAAGCACTCCCTTGGAGCAGGGGTGGTACTGACAAGTCCTCAGGGAGTGACCATAAGACAAGAGGTCGCCTTGCATTTCC
Organism: Platanthera guangdongensis; assembly: GCA_039583875.1. Lineage (NCBI taxonomy): Eukaryota > Viridiplantae > Streptophyta > Magnoliopsida > Asparagales > Orchidaceae > Platanthera > Platanthera guangdongensis. Next base: position 160,807,427 of record CM077152.1, on the reverse strand, counting down.
TGACAACCAACAACCAAGCAGAGTATGAGGCAGTGATAGCCGGCCTTCGCATGGCCAAGGAGCTCGAGATCAAGGACGTTGAGGTTTTCACAGACTCATTGGTAGTGGCGTCGCAGATACGTGGAGAGTTCGAGGCGCGGGAGCCAACCCTTGTGAAATATTTATCCAAGGTAAGGGCAATCATCGGGGGGTTCCGAGCGTTCTCCATCCAGCACGTCCCCAGAGAAGAAAACACTGCTGCCGATCAATTGGCCAAGCTCGAACCTTGGGAAGGAGGTGCCCTGACTGATTTATTCAATCCAGCGATTGAAGAGGGGGAGCTAATGGAGGTGGATCGGCAGCCCTCATTGGTAGATCCTTTCGTTACTTTCTTTCTGACAGGAACAAGGCGGCTCATTATCTCATGCATGAAGGAGGACTTCACCGGAGGATGCTTTCGGGTCTCCTAGCTCGATGCGTAACGGAAGAGGAGACCAGACACATCCTGGAGGAGGTGCACTCCGGGGAATGTGGCAGTCATTCCGGAGGGAGGACGTTGGAAGCAAGAGTGGTCAGGCAGGGGTTCTTCTGGCCCACCCTGAGGAAGGACACGACGGAGTTTGCAAGGAAATGCTGAAAATGCCAGCTCTACGCCCCCCTCCAGCTCTTGCCGGCTCAAAGGCTCTGAGGCATCACAGCACCAAGGCCTTTCGCCATTTGGGGAATGGATCTAGTTGGGCCTTTTCCTCCAGCTAGTGGGCAAAGAAGATTCCTCCTGGTTATGATAGATTACTTCTCCAAGTGGCTGGAGGTTAAGGCGCTAGCAAAGGTAACATCCCAAGTCATCAGGAACTTCGTCTGGGGGGAGATCATCTACAGGCACGGGCTGCCTCAGGCCATCGTCACGGATAACGGCCCCCAGTTTGCTAGCGAAGAGTTCATCAACTTCTGCACTCAGCTGGGCATCGACCTCAGATTTGCCTCCGTCCACCACCCCAGGAGCAACGGTCAGGTGGAGGCGGCAAACAAGATTATTATTAACTTGCTAAGGAAGAAGGTAGAAAATCTGAGAGGGAACTGGGTAGAGCAGCTCCCCTCGGTCCTGTGGGCTCTAAGAACAACCCCGAACACGGCCACTGGTGAGACCCCTTTCAAGCTTTCCCATGGTTGTGAGGCGGTACTACCGATGGAGTTCGAGGTTCGATCCACACGAGTTGCAGCTGCAGGTGATGGAGACGAGGCATGGAGGATGGAAAATGAAGAAGGCATGCGCCTCTCACTAGACCTGGCAGAGGAGCTGTGAGACGTAGTAGCCATCAGACAGGAAGAGATCAAGCGACGAATGGCAAAGCACTTCGACAAGCACATCAGGATAAAACAATTCGCGGAAGGAGACCTAGTACTAAAAAAGGTTGATGCGGCAGGGAGGTCCGCCCCGGTGGGAAAGCTCAACCCAAATTGGGAGGGACCTTATATTGTAGAGAGAGTGTTGAAAGCGGGGGGTTACTACCTCCAGGATGTGGAGGGTAGGATCTTGAACCATTCCTGGAGTGGGGATGACTTAAAATGCTTCTACCCATAAGAAGGTAGAACGGAAGATATGTACTCAAAGCATAATTAATATACTATACTTCTCAAATTATTTCTTGTTCATTATTTCTCGTGAAGTCCTAATGATAGGAAGAGGTATCTTCATCGGCACCCCGAGCTCGGCTCGGCCCCAGGTAGACCCACTGCGCAGGCTCCCATCTAGCTGGCAGGTCCGAAGGCTCGCCTGTGGGGGATAGGTTTTGGTTTGAGGTCTTCGTCGGCACCCCGAGCTCGGCTCGGCCCCAGGTAGACCCGCTGCGCAGGCTCCCATCTAGCTGGCAGGTCCAAAGGCTCGCCTGTGGGGGATAGGTTTTGGTTTGAGGTCTTCATCGGCACCCCGAGCTCGGCTCGGCCCCAGGTAGACCCGCTGCGCAGGCTCCCATCTAGCTGGCAGGTCCGAAGGCTCGCCTGTGGGGGATAGGTTTTAGTTTGAGGTCTTCATCGGCACCCCGAGCTCGGCTCAGCCCTAGGTAGACCCGCTGCGCAGGCTCCCATCTAGCTGGCAGGTCCGAAGGCTCGCCTGTGGGGGATATGTTTTGAGTTGAGATCTTCGTCGGCACCCCGAGCTCGGCTCGGCCCCAGGTAGACCCGCTGTGTAGGCTCCCATCTAGCTGGCAGGTCCGAAGGCTCGCCTGTGGGGGATAGGTTTTGGTTTGAGGTCTTCATCGGCACCCCGAGCTCAGCTCGGCCCCAGGTAGACCCGCTGCGCAGGCTCCCATCTAGCTGGCAGGTCCGAAGGCTCGCCTGTGGGGGATAGGTTTTGGTTTGAGGTCTTCGTCGGCACCCCGAGCTCGGCTCGGCCCCCGGTAGACTCGCTGCGCAGGCTCCCATCTAGCTGGCAGGTCCGAAGGCTCGCCTGTGGGGGATAGGTTTTGAGTTGAGATCTTCGTCGGCACCCCAAGCTCGGCTCGGCCCCAGGTAGACCCGCTGCGCAGGCTCCCATCTAGCTGGCAGGTCCGAAGGCTCGCCTGTGGGGGATAGGTTTTGGTTTGAGGTCTTCATCGGCACCCCGAGCTCGGCTCGGCCCCAGGTAGACCCGCTGCGCAGGCTCCCATCTAACTGGCAGGTCCGAAGGCTCGCCTGTGGGGGATAGGTTTTGAGTTGAGATCTTCGTCGGCACCCCGAGCTCGGCCCGGCCCCAGGTAGACCCGCTGCGCAGGCTCCCATCTAGCTGGCAGGTCCGAAGGCTCGCCTGTGGGGTATAGGTTTTGAGTTGAGATCTTCGTCGGCACCCCGAGCTCGGCTCGGCCCCAGGTAGACCCGCTGCGCAGGCTCCCATCTAGCTGGCAGGTCCGAAGGCTCGCCTGTTGGGGATAGGTTTTGGTTTGAGGTCTTCATCGGCACCCCGAGCTCGGCTCGGCCCCAGGTAGACCCGCTGCGCAGGCTCCCATCTAGCTGGCAGGTCCGAAGGCTCGCCTGTGGGGGATAGGTTTTGGTTTGAGGTCTTCATCGGCACCCCGAGCTCGGCTTGGCCCCAGGTAGACCCGCTGCGCAGGCTCCCATCTAGCTGGCAGGTCCGAAGGCTCGCCTGTAGGGGATAGGTTTTGGTTTGAGGTCTTCATCGGCACCCCGAGCCCGGCTCGGCCCCAGGTAGACCCGCTGCGCAGGCACCCACCTAGCTGGCAGGTACGAAGGCTCGCCGGCGGGGGATAGGATTGGGTCACGCAATCTCCGTCAACGTCAAACTAACAGGACAGAGAATTCATTTCGGCGGAATAGGGTGGAAAATCCCTTTAAGCGACACTACACCTTGGCATCCCAACTTAGTCCTAAGGTACAAAAATAAACTAAGGAAAAAGGGGTGTGGAGTAGGGCAGGTGACAGCACTCGCAGCGGATGACTTTTGAGGATCGTCTCGCCATACCGAAAGGGCACTCGCGAGGCAAGCCATTGCGCCAAACTCGCGGACGTTAAGCGCGTCGAGAATCCGTCTCGCATAGGACATCAGACAGAAAAATATATATACAGAAAGGTTACGCGGCGAGACGAAGTAGTAGTACCGTCCCGCAGGCAAAAAGCAAACCAGAGATTAATTTCACAAAAATAAGAAATAAAATAGAAGACAGCAAAATTTAGCACTCGCTCGTCACTTGGCAGATGCCACAAAATATAGTTTAAAGTCTTTACATCAGGAGGAGGAGAGAGTGATTCTAAATCTTGGAGGCGGCGCATCAGTCCTCCTCGCCGGATGAAGAATCATCGCTCTCCTCGCTATAGAGCTCGGGGACCAAGTCGCGCGCGGTTACTGTCTCAGAGTCGTCCTTCACGACCCCCAGGTCTTTCATCATTTGCAGCACCAGCTCAGCCCCACGGACGCCAGCGTCTCGGCATTGTTCCTCGACCTCTTCATAAGAATAATGTGGCGGGGGAGTCTGGAAGGGCTCGCGGCGAGATGACGACGCATCACCAGCCTGAAGACGCGCGTTCTCCGCTGTCAGGACCCGGACCTCCTCTTCCAAAGCTGCCACGCGCGAGCGAAGTTGTCCCGCCGTCTCGGCATCCTGCGGGATGACGTAGCAATTAGCCAAGAATCGTGGGAAAGGAAAGACCCAAGGGAAAAGAGAGTTATGGCTTACCACGCCGCCTTGGACCTTCGCGAGGAGTGACTCAGCATCTGACAACCTTCTCGCTAGACCAGCAGATTTCTCCCGCTCCGCCTCCAGATTTTCCTCGCTAGCCTTCCATTTTGAATTGATATAAATAAGGCGGCGAGAGGAGCGGTGTGACAACTCCAAGGCCCGCATTTGGTGGTGGCAGGTTTTTAGCACGAGGTCCTTGGTGGACTCGCTTTCAGGCGAAGTGGCGTCAAGGCCGCCATAGAGGTCGTACCCTATGGCGAAGGCATGGCTGGAAGGGACCTCTTACTCTTTCCATGATGGAAGGAGGGTGGAGATGGACGCGCGGTTGGCGTCCCGCCCCCACAGCAGAACCGGGTCGCCGACGGCATCGTGAACCACGGGACCCAGGTTGTAATTCATGTGAGAGGCGGGGGCGGGATGGCCAGAGGAGTCGCCCTCGCGAGAGGAGGTAGCAGCCACCTGATCAGGAGCAGCAGCTCGCGGGTTGGAAGCAGTGGCGGGCAGGCTGGAAGCAGCAGCAGGTTGACCAGAAAGCACCGTCTCGCGGATAGGCGAGACGGCCTGGTGATTAGGCGAGGGAGGAGGTGGAGTTTCCCCTAAAGAGATAGGGATCCCTTGAGGAGCCTTCCCCCTTTCCTTGGAGATGACTACAGCTTTCTTCATCTTCTTTTTTGGAGGGCTGGAGCGAGGGAGGACCTTGTCATCTCCAGGACGCTTCGGCGGGATGACCTCCAGGGACTCTCTCGCCGCCTCTGCCGCTGCATTGGCGAGATCAAGACCCTTGGCAGGGTGAATATTTCTCTTATAAGGAGGGGATGCTGGAATAATTCGCTCACCTAAAAGCAAGCGGGGGTTAGAAAGAAGCGAGACGACAAATAGCCAAGAGAGAGGAATAGAAGAATACCCTCGCCTGGAAGCACTGGGAGAAGCGAGTCGAGGCCTCGCCGCAAGAAGTTGACCTCGATGTTCTTGCCAGCTAAGTACTCGCACAGTAGCTTCTCTGGCCCACTAACTTGGGGGGTGGCGTAGAAGCTCTCTGGCGGAGAGACCGGCGCGAGAGGGATGCCACCGAAGTCACCCCGGTCTCCCCGGATGAAGACGAATCGGGTGAGCCAGTGATGATTCTTGTTAGGCGTCTCGCATACCTTGAGCCCCTGCCCAGTGAAGTACGAGACGCCATCGGCATTGGCGTGGTAGATGAAAAGCTTGCGGAATGCCGTCAAGCTAAACTCGATGCGTTCCCGGCACATATAGCAGGCGAACGCGATCAACACCGAAATCGCGTTAGGGTTGAACTGAGCCGGGACGACACCGAAGTATTTGAAGGTCTGCTTCACCTCAGGCCAGAGGGGCAGTCGCAACCCTGCCTCGAAGTGCGAGACAGGGAAGGCGAGTTCCCCCTGATAATATGTGTTGATGCACTCGCCGACCTTGGTGGGACGCGACTCGATCCCCTCCCCCAGATACTCGCGGGCAAACTTATCATGGTCTTCCCGAGGGAGCCTGCCGAGCGGGAAGTCGTGGTCAGTAAACCTCTTCCCGCAGTGGCTGCGCCCCTCACCCTCCTCCGTCTTCTTCTTACCCATCTTCTCTGGCGAATCGGTCCTAGGCAAGACGAAGGAGGAATTAGGCGAGAATGGGCCGGCGAGACGTGGAGATCAGAGGGAAAAGACTTGGTTAACGGCGAAGGCGGAAAGTGCGGTATCTAATCCCGGACTAGGCATATTTATAACTGATGAAGGGCCAATGATTAAAAGGGCAGGAAAATAAGGGGGAGAGGAAGAGTCGACGCCTTCATATTTTTCAAGCGAGACGACGGCGCGAGAGGACGAACCAGAGAAGAGGTAAAAGCAGCCACGTTGGCCTTATGTTGCTCTCGCACCAGTGCAAGACGTTCGCGAAAACTTTAACTGTGCGTCATTCTGTAAAACTCGAGAACAGGGAAGAAGAATAATATGCAGAGCGGGGCATCAGGAGTGCAGTGCAGGAGTCATATATTTATAGGCCCCAGTGGGGGCCTCAGAAGATTCCTCATAAATACGTTTTTTAATGCACCTTGAATAACGAGCCTCTGTTGAACATTCTTTTTGAGCTTAGAGTAATCTCAAAAAGAGCGGGGATTGTGTACAACCTCGGGCTCGCAAAGAGCCCTCAAGAAGCAAACAGATCGAGATAGGCAAAGGGGACCAGGAGGGCCCACTCGCAAGCGGCAAGATGATGGGCTCTCCAAAGGGCAAAATGCCCCCACCTAGAGGCGAGAGGGCCCCCAGAGGCGAGAGGGCCTCCAGAAGCGAGAGGACCTCCAAGGGCGAGAGGTGCCGGCGAGACGGGCGGTGGGTCCTTCTCGGCGGCAGGTGCCTTTCCTCTCGCCAGGGGGAGAGAAGGCTTTTTTATTTTTCCCTATCAAAGCAGGGGTTTTTACTCTTCTACCCCGGGTATTTTTACCCTCTTACCCTTGGTGGACTGCGTATAGCTCCTCAGAACAGCGGAGTTTGGCTGTTGGCAGACCCAGCCAAGGGTACCCCGGTAATTTCAGGCCGGAGCAGTTTTGTTATTGGCAGTTCAGATTCTGAAATGTATAAATAAGCCCATAGGGGTTCTTCAGAGGGGGACTTTTTCAGACTCTTAAGAGGATTCATTTGGCACAGTCTTCTGAGGAACTCCAAGCCCAGCTTTTGGCTTTGGAGGGGAAGCTCTCTGTGACCTTCCGGGTAAGCGGTGGGACCTCCCTGCTGCGGCTTTGGGCCAGTTTTCCAATCCTTCACGACCGGTCGTAGGTCGGAGCTTGGGCCAAGTAGGAGTCGGCTAAGCCCCTATTTTGTGAACATTTGTCGGAGTCAAATTTTGGCTTCAACAGATTTGCTTTTCTTCAAAGCTTGCAACACTATTCTATATTCATCAATTAATTGATGAATGTCTCCTTCAGATTCAGATTCATTCTCATAACTTGATGCTGATGAATCTGATTCTGAACTGGCACTAGAAATTGAACTTGAAGAATAATTTTGTACCTGACTAGGTCCAGACTGATCCTGGATTTTGTCACCTTCTGACAAGGCCATCAGTCCTTGGCACTGATTGTCCTCTTGCTCATATATAGAGTTCATTAACTGGATGAATTTCTCTTCCTCTTCTTCAGCAAACAGTCATATGTAAGCTTCAGCTTCTGACTCAGTTTCTGAAGAAGACATATCTGACAGGCTTTTGTCCTTCTTAGTAACAAATGACCTTTCCTTCTTGCCCTTGATTTGATTCTTTCTCTTATCAGTAGACTCTTTCCTCTTCTTTGGACAGTCAGCAACAACATGTCCATGTTTGTTACAACAATAACAAACTATCCTTGAAGATGAAGTTCTATTTGACTTGGGCTTTCTCTTGTCATTCTTTGATGACTTCTGTGAAGTGGATGGCTTAGACCTCCATTGTTTCTTCTTTAGGAACGTCTGAAAATGTATTGTGAAAGCTGCAAAGTCCTCATCACTCTCACTGCTTTCAGAATTCCTGCTTTCTGATTCATCTGTCTCAGTCTCAGCAACCTTTGGAGGTGGAGATGGAGACTTACTTTTGTATTTCCTGGTGGCTTCTGTCTTGAATGCCACGACTCTTTATTTATGCTCAACTCTGGTAGTCTTCTCCTCTTCTTTCCTTACCATTAGCTGCATTTCATATGATAATAGCTTTCCAAATAATGTTGGAGGAGGAATATCTGCTAACTTGGTCATTTCCCTTATGACACAAATCTTAGTATCCCAGTCTTTAGTTAGGGATCTCAAGAACTTATCATTCATCTCATAGTTGCTGAATTCTCTTCCATAAGACATCAACTCATTGACAATCTTATAGAATTTCTTGTAGCATTCTGTTATACTATCAGACCTGCCTTGTCTGAAACTTTCTAAAAGTCCACCTAGTGTCAACTATGTGCACCTATGGGGGGGGAATAGGTGACGAGTAGCGCTTTTGCGGAATTTACGAATGTACCTGCACAATAAAAATAAAAAGCACAGCACACAGAATACAGAGGCAATTTATAGTGGTTCCCCGACTTGGGTACATCCACTTTCCCCCTTCGACCTATCTCCCAACAAGGGACGACTCGGTCACTTCTCCAACGGGATTGAAATCCAATCCCTGCACTATCGGAAGGAACCCTTCCACAAGTGAGAGTCAACACTCCCACAAAACGGGTTGCACCCAACCCTTACAACACGGAACAAAAGTTCCTTTACAACAAAAGTAAATATAGAATGTACACGAGATACAAACTTCGTTTGGAGACTGCGGTGTTCCTCTTCGTTCGACGACGTGTTCGTGAAGTCAACGAAGAGTCTACAACCTTGGTCTCTCTTGGAAAGGATCTCCCCGAAACCGGCGGTGGCAATCCGAGCGGCGGCTTGGTTCGGGATCGACGACAATGAAGGTGCGCGGCAGCAATACTTTGAGATCCAAACTTCGTTGCAAAGCAAACTAGGTCTACCAACGGTCACTCTAGGATCGGTCGTCTCGATCGATTCGGACGGGGGAGTTTTTCCCGGTCAACAAATCGAGAGACAAGGGATCTCTGGATAGACACGTGAGACTCAAGCTTTGCTAAGCTTCTGTCGCCGGAGATCGGGAAGAAAAGCGATCTGCAGCGGCGACGGACTAGCGCGAGTGGCGACGGATGCGGCGGAGCTATTTCGCGATTTTAGGGTTACGTCGCGGCTCGGTTTCTAATTCTCTGTATCGTTTACTGTTCAAAATACCCATGTATTTATACACCGTAGCTAACTCCAATATGACCGTTTGTGGGACCCACAATAGAAATCCCTAAGTCCCGGTCCAGAAAATTGACAGCTGCAGAATCCGGTTCAGGAACATCCCGAGAAATCGCTAAGTGAAAATCGGCGAGAATCGCAGGTGATTCTCGACGAATCGGCGAGAATCACCAAGTGATTCTCGACGATTCGTCGAGAATCGCTAGTGATTCTCGCTGAATCACTTATTGATACTCAGTGATTTTCACTTGGTATCCATGATCTGCTTAACCACTGGTTCGGCGAGAATCACTAGTGATTCTCGCCGAATCTTACTTGGCACCGTTTTGAGGTAGCCTGAAGGAGTCGGCGAGAATCACTAATGATTCTCGTCGATTCGGCGAGAATCACTTGGTGATTCTCGTCGAATTTTCCTTGGACGAATTTTCGTCTTCCACCCAGGAGCTGCTCCTTGACCCATCCATTCTCCTTGTCTTCTCTTGCATATGAACGGCCCTGTACTTGAAAGTAAGTGCACTCCAATAGAGAGAGTACACGTAGGCCAACACACTGATCTGCTCAACGAGGGATTACGTCTTGCAGACCCGTGTATATTGACCTACTGCACCCTGACATTGGTGTGCACTTAGCGTGGAGGAGCTGCAAGTACAACTTAAGATGTTTCATCAAATACATTGTGAATTCATCTTAGCTTGACAGGTGGCTTCCTCAAATCCAGGTAATTGTGGATACAATACCCAACAATCTCCCCCTATTTGACGAAGCCAAAACCCTACTAGCTAAAATGAATAACACCTATCAAATAATAAACATAGCATTCAGAAATTAAACATGCAACACAAGAGAATATATGCAACCAGATCAGGACTTGAGTCATTCACAAATTCAAATATATATACCAATATATATACACATATAATCTCAGAATTGTTCATATGATAACAATAATCATTAAGTGTTCTTAAGACAAAGTGACAAGCTATAAGTTATTGACTATTTTTCCTTGGCTAAGTCACCCTTAAGATTTTGAGCCAAGTACTTCTTGCTTTGCCTCTCCATGTATTCTTTGGGCTTCGGGTAATACCTAGGAGGAGGAACTTTATCTGCATCCTTGTTGTTTCTGAAAAAGATGTTGCGTTTCGCTTCAAACGTTTTGTGCGTTTCCCACTCATACTGGCTATATACTTCGTTTCGATTGATCTCTCCTCTTTCTTGCAGCCAGAAGGTGTCTAAGATGATGTTCCTTGAAACTGGACTCCACCTTTTGTTTCGTACATCCTCCTCACTCATTCTGATTCTCTTCTCAGCTAGAGTCTTCTTGGAGGTCCCTTCCTGAGCTTTTCTCTTTCCCCTGGCTTTTGCTAAGGCCTCTTGGTCAAACATGCTCCTCAGTTTAGCTTTGGAGAGAGCCCTAGCATCAGTATCATTTGTGGGAACATCTGCAGCACTTGTACTTAAATCCTCAGCAGCACATACTTCCTCAGCGGCCGTAGATGTCTCAGGAACATGAATACCGGCAGGATTGTCAGGCAGAATGACGCCTAACGTACCTAACGCCTGTTGGAGCATCCACCAGCAGCTCTCATAGACATATTTGCTTGATTGTGCGAAGTTTGTGCTCATGCTTTCTTGAAGCTCGGCCAACTTAGCTATATACTCTTTCTCCCCCTTTTTGGCTTCGACAGCGATGCAGTTTGCATATGAGTGCAGGGAGTCATCAATATGCTTGGTGGTCCGGGAGAACTCAGTAACTAAGGCTTGCTGATTGGCGTTAAGAGTTACCATATTACCGTCAAACTTTTGAATGTTGTTGGCGACAACATGTGCATTCTGATTTACGACAGCAAGAGTATCAGTAGTCTTCTTCAATCCGGCCATGAGAAGTGTGACAGCTTGGCCGGCCTCGGTGTACTTTTCTTCGAATTTCTTCTCCATTACGTCCAGTTTATGGTTGATCTCCACCATATTCTTAAGCATGAGATTTTCAGAAGTCTTAATCCTTTTCAGCAGTGTTTTCTGAGCTTTATCAAAAGAAGCTTTAAGTTCATTCACTATACCCTGAATGACATTGACAGTGTGAGTGGCTAGCTCGTCTCGTAACGGTATAGGCAGAGGCACTTCTTGGCCTTGCTCTTCAGCAGACGCATCGGTAGAGCTGGATACAATCATAGTCTCTAATGGAGGAATGTTGGCGGCCTCTGGAGATTTATCTGACTCCCCCTCCACTGGTGCATGCTTTTCAGATGGAGGTTCAACAAGATCCGGACCCTCCAATACTTCATGCCCCTCATTCCCATCTTCCTCTCCGTCATCATCCAAGAAATCATCTATATCAGCAGCCTCTTCCAATTCTTGGTCAGCAGTCTCCAGTACAGCGTCACTTTCTTCTTGAATTTCGGCCACAGCATCCCTGGCCACCTGGGCGATTTCAGATACTACATCCGTATGAGGGGGTAGAGGCTCCCCCTCGATTCCTGCAGTCAAGGTATAAGGAATTTCACCGGGGGTGACTGCTGGAGATACTCCCTGTTGCTCTTCCACTGCAGTCTGCCCAATACGCCTCTCCCATCGATCAAACACACTTGTGTCCATCTTCTTCAAGTAATGGAGAGGGACACCTTTGCTCATGTCAAACTTGTCTCCATTTAGCTGGTTTAGATATAGACTTATGATGCGGCCAAAACTCGGAGTGCCCAAGGTGTCCTTGATCTTCTCGAACAGCAACTCCCCCAGTTGAACCTCTTACGGCAGACAACAGCTATCAGGATCTTGAACATATCTCCTGAGATATGGTCATGAGAGCCCGGTTTGCAGATGAGCACCTTTCCAATAATGTCTGACAGGATCTTCCCTTCTTCATTCATATCCTTCCTCTTTATTGATCGAGTTCCTCGTTGGAGACCGCAGAATAAGAGAGTTCTGTTTTTGTCATCGTCCTCCAGATAGTCCTCACGCTCCGAGCTAGAAAGCTGCAGATAGCGGGTCAGCTTGCTGGCAGACATCTTGACCTTTGCCCCAGCCACCTTGCTTTTGATTAGTGAGTCGCCATTTCGGAGTCTTGCGGTGGCGAAGAACTCCAGTACCTCTTTGTCCAAAATTTTGCAAGGGTGCTCCAAGATGAATGTTAGCCGAGCCTCTTCCAGCATCAGAATGATGTTGCGGAATTCGTCCGAGGCGTGAGAGAACCCAGTCCGAACAAGCTCGCAACCAGTGACCAACCCAGCAGTTGTCCTTGGAGCCATCGTAGATCTAGAGAGAGAGGCCCTACTCTAAGCGTTAATGAACATTCAAAAAGAAAGCGTCACTAGTGAGAGCGTCCAAGTACGGGTGAGGAGGAGGTTACCTAAAGGCGTAGACGAAAGAGAGTTGGAGAGCTTCCTACAAATCGGGAAGACCTTCGGAGGATGGGAGAGTATCCTGCGGGGTTCGGCCTTGCGAGAACCTTGCGAGAACCTGGCGGTCACAGTGACACGTCGCGATTCGACGAGAGCCTTGCGAGAATCTTACGGGAAGAAGATGGAGAGCAGGATACGTGTAGTGATGATCTTCCTGCAAGGTTCGGCGGGAATCGACGGGAGTTTGCGAAGGCGGTGCGACGAGCTTCCTGCGGGTCGGCGGAAGAGATTCGTGTAGCGATGAGACCTTGCGGAAGTGACCTTGCGGAAGAGGCCTTGCTTCTTTGGCGGGGTTCTTAAGGAAGATGAATGGTCGACGAGCCCTTTCGGCGGGATTCGGCGGGATTCTTAGGGAAGGTGAAGGGTCGGCGAGATTTCAAGTATAAAAATGAAATTGAATGGTTTTCTTTACTAGGAATTTTCACGTTAAGAAGCATTGCAACATTTTCGAATTCTTCTGATGTCAAGTCAATACACAAATGACAAATACATATATATTTTAAAGCCAATCTATTTGGGTTTGAACGAGGATTTTCCAAACACTTCTTGATGTCCATTGTGAGTTGTCGAGATTCACAGTGACATATCTTCATGAACTCTTTATTGATGTATAAAGGTTTGCATGTATCGAGTTAACCTATCCTTAGATGTGCATACATACACTAATATACACAGATGTATCTGTACATGAGGATATATATATATATAAGTGTAATTGTCAATTGAAAATGACTCAAGTCTTGAAACTGATCATGAGTACATGGGATTTTGAGAGTCGTCGTTTTAATCCCACAGGTAGAACATATTAGAAGCTCAATGTGAGTATGCTCAAATAGATATCACATCTGTTATTGCAGACGCTTGTTCCTATTTAGTCTTGAGCCACCTACTGTCTAGTTCCCATCATATTCACGGGAACCTAGACTACCCTGCAAAAAGAAATTACTTTACCTTAGGAACCCAAATCATATTGGGTCCTAGGTTCCTGTTAGCATGAGTACGCAACTGCCTTCCTTCAGAAAACCTGTCTGGAAGACTACCTCTGTCCCGAGAATGTGGATAAGCCCTTGCCGTGGGCACAGAGGGGTTGTGCCAACAGTCGATGGCAAAGTGCCCTACTTTGTCGCAGCACCAACATGGGTGAATGTTGTATCGCCGTTTCAGACCTGATTTAGTGACTGATGTAGTCACGGTCCTAGGTCTAAAAGGAATAGGGCATGATCTTGTCACAAAAATTCCTCTTCCATCATGACACGTGGAAGGGTGGAAAGAATGCATGTTGTGAGCGTTATGAGGCCGGGAAGGTGGTGCCATTCTTTCAGGCATCTCCCTTACAGAGGCCACATGGAACCTGACATCATGACTTCTATCCTCTCCATCCCGTGTCCTCGAGTGGGGAGAAGTCTCTTGTGAGCTGGGACATGCAGATCCACACTGTGTTGAGGCAGTGGCAGTGAAAACAAAGGCCTCAGAATGAGCCTTAGATATTTCCTGATGGGTGGCCATGACGGCCCTTGCACTATGGACGTTTCCACATGGGGACATATCATCCTTGCAGTGACCACGACTATTCCTGTGGTCATACCTGAAGGCATGATGAGTTGCCTTCCTGCTTGGAGAGGGGGGTCGGAATACCGTTTCCCCATTTCTCCATGCCTAGATAATCCGGGAGATCCACCCGGTTTCTTGCTTTCTCTTTATAGCATCAACTTTGGAAAAGTTTGATACTATACGTTTCTCATTCTCTAGACTACTCTCTAGAGCTGAGATCTTAGAGTCCTTGACCTTGTTGGACGCCAATTGGAGAACCAACAAGATCTTCAGTCGAGCAATCTCTCGAGCTTGCTCCTCAGCAAGTAGGTTGCTTTCCTGAAGGGCTCTCTTCAGGGAATTAGAATTTTCTGAAGGAGGGCAGTTCCTGTCTTCAGAAATTTCAAGAGATACGGGGCAGGATGAAGAAGTTACCTGCTCTTCTGTGTTATTGTCATTAGATCCAGTGACCATTGTTTCATCCACATCAGAGCTACTATCCTCACTGTCCTCTTCAGTCTCTGACAAGGACACTGGAGCTCTGATGCAATCCGAGGGATCCTTTCCTTCATCTTCAGAAGTGAGGACCCCCACATACGCTTCATCCTCTGATTGACAGCATATTCCAGCTTTCTCTGACCCCCCCATCAGCTCTGAGATCATCATCCACAAAGATTTAGACGTTCTGCATTTTTCCAATCTAGAGCGAGAGGCTCCATACCAGATATCCATGATACTTTGACGAATCCTCCCGTCCAAGTGAAATAATGATAGTTCCGTCTCTGACATCTCAACAATGCCCATGGGCACTTGGGTCCCAGAGTCGGAGGTCTTCATGGGAATAAACGGACCCTCTTCCACGATGAAGGATGCTCGAGGATCGATAGCATCAAGGTGAAATGACACTCTCATTCTCCAGATGGGATAATAATCCTTTGTGCAGGCGGGGAGTTTGAGTGGCGGTATCTCATAATCCAGCTCCATGCTTCTGACACTGGTGGCAGGATTCTACTCAAAGTGTTAACCTTTTTGATGAGTAACCTGGCTCTGATACCACTTGAAAGTCCACCTAGTGTCAACTATGTGCACCTATGGGGGGGGGAATAGGTGACGAGTAGCGCTTTTGCGGAATTTACGAATATACCTGCACAATAAAAATAAAAAGCACAGCACACAGAATACACAGGCAATTTATAGTGGTTCCCCGACTTGGGTACATCCACTTTCCCCCTTCGACCTATCTCCCAACAAGGGACGACTCGGTCACTTCTCCAACGGGATTGAAATCCAATCCATGTACTATCGGAAGGAACCCTTCCACACGTGAGAGTCAACACTCCCACAAAATGGGTTGCACCCAACCCTTACAACACGGAACAAAAGTTCCTTTACAACAAAAGTAAATATAGAATGTACACGAGATACAAACTTTGTTTGGAGACTACGGTGTTCCTCTTCGTTCGACGACGTGTTCGTGAAGTCAACGAAGAGTCTACAACCTTGGTCTCTCTTGGAAAGGATCTCCCCGAAACCGGCGGCGGCAATCCGAGCGGCGGCTTGGTTCGGGATCGACGGCAACGAAGGTGCGCGGCAGCAATACTTTGAGATCCAAACTTCGTTGCAAAGCAAACTAGGTCTACCAACGGTCACTCTAGGATCGGTCGTCTCGATCGATTCGGACGGGGGAGTTTTTCCCGGTCAACAAATCGAGAGACAAGGGATCTCTGGATAGACACGTGAGACTCAAGCTTTGCTAAGCTTCTGTCGCCGGAGATCGGGAAGAAAAGCGATCTGCAGCGGCGACGGACTAGCGCGAGTGGCGACGGATGCGGCGGAGCTATTTCGCGATTTTAGGGTTACGTCGCTGCTCGGTTTCTGATTCTCTGTATCGTTTACTGTTCAAAATACCCATGTATTTATACACCGTAGCTAACTCCAATATGACCGTTTGTGGGACCCACAATAGAAATCCCTAAGTCCCGGTCCAGAAAATTGACAGCTGCAGAATCCGGTTCAGGAACATCCCGAGAAATCGCTAAGTGAAAATCGGCGAGAATCGCAGGTGATTCTCGACGAATCGGCGAGAATCACCAAGTGATTCTCGACGATTCGTCGAGAATCGCCAGTGATTCTCGCCGAATCACTTATTAATTCTCGCCGAATCACTTATTGATTCTCAGCGATTTTCACTTGGTATCCATGATCTGCTTAACCACTGGTTCGGCGAGAATCACTAGTGATTCTCGCCGAATCTTACTTGGCACCGTTTTGAGGTAGCCTGAAGGAGTCGGCGAGAATCACTAGTGATTCTCGTCGATTCGGCGAGAATCACTAGTGATTCTCGTCGAATTTTCCTTGGACGAATTTTCATCTTCCACCCAGGAGCTGCTCCTTGACCCGTCCATGCTCCTTGTCTTCTCTTGCATATGAACGGCCCTGTACTTGAAAGTAAGTGCACTCCAATAGAGAGAGTACACGTAGGCCAACACACTGATCTGCTCAACGAGGGATTACGTCTTGCAGACCCGTGTATATTGACCTACTGCACCCTGACATTGGTGTGCACTTAGCGTGGAGGAGCTGCAAGTACAACTTAAGATGTTTCATCAAATACATTGTGAATTCATCTTAGCTTGACAGGTGGCTTCCTCAAATCCAGGTAATTGTGGATACAATACCCAACACTTTCATATTCTTCGTTTAACAAAGACTTTCTGTCTTGTCTAACTTCTTCTGAACCCTCCATGTACACTATCAGAGTATCCCACATCTCCTTTGATGTTTTACAGTGTATCAAGTTCTGAAATGTAGCATCATCTATGGCACTTACAATGATATTCTGAGCCCTTTTGTCCATTATAGCTAGAATAATCTCATCTTTTGTCATTTCAGAAAAATCCTTAGGTGTTCTCTGATTTGCATCCAGGACTGATACTTTAATATGCATATATGGCCCTTCTTTAACTGTGATATAGATTCTAGGGTCAGAGGCTTCCATAAATAGTCTAACCCTTTCTTTCCAGATGCCAAAAATCTCCTTTCTACATATTGGCAACTTCATGGATCCAAGTTCTTTGTGATTCTCTGTTGAACCCATTTTCTTAATTTTCTTGATTCTGCACTTGATTAAACTGAATCTGCCAACAAGATCTACTCAGACAGTTATGTCCATTTTGAGTAACCTCCCACTGATAACACTTGAAAGAAATTGTACCTAATCACCTAGAGGGGGGGGGGTGAATAGGTGACCTTAATCTTTTTTAAACTATTAGGCAGATTTAATCAAAGATTTCACAGAACATAAAACACAGCAACTACAGAATCATTCACACACATAGTACACACAGTTTTATAGTGGTTCCCCAAGGTTTGTGTACATCCACTTTCCACCTTCGCCTATCTAGTAGTGTACTAGATTCGGCCAAACTCCTCCACTATTCCTCAGATCCTCAGATCTTACACTCAGAACCCCAACCAGGTTCCTACAGCTCAGAGTGATCCCACTCCTACAACTCAGGCTCAACAGCCCTACCACTCAGTCTTCACAAAGACCTACACTCAGCCATAAGGCCTACACTCAGAGAAATGAATCTCCTACACTCAGGCACAGAGGCCCTACCACTCAGCTTTTATAATTGCAGGCTTACAACTCAGATCCCTAAGGATCCTATAAGAAATTACAAATACAATGTGTAAACCTACAACTCAGAATGAGAGAGAAGAGTTGTGTGGTTTCTTGAAGAGTTCTTGAAAGAACTTTGCTGAGATCAACCTCACTTGGCTTTCTTCAAAGCTTCTAAAATGTAGAACACAATAGGGTTTAATCTCTCTGCAGCTGATCTTCAATCACTGCTAACTTAAGAATCAGAACTAGGTCTGAAACTTTCTTCTCAGCCTAGTTCCTACAGCTGTCTTCTTGGAAGGAGCTCTCTCTCTCCAACTACTTAGATCTTCACTTGAATTGATTCTTCAATGAAGTGCTTGATCTTCCTTTCTTCAGTCCTCTCTTTTTCAATCTCAATCATCTTCTTCTGTTGACAGAATAAGCCTATTTATAGGCCTTCTTCATGGTGACCAGCTGATCCGGTTCCTAACAGCTTTCTGACAACTCTGACAGTTGCAATAGACTGGCTGGAATGGCAACTGTCAAGTCATCCAGTCACTTCTTAAAATATCTGTAACTGTCTGAAAGTGTCGAGACAGTCTGTCTTTAAGTGTCGACACTTATAGACTAAGTGTCGACACAAGTAGACTAAGTGTCGACACTAGCCTTCAAGGTGTCGACACAACTCCTTGTGTTGTAGAATTTACTTCGTGACACTGCTTCTTCAGAATGTGTCGACACTGATATTGTGTGTCGACACAACTCCTTGTTCTTCAGTACTTAGTTGAATTCTTGTAAGTGTCGACACAACTCCTTTGTGTCGACACATCTTCTTGTGTTGATACTTGCTGAGTGTCGACACAGCTCCTTGTGTCGACACATTCTTCTTTTGTTGAGACTTTTGCTGAGTGTCGACACATCTTATTTGTGTCGACACTTGTACTTAGAATTTGTTGAACTTTGCTGAGTGTCGACACAGCCTCCTAGTGTCGGCACATTCTTCATGTGTTGAGTCTTCTGTTGTGTGTCGATAAATTCTTCACTATGTTGACACTTGTACTTAAACTCTATTGAAGTTTTGCTGAGTGTCGATACAGCCTCCAAGTGTCGACACTTTCTGATGTAGACAAAGTTTCTCTGGGTGACGACACTGCTTCTAAGTGTCGACACAGCTTCTCTGGATATTTCTTCATTGAGTGTCGACACAACCTGTATGTGTCGACACTTTCCTTCTGGTGTCGACTCTGCATCCCTGGTGTCGACACAATTACTCCAAGTGTCGACACTGCTTGTCTGGGTGTCGACACAAGTCTTCTTAAATGTCGACACTTTTCTTTTGGGTGTCGACACATGCACTTAGAAACTTTTCAGCTTTCCCTGCAAATACTTAACCTGCACAACTAAACTCAAAACACATCAAATACATTTTGATGTATATCATTGAGTAGGGTGAGGCTTATTCAAATCAAGTACATTTATTCCAAAGTACCCAACACTCTCTTAGTGTACAAGATCCATATTTCACTAATACTATAAGTCAGCTTTGACTTTTCTTTCACAATGCAGCTATTTAGGTAGACAACGCTTGCCAATTGCATCACTATGCAATTCTTTTATGGCTGGTGAATAACTATTTATTCGCATCGATCATATGGTGAATGCCAACCCAATGCTTCTAGACACTCAACCTTTGAGGTCACCCAGTTAAGCTTGACCCGATGTTGACAGTGGGATATCACAATTATCTGCTTGCACCCTCACCAAGATAGATTAATGCACCTTGCTTTGGCAAGACCACACTTCATCGATCGAGGCAGGAAGTGTGTCATCCATCGGAAAGCATCTGAATACGTAATATTACTTTAAGGGATTTTGATATTTGATTAACTCTTTAATCATGGTTAACATTTAACCAATGTGCACATCCATAAACATTCAACACTATAATCCAAATGCATCCCAGATATGCACAAGATTATCATCAGCACTTGATGAGCCGGGCTAAATCTGAACATCTAGAATACTTCTAGATCCTTAGATTTACATGCACTAGACATGAGCAACATAAACTCCACTTACACAGTAGACAAGCTCGCCACTTTATGTGTGAGATTCCAAAATCTACCACATGCTTGGTTTCACAAACCAACAAGAGTGATAGTTACTGATAATGAGTTGCAACAAGGAAATCACATGCGTTTTTGGTGGGATTCCAAGAATAGACTTAGGCACTTTAGAACATTTCTAAAATCTCCAAATCTACACGTCATGGATTTGGCAACTTCTGAAAAAATGATCATCGCGAACCTGCCTCTGATACCACAGTTGGGTTTTCTCTAGGGTAGCACAACACTTGTGCGTGCAGGGGAAATAAGAGAAAAATAAGGAAAAACCCAAAAGCAATTTTATGAATCTTGCGATGACCATTAATCAAGAAGTCATATTGCAACAAATAAATTTGTACCTTTGCGGGATTGAGTCGATACTCAACCTAGGTGCTTCGATTGATTCCAATGAACGGCAACTGTCGGAGTTCCGAGCGTAGAATAACGTCCATGCCTCTACGAGTATTCACACGACCACGAAAAACCCTATAGTCTTGTCGCACAAGATCTAGGTCGGAAAGAGCCTTGCCCTCAACGTCTCCACGGATTGCTAGATCCGTCTAGGGAGAGGTAGCAATGATGAAGACGACGCCTCGGAAACAATTTTTGGCGGTGACTAGTGACTGTGGACAGTTGGCTGCAACGGGCAGTGACCGGCTATGACAGCGGCGACAAGAGGTGGTCAACAGTCGGCAAAGATCAACGGCTGTCGTGGATCGGAACACTTCCGTGGCGATGATATGCACCGTCGGGAGTCGGCGGGAACGACGACGGTAAGCGACAATCAGCGTGAATCGCGGGAGTGGAACTATGCCGTCGTGGGAGAACAACGTCGTCGCGGGATTAGGTCTAGAATGAACAGTTCCCCTCTTTCGGTTCAACAATAAAACAACACTTATACAGTGAACCGAACTGGCCAAAGCCAATAAAGAACCTCTGAATCGGACTTAGAAGGAATAAACCAGTCGAAGCAGAATTCGGTGAGTATCATCCCGATATTCGACGAATCGAGGAGTGACCATGACGATGCATGACAAATCGCAAGGATTCATGCCGATACTCGACGAATCGACGATTAACCAGGACGATACTCCACGAATCGGCTAGGTGCCTCGACGATACTCGCCAAATCGAGACATTTCATCGAAACTCCTTACTTACACTCGACGAATTTCCCTTGAGCTCATGCCGAATTCATACCGGTCGATCCACATTCACAAATGTAGGTCCGGAAATGAAATTCTACCATGTCCAGATCGTCATAGGTTTGGTTCTTAACTCATATCACATATGAGTAAAGCCAACACAAACCTATCCAATTTCTCCAGAGCTCTTATATGCGACCTCATAGGCTCATACTGCGTTGACAGTGAGGCTACATGTTTGATCACGTCCAGATCACCATTGTAGAACCAACAAAGACCCCACAACCACAAATTCAAGTGCTCCTCTCCCACGTCCAGAGCCAGCAGAACTCTCAATGAAGCCCTCCGTCGCAAAGTGCAATTTGTAAAAACACCGGGCATAACGGCATGTCGTCCGTCGTGTGCTTAGTGTTCTCTCACCTCAAAATTGTAACGAGAGACAGTGTGTCGCTCTCGATTCAACGAGCAAGTTGTAATAGCCAGGAAATAGTGGGCTTTGACCGGCACAGATCCGGTCACGTGTTTTTTTACCTGGTTGAGAGATTTTTTTCACGTTAAAACTTCGTTTGTACGATCGATCTACTTCATTGATTGTATGCGCGCTCGACCGTTCCGAGAGTTAAGGTGGTCCAGATTTTTCTGCTCCGACCGGAACACTTGCACTCGGCTAGACATAATTAATCCGCAGGTCCTAAATTTCAGAATTCCAAGTATGCGACCATCCACAAGTTCGAGTCTCTTATCAATGAGCAAAACTTGGGCATGAGGCCAGCTGGCGTCCGGGATCAAGGGACCACGGAAAACTTAGGAGGAGGCTCAATTGTTGGGTACATTGGTCAAATGTACCTGATTTGAAGAAGCCTCACCCAACTCAATGATATACATCATAATGTATTTGATGTATGTTTGAGTTACTTGTGCAGGTTAGGTATTCACTGGACTGAAGATAAAACTTTCTAAGTCCATGTGTCGACACCCAGAGGGAAAGTGTCGACACTTGAGAAAGCTTGTGTAGACACCCAGACAAGCAGTGTCGACACTTGGAGTCATTGTGTCGACACCTGGGATGAAGAGTCGACACCAGACAGAAAGTGTCGACACAAGGAGCTGTGTCGACACTCAGTGAAGAAGAATGCAGAGAAGCAGTGTCGACACTTAGCAGAAGTGTCGACACCTAGAAGAGCTGTGTCTACACCAGAAAGTGTCGACACTTGGAGTTGTGTCGATACTCAGCAAAATTCTGCAGAGACTAAGTGCAAGTGTCGACACCCAACACAATGTGTCGACACTTAACCAGAAGAGTCAACATATTAAGTATGTGTCGACACTCAGCACAATGTGTCGACACACAACCAAAAGAGTCAACACTTGAAGTATGTGTCGACACTCAGCACAATGTGTCGACACACAACCAGAAGAGTCAACACTTGAAGAAAGTGTCGACACCCAGCACAATGTGTCGACACTCAGTTGAAGACTCAAAGAAAGTGTCGACACAAGGAGCTGTGTCGACACTTAGCAAAGAACAGAAATATCTACAAAAATATTCTAAGTACAAGTGTCGACACTAAGGGAATGTGTCGACACTCAGCTGAAGAATCTATATTGAAGACTTGTGTCGACACCAAGAAGCAGTGTCGACACTTGACAGTTTCAACACATGAAGATGTGTCGACACAAAGGAGATGTGTCGACACTTAGAAGAATTTA
Source organism: Platanthera guangdongensis (assembly GCA_039583875.1). Taxonomy (NCBI): domain Eukaryota; kingdom Viridiplantae; phylum Streptophyta; class Magnoliopsida; order Asparagales; family Orchidaceae; genus Platanthera; species Platanthera guangdongensis. The sequence continues at coordinate 160,785,033 of CM077152.1, read as the reverse complement.
ACAAGTTACAGAAGATCAAGTACTTGTGTCGACACTCAATTCCAAGTGTCGACACCTGAATAAGAATCTGTGTCGAGATATACAAGGAGTTGTGTCGACACCTTGTAGACTTGTGTCGACACTTACACAGCATGTGTCGACACTTGGTCTATAAGTGTCGACACTTAAGAACAGAAAGTCTCGACACTATCTGACAGTTAGAGAATTTCAAGAATTGACTGGATGACATGACAGCTGCCATTCCAGCCGGTCTACAGCACTTGTCAGAGATGTCAGAAGTCAGTTATGAACCGGACCAGCCGGTTACCATGAAGAAGGCCTATAAATAGGCACAGACTGTTTACAGAATAGAGAGATGATGTTGTTGTTAAGAGTTAACAGAAGAAGATTAAGTTCTGATTGAGTTCAGATTAATCTAAGAGATTTGTTCAAGTGGTTGCTGATCAAGTTATCCAAGTGATACAAATCAAGAAGATCGTGCTGTCCAACGGCAGATCTAAGAAGTTGGAGAGAGAGAGCTCCAATCAAGAATTCAGTCTTTGGAACTAGGCTGAGAAGAATGATTCAGAAGCATCTGGATCTTAAGAAGCAGAGGTCAAGGAACAACTGCAGAGGATTCAGACTTATTCAGTTCTACTCAAGAAGCTTTGAAGGAAGCTAAGTCAGTTTGGATCTATCTGAGTTCTTCCAAGAACTCAGCAAGAAACTCTCAACTCCTCTCTTATTTTCTGAGTTGTTGAGTTATTTGTTGTAATACTATTTTAACTTGTAGGATCTTTGGATCTGAGTGCATTGTAAGCCTAAATTTATAAAGGCTGAGGGTAGGGCTTGATAGCCTGAGTGTAGGAGTTGAAGAACTCTGAGTGTAGGCCTTGATTGGCTGAGTGTAGGCCTGGGTGGCTGAGTGTAGGCCTTTGTGGCTGAGTGTAGGCTTTGGAGAAAGCTGAGGTGTAAGGCTTTGGGCCTGAGGTGTAGGAACCTATTTGGGTTCTGAGATAGTGGAGAAGTTTGGCCGAATCTAGTACACTGCTAGATAGGCGAAGGGGGAAAGTGGATGTACCCAAAGATTTGGGAACCACTATAAATCACTGTGTGTTGTGCTGTGAATGTGCTGTGTATGTTTGATTATTGCTGATTGCTGTAATAGACTACTTAGAAATCTGTGATATAACTTTTTGGCTGCCAACAAAGTTAGAAAAGGATTAGGTCACCTATTCACCCCCCCCCCCCTCTAGGTGTTTAGGTACCATATCCTTCAAGTGGTATCAGTGGGAGGTTCCTCAAAACAAGGACTAACAGTCTAAGGAGATCCTGTTTGGCAGAAACAGTCTAAGTCAGAAAACAGCTTCAAGAAAATCAAGAACCATGGGTTCCTTTGAAAATCATAAAGAATTGGGTTCCATGAAATTACCTATTTACAGAAAGGAAATTTTTGGGATCTGGAAAGAGGAGGAGAAATCAACAAGGACTGAGCACAAGGAAAGGACTGTTGCCTTCAAGACAGAAGTTCCCAGAAAATGCAGAACTAAGTCATCAACTCCACCTCAGGAGGTAGTTGAATCTGAGTCAGAAGGGTCTGTCAGTACAAAGTCTACAAGCAGTGAAAGTGATGAAGACTTTGCTGCCTTCACTAGACACTTTCAGAAATTCCTGAAAAAGAAACAGTGGAGGTCCAGACCATCTACTTACAAGGGGAAAGAAGTCTTGTATCAGGAGAAAAAGCCTTCTAAGAAGGACAGGAAGAAGACAAAGACAAGCAAGGCAACTGGATCAAAGATTGTGTGCTACTGCTGCAATAGACAGGGTCATGTCATTGATGATTGTCCTGAGAAAAGAAAAGAATCCAGTGACAGGAAAAAGACTCACTTCAAAGGGAAGAAAGAGAAGTCTTTTGTTGCCAAGAATGAGAAGACTCTTTCAGATATTTCTTCTTCAGACACAGATACTGATGCTGAAGCCTACATAGGGCTATTTGCTGAAGAAGAAGAAGAAGAAGAATTTATGCAGATCTTGGAGTCAATTTATGAACAAGAAGACTGCCAGTGCCAAGGACTGATGGCATTGACTGAGAGTACCAAAATCCTGGAGCAGTCAAGACCTAGTCAGGTACAAAGTCCAACTCTAAGTTCAGTTTCTTGTTCTAGTTCAGAATCAGATTCATCTTCATCAAATGATGGAAGTGTTTCTGAGTCTGAAGAAGATATTCATCAGCTCATAGATGAATATAAGGTGCTGTTACAGGCTTATAAGAAAAGCAAGTCCCTTGCCAAAAGTCAGGCAAAGGAAATTGCTGATCTAAAAGCTGCTGCAACAGACCTTGAGAAGCAATATGATCAAAAACTGAATGAAGTAGCCAGGCTGAAACACATTACAGTGATTCAGATGGGTACTATTACATTTAAGAATGATCAAATTAAGAGACTGGAGACAAATCTTCAGAAAGAGAGAGAACTGGTTGCAAAGTTTTCAAAGCCTAAATCAGTTCTACCTTTGATTGATGATTTTATTCATCACAAAGGCAAGGCTGGACTGGGTTTTGTTAAACCTGCTAGGACTGTTCAGGATCAGTCCAAGTCCAAGGGCAAGGCCCCAACATTCAATAAGTCAGCTGCAGTTAAGACAACAAAGTCTGTACCTAAGCAAAGGTACAATAAGTTTGAATGTTGGTGTTGTGGCAAGGTTGGCCACTTTGCCTTGGATTGTTGGCACAATGCAAGTGCCAAAGGGAGTAGCAAGCTACCTGGTGGAAAGCCAGTAGGTAGTCTTGTTAAGTTGCAAACTAACAGTCACCAAGGACCCAAGAAACAATTGGGTTCTAAGGTTCATTAATTTGTTTTGCAGGTAAGTCCAAGTGGCCATACCCCAACATGGTACTTGGATAGTGGATGTTCCAGACATATGACTGGAACAAGGGGACTACTAAAGGACTATATTCCAATCAAAAATGGTCCTAAAGTGAACTTTGGTGGTTCTGAAAAAGGAATCATCAAAGGGTTTGGTAACATTTCTTCAAACCTAGTTACCATTACTCAAGTGGCTTATGTTAAAGGGTTGAAACACAACCTTATAAGTATAAGTCAGTTAAGTGATGTAGGGTATGACATCTCATTTGTTAAAAATGGTTGTCATATCAAGAGGTCAAGTGATCAAGAGATCATTTTGACAGGATATAGGAAAAGAAATGTCTATTGTCTAGACATTATGATTGAGAACAATGGTTCTCCAGTTTGTCTTGTAGCTGATGAGATAATCTCTCATTGTGTCAAATGGCACAAGAGGCTTGCCCATCTTAACTACAAGACTATTAGCAAACTCTTTAGCAAAGAGTTAGTGAGGAATGGTCCTCAAGTTAAGTGTGTTAAAGATGGCATTTGCTCAGCTTGTCAAAAGGGCAAGCAGACCAAATCCACCTTTAGAAGCATAGAGAACAAAGATGCTGTGAGGTGTTTATACCTCTTGCATATGGATCTATTTGGTCCAATGTCAGTTCACAGCTTAGGTAGGAAGGTCTATACCTTTGTAGTTGTTGATGACTACTCAAGGTTTTCCTGGGTGTTCTTCTTAAGGCAGAAATCTGAAACACCTAGTGTCTTCTATAGCTTTGTTAAGCAAATTCAGAATGAATTGAACTGTACAGTGGTCAAAATTAGAAGTGACCATGGTACTGAGTTTCAGTCTGAAAGCATGACAAAACTGTGTGAAGACTTTGGGATATTTCAAGAATTCTCTTCACCTAGAACACCTCAGCAAAATGGCATTGCTGAGAGGAAAAATAGGACCTTGATAAAGGCTGGTAGGACCCTACTAAGTGATACATCACTGCCAGAGTATTTTTGGGCTGAAGCAGTTAACACTGCATGCCATGTTATAAATAGGGCTACCATCACTAAAAGGCTAAACAAGACCCCCTATGAAGTTGTGAAAGGCAGGAAACCAAACCTATCCTATTTTAGGATCTTTGGTTGTAAATGCTTCATACTTAACAATGGGAAGTCTTACTTAACAAAGTTTGCTGCCAAGTCCCAAGAGGGAATTTTTGTTGGGTACAGCAACAATAGTAAGGCTTATAGAGTATACAACTTGACTACACAAGTTGTAGAGGAGATTATGCATGTAGTTTTTGATGAGACAAAACTTATTAACAATGAGTTGTCTAGCAATGTATGCAGCCCCACAGGTTTGACAAAGAGATTGGACAAGCTTACTATAGAAGAGATGTCTGCTGCAAGACAGCAAGTAGAAGGCAATAGCAGTTGTCCAGGGGGAGAACTACATGTACCAATAGCTGAAGAAATACAAGAAGTACAACATGATGCAGATGCTGAAGAAGCTCAACCTGAAGTTAGGATGCCACCAGCCAACAGGCATCTAAGAGATCATCCAGTAGAGCTGATTATTGGAGATCCAAGACAAGGAGTTCAGACAAGGAGCAGAAATCAGAATGCTGCAGTATATTCTAGTTTTCTGTCTCAAGTAGAACCTAAGAAATTTGAAGAAGCTATACAAGATCCACAGTGGACTGAAGCTATGCAAGAAGAACTTAATCAGTTCAAAAGGTGCAAGGTTTGGGAACTGGTTCCTAAACCTAAAGACCACAATGTTATAGGAACTAAGTGGATCTACAGGAATAAGTTAGATGAACAAGGGGTCATCATTAAGAATAAAGCTATACTGTTTGCTAAAGGATATAGGCAAGAAGAAGGTATTGACTTTGATCAAACCTTTGCTCCAGTAGCCAGACTAGAAGCCATAAGGATGTTCTTGGCCTATGCAACCTATCAAGGATTCAAGGTATACCAAATGGATGTCAAGTCAGCATTCCTAAATGGTAATTTGAAAGAAGAAGTCTATGTGGAGCAGCCATCAGGTTTTGTTGATCCAACTTTACCTCATCATGTCTATAGACTTAGGAAAGCTTTATATGGGTTAAAGCAAGCTCCTAGAGCTTGGTATGAAACCCTATCTAGTTTCCTCATTGAGAACAAGTTCTCAAGGGGGAAAATAGATAAGACTCTATTCCTTAGGGAATCTAGAGGCAAAGTAATACTTGTCCAAATATATGTAGATGACATTATATTTGGGTCTACTGAAAGTAGCCTTTGCAAAAAGTTTGCAAAGCTTATGCAAAGTCAGTTTGAGATGAGTAGTATGGGAGAGCTGAAGTTTTTCTTAGGTCTCCAAGTTAAACAGACTGAAAGTGGTCTATCCATTTGTCAGTCCAAGTTCACCCTAGAACTCATAAGGAAATATGGTATGGATTCATCCAGCACCATGAAGACTCCTATGGGGTCAAGTATGTCTCTTAGCAAGGATGATGCAGGGAAACCTGTAGATGAAACCTTGTATAGAGGGATAGTTGGCTCCCTACTATACTTGACTGCTAGTAGACCAGACATCATGTATGCTACATGTGTTTGTGCAAGGTATCAAGCCTGCCCTAAAGAGTCTCACTTGACTGCAGTCAAAAGAATATTGAGATATCTAAAGGGCACTCTCTATCTAGGCCTCTGGTACCCTAGGAATGGAGATTTTGATCTAACAGGTTATACAGATGCAGACTTTGCAGGATGTAAAGAGGATAGAAAGAGCACAACTGGAACCTGTCAATTCCTAGGTGGAAGAATAATTTCATGGAGCAGCAAAAAGCAGACTAGTGTGGCTATCTCCACAGCTGAGTCAGAATATGTAGCTGCAGGAAGTTGCTGTGCTCAACTTCTGTGGATTCAACATCAGCTAGAGGACTATGGATTTCAGGTAAGTAGAACTCCACTTTACTGTGATTCTACAAGTGCTATTTCAATAGCTAACAACCCTGTATCTCATAGTAGAACAAAACATATTGAGATTAAATATCACTTTCTTAGGGAGCATGTAGAAAGAAATGATATTGCACTTGAATATGTTAAAACTGATAATCAGATAGCTGATATGTTTACTAAGCCCTTAGAAGAAGCTAAGTTCAATAGATTCAAAATTGAACTAGGTATGATAAACTTACACTAAGTTTACAGAATAGAAAATTGGCTAAGTAAAAAGGTGTCGACACATAGACAAGTCTATGTCGACATAGAATAAAAGTGTCGACACTTCAGGAAAAAGGTGTCGACACATCTAGGATGTTGGTGTCGACGCTTCAGAATGTTAGTGTCGACACATGTCAAGTAGGTGTCGACACATCCAATGTTGTGTCGACACTTAAGTTTTACTCAGTATTTTCTAAGTAAAGTCTCGACTATTCGTCGAGTAGAGTGGTGTCGACACATAAATATGTGTCGACACATAATATCTGTTGACTAAACTTGTGTCGACACATGTGTGTCGAGACATTATAAGTCAGTGTCGACACTTATTGACAGTGTCGACACATTTTTAGTTATCCATCCCGCCTGTTCGTCTTCAAATCAGAAAGGTATAAATAGGGTTTTGTCTTTGTTTGTCGACACGCTTTCAGAGTTTCGAGACCAAAACTGCTGTGTCGACATTTCTCTTTTCTACAGACAAATTCTCAAACCTTAATGGCTCCCAAGCTCGAGGAAAACGTCAACGAAGGCTACGAACTTGTGCGCGGCGCATTCGCCGATGGCGATCAAGATATCAAGTCAGTGGTTACCATAGTCAGCGATTCAGGATTAGAATACTTGGTTTCAGAACCAACCAAGATATGGAAGAAGGAAGTGCTTGAATTCCTTACTGGAGCAGCTGTGGATGACTCTGGATACAGAATCAAATCCAGAGTGCATGGAACCAAGGTCAAGGTATCACCCAAAAGTCTGAGAAAGGTACTTCAGCTACCTAAGACTCAAGAAGAAGAAGAAGTTTCTACATCCAAGACCAGGGAAGCTTTGGTCTGGTGTGGTCTTGATTCTAAGTTGAAGATAGGTTCTGTCTTTAACAGAAAAGGCATGAACAGTCAAGGAAAATTTCTGTCAGAGATAGTGGGTAAGGTCATTCTCAGTAAAACTGGAGGGCATGACAGGGTGTCAGCCTCCATGTTCAATGTCATGACCAGAATTATCTTCAACCTAAAAACAGATTGGTCAATGGTTATCTATGAGAAGATAAAGGAAAGTCTGAAGAAGCCCAATCTGGGCAGAATACTTAGTCTCTACCTGGCTGGTACAATACCAGAGGTAATGAGCACTGCTGCAGGTAGCAAAATCAACCACATGAGAAAGATGGATATGAGGATCTTTTCTAGGTGGGAAAGGGTGCTGTCAAAGGATATACCTACCCCTGAGAAGCAAGTTACTAAGAAAGATTCTCCTCCCAGGAAGAAAAGGAAAACTGCTGTTGTGGCACAAGAGTCCTCAAGCAGTTCTGAGAGTGAAGAACAGGTGGTGTTCTCACCTGATGATCAAGAGGAGGAGACAGTAGTCAAGACCCCTGCTGCTCAAGATGTGGCTGAGATTCAGGGGGAGCTGCCTCACGCTAGCCCCATCCATAGGGATCCAAGCCAGGGGGAGCCTTCAGTTGTAGAATAACCCTCTACACTGGAGAGTGAGCAAGCCACCATCCTCATCGAAGAGGTACTTGTTGACCTTAATACTTTCGATTTTTCTGTAGTAGATTCTGATTTGTCTGATGTCCATCAGCAAACTCAGCTGCCTAGCCAAGAACCAGATGTTGTTCTTCAAGACACATCAGTTATACTAGAAGTGATTCCTGATAAAGTAGTTGATGAACCCAGTACTTCTCCTGCACAGTCACCAGTTGAATTCACCATGGAAGATCTGTTTCTTAATCTAGATCAAGAAGACTTAAACATGGATAAGGTTGCTGCTGCTGAAGAGAAGGGTGCTGCTGCTGAGGGGGAGCACATGGAAGATCTGGAAGAGCCTATTAGGCTGGAAACTGAGCAAGCACCTGCTGTGCAAACTGAGAGGCCTGAGAGCCCTAAGAATAGAGTTGATATTGCCAGCACCTCTGCCTCTGAGGATGAGGAAAGTGCTAGGGCCAAGAAAAAGAAATTGTTTGTATTCAAAAGAAGAAGTCAGAGCTACAAGAAGGCTCTACAAACTGTTGCTCAACAATCCTTAGTCACATAAGCTCCATCACCTGATTACAGTGCCTTAATGGTAGCCATGCAAATCAAGCTGGATGAGCACAGGAGGGCCATAGAGAAGTATATTGATGAAGGACAAAAGTCTTTACAATTTGATTTAGCTCAAGATATAAAATCAATAAGGTTTGAGATGAACCTGAATAAGAAGGAAATGACTGAATGCTTCCACAAGGGTGGAAATACTGTGGTGTATCTGGCAACTCACCAAGAGAAGATAAAGAATCAAGTAGATGATATAGCATTGAAACAAGGGTATGTCCTGGAAAATCAGTTAAGAATGAATGATAATTTGACTGCATCCCACAATGCTATAGCCACTGAAATGAAGAATAAGTCTGCTGAACCTTCTACATCTGCTGATGCTGCAAAGGCTGATTTTGATAAAATCTTTCAAGCTGAGATTACTGCTGTCAAGACTGCCATACAAGATTCCCAGAAAGCAATCTCTGAACAACTTACCAAGCTTAGACCTTACTTTAAAGATGGAATCAGGTACTTGGATGCTCAAATCCGATTCCAGAAGGATGATATAAGAGATCATGTTGCTCAAGAAGTCATAAAGGGGGAGAGAGTGTTAGTCAAGGCAAGTTCTGAGCATGCAAAATGGATATCAAATTCAATCAGGGCTACACTTGGATATCCTCCCCTGTGTGATGACAATGAAGTTGCTGAATCTGGACTGAACCCTGCATATTTTGGAGGTGAGCCACAAGAAGTAGCTCAAGTCATTTATCCACCTCCAAATTTTGAAATGATTCAAGCAGAGGTGAGCACAATGTATAGCCCATCTGAGGGCAAGGACAATGTCCATTTAGAAAAGATTGTTCAACCTATAACAGCAGCTATGCAAGAGGCCTTAGACAAAGAAGAAGAGGCAAGGTTGTCAAAGAAGAGGTTTAGGGAACAAGCTGAACTAAAGCCAGACTTTGAACAATGGAGCCCTACTTCTAGAAATATCATTCTAACTGCCTGGAAAGCTGCTAAAGACAACACTACTGATAGAAACAAGTGGTTCTCTGAAGCAGAATGGAGGAAGCATGAAATCAGGCAAGAAGCCATTGTTCAGCACAGAAGGAAGGCTAAGATGGGAAAGCTACCTCCTACAGCTGTGGAGCCTAGCAAGTACTTTCCTAAGCCCTATCATTATTTTGAGAGACAGAAAATCAAGGCTGAAGAACAAAAGAAGAAATACTCAAAAGGCAAGAAGCCTGCTGATGCTGAGCCTACTGGTGCTGCTGCTGTCAAGGCTAAAGTCCTAGCTGGCAAAGGAATTGTTATCAAAGAACCTGATCAGAAATAGATTAGGAATTAATTTGAAGATTGTTGTAATCCTTTGTATGAGAAACATTTTTGTAAATCATTAAAGATGTATTAGAAAAATGTTAGAACAATTTATGATTAATATAGTATAATTGTTCTGAAATGTGTCTATTTTTTGTTTATTCTGGAATGATTAATGTGTATACATGTGTGCATTATTACATGTTTAAGTTTACCCAGTTGAAATATACCTGCTTTACATCATTTTATAATTTTTAATTATAAGTGGTGTATATCATTGACTAAGGGTTATGACTTCTCCAAATAGGGGGAGATTGTTGGGTACATTGGTCAAATGTACCTGATTTGAAGAAGCCTCACCCAACTCAATGATATACATCATAATGTATTTGATGTATGTTTGAGTTACTTGTGCAGGTTAGGTATTCACTGGACTGAAGATAAAACTTTCTAAGTCCATGTGTCGACACCCAGAGGGAAAGTGTCGACACTTGAGAAAGCTTGTGTCGACACCCAGACAAGCAGTGTCGACACTTGGAGTCATTGTGTCGACACTTGGGATGAAGAGTCGACACCAGACAGAAAGTGTCGACACAAGGAGCTGTGTCGACACTCAGTGAAAAAGAATGCAGAGAAGCAGTGTCGACACTTAGCAGAAGTGTCGACACCTAGAAGAGCTGTGTCTACACCAGAAAGTGTCGACACTTGGAGTTGTGTCGACACTCAGCAAAATTCTGCAGAGACTAAGTGCAAGTGTCGACACCCAGCACAATGTGTCGACACTTAACCAGAAGAGTCAACATATTAAGTATGTGTCGACACTCAGCACAATGTGTCGACACACAACCAAAAGAGTCAACACTTGAAGTATGTGTCGACACTCAGCACAATATGTCGACACACAACCAGAAGAGTCAACACTTGAAGAAAGTGTCGACACCCAGCACAATATGTCGACACTCAGTTGAAGACTCAAAGAAAGTGTCGACACAAGGAGCTGTGTCGACACTTAGCAAAGAACAGAAATATCTACAAAAATATTTTAAGTACAAGTGTCGACACTAAGGGAATGTGTCGACACTCAGCTGAAGAATCTATATTGAAGACTTGTGTCGACACCAAGAAGCAGTGTCGACACTTGACAGTTTCAACACATGAGGATGTGTCGACACAAAGGAGATGTGTCGACACTTAGAAGAATTTAACAAGTTACAGAAGATCAAGTACTTGTGTCGACACTCAATTCCAAGTGTCGACACCTGAATAAGAATCTGTGTCGAGACATACAAGGAGTTGTGTCGACACCTTGTAGACTTGTTTCGACACTTACACAGCATGTGTCGACACTTGATCTATAAGTGTCGACACTTAAGAACAGAAAGTCTCGACACTATCTGATAGTTAGAGAATTTCAAGAATTGACTGGATGACATGACAGCTGCCGTTCCAGCCGGTCTACAGCACTTGTCAGAGATGTCAGAAGTTAGTTATGAACCCGACCAGCCGGTTACCATGAAGAAGGCCTATAAATAGGCACAGGCTGTTTACAAAATAGAGAGATGATGTTGTTGTTAAGAGTTAACAGAAGAAGATTAAGTTCTGATTGAGTTCAGATTAATCTAAGTGATTTGTTCAAGTGGTTGCTGATCAAGTTATCCAAGTGATACAAATCAAGAAGATCGTGCTGTCCAACGGCAGATCTAAGAAGTTGGAGAGAGAGAGCTGCAATCAAGAATTCAGTCTTTGGAACTAGGCTGAGAAGAAGGATTCAGAAGCATCTGCATCTTAAGAAGCAGAGGTCAAGGAACAACTGCAGAGCATTAAGACTTATTCAGTTCTACTCAAGAAGCTTTGAAGGAAGATAAGTCAGTTTGGATCTATCTGAGTTCTTCCAAGAACTCAGCAAGAAACTCTCAACTCCTCTCTTATTTTCTGAGTTGTTGAGTTATTTGTTGTAATACTATTTTAACTTGTAGGATCTTTGGATCTGAGTGCATTGTAAGCCTAAATTTATAAAGGCTGAGGGTAGGGCTTGATAGCCTGAGTGTAGGAGTTGAAGAACTCTGAGTGTAGGCCTTGATTGGCTGAGTGTAGGCCTGGGTGGCTGAGTGTAGGCCTTTGTGGCTGAGTGTAGGCTTTGGAGAAAGCTGAGGTGTAAGGCTTTGGGCCTGAGGTGTAGGAACCTATTTGGATTCTGAGACAGTGGAGAAGTTTGGCCGAATCTAGTACACTGCTAGATAGGCGAAGGGGGAAAGTGGATGTACCCAAAGATTGGGGAACCACTATAAATCACTGTGTGCTGTGCTGTGTATGTTTGATTATTGCTGATTGCTGTAATAAACTACTTAGAAATCTGTGATATAACTGTTTGGCTGCCAACAAAGTTAGAAAAGGATTAGGTCACCTATTCACCCCCCCTATAGGTGTTTAGGTACCATATCTTTCATCCATAATGCGGGCCTTGCTATGAATAGTGGGTTTCTGCAATACATTTTGCACGGGGCCACCGAATGCGGCTACTCATTGTTCCCGTTCTTGGGTATGAGTGCGGACCCAAAAAAAATTTCCTTATGGAGGGTGTGAGATTGTCTTTTTCCGATAAAATGCACATTTTTACATAATAAAAATAATATTAATTCATATTTTTACAATCATTATAAGTATTGAGATATGTTTGTGTTTTGAATAAAAATCGTAAAATATGTTTGTATTATAAATATATATATCAAAAATTGATTTGGAATCATACAACTGTATTAATAGAGAAAAATACAGACTCCCACCTAAACATGAGAACGCCCAAAGCAAATTAAACAGCATTAGCAAAGAAACGGTACAGAGAAGTGACTGACATAGGAAATTACTAGCAAAAATACAAATACAACCAACAGACAAAAAATTAAACTATTCCCAGATTCCCACTTCCATGAACCCATCCTCTGTTGCGCAACCCCTAAACATCCCGTTGGAATTGAACCCAAAGGCCACCTCGCCATTGCTAGCCACCGCAATCAGACCAGCCTTTCCTTCATCAAGGCGCTCCATCACATAGTCAATCGCTGACTGCAGCGCCAGGCCCTTGTACTCCATCACCGCCGCGACATCACGAGCGAGCGTCGCGCGGATTATCGCTTCGCCCTCGCCGGTGCACGACACGGCACATAGCTCACAAGCGTACGTGCCCGCGCCAATCAGCGGCGAGTCTCCAATACGACCACACTTTTTGTTCATGAGCCCCCCTGTGGATGTGGCTGCAGCGCAATCGCCGTGGGTATCTACCACCACGCAGCCCACAGTTTCAGGTGCGTAGACATTGATGGGGAGGCCGTTCATTTGAATACTACTGTCCAATGCCATCACTGCCCCCACACTGGCCCCACAGGTCTCAATGACGCCTAACGGCACTCTGTAGTCGAACTGTATTATGGAGGTAATGTTAATAATTATAAAGCAAATTTATAAAAGTATAAATTAACCATTAAGCATGAAGTTTAAGGCTCCCTGTGACACCGTGGTGGCAGTCTTAAATGTATGGATTAAACCATCATCGTTAAGAATCACTTAACAAACATCATCCGTTTGAACATAAAAATGGATAAAATTCCTTAGGTGGGCGCTAACGAATGACAATTTAACTTCATGTTCATGACGGCCACCACCGTCCCAAACGAAATCTAAATGTCTTGGTTCTTGCCTAGATGATGTGATATGGGTGAGAAAACAATTTCCCCAAAGGATTGAGTCCCCGTTTGGGGGGACTTATTTTCACCGGTCAAGCGGTAACGACCGGATGAACCAGACCATAATTTAGATCCGATTCATGCAGTCGTGACCGCTTGACCGGTGAAAATAAGTCCCGCCAAACGGAGCCTGAGACACTTATCATTGACAGATATGGTTTATTGTGCAATAAAATAATATAATAGACAAGAGGCAGAGCGATATGTCTACTTCATATAAAATTATATTTAGGACAGCCTTGGTAAGGAATAAAAATTTGGTATCTCAATATCTGAGTTTAGTGCATAAAAAATAATATGTAAGATGAATATCTACAATCAAATATGTTGATAGGTAGGGTGTATCGTAGGAATATTGATAGAAAAAAATTGTGGTACACCCAAGAAAAGCTATCGTGAGAGCACGTTGATTATTCTGTAGCATTAAATAAGTGTTCAAGGCTGCTGTAGTAGTGGGGGTCGCAAGGCTGCTGCTTTCTACCACTCTCCTGTTTGTACAATCAAATATGTTGATAGGTAGGGTGTATCTACAATCAAATATCTGAGATTAGAAGAGAATCTAAGGACCTGTTTGTAGTGGGGGTCGCAAGGCTGCTGCTTTCTACCACTCTCCTGTTCCTTAAGCTTTTCACAATTTCAAGCCTAATGTGTTTTGTGGGAGTATGGGCAGTGGCGGAACCCGGATTTTCGCTTAATCCAAGCACAATAAATCAAGCTAAAAAAACATTTGTTGCAAAATTGCACTAGTTTTTGCACTTATATCTGTAAGAGTATATTCGGACGAATAACGGGCTTGGGGGCTTTGCGCGGATAAACCTTAGTTTTAGCCATATATATACCTAGCTGTGGCCAACGGTGAGAATGTTCCACTTAGACTTTCCTCCGGATGTTTCGAGCGCCTTTCACATTCTCGAAACAACTCCCCTCTGGCGCTCGTTCGCGATTTTAAGGTTCGCCTTCGTTCCCGGTAGTCGCCGCCGTTCTCGTTTGCTTTTTCGCGACTGTTCTTCTCCGCCTCCTTCTTCCTTCGCCGACGGAGAACGAAGGAGTGAAGAACGACGTCGTCTCTCTATAAGCCGCCTACAAAGGGCTCGCTGTCGCGTTCGCTTTCGCGGAACAAAGGGTTCTCCGTCGCCGTTCTCAGCTCCTGATCGTCGATCGCTCCTGGGCCTTTCGCGTCCCCTTGAAGCCGCCTGCTTGGGCTCGCCGTCGCTGAACAAAGAGCTCGTCGTCGCGTCTTCCCCGTCGCGGAACCAGGGCTTGCGTTCGGCGATCTCCCGTTCGACGATCGCATAGCAGTTCGTCGATCGACGATTCCCGGTCGACGATTCCCGGTCGACGATTCCCGGTCGACGAATCCCGGTCGACGATTCCCGATCGACGATTGCGTTTTTTCGTTCGACGATCGTCAAGCGCTCGACGATTGTGCTTTCCCGTTCGACGATCGCCCAGAGTTCGACGGTCGACTTTTCCCAGTCGTCGATCGCTTTCTCCCAGTCGTCGATCGCGTCTTCCCAATCGTCGATCGCCTCTTCTGTTCGTCGATCGCCAAGCAGTTCCTACCGCTCCACTTAGGGCTTCTCCTGAAGTTGGATTCGTCGCCTCTTCCCTGCTGCCTTGACTCTTCCGGCAAGTTTACCGATCCAGTGGAGATCCTCTCTACTCTCTGCCTATTTCCTGTCTAGATGAGGAATTCCAGCTTCTCTTCTCCAGTGCCCATGAACAAATTGGAGAAGTTCACGGCCACAGAGTTCAACGATTGGAAGTTGAACACCCAGTTCGGGATGAAATACCTGATCGTATTCTACACCATCAAGTCAACTCGTGTTGACGTTGCTGGAACTGAAGATGAGACGCATTGGGTCGAAGATGAGGACTTCTGCAGGGATTACCTGCTGAACTGCCTCTCCTCCAGCCTGGCCAAGAACTACATCAAAATCAAGTCTGCTAAGGAGATCTGGGAAGCATTGGAGGAGCACTTCAAGCAGGAGGAGGACCTCTCCAAGGCTCATCTGTTGGACAAGTTCCACTCCTTCAGCTTCGACGAGGAGAAAGCCATTCTCCCTCAGGTATCCGAATTTGAAAATTTGGTTGATTCCCTGCATAGTGAGTCTATTAGTCTGCCAGTTAGTTTTGTTGCGGGCACAATTGTGTATAAGTTGCCCTCCGCGTGGTACAATTTCAAAACAGAGATGTACCGCATTGATGACGAGAATAGGACGAAGCACGCCTTGGAAGCTGTTGGTAAGCAGAAGGCTGCTGCCAACATGATTTCAAGCTCTAAGCGTGCTCCTCCCCCTCACAAGACCAAAACGTCTCGTAGTAGCCCCCAGGTTGCAGGACCGAGTAGACCCTCTAAGAAATTTAAGGGTAAATGTTTTAACTGCAACAAGTGGGGACACTGCGCATCTGACTGCAAGTTACCGAGGAAGGAAAGAACTAAGGCACCACAAGAGGGCCACCAGACCCATCTGGTTAGCCAAGCTGAGCCATCCGACTTTGTTGCCATGGTCGGACACGAGCAGGCCAGCATAGAGTGGTTCCTGGATTATGGGGCAACGTGTCATGTTTGCAACAATGCTAATCTCTTGACAGGGCTGAAGAATGCAAAGGAATCAGTGATTGTAGCAGATGGAGGAACACCTGACGTATTGAAGGTGGGGAACGCAAATCTGATGCTCTTCTCAGGTAAGTCTTTACTTTTAAAGAACGTAAAATTTATTCCTTCTTTATCTGTTAACTTAGATCACATTAGACACTAAGTCTCCTCTTGGAAAATGTGAAGTGTGTGCTCAGACTAAGATCACTAGGAAACCTATTGGCACGGTTACTAGGAGCACAACACCTCTTGACCTTATATATTCCGATATTTGTGACTTTAAGAGTTTTGTCACTAGAGGTGGAAGGAAGTATATGATCACGTTCATAGATGACTGCACAAGGTTTTGTCATATTTCGTTACTTAAAATTAAAGACGAAGTGTTTGAAAAAATTTTCCTTTTCAAAACCGGGGTAGAAAACCAATTAAACATGAAAATAAAGAGATTTAAGAGTGATAGAGGAGGAGAATATATGTCCAGTGAGTTTGAAAGTGCAGCTAGATCTGAAATACTCTAGAGGGGGGGTGAATAGAGTATGGTGCTTAAAAACTTTTTACAACAATTGTTGTAATCTGAGTGAACAGGGAAGCAAATAGTAAATCTAATCACAGAGTAGCCTACAAAAGAAATTAATCACAAATCCTAACTAATCACAGATCAATCACAGTCAGAAACAAAAATAAAGACAAGCAAGCCAGAAGACACAAGGAGCTATAGTGGTTCCCCTAAACTTGGGTACATCCACTCTTCTACCACCCTAGGTAGGAATCCACTGCAGGATGAATTGATCAGGTGTCCTCGGCACCAATGAGCTTTTGATAAGGTGCTCAAAAACCAAATCAGATTTTTTGATCAGGTGTCTTGCCACCAATGAGCTTTTGATAAGGTGCTCAAAAACCAAGCATAAACTTTTGAAAGATGTCATTAGACATGGTCTGGGCTAAGATATTCATAGCCTTTGCATCAGCTACCTTCCACTTCTTGATATCGACCTCTGTTCCTGATGGAGGTGGAACAACATTTGTGCTTGTGTTCTCTGGAGGTCTTGGACAAACTGTCAACACAGAATTAAAAATATCCTCGTCAATAGAATTCATGTATAATCTAATCCTTGCTTTCCAAAGTGCAAACTTAGACAGATTGCACACTAGAGGTCTGGTGCTAGCATAATCTTTGTTTTGGGTCATGATTTTTGAAGAAATAATCTAATAATAAAATCTACAGCAAGCAGATCTAACTAGAAATCTTTGGTTTCAGGTGTTAGCCTGTGCAACCACCAAGGTGTGGTATATTTAACCAACTTCGCTTTGATACCAATTGAAAGTGCAGCTAGATCTGAAATACTCTAGAGGGGGGTGAATAGAGTATGGTGCTTAAAAATATTTTACAACAATTGTTATAATCTGAGTGAACAGGGAAGCAAATAGTAAATCAAATCACAGAGTAGCCAACAAAAGAAATTAATCACAAATCCTAACTAATCACAGATCAATCACAGCCAGAAATAAAAATAAAGACAAGCAAGCCAAAAGACACAAAGAGCTATAGTGGTTCCCCTAAACTTGGGTACATCCACTCTTCTACCACCCTAGGTAGGAATCCACTGCAGGATGAGTTGATCAGGTCTATTGGGCACCAATGAGCTTTTGATAAGGTGCTCAAAAAGCAAATCAGATTTTTTGATCAGGTGTCTTGCCACCAATGAGCTTTTGATAAGGTGCTCAAAAACCAAGCACAAACTTTTGAAGGGAGTTTGAAAAACTCTTTACAGAGATGGGGATGAGAGAGTTATGGAAGTCTTCTCTTTCTCAAAGCAGCTGAGAATACTATGTGGATTTTGATGTTGTCAAAGCTCCCCCTGAGTTCTTGAGATGTTCTGGAAATGAAGCTTTGCTGTAGGGTGATAGGCCTTCAGAAGTTGATCTCCAGCAAATGATGATTTCAGCAACAGCTAAAATGTTAGGTGTCTGGAGTATTTGAGTGATGTTGGCCTTGAACACTTGAATCAAAGGGGATCTGAATATTTCAGATTTGTTGATCTCCTTTGGTATGTGTTCTTGTATGAATTCTTTTAGACAGAGAATGTCTACAACTCTTTCTCTTTTTCTCTTGTGAACAGTTGATGTTGAGAAAGAAGTTGTCCAAGAGAATATTGTAGCAAAGTATGAATTGTTCTTCTTTTTCTTGTTCTGCTTATCTGTACTGTGTGTACTGAGTGTTGGAGAGATTCAAAAAATCTTATGTTTTATTCCCTGGTTCTGAATAGAAAATGATCATCTGTCAAGAATAGTCGTTGGCCTGACATTAATTGCATCCTTAATTGCCTTTGTCTTCTGGGGGAAAGTCCAAAGAAACATTCCTTGATAATCACTTGAAACTTGATCCAGAATAAATGAAAACGGCTAGAAAATCTTCTGAATTAATTGCTGAATAACTCCTTAACTGTTCTGAATTTGAATCTTGAAAATCCTTCAACTCTTCAGAAAATCGTCGAACTGAGCTCTACTATCGTCGAACTGAGCTTAGCGATTTGGACTTAGACAGCAACAGAGATCGTCGATCTGAGCTCAACTTTCGTCGAACTGAGCTCGAGGATCGTCGAATGGAGTTCGACGATTTGTTGAAGTTGAACTCAGCGATCGTCGAATGGAGTTCGACGATCCGTCGATGTTGAGCTAGACGATCGTCGATTGGAGTTCGACGATTCGTTGTACTGTGCTCGATGATATGACTTAGTCTCCAAACTGAAAAACCTTGGTGTTGAGGGCAACTTCCAAACCTAACTACTAACCCTTATACTCAATTCTAATTGACCTTTAGATCTATACAGGAGGTCAAAAACAGGTTTCCTAAAGACATAGTGATGCTGACCCAAATTAGTAATAGGGTGTTCCAACAATCTCCCCCTATTTGGGTTAGGATTACTATTTACAAAATTTGGAAAAATTAAATAACAATATACAGAGCAATAATACAGAAATGCAATAAGCAGGACATTACAGAAGCACAGATATATATTATCCCAGACAGAAATCAAAAATCAGAATAATTGTCACCTTACATAATTATTCTTTCTCATTGCTCTTTATGAGTTTGATTTCTCTATTAGGATTGAGAGCTTCTTTCTTTGACCTTCTGTCATCTGCTGCACCTAGAGAAGTTTGCTGTTTGGGCCTGGGAACCACAACTTCAGGATGCAGCTCCATATATCTATCAGAGTCAAAGAATTTGCTTGAGGCATATCTTTCTAGTTCTTTCTTTCTTTGCTCAAACAATGTAGTAATGTTGGAGGAATCTCTGCCTTGCTCTTTAGCTTTCTTAATTTGATCCAGGGCAGCTAGTTCTTTCATCCTAGCAGTCCATGCAGTAGGGTTATTTTCAGGATCCTCAAAGGGCACTGGAGGCTCATATCTGTTAGATGGATTATCTTGAGGAGCTCTGGATGGGACTACTTCTTTCAGCTTATAGGGAAAAGGGCATGAAGTTGTGTCTGATGAAGCTTGTCCTTCCCTGGAGTATGGATGCTTCCTGGAATAGCCCTTGGAGTAGACTTAGAATTCCCTCTGGCTTCCTCTATAGCTTCCTCTTCTAGATTGAGAACCTCTGGACTGGCTTCCCCTATAATAAGATCTTGCATGAGGCTGATAGGGGTTTGGCTTTTGGCAGAGGGTTGAGCAACTAAGCTTCCACCTGCACCTGCATCAGGAGGAGGTGGTGGAGGAGGATGAGGATGATGAAACTAAGAGTATCCTTTCTCATACTTCCTCTTCTACTTCATGGCTTTAAGTTGGTTCTTGGAATACTGCATCCAGTGCTCAGTGATGGGGCAGTCATGAAGAATGTAATATGATATGTCATTAGTGTTCTTTACTTTGGCTGGAGGTACTCTTTTCATAGCTTTGCTCCTTGCCTTCCTTTTCCTGGCTATGATGGCAGAAGAATCATCAGAATCAGTCTTGAATTCATCACTCTCAGAACTTTGCTCATCATATAAAGCATCAATCTTTTTAAATATTCTTTCTGAAGTTGGGTTGGAGCAGATGAAGCAGCAGTGATGACAGCGGCAGATACAGCACTAGTAACAATAGATGCAGAAGTTGTAGTAGTAGTTGTAACAACAGATATAGAGCTTTCTGGAGCAATCCTTTCAGAAGAAACAGCAGCAGTAGTGACAGTAGTAACTGGGGCAGCAACAGATTCAGAAAGAGTGCTTTCAGATATAGAAATATCAGAAATAGCAGCAGGCTCAGCAGTTTCAGATATAATAGGTTCAGTAGCATCAATATCATCAGCAAAAACAAAAGGCTCAAAATCATATGCCTCTATCATCTGCATATCCTTAGAGATTAACTCATCAGCAGTATCAACAATATCAGCAGCAGCAACAGAAACATCAACAATATCTTCAGCAGGAGTAGCAGCAGCATTGCTGGAACCAGAAGGCTCAGCAGTATAAATTATATTTATGAATGAATGAATAATGCTGGTGTCACGGCTAGAGAAGGGCACAATGGCCTTGGAAAGATCCTCTAAGGGCTGGACAGCAACTCTCTCTGGAAGACAACTGAAATAAGTTGAGTCAAAATCTGAGAGCAGGGACCTGAGGTCTACTGAAAAGATTGCAACTGGAGGTGGAACTGGAGCTTGAGGTGGGGAAACAGCAGCAGCAGCAGGAACTGAAGAAATAGCAACAGACAATCTCACAACTTCATTAGGCATCTCCCCCTGCCTGGATTCAGATAAGGCTGGATCAAGGCACACTGATGAAGGGATTGCCTGAGGAAATAGGGAGGATAGCCTAGCAGAAAGGGCTGCCACTGATGGAAGTAATGGAGCCAAGGAGGTCTCCAATAGAAGTGATAGCCTGGGGGCTAGCAGTTCATATAACTGGTCAGCTAGGGATGGAATATCTACTTGCTCAGCAGGCAATTGAGCAGAGGTAGAGGATGGAGATGGAGCAACAGGTGATGATAGTGGAGAGCTGGTGGATGGTAGAAGGGAATGTTGGGGTGTGGGTATAGTGGAGATGGAAGACAGTGGTATGGAGATAGAGGGTGGGAAAGTGGGTTGATCAATAATGTCTTGCAGAAGTTGTTGATAAGATGTAGATGAGGAGGGTAGCTCAGGAGGAGATGAGGGTGAGTCATCCATGAAGGAATCATCAAGAAGATTGAATGAGGGAATGGTGGATGATATGTCAATGTCTGGTGGAGGGTAGTGGTGTAATGGATGGAATGGTTCTTCTGTTATTGAAAGAGTGGGGATTGGAGATGGAATAAATGTTGGAGATGGGCTGGAAATGATGATTGTGGATGGAGTTTGAATGTTGGAGGGAACTGGAGGAGATGGAATTGGAGTTGGAGGAGGGGAAGCAGCAGCAGGTAAGTCTTCTACAGGGGCAGAGACTTGAGGGGAAGTGACTGTTACAGTCCTGGTGGCTGAAGTTGTGTTTGCAGAAGGCCTGCTGGGCTTGGTGATCTGCCTGTCCCATTTGCCAAATAGGGCACAGGGCAGTCTCTTTGAAGCATGAATATGTATCCCAGAAGATACTAGCAGAGCAGGGCATCTGTTGTGAATAAAGAGCCCTAGGATCCTCCCAAAATTCACAAAGTTCTTATTGATTTTTTTTAATCAGGTCAAAGAAGACCTCTCCCCAGTTCAATTGCTTCTTGTCCACAATGGCTCCCATCAAGCACAGTTGATACCTGGAGATGGTATCATGTGCTGAATGCTTGGCCAGCAAAACCTTGCCCACTACATCAGCTAAGAACCTGTATTCCACAGCTAGGTTCTTCTTCAGCAGCTTGCTAGGGTTAGCATCAGAGTGACCCATTCTTGCAAGCAGATCAGAAAATTCCTCTCCAGACAAATCAGCAGAATCTCTTCCAGAACTTAACTCAAAAACTTCTGTCAGAATAGCTGGAGTCAAGGGTACCTGGGTTCCAGAGATTGAACCGACCACTGTGCTTTGGTCCTGATTATGGGCAGTGTAGACCCACTCCTTAATCTCATCAGCAGGTAGCTTGATCCTGGTGGACATGATGGTGGCTAATTTCTGCTCCTTGAACAGTTCCAAATTATCCTGAAAAACCTGATCAGTGGTGCTGAAGGACTCCATGTCTACACCGAATCCAGCATCGAATTTCATTGCAGCAAGAACAGCAACAGAGACGGCCATGGTTACCTGCAAAAATCAACAAACAAAACGACCAAGTGTAGAGATGTTTGGAGGGAAAGAGAATTTTTGCAGAGAAATCGAAAGCGCAAATGGAGAACGACGACGAAAAATGAATTTTATATTAGGGTTCGACGCAGAAAAGGGAAGATCGTTGAACTCAGTTCGATGATCGGGTCTTCTAAAGGAATCTGAAGGGTCTTCAATATCGTCGATCTTTGTTCGACGATATTGGAGAGCGTCGAGCTCTATTTGACGATCGTTCAGAGAACAAAATCATCGAGTATCGTTCGACGATCGTTGACCGGAAGAGATAGTTCAGACTATCTGAGAAACGCTGAACTCAGTTCGACGATTTCGGAAATCGTCGATCTCCGTTCGACGATCTTGGGGAAAATCGTCGAGTGCAGTTCAAAGACCAGAAATACACTCTAGACACTAAGAAAAATCAAGATGTTTGCCTAGTCTTGGTTAATTTTAAAACTTTTAAAATATTGAATATTATTTTAGACTTCATCCATCTAACATTCCTAACTGATTTAGGAAGAAGGTGTGTTTCTTTTCATCCAAGGGTTTGGTGAAAATATCTCCCCTTTGCAAATCAGTTGGGATATATTGAAGTTCAATTTTATTCTTCTCAACATTATCCCTTAAGAAGTGATGCCTAATTTCTGTGTTTTGTCCTACTATGGAGGACTGGATTTTGAGCTATAGAAATAGCACTGGTGTTATCACAAAATATTTTTGACTTCTCTAAGTTGTAGCCATAGTCTAGGAGTTGGTTTTGAATCCACAAGATTTGTGAACAACAACTGCCTGCAGCTATATATTCAGCTTCAGCAGTTGAAGTTGACACAGATGTTTGTTTCTTACAAAACCAAGAGACAAGTCTGTCACTAAGAAACTGACAAGTTCCACTGGTGCTTTTCCTGTCAATTCTGAATCCAGCATAATCAGCATCAGAAAATCCAGTTAATTCAAATGCTGAATCTTTTGGATACCAGAGACCTAGATTTGGACAACTTTTAACATACCTGAGAATCCTTTTTACTAAAGTTAGGTGTGACTCTCTAGGGCTTACTTGGAATCTAGCACATATGCATGTAGCAAACATTATATCTGGTCTACTAGCTGTAAGGTACAGTAATGAGCCAATCATTGCTATATATGTTGTCTGATCAACAAGTTTCCCATGTTCATCAGCATCCAATACAGCATTGGTAGGCATGGGTGTTTTCATACAGGATGCTTTAGACATGCCAAATTTCTTAATCAATTCATTTGCATACTTGGTTTGAGAAATAAAGATGACTTCAGCATGTTGTTTGACTTGCAATCCTAGGAAGAAGGATAGCTCACCCATACTACTCATCTCAAATTTAGAATGCATTAGGTTGGAAAACCTTCTGCACAATTTTGAATCAGTAGAACCAAAAATAATATCATCTACATAAATCTGTACTAGTAGGGTATGAGACTTATGAGTTCTAATGAAAAGAGTTTGGTCTACTCTACCCCTTATAAATTCATTTTCCAGAAGGAAGCATGCTAGGGTCTCATACCATGCTCTAGGAGCTTGCTTAAGACCATATAATGCTTTGTTCAACTTAAAAACATAATCAGGATAAGTTGGAGAGATAAAACCTGGAGGTTGTCTGACATATACTTCTTCTTTGATGTCTCCATTTAGAAATGCACTTTTCACATCCATCTGATATACCTTGAAACCTTTGTGTACTGCATAAGCTAAGAAGATTCTGATGGCTTCCAATCTTACAACTGGTGCAAAAGTCTGGTCATAGTCTATGCCTTCTTCTTGAGAATATCCTTGAGCAACTAGCCTTGCCTTGTTCCTTACAATTACTCCTTGATCATCCAATTTATTTCTGAACACCCACTTTGTTCCAACAATGGAGTGATCTTTAGGCTTTGGCACTAGTTCCCAAACTTTGTTCCTTTCAAATTGATGCAACTCTTCTTGCATTGCAATGATCCAGTGTGGATCTTACTTTGCATCTTGAATGGACTGAGGTTCAATTTGAGATAGGAAGCAAGTGTGCAACATGTTCTGGTTGACGTGATTTCTAGTTTGCACACCAGCTGAGATGTCTCCAATTATTTGGGAAATTGGGTGGTCTCTTGATGTTACTAAATCAACAGGGGGTGTTGATTGTTCACCAACCTGTGTTGTTGTTTCCTCTTGTGGTACAACAACTGGCTCTTCAAGTTATTTCTCTTCAACATGTGGAATGCTTTCTTCATCTTCACTGCTTTCCTCTTTTTGAGTAACCTGTAACTTGTTCAAATCTTCAACAAGAGAATGCACCGTAAAGGTTCTATGGTAGAAGTATGCTTCTCCTTGAAAGACATATTAGATTCATCAAATGATATGTGAACAGATTCTTCAATTTTAAGAGATGATTTATTATAAACCCTATAAGCCTTACTGATCATGGAGTATCCCATAAACACTCCTTCATCAGCTTTAGATTGAAATTTTGCTAAATATCTCTTGTCATTATTATGAATATAACAAATACAACCAAAAACTATAAAATAATCAACTTTAGTTTTCTTCCCTTTGAGTAATTCATAGGGAGTCTTTCCCTTTAGTTTATGTATCAAACTTCTGTTCAGCACGTAGTTGGAGGTGTTCACTGTCTCTGCCCAAAAGGATAGAGGAAGGTGAGCATCTGACAACAATGTAGTGGCAGATTCAATAAGGGTTCTATTTTTCCTTTTAGCTACCCCATTTTGTCGAGGAGTTATAGGAGCTGAGAAAGTATGCCTAATCCCTTCACTCTGACAGAACTCTTGCATAAGAAGAGAACCAAACTCTGTCCCATGATCACTTCTGATCAGGGCAATGTGAGTATTGAACTCAATCTGTATGCATTTGAGAAACTCTGTCAAACACTTAAAGTTATCAGACTTCTTCCTCAGAAAGAACACCCATGTGAATCTAGAGAAGTCATCTACAACTACTAAAGTGTAAGATTTCCCTCCTAGGCTTTGTACTGTAATGGGTCCAAAAAGATCCATGTGTAACAGAAACAAGATCCTAGGTGAATCATTCTTATTAAGTGACTTAAAACTATTTTTAGTTTGCTTGCCTAATTGACAAGCCCTGCAGAGTCCTACCTTCTTGTAGGGGCCAGAAGGTAGTCCTCTAACAAGGTTGTCCTTGGATAGCCTAGCAATGATTCTAAGGTTTAAGTGTCCTAGTCTCTTATGCCATAAAACATTTGGTCTACAAACAGATTTAAACAGGCAAATATCTACATTTGTTGAAAGAAAATCTACTAAATAGATGTTACCTTTCCTTTTACCTGTCAACACTGTTATGTTGTCCTCTGACTTGATCTTGCATAATGCTTTGCTGAAAGTCACCTGCTAGCCTTCATCACATAGCTGACTGATGCTTATCAAATTGTGCTTCTGTCCTTCCACATAAGCTACATTCTTGAATGTCACTGTCCCAATCTGGACTGCACCATATCCTTTAGTTTGTCCAAAGTTTGAATCAACAAAAATGACTTTGGGTCTAAGCTTGGCTTTAAAGGATGTGAGGTTGTCCTTGTTTCCTGTCATGTGCTTAGAGCACCCACTATCCAAATACCATTGATGGTTTGATGTTGGATAGGTCTTCACCTGCACATAAAATAATTCATTTGTTTTTGACCCAGTTTACCTTGGGCCTAGGTTGATAACCTTTAAACTCAGAAATAAAAGACATCCCAGGTTGGCTGTTATAACCTTCAGGATGATATCTCCTTGGAGGTATTATCCATTCCGTATAAGGGTTAAAGATTTGGGATGAAGGACCCCTAGGATTGGATTTTGATTTGCCCTTGAAGGAATTTCCAGAGCTCTGATCTCTGTTCGACGATCGTGGAGCTGCGTTCGACGATCTTGGGTCAGATCGTCGAGCTCCGTTCGATGGTCGACTGGGCCAGAGTTCAGAAGTTAGAGATTGTCGACCTGAGTTCGACGATTTTGCCTGAGATCGTCGATCTGCGTTCGGCGATCGTCGAGCTCCGTTCGACGATTTCTGCTGGAACTTAGTTTTCTTAGGCAGATCAGAATTTTTCCTAGCTACCTCTACAACTCGCTTCCCTTTATCAGAAATGAACTTGATTGGGGTTGTTAGAACTATAGGTTGGCTGGATGAAGCACCCAAGCTCAGTGTACTATTGAAGTTGGAGTTCACTGTGCTTGTGATGTCCATCAGCTTGATACTTCTCCCATTAAGGGATTCGTCAAGATTCTTGGCCTCTGATAGCTCACCTTTCAGTGAAGCTATCTGCTCCCTACATCACTCGAACTCCTTAGAGAGTTTGAGGTTTTCTGACTTTAAGGAATTATGTTCAAATAATTGATTTCTGAGAGAAATAATTTCCTTCTCAGATTTTAGCATGTCTAAACATAATGCTTTAAACTCAGATTTAAAGTCCTCTGAATTGAAATCAAATGAGCTAATTACCTTGTCTTATTCAAGTTGAGTCATATCATCGAGCATAGTACGACGAATCGTCGAACTCCAATCGACGATCGTCTAGCTCAACTTTGACGGATCGTCGAACTCCATTCGACGATCGCTGAGTTCAACTTCAACAAATCGTCGAACTCCATTCGACGATCCTCGAGCTCAGTTCGATGATAGTTGAGCTCAGATCGACGATCTCTGTTGCTGTCTAAGTCCAAATCGCTAAGCTTAGTTCGACGATAGTAGAGCTCAGTTCGAGGATTTGTTGAAGTTGAACTCAGCGATCGTCGAATGGAGTTCGACAATCCATCGAAGTTGAGCTAGACGATCGTCGATTGGAGTTCGACGATTCATCGTACTGTGCTCGACGACATGACTTAGTCTCCAAACTGAAAAACCTTGGTCTTGAGAGCAGCTTCCAGACCTAACTACTAACCCTTAGAATCAATTCTAATTGACCTTTAGATCTATACAGGAGGTCAAAAACAGGTTTCCTAAAGACATAGTGATCCTGACCCAAATTAGTAATAGGGTGTTCCAATAGAGTTTAGATGCTTCCTTGCTTCACAGGGCATCATAGCAAAAACCCCTGCTCCTTACTCCCCCCCCAATCTAACGGCATAGCCGAGCGTAAGAATAGAACATTAACAGAGATGTTGAACTCTATGCTACTCACTGCAGGCATGCCTTCCATTTATTAAGGAGAAGCAGTCTTGACTGTGAATCACATTCTGAATAAAGTTCCTCATGCTAAGTTAGATGTTACACCCTACAAGCTTTGGTTTAAGCGACCCCCGTCTTTAACTAGACTTAAGATCTGGGGTTGTATAGCCTATGTCAGGTTCCTGACCCTAGACGGTCTAAGGTTGGACCTAGGACCAATACATGTGTCTACTTAGGTTGTGCTGAAGATAGTGCTGCAGATATGTTTCTTGATATTTCTAATAATATCATAATAGAATATAGGGATGCAGTGTTCTTCGAGGATAAATTCCTCAAAGATAAGAACCTAACGATCCCAGGTATGCAAGCAACTATTACTGAGGAAGATCCTGAATCAGTACCGAGCACCTCCTATTCTGTTCTGGTAGATAACTATGGCCTAGAGTTTAGGAGGACTTCCGTGAGAGAGAACCCCCAGAACCTTCGGTAGTGATTTTGTCACTTACCACGTTGAGGATGATCCATCTACCTTTAAGGAAGCAATGAGATCAAGGGATTCCCTACTCTGGAAAGAAGCTATTGAGGATGAGATGAACTCTCTCCTTCAGAATGACACCTGGACGTTAGTTGATAAGCCAACAGGGGCTAAACCTGTAGGGTGCAAGTGGGTTCTGAAAATGAAGCTAAATCCCGATGGTAGCGTCGCTAAGTATAAAGCACGCTTGGTGGCTAAAGGTTTCACACAAGTAAGCGGAGTAGACTATTTTGATGTATACTCACCCGTATGTCACTTAGCAACCATTAGGGTTCTTCTTGCTATTTCGGCCATTGAGAACTTTGTTGTTCATCAAATTGATGTTAAGACTGCGTTCTTGTACGGAGATCTGACCGAAGAGATCTACATGACTCAACCTGAAGGTTTCATTGTAGATGGTCATGAAAACAAGGTCTGTAAGCTTTTAAAGTCGCTATACGGATTAAAACAAGCACCGAAAGTATGGCATGAGAAGTTTGACTATACTGTAAAGAACATGGGATTCATGTCGAGTCTCTCCGATAAATATCTTTACATACGTCATAGATCAGATAAAGTCGCTATAATATGCTTGTACGTGGATGATATGCTGATTCTTGGTTCTGATCAATCCGTAGTGGATGACGTTAAGTCAGAACTAATGCAGATGTATAACATTAAAGACCTCGGTGTAGTTGACATTATACTAGGTATGCAAGTGAACTTTGGGAAACATGGCATTTCCCTAAGTCAAAGCCACTACATACAGTCAATGTTAGACACATGGGGATACAGTGAACGTAAAGCGGCTGAGACACCATACGATTATACTAACCGCTTAAAGCCCAATGCTGGAGCTGCGGTTCGACAGTTAGATTATTCTAAACTGCTTGGTAGCCTCATGTATATTATGGTATGTACGAGACCTGACATAGCCTTTACGGTCGGCATGTTAAGTAGGTTCACTAGCAATCCTGGCCAAGACCATTGGGATGCCCACGATAGGCTGATGCAATATTTAAAGCACACCCGACAGTATGCTTTATGTTATAGTGGTTATCCTCCAGTTCTGGAAGGATATTCTGATGCATCATGGCGCTCAGAAATAAACGACAGCAAGTCCACTAGTGGATTCCTCTTCACACTAGGACGAGCAGTTGTAGCCTGGAAGTGCAAGAGACAGTCGTGCATTGCACTCTCATCTATGGAATCCGAACTCTATGCTCTAGCTTCAGCTGGTGAAGAGTCAGAGTGGATAAGAGATTTGGTGATGGAAATTCCACTGTAGAGCCTGAAACTGAGTTCTGTTGCAGTTTATTACGACAATCAGGCTACTAAAATAATTGCTACAAACACATTATTCAATAACAAAAGAAGGCAACTACGGATGAAACAAGCCTGGTTGACCTCCCTTACGAGTCAAGGGATTGTGAACCTCGTTGATGTGAGGTCAAAAGATAATGTTGCAGACGCCCTTACTAAAGGATTAAATAGAGCTCTCACAATCAAAACATCGGGGGAAATGAGATTAAAGTTCATAGAAATATGAAACTTTCCTCCAACATTTATGTTTTAATACATACGAGCCTATAGCTGTCAACATTCAAGCATCTAAATAGTAACAGACTGAAAACCCCAACTAATTTCTTGATGAAAACCCAAGATGGTTGGATGCTGGTTATTCCACACTTGATAACCTAACGTCCTCCCATTGTAAGTTGATTCAAGAGTTATTCAACTGGGAATTGAAAGTTGTTGTAAATGTTAACCTAAACATTATTGGTCACATCACATTATTCCACATTTGATAATGTTGCACGTAATGTGTGCCCACATGTGTTGGTGAGGCACATAGTGATCCGTAATGAGTAAGGTAACATGACTAGTCCTAGTTAGACTGGATGAGATGCTGACAGAGTTACTTCACCGTTGCTAGAAGTGCTAAGCTCATTTAGTAAGAGCTAGTTTACTTTAAATGTTACTACATATGTTTATGAATTCATAGAGTCTGACTCATGAAATTACTTGCAGGCTACGATGGAGATTATGGAGGAGCTGTAGACCTTGTTGAAACCAAAAAATTGGTCTCTGTGGAGTTCGGGGTCCCTAGAAAGGGGTGACCTCACACCTACTGCACCCGGAGGAACGTCACGGACCAAAGATCAAGAAGCTAGAAACAGACCCTCGGCTCTAGCGTGGAGGTCCCACCTCACACCCGGAAGGCTGCCTGAGCACTTCCCCTCCCTAGCCAATGCTCGAGCTAGGGTGCCTTGAAGGAGCTCTCTCTACTCTACCAAGAATAAGCTAAGGGAGGAGGAAGCAAGGAAAAGTCCCTCCTCAAAGGCACCGAAGGGGGTCTATTTATAGTTTTCTGGGAATGGTCTGCAAATAACCAACCTCCATTGCTCTGAAATTACTGAAATGCGCCCAAATTGGCCTGCCAACAGCCAAATCCCGCTATTCTAAACAGCTAAATGCAGTCCTCTAGGGGCAGCCCCTCGAGCCGGGCGAGCAGGCGGCAAGGGGCGAGCTCGGCGGCCTGGACTGGGTGAGCTCGGCGACCTGGGGCTGGGTGAGCTCAGCGGACTGGGTGAGCTCGGCAGACTGGGTGAGCTCGGTGGGCTGGGTGAGCTCGGCAGCCTGGGGCTGGGTGAGCTCGGCGGCCTGGGGTGAGCTCGGCGGACTGGATGAGCTCGGCAGACTGGGTGAGCTCGGCGGGCTGGGTGAGCTCGACAGACTGGGTGAGCTCGTCGGACTGGGTGAGCTCGGCGACCCGGACTGGGTGAGCTCGGCGACCCGGACTGGGTGAGCTCGGCGACCTGGGGCTGGGTGAGCTCGGCGGACTGGGTGAGCTTGGCGGGCTGGGTGAGCTCGGCAGCCTGGGGCTAGGTGAGCTCGGCGGCCTGGGGTGAGCTCGGCGGACTGGGTGAGCTCGGGTAGACTGGGTGAGCTCGGCGGGCTGGGTGAGCTCGGCAGACTGGGTGAGCTCGGCAGACTGGGTGATCTCGTCAGCCTGGGGCTGGGTTAGCTCGGCGGCCTGGGTGAGCTCGACGACCTGGGTGAGCTCGGCGGACTGGGTGAGCTCGGCAGACTGGGTCAGCTCGGCGGGCTGGGTCAGCTCGGCAGCCCGGGTGAGCTCGGCGGACTGGGTGAGCTCGGCAGACTGGGTGAGCTCGGCGGGCTGGGTGAGCTCGGCAGCCTGGGGCTTGGTGAGCTCGGCGGCCTGGGGTGAGCTCGGTGGACTGGGTGAGCTCGGCAGACTGGGGTGAGCTCGGCGTACTGGGTGAGCTCGGCAAACTGGGTGAGCTCGGCGGCCTGGGGGGCTTGACCGACTTATCAAGAGTGCCTTGGGGGGGGAGAAATATTTTCTCCCCCTACTAGTATGTTCTACATGTTCACCCAAAATTGGCCCCTAGGAGTGCAAAATTCCCAAAAAGCTTAAAAACATGCATGCCATGTTTAGGGTCCACTCTTCGCGAATACGGGGTTGTACACAATCCCCGCTCTTTTCGAGGTTGGCACAAGCTCGAAAAGAAACATCCAACCCAACGTATTCGCGGAGTGTCCATGAGCCAAAAAGTACCTAGCCCCTCCCAGGAGAGTCAACCTGTCAAGCCAGCTAATGGGATCCTGGGTGACAGGACGGCCTCGGGGTAAAAAACACTTAGCTTCCGGCTCACACGGCATGGGTGACTTGGCCTCCACGAGAGATCAACTAGCCCTGCCAGCTAGTGATAGCTTGGCAGTAGAATTCATCTCGGATCTAAAAGGACTTAGCCTCCACGAGAGATATACCGGCCCTGCCAGCTAGCGAGAGCCTGACAGCGGAATCCATCTCGGAGCTAAAATGACTTAGCCTCCACGAGAGATCAACCTGCCCTGCCAGCTAGTGAGAGCCTGACAGCGGAATCCATCTCGGAGCTAGAAGGACTTAGCCTCCACGAGAGATCAACCTGCCCTGCCAGCTAGTGAGAGCATGGCAGCGGAATCAATCTCTGAGCTAAAAGGACTTAGCCTCCACGAGAGATCAACCTGCCCTGCCAGCTAGTGAGAGCCTGACAGCGGAATCCATCTCTGAGCTAAAAGGACTTAGCCTCCACGAGAGATCAACCTGACCTGCCAGCTAGTGAGAGTCTGGCAGCGGAATCCATCTCGGAGCTAAAAGGACTTAGCCTCCACGAGAGATCAACCTGCCCTGCCAGCTAGTGAGAGCCTGACAGCGGAATCCATCTCGGTGCTAAAAGGACTTAGCCTCCACGAGAGATCAACCTGCCCTGCCAGCTAGTGAGAGCCTGCCAGCGGAATCAATCTCGGAGCTAAAAGGACTTAGCCTCCACGAGAGATCAACCTGCCCTGCCAGCTAGTGAGAGCCTGGCAGCAAATCCATCTCGGAGCTAAAATGACTTAGCCTCCACGAGAGATCAACCTGTCCTGCCAGCTAGTGAGAGCCTGGCAGCGGAATCCATCTCGGAGCTAAAAGGACTTAGCCTCCACGATAGATCAACCTGCCCTGCCAGCTAGTGAGAGTCTGGCAGCGGAATCCATCTCGGAGCTAAAAGGACTTAGCCTCCACGAGAGATCAACCTGCCCTGCCAGCTAGTGAGAGCCTGACAGCGGAATCCATCTCGGAGCTAAAAGGACTTAGCCTCCACGAGAGATCAACCTACCCTGCCAGCTAGTGAGAGCCTGGCAACGGAATCAATCTCGGAGCTAAAAGGACTTAGCCTCCACGAGAGATCAACCTGCCCTGCCAGCTAGTGAGAGCCTGGCAGCGGAATCCATCTCGGAGCTAAAAGGACTTATCCTCCACGAGAGATCAACCTGTCCTGCCAGCTAGTGAGAGCCTGGCAGTGGAATCCATCTCGGAGCTAAAAGGACTTAGCCTCTACGAGAGATCAACGTGCCCTGCAAGCTAGTGAGAGCCTGGCAGCTGAATCCATCTCGGAGCTAAAAGGACTTAGCCTCCACAAGAGATCAACCTGCCCTGCCAGCTGGTGAGAACCTGGCAGCGGAATCCATCTCGGAGTGAGAACTTTCATGGACCATAAATATTTTTCGGTGGTTTCTACCATTAATCATAGCTGATACAACACAAGTTAAGTTCATTACAAAGAGATGATTCACTTCTCTCTTACCTCCCTCTTCCCCCGTGAATCATCTGATCCTTCCCCGGGTGCCCACATCAACCCTGTCTTCACATCTCTCCTCTGCTGCCTCGGGTCGGACTTCTTCAATCCGCACCGGGTCTTGCGCTTGTTGAGGCTGATGAGGTTGCGGTGTTGGAGCTCTTGTCCTTCTCAACTCCAGAAATTCGGGGCAAGTAGATGTTGTGTGGCCTTCCTCCTAGTGGAACTCACAGTATGGTAACTCTACTCTGACTCTTCTCCTTCCCGTGCGGTTCCTCCTCTACCTTCGACCAATTTCCATCGCTTGCTGTGGCGAGGGTAGGAGTTGCCTAGGGGCTTGCCTTTGGAAGTTGAACCTCCCTCGGCCTTCATGAAAATCCCCCCACCTTGGTTGTGACCTCTTCCTGGACCCTGAATGGGTCCTCCCTACTGCCTCCAACCTGGTTCTGGACCCTCCTGTCCCTGGAACCCCTGAGCTCTCTGCTCCTCTCTCCTTCTTCCTTCCTGATGTCTTGTGCCTCCTTGCTCCTTCGACTCCGCCTCTGTTAGCCTTGCCAACTTTTTGACAAATGACGGGTTGGCCGCCTCCATGGCTATCTCCTCTGCCGCCCTTTCCATCAGCTCTTCAAAGGAAAGGGGGGCCTTCCGGGTCAAGCTCATCTTGAAGAAGCCCTCCTTCAGCCCAACGGTGAAGGCCATCTGGAGAGCATACCCGGGCATCTCTTGGACCTCCAAGATCTCTTCTTGGAACCTGTCAACGTAGCGGGCCAGCGACTCCTCGACCCCCTGCCTTATCAGGAAGATGGACTCAGGACTCCTCTTCCTCTTCTTGGAGGTGGAGAAGCGAAGCTGGAAGCTCCGACTCAAGTCCTCGAACCCGTAGATTGACCTTGGAGGGAGTTGATGGAAGCAGTCCCTTGCCTTCTCCTTCAACGTGATCGCAAATAGGCAACACTTGAAGGCATCTGTCATCGGCCTGATGGAGACCGCATCCTCGAACCATTGCAGGTGCTGAACGGGATCATCCTTCCCGGAATAGTAAGCCATGTCTGGCTCTCTGAACCCTTCGGGAACGGGAGCTGAGATGATCAGCTCGCTGAAGGGTGACCCCCTAAGGGGTGGTCTCGCCACTTCTACTCGCGCGACATGCTTGCCTGGGAGGTTGGTACTCGCCGGGCTGGAGGTTGGTACTCGCCGGGCTGGAGAACAGCTCCCGGCCGGTGAGGTCTCGCTCGACCCCATCTCCCATCCTCTCCTTCCCCGCCCTTCTTCCTGGTGCACTTCCTTCTCCCCCCGCTGGGGTCATCACGCCTAGACCCCTGGGAGTCAGCTCGTCAAGAGGGGGAGCTAACTCTTGGGGGGTCGGGGTGGAGCTTCCACCCTGAGGAGCAATCCTACGCAGCATCTCCATGATGCCCTGGATGGAGGCCATGAACTCTTGCCTCCCCACAAAGGGTCCTGGGGTGGGGAGCTCGCCGAGATCATCACTACCTCCTTGACCTCCCGTCATGACACTCTCTCGAGATCTTCTGTGCTGGTCACTCTCTACGCTCACCGCACCAAAATGTTGAAACCAAAAATTTGGTCTCTGTGGAGTTCGGGGTCCCTAGAAAGGGGTGACCTCACACCTACAGCACCCGGAGGAACGTCACAGACCAAAGATCAAAAAGCTAGAAACAGACCCTCAGCTCTAGCGTGGAGGTCCCACCTCACACCCGGAAGGCTGCCTGAGAACTTCCCCTCCCTAGCCAATGCTCGAGCTAGGGAGCCTTGGAGGAGCTCTCTCTACTCTACCAAGAATAAGCTAAGGGAGGAGGAAGCAAGGAAAAGTCCCTCCTCAAAGGCACCCAAGGGGGTCTATTTATAGTTTTCTGGGAATGGTCTGCAAATAACCAACCTCCATTGCTATGAAATTACTGAAATGCCCCAAAATTGGCCAGCCAACAGCCAAATCCCGCTATTCTAAACAGCTAAATGCAGTCCTACAGGGGTAGCCCCTCGAGCCGGGCGAGTAGGCGGCAAGGGGCGTGCTCGGCGGCCTGGACTGGGTGAGCTCGGCGACCTGGGGCTGGGTGAGCTCGGCGGACTGGGTGAGCTCGGCAGACTGGGTGAGCTCGGCGGGCTGGGTGAGCTCGGCAGCCTGGGGCTGGGTGAGCTCGGCAGCCTGGGGTGAGCTCGGCGGACTGGATGAGCTCGGCAGACTGGGTGAGCTCGGCGGGCTGGGTGAGCTCCGCAGACTGGGTGAGCTCGTCGGACTGGGTGAGCTCGGCGGCCCGGACTGGGTGAGCTCGGCGACCTGGGGCTGGGTGAGCTCGGCGGACTGGGTGAGCTCGGCGGACTGGGTGAGCTCGGCGGGCTGGGTGAGCTCGGTAGCCTGGGGCTGGGTGAGCTCGGCGGCCTAGGGTGAGCTCGGCGGACTGGGTGAGTTCGGCATACTGGGTGAGCTCGGCGGGCTGGGTGAGCTCGGCAGACTGGGTGAGCTCGGCGGACTGGGTAAGCTCGGCAGCCTGGGGCTGGGTGAGCTCGGCGGCCTGGGTGAGCTCGGCGACCTGGGTGAGCTCGGCGGACTGGATGAGCTCGGCAGACTGGGTGAGCTCGGCGGGCTGGGTGAGCTCGGCAGCCTGGGTGAGCTCAGCGGACTGGGTGAGCTCGGCAAACTGGGTGAGCTCGGCGGGCTGGGTGAGCTCGGCAGCCTAGGGCTCGGTGAGCTCGGCGGCCTGGGGTGAGCTCGGCGGACTGGGTGAGCTCGGCAGACTGGGGTGAGCTCGCCGGACTGGGTGAGCTCGGCAGACTGTGTGAGCTCGGCGGCCTGGGGGACTTGACCGACTTCTCAAGAGTGCCTTGGCGGGGAGAAATATTTTCTCCCCTACTAGTATGTTCTACATGTTCACCCAAAATTGGCCCCTAGGAGTGCAAAATTCCCAAAAAGCTTAAAAACGTGCATGCCTTGTTTAGGGTCCACTCTTCGCGAATACGGGGTTGTACAGACCTGGACATAGATGACGATGATCTACTAGATGAGTAGAATCATCAAACATTTAATTCATGTCCTTGTTTTGTATTAATTATTCAGACTATGTTTTGGACAACATCTGTGTGATGGTTTGCCGTTTAGGCAAAACCTTTATTTTGCTTTATTAGTATGATCTGTCTTGAGTGTTTTTTGCTTAATTTGGATTATTATTTTGTCTACACTCCAGCACACCGAAACGTCACTGTTATTTGTCACGAATATAGGAGGAGATTGTAAGAGTATATTCGGATGAATAACGGGCTTGGGGGCTTTGCGCGGATAAACCCTAGGTTTAGCCATATATATACCTAGTTGGGGGCAACGGTGAGAATGTTACACTTTGAATTTCCTCGGGATGTTTCGAGCGCCTTTCACAACATCAATGTGAGAGTAAATAATGCACCCATATCAATCAAAGCTCTAAATTTTAAAAATATATGTGATAAGAAGTCTATACACTTTAGAGCAACTCGGTTAAAGAACTTTTATCATGTGAAAGTTCATGTATAATTGGGCATATGTCGGGTTCAGAGATTTAACGGGTCTGCTTCGAATACTGTGATATCTGATACACGTATTAAATATAGGTTTTGTCTATAAAATCCATGTTAGGGGTAACGGGGAGATAGTTCCACTTTAACCACCACCCGAGATGCTTCACGCGACCTAATAATTCCGAAATTTCCCTAGCCGCTTGAATCAATCCCGCTCCTGATCTCTCAAGGAAATTCTTCCCCGCGGAATTCTTTTGCTGTTGTTGTTCTTTCTTTTTGATCAGAGTTGCGATCAGGAAGGAGAGAAATAAAGCCCGCCAGAATCGGGATAGGAGTTTCTCGTGCCCTCCGCCTGTAAGAAAAAAAATCCAGATGCTATTATTCCCGTTGGTTTTCCTGTCGCGCATGACTCTCGATAGACACGAAAAAAAATTTGTCGCCGCCAGGATTTGTTGGTCGTCGTCCTGTCTGCTTGGCGCCACCCGAAGAATAGGCATTCCCGCCTCCAGTCTCCCCCTATTCTGGCTATGTAAGAAGGGAAAATTTTAGGGATCAATTTTCTCACAACCTGATCTTTAGAGCCTTTGGGAAATAGCCGGATGTTATCGCCGGTGGGTACAGAGGTTCCGATGGTGTATTATCTCTGCAATGATAGCTTTTTGGAACACCCTCATTTCATTGAAGTTCCATCTTTTTTCCTCCACCGATGTTTTTACCTAAGAGATGTGATCATTCGTCTTACTGTTTTGAGAGGAAATCAAATGTCGGCTATGTATTCATGGTCTTGCAACAGAACCAACAAGAAAAGATTTTTGTGGCAGGATCTTGTTGAAGATGAACTAATCCTGTTTTCCCCTGGAAATGATTACATTCTCAAGGGTTCTCTGATCTTGGATCAGATTCTTGCATTCATCATCTTCTGTAGAAGTGGTTGAGGAAGCCGATCTCTCGAGGACTCAGAGAAATCAAAGAAAGTTATTTGTCTCCAGGTCATCAAGCAAATATTTCATAACTACAACACCTGTAGAAGGAGCCATTTACTTAGCTAAAGCTGTATTAGCACTGCTAATTAAGAGGGTATGAGTATTACCTATAGTGGGTGCAGACTCAACCAATCTGTTGACAACTTGGTCCAAGGTTGTCAAATCCATCTGATTATGATCCCCGTCAGACTGAGCATCCTTTTTTGGGCTTGACCCATCAAGATAAAAACCTAATGCCTCAGGAGGCTCACGGTTATCTTCTATAGAAGGTATAACTTCAACTGCAGCTACAACATCAGTATTAGCTATATCTGCTTCATCTTCTGCAGCAACCTCTTCTTCAGTAGCATTATTTGAAACTTGACCTGACCTAGGGCTGACATGAATTTTATCAACATGCACAACAGTATCCTGAAGTTGAATGTTTGTTGAGGAGATACTCAGGGATATGTCTGTCTGCAGACCAACATCAGCAGGGAGGGAAGTTCCTAGCTCGGGTTTAGAGCAGGAGGAAGTGTATACTTCAGCAACTTGTCATCCCTTATCCCTTGAGGAGTCCTTTGTTGTTGAAGGTTGGCTCTTCGGTATGATCCTAGTGAATCTATCTGATGTCTTTATATCCATTATTTTAAAGTAGTGAATCTTCACTTCATGCTCCTGCTTGAATGTATCAGGGTTGGTGTTCACTAGGTACAAAGAAAGAATTCTGCTCATGTTTGGAGTGTGTAGACAGTCTACAATTCTCTGGTAGATGAGAGAAGACCAAGATGTATTCCTATTGAATATTATCCTAGTCATGACATCAAACATTGATCTGGAGATTGTGTCATGTGATACAGGTTTACAGATAAGGGATTTCCATACAATATCTAATAGCAGTTTGCCTCTCTGATTGAAGAATTTTGTCTTAAGAGACCCAGGTTTGGCATCACTGTATCTAAGCCACCTGAGAGCTCTCTATCTGTCCGTGATGGTGGGTTCTTCTTCCTCGCTAGGGTTGATGGATGGTATATGAAGGGCTTTGCCTAGTCTCTGAGGGTTTACCTTAATCTTGATGTCCTCAATCTTAGACTTAAGTAAGTTTTGAGAAGAAGACACTTTAATATTTGAGAAGAATTCTACTACCTCTCCTCTAAGAGTGGTGGAGGGTTCAGAAAGGGTGCACTCCAAACATGTGGTCTCAATCATCCTTAATACTTCTTTAATCTCTGGCGAGGCATGCTGAATCCATCCCTCAAAATTTCATAGCCCTCCTGGAGCTCCTTGGTGATATTTGGCGCCATTAAACCAGTGCGGCAAGACGCTGAGAGGGTTTCGTTCTCAACGGCTAGGGTTAAGGCTCTAAAGAGTGGTGTGGCTTTTTGTTTCTTGTCGCCTTTATATTTATAATGAAAAAGTTTAATTATCTTATCATTAGAATAACCAATTAAACATTTTTAGCTTAAATTAGTACTTTTAGGCCTTACGGCTTGCGTTACGCTTCATGTTATGATACAGGGCATTTAGCAGTTCTATTATACCTCTCAACTTTTATTTCATTTACTCAATGCCTGATTAATTTGTAGCTTCTGAAGGAAGGTAAAAGCTTTACCACCTGAGGGGATAGATCTATTTAACTCTAGAGGGGGTGAATAGAGTATTTTAAAAACTTAATTGGTTTTTATAGCGGAATTAAAAATAGTGATATATATCTTAAGAGAGTGCAGGAAAGAAAAACTAACTAACACAGCACACAACAATTAGAAAACAGGAGACAATCTAGATGACACAAGAAATTTATAGTGGTTCACCTAAACTTGGGTACATCCACTCTTCTACCACTATGGTAGAAATCCACTACAGGTTTTTGATCAGGTGCCCTGTCACCAATAGGGTTTTGCTCAGGTGCCCTGTCACCACAAGATCTATTTGAAGGGAGATCTCACAACCCTTTAGGCTTTTGATCAGGTGCCCAAAAACTAAGCTAAGTCTTTTGTTAAGGAGACTTAAGAATTGTTGAAATTTGTGAAGTGGAAGTGGGTGACGGGACAGGCCGCGCGGCCTGTGCGGACAGCTTTGGCGGACTGGGCGGACTGAGGTTGCGGCCTGGTGAGAAGTCTGGTGGAAGCCGGCTGTGTTCTGAGCGGGTTGTTGCATGGAGTCCGCGGTTTGGTGCGGCCTGGTATCTGCGGATAGAGAGGCTTGCGGACTGGTGCTTTGCTCAGTGGTCGCGGGTGCAAGTTTGCGCTGTTGGCGGGTTGGTTCATGTTCGCGGAAAGCCTTGCGGACTGGTGTGTCCGCGGTTTGGGCTGTTGCGGACTGGGCCTTGAGCTTGGCTGAGGCCTTGTCGAGCTTAGGTGTTACAGCAGGTCTTGCTGTGGAGACCGGTTGGCGGACTGATGTTTGGAGTCCGGGAAGTAGCTGCTGTGTTGGACAAGTGCGAGGAGCTCGCGGACTGGTTGCGGTCTGTGCTAGGGTGTTTGGCGGACGGGACTTTGTGTCCGCCATGCTCGCACTGGCCCTTGATGGTTTTGGACTTGGTCACACTTGGTGTCAAGTTCATGGCGTCCGCCGTATCCGCCAAGTCCGCTGTGACCGGGCGGACTGTTGCTGTTTGCCTTTGGTCGTGGACTTGTGGCGGATTGAGGTGTGAGTCTTGCGGACTGCCTCGGGTTGGTGCGGACTGCCATTGAAGAGGGTGCTGTCCTGAAGCAGTTGGAGCTTTGCGGGCTGGTGCCTTGTCCGCTTAGCTTGGGCGGACTGGAGAGGGTTCGTCATTGGTTGCCTTGCTCCTGGCGGTTTCCCTTGGTGACTGGCTAAGTCCTCGCGGACTGAGCGGACAGTCGTTTTGTGTTCGCGCGGGCTGGGGCGGTGTCGCTATCTCATGGGCGGTGACCACACTCCTCACCTGGCCTATAAATAGGACCCCCCTGGCACATCTACAATAACCTAAGTAACGTGAGTTAACAGTATTTTGGGTTGGGCGAGTGCTGCGGTCTGTGTTTTTCAGTCCGCGCGGATTGTTTCAGGCTGACGGTTTGCTGTGTGCAGGTCGCGCCGATAACTTCATGTTAAATTTTCTCAACGTGGTCAGCAAGATAGTCCAAACGCCAAATTAATATCTTCGGAACTACCCAGTTCGCACGCTGAACCTGCGGAAACCCAAGGACTAGAGGTTGCACCCAACAAAACAATGGAAGCACAAGAAGATCTTATTATGCATTCACTTCTTTACAATCCGAGGCATACATAGCGAGACATGATTTCGCTAGTATTACAGCTGTAAACAGAAAGAACCAAAAAACAAGCCGGGCGGACAGCACTCCAGTCCGCCGAGACCGCGAGGTCGCCGAGACCGCCGAGACCGCTGAGCTCGCCCAGGCTATGCTGCAATCCGCCGAATACCACGGAGTCCGCCGAGACCGCGAGGCCGCGCGGACAGACCGTTATTCGCCTCCTGCTGAACCCGAACTGAGGAACTCCCCTACCCGCCTGAAGCCGGCGGACATGTTATTGAAGCTGGGAAAGTTGAAACAGAACTGACAAGCCGCAGAGCGACCTCCTGCTGAGTCCGCAGAGACCGCACACTTCCAAGTACTGACCGAAGTCACAGCCAAACTCCTGGCTCCTTGAAGTTATCCGCGCGACGTTACTTAGGTTACTGTAGATGTGCCAGGGGGGTCCTATTTATAGGCCAGGTGAGGAGTGTGGTCACCGCCCATGAGATAGCGACACCGCCTCAGCCCGCGCGAACACAAAACGACTGTCCGCTCAGTCCGCGAGGACTTAGCCAGTCACCAAGGGAAACCGCCAGGAGCAAGGCAACCAATGACGAACCCTCTCCAGTCCGCCCAAGCTAAGCGGACAAGGCACCAGCCCGCAAAGCTCCAACTGCTTCAGGACAGCACCCTCTTCAATGGCAGTCCGCACCAACCCGAGGCAGTCCGCAAGACTCACACCTCAATCCGCCACAAGTCCACGACCAAAGGCAAACAGCAACAGTCCGCCCGGTCACAGCGGACTTGGCGGATACGGCGGACGCCATGAACTTGACACCAAGTGTGACCAAGTCCAAAACCATCAAGGGCCAGTGCGAGCATGGCGGACACAAAGTCCCGTCCGCCAAACACCCTAGCACAGACCGCAACCAGTCCGCGAGCTCCTCGCACTTGTCCAACACAGCAGCTACTTCCCGGACTCCAAACATCAGTCCGCCAACCGGTCTCCACAGCAAGACCTGTGGTAACACCTGAGCTCGACAAGGCCTCAGCCAAGATCAAGGCCCAGTCCGCAACAGCCCAAACCGCGGACACACCAGTCCGCAAGGCTTTCCGCGAACATGAACCAACCCGCCAACAGCGCAAACTTGCACCCGCGACCACTGAGCAAAGCACCAGTCCGCAAGCCTCTCTATCCGCAGATACCAGGCCGCACCAAACCGCGAACTCCATGCAACAACCCGCTCAGAACACAGCCGGCTTCCACCAGACTTCTCACCAGGCCGCAACCTCAGTCCGCCCAGTCCGCCAAAGCTGTCCGCACAGGCCGCGCGGCCTGTCCCGTCACCCACTTCCACTTCACAAATTTCAACACTCCCCCTTGAAGTGAGAAGTGGTGACCAAGCCCAGCAAGCTGCGCAAGCGTTCAAAGGGCCCCTTCGACAGCGGCTTCGTGAAGATGTCAGCAAGATTATCTTCACTCCGAACATGCCCGACCAGCAGAGACCCCTCCAACACCTTCTCCCGGATGAAGTGGTGATCAATCTCTATATGCTTGGTCCTGGCGTGACACACTGGATTGTTTACCAGTTTGAGAGCACTCTCATTGTCACCCCGGAGTAAAGTAGGCCCTTGCACTTCTTCATGAACATCCTCTATGAGCCTCCTTAACCAAACGGCTTCCCGAGCAGCCAAGGCCGAAGCCTTATACTCCGCCTCCGTGGTTGAAACCGACACCGAGTCCTGCTTCTTGCTACACCACGAGATGCTAGCTGAACCGCAAGTGAACACATAACCTGAAGTAGACCTTCGATCATCCGAATCACCGCCATAGTCAGCATCCGTGTACCCGAGCAATGCAAACTCCGCATCCCTTCCATAGAGGAGTCCCATCTCAGAAGTCACCTTGACATACTTCAGAATTCCCTTCGCCGCCACTAGATGAGATTGCCTTGGTTCAGCCATATACCGACTTACTCGGCCAACAGCATAAGCTATATCCGGCCTTGTAATCGTCAGATAGATCAAGCTCCCAACAAGAGCCCTGAACACCAAGGGATCATTAAGCACCCTTCCCTCATCTCGTCGAAGCTTCAGCCCAGGTTCCAGTGGAGTAGAGCACTTCTTCCCTTCGCCCATGCCAAACCGCTTCACAATGCGATCAGCATACCCTTTCTGGCTAATGAGAATCCCGCACTCCTTCCTCTCCACTTCCAGACCAAGAAAGTGATGCAACTCTCCCAAGTCTTTCATCTCGAAGCGTATAGCAAGCTCTCCCCTGAGCCTTGCTACTTCCTCCTCCGAGTTCCCTGTGATGATCATATCATCCACATACAGCAGGACCAAGACTCTTAGCTCTCCCTTCTTCTTGACGAACAAGCTAGAATCCGAGTTAGAAGCCAGGTATCCACAGAACTGCAGATACTCTGCAATCTTCCCATACCACGCTCGAGGAGCTTGCTTCAACCCATAGAGAGCCTTCCTGAGTTTGCAGACATAGTCCGGATGCTTCTCAGAGATGAAACCAAGCGGCTGATCCATGAAGATGTCCTTGTCAATCTCTCCGTAAAGAAAGACATTCTTCACATCGAGTTGCCACAACCTCCATCCCTTGCAAGCAGCCAAGGCGATCACCACTCTTACAGACGTCATCTTCGCAACTGGACTGAATGTCTCCTCATAGTCTTCTCCATACTGCTGTGAGAATCCTCTAGCGACCAGGCGAGCCTTGAACCGATCAATGCTCCCATCAGCCTTCTTCTTCAACTTATACACCCACTTGCAAGTAACCGGAGTAACGCCATCAACCTTGGGCATAAGGTCCCAGGTTTCATTCTTCTTCAGAGCATCAATCTCTTCCTTCATGGCACCTTCCCACTCCTTCACTCCAGTGGCCTCGTTGAAGTTTGCAGGCTCTCGCTCATCCAGAGGACCTGCAAAGAAGCAGGAGACAAAGCTCATTGCATTCCCATCACAGTACCGAGCCGGTGGCTTAACCACCCTCTTCGATCTCCGAAGACATGGCTCCTTGCTCACGGCTTCCGTTGCTTCTTCAGGCTCCACTCCTACCTGGGGCAAGCATTGAGCAGTGCTCCCCCTGCTTCCTGAGCCAGAAGGCTCAGCCTCGGAGTTCGAAGCAACAGGAGCTGCTGGTGAAACAGCAAGCTCCTCTTCCAAGCCTTCAGCATCCTCCACCGGTGCTTCCTAAACCTTGCTACTTCCTGTAGGCTCCACCGAGCCACCTCCATATGACGTCAGCTCGTCAAAGACAACGTCTCTTGACACCACGGACTTCTTCGTCACAGGGTCCATGCACTTCCATCCCTTCTTCCGCTCATCATAGCCAACAAAGACGAGTTTCCTTGCCTTCGCATCCAGCTTTGTCCGTGAAGCATCCGGGACATGCACGTAGCAAGTTGAACCGAACACCCGAAGGTGTCCAACACTCGGCTTCTCCTTCAGCAACAGCTCAATAGGAGTCTTCATGTTGATAGGGCTGAGTGGCATCCGGTTGATAACATATGCAGCACAAGACATTCCCTCCGCCCAAAAGGACCTCGGGATATCTTTCGCATGCAGCCAGCATTTGCAGGTTTCCGTCAAATGACGGATCTTCCGTTCCGCTACCCCATTTTGTTGTGGAGTGTGAGCACATGTAAGCTCCCGTTGGATCCCGTGCTTCCTGCAGAAGTTAGAAAACTCGGAAGAGACAAACTCTCCCCCGTTATCAGTTCTAAACTTCTTAATCCGCAAGCCAAGCCGGCCTTCTACCAACTCCTTGAACTCCACGAACAAACGGAAGGCATCCGACTTCTCCTTTAAGAAGTACACCCAAGTATACCTTGAGTAGTCATCAACCAAGACAAGCATGTATTTGCTTCCACCAAGGCTGGCAGTAACAGTCGGTCCCATCAGGTCGCCATGAATACACTCCAATGGTTTCTTGCTCCTTGTTTGAGATTTATCAAACGGAAGGCGATGTGCCTTACCGTATTGACAGCCCGCACAAACATGCCCATCACCAAAGGAGGACAACATCGGCAACCCCCTCACCAGACTTCTACTCGCCATTGCCTTTAGCTTGTCCATGCCAACATGCCCCAGCCTCTCATGCCAGATAGCCGCACTATCATTGGCTCTCATCCTATCAACATAGGCACTGGTGGAAAGAACAAACAAGTTCTTCACCCTCCTCCCAACATGAGCAACATCAGCCTTCACCGCTGATACGTTGCGAAGGAACCTCACGTCTGTTGGCCCAAACAGAACGTGATACCCAGCGTCCACCGCGTTGGTCACCGAGAAGAGGTTCTTCTTCATGCCCGGCACGTGATACACACTCCTTAACGTGAGTGGCCCCTGATCACTACCCAAAGACATGACCCCCTCCTTCTCTACTGCATAAACAGTATTATCAGCAGTGATAATAGCTTCATTACCTGAGTAAGCCTGCATGGAGGTGAACTTCGACTTGTCTCCGGTGAGGTGATGACCACACCCGGAGTCGACGATCCACTCGCTGTTGAAGTCCTCAGCAGATAAGGCCCGGACACAAGTGCCCGTCATGAAAGCTCCTCCCCATTCTGCTTCTTCACTTCGCGAGCAAGCTTCCTCCTTTC
This sequence comes from Platanthera guangdongensis, assembly GCA_039583875.1. Lineage (NCBI taxonomy): Eukaryota > Viridiplantae > Streptophyta > Magnoliopsida > Asparagales > Orchidaceae > Platanthera > Platanthera guangdongensis. The sequence goes on along the minus strand of CM077152.1, from coordinate 160,740,080 downwards.
CCGCAGCATGCCCAGGCTGCAGTTTGACCTTGCAGTCCCGCTTGAAGTGCCCTCGCTGATGACACCGGTAGCACTTCAGATTCTTCTTCCAGTCCTTAGGAGCATTGCTCCTCTCCGGCGGATATGAAGTTGAAGTCTCCTTCTCAACAGCGGCCTGCACCTTCTTCTTCTTCTTCCCTTCCCATCCCTTCTTCTTGCCTGAGAAGAGAGCCTCACTGCCTTCCTGATTCAGATTCACTCCAGCCATCTGCCTTGCTAAGCTCTCCTGCGAGGCAAGCAGATTCTCCAGCTCCAGCAGAGACGGCTGAGTAGCCCACCCTTGAACAGACGTAACAAAGGCCACATACTCCTTCCGCAAGCCGCGGAAAATGTGCCTTTTCATCTTTGCCTCAGAGATAGGCTCATCAGGATCCAGCGCCGACAGCTCAGCACACAAGCTCTTCATCTTTAAGAAGTACCTGGAGATGGAAAGGTCTCCCTGAGTTGCCCTGGCCAACTCATTCTCCAGGAACTGAAGCCGCGCCACATTCTTCCTATTGAACAACTCATCAATGGTTGTCCAAATATCAGCAGCCGACTCACACCCAATGATGTGATCAAACAGTTCCGGAGAGACAGCTCTCTTCAGAACGAACTCTGCCTTAGCATTAGTTCTTCTCCAGAGCCTCACCTGTTCAGCAGTACCGAAAGCAGCAGTAACTTCCTGTCTGTCGTCTCCACCGACAACTTCCCACAGCTCCTCGCCTAGAAGATAACTCTTCATGCACGACTTCCACTTTTTATAGTTAGTCGGCGTTAAGAGTTCAATGCCCAGACCTCTTGCTAAGCTTCCTTCCATTGCAACCACCTGTTGGTACCCTTCAGCAGCTCCGAGCAACAACACAGGTTGAACACCACTCAATCACTGAGTAACAACACTGGCTGATCTCCGCTCACGCAACTGAACCTCCGCAACCTCAGAAACCTCGCTCTGATACCATGTTAAATTTTCTCAACGTGGTCAGCAAGATAGTCCAAACGCCAAATTAATATCTTCGGAACTACCCAGTTCGCACGCTGAACCTGCGGAAACCCAAGGACTAGAGGTTGCACCCAACAAAACAATGGAAGCACAAGAAGATCTTATTATGCATTCACTTCTTTACAATCCGAGGCATACATAGCGAGACATGATTTCGCTAGTATTACAGCTGTAAACAGAAAGAACCAAAAAACAAGTCGGGCGGACAGCACTCCAGTCCGCCGAGACCGCGAGGTCGCCGAGACCGCCGAGACCGCTGAGCTCGCCCAGGCTATGCTGCAATCCGCCGAATACCACGGAGTCCGCCGAGACCGCGAGGCCGCGCGGACAGACCGTTATTCGCCTCCTGCTGAACCCGAACTGAGGAACTCCCCTACCCGCCTGAAGCCGGCGGACAGGTTATTGAAGCTGGGAAAGTTGAAACAGAACTGACAAGCCGCAGAGCGACCTCCTGCTGAGTCCGCAGAGACCGCACACTTCCAAGCACTGACCGAAGTCACAGCCAAACTCCTGGCTCCTTGAAGTTATCCGCGCGACGTTACTTAGGTTACTGTAGATGTGCCAGGGGGTCCTATTTATAGGCCAGGTGAGGAGTGTGGTCACCGCCCATGAGATAGCGACACACTCCTCACCTGGCCTATAAATAGGACCCCCCTGGCACATCTACAGTAACCTAAGTAACGTCGCGCGGATAACTTCAAGGAGCCAGGAGTTTGGCTGTGACTTCGGTCAGTGCTCGGAAGTGTGCGGTCTCTGCGGACTCAGCAGGAGGTCGCTCTGCGGCTTGTCAGTTCTATTTCAACTTTCCCAGCTTCAATAACCTATCCGCCGGCTTCAGGCGGGTAGGGGAGTTCCTCAGTTCGGGTTCAGCAGGAGGCGAATAACGGTCTGTCCGCGCGGCCTCGCGGTCTCGGCGGACTCCGTGGTATTCGGCGGATTGCAGCATAGCCTGGGCGAGCTCAGCGGTCTCGGCGGTCTCGGCGACCTCGCGGTCTCGGCGGACTGGAGTGCTGTCCGCCCGGCTTGTTTTTTGGTTCTTTCTGTTTACAGCTGTAATACTAGCGAAATCATGTCTCGCTATGTATGCCTCGGATTGTAAAGAAGTGAATGCATAATAAGATCTTCTTGTGCTTCCATTGTTTTGTTGGGTTCAACCTCTAGTCCTTGGGTTTCCGCAGGTTCAGCGTGCGAACTGGGTCGCTATCTCATGGGCGGCGACCACACTCCTCACCTGGCCTATAAATAGGACCCCCCTGGCACATCTACAGTAACCTAAGTAACGTCGCGCGGATAACTTCAAGGAGCCAGGAGTTTGGCTGTGACTTCGGTCAGTGCTTGGAAGTGTGCGGTCTCTGCGGACTCAGCAGGAGGTCGCTCTGCGGCTTATCAGTTCTGTTTCAACTTTCCCAGCTTCAATAACCTGTCCGCCGGCTTCAGGCGGGTAGGGGAGTTCCTCAGTTCGGGTTCAGCAGGAGGCGAATAACGGTCTGTCCGCGCGGCCTCGCGGTCTCGGCGGACTCCGTGGTATTCGGCGGATTGCAGCATAGCCTGGGCGAGCTCAGCGGTCTCGGCGGTCTCGGCGACCTCGCGGTCTCGGCGGACTGGAGTGCTGTCCGCCCGGCTTGTTTTTTGGTTCTTTCTGTTTACAGCTGTAATACTAGCGAAATCATGTCTCGCTATGTATGCCTCGGATTGTAAAGAAGTGAATGCATAATAAGATCTTCTTGTGCTTCCATTGTTTTGTTGGGTGCAACCTCTAGTCCTTGGGTTTTCGCAGGTTCAGCGTGCGAACTGGGTAGTTCCGAAGATATTAATTTGGCGTTTGGACTATCTTGCTGACCACGTTGAGAAAATTTAACAAGAATCAGGTGGTTAACTTTTGAAGGGAGTTAAAACCCTGTGTACAGTGGGGTGAAAATGTGATATTGTCTTCACTTTCTCAAACAGCTGAGAAGACCGATGCGTGTTAAAACTCCAAAAATTGAATTCGAGCACGCGATGCCCCGGGCGGTTTTATTTAGAAAAGCGGATTTAGTTTTATTTAGAAAACGGGGCGTGCGGATTTATTATTTGGATATAAAACAGCTGAAATCATGTTTTAGCGAAAGGAGGCAAGTGCACCTATTGTGTGTAGTACAGGATATTCCGGTGTTGAATATCGAGGTCATATTATTCTCGGGATCGGGTTGATTATTTCTACTCTTCCCTGGAGGGGACTATTATTTTACCGATATTTCACTTGTTAGGTTATTTTTAAATATATAAACAAAAAGGCAATGGAAATAATAGCAATTAAAAGATGGAGCCGATGAAGAGCTTAGCGCAACCGCATCGAAAAATATTTGAACTAAAATAAACTTTTAATAAAAAGAGATCCTAAATTTCAAATTTATTAAGGCGGAGACTTGGCCATGGAGGTTCCACTAAAATGAGCTCACCTATCTCTAGGATCGCTCACCTGAACATTAAGACTATTCGATTGGGCTCTCGTCCGACAAAGGATTCCTCTGAATGCCCGCATTATGGTAAAAACCCCACTATTGGGTGGGTAACCCAATCCGGTAGAGTTTGTGCGCCTCCTCTCTCGAGGGTTGGTCCAGAACTCCATTAACCCAGGGGTGATCAGTGCATACACACGACCTCTCGGCTAGCTAGCGTTTTCACTACGAAAATAGAGCCCACACATCAATATGTGGTTCTACGCGTCGTAGACCTGGAGTAAACCTTATGTAATTTAATTAATTAGAAAAATAGGATCTTTAATAATTTAAATATATTTTATCTGTCTCAATAGTAACAGCCCAAATTCGGGAAACAGGAAAATATTGGGTGACACGGCCTGGGACACGGGAGTGTCCTAGGGCGTGTCCTGCTCGGGTTAAGCAGCTGGGCGCATGGTCAACGAAATTCGTTCGACGAATTTTCGGGAGGTACATGCCCATGACACGGGCGTGTCAGGGAGGGTGACCTAGGGCGTGTCCTCCCCTGGTTGACAATTTTCTCTCGAGTAGTTGAGGTCGACGAATACTCGAGAAAGAGGGTACACGGCCTATGACACGGGCGTGTCACAGGGGGTGTCCCGCTCATACTCGAGTAGCTCTCGTGTAGGTCGAAATGTACTCGAGTAGGTAGAAAAGTACTCGGGTAAGAGGGGGGTGTGACACGGTCGTGTCATCCCTGCGATACGGGCATGTCCTATCTGGGTACTCGAGTAGTTGGTTTTCTCTCGAGTAAGTCCTCTCGAGTAGGTCTCGAGTGGGTTACACGCCCCGTGTCACGGGCATGACTAGGCTGACACGGGAGTGACATGGGCGTGTCACCTTGTCGTGGATAAGTTTGGACAGGTCGGTTCGTGTGCCGCTTAAGGTACACGCCCTGTGACACGAGCGTGTCACAGGGCGTGTCAGGCTCGAAAAGTGATTTTTAGAGTTTTTTTGGCCGTTGATTTTCCTTATCCCGGATCCACAGCTCAGTCTTCTTCCCTATGGTTATATGGCTGAGAAATGAGGATTATCTCCTCATTTTTCATATTCTTCTTCTTCTCATTCCAAGAGAGAGAAAGAGAGAGGGCAAGGGAAGGAAAGGAGGAAGGAATAAATCCACTGCTGGATGAGCTACGGGGTGTGGATTTAAGATTCGAGTTCGGATTCGTGGAGGCAATGCTGAGATGGTGATTTCCATCCAGCGGATTCATGGCTCTGAAGCGATCTTCAAGGGTAATGATTTGCTTCTTGGACATCGAAGTCCTTTTTTATGCATGTGCGTGGGATCCTCCACCGAGAGGTGGATTTTGTAAGTGATTCCGTGGTTGATTTTGCATCTAGAGCCGGAAGTGTGGAGTACGACATAGGTATGCTGTGTGAAGCCCATCTGGACGGGTAGTCTAGATTGGTGATGATCATGAGTAAACCGGAGAAGACTCCATGGATTTGATACTGTTAAAGGTTTATGCTTTGATTGAATGGTTGTGTATGGATGAATGAATATTGGTTATGGATGTATGGAGGCTTTGGTTAAGCTCCGGGTTATGTTGAGAGATCAATGGGTAGCATGGCTGGGGGAAACATGGAATGAACCTAACATGTTACACCACATGGTGTGGGTTGATCTGTATTAGTGAGGATCGATGGGTGGCAATGTTTGGGAGGAAGTGAGGTGGACCCTACTTGCTGCACCACATAGTGTGGGTCGATTGGAGATAGGTGAGGGGTCGGTGGCTGGCAATGCCAGGCGAGCCTCGATAGACCTGGCTGCCATACCACATGGTGTGGGTCGATCTGCTCTGGTTGTTTGTGAATGCTGCGAGGCAGTACCTCTGAGTGGTATGGACGGGATGTCGCCAATAGTGAGATTGGTGGACTAGGATTGAACCTCCCAACCAACAAGTGAAGAGCCTCGATCGGCGGTGTATGACTGGTATATCCGATACATCCAGAAGGTGCCCTAAGTGCACGGAGCATCCTTTGGAGACCGGCATTTGTGATATGTATTGTGATTGATAGATTGATAGAAATGATGATGGCTATGCATATAGGGAAGGAACCACTGCCCCGGGTAAGGGGTAGGGTCGTTATAAGTGGTCAGCTAATGCTGACCGTTACTTTGTTTTTTGTTTAGATTGGATGGCTAATTGCAGGTGCTGCTGCTTGAATTGAAATGAGCGAAATGGAGGCTTGATGCTAAAGGCCCTTGAATACCGAGAGAAACGTGGTTGGATTTCATGTGTGGCCGGCCTGCGTGCCAATGTACGAAAATGTATTTGTGAAAAGAGAAAGTTGTAAGTCCTTAAGGCCAGTGTGTGTGGGTTATATACATTCCTGGTTTTGATATATAAATGTGGAGTTTATATAGTAGTGGACATTCCCTGAGCTGAGTTTATTTATCTTAAAATTCTACGCAAGAATGTATTGTGTTAGGATGCGAGTAGATTTTTATTTCCACAAGTAATTCCGCCGCTTGTCTGTGACATATGGCGTGGGGCCCCGGTCGGACCCACCGTTATATACCACGTGATGCGTGGGGGCGTTACAAGTGGTATCAGAGATAGGTTGAGATTGTTTGGGAGGAGAGAACATAATTGAACTCACGAATGTCCACTATGAATGTATTTCATGCACGTGAAATGCGTGAGTGTGTAGGCAATGTATAATTACCATTATGACATGGCTACTTAATGGTGTTTTGTACATTGCTAGGTGGCGAGGAGTGGTGCTGGGCAGTCTAAACCCCAGTGGTCTGATGAGAGTGCAGCACCCGTTGAAGCACCTACGCCTCCTTCGGCGAAGACCATACGGGTGGTGACGGAGATGGTGCTTGCGGTATTACAAGCGCAACCGACTGGTCAGGCAAGGCTTGCAGGAGTACCATTACAGACTGGTGTAAGGCAAGAGCGTGCTGAAATTGTGGCGGAGGAGCAAGCAACGAATGAGTGCTTGAAAAGCTTTATGGAGTTTCATCCACCTACGTTTGACAGGGCGATTTACCCAATGCAGGCGGAAGATTGGTTGGCTCGAGTAAAGAGGATCCTGACTGCAATCAGTACTGTAGAGGAGCAGAAAGTGACATTAGCCACTTTTCTGCTAGAAGGAGATGCGAGACTGTGGTGGGATGAAATGGAGGTGCATCACTTAACAGATCTCGGAATAACAGAGGTTTCAATGGATGAATTCTCCCGATTGTTTCTTGCCAAGTATTTGCCAGTGTCGCAGTGAATTGCGATGCAGAATGAGTTCCAATGTCTGGTGCAGGGTGAGACGGATATTGATACGTACCTGCATGAGTTTACTAGACTAGGGCGATATGTGGGGTCTACCTTCGCGGAGGAAGCGCGGAAGACGAATTGATTTTACGAGGGGCTGCAGGATGAATTGAGGTTGGTACTCCCGAGTTTCGTGAACCAAGGCTTCCAAGCGTTGGTCGATACAGCCCGTGCCTTAGAGAAAGATTTAAAACGGGTCCAAAAAAAGAAGAGACTGGCAGTGGAGAAGCCAGAGTTTAAAGTTCCGCAGTCGGAGTAATCTGAGTTTAGAATACGAGATAAGAAAAGGTTTAGGCCTGCGGAATCAGCCCCGTCGACTGTTTCTTCGGGGGCGACTTATGGGCCCGGACGTGTTGATACACATATATGCTATAATTGCGGGAAGAAAGGACACATAGCAAAATTTTGTTGAAATGCCCCTTCGGGAAGTGAGAAAAAGATAGGTGTGTCGTATGAAGACAAGGGTAAAGCAGCGGACGAGTCATCTGCATCGCGGACGCAACCTCGATTGCATAATTTGGAAGTGCAAGATCCGCAAAGCTCACTTGGTGAAATTCAACCTCGAGTGTTTAATTTGGCTCTTACCCGAGAGATGCAAAATCGGGAGGCTGAGCGAGAGTAAGGATAGTGACTTGTATCACTTGGATTATAACTCACTAGTAATGTGAATCCTGATAATGTGCCTACTAAGGATATTCTTGTACATATAATGTTGTATATGTTGTGTTACATGTTAAAATGTTGGTGCACACTTGATGAAATTGAAGTGAGCGATTGCTTGTGATATATATATATATGCAGTTTGAGGGTATATAGAATGTTTGTAGCTAGAGATCACTAGCTAAAACTGTGGATGAATGTGCACATGTGGTGGTTGGATAGTACAATGGTTGTTGTACTATATCAGTTTGATGTCATAACAGTTTGGTTGTTGTTTTCTGTGCAATTTCGTGGATGAAATTTCTTGAAGGAGGGGAGGGTTGTAACAGCCCAAATTCGAGAAACGGGAAAATATTGGGTGATACGGCCTGGGACACGGGCGTGTCCCAGGGCGTGTCCTGCTTGGGTTGCGCACCGGGGCGCCTGGTCGACAAAATTCATTCGACGAATTTTCGGGAGGTACACGCTCGTGATACGGGCGTGTCAGGGGGCGTGACCTAGTGTGTGTCCTCCCCTGGTCGACGATTTTCTCTCGAGTAGTTGAGGTCGACGAATACTCGAAAAAGAGGGTACATGGCCTGTGACACGGGCGTGTCTCGCTCATACTCGAGTAGCTCTCGTATAGGTCGAAATGTACTCGAGTAGATGGAAAAGTACTCGAGTAAGAGGGGGGGTGGGGGTGACACGGGTGTGTCAACCCTGTGACACGGGCGTGTCCTATCCGGGTAATCGAGTAGTTTGTTTTCTCTCGAGTAAGTCCACTCGAGTAGGTCTCGAGTGGGTTACACGCCCCGTGTCACGGGCATGACTAGGCTGACACGGGAGTGTCACCTTGTCGTAGATAAGTTTGGATGGGTCGGTTCGTGTGCCACTTAAGGTACACACCCTGTGACACGGGCTTGTCACAGGGCGTGTCAGGCTCGAAAAGTGATTTTTAGAGTTTTTCTGGCCGTTGATTTTCCCTATCCTGGATCCACGGGCCAGGCTTCTTCCCTGTGGTTATATGGCCGAGAAATGAGGATTATCTCCTCATTTTCGTCATCTTCTTCTTCTCATTCCAAGAGAGAGAAAGAGAGAGGGCAAGGGAAGGAAAGGAGGAAGGACGAAATCCGCTGCTGGAGGAGCTTCGGAGTGTGCATTGAAGATACGAGTTTGGATTCATGGAGGCAACGCTGAGACAGTGATTTCCATCTGGTGGATTCATGGCTCCGAGCGATCTTCAAGGGTAACGATTTCCTTCTTGGAAATCAAATTCCTTTCTTTATGCATGTGCGTGGGATCCTCCACCAAGAGGTGGATTTTATAAGTGATTCCGTGGTTGAGTTTGCATCTAGAGCCGGAAGTGTGGAATACGACATAGGCATGCAGAGGTCAAGGAACAACTGCAGAGCATTAAGACTTATTCAGTTCTACTCAAGAAGTTTTGAAGGAAGCTAAGTCAGTTTGGATCTATCTGAGTTCTTCCAAGAACTCAGCAAGAAACTCTCAACTCCTCTCTTATTTTCTGAGTTGTTGAGTTATTTGTTGTAATACTATTTTAACTTGTAGGATCTTTGGATCTGAGTGCATTGTAAGCCTAAATTTATAAAGGCTGAGGGTAGGGCTTGATAGCCTGAGTGTAGGAGTTGAAGAACTCTGAGTGTAGGCCTTGATTGGCTGAGTGTAGGCCTGGGTGGCTGAGTGTAGGCCTTTGTGGCTGAGTGTAGGCTTTGGAGAAAGCTGAGGTGTAAGGCTTTGGGCCTGAGGTGTAGGAACCTATTTGGATTCTGAGACAGTGGAGAAGTTTGGCCGAATCTAGTACACTGCTAGATAGGCGAAGGGGGAAAGTGGATGTACCCAAAGATTGGGGAACCACTATAAATCACTGTGTGCTGTGCTGTGTATGTTTGATTATTGCTGATTGCTGTAATAAACTACTTAGAAATCTGTGATATAACTGTTTGGCTGCCAACAAAGTTAGAAAAGGATTAGGTCACCTATTCACCCCCCCTATAGGTGTTTAGGTACCATATCTTTCATCCATAATGCGGGCCTTGCTATGAATAGTGGGTTTCTGCAATACATTTTGCACGGGGCCACCGAATGCGGCTACTCATTGTTCCCGTTCTTGGGTATGAGTGCGGACCCAAAAAAAATTTCCTTATGGAGGGTGTGAGATTGTCTTTTTCCGATAAAATGCACATTTTTACATAATAAAAATAATATTAATTCATATTTTTACAATCATTATAAGTATTGAGATATGTTTGTGTTTTGAATAAAAATCATAAAATATGTTTGTATTATAAATATATATATCAAAAATTGATTTGGAATCATACAACTGTATTAATAGAGAAAAATACAGACTCCCACCTAAACATGAGAACGCCCAAAGCAAATTAAACAGCATTAGCAAAGAAACGGTACAGAGAAGTGACTGACATAGGAAATTACTAGCAAAAATACAAATACAACCAACAGACAAAAAATTAAACTATTCCCAGATTCCCACTTCCATGAACCCATCCTCTGTTGCGCAACCCCTAAACATCCCGTTGGAATTGAACCCAAAGGCCACCTCGCCATTGCTAGCCACCGCAATCAGACCAGCCTTTCCTTCATCAAGGCGCTCCATCACATAGTCAATCGCTGACTGCAGCGCCAGGCCCTTGTACTCCATCACCGCCGCGACATCACGAGCGAGCGTCGCGCGGATTATCGCTTCGCCCTCGCCGGTGCACGACACGGCACATAGCTCACAAGCGTACGTGCCCGCGCCAATCAGCGGCGAGTCTCCAATACGACCACACTTTTTGTTCATGAGCCCCCCTGTGGATGTGGCTGCAGCGCAATCGCCGTGGGTATCTACCCCCACGCAGCCCACAGTTTCAGGTGCGTAGACATTGATGGGGAGGCCGTTCATTTGAATACTACTGTCCAATGCCATCACTGCCCCCACACTGGCCCCACAGGTCTCAATGACGCCTAACGGCACTCTGTAGTCGAACTGTATTATGGAGGTAATGTTAATAATTATAAAGCAAATTTATAAAAGTATAAATTAACCATTAAGCATGAAGTTTAAGGCTCCCTGTGACACCGTGGTGGCAGTCTTAAATGTATGGATTAAACCATCATCGTTAAGAATCACTTAACAAACATCATCCGTTTGAACATAAAAATGGATAAAATTCCTTAGGTGGGCGCTAACGAATGACAATTTAACTTCATGTTCATGACGGCCACCACCGTCCCAAACGAAATCTAAATGTCTTGGTTCTTGCCTAGATGATGTGATATGGGTGAGAAAACAATTTCCCCAAAGGATTGAGTCCCCGTTTGGGGGGACTTATTTTCACCGGTCAAGCGGTAACGACCGGATGAACCAGACCATAATTTAGATCCGATTCATGCAGTCGTGACCGCTTGACCGGTGAAAATAAGTCCCGCCAAACGGAGCCTGAGACACTTATCATTGACAGATATGGTTTATTGTGCAATAAAATAATATAATAGACAAGAGGCAGAGCGATATGTCTACTTCATATAAAATTATATTTAGGACAGCCTTGGTAAGGAATAAAAATTTGGTATCTCAATATCTGAGTTTAGTGCATAAAAAATAATATGTAAGATGAATATCTACAATCAAATATGTTGATAGGTAGGGTGTATCGTAGGAATATTGATAGAAAAAAATTGTGGTACACCCAAGAAAAGCTATCGTGAGAGCACGTTGATTATTCTGTAGCATTAAATAAGTGTTCAAGGCTGCTGTAGTAGTGGGGGTCGCAAGGCTGCTGCTTTCTACCACTCTCCTGTTTGTACAATCAAATATGTTGATAGGTAGGGTGTATCTACAATCAAATATCTGAGATTAGAAGAGAATCTAAGGACCTGTTTGTAGTGGGGGTCGCAAGGCTGCTGCTTTCTACCACTCTCCTGTTCCTTAAGCTTTTCACAATTTCAAGCCTAATGTGTTTTGTGGGAGTATGGGCAGTGGCGGAACCCGGATTTTCGCTTAATCCAAGCACAATAAATCAAGCTAAAAAACATTTGTTGCAAAATTGCACTAGTTTTTGCACTTATATCTGTAAGAGTATATTCGGACGAATAACGGGCTTGGGGGCTTTGCGCGGATAAACCTTAGTTTTAGCCATATATATACCTAGCTGTGGCCAACGGTGAGAATGTTCCACTTAGACTTTCCTCCGGATGTTTCGAGCGCCTTTCACATTCTCGAAACAACTCCCCTCTGGCGCTCGTTCGCGATTTTAAGGTTCGCCTTCGTTCCCGGTAGTCGCCGCCGTTCTCGTTTGCTTTTTCGCGACTGTTCTTCTCCGCCTCCTTCTTCCTTCGCCGACGGAGAACGAAGGAGTGAAGAACGACGTCGTCGCTCTATAAGCCGCCTACAAAGGGCTCGCTGTCGCGTTCGCTTTCGCGGAACAAAGGGTTCTCCGTCGCCGTTCTCAGCTCCTGATCGTCGATCGCTCCTGGGCCTTTCGCGTCCCCTTGAAGCCGCCTGCTTGGGCTCGCCGTCGCTGAACAAAGAGCTCGTCGTCGCGTCTTCCCCGTCGCGGAACCAGGGCTTGCGTTCGGCGATCTCCCGTTCGACGATCGCATAGCAGTTCGTCGATCGACGATTCCCGGTCGACGATTCCCGGTCGACGATTCCCGGTCGACGAATCCCGGTCGACGATTCCCGATCGACGATTGCGTTTTTTCGTTCGACGATCGTCAAGCGCTCGACGATTGCGCTTTCCCGTTCGACGATCGCCCAGAGTTCGACGGTCGACTTTTCCCAGTCGTCGATCGCTTTCTCCCAGTCGTCGATCGCGTCTTCCCAATCGTCGATCGCCTCTTCTGTTCGTCGATCGCCAAGCAGTTCCTACCGCTCCACTTAGGGCTTCTCCTGAAGTTGGATTCGTCGCCTCTTCCCTGCTGCCTTGACTCTTCCGGCAAGTTTACCGATCCAGTGGAGATCCTCTCTACTCTCTGCCTATTTCCTGTCTAGATGAGGAATTCCAGCTTCTCTTCTCCAGTGCCCATGAACAAATTGGAGAAGTTCACGGCCACAGAGTTCAACGATTGGAAGTTGAACACCCAGTTCGGGATGAAATACCTGATCGTATTCTACACCATCAAGTCAACTCGTGTTGACGTTGCTGGAACTGAAGATGAGACGCATTGGGTCGAAGATGAGGACTTCTGCAGGGATTACCTGCTGAACTGCCTCTCCTCCAGCCTGGCCAAGAACTACATCAAAATCAAGTCTGCTAAGGAGATCTGGGAAGCATTGGAGGAGCACTTCAAGCAGGAGGAGGACCTCTCCAAGGCTCATCTGTTGGACAAGTTCCACTCCTTCAGCTTCGACGAGGAGAAAGCCATTCTCCCTCAGGTATCCGAATTTGAAAATTTGGTTGATTCCCTGCATAGTGAGTCTATTAGTCTGCCAGTTAGTTTTGTTGCGGGCACAATTGTGTATAAGTTGCCCTCCGCGTGGTACAATTTCAAAACAGAGATGTACCGCATTGATGACGAGAATAGGACGAAGCACGCCTTGGAAGCTGTTGGTAAGCAGAAGGCTGCTGCCAACATGATTTCAAGCTCTAAGCGTGCTCCTCCCCCTCACAAGACCAAAACGTCTCGTAGTAGCCCCCAGGTTGCAGGACCGAGTAGACCCTCTAAGAAATTTAAGGGTAAATGTTTTAACTGCAACAAGTGGGGACACTGCGCATCTGACTGCAAGTTACCGAGGAAGGAAAGAACTAAGGCACCACAAGAGGGCCACCAGACCCATCTGGTTAGCCAAGCTGAGCCATCCGACTTTGTTGCCATGGTCGGACACGAGCAGGCCAGCATAGAGTGGTTCCTGGATTATGGGGCAACGTGTCATGTTTGCAACAATGCTAATCTCTTGACAGGGCTGAAGAATGCAAAGGAATCAGTGATTGTAGCAGATGGAGGAACACCTGACGTATTGAAGGTGGGGAACGCAAATCTGATGCTCTTCTCAGGTAAGTCTTTACTTTTAAAGAACGTAAAATTTATTCCTTCTTTATCTGTTAACTTAGATCACATTAGACACTAAGTCTCCTCTTGGAAAATGTGAAGTGTGTGCTCAGACTAAGATCACTAGGAAACCTATTGGCACGGTTACTAGGAGCACAACACCTCTTGACCTTATATATTCCGATATTTGTGACTTTAAGAGTTTTGTCACTAGAGGTGGAAGGAAGTATATGATCACATTCATAGATGACTGCACAAGGTTTTGTCATATTTCGTTACTTAAAATTAAAGACGAAGTGTTTGAAAAAATTTTCCTTTTCAAAACCGGGGTAGAAAACCAATTAAACATGAAAATAAAGAGATTTAAGAGTGATAGAGGAGGAGAATATATGTCCAGTGAGTTTGAAAGTGCAGCTAGATCTGAAATACTCTAGAGGGGGGGGGGTGAATAGAGTATGGTGCTTAAAAACATTTTACAACAATTGTTGTAATCTGAGTGAACAGGGAAGCAAATAGTAAATCTAATCACAGAGTAGCCTACAAAAGAAATTAATCACAAATCCTAACTAATCACAGATCAATCACAGTCAGAAACAAAAATAAAGACAAGCAAGCCAGAAGACACAAGGAGCTATAGTGGTTCCCCTAAACTTGGGTACATCCACTCTTCTACCACCCTAGGTAGGAATCCACTGCAGGATGAATTGATCAGGTGTCCTGGGCACCAATGAGCTTTTGATAAGGTGCTCAAAAACCAAATCAGATTTTTTGATCAGGTGTCTTGCCACCAATGAGCTTTTGATAAGGTGCTCAAAAACCAAGCATAAACTTTTGAAAGATGTCATTAGACATGGTCTGGGCTAAGATATTCATAGCCTTTGCATCAGCTACCTTCCACTTCTTGATATCGACCTCTGTTCCTGATGGAGGTGGAACAACATTTGTGCTTGTGTTCTCTGGAGGTCTTTGACAAACTGTCAACACAGAATTAAAAATATCCTCGTCAATAGAATTCATGTATAATCTAATCCTTGCTTTCCAAAGTGCAAACTTAGACAGATTGCACACTAGAGGTCTGGTGCTAGCATAATCTTTGTTTTGGGCCATGATTTTTGAAGAAATAATCTAATAATAAAATCTACAGCAAGCAGATCTAACTAGAAATCTTTGGTTTCAGGTGTTAGCCTGTGCAACCACCAAGGTGTGGTATATTTAACCAACTTCGCTTTGATACCAATTGAAAGTGCAGCTAGATCTGAAATACTCTAGAGGGGGGTGAATAGAGTATGGTGCTTAAAAATATTTTACAACAATTGTTATAATCTGAGTGAACAGGGAAGCAAATAGTAAATCAAATCACAGAGTAGCCAACAAAAGAAATTAATCACAAATCCTAACTAATCACAGATCAATCACAGCCAGAAATAAAAATAAAGACAAGCAAGCCAAAAGACACAAAGAGCTATAGTGGTTCCCCTAAACTTGGGTACATCCACTCTTCTACCACCCTAGGTAGGAATCCACTGCAGGATGAGTTGATCAGGTCTCTTGGGCACCAATGAGCTTTTGATAAGGTGCTCAAAAAGCAAATCAGATTTTTTGATCAGGTGTCTTGCCACCAATGAGCTTTTGATAAGGTGCTCAAAAACCAAGCACAAACTTTTGAAGGGAGTTTGAAAAACCCTTTACAGAGATGGGGATGAGAGAGTTATGGAAGTCTTCTCTTTCTCAAAGCAGCTGAGAATACTATGTGGATTTTGATGTTGTCAAAGCTCCCCCTGAGTTCTTGAGATGTTCTGGAAATGAAGCTTTGCTGTAGGGTGATAGGCCTTCATAAGTTGATCTCCAGCAAATGATGATTTCAGCAACAGCTAAAATGTTAGGTGTCTGGAGTCTTTGAGTGATGTTGGCCTTGAACACTTGAATCAAAGGGGATCTGAATATTTCAGATTTGTTGATCTCCTTTGGTATGTGTTCTTGTATGAATTCTTTTAGACAGAGAATGTCTACAACTCTTTCTCTTTTTCTCTTGTGAACAGTTGATGTTGAGAAAGAAGTTGTCCAAGAGAATATTGTAGCAAAGTACGAATTGTTCTTCTTTTTCTTGTTCTGCTTATCTGTACTGTGTGTACTGAGTGTTGGAGAGATTCAAAAAATCTTATGTTTTATTCCCTGGTTCTGAATAGAAAATGATCCTCTGTCAAGAATAGCCGTTGGCCTGACATTAATTGCATCCTTAATTGCCTTTGTCTTCTGGGGGAAAGTCCAAAGAAACATTCCTTGATAATCTCTTGAAACTTGATCCAGAATAAATGAAAACGGCTAGAAAATCTTCTGAATTAATTGCTGAATAACTCCTTAACTGTTCTGAATTTGAATCTTGAAAATCCTTCAACTCTTCAGAAAATCGTCGAACTGAGCTCTACTATCGTCGAACTGAGCTTAGCGATTTGGACTTAGACAGTAACAGAGATCGTCGATCTGAGCTCAACTTTCGTCGAACTGAGCTCGAGGATCGTCGAATGGAGTTCGACGATTTGTTGAAGTTGAACTCAGCGATCGTCGAATGGAGTTCGACGATCCGTCGAAGTTGAGCTAGACGATCGTCGATTGGAGTTCGACGATTCGTTGTACTGTGCTCGATGATATGACTTAGTCTCCAAACTGAAAAACCTTGGTCTTGAGGGCAACTTCCAAACCTAACTACTAACCCTTATACTCAATTCTAATTGACCTTTAGATCTATACAGGAGGTCAAAAACAGGTTTCCTAAAGACATAGTGATCCTGACCCAAATTAGTAATAGGGTGTTCCAACAATCTCCCCCTATTTGGGTTAGGATTACTATTTACAAAATTTGGAAAAATTAAATAACAACATACAGAGCAATAATACAGAAATGCAATAAGCAGGACATTGCAGAAGAACAGATATATATTATCCCAGACAGAAATCAAAAATCAGAATAATTGTCACCTTACATAATTATTCTTTCTCATTGCTCTTTATGAGTTTGATTTCTCTATTAGGATTGAGAGCTTCTTTCTTTGACCTTCTGTCATCTGCTGCACCTAGAGAAGTTTGCTGTTTGGGCCTGGGAACCACAACTTCAGGATGCAGCTCCATATATCTATCAGAGTCAAAGAATTTGCTTGAGGCATATCTTTCTAGTTCTTTCTTTCTTTGCTCAAACAATGTAGTAATGTTGGAGGAATCTCTGCCTTGCTCTTTAGCTTTCTTAATTTGATCCAGGGCAGCTAGTTCTTTCATCCTAGCAGTCCATGCAGTAGGGTTATTTTCAGGATCCTCAAAGGGCACTGGAGGCTCATATCTGTTAGATGGATTATCTTGAGGAGCTCTGGATGGGACTACTTCTTTCAGCTTATAGGGAAAAGGGCATGAAGTTGTGTCTGATGAAGCTTGTCCTTCCCTGGAGTATGGATGCTTCCTGGAATAGCCCTTGGAGTAGACTTAGAATTCCCTCTGGCTTCCTCTATAGCTTCCTCTTCTAGATTGAGAACCTCTGGACTGGCTTCCCCTATAATAAGATCTTGCATGAGGCTGATAGGGGGTTTGGCTTTTGGCAGAGGGTTGAGCAACTAAGCTTCCACCTGCACCTGCATCAGGAGGAGGTGGTGGAGGAGGATGAGGATGATGAAACTAAGAGTATCCTTTCTCATACTTCCTCTTCTACTTCATGGCTTTAAGTTGGTTCTTGGAATACTGCATCCAGTGCTCAGTGATGGGGCAGTCATGAAGAATGTAATATGATATGTCATTAGTGTTCTTTACTTTGGCTGGAGGTACTCTTTTCATAGCTTTGCTCCTTGCCTTCCTTTTCCTGGCTATGATGGCAGAAGAATCATCAGAATCAGTCTTGAATTCATCACTCTCAGAACTTTGCTCATCATATAAAGCATCAATCTTTTTAAATATTCTTTCTGAAGTTGGGTTGGAGCAGATGAAGCAGCAGTGATGACAGCGGCAGATACAGCACTAGTAACAATAGATGCAGAAGTTGTAGCAGTAGTTGTAACAACAGATATAGAGCTTTCTGGAGCAATCCTTTCAGAAGAAACAGCAGCAGTAGTGACAGTAGTAACTGAGGCAGCAACAGATTCAGAAAGAGTGCTTTCAGATATAGAAATATCAGAAATAGCAGCAGGCTCAGCAGTTTCAGATATAATAGGTTCAGTAGCATCAATATCATCAGCAAAAACAAAAGGCTCAAAATCATATGCCTCTATCATCTGCATATCCTTAGAGATTAACTCATCAGCAGTATCAACAATATCAGCAGCAGCAACAGAAACATCAACAATATCTTCAGCAGGAGTAGCAGCAGCATTGCTGGAACCAGAAGGCTCAGCAGTATAAATTATATTTATGAATGAATGAATAATGCTGGTGTCACGGCTAGAGAAGGGCACAATGGCCTTGGAAAGATCCTCTAAGGGCTGGACAGCAACTCTCTCTGGAAGACAACTGAAATAAGTTGAGTCAAAATCTGAGAGCAGGGACCTGAGGTCTACTGAAAAGATTGCAACTGGAGGTGGAACTGGAGCTTGAGGTGGGGAAACAGCAGCAGTAGTAGCAGGAACTGAAGAAATAGCAGCAGACAATCTCACAACTTCATTAGGCATCTCCCCCTGCCTGGATTCAGATAAGGCTAGATCAAGGCACACTGATGAAGGGATTGCCTGAGGAAATAGGGAGGATAGCCTAGCAGAAAGGGCTGCCACTGATGGAAGTAATGGAGCCAAGGAGGTCTCCAATAGAAGTGATAGCCTGGGGGCTAGCAGTTCATATAACTGGTCAGCTAGGGATGGAATATCTACTTGCTCAGCAGGCAATTGAGCAGAGGTAGAGGATGGAGATGGAGCAACAGGTGATGATAGTGGAGAGCTGGTGGATGGTAGAAGGGAATGTTGGGGTGTGGGTATAGTGGAGATGGAAGACAGTGGTATGGAGATAGAGGGTGGGAAAGTGGGTTGATCAATAATGTCTTGCAGAAGTTGTTGATAAGATGTAGATGAGGAGGGTAGCTCAGGAGGAGATGAGGGTGAGTCATCCATGAAGGAATCATCAAGAAGATTGAATGAGGGAATGGTGGATGATATGTCAATGTCTGGTGGAGGGTAGTGGTGTAATGGATGGAATGGTTCTTCTGTTATTGAAAGAGTGGGGATTGGAGATGGAATAAATGTTGGAGATGGGCTGGAAATGATGATTGTGGATGGAGTTTGAATGTTGGAGGGAACTGGAGGAGATGGAATTGGAGTTGGAGGAGGGGAAGCAGCAGCAGGTAAGTCTTCTACAGGGGCAGAGACTTGAGGGGAAGTGACTGTTACAGTCCTGGTGGCTGAAGTTGTGTTTGCAGAAGGCCTGCTGGGCTTGGTGATCTGCCTGTCCCATTTGCCAAATAGGGCACAGGACAGTCTCTTTGAAGCATGAATATGTATCCCAGAAGATACTAGCAGAGCAGGGCATCTGTTGTGAATAAAGAGCCCTAGGATCCTCCCAAAATTCACAAAGTTCTTATTGATTTTTTTTAATCAGGTCAAAGAAGACCTCTCCCCAGTTCAATTGCTTCTTGTCCACAATGGCTCCCATCAAGCACAGTTGATACCTGGAGATGGTATCATGTGCTGAATGCTTGGCCAGCAAAACCTTGCCCACTACATCAGCTAAGAACCTGTATTCCACAGCTAGGTTCTTCTTCAGCAGCTTGCTAGGGTTAGCATCAGAGTGACCCATTCTTGCAAGCAGATCAGAAAATTCCTCTCCAGACAAATCAGCAGAATCTCTTCCAGAACTTAACTCAAAAACTTCTGTCAGAATAGCTGGAGTCAAGGGTACCTGGGTTCCAGAGATTGAACCGACCACTGTGCTTTGGTCCTGATTATGGGCAGTGTAGACCCACTCCTTAATCTCATCAGCAGGTAGCTTGATCCTGGTGGACATGATGGTGGCTAATTTTTGCTCCTTGAACAGTTCCAAATTATCCTGAAAAACCTGATCAGTGGTGCTGAACGACTCCATGTCTACACCGAATCCAGCATCGAATTTCATTGCAGCAAGAACAGCAACAGAGACGGCCATGGTTACCTGCAAAAATCAACAAACAAAACGACCAAGTGTAGAGATGTTTGGAGGGAAAGAGAATTTTTGCAGAGAAATCGAAAGCGCAAATGGAGAACGACGACGAAAAATGAATTTTATATTAGGGTTCGACGCAGAAAAGGGAAGATCGTTGAACTCAGTTCGATGATCGGGTCTTCTAAAGGAATCTGAAGGGTCTTCAATATCGTCGATCTTTGTTCGACGATATTGGAGAGCGTCGAGCTCTATTTGACGATCGTTCAGAGAACAAAATCATCGAGTATCGTTCGACGTTCGTTGACCGGAAGAGATAGTTCAGACTATCTGAGAAACGCTGAACTCAGTTCGACGATTTCGGAAATCGTCGATCTCCGTTCGACGATCTTGGGGAAAATCGTCGAGTGCAGTTCAAAGACCAGAAATATACTCTAGACACTAAGAAAAATCAAGATGTTTGCCTAGTCTTGGTTAATTTTAAAACTTTTAAAATCTTGAATATTATTTTAGACTTCATCCATCTAACATTCCTAACTGATTTAGGAAGAAGGTGTGTTTCTTTTCATCCAAGGGTTTGGTGAAAATATCTCCCCTTTGCAAATCAGTTGGGATATATTGAAGTTCAATTTTATTCTTCTCAACATTATCCCTTAAGAAGTGATGCCTAATTTCTATGTGTTTTGTCCTACTATGGAGGACTGGATTTTGAGCTATAGAAATAGCACTGGTGTTATCACAAAATATTTTTGACTTCTCTAAGTTATAGCCATAGTCTAGGAGTTGGTTTTGAATCCACAAGATTTGTGAACAACAACTGCCTGCAGCTATATATTCAGCTTCAGCAGTTGAAGTTGACACAGATGTTTGTTTCTTACAAAACCAAGAGACAAGTCTGTCACTAAGAAACTGACAAGTTCCATTGGTGCTTTTCCTGTCAATTCTGAATCCAGCATAATCAGCATCAGAAAATCCAGTTAATTCAAATGCTGAATCTTTTGGATACCAGAGACCTAGATTTGGACAACTTTTAACATACCTGAGAATCCTTTTTACTAAAGTTAGGTGTGACTCTCTAGGGCTTACTTGGAATCTAGCACATATGCATGTAGCAAACATTATATCTGGTCTACTAGCTGTAAGGTACAGTAATGAGCCAATCATTGCTATATATGTTGTCTGATCAACAAGTTTCCCATGTTCATCAGCATCCAATACACATTGGTAGGCATGGGTGTTTTCATACAGGATGCTTTAGACATGCCAAATTTCTTAATCAATTCATTTGCATACTTGGTTTGAGAAATAAAGATGACTTCAGCATGTTGTTTGACTTGCAATCCTAGGAAGAAGGATAGCTCACCCATACTACTCATCTCAAATTTAGAATGCATTAGGTTGGAAAACCTTCTGCACAATTTTGAATCAGTAGAACCAAAAATAATATCATCTACATAAATCTGTACTAGTAGGGTATGAGACTTATGGGTTCTAATGAAAAGAGTTTGGTCTACTCTACCCCTTATAAATTCATTTTCCAGAAGGAAGCATGCTAGGGTCTCATACCATGCTCTAGGAGCTTGCTTAAGACCATATAATGCTTTGTTCAACTTAAAAACATAATCAGGATAAGTTGGAGAGATAAAACCTGGAGGTTGTCTGACATATACTTCTTCTTTGATGTCTCCATTTAGAAATGCACTTTTCACATCCATCTGATATACCTTGAAACCTTTGTGTACTGCATAAGCTAAGAAGATTCTGATGGCTTCCAATCTTACAACTGGTGCAAAAGTCTGGTCATAGTCTATGCCTTCTTCTTGAGAATATCCTTGAGCAACTAGCCTTGCCTTGTTCCTTACAATTACTCCTTGATCATCCAATTTGTTTCTGAACACCCACTTTGTTCCAACAATGGAGTGATCCTTAGGCTTTGGCACTAGTTCCCAAACTTTGTTCCTTTCAAATTGATGCAACTCTTCTTGCAGTGCAATGATCCAGTGTGGATCTTACTTTGCATCTTGAATGGACTGAGGTTCAATTTGAGATAGGAAGCAAGTGTGCAACATGTTCTGGTTGACGTGATTTCTGGTTTGCACACCAGCTGAGATGTCTCCAATTATTTGGGAAATTGGGTGGTCTCTTGATGTTACTAAATCAACAGGGGGTGTTGATTGTTCACCAACCTGTGTTGTTGTTTCCTCTTGTGGTACAACAACTGGCTCTTCAAGTTGTTTCTCTTCAACATGTGGAATGCTTTCTTCATCTTCACTGCTTTCCTCTTTTTGAGTAACCTGTAACTTGTTCAAATCTTCAACAAGAGAATGCACCGTAAAGGTTCTATGGTAGAAGTATGCTTCTCCTTGAAAGACATATTAGATTCATCAAATGATATGTGAACAGATTCTTCAATTTTAAGAGATGATTTATTATAAACCCTATAAGCCTTACTGATCATGGAGTATCCCAGAAACACTCCTTCATCAGCTTTAGATTGAAATTTTGCTAAATATCTCTTGTCATTATTATGAATATAACAAATACAACCAAAAACTATAAAATAATCAACTTTAGTTTTCTTCCCTTTGAGTAATTCATAGGGAGTCTTTCCCTTTAGTTTATGTATCAAACTTCTGTTCAGCACGTAGTTGGAGGTGTTCACTGCCTCTGCCCAAAAGGATAGAGGAAGGTGAGCATCTGACAACAATGTAGTGGCAGATTCAATAAGGGTTCTATTTTTCCTTTTAGCTACCCCATTTTGTCGAGGAGTTATAGGAGCTGAGAAAGTATGCCTAATCCCTTCACTCTGACAGAACTCTTGCATAAGAAGAGAACCAAACTCTGTCCCATGATCACTTCTGATCAGGGCAATGTGAGTATTGAACTCAATCTGTATGCATTTGAGAAACTCTGTCAAACACTTAAAGTTATCAGACTTCTTCCTCAGAAAGAACACCCATGTGAATCTAGAGAAGTCATCTACAACTACTAAAGTGTAAGATTTCCCTCCTAGGCTTTGTACTGTAATGGGTCCAAAAAGATCCATGTGTAACAGAAACAAGATCCTAGGTGAATCATTCTTATTAAGTGACTTAAAACTATTTTTAGTTTGCTTGCCTAATTGACAAGCCCTGCAGAGTCCTTCCTTCTTGTAGGGGCCAGAAGGTAGTCCTCTAACAAGGTTGTCCTTGGATAGCCTAGCAATGATTCTAAGGTTTAAGTGTCCTAGTCTCTTATGCCATAAAACATTTGGTCTACAAACAGATTTAAACAGGCAAATATCTACATTTGTTGAAAGAAAATCTACTAAATAGATGTTACCTTTCCTTTTACCTGTCAACACTGTTATGTTGTCCTCTGACTTGATCTTGCATAATGCTTTGCTGAAAGTCACCTGCTAGCCTTCATCACATAGCTGACTGATGCTTATCAAATTGTGCTTCTGTCCTTCCACATAAGCTACATTCTTGAATGTCACTGTCCCAATCTGGACTGCACCATATCCTTTAGTTTGTCCAAAGTTTGAATCAACAAAAATGACTTTGGGTCTAAGCTTGGCTTTAAAGGATGTGAGGTTGTCCTTGTTTCCTGTCATGTGCTTAGAGCACCCACTATCCAAATACCATTGATGGTTTGATGTTGGATAGGTCTTCACCTGCACATAAAATAATTCATTTGTTTTTGACCCAGTTTACCTTGGGCCTAAGTTGATAACCTTTAAACTCAGAAATAAAAGACATCCCAGGTTGGCTGTTATAACCTTCAGGATGATATCTCCTTGGAGGTATTATCCATTCCGTATAAGGGTTAAAGATTTGGGATGAAGGACCCCTAGGATTGGATTTTGATTTGCCCTTGAAGGAATTTCCAGAGCTCTGATCTCTGTTCGACGATCGTGGAGCTGCGTTCGACGATCTTGGGTCAGATCGTCGAGCTCCGTTCGACGGTCGACTGGGCCAGAGTTCAGAAGTTAGAGATCGTCGACCTGAGTTCGACGATTTTGCCTGAGATCGTCGATCTGCGTTCGGCGATCGTCGAGCTCCGTTCGACGATTTCTGCTGGAACTTAGTTTTCTTAGGCAGATCAGAATTTTTCCTAGCTACCTCTACAACTCGCTTCCCTTTATCAGAAATGAACTTGATTGGGGTTGTTAGAACTATAGGTTGGCTGGATGAAGCACCCAAGCCCAGTGTACTATTGAATCTGGAGTTCACTGTGCTTGTGATGTCCATCAGCTTGATACTTCTCCCATTAAGGGATTCGTCAAGATTCTTGGCCTCTGATAGCTCACCTTTCAGTGAAGCTATCTGCTCCCTACATCACTCGAACTCCTTAGAGAGTTTGAGGTTTTCTGACTTTAAGGAATTATGTTCAAATAATTGATTTCTGAGAGAAATAATTTCCTTCTCAGATTTTAGCATGTCTAAACATAATGCTTTAAACTCAGATTTAAAGTCCTCTGAATTGAAATCAAATGAGCTAATTACCTTGTCTTATTCAAGTTGAGTCATATCATCGAGCACAGTACGACGAATCGTCGAACTCCAATCGGCGATCGTCTAGCTCAACTTTGACGGATCGTCGAACTCCATTCGACGATCGCTGAGTTCAACTTCAACAAATCGTCGAACTCCATTCGACGATCCTCGAGCTCAGTTCGATGATAGTTGAGCTCAGATCGACGATCTCTGTTGCTGTCTAAGTCCAAATCGCTAAGCTTAGTTCGACGATAGTAGAGCTCAGTTCGAGGATTTGTTGAAGTTGAACTCAGCGATCGTCGAATGGAGTTCGACAATCCATCGAAGTTGAGCTAGACGATCGTCGATTGGAGTTCGACGATTCATCGTACTGTGCTCGACGATATGACTTAGTCTCCAAACTGAAAAACCTTGGTCTTGAGAGCAGCTTCCAAACCTAACTACTAACCCTTAGAATCAATTCTAATTGACCTTTAGATCTATACAGGAGGTCAAAAACAGGTTTCCTAAACACATATTGATCCTGACCCAAATTAGTAATAGGGTGTTCCAATAGAGTTTAGATGCTTCCTTGCTTCACAGGGCATCATAGCAAAAACCCCTGCTCCTTACTCCCCCCCCCCCCAATCTAACGGCATAGCCGAGCGTAAGAATAGAACATTAACAGAGATGTTGAACTCTATGCTACTCACTGCAGGCATGCCTTCCGTTTATTAGGGAGAAGCAGTATTGACTGTGAATCACATTGTGAATAAAGTTCCTCATGCTAAGTTAGATGTTACACCCTACAAGCTTTGGTTTAAGCGACCCCCGTCTTTAACTAGACTTAAGATCTGGGGTTGTATAGCCTATGTCAGGGTTCCTGACCCTAGACGGTCTAAGGTTGGACCTAGGACCAATACATGTGTCTACTTAGGTTGTGCTGAAGATAGTGCTGCAGATATATTTCTTGATATTTCTAATAATATCATAATAGAATATAGGGATGCAGTGTTCTTCGAGGATAAATTCCTCAAAGATAAGAACCTAATGATCCCAGGTATGCAAGCAACTATTACTGAGGAAGATCCTGAATCAGTACCGAGCACCTCCTATTCCGTTCTGGTAGATAACTATGGCCTAGAGTTTAGGAGGACTTCCGTGAGAGAGAACCCCCAGAACCTTCGGTAGTGATTTTGTCACTTACCACGTTGAGGATGATCCATCTACCTTTAAGGAAGCAATGAGATCAAGGGATTCCCTACTCTGGAAAGAAGCTATTGAGGATGATATGAACTCTCTCCTTCAGAATGACACCTGGACGTTAGTTGATAAGCCAACAGGGGCTAAACCTGTAGGGTGCAAGTGGGTTCTGAAAATGAAGCTAAATCCCGATGGTAGCGTCGCTAAGTATAAAGCACGCTTGGTGGCTAAAGGTTTCACACAAGTAAGCGGAGTAGACTATTTTGATGTATACTCACTCGTATGTCACTTAGCAACCATTAGGGTTCTTCTTGCTATTTCGGCCATTGAGAACTTTGTTGTTCATCAAATTGATGTTAAGACTGCGTTCTTGTACGGAGATCTGACCGAAGAGATCTACATGACTCAACCTGAAGGTTTCATTGTAGATGGTCATGAAAACAAGGTCTGTAAGCTTTTAAAGTCGCTATACGGATTAAAACAAGCACCGAAAGTATGACATGAGAAGTTTGACTATAATGTAAAGAACATGGGATTCATGTCGAGTCTCTCGGATAAATATCTTTACATACGTCATAGATCAGATAAAGTCGCTATAATATGCTTGTACGTGGATGATATGCTGATTCTTGGTTCTGATCAATCCGTAGTGGATGACGTTAAGTCAGAACTAATGCAGATGTCTAACATTAAAGACCTCGGTGTAGTTGACACTATACTAGGTATGCAAGTGAACTTTGGGAAACATGGTATTTCCCTAAGTCAAAGCCACTACATACAGTCCATGTTAGACACATGGGGATACAGTGAACGTAAAGCGGCTGAGACACCATACGATTATACTAACCGCTTAAAGCCCAATGCTGGAGCTGCGGTTCGACAGTTAGATTATTCTAAACTGCTTGGTAGCCTCATGTATGTTATGGTATGTACGAGACCTGACATAGCCTTTACGGTCGGCATGTTAAGTAGGTTCACTAGCAATCCTGGCCAAGACCATTGGGATGCCCACGATAGGCTGATGCAATATTTAAAGCACACCCGACAGTATGCTTTATGTTATAATGGTTATCCTCCAGTTCTGGAAGGATATTCTGATGCATCATGGTGCTCAGAAATAAACGACAGCAAGTCCACTAGTGGATTCCTCTTCACACTAGGACGAGCAGTTGTAGCCTGGAAGTGCAAGAGACAGTCGTGCATTGCACTCTCATCTATGGAATCCGAACTCTATGCTCTAGCTTTAGCTGGTGAAGAGGCAGAGTGGATAAGAGATTTGGTGATGGAAATTCCACTGTAGAGCCTGAAACTGAGTTCTGTTGCAGTTTATTACGACAATCAGGCTACTAAAACAATTGCTACAAACACATTATTCAATAACAAAAGAAGGCAACTACGGATGAAACAAGCCTGGTTGACCTCCCTTACGAGTCAAGGGATTGTGAACCTCGTTGATGTGAGGTCAAAAGATAATGTTGCAGACGCCCTTACTAAAGGATTAAATAGAGCTCTCACAATCAAAACATCGGGGGAAATGAGATTAAAGTTCATAGAAATATGAAACTTTCCTCCAACATTTATGTTTTAATACATACGAGCCTATAGCTGTCAACATTCAAGCATCTAAATAGTAACAGACTGAAAACCCCAACTAATTTCTTGATGAAAACCCAAGATGGTTGGATGCTGGTTATTCCACACTTGATAACCTAACGTCCTCCCATTGTAAGTTGATTCAAGAGTTATTCAAATGGGAATTGAAAGTTGTTGTAAATGTTAACCTAAACATTATTGGTCACATCACATTATTCCACATTTGATAATGTTGCACGTAATGTGTGCCCACATGTGTTGGTGAGGCACATAGTGATCCGTAATGAGTAAGGTAACATGACTAGTCCTAGTTAGACTGGATGAGATGCTGACAGAGTTACTTCACCGTTGATAGAAGTGCTAAGCTCATTTAGTAAGAGCTAGTTTACTTTAAATGTTACTACATATGTTTATGAATTCATAGAGTCTGACTCATGAAATTCCTTGCAGGCTACGATGGAGATTATGGAGGAGCTGTAGACCTTGTTGAAACCAAAAAATTGGTCTCTGTGGAGTTCGGGGTCCCTAGAAAGGGGTGACCTCACACCTACTGCACCCGGAGGAACGTCACGGACCAAAGATCAAGAAGCTAGAAACAGACCCTCGGCTCTAGCGTGGAGGTCCCACCTCACACCCGGAAGGCTGCCTGAGCACTTCCCCTCCCTAGCCAATGCTCGAGCTAGGGTGCCTTGGAGGAGCTCTCTCTACTCTACCAAGAATAAGCTAAGGGAGGAGGAAGCAAGGAAAAGTCCCTCCTCAAAGGCACCGAAGGGGGTCTATTTATAGTTTTCTGGGAATGGTCTGCAAATAACCAACCTCCATTGCTCTGAAATTACTGAAATGCCCCCAAATTGGCCTGCCAACAGCCAAATCCCGTTATTCTAAACAGCTAAATGCAGTCCTCCAGGGGCAGCCCCTCGAGCCGGGCGAGCAGGCGGCAAGGGGCGAGCTCGGCGGCCTGGACTGGGTGAGCTCGGCGACCTGGGGCTGGGTGAGCTCAGCGGACTGGGTGAGCTCGGCAGACTGGGTGAGCTCGGTGGGCTGGGTGAGCTCGGCAGCCTGGGGCTGGGTGAGCTCGGCGGCCTGGGGTGAGCTCGGCGGACTGGATGAGCTCGGCAGACTGGGTGAGCTCGGCGGGCTGGGTGAGCTCGACAGACTGGGTGAGCTCGTCGGACTGGGTGAGCTCGGCGGCCCGGACTGGGTGAGCTCGGCGACCTGGGGCTGGGTGAGCTCGGCGGACTGGGTGAGCTCGGCGTACTGGGTGAGCTTGGCGGGCTGGGTGAGCTCGGCAGCCTGGGGCTGGGTGAGCTCGGCGGCCTGGGGTGAGCTCGGCGGACTGGGTGAGCTCGGCAGACTGGGTGAGCTCGGCGGGCTGGGTGAGCTCGGCAGACTGGGTGAGCTCGGCAGACTGGGTGATCTCGTCAGCCTGGGGCTGGGTTAGCTCGGCGGCCTGGGTGAGCTCGACGACCTGGGTGAGCTCGGCGGACTGGGTGAGCTCGGCAGACTGGGTCAGCTCGGCGGGCTGGGTCAGCTCGGCAGCCCGGGTGAGCTCGGCGGACTGGGTGAGCTCGGCAGACTGGGTGAGCTCGGCGGGCTGGGTGAGCTCGGCAGCCTGGGGCTTGGTGAGCTCGGCGGCCTGGGGTGAGCTCGGTGGACTGGGTGAGCTCGGCAGACTGGGGTGAGCTCGGCGTACTGGGTGAGCTCGACAAACTGGGTGAGCTCGGCGGCCTGGGGGGCTTGACCGACTTATCAAGAGTGCCTTGGGGGGGAGAAATATTTTCTCCCCCTACTAGTATGTTCTACATGTTCACCCAAAATTGGCCCCTAGGAGTGCAAAATTCCCAAAAAGCTTTAAAATGTGCATGCCATGTTTAGGGTCCACTCTTCGCGAATATGGGGTTGTACACAATCCCCGCTCTTTTCGAGGTTGGCACAAGCTCGAAAAGAAACATCCAACCCAACGTATTCGCGGAGTGTCCATGAGCCAAAAAGTACCTAGCCCCTCCCAGGAGAGTCAACCTGTCAAGCCAGCTAATGTGATCCTGGGTGACAGGACGGCCTCGGGGTAAAAAACACTTAGCTTCCGGCTCACACGGCATGGGTGACTTGGCCTCCACGAGAGATCAACTAGCCCTGCCAGCTAGTGATAGCTTGGCAGTAGAATTCATCTCGGATCTAAAAGGACTTAGCCTCCACGAGAGATATACCGGCCCTGCCAGCTAGCGAGAGCCTGGCAGCGGAATCCATCTCGGAGCTAAAATGACTTAGCCTCCACGAGAGATCAACCTGCCCTGCCAGCTAGTGAGAGCCTGACAGCGGAATCCATCTCGGAGCTAGAAGGACTTAGCCTCCACGAGAGATCAACCTGCCCTGCCAGCTAGTGAGAGCATGGCAGCGGAATCAATCTCTGAGCCAAAAGGACTTAGCCTCCACGAGAGATCAACCTGCCCTGCCAGCTAGTGAGAGCCTGACAGCGGAATCCATCTCTGAGCTAAAAGGACTTAGCCTCCACGAGAGATCAACCTGACCTGCCAGCTAGTGAGAGTCTGGCAGCGGAATCCATCTCGGAGCTAAAAGGACTTAGCCTCCACGAGAGATCAACCTGCCCTGCCAGCTAGTGAGAGCCTGACAGCGGAATCCATCTCGGAGCTAAAAGGACTTAGCCTCCACGAGAGATCAACCTGCCCTGCCAGCTAGTAAGAGCCTGCCAGCGGAATCAATCTCGGAGCTAAAAGGACTTAGCCTCCACGAGAGATCAACCTGCCCTGCCAGCTAGTGAGAGCCTGGCAGCAAATCCATCTCGGAGCTAAAATGACTTAGCCTCCACGAGAGATCAACCTGTCCTGCCAGCTAGTGAGAGCCTGGCAGCGGAATCCATCTCAGAGCTAAAAGGACTTAGCCTCCACGATAGATCAACCTGCCCTGCCAGCTAGTGAGAGTCTGGCAGCGGAATCCATCTCGGAGCTAAAAGGACTTAGCCTCCACGAGAGATCAACCTGCCCTGCCAGCTAGTGAGAGCCTGACAGCGGAATCCATCTCGGAGCTAAAAGGACTTAGCCTCCACGAGAGATCAACCTGCCCTGCCAGCTAGTGAGAGCCTGGCAACGGAATCAATCTCGGAGCTAAAAGGACTTAGCCTCCACGAGAGATCAACCTGCCCTGCCAGCTAGTGAGAGCCTGGCAGCGGAATCCATCTCGGAGCTAAAAGGACTTATCCTCCACGAGAGATCAACCTGTCCTGCCAGCTAGTGAGAGCCTGGCAGCGGAATCCATCTCGGAGCTAAAAGGACTTAGCCTCTACGAGAGATCAACGTGCCCTGCAAGCTAGTGAGAGCCTGGCAGCGGAATCCATCTCGGAGCTAAAAGGACTTAGCCTCCACAAGAGATCAACCTGCCCTGCCAGCTGGTGAGAACCTGGCAGCGGAATCCATCTCGGAGTGAGAACTTTCATGGACCATAAATATTTTTCGGTGGTTTCTACCATTAATCATAGCTGATACAACACAAGTTAAGTTCATTACAAAGAGATGATTCACTTCTCTCTTACCTCCCTCTTCCCCCGTGAATCATCTGATCCTTCCCCGGGTGCCCACATCAACCCTGTCTTCACATCTCTCCTCTGCTGCCTCGGGACGGACTTCTTCAATCCGCACCGGGTCTTGCGCTTGTTGAGGCTGATGAGGTTGCGGTGTTGGAGCTCTTGTCCTTCTCAACTCCAGAAATTCGGGGCAAGTAGATGTTGTGTGGCCTTCCTCCTAGTGGAACTCACAGTATGGTAACTCTACTCTGACTCTTCTCCTTCCCGTGCGGTTCCTCCTCTACCTTCGACCAATTTCCATCGCTTGCTGTGGCGAGGGTAGGAGTTGCCTAGGGGCTTGCCTTTGGAAGTTGAACCTCCCTCGGCCTTCATGAAAATCCCCCCACCTTGGTTGTGACCTCTTCCTGGACCCTGAATGGGTCCTCCCTACTGCCTCCAACCTGGTTCTGGACCCTCCTGTCCCTGGAACCCCTGAGCTCTCTGCTCCTCTCTCCTTCTTCCTTCCTGATGTCTTGTGCCTCCTTGCTCCTTCGACTCCGCCTCTGTTAGCCTTGCCAACTTTTTGACAAATGACGGGTTGGCCGCCTCCATGGCTATCTCCTCTGCCGCCCTTTCCATCAGCTCTTCAAAGGAAAGGGGGGCCTTCCGGGTCAAGCTCATCTTGAAGAAGCCCTCCTTCAGCCCAACGGTGAAGGCCATCTGGAGAGCATACCCGGGCATCTCTTGGACCTCCAAGATCTCTTCTTGGAACCTGTCAACGTAGCGGGCCAGCGACTCCTCGACCCCCTGCCTTATCAGGAAGATGGACTCAGGACTCCTCTTCCTCTTCTTGGAGGTGGAGAAGCGAAGCTGGAAGCTCCGACTCAAGTCCTCGAACCCGTAGATTGACCTTGGAGGGAGTTGATGGAAGCAGTCCCTTGCCTTCTCCTTCAACGTGATCGCAAATAGGCAACACTTGAAGGCATCTGTCATCGGCCTGATGGAGACCGCATCCTCGAACCATTGCAGGTGCTGAACGGGATCATCCTTCCCGGAATAGTAAGCCATGTCTGGCTCTCTGAACCCTTCGGGAACGGGAGCTGAGATGATCAGCTCGCTGAAGGGTGACCCCCTAAGGGGTGGTCTCGCCACTTCTACTCGCGCGACATGCTCGCCTGGGAGGTTGGTACTCGCCGGGCTGGAGGTTGGTACTCACCGGGCTGGAGAACAGCTCCCGGCCGGTGAGGTCTCGCTCGACCCCATCTCCCATCC
The DNA here is from genome assembly GCA_039583875.1 of Platanthera guangdongensis. NCBI lineage: Eukaryota > Viridiplantae > Streptophyta > Magnoliopsida > Asparagales > Orchidaceae > Platanthera > Platanthera guangdongensis. Next base: position 160,708,509 of record CM077152.1, on the reverse strand, counting down.
TCTCCTTCCCCGCCCTTCTTCCTGGTGCACTTCCTTCTCCCCCCGCTAGGGTCATCACGCCTAGACCCCTGGGAGTCGGCTCGTCAAGAGGGGGAGCTAACTCTTGGGGGGTCGGGGTGGAGCTTCCACCCTGAGGAGCAATCCTACGCAGCATCTCCATGATGCCCTGGATGGAGGCCATGAACTCTTGCCTCCCCACAAAGGGTCCTGGGGTGGGGAGCTCGCCGAGATCATCACTACCTCCTTGACCTCCCGTCATGACGCTCTCTCGAGATCTTCTGTGCTGGTCACTCTCTACGCTCACCGCACCAAAATGTTGAAACCAAAAATTTGGTCTCTGTGGAGTTTGGGGTCCCTAGAAAGGGGTGACCTCACACCTACAGCACCTGGAGGAACGTCACAGACCAAAGATCAAAAAGCTAGAAACAGACCCTCAGCTCTAGCGTGGAGGTCCCACCTCACACCCGGAAGGCTGCCTGAGAACTTCCCCTCCCTAGCCAATGCTCGAGCTAGGGTGCCTTGGAGGAGCTCTCTCTACTCTACCAAGAATAAGCTAAGGGAGGAGGAAGCAAGGAAAAGTCCCTCCTCAAAGGCACCCAAGGGGGTCTATTTATAGTTTTCTGGGAATGGTCTGCAAATAACCAACCTCCATTGCTATGAAATTACTGAAATGCCCCCAAATTGGCCAGCCAACAGCCAAATCCCGCTATTCTAAACAGCTAAATGCAGTCCTCCAGGGGTAGCCCCTCGAGCCGGGCGAGTAGGCGGTAAGGGGCGAGCTCGGCGGCCTGGACTGGGTGAGCTCGGCGACCTGGGGCTGGGTGAGCTCGGCGGACTGGGTGAGCTCGGCAGACTGGGTGAGCTCGGCGGGCTGGGTGAGCTCGGCGGGCTGGTTGAGCTCGGCATCCTGGGGCTGGGTGAGCTCGGCAGCCTGGGGTGAGCTCGGCGGACTGGATGAGCTCGGCAGACTGGGTGAGCTCGGCGGGCTGGGTGAGCTCCGCAGACTGGGTGAGCTCGTCGGACTGGGTGAGCTCGGCGGCCCGGACTGGGTGAGCTCGGCGACCTGGGGCTGGGTGAGCTCGGCGGACTCGGTGATCTCGGCGGACTGGGTGAGCTCGGCGGGCTGGGTGAGCTCGGTAGCCTGGGGATGGGTGAGCTCGGCGGCCTAGGGTGAGCTCGGCGGACTGGGTGAGTTCGGCATACTGGGTGAGCTCGGCGGGCTGGGTGAGCTCGGCAGACTGGGTGAGCTCGGCGGACTGGGTAAGCTCGGCAGCCTGGGGCTGGGTGAGCTCGGCGGCCTGGGTGAGCTCGGCGACCTAGGTGAGCTCGGCGGACTGGATGAGCTCGGCAGACTGGGTGAGCTCGGCGGGCTGGGTGAGCTCGGCAGCCTGGGTGAGCTCGGCGGACTGGGTGAGCTCGGCAGACTGGGTGAGCTCGGCAGGCTGGGTGAGCTCGGCAGCCTGGGGCTCGGTGAGCTCGGCGGCCTGGGGTGAGCTCGGCGGACTGGGTGAGCTCGGCAGACTGGGGTGAGCTCGGCGGACTGGGTGAGCTCGGCAGACTGTGTGAGCTCGGCGGCCTGGGGGGCTTGACCGACTTCTCAAGAGTGCCTTGGCGGGGAGAAATATTTTCTCCCCCTACTAGTATGTTCTACATGTTCACCCAAAATTGGCCCCTAGGAGTGCAAAATTCCCAAAAAGCTTAAAAACGTGCATGCCTTGTTTAGGGTCCACTCTTCGCGAATACGGGGTTGTACAGACCTGGACATAGATGACGATGATCTACTAGATGAGTAGAATCATCAAACGTTTAATTCATGTCCTTGTTTTGTATTAATTATTCAGACTATGTTTTGGACAACATCTGTGTGATGGTTTGCCGTTTAGGCAAAACCTTTATTTTGCTTTATTAGTATGATCTGTCTTGAGTGTTTTTTGCTTAGTTTGGATTATTATTTTGTCTACACTCCAGCACACCGAAACGTCACTGTTATTTGTCACGAATATAGGAGGAGATTGTAAGAGTATATTCGGATGAATAACGGGCTTGGGGGCTTTGCGCGGATAAACCCTAGGTTTAGCCATATATATACCTAGTTGGGGGCAACTGTGAGAATGTTACACTTTGAATTTCCTCGGGATGTTTCGAGCGCCTTTCACAACATCAATGTGAGAGTAAATAATGCACCCATATTAATCAAAGCTCTAAATTTTAAAAATATATGTGATAAGAAGTCTATACACTTTAGAGCAACTCGGTTAAAGAACTTTTATCATGTGAAAGTTCATGTATAATTGGGCATATGTCGGGTTCAGAGATTTAACGGGTCTGCTTCGAATACTGTGATATCTGATACACGTATTAAATATAGGTTTTGTCTATAAAATCCATGTTAGGGGTAACGGGGAGATAGTTCCACTTTAACCACCACCCGAGATGCTTCAAGCGACCTAATAATTCCGAAATTTCCCTAGCCGCTTGAATCAATCCCGCTCCTGATCTCTCAAGGAAATTCTTCCCCGCGGAATTCTTTTGTTGTTGTTGTTCTTTCTTTTTGATCAGAGTTGCGATCAGGAAGGAGAGAAATAAAGGCCGCCAGAATCGGGATAGGAGTTTCTCGTGCCCTCCGCCTGCAAGAAAAAAAATCCAGATGCTATTATTCCCGTTGGTTTTCCTGTCGCGCATGACTCTCGATAGACACGAAAAAAAATTTGTCGCCGCCAGGATTTGTTGGTCGTCGTCCTGTCTGCTTGGCGCCACCCGAAGAATAGGCATTCCCGCCTCCAGTCTCCCCCTATTCTGGCTATGTAAGAAGGGAAAATTTTAGGGATCAATTTTCTCACAACCTGATCTTTAGAGCCTTTGGGAAATAGCCGGATGTTATCGCCGGTGGGTACAGAGGTTCCGATGGTGTATTATCTCTGCAATGATAGCTTTTTGGAACACCCTCATTTCATTGAAGTTCCATCTTTTTTCCTCCACCGATGTTTTTACCTAAGAGATGTGATCATTCGTCTTACTGTTTTGAGAGGAAATCAAATGTCGGCTATGTATTCATGGTCTTGCAACAGAACCAACAAGAAAAGATTTTTGTGGCAGGATCTTGTTGAAGATGAACTAATCCTGTTTTCCCCTGGAAATGATTACATTCTCAAGGGTTCTCTGATCTTGGATCAGATTCTTGCATTCATCATCTTCTGTAGAAGTGGTTGAGGAAGCCGATCTCTCGAGGACTCAGAGAAATCAAAGAAAGTTATTTGTCTCCAGGTCATCAAGCAAATATTCCATAACTACAACACCTGTAGAAGGAGCCATTTACTTAGCTAAAGCTGTATTAGCACTGCTAATTAAGATGGTATGAGTATTACCTATAGTGGGTGCAGACTCAACCAATCTGTTGACAACTTGGTCCAAGGTTGTCAAATCCATCTGATTATGATCCCCGTCAGACTGAGCATCCTTTTTTGGGCTTGACCCATCAAGATAAAAACCTAATGCCTCAGGAGGCTCACGGTTATCTTCTGTAGAAGGTATAACTTCAACTGCAGCTACATCATCAGTATTAGCTATATCTGCTTCATCTTCTGCAGCAACCTCTTCTTCAGTAGCATTATTTGAAACTTGACCTGACCTAGGGCTGACATGAATTTTATCAACATGCACAACAGTATCCTGAAGTTGAATGTTTGTTGAGGAGATACTCAGGGATATGTCTGTCTGCAGACCAACATCAGCAGGGAGGGAAGTTCCTAGCTCGGGTTTAGAGCAGGAGGAAGTGTATACTTCAGCAACTTGTCATCCCTTATCCCTTGAGGAGTCCTTTGTTGTTGAAGGTTGGCTCTTCGGTAGGATCCTAGCGAATCTATCTGATGTCTTTATATCCATTATTTTAAAGTAGTGAATCTTCACTTCATGCTCCTGCTTGAATGTATCAGGGTTGGTGTTCACTAGGTACAAAGAAAGAATTCTTCTCATGTTTGGAGTGTATAGACAGTCTACAATTCTCTGGTAGATGAGAGAAGACCAAGATGTATTCCTATTGAATATTATCCTAGTCATGACATCAAACATTGATCTGGAGATTGTGTCATGTGATACAGGTTTACAGATAAGGGATTTCCATACAATATCTAATAGCAGTTTGCCTCTCTGATTGAAGAATTTTCTCTTAAGAGACCCAGGTTTGGCATCACTGTATCTAAGCCACATGAGAGCTCTCTATCTGTCCGTAATGGTGGGTTCTTCTTCCTCGCTAGGGTTGATGGATGGTATATGAAGGGCTTTGCCTAGTCTCTGAGGGTTTACCTTAATCTTGATGTCCTCAATCTTAAACTTAAGTAAGTTTTGAGAAGAAGACACTTTAATATTTGAGAAGAATTCTACTACCTCTCCTCTAAGAGTGGTGGAGGGTTCAGAAAGGGTGCACTCCAAACATGTGGTCTCAATCATCCTTAATACTTCTTTAATCTCTGGCGAGGCATGCTGAATCCATCCCTCAAAATTTCATAGCCCTCCTGGAGCTCCTTGGTGATATTTGGCGCCATTAAACCAGTGCGGCAAGACGCTGAGAGGGTTTCGTTCTCAACGGCTAGGGTTAAGGCTCTAAAGAGTGGTGTGGCTTTTTGTTTCTTGTCGCCTTTATATTTATAATGAAAAAGTTTAATTATCTTATCATTAGAATAACCAATTAAACATTTTTAGCTTAAATTAGTACTTTTAGGCCTTACGGCTTGCGTTACGCTTCATGTTATGATACAGGGCATTTAGCAGTTCTATTATACCTCTCAACTTTTATTTCATTTACTCAATGCCTGATTAATTTGTAGCTTCTGAAGGAAGGTAAAAGCTTTACCACCTGAGGGGATAGATCTATTTAACTCTAGAGGGGGTGAATAGAGTATTTTAAAAACTTAATTGGTTTTTATAGCGGAATTACAAATAGTGATATATATCTTAAGAGAGTGCAGGAAAGAAAAACTAACTAACACAGCACACAACAATTAGAAAACAGGAGACAATCTAGATGACACAAGAAATTTATAGTGGTTCACCTAAACTTGGGTACATCCACTCTTCTACCACTATGGTAGAAATCCACTACAGGTTTTTGATCAGGTGCCCTGTCACCAATAGGGTTTTGCTCAGGTGCCCTGTCACCACAAGATCTATTTGAAGGGAGATCTCACAACCCTTTAGGCTTTTGATCAGGTGCCCAAAAACTAAGCTAAGTCTTTTGTTAAGGAGACTTAAGAATCAGGTGGTTAACTTTTGAAGGGAGTTAAAACCCTGTGTACAGTGGGGTGAAAATGTGATATTGTCTTCACTTTCTCAAACAGCTGAGAAGACCGATGCGTGTTAAAACTCCAAAAATTGAATTCGAGCACGCGATGCCCCGGGCGGTTTTATTTAGAAAAGCGGATTTAGTTTTATTTAGAAAACGGGGCGTGCGGATTTATTATTTGGATATAAAACAGCTGAAATCATGTTTTAGCGAAAGGAGGCAAGTGCACCTATTGTGTGTAGTACAGGATATTCCGGTGTTGAATATCGAGGTCATATTATTCTCGGGATCGGGTTGATTATTTCTACTCTTCCCTGGAGGGGACTATTATTTTACCGATATTTCACTTGTTAGGTTATTTTTAAATATATAAACAAAAAGGCAATGGAAATAATAGCAATTAAAAGATGGAGCCGATGAAGAGCTTAGCGCAACCGCATCGAAAAATATTTGAACTAAAATAAACTTTTAATAAAAAGAGATCCTAAATTTCAAATTTATTAAGGCGGAGACTTGGCCATGGAGGTTCCACTAAAATGAGCTCACCTATCTCTAGGATCGCTCACCTGAACATTAAGACTATTCGATTGGGCTCTCGTCCGACAAAGGATTCCTCTGAATGCCCGCATTATGCTAAAAACCCCACTATTGGGTGGGTAACCCAATCCGGTAGAGTTTGTGCGCCTCCTCTCTCGAGGGTTGGTGCAGAACTCCATTAACCCAGGGGTGATCAGTGCATACGCACGACCTCTCGGCTAGCTAGCGTTTTCACTACGAAAATAGAGCCCACACATCAATATGTGGTTCTACGCGTCGTAGACCTGGAGTAAACCTTAAGTAATTTAATTAATTAGAAAAATAAGATCTTTAATTATTTAAATATATTTTATCTGTCTCAATAGTAACAGCCCAAATTCGGGAAACAGGAAAATATTGGGTGACACGGCCTGGGACACGGGAGTGTCCCAGGGCATGTCCTGCTCGGGTTAAGCAGCTGGGCGCATGGTCAACGAAATTCGTTCGACGAATTTTCGGGAGGTACATGCCCATGACACGGGCGTGTCAGGGAGGGTGACCTAGGGCGTGTCCTCCCTTGGTTGACAATTTTCTCTCGAGTAGTTGAGGTCGACGAATACTCGAGAAAGAGGGTACACGGCCTATGACACGGGCGTGTCACAGGGGGTGTCCCGCTCATACTCGAGTAGCTCTCGTGTAGGTCGAAATGTACTCGAGTAGGTAGAAAAGTACTCGGGTAAGAGGGGGGTGTGACACGGTCGTGTCATCCCTGTGACACGGGCATGTCCTATCTGGGTACTCGAGTAGTTGGTTTTCTCTCGAGTAAGTCCTCTCGAGTAGGTCTCGAGTGGGTTACACACCCCGTGTCACGGGCATGACTAGGCTGACACGGGAGTGACATGGGCGTGTCACCTTGTCGTGGATAAGTTTGGACAGGTCGGTTCGTGTGCCGCTTAAGGTACACGCCCTGTGACACGAGCGTGTCACAGGGCGTGTCAGGCTCGAAAAGTGATTTTTAGAGTTTTTTTGGCCGTTGATTTTCCTTATCCCGGATCCACAGCTCAGTCTTCTTCCCTATGGTTATATGGCTGAGAAATGAGGATTATCTCCTCATTTTCATATTCTTCTTCTTCTCATTCCAAGAGAGAGAAAGAGAGAGGGCAAGGGAAGGAAAGGAGGAAGGAATAAATCCACTGCTGGATGAGCTACGGAGTGTGGATTTAAGATTCGAGTTCGGATTCGTGGAGGCAACGCTGAGATGGTGATTTCCATCCAGCGGATTCATGGCTCTGAAGCGATCTTCAAGGGTAATGATTTGCTTCTTGGACATCGAAGTCCTTTTTTATGCATGTGCGTGGGATCCTCCACCGAGAGGTGGATTTTGTAAGTGATTCTGTGGTTGATTTTGCATCTAGAGCCGGAAGTGTGGAGTACGACATAGGTATGCTGTGTGAAGCCCATCTGGACGGGTAGTCTAGATTGGTGATGATCATGAGTAAACCGGAGAAGACTCCATGGATTTGATACTGTTAAAGGTTTATGCTTTGATTGAATGGTTGTGTATGGATGAATGAATATTGGTTATGGATGTATGGAGGCTTTGGTTAAGCTCCGGGTTATGTTGAGAGATCAATGGGTAGCATGGCTGGGGGAAACATGGAATGAACCTAACATGTTACACCACATGGTGTGGGTTGATCTGTATTAGTGAGGATCGATGGGTGGCAATGTTTGGGAGAAAGTGAGGTGGACCCTACTTGCTGCACCACATAGTGTGGGTCGATTGGAGATAGGTGAGGGGTCGGTGGCTGGCAATGCCAGGCGAGCCTCGATAGACCTGGCTGCCATACCACATGGTGTGGGTCGATCTGCTCTGGTTGTTTGTGAATGCTGCGAGGCAGTACCTCTGAGTGGTATGGACGGGATGTCGCCAATAGTGAGATTGGTGGACTAGGATTGAACCTCCCAACCAACAAGTGAAGAGCCTCGATCGGCGGTGTATGACTGGTATATCCGATACATCCAGAAGGTGCCCTAAGTGCACGGAGCATCCTTTGGAGACCGGCATTTGTGATATGTATTATGATTGATAGATTGATAGAAATGATGATGGCTATGCATATAGGGAAGGAACCACTGCCCCGGGTAAGGGGTAGGGTCGTTATAAGTGGTCAGCTAATGCTGACCGTTACTTTGTTTTCTGTTTAGATTGGATGGCTAATTGCAGGTGCTGCTGCTTGAATTGAAATGAGCGGAATGGAGGCTTGATGCTAAAGGCCCTTGAATACCGAGAGAAACGTGGTTGGATTTCATGTGTGGCCGGCCTGCGTGCCAATGTACGAAAATGTATTTGTGAAAAGAGAAAGTTGTAAGTCCTTAAGGCCAGTGTGTGTGGGTTATATACATTCCTGGTTTTGATATATAAATGTGGAGTTTATATAGTAGTGGACATTCCCTGAGCTGAGTTTATTTATCTTAAAATTCTACGCAAGAATGTATTGTGTTAGGATGCGAGTAGATTTTTATTTCCACAAGTAATTCCGCCGCTTGTCTGTGACATATGGCGTGGGGCCCCGGTCGGACCCACCGTTATATACCACGTGATGCGTGGGGGCGTTACAAGTGGTATCAGAGATAGGTTGAGATTGTTTGGGAGGAGAGAACATAATTGAACTCACGAATGTCCACTATGAATGTATTTCATGCACGTGAAATGCGTGAGTGTGTAGGCAATGTATAATTACCATTATGACATGGCTACTTAATGGTGTTTTGTGCATTGCTAGGTGGCGAGGAGTGGTGCTGGGCAGTCTAAACCCCAGTGGTCTGATGAGAGTGCAGCACCCGTTGAAGCACCTACGCCTCCTTCGGCGAAGACCATACGGGTGGTGACGGAGATGGTGCTTGCGGTATTACAAGCGCAACCGACTGGTCAGGCAAGGCTTGCAGGAGTACCATTACAGACTGGTGTAAGGCAAGAGCGTGCTGAAATTGTGGCGGAGGAGCAAGCAACGAATGAGTGCTTGAAAAGCTTTATGGAGTTTCATCCACCTACGTTTGGCAGGGCGATTTACCCAATGCAGGCGGAAGATTGGTTGGCTCGAGTAAAGAGGATCCTGACTGCAATCAGTACTGTAGAGGAGCAGAAAGTGACATTAGCCACTTTTCTGCTAGAAGGAGATGCGAGACTGTGGTGGGATGAAATGGAGGTGCATCACTTAACAGATCTCGGAATAACAGAGGTTTCAATGGATGAATTCTCCCGATTGTTTCTTGCCAAGTATTTGCCAGTGTCGCAGTGAATTGCGATGCAGAATGAGTTCCAATGTCTGGTGCAGGGTGAGACGGATATTGATACGTACCTGCATGAGTTTACTAGACTAGGGCGATATGTGGGGTCTACCTTCATGGAGGAAGCGCGGAAGACGAATTGATTTTACGAGGGGCTGCGGGATGAATTGAGGTTGGTACTCCCGAGTTTCGTGAACCAAGGCTTCCAAGCGTTGGTCGATACAGCCCGTGCCTTAGAGGAAGATTTAAAACGGGTCCAAAAAAAGAAGAGACTGGCAGTGGAGAAGCCAGAGTTTAAAGTTCCGCAGTCGGAGTAATCTGAGTTTAGAATACGAGATAAGAAAAGGTTTAGGCCTGCGGAATCAGCCCCGTCGACTGTTTCTTCGGGGGCGACTTATGGGCCCGGACGTGTTGATACACATATATGCTATAATTGCGGGAAGAAAGGACACATAACAAAATTTTGTTGAAATGCCCCTTCGGGAAGTGAGAAAAAGATAGGTGTGTCGTATGAAGACAAGGGTAAAGCAGCGGACGAGTCATCTGCATCACGGACGCAACCTCGATTGCATAATTTGGAAGTGCAAGATCCGCAAAGCTCACTTGGTGAAATTCAACCTCGAGTGTTTAATTTGGCTCTTACGCGAGAGATGCAAAATCGGGAGGCTGAGCGAGAGTAAGGATAGTGACTTGTATCACTTGGATTATAACTCACTAGTAATTTGAATCCTGATAATGTGCCTACTAAGGATATTCTTGTACATATAATGTTGTATATGTTGTGTTACATGTTAAAATGTTGGTGCACACTTGATGAAATTGAAGTGAGCGATTGCTTGTGATATATATATATATATGCAGTTTGAGGGCATATAGAATGTTTGTAGCTAGAGATCACTAGCTAAAACTGTGGATGAATGTGCACATGTGGTGGTTGGATAGTACAATGGTTGTTGTACTATATCAGTTTGATGTCATAACAGTTTGGTTGTTGTTTTCTGTGCAATTTCGTGGATGAAATTTCTTGAAGGAGGGGAGGGTTGTAACAGCCCAAATTCGAGAAACGGGAAAATATTGGGTGATACGGCCTGGGACACGGGCGTGTCCCAGGGCGTGTCCTGCTTGGGTTGCGCACCGGGGCGCCTGGTCGACAAAATTCATTCGACGAATTTTCGGGAGGTACACGCTCGTGATACGGGCGTGTCAGGGGGCGTGACCTAGTGTGTGTCCTCCCCTGGTCGACGATTTTCTCTCGAGTAGTTGAGGTCGACGAATACTCGAAAAAGAGGGTACACGGCCTGTGACACGGGCGTGTCTCGCTCATACTCGAGTAGCTCTCGTGTAGGTCGAAATGTACTCGAGTAGATGGAAAAGTACTCGAGTAAGAGGGGGGGTGGGGGTGACACGGGTGTGTCAACCCTGTGACACGGGCGTGTCCTATCCGGGTAATCGAGTAGTTTGTTTTCTCTCGAGTAAGTCCACTCGAGTAGGTCTCGAGTGGGTTACACGCCCCGTGTCACGGGCGTGACTAGGCTGACACGGGAGTGTCACCTTGTCGTAGATAAGTTTGGATGGGTCGGTTCGTGTGCCACTTAAGGTACACACCCTGTGACACGGGCTTGTCACAGGGCGTGTCAGGCTCGAAAAGTGATTTTTAGAGTTTTTCTGGCCGTTGATTTTCCCTATCCTGGATCCACGGGCCAGGCTTCTTCCCTGTGGTTATATGGCCGAGAAATGAGGATTATCTCCTCATTTTCGTCATCTTCTTCTTCTCATTCCAAGAGAGAGAAAGGGAGAGGGCAAGGGAAGGAAAGGAGGAAGGATGAAATCCGCTGCTGGAGGAGCTTCGGAGTGTGCATTGAAGATACGAGTTTGGATTCATGGAGGCAACGCTGAGACGGTGATTTCCATCTGGTGGATTCATGGCTCCGAGCGATCTTCAAGGGTAACGATTTCCTTCTTGGAAATCAAATTCCTTTCTTTATGCATGTGCGTGGGATCCTCCACCAAGAGGTGGATTTTATAAGTGATTCCGTGGTTGAGTTTGCATCTAGAGCCGGAAGTGTGGAATACGACATAGGCATGCTATGTGAAGCCCATCAGGACGGGTAGTCTGGATTGGTGATGATCATGAGTAAACCGGAGAAGACTCCGTGGAGTTGATGTTGTGAAAGGTTTATGCTTTGATTGAGTGGTTGTATATGGATGAATGGATATTGGTTATGGATGTATGGAGGCTTTGGTTAAGCTCATGGTTATGTTGAGAGATCAATGGGTAGCATGGCTGGGGGAAACGTGGAATGAACCTGGCATGTTACATAACATGGTGTGGGTTGATCTGTATTAGTGAGGATCGATGGGTGGCAATGTTTGGGAGGAAATGAGGTGGACCCTACTTACTGCACCACATAGTTTGGGTGGATCGAAAGAATGGTGAGGGGTCGATGGGTGGCAATGCCAGGGGAGCCTCGATAGACCTGGCTGCCATACCACATGGTGTGGGTCGATCTACTCTGGTTGTTTGTGAATGCTGCGAGGTAGTACCTCTGAGTGGTATTGACGCGATGTTGCCAATAGTGCGATTGGTGGACTAGGATTGAACCGCCCAACCAACAAGTGAAGAGGCTCGATCGGCGATGCATGACTGGTATATTTGGTACATCCAGAAGGTGCCCTGAGTGCACGGAGCGTCTGGTGGAGACCGGCATTTGTGATATGGACTGTGATTGATATATTGATAGAAATGATGATGGCTATGCATACAGGGAAGGAACCACTACCCCGGGTAAGGGGTAGGGTTATTATAAGTGGTCAGTTAATGCTGACCGTTACTTTCTTTTTTGTTTGGATTGGATGGTTATTTGCAGGTGATGCTACTTGAATTGAAATGAGCGGAATGGAGGCTTGCTGCTAAAGGCCCTTGAAGGCCGAGAGAAATATGGTTGTATTTCATGTGTGGCCGGCCTGCGTGCCGGTGTACGAAAATGTATTTGTGAAAAGTGAAACTTGTAAGGCCTTAAGGCCAGTGTGTGGGTTGTGTACATTCCTGGTTTTGATATATAAATGTGGAGTTTATATAGTAGTGGACATTCCCTGAGCTGAGTTCATTTAACTTAAAATGCTGCTCTAGAATGTATTGTGTTGGGGTGCGAGTAGATTTTGATTTCCACAAGTAATTCCGTCGCTTGTCTGTGACATATGGCGTGGGGCCCCGGCCGGACCCACCGTTATATGCCACGTGACACGTGGGGGCGTTACACCAATGCTCTTCGATACTGAGGGATAAGAGCGGTTAGCCACTCATCGGAATGGGGACAGCTTGCGATGAAAGCAATAAAAAGAAAGCAGTAAATGAAAGAGATAAAAGAAATTAGTAAATAAAGCAGGAAAATAAATCAGGATAATAAATCAGGAAAATAAAGTAGTAAATGACAAGTCTCGGCTCAAACGAGTGGGCGGAAAATGAAAGCTGTAAATGACAAGTCCTACTCAAACGAGTAGGACTGAAATTAAAGTGAGTCCTACTCAAACGAGTAGGAGAAAATAAATGCACCTACGCACGCACTCTACTGAAATTGAAAACTCTCACACACACTTGACAGAAATGAAATACACACACACTGCAAAAATTAAAACGCACGCACACTACAGAAGTTAAAACGCACAAGTACAAGTCCTACTCAAACGAGTAGGCGGGAAATTAAAGCTGTTCCTACTCAAACGAGTAGGAGAAAATAAATGCACACACTCTACAGAAAGTAAAACGCACACACGACATAATTGAAAACACACTCACACACTCTACTGGAATAAAAACTCACTCACGCACTCTACATAAAGGAAAGAAAGCTATAAAAACTAACTCATACACGCACGCACACAAGCGAAACGTTAAGCACACACATTACAGAAATGAAAACACACGCACACGACAGAAAAGTAAAACATACACACACACTCGACATAAAATGAAATACGTACGCACACACACTGCAGAAATAAAAAACTCACTCACACACTCTACGGAAAGTAAAACGCACGCACTCAATAGAAATGAAAATACTCCACACACTTACTTGAATTGAAAACGCACGCACTCTACAGGAATGAAATAAAGCGGAAAATCTATCTCATACACACGCACACGTACAAAAATGCGAAAAACTAAGTTATTGAAAAATTAAAATGAATGCATTTCTACCGCTAGAATGCGGTAGAAATGCATAAAAAGATAAAATAAAAATTAAAGGAGCAAAAGTTCTTGCAAATAAACGCAAAATGAAAGTGCTCGAAAAATTAAAAAGAATACATTTCTACCGCTAGAATGCGGTAGAAATGCATAAAACGAAGAAATAAAAATTAAAAAAGCAAAACGGTTTTGAAATAAAAGCAAAAATAGAAGTGTTTGAAAAAACAAAATAACAATTTATCCATTCTTATAACTCTATAAAAACGCTTAAAAAGTGGAAGAAATGTTAAAAGAACGAAAAGTTTTACAAAACTAAAAATAAAAGACTAAGTAAAAAATCAAAACCACTTTTGTAATCGTTTTTATAGATTCATAAGGATGAATATGAAGAGTGCTAAAAAGTTAACTTATGAAAACTATGAAAATCATGAGAGCAAAAAAACTATATTCATACAAACACACCCATATTAAAAAGAACGAAAACAAAGTTAAAACAAAATAAAAAATAAGATTGCTTAGCGAGGGGCTTAGATCCATTCCAAAACAATATAAAGAGACAAAAATCTATACATTTTATTAAGCTAAAACAAGTGTTACAGAAAGCTAAAAACAAATATAAGAGAGGGGGAGAAAGTCACTTTACATAGTTTTGAAACTCATCTAACAGCTGGCCCCTTAAGCAAAATGGTTACAAAAAGAAGAACAGGAAGACATACAACAACTGCCTATTTATAGGAAAACAATTCAAAGTACACGCCCTCGGATACGGGCATGTCTGGGGGCGTGTCAACACTATTCAAGATTCGATCCGGCAATTTGACGGCACGTTTGACTTCAGGGCGGTCCACGTGGAAGTCACGGCCGTGTCTCTGCCGACACGGGTGTTGGGTACATTGAAAAATCTGTACCAGATTTGGAGAAGACTCACCTAACTCAATGATATGCATCAAGTTATATTTGATGTTGTGTTGAGTTATCATGTGCAGGCTAAGTAAATGGAAAGGAAAATTCACTAAGTACTTATGTCAACACTTGGGAATGGCTGTGTCGACACCAAGGGCCAGATTGTGTCGACATCCAGAATTTGTGTGGGCACACAGAAAATCTGTCGACAACGATGTGTCGACACCAAGGGCCAGATTGTGTCGACATCCAGAATTTGTGTCGACACACAGAAAATCTGTCGACAACGCAGTGTCGACACTAAGGGCCAAACTTATGTCTACATTATCAGGAGCTGTGTCAACATACGGAGAAGCCGTCAACACATTCCATAATTCTGTTGACAACGACTGTGTCGACACACAGAACTTGTGTCGACACACACCAGAATTCTATCGGCACCAACTTTGTCAAGACAAGGAGTGTTTGTGTCGACACACAGAACTTGTGTCAACACATTCCACAGAAGCTATGTCGACAACAACAAGACTTGTGTCGACACATGGACTATGTGTGTCAACACATATGAAGAATTCAGTCGACATTCTTTGTTGCTGAATCAAAGTCCAATGAAGGCTGATGTAATACAAGTGAAGACTTGACAACTGTCATTACTGACATTACTGTCACATCTGTCAGAGGTGTTAGAAAACTATTTGAAACCTGAACATCCGGTTACCATGGATGAATCCTATATATAGATGCGCTCTCTCAACAATCAAAAAAGTTAACAACAAGAAGAACAAATAACAGATAGCTGATCAATTATTATCTCTGAAGGATTGAGAATCTAGAAGAAGAGAAAGAAATAGTCAACAGATCGTAGAGAGAGAAAAACAAGGAGAGAAGTTCTCATCCAGTGAAGGCAGATTCTGAACAGTCTGCCTGAAGAATTCAGATCAAGTCTGAAGAAAAATTCAGATTATTTTCTGAAGGAAGCTGATTGAAGATCAACTCCAACATTAAGAAGATCAACCCTACTGTGTTTAGATTCAAGAAGCTTTGAAGAAAGCTAAGTTAGGTTGATCCTTAAGAAATAAATTCTATCAAGAACTGATCAAGAAGCCTTCAACCAATTCTCTCTCCATCTGGTTAAAGATATCAACAACTTTTCATTAAAAATTCTTGTAGGATCTGAAATAGATCTGAGTGTAGGAGATTTACATCTCTGAGTTGTAAGCCTAAATTATAAAGGTTAAGGTAGGGCTAAGTGCCTGAGGTAGGGGAATATGTTCCCTGAGTTGTAGGCCTGTGAAAGAGGCTGAGGTAGGGCTGTTGCCTGAGTTGTAGGAGTGGGGTGTCACTCTGAGTTGTAGGCCTGTGGAAGAGGCTGAGGTAGGGCTTGTGCCTGATTTATAGGAGTGTAGATTTACTCTAAGTTGCAGGAACCATTCTTGGTTCTGAGCTGTAAGATCTGCGGATCTGAGAAGAAGGAAGGAAGTTAGACTGAATCTAGTACACTGCTAGATAGGTGAAGGGGGAAGTGGATGTACCCATCATTTGGGGAACCACAATAAAACTGGTGTGCAATTTATGAATGTTGTGTATGTGAATGCTATGTTATACTTTCTGTTGAATACATTACTGAACTAGCTAGAATTATCTTCGTAAGTTAGAAAAAGAATTGAACCTATTCACCCCCCCCCCCCCTCTAGGTGATTAGAACTTCTTGAAACCAATTCTTTCAAGTGGTATCAGAGGGAGGTTACTCAAAGATTAGACCTAACAGTCTGAGTAGATCTCCAAGGCAGAAATCTATAAGGCAAAATGGGTTCCATAGAGACTCATAAGGAGTTTGGTTCCATGAAGTTACCCATATGCAGGAAAGAGATTTTGGCATATGGAAAGAAAAGTTAGATTGTTTATGGAAGCTTTAGATCCAAGAATCTACATGACAGTCAAAGAATGGTCATTCATCCCAATGAAAGTCTCAGTTCTTGATGCAAATATCAGGACACCAAAGGAGTATTCTGAAATGACAAAGGATGAGATCATCTTGGCTACTATGGATAAAAGAGCGCAGAATATAATAGTCAGTGTCATAGATGATTCAACATTCCAAAATTTGATTCACTGCAAGACCTCCAAAGAAATGTGGGACACCCTAATTGTCTACATGGAGGGTTCAAAAGAGGTGAGAGAAGATAGAAAGTCTATGCTGAATCAGGAGTATGAAAGTTTTAGACAATCTAAAACATACAACATAACTGAATGTTACAAGAAATTCTTCAGAATAGTTAATGAACTGATGTCATATGGAAGAGTATTCAGCACATATGAATTAAATG
Organism: Platanthera guangdongensis; assembly: GCA_039583875.1. Lineage (NCBI taxonomy): Eukaryota > Viridiplantae > Streptophyta > Magnoliopsida > Asparagales > Orchidaceae > Platanthera > Platanthera guangdongensis. The sequence goes on along the minus strand of CM077152.1, from coordinate 160,692,005 downwards.
ATAAGTTTCTGAGATCATTGACTAAAGACTAGGACACTAAGATATGTGCCATTAGGGAAGTGGCCAGACTAGCAGAAATTTCACCTCCAACATTATTTGGCAAACTGCTTTCATATGAAATGCAGCTGAGGGTCAGAAAAGAGGAGGAGAAAAGTAATAAAATTTATTACGGAGATAAGTCAGTGGCTTTCAAGACTAAAGCCATAAGAAAGGATAGGAGGATGTCTCCATCACCTCCTAGGAAAGCTGCAGAAGTTATTTCAGAAAGTTTTGACAGTCACACATCAGATAGTCCAAACTCTGATGAAGACTTAGCAGCTTTCTCAAGACAATTTCAGAGGGTTTTGAAGAAGAAACAGTGGAGATCCAAGCCATCATCCTCAAAATCCAAGGATGATTACTATTAGAAAAAGAAATCCTCTAGGAAGGACAGGTATAACTCTAAACCTAGTAAATTATCTTCAACTAAGATTGTTTGTTATTGCTGTAACAGGCCAGGATATGTAGTAGCTGATTGTCCTGACAAAAGGAAAGAATCTAATGATAAGAAAAAACTAAAAAACAAGGGCAAGAAGGAGAAATCCTTTGTTGCAAAGAAGCAAAAAAGCTGGTCAGATTCTTCACCATCAGATTCTGAGGTTGAAGATGAAGCTGAAGCATATATAGGACTGTTGGCAACTGAAGAGGATGTAGAAGAACTTAAGTTCTTGAAGTGGCTGGATTCAGTAAATGAAATTAAAGAACCTTGTTGTAAAGGGCTGATGGCCTTGATAGAAGAAGATCAGTGACAGGATCAGCCTGGACCTAGTAAGGTAAACAGTTCTTTAATAGATTCTGATTACTATACTGGTTCAGAATCAGAAGCATCTGCATCAAGAGATGTAGATGAATCTAAATCTGAAGGAGATGTTCATCAACTTATTGATGAATATGGTGACCTGCTGCAAGCACTTAAGAAAAGCAGAATCCTTAATAAAGAATAGGTCAAGGAGATTGCTGATCTTAAGTTGGCTACATTAGATTCAGAAAAATTACTAGATCTAAAGATGAATGAAGTAGCCAAACAGAAAAACAAAACTGTTATTTAGATGAGTACTATTACATTCAAGAATGATCAAATCAAAAGTTTGGAAGTCAAACTTCAGAATGAAAAGGATCTGGTGGTTATGTTCTCTAAGCCAAAATCAGTTTTACCTTTAATTGATGACTTTATTCCTAAAAAAAGTAAGACTGGATTGGGCTTTGAGGGAAATGCAAGGGCTGCCAATTCCAAAAGAAAAGGCAAAGCCCTAGTACAGCCTCTAGCCTTCATACCCCCCATTTCCTTCAAAAAGATATGGCAGCCAACTAATAGATATGGTCATGATATTATACATGGTAATGGTAAGCCTGAAATTCTGAATGACAAGGGTGTAGCTACAACACTCAAGCAAAGAACTACTGTACCAACAGTGTTAAGATCAGCTGACAACAATGTTGTTAGAACTGTACCTAAAAAGAGGTATAATATATATAATTGTTGGTGCTGTGGTAAGATAGGGCATTAAGCCATGGATTGCTGGCACAACACCAGTGTCAGGAAGAATGCCAGCTTACCTGTGAGAGAGGCTGCTAGTAAGAATATTAAGTTTCAATCTAACTTGAACCTACAACCGAATAAACATTGGGGTTCTAATATAAATTAATTTTATATGTTGCAGGTGGGTCCAAGTTGCCATGCCCCTATATGGTACTTGGACAGTAGATGTTCCAGACACATGACTAAAACAAGAAGAATGTTAAAGGGTTTGGTAATATTTCCTCTAGTTCTATAACAATCACACAAGTGGATTATGTAAAAGGTTTGAAACATAACTTGATAAGCATAAGTCAGTTGAGTGACCTTGGGTATGACATCTCATTTATTAAGAATGGGTGTCAGATCAAAAGGACAAGTGATCAGAAGGTGATCTTGTCTGGTTATAGAAAAGTGAATGTTTATTGTTTAAATTTTGATTATGAAAACATGAACTCTCCTGTATGTTTAGTTGCTGATGAGAAAGCATCTCAGTGTGTCCAATGACACAAGAGGTTAGCTCATCTGAACTATAAGACTATAGGTCAGCTCTTTAGTCTAGAGTTAGTGAGGAATGATCATCAATTTAAGTGCATAAAAGAGGGTATATGCTCAGCTTGTCAAAAAGGTAAGCAGACCAAATCTTCTTTTTATAGTCTTGATACCAAAGACTCTGTGAGGTGTTTGTACCTCTTGCATATGAATCTATTTGGTCCTATGCCAGTTCATAATCTAGGTAGGAAAGTCTATACTTTTGTGGTAGTAGATGACTATTTTGTTGGGTTTCTCTATGAGGATGGCACAACACTTGTGCACGTAGCGGAAGGAAAACATCAAGAAAACCCAAAAGAGATGGGATCGGGCCATGGAAGTTGAATCAAGAGGTTAACAAACAACTAGGCAAAAATTACCTCGGTGGCGTTGAGTCACAACTCAACGGAGATGCTCCAAGCTTTGCGTTCTTGCTGGTGGCGAGTTCTACGTAGAATAATGTCCACGTCTCTGCAGAAATCCACACGAGCGGGAGAACGCCGTACTTTCCGTCGCACAGATTATCGGGAAGGAGAAAGACCGTACCTTGCTTTCCCACGGACTGCTAGGTCCGCGCCAGGGATTGCAATACTAGCGACGATCGCCAGAGAGGAGGAGGTCGACGGAGCGAACACGGCGGCGGAACTCTTCCGTCGGCGGGATTCGGGATTCGCGGAACGGAACTCTTCCGTCACGGGTTTCTGATCGTGTGTTCAACTATTTCCCAAAAACCCTAAGTATTCTATTTATACCAAAGGTATAAAATAGACTTAGGAGAATCGCTATCCGCAGACCACCCAAGAATAAGGGTTCCAAAATCGGCGAGAATCACCATCCGATCGGTGAGAATCGATCGTCGAGAATCACTAAGGATCGGCGAGACCAGTCAGCGAGAATCGGTCGGCGAGAATCATCAGCAGATTCGGCGAGAATCAATCGGCGAGAATGCCCGATGATTCACGTCGAATCGTAGGTTGACGATTCTCGTCGATCGTCGAGAATCACCAACGATACACGTCGAACAGGGTCGACGATTCTCGTCGATCGGCGAGAATCAGAGTACACTACTCGACGATTCTCGTCGATCGGCGAGAATCCGAGCACCAATCCACCAAGGCAACACCTTGCCAAACTCGACTCTCCTTTAAGGCAACACTTTGCCCATAACCCCATTCAGGTCGGTGATTGGTAACCTTTACCAACACAGTCAATCATACAACTTCTCCACATCTCTTATGTGCGAACCTGCAGGCTGATATCGCGTTGGCAGTGAGGTTACATGTTTGACCACTTCTAGATCACAATGGTAACTCCAACAGACTCCCACTTGATCTTGAAAGTATCAAACCAAAAACCTCACAAACAATGAGCGGCATCTAGCAATGCATCATTGCTCCCCAAGCAATAAGAGTTTATAACTCATAAGCCTTTATGACCAATGTATCAGCGTTGTCTTTGTCCCTTTGTCCCTTACATCCGGAAAGAACTAGAGGCATGGACCGTGTCACCCTCGTAATAGCTCAATCCAAGTTTTCTTGATCCAGGACGGACTTCCAGAGAATGGTGAGTCCAATATCATATATTGACTCAACCAAGCATGGTCATGCATTTCTCAGTCCAGTTCCATCAAGGGGCCCATGGACGCAACTCCTGTCATACAGGAGGACAAATTCCATATCTGCTCACACACAAACACCCAAATGATTCGTAACATGCTCAACAACCACCCTTATCATCAACCTTTCTCAAGGAAGACTTTAGATGGCATCAAAGCACGCTCTTCCTCACTTGATGAATGCTGTGACTTCAGGTCAAAGTACCACAACACCATTGTCAATTGAGACCTACTCGTGACACGATTGGATGACAATCCACAGAGTAGTCTCAGGTTGGGTCTGTCTAGTACAACTTGTTCACTAACAAGTACCCACGTGATGGCTTGATATCACAATATCATGACCTGTGAGAACCGGTCATCAGTCATCGCACGTGCTAGCCTTCATGTATCATCATCACCCTTAGTTTCTATGATGATACTCGACTAGGGACCTTTTAAGAATGAAGCTTCAAATAAATCATAGGCTCTCACATTCAAGTCACGTACTTGATGTCCCATGGAAGCGAACATTCTAAGGGTATCTATTATGTTAACATTTAACTATCAAATAGAAAAACTCATAATAAAAGAACTTGCCATTAATTGTAAGAGAAAAACTAGGTACAATTTTCATCATATGAACAAATAGCCAACAAAATACATATTTACATGCAATCCACAAGATTCTCGCTAGAGTTGATCATTTAGGTATCGTATACCCATCGATCTAGTATGACCATCATGCTTTCTCTGCGCGAGAGGCTTTGTCAGCGGATCCGCAATATTTTCCTCAGTCGGCACTCTGCAGATGTTCACATCTCCTCATTCGACAATCTCACGAATAAGATAAAATCACCGAAGTATGTGCTTGGAGCGCTGATGGGATCTAGGTTCCTTAGATTGTGCAATTGCACCATTGTTATCACATTAGAGAACTACGGGACCAACAATGCTAGGAACTACATCAAGCTCGCCGATGAATTTCCTAATCCATACAGCCTCCTTCGCCGCATTAGCTGCTGCGATATACTCGGCCTCTGTTGTAGAATCAGCAACTGTCTCTTGCTTGGAACTCTTCCAGCTCACAGCTCCTCCATTCAGGCAAAACACAAAACCTGACTGAGACTTGGAGTCGTCTCTATCAGTTTAGAAGCTAGCATCCGTGTAACCACTTACAACGAGCTCTTCCTCTCGACCATACACCAAGAACACATCCTTAGTCCTTCTCAAGTACTTCAGGACATTCTTGACTGCAATCCAGTGACACTCACCGGGGTCTGACTGATACCTGCTAGTCATGCTCAAAGCAAAGGAGATGTCGGGTCGAGTACACAGCATCGCGTACATGATTGATCCAATTACCGAAGCATATGGAATCAACTTCATGCGGTCCTTATCTTCATAAGACTTTGGACACTGGTCCTTAGAGAGATACACACCATGAGATATGGGTAAAAATCCTTTCTTGGACTCAAGCATGTTGAACCGCTTCAACACCTTTTCGATGTATGTACTCTGGGTCAAACCCAGTAACTTCTTCGATCTATCTCTATAGATCTTAATACCGAGTATATAAGTCGCTTCATCCAAATCCTTCATTGAAAAGCAGTTCCCTAGGTTGTTCTTAACAACTTTCAGGGTAGGAATGTCATTCCCAATTAACAGTATGTCATCTACATACAATATCAGGAAGACAAAAATGCTCCCACTAATTCGCTTGTAAACACAAGGCTCATCTTCATTCTTGATGAAACCAAACTCTTTGATTTTCGCATCAAAACGAAGATTCCAACTTCGAGAGGCCTGTTTCAGTCCATATATGGACTTATTCAGCTTGCATATTTTAGTGGCTTCATCTGGGGATACAAAACCCTCGGGTTGTGTCATATACACTTCCTCAAGGAGGTTTCCATTAAGGAAAGCCGTTCTGACATCCATCTGCCAGATCTCGTAGTCATAATATGCAGCAACACCAAGCAATATCCTTATGGACTGTTGAAGTTGGTGACCGGGCGGTCTGGCGGTCTGTCTTGGCGGGTTGAAGACCGCGCGGTCTGGCGGTTTGTCTCAGTCGGCTTGGAGACCGGGCGGTCTGGCGGTCTTCCCTGGCAGTCTCTCTTCCTCTATGGTGGTAGCCGTGCGGTTAGCCCTGCTGTCTAACCGCGCGGCTTGTGCAGTTTGTTTTGTATAGTCCGCTTGTCCTGTAAATTATAGTCCCACATCTCTTATTTGTATTCTCTCATCTCTCCTCCATTCTATATAAAGGAGGGCATACCTTTGTAATAGATACCTTTTTTGGATAATAAAATTTCAATTATTCAAAAGTTTATTCGCTTGTTCTCTACTTTTCGCTTCTTTTCTCTACTTTCTAACATGGTATCAGAGGACACGGTCATTTCCTCCTGATTCTGTGCGCCCTCTGTTGTTCGCGGCTTGTTTTCAGCATTCTGCGACTTGCTTCGCGACTTGGCTTCTCTCTGTCCGCGCGGCTTGTTTCTATCCGCGCGGCTTGTTTCTGTCCGCTGCCCTGTTCGCGCGGCTTGCTTCTTCTTCTCTTCTCCTCCTGATCTTTGTCGCGGCGACCTGTTTCCTTGTCGTCGCGCTCCTTGCTCTTTCCTCCCGCTCCGACTTCCTAGTCGTTGCGGTCTGTCCCTATCCGCGTGTGTTGTCTCTTTACTCGCGGCTTGCTGCTGTGATCTGCCTGACCGTGCGGGTTGTCCCTTTCTCCCCCGCATCTTGGTCGCGGTCACCAGCTCTTCTCCTCTCTTCTGTTCGCTCGGTCTTCTCAGTCCGCGCGACCTCTTCCCCGCTAGACCTTTGCCTTCTACCCGCTCATGCTTGCTAGTCGCCTCGGCCTCATCTTTGGCCGCGCGACTTGTTCTCCTCTGTTCGCCCGACTTTTTCAGGTCGTGCGACTTCTTTCCCTCTGCTTTGCTCGGCTTCTTGGAAGAGGCCTTTCTAGCCGCCCGACCTATTTTCTGGTCGCCCGGCTTGGTGCTCTCTTGTCTTCTCGCGGCTTGTTCTTCTCGTAGCGGTTTGCTACTCTCTTGCTTCCATGGCTTTCCTCTCCTCCAGCCCGTCAGCCTCCGTGGTCACCTCTTCTGGTAGTGCTCATGTTGTGACTCGCGGACGATGGCTCATCGACTCTGGTGCAACAAGTCATATGACAGGCAACCCTCAATTTTTCTCTCTTCTTGACACACAGGCTCAGTTGCCCCCAGTCATTGTCGCTGATGGATCTCCCTCCCCGGTCCATGGGACGGGCATGGTTCAAGTCACTCCGTCTCTCTGCTTGGCTGATACCCTCTATGTGCCCACATTTCCGTGCAATTTATTATCGGTTACTTCTTTATGCAAGCAACTGCAGTGTTCTGTCACATTCACCCCTACCTCTTGTGCTTTTCAGGATCCGGACTCCCAACGGACGATTGCTACCGGGACTGAGAGTGGTGGCCTCTACTTCCTTGACAACGTTTCTGCTCTATCCGTCTTCTCCTCCTCCTCTACAGATCTTCTCCAATGGCATCTTCGCCTTGGTCATGCTCCTCCCCGCATTCTACGCCAACTCCTGCCGCACCTCCCTCCTCATCATCCTCCTCTAAACTGTGATGCATGTCAACTTGGCAAACATCACCGCTCCTCCTTCCCACCAACGCAGCGTCGGGGCTCCTCCCATCTGTTCGACCTCGTTCACTCTGACATATGGGGTCCCGCTCCTACCCTCACCATCGGTCGGGGCAGTTCCTATTTTGTCACCTTCATTGATGATTTCTCTCGATCTACGTGGGTATATCTTCTTAAAGATCGCTCCGAGTTATTCTCTGTTTGGACCTCCTTTTATTCGATGGTTAAAACTCAGTTCGCTACATCTATTAAAATCCTTCGTTCTGACAATGCTCAGGAGTATCTTAGCCACGACTTCTCCTCCTTTTGCACTCACCATGGTATTATTCGTCAAACCAGCTGTGTCTACACTTCCCAACAAAATGGGGTGGCGGAACGCAAAAACCGTCACCTCCTTGATGTCGCTCGCACTATGCTGAATCAAATGCATGTTCCTCGCTCCTATTGGGGCTATGCTGTCCTTCTCTCCTGCTATCTCATCAATCGCCTTCCCTCCACCGTTCTCCACGGTGCTACCCCCTTCTCCATTCTTTATCCGGAGAAGGATCCCTTTCCTCTTCCTCTACACATCTTTGGGTGCACCGCTTTTGTGCACTCTCCCGCTGCCACCCGTGATAAACTCTCACCCCGTGCCACCAAATGTGTCTTTCTGGGCTATTCTCCCACTCAGAAAGGCTATTGTTGCTTTGACCCTGTTACCCGCAAGCAATTTGTCTCTGCGGATGTCACCTTCTTTGCCAATGCCTCTTACTTCTCTCCCGCTTCCTCTTCTCCTCCTCCTGCTCCTCCTTCTCATACCAACCCATCCCTTCCCTCTGCTCCCACTGAGGTTCCGTCCTCTCCACCCACTACACCGCCTTCCCCATCCTCCTCATCTCCACCCTCACCTCCGCTTTCTCCCTCCACTCCGCTGCCATCTCTCTCTACTCCCGAGCCAGCTCTCTCCACCACGGATACTCCGGATACTGAGGCACCTGCTGACCTGGATCTCCCGATTGCTCTTCGCAAAGGGGTTCGGGCTTGTACCCACCATCCTCTTGCTGCGGTTGTTTCCTACGATCGCCTTACCCCTGCTCGCCGAGCCTTTGCCCTGGCTATCTCGGCAACTACCACCCCCCGTTCCTACCAGGAGGCCCTTACTATTCCTCACTGGAAAGTTGCCATGGATGAGGAGATTGCTACTCTCACTGAACGGGGTACCTGGACCCTTGTTCCGCCTCCTTTCGGCACCGATGTTGTTGGTTGTCGCTGGGTCTTCGTGGTGAAGTTTCTCCCGGATGGCAGTGTGGATCGTTATAAGGCTCGCCTGGTTGCCAAGGGTTTTACCCAAACTTATGGGGTTGATTACTTTGACACTTTCTCGCCCGTGGCTCGCCTCAGCACTATTCGGGTTCTTCTCTCTGTAGCTGTCAACAGGGATTGGCCTATCTCGCAGCTCGATGTTAAGAATGCCTTCCTCTATGGAGATCTGCAGGAAGCTGTTTACATGGAGCAACCTCCTGGGTATGTTGCTCAGGGGGAGACACGGGTATGCCGGCTAAAGAAGGCTATCTATGGCCTCAAGCAGAGTCCTCGTGCCTGGTTTGACAAGTTCAGTGGCATTGTTGCGGCCATTGGTTTTACACGAAGCTCAGCAGATCACTCCTTGTTTGTTCGGAAAACCGCCTCTGGTCTTGTTGTTCTTGCGGTTTATGTTGATGACATTCTTCTTACTGGCGATGACCAGGATGGGATACTGATGACCAAGAAACACCTTCGTCAACATCTGGTTACAAAGGATATGGGCTCCCCAAAATACTTTCTGGGGATTGAAATCTCTAGAAAGCCCAACTCCATGGTCCTTTCTCAACGGAAGTATGCTCTTGATCTTTTAAAGGATGCAGGACTCACTGGTGCTAAACCTGCACGTTGTCCTATGGCTGCTGGAGAAGACAAAACTTGGACAGATGACTCACCTCTTCTCTCTAATCTTACGAGATACCGGCGTCTGGTGGGCAAGCTCATATATCTCACGGTAACCAGACCCGACATCTCCTATGTTGTTGGCAAGGTGAGCCAGTTCATGCAAGCTCCGAGGGAGTGTCATCTACAATCTGCTCTGAGGATATTAGAGTATATTAAAGCTGCTCCAGGGAAAGGACTCCTATTTCAGAAGAATGGTCACCTAAGGGTTGAAGCTTACTCTGATTCAAGCTATGCAGATGACAAAGGGGACCGCAAATCGACTTCAGGTTTCTGCACATTTGTTGGAGGCAATCATGTGAGTTGGAAGAGCAAGAAACAGTCTGTCGTTTCCAGGTCTAGTGCAGAGGCTGAATATCGTAGCATGGCATCGACTACATGTGAGTTGAAGTGGTTGCGGGCTCTCATGCTTGACTTAGGAGAGGTTTACAACTATCCTCTTCCTATGTTCTGTGACAATAAGGCCGCGATTCACATTTCCAAAAATCCGGTCTTTCATGAGAGAACAAAACACATAGAAGTCGACTGTCATTTTATTCGAGAAGAAATATTGAAGAAACAGATTTGCACTCCATTTATCACGTCCGACAACGAGTTGGCAGACGTCTTCACCAAGCCAGTGTCCGCTTCCTTTTTCCACATCTGTGACAAGCTGGGCATGATCGATATATATGCTCCAGCTTGAGGGGGAGTGTTGAAGTTGGTGACCGGGCGGTCTGGCGGTCTGTCTTGGCGGGTTGAAGACCGCGCGGTCTGGCGGTTTGTCTCAGTCGGCTTGGAGACCGGGCGGTCTAGCGGTCTTCCCTAGCAGTCTCTCTTCCTCTATGGTGGTAGCCGTGCGGTTAGCCCTGCTGTCTAACCGCGCGGCTTGTGCGGTTTGTTTTGTATAGTCCGCTTGTCCTGTAAATTATAGTCCCACATCTCTTATTTGTATTCTCTCATCTCTCCTCCATTCTATATAAAGGAGGGCATACCTTTGTAATAGATACCTTTTTTGGATAATAAAATTTCAATTATTCAAAAGTTTATTCGCTTGTTCTCTACTTTTCGCTTCTTTTCTCTACTTTCTAACATGGACTTTACCATGGCAACAGGGGAAAAGGTCTCATCATAGTCAATACCATGAATTTGCTTGAAACCCTTAGCCACCAGTCGCCCTTTGAATGTCTGTACATTCCCATCCATGTCGGTCTTCTTCTTGAAGACCCACTTGCACCCTATGGGTCGTACCCCTTCAGGTGGTTCCACCAAGTTCCAAACTTGGTTTGCATACATGGAGTCCATTTCGGATTTCATAGCCTCAAGCCATTTGTCGGAGTCCCGTCCATTCATAGCCTCTTGGTAGGTTGCTGGTTCATCATCATGATCCATAAGCAACACATTACCTATTTAAGACATGAGAAATCCATATCTCTCAGGCTCAAACCTCGGTCTACCAGATCTACGTAGGACTTGTGTTTCTTGAGCAGGTTCTCTAGCTACAACATCTTGTAGTCCTGTCTCAGAATCCAATTCCGGTTTATTCACTACATGTGGTTCTTGAACTTCTTCAAGCTCTACCTTTTCAGTCTTTCTTGATAAGAACTCTTTCTCCAAGAAGACACCAGTCCTTGTGACAAACACTTTGCCCTCAGATGGTAGGTAAAAGTAATACCCTTTCATTTCCTTAGGATATCCCACCAGATAACATTTATCCGATTTGGGTTCCAGCTTGTCAGGAATTTGACGTCTCACGTATGCCTCACAGCCCCAAATTTTAATGAACGACATACTAGGACGCTTCCCAGTCCATATCTCATATGGTGTCTTCAGAACCGTTTTCGTTGGAGCGCGATTCAATGTCATTGCAGCAGTCTCTAAAGCAAAACCCCAAAAGGAAACAGGCAAGTCTGCATGACTCATCATCGAACGTACCATGTATAACAGAGTACGATTTCTCCTCTCAGACACACCATTATGTTGTGGTGTTCTAGGTGGAGTGAGCTGTGATACAATACCACACTCTTTCAGATGATCACGGAACTCATGACTCAGGTATTCGCCACCTCGATCAGATCAGAGTGCTTTAACCCTTTTACCCAACTGGTTTTCTACTTCATTTTTGAACTCTTTGAACTTTTCAAAGGTCTCTGATTTGCACTTCATAGGATACACATATCCGTATCTACTGAAATCATCAGTAAATGTAACAAAGTAGAAATACCCACCTCTAGCCATGGAACTCATGGGTCCTCATACATCACTATGTACAACACCCAAGAGATCCCCAGCCCTCTCAGTATAACCAGTGAAAGGAGGTTTAGTCATCTTGCCTAACAAACAAGATTCGCATCGCTCAAATGATTCATAATCAAATGAGTCCAAAAGTCCATCTCTATGGAGCTTGGATATGCGCTTCTCGTTGATATGGCCCAAACGACAATGCCAGAGAAAAGTAGGGTTCGAGTCATTTGTTCTTAGTCTTTTATTATTTTCTACATTACAGATCATATGGTCCAAGTTCAAAACATAAAGACCATTAAACAATTGGGCTACAGCATAACAAACATCATTCTTAAATATAGAACAACAGTTGTTCTTAATTATAAAAGAAAATCCAATCATGTCCAAACATGAAATAGATATAATGTTTCTAGTTATGGCCGGAACAAAATAATAATTATCTAGTTCTATGACAAGCCCACTGGGCAAAGAAAGACGGTAAACTCCTACGGCTACAACAGCAACTATTGCTCCATTGCCGACGCGGAGGTCCACCTCCCCTTTACTCAGCAATCTTCTCCTTCCCAGTTCCTGCACATTTGTACAAATGTGAGAACCACATCCGGTATCCAATACCCATGATGAAGGAGCAGAAAGGTTTATCTCTATAACGTAAACATTAGAAGCGGAAGTCATACCTCCCTTCAATTTCTGCAGACCCTCAATGTACGAAGGACAGTTCCTCCGCCAATGACCAGCCTTGCCATAGTGGTGGCATTTCCCTTCCTTCACCGTGTCTTTCCTTTTCATCAGTGCAGAAAACTTGGGCTCAAGATATGACTTAGGTCCCACCTTCGTCTTCTTAGAGCCCTTGGCCTTGCCCTTGCCCTTATGCACCATCATTATGGGGCTGGCAGGCTTGGCCTTCTTCATATTGATTTTGGCAGTTCTCAACATGCCTAGGAGTTCGGGCAGTGTCTTGTCTATTTCATTCATGTTGTAGTTCAAGACAAACTGCTCATAGCTGTCCGGCAATGATTGCAGGATCAGATCTGTGGCCAACTCTTGACCAAGAGGAAAACCCAGCCTTTCAGGATTCTCTATATACCCAATCATCTTGAGTACGTGAGTCCCTACTGAGTCTCGATCTCCCATCTTGCACTGAAACAACGCTTTTGTGATGTCGAACCTCTCTTGACGAGCCTGCCCTTGAAACATTTTCTTGAGATGCTCGTCAATCTACTTGCACCCCATGTTCTCATGTTGCTTCTGAAGCTCAGAGTTCATAGTGGCAAGCATAAGGCATTCGACATCTAAAGCATCGTCAGTATACTTCTTATAAGTATCCTTCTCAGCACGGGAAGAGTTCCTGGTCGGCACCTCGGGGGCTTTTTCTTCCAAGACATAGAGCTTTCGCTCTTGCCTGAGAACAATTCTCAGGTTCCTGTACCAGTCCATGTAATTAGTCCCACTGAGCTTATCCTTCTCAAGGATGGCTCTCAGAGATAATGTGGAGTGTGAAACACTTGCCATGGAATTCTACAAGAATTTATGCAGAATAAAATCAGTACCAAAATTTCAAATACAATTTATTTTAATTTGGACTTCAATTAAAACACTCCCACTATTTTATTCGAAATGATATCCCTCACTAACAATTCGGAGAGTTCATACGAGCTACTCTCTTAGTGGACAAGATCCGTATTTCACCAACACAATGAGTCAGCTTTGGCTTTCCTCTCACGATGCGGTTATTTAGGTAGGCAACGCTTGCCAATTGCATCCTCATGCAATTCTTGTATGGTTGGTGAATAACTCCTTACTCGCATCCATCATATGGTGCATGCCAACCCTATGCCTCTGGGCACTCAACCTTTGAGGTCACCTAGTTAAGCTGGACCCGATGTCGACAGTGGGATATCACAATTATCCGCTCGCACCCTTACCAAGATAGATTAATGCACCTTGCTTTGGCAAGCCCACACTTCATCGATCGAGGTAGGAAGAGTGTCATCCATCAGAAGGCATCCGAACACTTAATATTTGATGAAGGGATTTTAATTATAGGTTAACAATTAACCATGATCAACATTTGATCAATGTGCACATCCAAAGAAAAACAATACTTCTAAAACCACATGCATCCCTTATGTGCACATCCTGACACCATCAACATTTGATAGAAGGAAGGGCTAAATCTGAACATCCGGAAATTTCCAAATCCTCAGATTTACATGCATTGGACAAAGGCAAAGACAACTCAACTTAAAGCAGTAGACAAGCTCATCTCTCTATGTTGGATTCAAAATCCAAAACATACTCGAGGGATGGTTACTGATAAGGAGACAACAATTTCTAACAATTAGAAATTACCACGAAATTCCAGACGTTCTTGGCGGGGAACCAAGACTAAATCTATACATTTAGAACACTTCTAAATCCCTAGGTTTACACGCACTGGAATAACATAACTACCAATACAACAATCATGGCCGCAACCTCCCTCTGATACCACTGTTGGGTTTCTCTATGAGGATGGCACAACACTTGTGCACGCAGCGGAAGGAAAACATCAAGAAAACCCAAAAGAGATGAGATCGGGCCATGGAAGTTGAATCAAGAGGTTAACAAACAACTAGGCAAAAATTACCTCGTTGGCGTTGAGTCACAACTCAACGGAGATGCTCCAAGCTTTGCGTTCTTGCTGGTGGCGAGTTCTACGTAGAATAATGTTCACGTCTCTGCAGAAATCCACACGAGCGGGAGAACGCCGTACTTTCTGTCGCACGGATTATCATGAAGGAGAAAGACCGCACCTTGCTTTCCCACGGACTGCTAGGTCCGCGCCAGGGATTGTAATTCCAGCGACGATCGCCGGAGAGGAGGAGGTCGACGGAGCGAACATGGCGGCGGAACTCTTCCGTCGGCGGGATTCGGGATTCGCGGAACGGAACTCTTCCGTCGCGGGTTTCTGATCGTGTGTTCAACTGTTTCCCAAAAACCCTAAGTATTCTATTTATACCAAAGGTATAAAATAGACTTATGAGAATCGCTATCCGCAGACCACCCAAGAATAAGGGTTCCAAAATCGGCGAGAATCACCAGCCGATCGGTGAGAATCGATCGTCGAGAATCACTAAGGATCGGCGAGACCAGTCAGCGAGAATCGGTTGGCGAGAATCATCAGCAGATTCGGCGAGAATCAATCGGCGAGAATGCCCGATGATTCACGTCGAATCGTAGGTTGACGATTCTCGTCGATCATCGAGAATCACCGACGATACACGTCGAACAGGGTCGACGATTCTTGTCGATCGGCGAGAATCAGAGTACACTACTCGACGATTCTCGTCGATCGGCGAGAATCCGAGCACCAATCCACCAAGGCAACACCTTGCCAAACTCGACTCTCCTTTAAGGCAACACTTTGCCCACAACCCCATTCAGGTCGGTGATTGGTAACCTTTACCAACACAATCAATCATCCAACTTCTCCACATCTCTTATGTGCGACCCTGCAGGCTCATATCGCGTTGGCAGTGAGGTTACATGTTTGACCACTTCTAGATCACAATGGTAACTCCAACATATTTTAGATATACATGAGTTTTCTTTTTGAGGCAGAAATCTGAAACCCCTACTGTCTTTCATAACTTTGTTAAACACATTCAGAATGAATTTAGCAATTCAGTGGTCAAAATCAGAAGTGACCATGGAACTGAATTTCAGTCTGAGTGTATGACAAAGTTTTGTGAAGAACTAGGGATTCATCAGGAATTCTCCTCACCTAGAACACCTCAGCAAAATGGAATTGCTGAAAGAAAGAATAGAACTCTCATTGAGGCTAGTAGAACTCTACTAAGTGACAATTCACTCCCAGAATATTTTTGGGCTGAGGTAGTAAATACTGCTTGTCATGTTCTCAATAGAGAATCTATAACAAAGAACCACAAAAGGACTCCCTATGAGATTATGAATGGTAGAAAACCAAATATATCCTACTTTAGGATCTTTGGTAGCAGTTGTTATGTGCTTAACACTGGCAAGTCTCACCTAACTAAGTTTGCTACCAAATCCCAAGATGGGATATTTGTTGGGTACAACAATAATAGTAAGGCATATAAGGTCTACAACTTGACTACACAAGTTGTAGAAGAATCAGTTCATGTAGTGTTTGATGAATCTGAGCTAATTAACAGTGAGTTGTCTAGCAATCCTTGTAGCTAAACATGTTTAAAAGAAAAGTTGGACATGCTGACCATTAATGAAGACCAAACTACAAGGCAGGATGTGGAAAACGATGGTTGCTATCCAGGGGGAGTACAACGTCCACAAGCTGACATTGAAGACAATGAAGTCCAGCCTGGTGGAGAAATTAAAGAAGTTCAAATTACTGATAGAATACCTCCAGCAATTAGAAATCTAAAGGATCATCCTGCACATGAAATTATTGGTGATCCCAGACATGGTGTGCAAAACAGAAGCAAACACATGAACACAGTGCTTTTCTAAAGTTTCCTGTCACAGTTGGAACCAAAACGATTTGAAGAAGCTATACAAGACTCCAACTGGATTGATGCAATGCAGGAGGAGCTGAATCAATTCACAAGGTGTAAAGTATGGGAGCTGGTTCCAAAACCAAAGGATCATAACATTATTGAGACAAAGTGGATCTATAGGAAAAAAATGGATAAAATGGCATCATAGTAAAGAACAAAGCAAGACTAGTTGCCAAAGGGTATAGACAGGAAGAGGGCATTGACTTTGATCAGACTTTTGCCACAGTAGCAAGGTTGGAAACAATAAGGCTATTCCTTGCCTTTGCTGCTTTTCAAGGTTTCAAAGTATGCAAATGTATGTCAAGTCAGCTTTTCTAAATGATAATTTGAAAGAAGAAGTCTATGTTCATCAGCCCTCAGGTTTTGTTGATCCACTTTATCCTAATTATGTTTATAAACTTAAGAAAGCCTTATATGGTTTGAAATAAGCCCCTAGGGCTTGGTATGAAACATTGTCTACTTTCCTTATTGAAAATAAATTTTCAAGTGGGAAAATAGACAAGACTCTATTCCTTAGGGAGTCAAAGGGCAAGATGATCCTAGTACAGATTTATGTTGATGACATAATCTTTGGATCTACAAAAAATAACCTTTGTAGGAAGTTTGCAAAACTTATGCAAGGGAAGTTTGAGATGAGCAGTATGTGTGAGCTCAAATTCTTCTTGGGACTCCAAGTAAGACAGACTGATGAGGGCTTGTCCATCTCACAGTCAAAGTTCACTAATGAGTTAATTAAGAAATATGGTATTGAGTCATCCACCACCATGAGAACTCCAATGGGGACAAGTATGCCTTTAGGCAAAGATGATGCAGGAAAACCTGTAGATGAGTCTTTGTATAGAGGGATAATTGGCTCCCTCCTATACTTAACTGCTAGTAGACCAGACATTATGTATGCTACATGTGTCTGTGCTAGGTACCAAACAAGCCCTAAAGAATCTCATAATACTGCAGTCAAAAGAATATTGAGATATCTTAAGGGCACACCTAATCTTTGTCTTTGGTACCGTAAGAATAGAGACTTTCTACTGACTGGTTTTTCAGATGCAGACTTTGCAGGTTGAAAAGAAGATAGAAAGAGTACAACTAGCACATGTCAGTTTCTAGGTGGTAGACTAGTATCATGGAGCAGTAAGAAGCAGACCATTGTGGCAATTTCCACTACAGAGTCTGAGTATATTGCTGCAGGCAGCTGCTGTGCTCAACTTCTATGGATTCAACATCAACTTGAAGACTATGGTCTCAAGATAAGTAGAACTCCACTGTTTTGTGATTCTACAAGTGCTATTTCTATTGCTAAAAACCCTATATCACATAGCAGAACAAAGCATATAGAAATTAGATTTCACTTCATTAGAAAGCATGTTGAAAAAGAAGATATTTGTTTGGAATTTGTCATCACAAATAATCAAATTGCTGACATGTTTACTAAACCACTAGATGAAACTAAGTTTAATTATTTCAAAATTGAATTAGGCATGTTAAACCTAGAATAACTTAGTAATTCTGGCTAAGTAAGTCAATGTTGACATATAATAGTGTATGTCGACACAAAAGGAAATCTGTGTCGACATATAGTAGTTTGTGTCGACACTTAAGGTAAGTTGTGTCGACATAACAAAATAGTGCTGAGATAGTGGTGTCGACACTCAGAGGTTGGTGTCGACACATATAAGTTATATCATTTAGATAGTTATGTCGACACATACAGAAGTCTGTGTCGACACACATATATTAGAGTCGACTAGTAAGAAGTCTGTGTCGACACATCACAAACTGTGTCGACACATAGTGTTGTCTGACTCTGTCGATACATTAGAAGTCTGTGTCGACACAATCTCTACAGTGTCGACACATTAAGTAGCTATTATCCCGCCTTTTGGCCTTCTGTGTTGACAAACCTATAAATAGGTCACAGAAAAATTTTGTCGACTAAACTCTCAACATTTTCGAGACCCAAACCTTGAGTCGACAAACCTTCATCTCTCTTCTCCCCAAATTTCTCGTCATCAATGGCGCCAAAGTTGGAGACCAACATCAACAAAGACTATGAGTTAGTTCGCAATGCTTTTGAGAGTGCGGCGACTGAGATTCGAGATGTAATAACCCTAATCCAAGAGAATGGTTTAGAATATATAGTCTCTGAACCTACCAAGATCTGGAAGACAGAAATTCTTGAATTTTATACAAAAGCAACCCTGGATTCAACTGGATTGAAGATTAAGTCATCAATTCAAGGCAGCAAGGTGAAATTTACCCAAAAGCGTCTGAGGAAAACACTTCAATTGCCCAGGACTCAGGAAGATGATGAAGTTACATCTTCAATGACCAAAGAAGCTCTTCAATAGTGTGGCCTGAATCCCAACACTGAGATTGAATCATCCATGCAAAGGAAAGGAATGAACTCACGAGGAAACTTTCTCTCAGAGATTGTGGGAAAAGTAATTCTCTGCAAACCTGGTGGACATGACAGGATCTCAGCATATATGTTCAGCTTGATGACCAGAATTATTTTCAAAATAAAGACTAACTGGTCTGCAGTGATCTTTGACAAGATCAAGGAAAGCCTGAAGAAACCTAATCTAGGTAGGATACTGAGTCTGTATTTGGAAATAAATATTCCTAAAGTGTTGAAACATACCACTGGATCTAAAATAAATTACATGAGAAGGATGGATCTGAAATTACTATCCAGGTGGGAAAGAGTTCTGACAAAGGATGGTTCAACACCACAAAAACAACCACAACAGAAAAAGAAAAAGACAACACCCAGGAAGCCTGAATCTTCTAGTGATTCAGAAGAACAAGTAATCTTCAGTTCAGATGAAAACCAACAAGAATCTATAAGGAAATCATCTTATCCTAAAAATGTAGATGATAGTCAGATGCAGAGGGAGTATATTTCAGAAAGCACCATCCTACTTTATCAAGGTCAGTATGTGCCTCCTTTATGGGGAGCCAATGAACTTTTACGAGTTCAACAAGAAGTCTTGCCTCCAGAAAGTGCTCTAGAGAAAGAGCAAGCTGCCTTAGAGAGTGAAACAACAACTCAAACAATTCTTGAGGTAATAAATGATATTAATCAAACTATACTAGATAATGAGCCAAATACCTTAACTGTGCTTCTATCTGATGTTGAACAGACACATCATGACAACATCCCTGCACAGAATATATCTATGGATAATATATCTGCATTAGATGATATTCCATTAAATGTTCAAGATACAGATATTCCTCCAGTTCAACTACAACAGGAATTTACTCTTGAGGAATTATTCCTTGATTTACAAGAAGTAAGAACTGAGGAAGTTATGCCAAGAACTGAGGGGGAGGAGATAGGTACTCAGGAGGAGTTGCCAAGAGATGATAAGGAGCTGCCCTCAAGTCCAAAGGACACAGTAAATCTAGAAATTTCTTTAGAATCTGATGATGGAGAAGCACAAAGAGCAAAGAAGAGAAAATTGATGGTCTACAAGAAGAAAAACTCAAATTATAATAAAGCTTTACAGACAGCCTCATAACCCTCTGCACCAACAGTTGATTTCAGTTCATTGTTGGTAGCTATGCAATTTAAAATGGATGAGCAGAGAGCAGCCATGGAAAAATATATGGATGAAAGACATAAGGACCTTCAATTCACTTTGGCTCAAGATATAAAATCCATCAGATTTGAAGTTAACCAGAATAAAGGAGATGATAGATTGCTTCCATAAAGGAGGTAATGTTGTAGTTTATCTGGTAAAACAGCAACAAGAGGCAAGGACACAAATTGATGACATAGTAGTAAAGCAAGGATATGTTCTGGAAAATCAGATTAGAATGAATGATAATCTTACTGAATCGCATAATATGATTGTTACTGAATTAAATAATACAACAACTGCATTAACTGAGGAAAGGGCTAAAGAGAAGTCAGAGTTTGATAAGAAACTTCAAGAAGATTTAACCACTTTCCAATCTGCACTTCAAGCCTCTCAGAAGATTATATCTGCTCAGCTACAAAAGTTTAAAGCCTATTATATAGAGGGAACCAATTATCTGGTTAATCAAATAAGGTTCTAAATGAATGATCTCTGGGATCATATTGAAAGAGAAGTCATAAAGGGGGAGAGGTTGATAGTTAATGCTAGCTCAGAGCATGCAAAATGGATAACAAATGATGTTAGAGCAACTCTGGGATATCCACCCCTATGTGATGATGATAATACAACTGAGTCAGGTATTCAAGCTGCATGAAATGAAGGGGGTCAGCAGGAGGTAGCTCAAATCATATACCTACCTTCAAACTTTGAGGGCATTCAACAACTGGTTCACCATATGTATAGCCCTCCAGAGGCTACTACAAATGTTATAATTGAGAAAGTTGAAATGTCAGAGGTAGCACTGAATAAAGAGCAAGAAGCTCAACTCTCAAAGAAAAGATTTAGAGAGTAGGCTAAACTGAAGCCTGATTTTGAAAGATGGAGTCCAACCTCCAGGAATATAATACTTACTACCTGGCAAGCTGTCAAAGACAAAATGCATGATAGAGGCAAGTGGTATTTTGAATTTGAGTGGAATAAATATCTGCAAAGACAGGATGTTATTCAACAGTTCAGAAGGGATCACAAGGCTGGGAGAATACCTGCTACAGCAATAGAACCCAGTAAATATTTTCCTAAGCCTTTTCATTATTTTGAAAGGCAAAGAGTTAAGGCTGAAGAACTTAAGAAGAAGGATCTCAAAGGCAAGAAGCCAGCTGAAAATTCTGAAGCTCCATTACAAGCAAGGATCTAGTCTAGAAAAGGCATAGTGATCAAGGAGCTTGATCAGCCTTAGGATAGATTGACTAGACTATAAAACATTGTAATTTTCAGTTTTAAACTCCATGTAATCTATTGTCAACAAACTATTGTGAAGTTTTAAACAAAACAATGATTCATGTTTGTTATTGTTGTATCATATTTTGTGATGATATTATTTACTTGTTTTGTTTATATGTTTCCCTGTGAGTGAATGTTTTTATACATCATATTGTTAACGTTATTATAAGTGATGTATATCATTGACTAAGGGTTATGACTTCTCCAAATAGGGGGAGATTGTTGGGTACATTGGAAAATGTGTACTAGATTTGAAGAAGCCTCACCTAACTCAATGATATGCATCAAGTTGTATTTGATGTTGTGTTGAGTTATCATGTGCAGGTTAAGTAAATGGAAAGGAAAATTCACTAAGTACTTGTGTCGACACTTGGGAATGGCTATGTCGACACCAAGGGATAGATTGTGTCGACATCCAGAATTTGTGTCGACACACAGAAAATCTGTCGACAATGCTGTGTCGACACCAAGGGCCAGATTGTGACGACATCCAGAATTTGTGTCGACACACAAAAAATCTGTTGACAACGTAATGTCGACACTAAGGGCCAAACTTGTGTCTACATTATCAGGAGCTGTGTCGACACACAGAGAAGTTGTCAACACATTCCAGAATTCTATCGACAACGACTATGTCGACACACAGAACTTGTGTCGACACACACCAGAATTTTGTCGACACCAACTTTGTCAAGACAAGGAGTGTTTGTGTCGATGCACAAAACTTGTGTTAACACATTCAACAGAAGCTCTGTCGATAACAACAAGACTTGTGTCGACACATGGACTATGTGTGTCGACACATATGAAGAATTCAGTCGACATTCTCTACAGCTGAGTCAAATTCCAATGAAGGCTAAAGTAATATAAGTGAAGACTTGACAATTATTATTACTGACATTGTTGTCACATCTGTCAGAGGTGTCAGAAACTGTTTGAAACCTGAACAGCCAGTTACCATGGATGAAGCCTATATATAGATATGCTCTCTCAACAATCAAAAAAGTTAACAACAAGAAGAACATATAACAAATAGCTGATCAATTATTATCTCTAAAGGATTAAGAATCCAGAATAAGAGAAAGAAACAGTCAACATATCGTAGAGAGAGAAAAATAATAAGGAGAGAAGTTCTCATCCAATGAAGGCAGATTCTGAACAGTCTGCCTGAAGAATTCAGATTAAGTCTGAAGAAGAATTCAGATTTATTTTCTGAAGGAAGCTGATTGAAGATCAACTCCAACATCAAGAAGATCAACCCTACTGTGTTTAGATTCAAGAAGCTTTGAAGAAAGCTAAGTCAGGTTGATCCCTAAGAAATTAGTTATGTCAAGAACTGATCAAGAAGCCTTCAACCAATTCTCTCCATCTGGTTGAAGATATCAACAACTTTTCATTAATAATTCTTGTAGGCTCTGAAATAGATCTGAGTGTAGGAGATTTACATCTCTGAGTTGTACGCCTAAATTATAAAGGCTGAGGAAGGGCTGAGTGCCTGAGGTAGGGGAATCTGTTCCCTGAGTTGTAGGCCTGTGAAAGAGGCTGAGGTAGGGCTGTTGCCTGAGTTATAGGAGTGGGGTGTCACTCTGAGTTGTAGGCCTGTGGAAGAGGCTGAGGTAGGGCTTGTGCCTGAGTTGTAGGAGTGTGGATTCACTCTGAGTTGTAGGAACCATTCTTGGTTCTGAGCTATAAGATCTGCGGATCTGAGAAGAAGGAAGAAAGTTAGGCCGAATCTAGTACACTGCTAGATAGGAGAAGGAGGAAAGTGGATGTACCCATCATTTGGGGAACCACTATAAAACTGGCGTGCAATCTGTGAATGTTGTGTATGTGAATGCTGTGTTATACGTTCTGCTGAATACATTGCTGAACTAGCTAGAATTATCTGCCTAAGTTAGAAAAAGAATTGAACCTATTCACCCCCCCCCCCCTCTAGGTGATTAGAACTTCTTGAAACCAATTCTTTCAATGGGCATGTCAGAGGGCGTGTCGGGGAGGTCGATCTGGGTGCGGGTCATGTCGAAAAGTCACCGTACTGTCTTGTCGGGCAAGGTGGAGAAGTACACGCCCGTGTCGCATCTTGACACGGGCGTGTCGAGTAGGTCGACGATCTTCGAGCTCAATTTCGTCGAGCTGGAATGACACGGGTCTCGATCACGGCCGTGTCATATGATACGGGCATGTGCCAGGGCGTGTTCATCAATTTCTTCAAAAAAAGCTAAATTCACGGGACTTGAAGTATCATGCCCAGGTTAGGGGCGTAACCCAAAGTACATGGGCGTGTACTTGCAATTTTTGGCAATTTTCCTACAAATTTTAGGAAATAAAAATAAGTCTAAGTTAGAATAAAATATTCAAAATAAGAGCAATTTATTAAAGAAAATTAAGTAAAAATAACAAAAAGAAACTAAAATGACTTATTTAATGTACATAAAAATGCGTATATTTACAACTCATCAAATACCCCCATACTTAAACTTTTGCTATTCGAGAGCAAAAGTTGGAGATGAACTCATAATGAATTAAAGAAATCCCAAGTTTAGCTACCGCTTGAATTAATTGAAAGAAAGATCAAAATAGTTATCAGGGGTATAAGAGTTAAGTCCTAAATTATGATAAAAAATTTAAATAAAGGAAGAGTTTCAGCTAAAAACTTCTCGATAAAATCAAATAGATAGCAAAAATTTTTATTTGTTAGGTTAACAAAAATAGATTGAATTATGAAAACTTTAGCTTGTAAGAATTATAGGAAATAATTTAATTTACAAATTATGCTCTCAAAAAGATTTTAAAATTAAATCTAGAATCATTTGAAATTGGCAGAAGGGGATGTCGTGGTATATGAAGAAGGCTTTGGTTTAGATGTGAGGGTATATTTTGTCGCTCAAACCACTAATGAAATTTTTTGGTTCGAATATGGATGTTAGGAAAACGAAATCTTATTTTACATAACATATAATATTTTTTAACAACTTTATAATAATCCAATGTATATGTATAGGAGTAATGAATTTTATCCTCTTACTCCGTAACATATATTCTTTTTAAATATTAGATGTCTATGTTTATGGAACGAAATCTTATTCCCATTGACATAGAATTTTTTAAGGAACAAAATCATACCAAGTAAGACATGAAAAAAAGGTGATAGGATAGTTTTTTTTGTTTTTCAGAAAGACATCTAGGTTTAATAAAAAAAATTTGAGAGCAATCTTTATAAATTCATTGTTCCTATATTTCAAAAAAGGCTTGCAGTAACATAATATGAAATCTAATGTTGTTATTTTCTAACAAAATAAATTTGCAACTATTTAGATGAGTAGACGTAATGCTGAAAACAAGTCTTTATATAAAAAAAAGGCATACGAAATTCGTTAAATCTTAACCCCAGATATCTAAATCCATCGATCTCCAATTAATAAACGAATAGTAAACAAAGAATAAATAAAATTCGATTATAAATAAGCTCGCAACAGAATTTTTGGAGAGCGAAAAGGGCTAAGAATGAGATATTTGATTTATTGGTTACAATAATAAACAAAACATTTTTTTGGATTTTTTAGAGTTTTTATCCTCTTTTTTGTTTTATGAAATTTATTTTGAGTTTTTTGTTTATACAAACAAGGAAAACATTTTTTGAAGGGTTTAATTTTTGCAATTTTTTGTACTTTTGATGGGTTTTTGTATTATTGTAGAATATAAAAGTGCAGAAATAAAAAAATAATAAGACGCCAACATACGTAAACCCAACAGTCTCCCCAAATATTGCAATCTAAGTATGCGGAACGATAATAGACAAAATGAAATATGTACAAAAATAAAAAAGGGAGGGTAGAAGCTTCCCTAAGACGAGCTCGGGGAGGCCCATATGGAACCCTGCATTATTTAGAAAAAAAAGAAGGAAAAAAACAAAAAAATGAAAAAGAGAAATTCAACCAAAGGTTTGCGGGCAGTAGGGGCAAGTGCGTGGGTGACTCGTAAGCGAACGTCTTAGATGATGAGCGTGTACAGAAATGCGATCCCCAAATGCGCACAAAAGCGTGAACTGCGCTGAAGCGAAAAAATAAATATATAATATTTAAATAATAAATTTTTTTTATTTATTTCCAGTGTTTATTATTTTTTTGGTAAAAAAATTTTGTGTTTGTTGAAAAGAAATAAAACAAGTTATATACGGAATTGTTTTGTGGGTTTTTAGTGTTTTTAGGTTTTTTAGATTTTTTCGCTTTTAGTTTTTTAGATTTTTTTAGAGTTTTTAGTTTTTAAATGTTTAGTTTTTTTTAGTTTTTAGTTTTTTTGGTTTGTAATTTTTTTCATAAAAATAATGAAAATCTTTTTTAAGTTTTTTCATTTTCCAGATTTTTTTTGTTTTATATTTTTTTCAAGTTTTTTGTTTTGTAGGTTGTTTTTAAATTTTTTTTGGAAATAGCGCTATTTCATTTTTGCGTTTTTATAGACAAATATATATGAAATAGTAAGGGAAAAAATCTCTTTTATTTTTCTGGTTTTGGTTTTTTTAAGTAGGTTAATTATTATTATTATTAGTATTTTTTTGTTGGCCATATTTGTTTGTTTTATATATATATATATAGGTAAAAATAATAGTTCTCCAGAGTTCAAAATAACGACTCGAAACTCCCCGGCAACGGCGCCAAAAAAAAGAAACGGTTTACAACTCCAAAAATTGAATTCGAGCACGCGACGCCCCAGGCGATTTTATTTAGAAAAGTGGATTTAGTTTTATTTGGAAAACGGGGCGTGCGGATTTATTATTTGGATATAAAACAGGTGAAATCGAGTTTTAATGAAAGCAGGCAAGTGCACCTATCGTGTGTAGTACATGATATTCCAGTGTGGAATATCGAGGTCATATTGGTCTCGGGGTCGGGTTGATTATTTCTACTCTTCCCTGGAGGGGACTATTATTTTACCGATATTTCACATGTGAGGTTATTTTTAAATATATAAACAAAAAGGCAATGAAAATAAAAGCAATTAAAAGATGGAGCCAATGAAGAGCTTAGCGCAACCACATCGAATAAAATTTGAACTAAAATAAACTTTTTAAAAAAGAGATCCTAAATTTCAAATTAATTAATGCGGAGGCTTGGCCGTGGAGGTCCACTAAGATGAGCTCACCTATCTCTAGGATCGCTCACCTATCTCTTGTCATTATTGTGAATATAACATATGCATACAAATTCTTTAAAATAGGTGAGTTTAGGTTTCTTCCCTTTAAGTAACTCATAAGGAGTCTTATTCTTAAGCTTGTGTATCAGACTTCTATTCAGTACATAGTTTGTTGTGCTCATAGCCTCTGCCCAAAAAGATATGGGTATATAAGCATCTACAAGTAATGTGCCTGCAGATTCAATTAGGGTTCTATTTTTCCTTTCAGCAATCCCATTTTGTTGAGGAGTTCTAGGAGCTGAGAAGCAGTACCTGATACCTTCCTTCTCACAGAACTCTTGCATAAGAAGAGATTCAAACTCAGTACCATGATCACTTCTGATCAATGCAACTGGAGTAGAGTACTTAATCTGTATATTCTTGAGAAAATCTATAAGAACCTTGAGTTATCTGACTTAGATCTTAAAGAGAATACCCAAGTGAATCTTGAGAAGTCATCTACAATCACTAAAGTATAAGATTTCCCTCCTAAGCTTTGTACAACAATAGGGCCAAAAGGTCCATATTTAGGAAGTACAATATTCTAGGTGAGTCACTTTTATTTATAGATTTAAAGCTATTTTTAGTTTGCTTGCCTAATTGATAAGCCCTACAGGGGCCATCCTTCTTGTAGGCACCAAAAGGCAATCCTCTAACAAGGTTGTCCCTAGATAACTTAGCAATATCTTGAAAATTTATAAGTCCTAATCTCTTATGACAAAGTTCATTTTGATTGCTAACCTGATTAAATAAACAAAGTTCTGAACTATCTGATTGAAAATTTAATACATATATGTTGCCTTATCTAAGTCCAATTAAAACAGGTTTGTTTTCTTTACAAGAAATATTACAGGAAGATGAGTTAAATGATACCTGATAACCTTCATCACATAATTGACTTATGGATATTATGTTATGCCTTAAGCCACTCATATAGGCAACTTTCCTGAAAGGTGACTGCTCCAACTTTAACATCTCCATAGCCTTTAATTTGGCCACAGTTGGAGTCACGAAAGATCACCTGTGAACCTAGCTTGGACTTGTAGTTTGTTAGATTGTCCTTATAGCCAGTCATATGCTTTGAGCATCCACTGTCCAGATACCATTGTTGATTAAAGACTGGACAGTCCTTCACCTGATCTTCTTCAGATTCAGATTCCTCTTTTGATTCTTCAGCTTGTTCCTCAGCATCAGATTTGTTGTTGGAGGCATTAATAGCCATAAGGCAAACTTCCCTTGCCTTTGCCTCCTCTTCATCTTCACTAGAGCTGGAAGATGAGGATTCTTCATCTGTGTCACTCTAGGTCTCAGCGATGAAGCTTTTCCCCTTTCTCTTATGTTTGTTGGAGGAGTGCTTGCTATAGTGCTTGCTTGATTACCTTGTATTCTCCTTTTCTTTTCTTCTGTCTTTCTTCTGTGCCTCTGGACATTTAGGTAGAATGTACCCAGGTTTTCTGCATCCAAAACAAACAATCTCCTTGGTAGGAGTCTTGTCATATCTTGGCTTATCATCATTCTTGGATGACCATCTTCTAAAGTCTTTTTTGGCCATTTTATAGAATCTTTTAGCCAATAAGCTCAGTAGTTCTTCATTAGCTGGAATAGCTTCGGATTCTTCTATTGCTTTAAAAGCAATGTTGTGCTCCTTCCTTGAAGATATGGAAGCCTTCTGTTCAGCAGCCTCCCTTGTCTTGATCAACTGCTCAAAAGACTTGAGCTTACCAAGGAGAGATTCTGTATAAATCTCATTTAGACTTCTGGCCTCCTTAATTGGCCATATCCTGGATTCCCATGTGCTGGGGAAGCATATTAGGATTTTGTCATTTATTTCAGTTAATGAGATGTCCTTGTCCAGGGTTCTTAGTTCATTTATTATGACATTGAGTCTGTTATACAACTCAACAACAGTCTCTGATTCCTCCTTCTTGCAATTCTCATACTGTGATATGAGGAGGGATCTCATGTCTTTTCTTTCATCTGATGAGCCAGCAACTATTTGGTTCAGTGAGTTCCAAATAGCCTTTGCAGAGGTGCACTCAGCCATCTTCTGAAAGATGTTATCTGACATTGTCTGTGCCAGAATATTCATTGCTTTAGCATCAACCATCTTGGCTTTCTTTTGTACATCAATCCACTCAGGTGGTGGAACTGCATGTGTACTGGTAGTCGTAGTAGCAGCTGTAGGTTGAGGGAGACCTGTTAAAATAGAGTGGAAGATGTCCTCATCAATAGAATTCATATAGAGTTTAATTCTTTCCTTCCAGAGTGCAAATTTATTCAAGTTGCACACGGGAGGTCTGGTGCTAGAATATTATTTATACTGTGCCATGCAGTAAATAAGAGACTAGAGAGAAAAAGATCTATCAAAGGATCTTGGTTCAGATGTAAGTCTGTGAAACCAAAGCAACCTTAACCCTCTGATACCAATTGAAGGAAGGTAAAAGCTTTACCACTTGAGGGGATAGATCTATTTAACTCTAGAGGGTGGGTGAATAGATTATTTTAAAAACTTAATTAGCTTTTATAGTGGAATTAAAAATAGTAATATATATATCTTAAGAGAGTGCAGGAAAGAAAAACTAACTAACACAACACACAACACACAACAATAAGAAAATAGGACACAATCCAAATGACACAAGAAATTTATAGTGGTTCCCCTAAACTTGGGTACATCCACTCTTCTACCACCATGGTAGGAATCCACTACAGGTTTTTGATCAGGTGCCCTATAACTAACAAGTTTTTGCTCAGGTGTCCTGTCACCACAAGATCTATTTGAAGGGAGATCTCACAACCCTTTAGGATTTTGATCAGGTGCCCAAAAACAAGCTAAGTATTTTGTTAAGGAGACTTAAGAACCAGGTGGATAACTTTTAAAGGGAGTTAAAACCCTGTGTACAGTGGGGTGAAAAATGTGATACTATCTTCTCTTTCTCAAACAGCTGAGAAGACTTTAGTGGATTGCTTGATGTTGTCAAAGCTCCCCCTGAGAAGATTATTGTTCAGGAATTTGCTGAAAGCTTTGCAGGGTGTAGGCTTTCAAATTGCTTAAGGATCTTCAGAAGCTTTCTAGACTGATATTGAATATTTGTCCCTTGAAAGATCTGAAGCTGATGATGAAGAGCTCTATGAGATTCTCTGTAAGACTTGTATCAGCTATTGTGTCTCAGTGAAATCTTTATGTCTATTCTCTTCCTGATTATTTGTTCTTCTGAAAAACAATCCTTTTTATATATTCCTTCCAAAAAGAATAGCATTTGAATTTGAATTCTATCTTTGAATTAATGCTGGAATCTCGGGACTTGAACGGTTGGAAATACTCTTAAAAGCATTTCCTCAACTGTCTCAGTAAATAAGTCAGATAATTACTCTGTGAAATTCATAATTAATGTTGCCAAACAACAACTATATTCAAGAGAATATGAGCATTAAATATCAGAGAATTACTGCCTTAAAATAATCCAAATTGAAAACAAACTGAGAGAAAACGCCAAACTGAATAGAAATTGTCGAACTTGAACAGATTTCATCGACATGAACTCCAAGTTCGTCGAGCTGAGAAATCGCCGAGCTGAGATCAGAGAAAGTTGATCTAGAAAATTAAACTGTCAAATCTGGGCTCCAAGTTCATCGACTAGAGATAGAAGTTTGTCGAGCTGAGAACTTGAGAGAAGAAGGAAGATCGTCGACCTGAGCTCTATGTTCGTCGAGCTCAACTCAGAGTAGGGACTCTGAGTTCGTCGATCGACGATCATCGAGCTGAGTTTGAAATACTTCGAACTGATTCTCTGAACTCTTAATGAATGTCATTCTTCTAAGTCTGGATCTCTGATTTGTTCTGAGGGCTGGATAAAAGATTGACTAACCTAGTCAGATTGACCTATACCTTAGGACAAACAAAATGACCCTAGGCTATACATGAAGGGTCAACAACCTAATAGTGAACCTAACCCAAATCCAAACTAGGGATCCAACAGCTTCCCTCACTGTCTGGATGTACATACTATTTGACACACCATTATTCAAATATTTTATCAATTTTAAATATAATGGTG
This sequence comes from Platanthera guangdongensis, assembly GCA_039583875.1. Classification (NCBI taxonomy): domain Eukaryota; kingdom Viridiplantae; phylum Streptophyta; class Magnoliopsida; order Asparagales; family Orchidaceae; genus Platanthera; species Platanthera guangdongensis. Next base: position 160,661,883 of record CM077152.1, on the reverse strand, counting down.
ACTTAACATGCTAATAAGCAAGTTTATTAGCAACCTAATTATGCACTGATTTACATGTTATTTGAGCTTGAGAGAAAGGGCTGCATAAGTTAACATTGCAAATAATTATGAAGGATAATTGAATCATTGTTCTATAACATGTGTGCTTGTTTAGGTTCATCCTAAGCACATCTAACTTAATTCATGAACTTGCAAACATAGTTCTATACAAGAGAGAGAGAGAGAGAGACTTACCTTGAGGCATGCTGCCTCTAGCTTTTGAGAATTACACACTTAACTGCCTCAATCTTTATTTATTGATATACATGGAGCATATTTCTTGAGCAATCATCCTATCCGAGACATTTTCCTGGAACAACCGTTGTCCAAATACCAAGTCTTATCTAGACAGCTATTTGGACAATCCTGCAAAAAAAAATTCATTTACCCTTAGGCACCCAATATTTATTGGTTTCTAGGTTATTGTTAGTATTATAAAACTTTTGCCCAACTCTCTACCTGGGATGAGCACCTTTCTGTCCACTAACCACATTCAGGTTGTGCCAACAATCAATGGCAAAGTGGTCCACCTTATCATAGCACCAACATTTATGAATGTTGTACCTTCTCTTCAAGACAGCATAGAATTGTTGTCCATGAGAGATGTGAGCATCTCCAGATTTTGCTGGATAAGCATTACATGATGCTGCTTCCTTCTTCCCGAGTGAAGGTGCTGAAGAACTAAATACAGCTGGTCCAGTATGGGCCAATTATTTTTTTGTAACCTGCCATCTAGTGGTCTCTCTCATCTATTTAGATAAAGGATATTTGGATCCAAATATAAAGAACTTATCTTGAACTTTTGACTAGAGTGGACAGCTTCACTCCTTCTAAGATCATGTGCCTTTACCCCACTGGTAGAGCACACAGTAGATTGACCCTTAAGGGGAGGTTCAAACTTGATATTTTTAGAAGGTAAATTCACCTTTTGAAATACTGTCAACTTATCAGGTATATTTGATTTAACTTGATAATTTTTGTGATTAATATCCAGCTTCTCAGAGGTTTGACAAGTTGTAGCTTTTGGCAACATACCAAGAGATTGAAAATGGTTAATCATAATCCCTAATCTCTCAGTTAATTTTTGTTCTAGATATCTAATATGTTTACATTTTTCTTCTAGAACCTTGGTCTGACACTCAAGGATTTTCTTGAGTTCAGGCACCTAATGACTTTTCTTATAAAACTCAATAGATTTATTGTTATAAAATTTTTTATAAGGCTTGAGGACTTCGATCTCCTTTGCTTGCCTTTTGGCAGGATTTCTGTTCTTCTTTAGAGCATCTAGGAGCAATCCATACTTGTCAATCAATTGATTGACATCATTCACAGATTCTGAGCAATCTTTATCATAGGATGAAGATGCACCAGTATTTGGACTAGTTTCATAGTCAGAGGAAGAAGAAGAAATGGAGAGAGGATGTACCTTGAATGATTCTGTATGTACCTCACTTATTTCTTCTTCAGTTATTGCCATCAGCCATTGGCATCCACAGTCATCTTCATCCTCCTCATTGTCACTATCAAAGTGTGACAAAGGGGCCCTTATTCCTATCCTGACAGTAGGATATTCCTCTTCTTCTTCTGATCTGCACCAACAGAGATCATCCCTATAATGGCCTCTTCTTCATCATCTTCTGATTCTGAGGAGGAAGAATTTGTCCAGCTGTTCTCCTTCCTTATCCATAAAGGACTTCTTCTTCCTGTTCTTGCGGTGATGGTGATGCTTCTTATTCTTCTCATCTTCTTCCTTGTTCCTGACTGGGAAGTTATCAATGACATGTCCATCCTTGCGGAAGGGTGTAGTGGGCCTTTGAGCTCTAAACTTGGGATACTGGTAGGCCGGCGATGCCATGTGGCGGCCCAGTGGGCCTAAATCCGGGTCGTTACAGCTAATCTATCAAACACACCTCCACCAAATCTCTTTGGAAAGTTGTTGTCCTATGAAATGCAGCTGGCTGCTAGACAAGAAGAGTAGAAGTGGAGTCAATCCAAGACCAAGGATAAGACAGTGGACCCATCTCTGTGACTGTATATCACCACGGTAGGTTGTTGATGGGGATCGAACCCACAACCTTGATAAGAAGCTCTTTCAACCAGCTCTCATCACCAACTGAGCTGCAGCTCAGTTGTTGATAAGGAATGGTAATAAGACTCTCTTATCAAGGCTGCGGGTTCGAAACCCCGTGGCAACAACCTATCACTGCTGATAAACAGGCGTGAAGATTTGGTTGGGGTGCAATGGGCCTACAGGCCTTGATGTTTAGGCTTACTACCAGTGGTGTCATGGAGCAAGACAATTTGTCGGCCCAGGAAGGGTGTCGTGGGCCTCTGAGCTCTAAACTAGGGATGCTGGTAGGCCGGCAACATCATGGGGCGGCTTAGTTGGCCTAAACCCGGGTCGTTACAAAAAAGTAAAGCTTAGTTGGTGATGAGGAGTGGTAATAAGACTCTCTTATCAAGGTTGCGCGTTCAAAACCCCGTGGCAACAACCTACCGCTGCTGATAAATAGGCGTGCAGATTTGGTTGGGGTGCAATGAGCATGCAGGCCTTGATGTTTAGACTTACTACCAGTGGTGTTGTGGGGCGAGAAAAGCCGCCAGCCCAGTAATGGCATGGTGGGCCTCTGAGCTCTAAACCGGGGCTGTTGGTAGGTCAATGACGCCGTGGGGCGGCCTAGTGGGCCTAAACCCGAGTAATTGCAAAAAAGTACACTTTTTGTAATGACCCGGGTTTAGGCCCACTGGGCCGCCCCACGGCGTCGTCGGCCTACCAGTATCCCTGGTTTAGAGCTCAGAGGCCCACCGCGCCCTTCCTGAGCCGGCGGCTTTTCTTGTCACACAGCACCACGGGTAGTAAGCCTAAACATCAAGGGCTGCAGGCCCAATGCACCCTAACCCATCTCCGTGACTGTTTCTCACCACGAAAGGTTGTTGCTGTGGATCGAACCCACATCCTTGATAAGACTCTCTTCCAACAGAGTTCATCACCAACTGAGCTGCAGCTCAGTTGGTGAGGAACTCTGTTGGAAGAGACTCTTATCAAGGTTGTGGGTTCCATCCCTAGTAACAACCTTCCGTGGTGAGAAACAGTAATGGAGATGGGTTGGGGTGCATTGGGCCTGCATGCCTTGATGTTTAAGCTTACTACCAGTGTTGTCATGTGGAGAGATAAGCCTCTGGCCCAAGCAAGGGTGTTGTGGGCCTCTGAGCTCTAAACCCGGGCTGCTGGTAGATCGGCGATGCCATGGGGCGGCCTAGTGGTCCTAAACCCGGGTCGTGCTGGGAATGTTCTACCTTGCTCTATTTAGGTAAAAAAATTAATTTTGAAAATGATAAATGTTCCTTCATTAGTTGCAAATTTATTGTATATTAGTTTACTTTGTGATGCTAGTATGTCTTTTATTTTATAGCGGTAGAGTAATAATGTTAGTTAACTCACACTATTTTGGATATGCAACATTCAAAATAGAACGTACCGACTAAGTCTAGCAAACAAAATAGTTCAACAAGTTCAAACTTAGTTAGCCCTAAGACTCTACATGAGAGACCGTGACACGTGAACTATAGGAAAATGTTCCAAATAGTTAGAACTTATAAGATCACATTATACACTAAAAACCAACTTGAGAAATGTGAAGTGTGTGCTCAGACTAAAATCACTAGGAAAATCTTTATTCCGGTTACCAGAAGCACAACACCTCTAGAGCTAATACATTCTAATATATGTGACTTTAAAAATTTTGTAACTAGAGGAGGTAGTTAGTATATGATCTCTTTTATAGATGATTGTTCTAGGTTAAATCACATTTATCTTCTTAAAATTAACGATGAAGTGTTTGAAAAATCACTTTTCAAAACCAAGGTAGAAAGCCAACTTGACATGAAAATCAAAAAGGTTTATAAGTGATAGAGGAGGAGAATATGTTTATAATGAGTTCAAGTGTCTCCTTGCCTCTCAGGAAATCATAACTGGAACCATTGCTCCCTACTCACCCCAATTAAATAATATAGTTGTGCGAAAGAATATAATATTAACATAAATGTTAAACTCCATGCTCCTGACTGCTGGCATGCCCACTCCTTATTGAGGAGAAGCAGTCATAACTGATAATCATATTTTAAATAAAGTCTCTCATGTGAAGTTAAAGGTTGCACTCTACGAGCTTTGGTTTAAGAGACCCTCTACTATTAGTAGACTTAAGACCCAGGAATGTATAGCCTATGTTAGGATTTATGACCTAAGAAGGTCTAAGATTGGACCTAGAACCAACACATATGTCTATCTAGGTTATGCTGAAGATAGTGTTACAGATAGATTCTTAGATATTTCCAATAATATAATTATAAAATCTAGGGATGCAGTATTTTTTGAAGATAAATTTCTTAAGGATAAGAATGTATCGCTCCTAAATATGCAAGAAAATATTACTGAGAAAGATCCTGAATCAATACCGAGCATCCCTTATTTAGTTCCTGTAGACAATAGTTGTATATAGTCTAGGATGACTTCTGCGAGAGAGAGAACTCCCAGAACCTTTGGTAGTGATTTTGTCACTTACCATGTTGTAGCTGATTCATCCACCTATAAGGAAGCAATGAGATCAAGAGCTTCACTACTCTGGAAAAAAGCCATTAATGAAGAGATAAACTCTCTACTTCAGAACAACACCTGGACGTTGGTTGATAAGCCGAAAAAGGCTAAAACTATAAAGTGTAAATGAGTTCTGAAAAAAGAAATTAAATCATGATGATAACATAACTAAGTATAAAGTACAGTAGTTGGTTAAAGGTCTCACATTTGTTAGCAAAGTAGATTATTTTGATGTATACAGACTCGTGTGTCACCTAACAGCCATTAGTATCCTCCTTGACATTACATCTAATAGGAACTTCATTGTTCATCAAATGGATGTGATGACTATGTTCTTGAATGGAGATCTAGCCGAAGAGATCTACATGAGCCAACCTGAAGGTTTCATAATAGAAGATCACAAATTTATGGTCTGTAAGTTAATTAAGTTATTATACGGACTAAAACAAGCACTGAAATTATGTCATGAGAAATTTAACTATAGTGTAAAAGATATGAGATTCATGTCATATCTCTCTGATAAAGATCTTTACTTACATCATAGATAAAATAAAGTAACTATAATATGCTTGTATGTAGATGATATGCTAATTCTAGGATCTGATCAATCTGATGTGGATGAAGTAAAGTTAGGTCTAATAAAAGAATATAGTATTAAAGTCCTAGGTGTAGTTGAAATTACACTAGGCATGCAAGTGAGCTTTACAAAAAATTGTATTTCCCTAAGTCAAAGTCACTACATAAAATCCATGTTGGATATATGGGGATACAGTGAAAGTAAAAAAGTAGAGACATCATATGACTACAACAACAGCTTAAAGCTCAATGATGGAGTTACGGTGAGGCAGTTAGACCATGCTAAACTGATTGGAAGTCTCATGTATACTATGGTCAACACCAGACCTAACATAGCCTTTATGGTAAATATGTTAAGTAAATTCACTAGTAATCCTAGCCAAGATCATTGGAATGCCCATGCTAGGCTAATAAGATACTTAAAGCACACCCAAAAATATGGTTTATGTTACAATGGTGATCCTCTAGTTCTTGAAGGATATTTTGATGCATCATGGTAGTCAGAAATAAATGACAGCAAGTCCACTATTGATTTTATATTCATACTATGTGGAGCAATTGTAGCTTAGAAGTCTAAGAGGCAATCATGCATTGTACTCTCTTCTATGAAATCCAAACTCTATGTTCTAGCTTCAGTAGGAGAAGAAGCAGAGTGGATAAGAGATTTGGTGATGGACACTTCACTGACGAGCCTGAAATTGAGTCCTATTACAGTTTGCTGCGACAATAAAGCCAGTAAAACAATTGCTACAAACACTTTGTTTAATGGCAAAAAGAATGCAACTAAGGATGAAACAAGCCCGGTTCACCTCCCTCATAAGTCAAAGCATTATAACCCTAATTAATGTGAGATCAAAAGATAATATTGCACACGCTTTGACAAAAGAATTAAATAGATCTCTCATAATCAAAATATCGGGAGAGATGAGATTAAAATTCACAGAAATATGAAATTTTCCTCCTATGTTTATGTTTTGTTTGTAAAAACTTATAGTCGCAATATTTAAGTATCTAATAACAAACTGAAAATCCCATATAATATCTTGATTAAAACCCAAGATGGCTGAATGCTAGTCATTCTACATTTGTCACTTAATATCTTTCTCATTATAAGTTGATTCAAGAATTATTCAACTGAGAATAAAAAGTCATTATAAAGGTTAATCTAACGTTAATGATCATAACACATTATTCCACACTTGGTAATATTGTAAATGATGTTGTGCCAAATCATTCCATATTTGATGATGAGGTACATAGTGATCATTAATGAGTAAGATAACAATGTTTGATTTATTAAAATCAAAACTTGACTGGTCCTAGTTAGACTAGATAGAGATGCTGATAGTATTACTGTTGAAATTTGTGAAGTGGAAGTGGTTGACGGGATAGGCCGGGAGGCCTGGGTGGACAGCATTGGTGGACTAGGAAGACTGGGAGGACAGCTGCGTGCGGCCTGGTGGAAGGTCTAGTGGAAGCTGGCTGTCTTCTGAGCGGGTTGTACGTTGAAGTCTGCGGACTGTGCGGCCTTCTATCTGCGGATAAGGTGGTGGCTGTTGGTTTATCCAAGGAGCGGCCTGTGTGGATAGAGGCTTGCGGACTAGTGCATTGCTCACTGGCCGTGGTGCAAGCTTATGCTGATTGGCGGTTTGGCTCATGTCCGCGGGAAGCTTGCAGACTAATGTGTCCGCGGTATGGGCTGTTGTGGATTGGGCTTAGGGCTTGGATGAGGCCTTATCAAGCTCTGGTGTCACAGCAGGTACTTTGTTGTGGAGGTCGATTGGCGGACTGGTTTGTGGAGTCCGGGAGATGACTGTTGCGTTGGGAAAGTGTGCGAGTAGCCTGTGGACTGCTAGCGGTCTATGCTAGGGTGTTTGGAGGATGGGAGTTTATGTCCACCATGCTCGTATTGGCCTTTGATGGTTTTGGACTTGGTCACACTCTGTGCCAAGACCATGGTGTCTGCAGTATCCGCCAAGTCCGCTGTTGACCGGGCGGACTGTTGCTGTTTGCCTTTGGTCATAGACTTGTGGCGGATTGAGGTTTGAGTCTTGCGAACTGCCTCGGGTTGTGCGAACATCCATTGAAGGGGGTTGCTGTCCTGCAGTGGTTGTAGGCTTTGCGGGCTGATTCCTTGTCCGCATAGCTTGAGCGGACTGAAGAGGGTTCACCAAAGTTGCCTTGCTCCTGGCGGTTTTCCTTGGTATCCAGCTAAGTCATTGCGGACTCAGCGGATGGTGGTTTTCTATCGCGCGGGCTGGGGCGGTGTCTCTATCTCTAGGGCGGTGACCACACTCCTCACCTCCCCTATAATAGGACCCCCTGGCAGGTCTACAATAACTGAGTGAACAGTAAGTTGGGTTGAGCGAGATGTTGCGGTCTCAGTTTTTCTGTCTGCGCGGATTGATTCAGAGTTAACTGTATGCTGTGTGTAGGTCGCGCGGGTAGCTTCAAGGAGCCAGGAGTTTGGCTGTGACTTCGGTCAAGTACTTGGAAGTTGTGCGGTCTCTGCGGATTCAGCAGGAGGTCGCTCTGCGGCTTGTCAGCTCTGTTTCAACTTTGCCAGCTTCAATAACCTGTCCGCTGGTCTCAGGCGGGTAGGCGGTCTGTTCCTCAGTTCATCAGCAGGAGGCGAATAACAGTGTGTCCATGCGGCCTCGCGGTCTCGGCGGACTCCGTGTCTATTCGGCGGATTGCAGCGAAGCGCGGGCGACTTCGGCAGACTCGGCGACCTTGGCGGTCTCGGCGGATTCCGGTGGTGTCCGCCCGGCTAGTTTTTGGTGCTTTCTGTTTACAACTATTTATACTAGCGAAATCATGTCTCGCTACGTATACCTCGCATTGTAAAAAAGTGAATGTATAAAAGATCTGCTTGTGCTTCCAGTGTTTGTTGGGATAAACCTTGTTCCTTGGTTTTTCAATGGTTCAACGTGAGAACTGGGTAGTGCCGAAGATATTAATTTGGCGTTTGGGCTACCTTGCTGACCACGCTGAGAAAATTTAACATGGTATCAGAGGGAGGTTCAGTTGCATGAGTGGTAGTCAACCAGTGTTGTTACTCAGGGCTTGAGTGGTGATCAACCTGTGTTGTTGCTCAGAGCTTCTGAAAGGTTGCCAACAAGTGTTGCAATGGAAGGGAGCTTTGCAAGGGGTCTTGACATTGAACTCTTAAAGCCAACTAACTTCAAGAAGTGGAAGTGGTGCATGAAGAGTTATCTTCTTGGCGAGGAGCTATGGGAAGTCATCGGTGTGACGACAGACAGGAAGTGACTGCTGCGTTCGGTACTGCTGAGCAGGGTAGGCTCTGGAGGAAAACAAATGCTAAGGAGGAGTTTATCCTCAAGAGGGCCGTGTGTCTCCGGAACTGTTTGATCACATCGTTGGATGTGAGTCGGCTGCTGATATTTGGACAACCATTGATGAGTTGTTCAATAGGAAGAATGTGGCGCGGCTTCAGTTTCTGGAGAATGAGTTGGCCAGGGCAACTCAGGGAGACCTTTCCATCTCGAAGTACTTCTTAAAGATGAAGAACTTGTGTGTGAGGTGTCGGTACTGGATCTTGATGAGCCTATCTCTGAGGCGAAGATGTCGAACACAGGCTTATCTATGGTCTGCAACTTGCGGAAGGTGTTAGTGGGCCTTTGTGACATCTGTTCAAGGGTGGGCTACTCAGGCGTCTTTGCTGGAGCTGGGAATCTGCTTGCATCGCAGGAGAGCTTGACAAGGCAGATGGCTGGAGGTATCTTAATTAGGAAGCAGCGAAGCTCTCTTCTCAGGCAAGAAGAAAGGATTGGAAGGAAAGAAGAAGAAGGTGCAGGCCGCTGGTGAGAAGGAGACTTCAAACTCATATCAGCCGGAGAGGAGCAATGATCCTAAGGACTGGAAGAAGAATTTGAAGTGCTACCGGTGTCATCAGCGAGGGCACTTCAAGCTGACTGAAAGGTCAAACTGCAGCCTGGGCATGCTGCGGGAAAGGAGGAAACTTGCTCGAGAAGTGAAGAAGCAGAATGGGGGGAGCTTTCATGACGGGCACTTGTTGTCTGTGTCTTGTCTGCTGAGGACTTCAACGGCGAGTGGATCGTGGACTCCAGGTGTGGTCATCACCTCACCGGAGACAAGTCGAAGTTCACCTCCATGCAAGCCTACTCATATAATGAAGCTATTATCACTGCTGATAATACTGTTTATGCAGTAGAGAAAGAGGGGGGTCGTGTCTTTGGGTAGTGATCAGGGGCCACTCACGTTAAGGAGTGTGTATCACGTGCCAGGCATGAAGAACAACCTCTTCTCGGTGACCAATGCGGTGGACGCTGGTTATCACGTTCTGTTTGGACCAACAGACGTGAGGTTCCTTCGCAACGTATCAGCGGTTAAGGCTGATGTTGCTCATGTTGGATGGAGGGTGAAGATCTTGTTTGTTCTTGCCACAATTCTTATGTTGATCGGATGAGGGCCAACAATAGCGCTGCTATCTGGCATGAGAGGTTGGGGCATGTTGGCATGGACAAGCTGAAGGCGATGGCTAGTAGAAGTTTGGTGAAGGGGTTGCCTAAGTTGTCTTCCTTTGGTGACGTGCATGTTTGCGCGGGCTGTCAATACGGTAAGACACATCGCCTTCCGTTTGATAAATCACAAACAAGGACCAAGAAACCATTAGAGTGCATTCATGGTGACCTGATGGGACCGACGGTTACTGCCAGCCTTGGTGGAAGTAGATACATGCTTGTCTTGGTTGATCACTACTCAAGTTATACTTGGGTGTACTTCTTAAAGGAGAAGTTAGAAGCCTTCCGTTTGTTTGTGGAGTTTAAGGAGTTGGTAGAAGGCCGGCTTGGCTTGCGGATTAAGAAGCTTAAAACTGATAACGGGGGTGAGTTTATTTTCTCCGAGTTTTCTAACTTCTGCAGGAAGCACGGGATCCAACGAGAGCTTACTTGTGCTCACACTCCACAACAACAAAATGGGTAGCGGAGCGGAAGATCCGTCATCTGACGGAGACCTACAAATGTTGGCTTCATGCGAAAGATATCCCAAGGTCCTTTTGGGCGGAGGGGATGTCTTGTGCTGCGTATGTCATCAATAGGATGCCACTCAGCCCTATCAACATGAAGACTCCTTTTGAGCTGTTGCTGAAGGAGAAGCCGAGTGTGGGACACCTTCGGGTGTTCGGTTCAACTTGCTATGTGCATGTCCCGGATGCTTCACGGACTAAGTTGGATGCGAAGGAAGGAAGCTTGTCTTTATTGGCTACGATGAGCGGAAGAATGGATGGAAATGTATGGATCCTATGACGAAGAAGTTAGTGGTGTCAAGAGACGTTGTCTTTGACGAGCTAACGTCATATGGAGGTGGCTTGGTTGAGCTAACCAGAAGTAGCAAAGTTGATGAAGCACCGGTGGTGGCTGCTGAAGGCTTGGAAGAGGAGCTTGTTATTTCACCAACAGCTCCTGTGGCTTCTAACTCCGAGGCTGAGCCTTCTGGCTCAGGAGGCAGGGGGAGGACTGCTCAATGCTTGCCCCAGGTAGGAGTTGAGCCCGAAGAAGCAATGGAAGCAGTGAGCAAGGAGCCGACCCTTCGGAGATCGAAGAGGGTTGTTAAGCCACCAGCTCGGTGCTGTGATGGGAATGTAGTGAGCTTTGTCTCCTACTTCTTTGCAGGTCCTCTGGATGAGAGAGAGCCTGCAACCTTAAACAAGGCCACTCGAGTGAAGGAGTGGGAAGGTGCCATGAAGGAAGAGATTGATGCTCAGAAGAAGAATGAAACATAGGACCTTGTGCCCAAGGTTGATGGCATTACTCCGGTTACTTGCAAGTGGGTGTATAAGTTGAAGAAGAAGGCTGATGGGAGCATTGATAGGTTCAAAGCTCGCCTGGTCGCTAAAGGATTCTCACAACAGTATGGAGAAGACTATGAGGAGACATACAGTCCAGTTGCGAAGATGACTTTAGTTAGAGTGGTGATCGCCTTGGCTGCTAGCAAGGGATGGAGGTTGTGGCAACTCGATGTGAAGAATGCCTTTCTTTACGGAGAGATTGACAAGGACATCTTCATGGATCAGGCGCTTGGTTTTGTCTCTGAAAAGCATCCGGACTGTGTCTGCAAACTCAAGAAGGCTCTCTATGGGTTGAACCAAGCTCCTAGAGCGTGGTATGTGAAGATTGCAGAGTACTTGCAATTCTGTGGATACCTTACTTCCAACTCGGATTCAAGCTTGTTCGTCAAGAAGAAGGGGGAGCTACAAGTCTTGGTCTTACTGTATGTGGATAACATGATCATCACAGGGAATTCGGAGGGGGAAGTAGCAAGGCTCAGGGCTGAGCTTGCTATATGCTTCGAGATGAAAGACTTTGGAGAGCTTCATCACTTTCTCGGTCTTGAGGTGGAGAGGAAGGAGTGCGGGATTCTCATTTGCCAGAAAGGGTACGCAGGTCGCATTGTGAAGAGGTTCGGCATGGGCGAAGGGAAGAAGTGCTCAACTCCACTGGAACCTGGGCTGAATCTTTGACGAGATGAGGGAAGGGTTCTTCATGATCCCTTGGTGTTTAGGGCTCTTGTTGGGAGCTTGATTTACCTGACGATTACAAGGCCGGACATTGCTTATGCTGTTGGCCGAGTAAGTCGGTTTATGGCTGAACCAAGGAAAACTCATCTAGTGGCGGCAAAGCATATATTGAAGTATGTCAAGGCGACTTCTGACATGGGACTCCTCTATGGAAGGGACTCGGAGTTTGCGTTTCTTGGGTATACGGATGCTGACTATGGCGGTGATTCGGATGATTGGAGGTCTACTTTAGGTTATGTGTTCACTTACGGTTCAGCTAACATCTCATGGTGTAGCAAGAAGCAGGACTCGGTGTCTGTCTCAACTACGGAGGCAGAGTATAAGGCTTCGGCCTTGGCTGCTCGGGAAGCCATCTGGTTAAGGAGGCTTATAGAGGATGTTCATGAAGAAGTGCAAGGGCCGACTTTACTCCGGGGTGACAATGAGAGTGCTCTCAAGTTAGTAAACAATCCAGTGTGTCACGCCAGGACCAAGCATATAGAGATTGATCACCATTTCATCAGGGAGAAGGTGTTGGAAGGGTCTTTGTTGTCGGGCATGTTCGGAGTGAAGATAATCTTGCTGACATTTTCACGAAGCCACTGTCGAAGGGCCCTTTGAGCGCTTGCGCAACTTGTTGGGCTTGGTCACCACTTCCCACTTCAAGGGGGAGTGTTGAAATTTGTGAAGTGGAAGTGGTTGACGGGACAGGCCGGGCAGCCTGGGCGGACAGCGTTGGCGGACTGGGCGGACAGCTATGTGCAGCAAGGTGGAAGGTCTAGTGGAAGCCGGCTGTCTTCTGAGTGGGTTGTACGTTGAAGTCCGCGGACTGTGTGGCCTTCTATCTGCGGATAAGGAGGTGGCTATTGGTTTATCCAAGGAGCGGCCTGCGCGTATAGAGGCTTGCGGACTGGTGCATTGCTCAGTGGCCCTGGTACAAGCTTGTGCTGATTGGAGGTTTGGCTCATGTTCGCGGGAAGCTTGAGGACCAGTGTGTCTACGGTATGGGCTGTTGCGGACTGGGCTTAGAGCTTGGCTGAGGCCTTGTTGAGCTCTGGTGTCACAACAGGTGCTTTGCTGTGGAGGTCGATTGGCGGACTGGTGTGTGGAGTCCGGGAGATGACTGCTGCGTTGGCAGGTGTGCGAGTAGCCTGTGGACTGCTAGCTGTCTGTGCTAGGGTGTTTGGCAGACGAGAGTTTATGTCCGCCATGCTCGCATTGGCCTTTGATGGTTTTGGACTTGGTCACACTTTGTGCCAAGACCATGGTGTCCGCAGTATCCGCCAAGTCCGCTGTTGATCGGGCGGACTGTTGTTGTCTGCCTTTGGTCGTGGACTTGTGGCGGATTGAGGTTTGAGTCTTGCGGACAGCCTTGGGTTGTGCGGACAGCCATTGAAGGGGTTTGCTGTCCTGCAGTGGTTGTAGGCTTTCCACGCTGATGCCTTGTCCGCATAGCTTGAGCAGACTAAAGAGGGTTCGCCAAAGTTGTCTTGCTCCTGGCGGTTTTTCCTTGGAATCTGGCTAAGTCCTTGCGGACTCAGCGGACGGTGGTTTTGCTATCACGTGGGCTGGGGCGGTGTCTCTATCTCTAGGGCGGTGACCACACTCCTCACCTCACCTATAAATAGGACCCCCCTGGCAGGTCTACAGTAACCGAGTGAACAGTAAGTTGGGTTGAGCGAGGTGTTGCGGTCTCAGTTTTTCTGTCCGTGCAGATTGATTCAGAGTTAACTGTGTGCTGTGTGCAGGTTACACGGGTAGCTTCAAGGAGCCAGGAGTTTGGCTGTGACTTCGGTCAAGAACTTGGAAGTTGTGCGGTCTCTGCGGATTCAGCAGGAGGTTACTCTCTGCGGCTTGTTAGCTCTGTTTTAACTTTGCCAGCTTCAATAACCTGTCCATCGGTCTCAGGCGGGTAGGCGGTCTGTTCCTCAGTTCATCAGCAGGAGGCGAATAACGGTGTGTCCGCACGACCTCGCGGTCTCGGCGGACTCCGTGTCTATTCGGCAGATTGAAGCTAAGCACGGGCGACTTCGGCGAACTCGGCGACCTCGGTGGTCTCGGCGGATTCCGGTGCTGTCCGCCCGGCTAGTTTTTGGTGCTTTCTGTTTACAACTGTTTATACTAGAGAAATCATGTCTCGCTACGTATACCTCGCATTGTAAAGAAGTGAATGCATAAAAGATCTGCTTGTGCTTCCATTGTTTGTTGGGATAAACCATGTTCCTTGGTTTTCCGCTTGTTCAACGTGAGAACTGGGTAGTGCCGAATATATTAATTTGGCGTTTGGGCTACCTTGCTGACCACGCTGAGAAAATTTAACAATTACTTCATAACTGCTATAAGTATTGCGCTAGTTTAGATATAGCTAGTTACTTTAAATATCATTACATATGTTTATGAATTCATAGAGACTAAACTCATGAAATTTCTTGCAGACACAAGTGAAGATGGAGGAGAGAAAGTATAATTTGTTATGGATGGAGAAACCTCAGAAGGGGGAAATTAAACCGCATGGAAATAAAATAGAATATGGGCTGACAAGGAGGAAGTTGATCCTGGAAGTGGCTAAACTGTATGTAAGATGAAGATAAATGAGATATACGGTCGTATATGGGACACTGTAGAAAAGAGAAGCTCTGATACTCCATCCTCACCTAGTCATCTGGCCTCAAGATGTCATTTGATATGTAGAACCTGTTGGGTTTTTGGGGATGGCACAACATTTGTTCACGTAGCCGAAATAAGAATAATAACAACCCAAACGAGTTCGGATCTAACAATATTCATGAATCAAGAAGTAAAGCATGATGTAATAAAATTACCTTTGAGGGATTGAGACTGAACTCAACCTAGATACTCCAGAAGTATCGGGTCAGCCATACATCGGCTAGAGTCTTGAGTGCAGAAAGTATATTCGTGACTCTACAGGAAATCCAAACGATCGGGAGAACCCGTAGCAAATTCTCGCACAAGCGTTAGGTCGGGAGAGACACTCTGCGTCTCCTCAGACTGCTAGATCTGTTGAAGGAGAGGCGGTGTAACGCCCCGGAGTTTTGTTTGATGACGTACGCATGATGGGCGTTACGTTGGCTTTGACTATTGTTCGAGCATGGTTTTCCCACGGGCTTGGAGAGGCTGTTTTGGTAGCCGAGTTGCACGATTCCCCAGCAAACCGGAGTCCAAATAAGGGACTCGGTGAGGCCTCTTAGGGAATGGTTGCACTTTTTCGCGCCCGGGAAATGTTGCTCAAAGCAAGTTGCTGTCCAGGAAAACCAAAAAAATGGTAAAAAGTTCTAAAGGAAAAAAAATGGTCAAGGAGGAGACAGAAACATTTTTTCAAAACAGAATTTTTTTTGGTGACACACCTGACACGGGTGTGTCCCAGGGTGTCAAAAATGCGTTGGGCCGGCACGCAGGGCGTGTCGCGGTTGCGTCAGACGATCGGGCTTTGTCCGACGAAATTTCACTCTAGATAAAGTTTTTCCACTCGAACAATTGAAACGGGGAGGGCACACGGCAAGGGCAAACGGCCAAGGAACAAACGCGTGTCGTGTAACTTGTGGAAACGGCGAAAAAAAACAAAAAAAAAAAAAAAGA